>OY740801.1:37535417-38897643 GCA_963514005.1 Raja brachyura
TTCTGAATTATTTACAGAGGGCAGTCGCTGCTGTTGGTGAAAGCTAAAACATAAATATGGAATAGATTTTTACATTCAGTGCAGTGTTCATGCTCACTGTTTTAATGATGGATCAGAACAAACTCAAGTCTTATCATTCAGCAGCAAGGCATCATTCACTACAGCCTCAAGGAGAGAATGACAGCACCTTTAATCTGAATCATTATTCTCTACAATGCACCCATGGTCAACCATGTTGACCTTCATGTAGATCAAATATCCAGAGAGACAAGGATCGCCCGCCAAGTGGTATGACAGCAAGCCACGTTTTTTGAGGATTATGGAAATTCTACATTGTTTTTATGTGCAGGTGGTTGGCAATGGAGAGCAGAAATTCCTCTTTGCTGAATGGAGTCATATGTGGCAGAGGTGGATGGGTGGGGGCATTTGTTGTGCATAACCATGGCACGGTGGTGCAGCGGTATAGTTGCTGCCTTACAGCGCCAGAGACCCAGGTTCGATCCTGACCGTGGGTGCTGTCTGCACAGAGTTTGTACGTTCTCCCTGTGATCACCTGGGTTTTCTCTGGGTACTCCGGTTTCCTCCCACACTCCAAAGACGTACGGGTTCGTAGGTTAATTGGCCTGGTATTATTGTAAATTGCCTCTAGTGTGTCAAGGGTAGCATTAGTGTGCGGGGATCGCCGGTCGGCGCAGACTCGGTGGGCCGAAGGGCCTGTTTCTGCGCTGTATCTCTAAACTAAACCGGCAGCTGATAACCTTGCGCAGATTGAACGCTATTGTATGAATTTCTTCCCCACTGGCAGAATGATTCCCGGCTAAAGTTGTGGGTGGCCGCAGTGACTTTCTACTTCTACCGATCTGGGGTTGTTTTCCCAGGGGCAAATAGACAAGCTGCAATTGAGGCAATGAAAGTGAATGTAGTGGTGCCGAACACTTTACCTTTCTAAAACTGTGCATTAAAAAAAATATTACTCAGACCCAATGCCCATTTTACATACTTCGAATTTCCATATTGCATTGAATTGAAAGATACAGCTTGCAGACAGGCCTGTGGTGCCTTCACGCCCACGTTGGTGTTACTTACAGCCTGTCACCGCTGGCGACTCGCCAGCAGCCTCACGAGAAGGTCCAGCCACAAGAGCTCAACAACAACTCCAAGGTCAGACGCACTAATTGGCCTTATCTCCACACGGGTTATGATTGGTGAGAATGTAGCTAGAAGGGGCTTCTGGAATAAAGGTGACACAAGGTGTCTGGCTCAGCTATGTGCCGTTTGTTCTTTGCTTTCTGTCGTGGGCTTCAGTCGATCCTACAACTGGTGACCCCGTTGCTAACCTTCTACTTACTCACGAAAAGTATGACGATAAAAGTGACATGATGTCAGTCGACGAAGTAACACTTGACGTCCTAACTCTTTTTACCACCAGCGGGAGAGCGTGGTTTTCAATACTAGAAGCTCGTGTTCACTCCCTCAATGTCACGAGCCAACGGGCTAAATTCAGGTTTCTAGCAGCTCGTCTTCCAGAGCAGATTGCATGGGAAGTAGAGGACGTGCTCCTTAATCCTGAAGAAATGACGCCATACGACGTGCTTAAATCCAATATCTTGGAGCGAACGCAGCCCTCCAAGCAAGCCTACAATGGCCATCACCAAGCCATCCAACGCCTACCTAAACATTTTGTGATCTATCGGTATGGAAAAACTGACACCGTATCCGTCGACCGGTTAAAGCCAGTTGAGAAACAACCGACTATCTCACCCACCGATCCGGCGAAGTCACAAGACCCCAACACTTCCTCTCAGTAGCCTCACGAGAAGGTACAGCCACAAGAGCTCAACAACACCTCCAAGGTCAGACGCACCAATTGGCCTTATCTGCACAAGGGTTATGATTGGTGAGAATGTAGCTAGAAGAGGCTACTGGAATTAATGTGACACGAGGTGTCTGGCTCAGCTAACTGTCGTTTGTTCTTTGCTTTCTATCATGGGATTCTGCCCACCAAGTTCATGCCAACCATTCATACTAGTTCCATGTTATCCCCACTTTTGCATCCACTCCCTACACATTAGGGGTAATTAACAGCAGCTAATTAACCCACAGGTCTTTAAGATATCGAAGGAAACTGGAGCTCCTGGAGCAAACCCATGTGGTCACAGGGAGAACGTATAAACTGACCACTAGGGGCGCTGCATTGACGGCAGCCTCTCTACAGCCTGTTTGTTTTTCAATCTTTTTTTAAATTTTTAGTCAGTTTAAAGTCCTTTTTGGGGGGAATCTTTGACTTTTCTATGTGGAGGAGGGGGCAGGGTAAGGGGGAAACTGTTTCCCAGTCACTTCCTGGCGGGGACCCGACTATTTCGCCGAGTCGAGTCCTCGCCCCCCTCCTCGCGGCCTACCACCTGGATCGGGCGGCCTTTCCTGCCGGGCACCGGGAACCAGCCCAAGCGACAACCGCGGCGGCGCAGTGCTGAATTCACCGCGGAGCGGGCAATGCCTAACTGGATCGCCGTTTGGAGCTCCAGAGCATTGGGCCGCTTCTCCAACATCGTGGAGCTACGGTTTGGGAGCGCTTCCAGTGTGGCCGGCGCTGAACAACATCGCGGAGACCTGGGGTCCTTTGCTGACACAGCCTGCGGACTTTGGGAGCCGCGGACTCCGGTAGGAGGTGGCCGACTTTGACGTCCAGGCCGCTGAGGATGTCCCCCAGCCCCGATGCCGGAGTTACATCACCCCGGCGAGTGGGCCTGAACATCGGGCCGCCTGTAGCGGCAACTGCGGAGGGCTCGGGGAGGCCCCGACCACGGGTGAACATTGGGGAACATTAGAGGAAGAGACTAACTTTGGTGCCTTTCCTCACAGTGGGAAACTTTGATTCTGCTGTGTGGGGATGTTTTATGTTTAACTCTATCGTGTGTTGTGTTCATTATTTTTATTGTATGGCTGTATGGTGATCACATTTCACTGTGCCATCTGGCACATGTGACAAATAAATGTATCTTGTATCTTGTATTGTAAACTCCACCCAGACAGCGCCCGAGGTCTGAATTGAACCCAGGTCTCTGCCGCTGAGAGGCAGTAGCTCTACCAGTGTCGCCCTATGGGGCTTCGCTTCTACCGTACACAATTTTGGGCCCTTGGTTGATGCCTTCGAGTTCTTTATTCACTTCCATTAACGGATGTTTTAACAAAGTACTGTAACATTGCTGGGCATTTACTGTAAATATGTTTGCTGGAGTGTTTGAAAGTTCCAAATGCGGTATGAAATCCAAAGTTCGAAGTTCGTGACGATGCAGCACTGTGTTCCAAGCTGTTGGATGTTCCGATTTGATTCACGTTTGGAACTATTGGAACCAAGAAGAAGTTTCCTGCTTGTTCCATCGGAGAGAGAAGGAAACTTTAACAAAGTGAATGTTAAAGCGAAATGAGAAAGTCTATGTTGCCTAGTTTAGACATTAGTCATGGGGATGCTCTGATTTATAATGAGCGGCTGAAGAGATTTCTTCACATTGAAGATGATTTGTCATGAGAAATAACTGAAACAAGCACAATTGGATATTTTCATTAAAGGAAGATGAGACGATCGATATTCAAAATGAGTTCTGCAGAAAGCAGTGTGAAGAGAGGACCAGTGCGATTAGGTTTTGGTTTACCCAAGCAGAATTGGGTAGGTGTTCTCTTCAGTATCACCTGTTGGCTGGTTAGCACACAATAAAAGCTTTTCACTCTACACGTGACAATAAACAAAACTGAAGCTGAAACTGAAACTTATAGATGGTAAGCTGAACTGAAGCCAAGATTTTAGAAGACCTTGATGGCCTGGTTGTTGATGATCCACTACCCCCCTTTGCTTACACCAGCCAGCGACCTGCAAATTGACATTGGATTTCATGGAGATGAATAAATGAGTACTCGGTTTCAGAAACCACCAGCAAATGCTTTGTAGAACTATGTGGGGTAGTTGTTTGTGGCACTCATTTCCTTCTCTGCTCAGGCACATCCCAAAGATGTGCAAGTTGGTCTATAAATTGTCCGCTAGTGTTAGGTGTGTGGTCGAATCTGTGGGGAGTTAAGGCGAATGTGTGGTGAATGAGTATTGGACAGTCAGCAAACATTCAGTGGGCTGAGCGGACTGTTTGTGTGCTTTATGATACTATAAGTGGATTACACTCTTTCTGTGAGTCATTAGTGTGCAAATGGCATCCCGTAGCTACCACTTCTTTTTTTCCTTACAAGCACTTTATTCAATAATTGCAATTTACTGTACACCAGAATGTGCAAAAACTTTCAATAGTCACTTTAAATTAGGCAATCATTATAATACAATAGTGGCATCTTTACCTTCAATGCACTCAATCCCCCCCACTGTGACCAGCATTCATGGAAGGCCTCCAGAGCCCCCGTGGACACTGCGTGTTCCCTCTCCAGAGACACGCGAGCCTGGACATAGGACCAGAAGAGGGGCAGGCAGCCGACTCTGGAGTGACCATCGACCGCCCGCTGCCTGGACCCGCGAATGACCACCTTGGCCAGGCCCAGGAGCAAATGGACAGGGAGTTCCCCCCCTCCCGATCGACCCTCCCCACTGCCTGCCATGTCCAAACACTAGAATCGTGGGACTAAATTGTAACCAAAACTTGAGGAGCATCCCCTTCAGGTATTGGTACAGGGGTTGCAACCTCAAACACTCCATATACACATGGAACACAGTCTCTTCCTCGCCGCAGGTGTTACAGGCGGCTGGTGAGTCCGTGAACCGATTCAAATATTTATTATACACCACAGCTCTGTGCACCCCAGGTCCCCGATGTAAAGGAAGAGGACTGCTTTATAGAGAGCCTTCCACTGGGGACCGCTCCCGCCGTCAGGTGGTAACACGGACCGCCAAGGCATGTCCGGACGGAAAACGAGGGCGAGGAAGTGTAGAGTGTGCGGGAGCATCCTCTACAGTAAACGTCTCTCCACTTCACGGAGCGGCACGCTGGCCATGTCGGAAAGGCGGCTCATGTTGCGTAGGGCCATTACCCGGAAAAGATTCCAGGGCCTGGGCCAAATTAGCAATTCCGACGGAGCGGGGTAAGTTCGGTCGGAATCATTCCACGCACAGGCCTCTCCTTGACACCCACTGCGACAAGGGTGAGGACCGCCCCCCCCTCGCAGTTACAACACCCACCCCCCCCCCCCCCCCCCCCCCCGAGGAGAAGCACACTGGCTGAAGATGACCAGATTCCTAACTCTAACGATATAATGGTAAAAGTTGGGCAGATCCCGTGTGGCAAACCAGGAGCCGTGACCCCCCCCCCCCACCTAGGCATCGGCTCTGGCGGAAAAAGTACGTGGCCAGCGCGCGGCATCTAGGAGGATGCTCCACGTACATGACTACCACTGTGTGAACATACAGCAGCTCTGCAGCTCCGCGATGACACATAGGTAACTCACTGTGGTGCAGCGGTAGAGTTGCTGCTTTAATGCACCAGAAACTGGGTTCGATCCTGCCTACAGGTGCTGTCTGAATG
Source organism: Raja brachyura (assembly GCA_963514005.1). Next base: position 37,540,934 of record OY740801.1, read on the forward strand.
GAGATTGTACGTTCTCCCTGTGACTGCGTGAGTTTTCCCCGAGTGCTCTGGTTTCCTCCCACATTAGAAAGTCATGCAGATTTGTAAGTTAATGGGGCTCTGTAAATTGTCCCTAGTGTGCAGGATAGAACTAGTGCGAACGGGTGATCGTTGGTCAGTCCAGACTCAGTGGGCCGACAGGACTGTTTCCACGCTGTGTCGCTAAACTAAACTAAACGTGAACTAATCTTAGCAAAACTAAACTAAGCTTTCAGCTGAACCTGTATCTTAAGTATTGAGATAAGCTGTGTCAGTAGTTTTTATACAGTCTGATCACCTTCTACAGTTTTGCTGCTCCATTACTGGAGGGCTATTTCTCTGCTCTGTGACCATAATTCCAATTCTATCAATGCTCCCTAACCTTTGAAACCTTAAATTTTAAGTTCCACAGGACTAGTTTGGAGACAGATACCTTTAAACAGTTGAAAATGTATTAAAACGCTCATCTTTTACTTGATTTTACACCAACAAACTTGTGTATCTGATCTCAACAGGAGCCTTTATCAAGCCCATTACTGTATCTTCCTCACTTACTGATGCTGTATTTTTCATAAACTTTGTTTTTGAACTGGAATAATCTTTGGAATAGCAGGTAGCACATTCAAAGGGTTGATTAAGATATCCAAGCATTGTGAACACATTTTCACTGTTTTGCTAAGATGACCAAATGTACACCTACTGATACCAAATTAGACTGCTTTCCCCAGTTTGGTTTCTAAGAAATGAATTGAGATAACTCAGAGTAGTATCGTGATCCTTCAAGATTGCAGATGAAGGATCTCTCAGTTCATATGTCTGGGCTGGATTGTGTCATTGAGCTGAAAGGCCAGTGATTATCTGACAAGCCAAACACAAAATGCTGGAGGAACTCAATGGGTCAGGCAGCATCTATGGAAGGAATAAACTGAAAACCCTTCTACTCCCCGAGGGAATTTAACTCGTTTATTCTCGCTGGAGTTTACATCCCCCTCCCCCCACGCCTGCATATGTGAGGCACAAATGCAACTTGCTGACCAGGTAATGAGGGTAGAGTGTGACTTCCCGGACTCCACGGTCATTGTTTTGGAGGACTAACCTCAGCCGTGACCTTCCAAAGTACAGGCTTCAGGTTACCTGCCCCATCAGAGGGGAGAGAACACTTGACCACTATTACACGTCAATCAAGAACCCATATCGCTCTCTTCCCTGGGTGGGTCTGGGTCTCTCTGATCATTGTCTAGTTCACCTTATTTCAACCTACAGGCAGAAAATAAAAAGCTGCTAAGCCTGTGGTCAGAACAACGAAAAGGTGGACAAGCGAGGGCCTTGAGAACCTACAATCCTGCTTTAACTGCACAGATTGGAATGTGTTCAGGAAGCAACCACAAGCCTCGATGAGCATACAGACACTGTATCATCATATGTCAGCTTTTGTGAGGACAGTTGCATTCCAACTTGGACCCGGACCTCGTTCAACAACGACAAGCCCTGGTTCACTGCAGAACTCAGACAGCTCCGGCAGTCTAAAGAGGAAGCCTACAGGAGCGCGTAGCAGACCTCTACAGGCAGGCAAAGTACAAGCTGAGAAGGGGAATAAGAGCTGCCAAGGAAAAGTACTCTGAGAAGTTGAGGAGCAAGTTCTCAGCTAGTGATCTTTTCTGTTTGGGAGGGCTTGCAAGAAATCACCAGGTACAAGAGGAAAGCCACACTTTGGACAATCGGCAGCTGATCAACGACCTGAATGAGTTCTACTGCAGGTTTGACAAGCAGAAACATAACCCTGGTACCCCCTCTCCAACCAACACAGCCAGACTCCAGTCTGCAAAGACTGGACCCTTTTACACCCACCTCCCCATTCACCACTTCACACCTACTTAAAGCAAGACTCCAGTCTGAAAGGTTTGGACCCTTTCCCACCCACCCCTCTCCAATCACCATTTCACACCCAATTACCCATCCCCTCTGTGCTGCACAACATCACTTTTCCATCATTAACAATAAAAATAGAGGAGGAGGTGAGCCTGTTCAGAAGACAGAAAAGCCGGAAATCTCCAGGACCAGACAATGTTTCCCCCTCTACTCTTAAGCTCTGTGCTGAACAACTGGCACCGGTCTTCACAGACATTTTCAACCAGTCCCTGCAAACCTGTACTGTCCCTGCCTGCTTCACTATTGTCCCTGTACCCAAAAAGGCAAGGATTACTGGTCTTAATGACTACAAGCCTGTCGCTCTGACCTCCGTAATCATGAAGACCCTTGAAAGGCTTGTGCTGGCCAAGCTGAAAAATATCACTAACCCCCTGCTGGACCCTCTGCAGTTTGTATATCGGGCCAATAGATCTGCGGATGATAGTCAACCTGGGCCTGCACTTCATCTTCCAGCACCTAGACCGCCAGGAGACCTATGCGAGGATTTTGTTTGTTAATTTCAACTCTGCATTCAACACCATTGTGCCAGAGCTACTACACTCCAAACTTTCCAAGTTGACTGTGCCTGAACCCCTCTGTCGGTAATCACCAGCTTCCTGACAGACAGGAAGCAGCATGTGAGGCAGGGAAAGCACATCTCGGACCGGTAAACACTCAGCATAGGAGCACCGCATGGCTGTGTACTTTCCCCTCTCCTCTACTCTCTCTACAGCTATGACTGCACCTCCACTGACTCCTCTGTCAAGCTTCTCAAGTTTGCGGACGTCACAACCCTGATTGGACTTATCCAGGATGGGGAAGAATCTGCCTACAGACAGGAAATGACACATCTGGTGGCCTGGTGCCATCGCAACATGCTGGAGCTTAATCTCTTAAGACGGTGGAATTGATAGGAGAGCTCCCCCTCCCCTCAGCCCACTCACCATCAACAACACCACAGTCACATCTGTGGAGTCTTTTAAGTTCCTGGGAACCATCATCTCCAATGACCTTAAATGGGGGGCTACCATCAACTCCACAGTCAAAAAGGCACAACAGAGGATGTACTTCCTGCGGAAGCTGGGGAATTACAATCTGCCACAGGCAATGATGGTCCAATTCTATACGGCCATCGTAGAGTCTGTCCTCACCTTCTCCATTATTGGCTGGTTTGGCTCAGCCACGAAGCACGACATCCGGAATCGTCCGACCAGCTGAGAAGGTTATTGGCTGCAATCTTCCCTCCATCAGTGAACTGTACACTGCAAGGGCCAGCAAACGAGCAGGTAAGATCATCTCTGAACCCTCTCACTCTGTGCACAAACTCTTTGAATCACTTCCCTCTGGAAGGCGACTCCGGACTGTCGAAGCTGCCACAGCCAGACATAAAAACAGCTTTTTTCCATGAGTAGTAGCTCTACTCAATAACCAAAAATCTGTAGCCTCCTTTTGCTCTGGTATTTTATTTAATTCACATGTTTAATCAATAATGTTTTATTATTAATGTTTAATGTTTTATGTGTCATTCCTAACTGTCACTGTATGTCGTTGGCATTTGCAGGGCAGAGCACCAAGGCAAATTCCTTGTATGTAAATACTTGGCCAATAAACTTATTCATTCATTCATTCATTCAATGGGCAGAGAATGCATCGGGACAGAACACTTCTTCAGACTGATGGTGCAGGTGGGAGAAAGCTGGAAAAGAGAGGAGAGCGCGGGACATAGCCTGGCAAGATTGGCAGATGGGTGGAATAATTGACAAAGGTGAGAAGTCAAAGAGGAGACGAAAAGGTGTCAGATAAAGAAAGAAGACAAGGAATAAAATTGAAGGGGGGGATACGGATGGAAAGGGATCGGGAAGAGAAAAGACAGCATATAAATGGAAAAATATAGGTGATGGGAGAAGAGCATATGGAGAAGGGGAAAGGAGAAGGGTGACTGTGGTGGTGGGAGATGGTGGAAGAAATGTGTACACAATGGGGGGAGAATTGCAAAAGGTCATAAGGAATAGGAGCAGAATTAGGCCATTCGGCCCATCGTCTACACCACCATTTAATCATGGCTGATCTTTCTCTCCCTCCTAACCCCATTCTCCTGCCTTCTCCCCATATCCTTTGACACCCGTACTAATCAAAGCATGGGAGAGAGAAAGGTGGATGAGGTTGAGGGGGGGGGGGGTTCTGAATTATTTGGAATTTGAGGATTCAATGTTACTGCTGCTCGGTTACTAGCTACGCAAGTGGATATCCAACAAGGCCATAGTGTTCCCTTATTTTATTGCCTTCTTCCAGGTTTGTCATTACTGAGGGTGCTTCACAGGGAAGGAAATGGCTCCATCACTTGATCTGAGGGTTCGGACATTGCTACTTTGGAACTGGTATTTCCTGAATTGACCTGATTGCAGCACTTCATCCGGTTGGCCCTGCACAATTACGGAGCTTGTGTTAGCACAGAAATATTCTATTTCAAAGCAATTTTGAAGCTCAGATATTGTGTTTGCAGTCTAAATATGTCCATTGTTTTCTTTATTTAAATACCGCCACTAAATAAGCATAACCCTGTCAGGGAAGAAAGTTCTACTTCTGGTTGATTTGCTTTGAAAATGTTCCATGCAAGGATGTGTAATTTAACAGGCACTAACAGCAATCTGCAGTAGGACTGCAGCCTTCTTTTCAAATGTAATTTTGGAGGTTGAGCTATTTGAGAAAATATCACTCATTAGGTATTCCTCTATAATCTGGGTGCATTACCAGAACACTTATCAAGACATTTTCAAGAGAACAATCTCCCACCTAGCATTATACCTCCCCTCTTTCCATTAGTGCTCCTATACCTTATCATGGTCAATTAGGAGCCAGCACATTATGATAAAATAATATAGTTATTACTGACATTACCTAAACAATTTCTGTAGGAGTTTGTATAGTTTGGAGAGGTTTTTTGACTTGTTAATGGTTGTGTGTGTGGAAGAAATAAGTGTTTGTGTGGGTGGGTTGCCAATTGTGCGTGCGCGCGTGTGTGTGTGTACGTTTGTGTGTGTGTACGTTTGTGTGTGTGTGTACGTTTGTGTGGACATGTTTGTGTGTGTGTGCGTGTGCGTTTATGTGTGCGTGTGTGTATGTTTGTGTGTGTGTGTACGTTTGTGTGTGAGTGTACGTTTGTGTGTGAGTGTATGTCTGTGTGTGTACGTTTGTGTGTGTGTGCACAAGTTTGTGTGTGTGTGTACGTTTGTGTGTGCGCCCGTTTGTGTGTATGTGTGTACGTGTGTGTGTGTGTGTGTGTTTGTGTGTGTGTGTGTACGTTTGTGTGTGTGTGTGTCTGCGCACAAGGATGACCAATGCATTGAACAGCTAGTGTTTATAGAAAGATTGGAAATATTTAATGCACAATATGATTACCTACTCTGTGCAACATTTACTATCCAGTTCCCCCTTCAGATGCACCAGGTATTTGAAAGCCAATTTCATTTTAAAAATGGATTGATAAGATATAGGTACCATTACCACACCCAACATTTACTGCCTATAGTAAACAAAAAATGCTGGAGAAACTCAGAGGGTGAGGCAGCATCTATGGAGATAAGGAGTAGGTGACATTTTGGGTTGAGACCCTTCTTCAGACTGATCTATAGTAAATGTCACCTCCAAGAACCACTGAAGTTCTTGTTGTGGAGACACGCCCACAGTGTGCGGTTACATAGGTGGGAGTGGGGAAGATTGTAGGGTTTTGACTCAGTAATGAATAAAGAATAACATTATATTTCCAAACTGGTCATGCCACAGCGACACAGCGAGTGCAGGTGCTCTCTCATTGCTCCAGATACCTGCGCTCAATCCTGACCGTGGGTGCTGTCTGTGTGTGATTTGCACCAAATACCTGACGCATCTGAAAGGGGAACTGAATGGTAAATGCGTCTTGGAGAAGGTAAGAGGGTGACTATACTGTGTTAAATATTTCCTCCCTTTTTCATAAACACTAGCTGTTCAGCACATTAGTCATCCTTACACACACACACATAAACACATACACGCGCACACACACACGCATACACACACTCACTAGCTGTTCAGTGCATTGATCATCTTTACACACAAACTCCCTACGTCTGGTTTCCTTCCACATCTCAAAGACGTGCAGGCTGGTAGGTTAATTCACCACTGTGAACAAACCTTCATATTAATCAGATGACACTAAAATAGACGGCATCAAAGGCAGTGAAGGAGATTATTAAAAATTACAGTGGGATATTGATCAGTTGGGTAAGTGGGCCAATGGAGTTTAATAGTAAGATTAAACGGGAACATACCTGTTCGAAGTTTGATCTTTATATTATGAGGAGTTACGATGAGGGATTACGTGAAGAAGCCCCGCCAGGCGCATGCTCGGCATACTTCAAAGCAGCGGCGTGAAAAACACAGAACCAATAGCCGGAGTAAGATAGTAAGGCTCACAAAGACTAGAACTACCAGATGATCAATTAGATTATGAGGGTCGGGAGCGGAGGGCACGTAATCCCTCATCGTAACTCCTCATAAAATAAAGATCAAACTTCGAACAGGTAAATTCTCGTTTAATCTTACTATTTTACTTCGGAGTCACGTGAGTGACTATGTGAAGATTTCAAAGCTCTGCGATTTTCATGCCGTAGATCATTACATATGACACACTGCTTCAGTTTACACAGTAGTGAGTAAATAATATATATTGCTTGAAATTATGCAATAAATATTTTAATATTTTAATAATAATAAAAAGAAAAGTAATTATCCCAGGGGAAATAACAACAAATGATATGCAACAAAGCAAACAATTTGAACAGAACCCAACACAGTGCAACCCTGGCACTGTAACAACAGGTTTATCTTAAAATCTAGAAAAGTTTCTTCTTTAGACCATCCTGCGGCCTCCAGAATTTGGTCGAGCGGCAGGTCCTGCACCTTCGCCGCGGACATTGATACCGCCCTTGTGGAGTGAGATTTAAACACATCAGTGTCTACTCCAGTTAATCCAGAACCTGTTTATCCATCTAGAAATAGTTTGTACTGTCACTTTTTTATATGTTTCTTGTGGGTAATGAACATTGGTGTCTCACAATCTCGGAGACTCTTAATTCAATATATATTCAGTCAGATGCTTAACCACATGCAATGTTTAGTTGACAGAGTATGTCTTAAAGATTACATTGGTTCCAGCCTGTCTTGGCTTGCTTTGCTTGCTTAGATCATTGACATAAATGTTATTTTATCTACAGACAACTGCATACAATCCAACCGCAACATTTGAAATGTTTGTACACATTGTGCTGATATTAATGTCATGAGCATAACCACTTTAAATATTAACTTCTGAAAAGACAGTGACGTAATTGGAGTCCATTGCCGAAGCAATGTGAGAACTATACTGACATCCCAGATTTCTGCATATCTGGGTTTGGTAGGATTTTATTAAAATTCCTCTCATAAATCGGGATATTAACGGATGAGACCCGATAAATTGACGTTCTGAAAATTGTCCTAAATTGGAGGACAAAACTCTCCGACTATAACTCAGGTGCAACATAGCAAGGAACTCCAATACATCCAATATGGTTGCAGTATGATAAAATATATCTGACTGTATACAAAAGATTTCCCATTCCTTATATGAAACATATATTGTTTCTTCGTGCTATCTCTCCAAGCTGCAGTTATGACATCCATGTTCCTATCCGACATTCCATCAGAACCTGCAGATTAACAATTAATACGGTCATGTAATGGATGACCTCTGCTGTTACTGGATGTACCAACAATTACTGCACCTGGGATTTGTCATGAATGTCTGAATCATCATTCTGAGCACCAATGGGAACAATGGCTGCGTAGTAATGGTCCCTAGATAAGGGACGTATCAGATATTAACTGATAAGAACAGATACTACACTTGATCTTAGCCAAAAGGCCGAGAAGCAATACCAGTTTGGAACCACCAAACACCTTCGGTGGAGACTTGCTCCATTTTGGTGACACATTGCTTAATCAGGCAAAATGGAGAAAACATAAAAGACTATACTTCCCCAATGTAGTGAGAATGCATCCACCGCTAATGCTCCTGGGTCTGGCTCCCATGAGACACATTTAGACCACTGGAGATTTAATCCAGATACAACAGATCAACATTTGGTACTCATACTGTTTGACAATCTTTTTGAAACTTTTTAATTTTAACATTCATTCTGTATTGTCATTGAACTTTTGTGATCTGTTGTCTTACCACAATATTGTCTTCTCCCACAGCTGTGGTATTGTCTACTCGTAATTAAACATGCAAGTTCTTTATTGTAGAACAAACAGCTATCAATGCATAAAACGCCCCCAATAACTCCAAATAATTCATACCATGTGTTTGGAGAATAAATCATCTTGGACAGTCCATCAACCACCACAACTGATGTCGCTGTCCTTGCCTCCCCATCCGAGAGCACTCCCATCAGTCTGTAACACCACTGAAGACTGCTGAACAGGCACATTTTTACTTCTAGTAACTTGTGCAACATTGAGAATCCATCATTGGAATTCAGCTCAACCTTTTTAGTTGGTAACTGCATGGACCTAATCAATGACCTGCAGACTTTTACGCTTATTCTCTGGTCTTTGCAGACTTTGATCATGCACAGGTCCCAATTCGACAGCAGGAATGCTGCTATCACTTTACCAGTAACCGTAACTACTTCTTGGATGGTGGGATAATGTTTTTTACCAAGACAAGTACAGGCATTTGTAACATCCCCAACCTTAATTGTTAGTAAAGTTACTGACATATCAACTGTATTAATGACAAACCCCAAATAATCAATTGTTTGGGATGCCTGTAACTTACATATTGTTTGGATGTACAGAACCTTAGCCTTTCAATAGTTCTTCAGCTGTCTTCCATTTACAATTAACGTATCCTCTAGATAAGTCATTACAATGTGATTCTGAGCCCTCATTAACACCAGTGCTGGTTTCAATAATTGTGTGAGCAATCTGGGGGCTGAATTTAACCCATTAGGTAATTCCTTCCCATCCAATTAATTTAAGTACCTGAATAATAAGGCATCTTTTTTAGGTCTAATAATAGCCATATAGCAGCCTTGTGATAACAACTTTGTTACAGTGTTGCAGTGTACTTTTTAAAATTCAGATACTGAACAATAAATTTAAGTTTGTGAGTCCCAGAATGACTCTGCAACCCCCATACTTGTGTCTGGGATATATTATCTCTACCTGACGAGTTCCTGGTACATTCAAACACCAAGCCGATCAGATTTAATGCAGAATTACAAAACAATTGTAATCTTACAACCAACCAGAGGTTGTTTCCCAGAAATTCCATGTGTGATGGAATGACGTTTCTGTACTTCCGTAAATGAACCAGAAGATCCCTTCTCTTAATATAGGGGTTCGTATTCAACCTGTTTGTTTTCTCAAAGCAGGGGTGAGAAGTTTTATAAGGCAAATATCCTTAAGTGTTTGGGCAGTTTTTCATCAATCATAAATCTGGTTATAGCTTGCCCACATAATCCTGCATTTTTTGGGTATAATGTTAGCCAAATGGCAATTTTCATCATACAATTGGGTTTGAATATACATTGCAGAGTAATGCAAGCCTGTTTTAAAAGTATTGGACATTATCGACCCATGTATGTCTTCCCCAAATGCAGTGATGCCAACTGAATATCAGCTAGAGGACATGCTGGAACACATTTCCTGTCCTCGCATCGTTACACTCATGGGTGCCCAATTACTGAGTTACTGTTGGCACCCTGAGTGAGGCACAATAGATGGGTGTTTTATATATATATATATTTATAAAGATAATATATATATATATATTTTTTACTGTTTCAGTTTCTTGGAGTAGGTGAGAAACCAAATAATGTTGGTCGCCAGGTTCATCCATAGCCTCACCAGTCCATACCGATATAGCAAAACTTGGTGCTACATCGGGAACACCCAGAGCATTTCTATTGTGCTCTGGTGTATAGACATAGGTAGGGACACCAGCTGCATGGTCAGTTTCATCCTGCCCTGGTACTCCCGAGTCTTGCTCTAGGGAGACTTCATCCAGACCTATGCAAGGCACTGGTGAATGAAATTCTCATTCTTTATGTAGAATATATTCAGTGTATGGAAACTCCTTCGGAGCCTGCCTTAGAATCTCATGGGTCTTTAGAACCCTTGACTGATTAGAGTTTGGAGCATTTTATCTTGCTCTAGGGACCTCATCCAGACCTAACCAAGTTACTGGAGAATCAGAATCCCATTTTCATAGGCGCCATACTCAGCGTATGGAAACTCCTTCGGAGCTTGCCTTACAGGAAGACATACATGGGTCTTAGAACCCTTGACTGAGTCAAGTGTGGAGCATTTTCTCCATTTCCAGCCTCCCCCACATGCTTGTCCTCCCTTGGAGGAGATTTACTTCTTTACTGTTTTGTATTTGTGCATAAATCATATATGTTTAAAATTGTGATTCTGACAGGCACATTCTGCTTGCAGAATATTTGTATTAACCTCAGTATCACACAGGGTTATATACATTTCCATAAAGAAAACTGCATCTGGTAACATATACTCAGAGCAGACTTTATTTTACAATTAGTGGGTATTTGGAGCCGGCATTTAGCGCAGCCGTTACCTCCAAACCCGATCTAAACAGCGGTAAATAGCGGGAGCCGGCTTTTAAAGCAGCCCTAATCCCCCGATCCGATCTAAATCGGAAACTGCGGTTCCAGCGCGTTCTATTCAATTACCGCAGTTTAAAATACTTTCACTCTAGCTGGCTCCGTAATTCGAGCCAGAGTTACAGAGTTTTTAATTTTTTTTCAAAATACATCAGCACTCTAGCTGGCTCTGCAGACTTACAGAGTTTAAAAACACTAGCAAGAAAGTTCAACAGTGACTTACCTGCAGGTTAAACTTACCGCTGGTGGGAGCTGCGCTCTCCACCCTGTCGGTGCCACATGCGTCGACGTAATGTCGAGCATGTGCCTGGCGGGGCTTCTTCACGTAGTCACTCACGTGACTCCGAAGTAAAATTTAGTTAAGTATGGCGTGTTGCATTTTGGGAAGTCAAACCCGGGTAGGACATTAACAGTGGCATGTTGTAAAGCAGAGGGACCTAGAAGTCTAAATACTTTGATTCCTGAAAGTGGCGTTCTACTATGATGAAGAAGGCATTTGGCACACTGATCTTCATCAGACACAGTGCTGATATTGAAGTTGGGATATTATATTACAGTTGTGCAAGATGGTGGTGAGGCCACACTTGGAGTCGTTTAGAAGGATGAGGGGGAACTTATTGAAACTTACCGAATAGTGAAAGGCTTGCATAGAGTGGATGTGGCGAGGATGTTTCAACCAGTGGGAGTCTAGGGCCAGAGGCCAAAGCCTCAGAATAAAAGGACATATCTTTAGAAAGGAGATGAGGAGGAATTTCTTTAGTGCGAGGACAGTGAATCTGTGGAATTAATTGCCACAGAAAGCTGTGGAGGCCATCAATGGATATTTTTAAGGAAGAGATGGACGGACAATAGACAACAGATGCAGGAGTAGGCCATTTGGTCCTTCGAGCCAGTACCGTCATTCAATGTGATCATGGCTGATCATCCCCAATCAGTACCCCGTTCCTGCCTTCTCCCCATATCCCATGACTCCGCTATTTTTAAGAGCCCTATCTAGCTCTCTCTTGAAAGCACCCAGACAACCTGCATCCACCGTCCTCTGAGGCAGGGAATTCGACAGACTCCTCACTCTCTGTGAGAAAAAATGTTTCCTCGTCTCCATTCTAAATGGCTTACTCCTTAAACTGTGTCCCCTGGTTCTGGACTCCACCAACATCCGCATATTATCTGCATCCGAAAATTATCACCAATGCATCCACAATATATAGAGCCACTTCCTTAAGTATCCTGGGATGCAGACCATCAGGATTTATCAGCCTTCAGTCCCATCAGTCTATCCAACACTATTTCCTGCCTAATGTGTCTTTTTGGTTATTTTCTGTTGTTCTTTGAACATTACCCAATCCTCTTGCTTCCCGCTCATCTTTGCTACATTGTACTTCTTCACTTTAATTTTCATACTGTCCCAGAGGTCCCTTGTCAGCCATGGTCGTCCCTTTCTCCCCTTGGATTCTTTCTTCCTCCTCGGAATGAACTGATCCTGCACCTTCTGTATTATTCCTAGAAACACCTGCAATTTTTGTTCCACTGTCATCCCTGCTAGTGTATCTTTCCAGTCAACTTTGGCCATCTCCTCCCTCATGGCCCCATAGTCCCCTTTATTCAACTGCAACACTGACACCTCCAATTTACCCTTCTCCCTCTCCAATTGAAGATTTTACTTCGGAATCACGTGAGTGATTCCGTGGAGAACCCCGCCAATCCGCACGCGTGTCATTACGTCCAATTCGCATGGCGAAGCACCGTACTGGCAGGCAAGTCGCTCCTGCCAGCGGTAAGTTTAAACTACAGGTAAGTTTTGTTTTCTTACCTGGTGTTTTTTCTTGCAGGAACCTCTTTTAGAGAGGTTGTCCTACTGGATATTTTGGGGAAGTCCGTCGAGAGAACTGACTATGAACTGTGGGGACACCCCGGTTCTGACCGCGGAAGCGGGTAGCTGGTGAATGTCGGGTTCGCGATTGCAGTCACTGATAATGGTCAGTGACTTCCAGACGCTGTGGTTCCCGGGGAGGGGAAACCCAGCAGCAATGCGGCGCCCAGACCGCAGTGGTCCCCAGGATATGGGGTAAAACCGACCAGAACGGCCAGCCCTGGTGCCGGGAGGGTTCCCACCAGTAATGTACAACATTTGGAGGTGGGCCAGGATGGAGCCCCTATGGAGAGGGGTTCCATCTAGATACACTAGCAGGAATTGTGTCAGCACGGGGCTATGGTAGAACCCACGCCAGCAGCGCCTTGCACAGGGCTGCTTAATATGGATGCCGAGTCTGTGGCAGCGCCGGCCTATGGGAGAGCTCGCCCCAGCAACGCCTTGGACAGGGCTGCTTAATGTTGTTTCCGAGTGTATGGCAGCGCCGGCCTATGGGAGAGCCCGCGACAGCAGCGCCTTGTAACAGGGCTGCTTAATGTCTCCCTCGTGGAGGAGAGCATAGCGGGTCAGTATAAGTCTGACGCCGAGTCTATAGCAGCGCCGGCCTATGGGAGAGCCCGCGACAGCAGCGCCTTGTAACAGGGCTGCTTAATATCTCCGTCCTGGAAGAGGAGAGCATGCCGGATCAGTGTAAATCTGACGCCGAGTCTGAGGGTATAGCTGTGGAATATACCCCAAGGGATGAAGGGCACATGTCAGAGGCCCCATTCCTGACAGCAATTTTTGCCATCCCAACACGATGCAGTGAACACCCGTTATCAGGTGGGCATTAGAGCCTATTCCGCCGAATCTTCTATTCTGGTAAGGCCTATTCAACAGACAAAACCTGGAGGACGAAGCAAAGCTTCATCATTTCGGGGACAACACCCTACGTCTTCATCGGCAGTAAGAGATTCACTGAACCTAGTGGCAGCATGAAGCTGGGCAGAGGTTCCACGCACCCTAATCTATCAGGTAACCAGGCAGATAGGTGGTCTGGCACTTCCCAACTATGGATAAGGGTACCACTTACACGTTTGTAATATTTACACTTGATTGTACAATACACAAATGGTGAGACATAGTCAGCTACTTAGCGGCATCTAAACATGTAAAACTGTTCATAATGAAGGAGTGCTGTTGGGTCATGAGTGCTGTTGGGGGGGACAGCCTACCTGGGGGTAGCAACAGCGACCAGGCCTGCGGTACAGAGACCGGCCCTGTTGCTCAGAAGGGTAAGGAAAAGAAGAGGAGGGCATTAGTAATAGGGGACTATAGTTAGGGGGTCAGATTGGCGATTCTGTGAACGCAGATGGTAGTTTGCCTCCCTGGTGTCTGAACATGTCCAAGATATCCTGAAAAGGGTGGGAGAGGAGCCTGAGGTCGTGGTACATATTGGTACCAATGACATAGGTAAAAAAGGAGAACAGGTCCTGAAAGGAGAATTTAGGGAGTTAGGAAGAGAGTTAAGGAAAAGGACCGCAAAGATAACAATCTCAGGATTGCTTCCTGTGCCACGCGACAGTGAGAGTAGGAATGGAGCAAGGTGGAGGATAAATGCCTGGCTGAAGGACTGGTGCAGAGGGCAGGGATTCAAGTTTCTGGATCATTGGAACCTCTTTTGGGGAAGGAGTGACCTGTATAAAAAGGACGGGTTCCACTTGAACCCGAGGGGGACCAGTATCCTGGTGGGGAAATTTTCAAAGGCTACTGGGGGGACTTTAACCTAGAACAGTTGGGGGGAGGGACTCAAATAGAGAAAGCTAGTAGACAGGGTCTGAGGCAGGAGGCAGAGAAGGGAAGCACTCAGACCCAACATGTAGGGGGAAAGAAGAAAAAATAATAAACAGAGAATAAGAGGTGGTGGGTTTCTTAAATGTGTGAGCAGAGAGAAAGCGGGGTAGAAAATGAGGGTAGAAGCAATCGGTAGCAAGGTGAAAATTAATAGTGGCAGGCAGACTAAGGCAGGGCAAAAATCAAAAGGGGCACTTGTCAACATAATTGTATAAGGAGTAAGAGTGTATTGAAAACAAGCCTGAAGGCTTTGTGTCTCAATGCGAGGAGCATTCGTAATAAGGTGGACGAGTTGAATGCGCAGATAGCTATTAATGACTATGCTATAGTTGGAATCACGAAGACATGGCTCCAGGGGGGCCAAGGCTGGGAGCTGAACATCCAGGGATATTCAATATTCAGGAGGGATAGACAGAAAGGAAAATGAGGTGGGGTAGCGTTGCTGGTGAGAGAGGAGATTAATGCAATAGAAAGGAAGGACATTAGCTTGGAGGATGTGGAATCGATATGGGTAGAGCTGCAAAACTCTAAGGGGCAGAAAACGCTAGTGGGAGTTGTGTACAGGCCACGTAACAATAGTGGTGGAGTTGGGGATGGCATCAAACAGGAAAGTAGAAATGCGTGCAACAAGGGTAAAACAGTTATAATGGGTGACTTCAATCTATGTATAGATTGGGTGAATCAAATTGGCAGGGGTGCTGAGGAAGAGGATTTCTTGGAATATATGTGGGATAGTTTTCTAAACCAACATGTAGAGGAACCAACGAGAGAGCAGGCAATTCTAGACTGGGTATTGAGTAATGAGGAAGGGTTAGTTGCGTTGTTGTGCGTGGCCCCTTGGGCAAGAGTGACCATAATATGGTTGAGTTCTTCATTAGGATGGAGAGTGACATAATTAAGTCAGAAACAAGGGTTCTGAACTTAAACAAAGGTAACTTTGAAGGTATGAGATGTGAATTGGCCAAGATATCCTGGCAAATGATTCTTAAAGGGTTGACAGTGGATGTGCAATGGAAGGTATTTAAAGACTGCATGGATGAACTACAACAATTGTTCATCCCAGTTTGGCAAAAGAATAAATCAGGGAAGGTAGTGCATCCATGGATAACAAGGGAAATCAGGGATAGTATAAAAACAAAAGATGAAGCATACAAATTAGCCAGAAAAAACAGCCTACCAGAGGACTGGGAGAAATTCAGAGTCCAGCAGAGGAGGACAAAGGGCTTAATTAGGAAAGGGAAAATAGATTATGAAAGAAAACTGGCAGGGAACATAAAAACTGACTGCAAGTGGTGTTGGATAAATTGAACGGATTAAAGGCCGATAAATCCCCAGGGCCAGATAGTCTGCATCCTAGAGTACTCAAAGAAGTAGCCACAGAAATAGTAGATGCATTAGTGATCATTTTTAAAACTCCTTAGATTCTGGAGTAGTTCCTGAGGATTGGAGGGTAGCTAATGTAACCCCACTTTTTTAAAAAGGAGGGAGAGAGAAAACGGGGAATTACAGACCAGTTAGTCTAACATCGGTAGTGGGGAAACTGCTAGAGTCAGTTATTAAAGGTGGGATAGCAGCACATTTGGAAAGTGGTGAAATCATTGGACAAAGTCAACATGGATTTACGAAAGGTAAATCATGTCTGACGAATCTTATAGGATTTTTCGAGGATGTAACCAGTAAAGTGGATAAGGGGGAACCAGTGGATGTGTTATATCTAGACTTTCAGAAGGCTTTCGACAAGGTCTCAGATAGGAAATTAGTATACAAACTTAAAGCACATGGTATTGGGGGTTCAGTATAGATGTGGATAGAGAACAGGCTGGCAGACAGGAAGCAAAGGGTAGGAGTAAACGGGTCCTTTTCAGAATGGCAGGCAGTGACTAGTGGGGTACCGCAAGGCTCAGTGCTGGGACCCCAGCTATTTACAATATATATTAATGATTTGGACGAGGGAATTGAATGCAACATCTGCAAGTTTGCGGATGACACTAAGCTGGGGGGTAGTGTTAGGTGTGAGGAGGATGCTAGGAGGCTAGGAGGCTGCAAGGTGACTTGGATAGGCTGGGTGAGTGGGCAAAAGCATGACAGATGCAGTATAATGTGGATAAATGTGAGGTTATACACTTTGGTGGCAAAAACAGGAGGGTAGACTATTATCTGAATGGTGGCAGATTAGGAAACGTGGAGATGCAACGAGACCTGGGTGTCATGGTACACCAGTCATTGAAAGTAGGCATGCAGGTGCAGCAGGCAGTGAAGAAAGCAAATGGTATGTTAGCATTCATAGCGAAAGGATTTGAGTATAGGAGCAGGGAGGTTCTACTGCAGTTGTACAGGGTTTTGGTGAGACCACACCTGGAGTATTGCGTACAGTTTTGGTCTCCAAATCTGAGGAAAGACATTCTTGCCATAGAGGGATTACAGAGAAGGTTGCCTCGTGAGATGCAGCATTTCTCGCACGGTATGAGAATCAAAAAGAGAGGGATTAGGTTTAAGGTGGAAGAGGAAAGATTTAATTAAAATCTCACAAGGCAACTTTATCACACAGTGTGGTGGGTAGATAGATGTGGGTAGATAGATGTGGTGGGGAAATAGTTGAGGCAGGTATAATAACAATATTTAAAAGACATTTGAACAGGTATGTGGATACGAAAGGGTTTGAGGGATACAGGCTCAAGGGAAGCAAATGTGACGAGGTTAAATGGGACATCGTGTTGGTCTTGGACAACTTGTGCAACTGCCCTGTTTCAGTAGGAAAGAACTGCAGATGCTGGTTTAAATCGAAGGTAGATGTAAAATGCTGGAGTAACTCATCATCTCTGGAGAGCATCCTTGGAGAGAAGGAATGGGCCTGTTTCAGTGCTGGATAACTGCATGACCAAGTCTGAATGCTCAATTTTATTGGGGAAATTTAGTAAGCAAAGTATTTCCAGCATTAATGCTGCAAAATAGCACCAGTAGCTCAACTTCATAAGATCATAATAACTTGTCTGCTTATTTGCAATTTGGAATTAAAATTTTTTGCTTAAGCCTATGGCTCACATGAACTTCCTTTCATTGGCTGGAAATTCAAATCAATGTACTTTATGGGTGGGATTATATCTACATTGTCCCAAACCCACATTACATCTCCGCAGTGTACCAGTTGCATGTTTGTTTCTCTTCTGTACCAGTTCCATATTTTTTATGGAATGTTAATGAACCAGAAATTATGTTTGACTTATGTTTTGCATCTGCCAGTTGCTTCATCATACGAAATTAGTCCTTTGATGTATTTGCAAGATAATCATTGTTTAACAAAATAACAAATGATCCAAAGAATTTGGAGTAGGTGGTACAGGCAGTTACAACTGAGTTATATGAGACACATCAATCATTCATTTGTTACCTGTAATACATGATTTGATTTATATTCACTGTCTATAATTATTTTTCTCGTGGGCCTGCTTATTTAAAAAAAAAACAATTTGCTCCTTTTAAATGACTTCATGTTAGTGTTCAAGCAAAGACAGTGATGGATGTTTGCTATTGAGTCTGCAAGTTTCTCTTTGATACATTGGGGGCTCAGTGTGATTAAGGTCCAGATTCTTTGCATGTGGCAACTTGGGTAATGGCAGCAAGGCTGCCAACATTAGGTGAGAATTGGGAGTGAGACATTGCAAAAGACCAAGTCCGAGGGAGCGAAGGGGGGCGGTGGGGGGGGGAGTGGGAGGGTTCTGCCCCTCCCATTGGTACAGAGCTTTTGCATTTTTCAGCTTGAAATTGTGCAATCTGGTGCATACTGTGGCGAGTCTTTTAACTTACACTTGAATGCAGTATTTATGCTTTAAATTGGATTAGCTATGAATAAGGTTAGGCTAAATTACATTCCTAATTATATTCCACAGTAGAGCCAGGCTCCAATCGACAGGTGCAGCACATGAATGATCTTAGTGTATGTACGTATGGAAATCAGATAACAATCAAGCACTTGGCCCATGTTGACCAACCTGGGTCTCACAGCACACCTGGTACTACTCCTAACCCTGACTCCAGTTGCATACCTTCTCTCATTCCTGACCCTGAGACCATCCCCATATACCTGACCCCCTATTCTACACTGATCATAGCTGCTTACCTGCTTAGGTTCCCAGTGCTGAACATTCCCATTGTCCCAGCTTTGACTGCACACCTAATACTATTCCAGACCTTGACTCTGGATGCACACGTGGCCTTGCTCCTAGCCCCGCTGCACTGACAATATATCTGGCCCACACATTAAGCCCCATATCCGACCCCCTGGACTTAACCGATTTACGTTCAAGTCCACAGGTGCTTATCTAATGCGGTAATCTTTCATGGGGCACTTCACAGACCAAATTTTGTGTAAATTTGCTACACCCATTGGCTTCCTTGTTATCTAACATGCTAGTTACTTTGTCAAATAAGTCATCAATTGGTTGAACACAATTTCTCATCCATAAAATTATACTCACTCAGCTGTATAAGTTTTCTGTTACCATTTCCTTCATTTTCCTAACAAAATGTCCTGAAGTTATTTTCACCCCCAATATTTTCAGTATTTTGCTTTCTTCCTCTCAGCTGGGACCTTTCCGAAATGCAAAGTCCAATAACAATATATTTAAGCAATATTATTCTATTAAATATGATGTTGAACATACATCATATTTTCTGTGGTATTCATAACACAACAATGATAAAAAGATCTTTGTTTTGATTGCACCTACCAACATGCATACATTATTATATTACAGTTAATATGTACCGAGGGCAATTTTTTGTTCCAATGCTCCCCATTCCCAATTACTTTTACATTGAAGTGATTGAAATCCAACTGAAGCTAAAATGGCATCAGAAAAATAAAACCTCCGGAATGGATGATATTCATTACGTGCTTGGTTTGAATCAGTATTAGCACAATTACTGTATTAAACTTCGAATTTTCAGATGTCGTGGTTCAAGCTAAAACTAAAGACAAATAATAACCTCCTCGCACATTCCCCAGCAAGTATCTTTGCCACTTTAAAATATGCCCCTTCTTTGCACAAGCTCTTAAACATCACATGTGAATCAGTTTCCATCTGATTACACTCCTTGAGGATGTTCATCTATGTGTTCAATAAATAAAATAACGAGATTGGGGACATTTCCATTCAACCTGTCAAAGGAATTTGAGGGAGGGGGGTTTAGAAATAGTCAGAGACAAAACAAACATAATAGTTGAGTGGCAAATGATAATAGTGCTACCTTCCCAACATTGAACTGAAGGAAATAATGGGTTATCAGGGCTGTATGTTGTGATAGACAGCTTGACACCTTATCCCATCCCCCTGGATATTCCGGATTAATAAATTAAGGTTTTGACAACAAATTACAAATCAGGCTAATTACAAATCAATAACATTAGCCAACTCCTAAACACGAAGCGCTGAGCATTGGGATCCAGACATCATGGACAACTGGCCTCAGTTGCCCGCTCACATCTGGCAGTGCTCTCCGTCTGAACCAGAGGCCACGGAGCGTTTTTAAAAGTGTGGGGCCGAGCATCACTGATCACTGGCCTTGGGGGCACCCGGCAAGGGAGTGAAGCAACTGAGTGGGGGTAGGGTGTGGGAGGGGGGTGGGGGGTGCCCTCCCACGGTAGGAACTTTTTCAAATGTGATGTATTAAAATCATGTTTTAGTGCATTGTAGAAGAATGATTTCAATGTTTGAAGTGTTTTTAAGAGGTAACTTTTTGAGGGGTAACTTTTTCCACCAACTTTTTGGTGGGTGTATGGAACAAGCTGCCAGACGAGGTAGTTGAGGCAGGGACTATCCCAACATTTAAGAAACAGTTAGACTGATACATGGATAGGACAGGTTTGGAGGGATATGGACCAAAAGCAGGTAGTGTAGCTGGGACATGTTGGCGGGTGTGGGCAAGTGTGCCGAAGGGCCTGTTTTCACACTGTATCACTCTATGACTGCATTATACCTCCACCATGCATGAATGCTTCAAAATCAGGTGATCAAGTTTTATTGCCATATATCCAAACATAGACACACAGAAAATAGGTGCAGGAATAGGTCATTCGGCCCTTCGAGCCAGCACTGCCATTCAATATGATCATGGCTGTCATCTAAAATCAGTACCTCATTCCTGTTTATTTCCCCATATCCCTTGATTTTGTTAGCCCCAAGAACTAACTGTAACTCTCTTGAAAATATCCAGTGAATTGGCTTCCACTGCCTTCTGTGGCAGAGAATTCCACAGATTCACAACTCTCTGCGTGGAGAAAGTTTTTCCTCATCTCAGTCCTAACTGGCCTACGCTTTATTTTTCAACTGTGACCCCTGGTTCTGAACTCCCACAACATCGGGAACATTTTCCCTGCAGTTACAGTAAGTGAAAATCTAGCAGTCAAGCAGGATGCTTTCTCCAACCACCCCCATTCGAAGGCCACTATCTTCCACCGCTTCTACCCAGTGCTTGGTACCTACTTCCAGCAACCACTGGTTCTCCTCCAGGATGCACAGAGCCGCAGCCTGATCCATGCCAGTCGCCTGGGCGAATTCGGCACAGAGACTCTCACAGCAGTGGCGCAACGCTTCCAACACCACCGACAGCCCTGAGGCTCAGGGGCGGATTTAGTTGAAGAGAGGCCCTAGGCTATTCCAATCCCCTCCCAATCCCCTACCCCAATGATGGCAGGAAGATAAAAGAGTCCACTAGACTGACGGCGATGTGCAGCTGAGTGTGGCCAATGAGATAAGAGCTGGAAAGCTGCGCTTTTTATTTATTGCCAGTGCTAGTGTCGAGTTATCGGCATAAAACACTATTATTCTGAAATGGAGGGCAAGGAAAATTACTGAAGTGTTGTTTAGAGACTACAGTGCGTTGTGACACCATATGTAAGTAAGGCCTATGACAGTGTCAAAAATATTATTTACCAGGCCCGTACGAAGCTTTTCAAAAAGGGGGGTGGCATGGAAGGATTACAAAATTTTATGTGAAATAAGTGCATGCAATGCATATCACAGGCGCAAAGCTCAAAGTCCCCTGCGGCCGCTTAAGGGCCCTGGAAGCTCTGGGGCTTTAGATGGTCTCTGGTACATTCTGAGCCTTATTTTGGAGCATTTTTGTACCAAATTTATGACCAATATTTCAGAAATAATTTCGGTTGAGTCAAGAGTAATGAGTGGTTGGAATGGCATGATTGGGGTCATTGTTGTATACATTTTTTTTAAATCAAGAATTGAAGTTGTCCTTGTTTTAATAATCAAGTTGTACTGTAAAATGTTATGTAAAATGTTATAAATTTGGGAGCTTGCTGACCGTGGCTTGGTTCGGCAACTTGAGCGCCCTGGAGAGGAAAAGACTACAAAAGTAGTAGGCACTGCCCAGTCCATCATCGGCTCTGACCTTCCTTCCATCGAGGGGCTTTACCGCAGTCGCTGCCTCAAAAAGGCTGGCAGTATCATCAAAGACCCTCACCATCCTGGCCACACACTCATCTCCCTGCTACCTTCAGGTAGAAGGTACAGGGGCCTGAAGACTGCAACGACCAGGTTCAGGAATAACTACTTCCCCACAGCCATCAGGCTATTAAACCTGGCTCGGACAAACCTCTTGATAACTAATAACCCATTATCTGTTATTTGCACTTTATTCGTTTATTTATTCATGTGTGTATATATTTATATATGGTATATGAACACACTGATCTGTTTTGTAGTAAATGCCTTCTATGTTCTGTGTGCTCAGGCAAAGTAAGAATTTCATTTTCCTATCAGGGACACAACAATAAATTCACTTGAACTAGAACTATAAAAGAGCATGCAAACACTGCAAATAAAATACTGTACGTTTTTGCAGTAAATAAAACCTTTTTTTAGAAAATGTTTTGTGTGTTGATTTGATTACCTGTTCCTGTGTTAGTGTGCACATTAAAAACATGATGGAAAAAGAGTCGCAAACTATGGAATTCATATTTTTCAGTATTGTTATCAAGGAAAAGAAAGCAGTTCCATTTGTTTGATGTTATTCATATGGAGGAGAAAATAAAATTGCTCTAAAACCTACCTTAATTTTGCAATCTCACTATAGATAATCCCCCTTTCCCTCTCCCCCCTCCTCCTTCCCCCTCCCTCGCCCTCTACCTCTCTCTCCCTCCCCATCTCTCTCTCTCCCCCCTTCCCCTCTTTCTCTCTCCCCCCCCCCCCCTCCCATGCAGCGAGGCTCCGATGTCGCGCCGCAGACACCGCAGTCAATTGGCCGGAGACCCCCTAGATTTTGGGCCACACATTGGCCGGAGACCCCCTAGATTTTGAGGCCCTGGGCTTCGTCCTATGGAACCTGTCATAAATCCGGCTCTGCTGAGGCTGCTCCATGGCCGGACCTGCAGCGAGCGACTCGCCAGCCCGGCAAACACTCGCCAGCACCGGCTCCCCATCCGCATTCAATTCAATTCAATCTTTAATTGTCATTGTGCAGTGTACAGTACAGAGACAACGAAATGCAGTTAGCATCTCCCCAGAAGAGCGAACTTAGAATAATGAACGGTAAAAAAAAAATATATATATATGTACAAACAGTATCAGTAGTGCAATTATACTGGGGGAAGGAGTGTCCAGGGGGGGGGGGGTGGGGTGGGGTGGCTGTCAATCACCGAGGTGCAGAGTTAAGTAGTGTAACAGCCGCAGGGAAGAAGCTGTTCCTGAACCTGCTGGTCCGGCAACGGAGGGACCTGTAGCGCCTCCTGGACGGGAGGAGGGTAAACAGTCTGTGGCTGGGGTGAGAGCAGTCCTCGACGATGCTGCGCGCCCTTCGCAGACATCGCTTGCTATGGACAGACTCAATGGAGGGGAGTGTGGAACCGGTGATGCGTTGAGCAGTTTTCACCACCCTCTACAGTGCTTTCGGGTCAGAGACAGAGCAGTTGCCATACCAATTGGTAAGGATGCTCTCGATGGTGCAGCGGTAGAAGTTCACCAGAATCTGAGGAGACAGATGGACCTTCTTTAGTCTCCTCAGGAAGAAGAGACGCTGGTGACCCTTCTTGACCAATGTAGAGGTATTGTAGGTCCAAGAGAGGTCATCAGAGATGTTGACCCCAGAAACCTGAAGCTGGAAACACGTTCCACCTCCGTCCCATTAATATGGGTGTGGGTGTGCGTGCAGCCCCTAGACCTTCTATAGTCCACAATGAGCTCCTTGGTCTTCTTGGAGTTAAGGGCCAGGTTGTTGTCAGCGCACCATGCTGCTAGGAGCTGAACCTCCTCCCTATAGGCAGACTCATCGTTGTCGCTGATGAGGCCAATCACCGTTGTATCATCTGCATACTTGATGATGGTGTTAGAACCATGTTCAGGTGTGCAGTCGTAGGTGAAGAGGGAGTAGAGGAGGGGGCTCAGTACACAGCCCTGTGGAACGCCGGTGTTCAGGGTGAGGGTTGAAGAGGTGTGGTTGTCCAACCTAACAGACTGGGGCCTGTTAGTCAGGAAGTCCAGTATCCAGTTGCAGAGGGAGGGGTTGATGCCCAGGTCGCCGAGTTTGGTGATCAATTTTGAGGGGATAATGGTGTTAAATGCTGAGCTAAAGTCAATGAACAGCATTTTCACGTAGCTGTCTCTGTTATTGAGGTGGGAGAGGGCAGAATGGTGTGCCGTTGAGATGGCATCTTCCGTACTCCTATTCTTGCGGTAGGCAAACTGAACGGGGTCCAGTGTGGGAGGTAGGCAGCCTTTGAGGTGTGCCAGGACGAGCCTCTCGAAGCACTTGGTGATGATGGGAGTAAGTGCAACTGGGCGGAAGTCATTGAGGCTCACCGCAGTGGAGTGTTTTGGCACCGGCACGATGGAGGTGGTTTGAACGCATGTGGGGACAACTGCTTGGGCAAGTGACAGATTGAAGATGTCAGTCCTGACGTCTGTCAGCTGCGCAGCACAGGTCCTGAGGACGTGCCCGGGGATGCCATCAGGGCCAGCAGCCTTACGTGCATTAATCCTACTCAGTGCCTCATACACGTCATAGGGGGTGAATGTGAGGGGCTGGTGATCAGCAGGGAGCATAACCTTGATGGTCATCTCTTGCTTGTCCCTGTCAAAGCGGCCATAAAAGTGGTTAAGCTCCTCAAGGAAGGATGAGTCGCTGGATGTGGGGGTGGTGTTGGTGGGTCTGAAGTATGTGAAGGCCTGGATGCCTTGCCACATGCGTCGGGAGTCGGAGTTCTTGTTGAAGTGCTCCTCATCCTTAGCTTGTAGCTATGCTTGGCCTTCTTGATGCCCCTCTTCAGGTTAGCCCTGGATGAACTGTAGGCTCGAGCATCGCCTGGCCTGAAAGCGGTGTCCCGTGCTTTCAGCAGTAGCCTGACCTCGCTGTTCATCCATGGCTTCTGATTCGGGAATGTGGTAATCCGTTTGAGGGTGTTGACACTGTTGATGGTGGAGTTGATAAACTCCAGAACAGAGGATGTATAAGTGTCTATGTCCGTGTGGGAGTCAAGGGTGGCCTGGGCTGCAACACATTCCAGTCAGTGTTTCCAAAACGCTGCTGAAGTGCGGAGTCCGCCTCCTCTGACCAAACTTTAACTGTTCTCACTATGGGTTTAACGCGTCTGATGAGTGGTGAGTACTTAGGGAGCAGGAACAACGAGAGGTGATCAGACTGACCAAGGTGGGGGAGGGGAAAGGCTTTGTAAGCTTCAGCCATATTTGTGTAGACTTTGTCCAGTGTCTTGTCCTCTCTAGTGGCAAAGGAGACATGTTGGTGGAATTTGGGGAGTACTGTCTTCAGGTTGGAGTGATTGAAGTCACCCGCAACAATGAAGGCTTCCTCAGGGTTGTGAGTCTGTTGTTTGCTAATGGCAGTATGCAGTTCTTTCATTGCAAGCTTAGCATTAGCATCAGGAGGAATATAGGCTGCAGTCACAACAGTGGAGGTAAACTCTCTGGGCAGATAGAATGGTCTGCATTTAACCAAGAGGAACTCTAGGTTAACTGAGCAGTGACTCTCGATGATGGTGGTGTCCGTGCACCATGCTTTATTTACATAAATGCACAGGCCCCCACCTCTGGTCTTACCGGAGTCTGGTGTTCTGTCCGCTCGGAGTATAAGACGCCCCGTTAGCTCGATGGCACTGTCAGGAACATTGGTGTTGAGCCAGGTTTCAGTGAAGATCAGGATGCTGCAGTCTTTGATCCAGTTGTGGGAGGTGATCAGTAGCCGCAGTTCTTCCATTTTGTTTGCCAGTGATCGTACGTTGGCGAGGAAAAGGCTAGGAATTGATGGCCTGTGTGGGGCTCGTTCTAACCTAGCCTTTAACCCACCTCGGCATCCTCGGCGGTGCTTGCGTTCTCGTCACCGTCTGTGGGTGCTTCTGGTCGGCCAAGCTGATTTGGTGCGCTCCGCTGGTCCGCCGCCCCGCAATGCTGGCAAGTTCGGGAGGGAGACGGAGTTCGTCCGTAAATTTATTGTAGCCGCAGGAACATCTGCCCCCACCACTGCTTCTGCTTCCATCCCTCCCATAACCCGGCTCTCCAAAACTCACGGCCCATGCACTTGATATGAGTTTTGACATTTTCGTTGATCACTGAATTTCTCACGTCAGAGTGTGAGACTTTGTGATCAGAGCGTGAGAATTTGTCCAAATGCGTGATTCTCACGCTCAATGCATGAGTTGGCAGCCCTGTGGCAGTGATGGCAGAATGGTGAGCTGCACACACACAGAAGTAAAGAGAGGGTTACACAAAAAGCTGGAGAAACTCAGCGGGTGCAGCAGCATCTAAGGAGCGAAGGAGATAGGCGACGTTTCGGGTCGAGACCCTTCTTCAGAGAAGCAAAGAGAGGGACAGATCTATAACAGCACATCGAAGAAAAGGGACCCGTCAGTGAATAAGAGGGTTGAGTGGTAGATACGGGAGCAAATACATTAATACAGAAACTACACAGTATGGGACCTGGAATCCGAAGTGAAAACAGAAAATCGTAAAAATTCTCAGTGGCTCAGGTAGTAGCTGTGGAGAAGGGAACACACTTAACTTTCTGTGGCTTTTCAACATTCATGAACGTGAAACAAAATGGCCGGGTGAGGGGAGAGAGACGTCGGTTCGCGGGAACTGCTCCAGTGCATCGAGCGCGCGCGCGGGCCGACCGCACTTTGGAATTGGCGCCAAAACATGGCGGCGCCTACAGGTGTAATATTTGCAAAAATAATTTCACAGTGCAGCTGCATATGTGACAAGTAAAGCCCCATTGACACTTGCTTCCAATCCTGTGAAGCAATTGTGAAGATTAGGGTTTACCAATCCCATTGCCCCTACAGTGGCGTTGGTTTAGTTATTGCCTGTCAGCCAGCTACCCCCGGCTGTGGTGCCTGGGTACCAAAGATACTAGAGGAGCTTTGCTGGGTACTGTCAGAGACCAAGCTTTTTAAACTCAGAGCTGCTTCAGATCCAAGACGAGCTGTAATCGCCACCACTACTCGACGCCAGCATCCATTTGCAATACTAAGTAACTGGCGTAACCCAACATGAAAACACGGGGATTGGGAAAGGCAGACAAAGGAGAGACATTAAAGGAAAGCACAATATGATACTTTTGGCATGATTTGATAAAAATTACTTGTTTTGAATTTTTTCTTTGTGTGGCAGCTTTTACATGGGTGTTTGACCAGCAAAGAAGCGAAGATAACAAAATTATTACCGTGAGTGGTGTACAAGCCCATCAGATTAGTTCGTTTTAGGCAATCTGGCAAGAAAGAGGTGTTAAAATGTCTTATTTCTCTTGTACGCCAGCACCAATGTTACAAAATTGAGATTTTAAAAATCAAGTCTGCAATTTATTCCACCAGATAAAGCATAAAAAGAAGTTTAATTTGACACTTAATTCACTTTCATATATTTAGTATTAAGAAAGTTATGACCATTTTCATACTCGGAAATTAGCATCTTGTTCCCCATTGCCTTTCAATTGACTTCACTCAAAAGCTGTGGTCTAGAACAGTCAAAAGCCCATAACTTTCTTAAAAATTAAGAGACAATGAAATTTTCAGTTATTATAGATTGAAGCATTCTGAAACAAATATGAAACAATCTTACTTGGATGACCTGAAATTAAAGCATATAATTAGTTAGTTATCTAATTGTAGCTAATTACAAAATTCAATGAGTAGATCTAAACATCTATCCATTTTGTAAGAAAAGATAAGAATTTTTTTTTAATTGCCTAAGTGTCCAAATAACATTCACACAATAATCCACAATATAACATAATTTTTAGATCTCATTTTCATCTCATTTTCATGAATTTATAGGCCAAATAAAAGGAATTTAGTGTTTAATGCTTGTAAATTAATGGCCATTTAAATCAACTAGCGAGTGGGTTTTAGTGGAATGCGGTGGATTAGAACGTTGCGGTTTGCGGTGAAGTCAGTATGAAAAATGCAGCCGGTTCATACATTTTTTTTGTCCCCTTCTCGCAACATGAAAATGTGATTAAAGCCTTCCTAAAAACAAAGTTTTAATGTAAAAATAAACTGTGTAGCTTCTTTTATCGCCTACCTTAGGTCCGTTCCGCTGTCACCATTCAGAGCTTTAGAAGATGATTTTTAAACTACTCTAGTTAATAAATAATCTAGCGTGGTTTAAAAATACCTTTATGAGTGAAATGTCGGAGTGATTTCTCTTTAGCGACGAAATCGCCCGACATGGATTGATTTGGACTGCCTAGAAAAAAATCGGCATTTTAAACCCGCCCCCTCTGAAAGGTGGCAAAGTTGCAGACACGGGGAGGGGCAGAACTGCAGCGCTGCTGAAGGTAGGTATTGTAACATGCCTACCATAGCTGTCCATTGTCCATCTGGTGGTGGGGGCAAGCACTGCGCCTCTTCATCGGAAGGTCTTATTGCACACGGCAACACTAATCTGCAGGCCCCTCTGAGGCAAGTATTTCATGGCTCTTCTTGAGAAGTTCAGAGAACGGAACCTTTTATTCAGTATTGCATGATGTTTCTCTATGACTATAGACGTGGATGCATGGCCATTATTGTAGCTGTGTTGCTCTTGTACGAGTAGAATGTGGGTGGACGTCAAGACGCATGAGCTAAACAAATATTTTATCACTCAATAAATAGCTTTTGGATTTCCCCACGGCAGCCTTTACAGAGACAAACCTGTCCCGCTGAGCTACTCTAACCTAATAGGAATTGACAACATGTTTCAGAGCTGGCTGCATATTCCATTTGGATTTCCGTTTGTTTCTGTGGTGGATGCAGTGTGGAAACACAAACTTTAGTTACTGAGTGATAAAATCTATTCTTTGTTCTCTACACACTGACTCCCACCTGCGAGCCACACGTACAAGAGCAACATATCTACAGTGAACGCCATGCTTCCATGTCTATTTAGATCAAGTGCACCGCTCAGTACTTTACCCATTGTGTAGGAAGGAACTGCAGATGCTGGTTTAAACCAAAGATAGACACAAAATGCTGGAGTAACTCAGCGGGACCGGCAGCATCTCTGGAAAGAAGGAATGGGTGACGTTTCGGGTCAAGACCATTCTCATTCCTTCTCTCCAGAGATGCTGCCTGTCCCGCTGAGTTACTCCAGCATTGTGTGTCTATCTATCTTCAGTACTTTACTCGGGTCGGGCTGATTTGCTCAGCATTCCTGCTTGCCTCCACCTTCCTTGATCAATATTTGAGATTTCATCCTGAACTTAACTAAACCAAACTCATGTAGAACAATAACATGTTTGAGATAACTAGACTGATTCCTGGGATGTCAGGACTTTCATATGAGGAAAGACTGGATAGACTCGGCTTGTACTCGCTGGAATTTAGAAGATTGAGGGGGGATCTTATAGAAACGTACAAAATTCTTAAGGGGTTGGACAAGCTAGATGCTGGAAGATTGTTCCCGATGTTGGGGAGTCCAGAACAAGGGGTCACAGTCTAAGGATAAGGGGGAATTCCTTTAGGACCGAGATGAGGAAAACATTCTTTACACAGAGAGTGGTGAGTCTCTGGAATTCTCTGCCACAGAAGGTAGTTGAGGCCAGTTCATTGGCTATATTTAAGAGGGCGTTAGATGTGGCATTTGTGGCTAAAGGGATCATGGGGTATGGTGAGAAGGCAGGTACGGGATACTGAGTTGGATGATCAGCCATGATCACATTGAATGGCGGTGCAGGCTCGAAGGGCCGAATGGCCTACTCCTGCACCTATTTTTCTATGTTTCTATGAGATGATGACATTTACTGTATTGGTCATGTCAGAGGGGATGTGTGAGTAGTCAGGCTGGCTGACCCCAGGTTGAGTTTGGGTTGGGTTTGAATACTACACCTGAGCATTGAGTTAATACACAATCCCAATACAAAATACCTGTTCAAAGTGGAGGGAACCTTGTCTACTGTTAACGATTCATGTGACAGATGTTTCATGACACTGGAAGCCAGTGTGCTGATCATCTTTCCCATAGCCCACATCTGCAATACTGCTATTTCATTTACAGGTGCTTTATTTCAAACTGTACTTGTGTTGTAATTACAATGCCTGACACATCTCCTTGACAAGCTGCATTTTATCAACAGTCAAAAGCCGTAACATGGGATGCAGCCAATTGTAAATGGACTTGGAGGATGCAAATGTTATTTACATCGAGTCGGCATTACTCAACAATTTAAATGCTCTTTGGATATAAGATTCAGTTCCTACATGAATAATTCTACCTAGAACACGTGTTTATATCTTGTTTTAAATTTTGGCCAAAGCATGTTGCTTTCTTATCTTCAAAATAAATGAAAATAGTTTACCTTATCTCTTTACACTTGTAAAATTACAACGAGGGGAGGAAAAAACAAAGTTCCATGATGTTTATTGCATTCATTATCGTGTATGTTGCTGTTCCAAAGAGTGTCAGAGGAAAAGGACTTACGCAGAAGAAATTATTTCCCAGTGGAGCTCTGCCACAGATGGTGTGTCTGAGCCTTTCTTTTCAATGCTGAGAGATGTGGGCTGATGGCTGAAATTTGACTGGCCTAGGTCAATTGATTTTAAGATTTTTTTTCCACTCAACATGGTTATATCAGTCCATTTGTCTCAGGTGCTCACTTAGTCAGAGTAAGTGGGAATGTAATGTCCTCTCAGTACATTTATTTTCATCTTGAAGCACCACATGGCGACTAATTTCCAAGGTTATAGGGAAAAAAACACTAGTGTGGAACCACATTCAAAGTGCTGACACAAGTACAACAGGCTGAATGGCCCCTTCTATGCTGCAAGGGTTTATGGAGGGGGGGGGGGTCATTGGGGCAAAAAAAGGGGTACATTGTAACTTTGTCGGTGCCCTTTGCATGGCGACTCTTTGTAGGTAAAACAAAACATCTCACCGAAAACATGTCATTTGTGACAATAAAAGTATCTAATCGAATCATAATAGTAAGATTAAACGAGAACTTACCAGTTTGAAGTTTGATCTTTATTTTATGAGGAGTTACGATGAGGGATTACGTGAAGACCCCGCCAGCACGCATGCGCGACATTCTTCAAAGCAGTGGTGTGAAATCACAGACAGTCACAATGACTAATATAGTAAGATAAGAGAGAACTTTCATACCAGGTGATCTTTATAGTAGAGGGTTCTGGGAGCGGAGGGCACGTAATCCCTCATCGTAACTCCTCATAAAATAAAGATCAAACTGCAAACTGGTAAGTTCTCGTTTAATCTTACTATTTTACTTCGGAGTCACGTGAGTGACTACGTGAAGATTTCAAAGCTCTGTGATTTCATGCCCTGGAAGCTCCATGCTCACACACCGCTATGCTGGGATAAGAGGATGAACGTAATTCAGACATAACACTGGCTGAAAAACAAAGAAGGTATTTAATCATACCTAAAATGATATGCCCCACATTGGGTAAATCATGTAACAGAAACTTAACATATTCCCCTGCAAACGTCTCAGGAGCGGCCACGGGTTTATAATAGAAGTGCTGAAAGTCCAACCCGCTGTAGCAAGGATGTGGTCCATAGGAACTCCCATCACCCTAGCCGCTGACGTGGATGCAGCCCTGGTGGAGTGAGATTTAATCATCAGTGTCCACTCCGCTGCACCCAATCCACCCTAACCAACTCGAAGTGGCTTGCACTGTGACCTTATGATGAGGGCGTTTGTGGCTTATGGGTAAAGTCCTCTCCGTGCCCCTAGGTTCTTGGTTCCTTCTATATCGTAAATATATGTCACAATGCAGAGACGACTATCTGCAGGGTAGGCCAGAATGATAATTCTAGGCCAGAGCAACTGGGTCGATATAGTTTGAGTAACCCCTGTATCAGAAAGGTTATCTACCATAGGTAAACACATGGCATCCATACTTAGCTTTATAAAGACTGGACCCGTTGTGCTGTTACAAGTGCCATAAACATAACCATATTATATGTAGTTTCCAGAGTGAGCCCCGATATTGGTGTCCATCCTCGAAGCATAGTAAATTCTATGCCTAAGTCCCATGTATGGGTGTATCTGGCCCTGGGGAAATAGAATTAATACCCCTCATCAGTTTGATACCAGAGGGTGTTATCCTATAGGCAGGTGATCACCCCCTCGGTCCAGGTTGGTAGGCAGGGCACTCCTTGCAAATTTAATGGCACTGTAGCTCAAACCTTCATGGATGAAGGGTGGCCAGAACTCCAGCACTCCAGTGATGGTGGCCGAGTCAGAAATGGCCTGTTCAGAATCAGCATCAATAGGTTCATGCGATCATGGCACGGATGACTTACCCGTCACAGGGTGTGCCAACAGGCCCGGCCGTTTGAGGATCCGAAAGCAGTGTTCTGCGGCCATCTTTGTACTGCTGGGGACCATGGTTGGGTAGGCCAGTCGGGAAACCCGAAATACCCGTTGCGGAGTCTATTTAATTTTTGTAAGACCCGACTGATGAGGCAGAAGGGGGGGAAATGCATAGCAACCAATCCCCCCAATGCAGCGAGAAACATCCATCGCTGCTGGCCCCGGGTCCCGATCCAACATCCATTCAATGTTGTCGTTGAATTGCGTGACCTGGTGTTCGCCACCGTATTTAGTTTACCTGAAAGGTAAGTGGCTGAGATCCAAATCTCTCTATCCAGACACCAGTGCCAGATGTAATAGGAAATTCATCACATGATATCGATTTTATTCCACACATATGATTAATATAGGCCACCACTGTGGTATTATAATTTGTAACCATACATGCAACTGGTGCATATCTAAGCAGTAGGCCCGGAGTCCATGAAATGCTCCCAGTATTTCTAGATAATTAATCCCTAGTGCTCCCAACAGGGTAAATCTTGTGCACTCCATCTGCCACCACAACTAGTGGTGGTATTCGCTGCTCCCCACCTTTAACACTGGCATCAGTCTGTAATGTAACCGAGGGATTTATGATAGTGATGGGTTTGGAACAGAATTGAGCATTTCCCATCCACCAATTTAATTCAACTCTTGCCTTTTCTGATAACTTCATAGGCCTGTCGAAATGGCATGACTTTTGAGAGCTATAATTTTAGCTCTTTGTAGGTTTTGATAATGTAGTGGTCCGAATTGCGCTGCGGGAAAGCAGCCACTATCTTCCCAATTATCATGGCCACCTGCCGAATGGATGGATCCCTGATGCCAGTGAGGCTTCTGCCAAGTCCACCACCTTGTTTGGTGGTAAGGTGGTAGACATTTGCACCGAGTCAATGGTGAACCCCAAGTAATCCATAGTAGAAGAGGGTTCCAACTTTAATTTATCTGGATGTATGAACCCCAGCTTTTGAAAGAGATGTTTTGTGGCTAGAACTGCCAATGTAGCCGTTTCCAAATTCTCCCCGACAATGAGGATATCATCAAGATAGGCCATAACAGTATGATTTTGTTCCCTTAAATAGGCCAAAGCTGGTTTCAATAATTTGGTGAACAGCCTGGGTGCTGATGATAACCCATTGGGTAAGGCTTTATATTGCCATAATTGTCCCATCCAGATAAATTTAAGGTATTTCCTATGATCCTTGTGTATTGGTACAGAATAGTATGCATCTTTGAGGTCAATGCATGCAATGTAGTACCCATTAGCTATTAGCTGTCTGGCTGTGACGAAAGTGTCCATTTTGAAATGAACATACTGAACAGAAGTATTCAGTTCGGTCAGATCTATGATTAGGCGGCATCCGCCATCTTTTATTTTTGGTAAATATATTAGATACGAACTCCTGTGATTCTCTGGTGGTTCTCTCAATTACCCCTTTGCTAATTAGTCTTAATAGTTCAGCATGGCCCGCCGTTCTTTCTTTTTGTGAAAGTATAACTTTCGGCTAGGCGAATGCTGGACCGGGTTAGGGAGTTTGTAAATTAATTCAATTTTATAGCCCTGAATACTTCCGAGTATGTAAGGATCAGAGGTAAAAGTGCGCCATACTTCATAAAACAAGTGCAACCGGCCTCCCCCATAAGATGAATTTAGACATATGATGTTCCTGGGGGAGGCAGACCCACCTACCTCCAAGGTATTGCCGGTGTTGCGGTCCAATACCACCGTTATTTCTCTGTTGAGTTGCTGCGTTGTAGGGGTGGCGCATTTTCCAAGAAGGCCGGGCTGGGCCATGGCCTAAAAAGGCTGTTGTGCAGGTGGGCCGGCCTTCGAGCTTTCACCACCGGACGATCTGTTGTGATATCGCTGTCCGGTGGGTGTGTAGGGGTGCTGTTACTGTTGGTAGTGCGGTTTGGAGGTACTGGGTACCTTATCAGGCGTATGGCCTTGGCCTCTTTGTCCAGGTCTTTCACCTGTTTGGGGAGGTTATCTCCGCACAGCAGATTTGGTGGTTGAGCGTTACCTGGTTTGCATAACCCCGCATTATTGGGGTTGAGTGCCGGTTTGATAATGCTCATCCTGTAGTTATTATCTCAAACTGTGTTACACAGTAGGGCCAGAGCACTGTTTCTACCGGTAGCTCTATACCCACCGCAGAACTGGCCACTCTCGTAATTCCGGCGGTCTCCTTGCCCTCTAATCGTAGGGCTCATGTACCCTCAAATAGGGTTATTCACCGCGGGAACAATCAGCGAGTTACAATTTTCAGGAGCAAGATACTTATCAGCTGTAGCATTGATGGCTTGCTCCTGAAGCTGGTTTGTAGTCATGTAATTGAACTAGCTGCCAGCTTAGGGTGGATAGGTAACCTTTTTGAGAAGGAACTGCATGTTTGCTTACCATATCCAGAAAAGTCCGTTTCACTGCAACTCTTCTTGCACCCCTGACACTGTTGGTTGTTCAGCCAACTCCCCCTCTTCAGGGTCAGCCCAGTTCTGACCCCCAATGCTCCCCTGCAAAGAGGGTGAGACATTAGGCAGTCCATAAAAGGATCCTGCCGTGGGCCTGCGAAGAGGCCCACCGTGACCCTGCCCCTGCAAAAGCAGGTCACGCTGGAGCAATTGCTCCACCATCCGCTCCATGCGGGTAAGACGACCTCCGTCGCTAACAGCGAACGGGGTGTCCTCGGGACTGGACCCAGCTGAGTCGGCAGTCCCGACCGGCTTCCGGGTGGATTTACCGCCTGTCCGTGGCGAACCAGCGGCCCTCCCGGGCGGGAAGTCGGGAGCTGCAGGTAGCACCTGCAGCTCAGGAAAAAATGGCACGCTGCTGGCTGCTCTCTATAGCAGCAGCTCTTGCCGCTGCTCTCGCCGCGCTCACCACTCTGGTGAGTCTTACCGTTCGTAAGTTCCGAACTTACGCTGGAGGAGCCCCGCTCCTCCCGACTGTCGCTTCCGCATGCGAACGACGATATGTCGCGCATGCGTGCTGGCGGGGTCTTCACGTTGTCACTCACGTGACTCCGAAGTAAAATCCTAATCATATTTTATTAGCCAAGTGTGTTTTGCAACATACGAGGAATTTCATTTGCCATACAGCCATACCAATAAAAACCAACAGAACACACAAGATACATTTAACACAAACATCCACCACAGTGACTCCTCCACATTCCTCACTGTGATGGATGGTGAAAAAAAGTTCAATCTCTCCCTTCTTGGCGCTCCAGCGATCGGGGGCCTCTAACCTTCCGTTGACGGGACGATCTTACTCCTCCCGTAGCCGGCGGCGGGTCTCCTCGTCGGGGCAGTTAAGCTCCTGCATCGGGGGGGAATCTCAGCTCCTCCCCGGGCGATCTATCCAGGGTCAGGGCTAGTCGAACGTCATGCGGGTTTGGAGCTTCCCGATGTCGGTCTCTACCCGAGACTGCGGGCTCCTTGTTGTCAAAGTCCGCAGGCTGCGGTTGGAGCATCGATCCCAGGCAAGGAATTGGCTCCGATGGTAAGTCCACGCCCTGTGGTGGAGCTCAAAGTCAGTCCCGAGCAAGGCCTCCAGCTCCAGAGCCACAGAGCGACCAGAGATACAATCTGGAAAACAATCGCATCTCCGGCAATGTAAGAGATTGAAAAAGATGTTTCCCCCGACCCCCCCCCTCCCCGTTCACCCCCCACATAAAACAAACCAGAGACCGTTAACACATACTTTTCAAACACACCAAAAGTAACCAAAAAAAAGACGAAAAGGTCACACAGACTGTAGGCGAGGCTGCACTCGATGCGCCACCCAGTGGAATCTAATCTAATCTACGATTCTATAAGCATGACTTGATTGAAGATCTTGGAATATAGAATACAATTTATATACCTGTCTATCTGATTCACATTGTGAATATTTACCTGCTTCATAAGGCTGTGTATTATTTCCTGGAAAAGAAGATGAGCAAGCAACCAAGTGCAGTATCTTGCACAGAAAGCATTTCCACAATATGTACAAGAAAATGTGACATTTTAGCTGGATATTTTCATTTGGATGTAACGTGACTGCCTTGAAGGCAGTTACTCAATGTCAGGATTACGATTATATTTCTATCTGGTGAAACTTCATTCTCGGCTTTTTTTTAATTGTGTCATTGAATCTTTCGGATTTTGACCTTAATGCACTGTTATTCCATGTACGATTGAAGAGAATAAATTAAATCACCTCTGTCGGCTTTCCGGTGAGTTTCTTTGATGAGGGAACGATCCAGTATAAGGAGATCGGTCAATGACACAGAGTTAGGATGTGGTACATATTTTATATGCGGAGGGAAGTTTCTCTTTCATCTTCAGGAGCCTTCAGGGGTTTAATGTAAAACCGATCTTTGACAAGGAACCAGTCAAGGGCATATCCCACTTGGGCGTTATTTGCGCGTTATTTAAGCAACAACTTTTACGCGTCACGACGCGAGACGTGTGCGTCGTGTCGCGCACGTGATACATGCATTACGAGCTCGTAGTGAGGCATGGTGGTGTAGTCAGTGACGCACGGTCGCGTGCGGTCCCCGGGATTTTGGGATTCACAAAATCTTTGCGTGCCACCTGCGTGACGCACAAATGACGTCCAAGTGGGACAGGCCCTTTAGAATCCAGATCACCTTTCATACCTGACAAAAGCTTCATCAACCTGTGATATCCTCAGCATTTGGTTATCAAAGTCCAAGGTCTTGTTGTCACCTGTTTCATCTCATTAGCCACCTCTTTGATCAGGGATTTCAATCATATTTCTTAATATCTATATTTGGGGCTCATTGTCAAACCGTGTTAAACCTATGCTTGATAATGCTCCTGTAAAGTGATTGGAATGTTTCACACAGTAGAAGGGTAATTTATAGCAAGTTGTTGTTGCAACGGCAGTAATAATCTGACCTCAAACCCCTCCAGTCATAACCCAAGCACTTCAGTGCTTGGTTACTTGTCACTTAGTTTGACAGTACTAACCATATAGATTTATATCGAACTGTTTAAAAAAAAAGCCCAATATCTATCAATGATGCCACATGATACGATAAAATAGAACTTTATTTATTCCAGGAGGGAAATTGATCTGCCAACAGTCATAAAACGAGTGGAAAGGATTGGGGATGTGCAAAGGTTGGGGAGAGGGAGGGGGGGGGGGGGGGGGGGGGAGAGAGGGAGTCAGTCTACCCCTAGACAGAAAGGGAGGAATTGTACAGTTTGATGTCACAGGGAAAAACATTATCCTGTGGCATTCTGTACTGCATCTTGGTGGAACAAGTCTGTTGCTGAAAGTACTTCTCAGGTTGACCAGTGTGTCATGGAGGTCATGAGCTGTATTGTCCAAGATGCTCCGCAGTTTGAGGAGCATCCTCCCCACCGAGACCACTTTCCATGAATCCAAGTACTCCACCCCAAGGACGGAACCAGCCTTCCTGATGCGTTTGTTAACTGATGTCCACAGCCTTCGTTCTGCTGCCCTAGCACATGGCAGCAAAGAAGTTGGCACTGGCTACCACCAATTGGTAAAATATCTGCAGCATCTTACTGCGGATGTTGTAGGAGCGGAGCCTTCTCAAAAAGGTCAGGATCCTAATTATGGAATATTTATAAACAGACTCCATTCTGAACTTGGAATAACTGTCACCCAGAATGTGGCTAGAATGTGAAATGTGAGGAGAAGGTAGGAGAATGTCATTGAGAAGGAAAAATGGTTCAGCCATGATTGAATGGCGAAGACAACTTGATGAGTAATTCAGACATATTTAAGTTCAACTTAAACTTCAACTTAGTTCAACTTCCACCATGGGTGGACGACAACTGCCCATGGGTGGACGAGTGCCGTGCGCACTTCTGGGCTCCAAAACTGATAGAGAAATATTAATGAAACAAGACTGGAGATGCAAGAGAGACATTGACTGATGATTGCACAATGCAGACATATAGAACAATGAGGGTACACAAAATGCTGGAGAAACTCAGCGGGTGCAGCAACATCTATGGAGCGAAGGAGATGGGCAACGTTTCGGGCCGAAACCTTTCTTCAGACTGGTTTGACGAGTCTGAAGAAGGGTTTCGGCCCGAAACGTTGCTTATCTCATTCGCTCCATAGATGCTGCTGCACCCGCTGAGTTTCTCCAGCATTTTGTGTACCCTCGATTTTCCAGCATCTGCAGTTCTTTCTTTAACATATAGAACAATGACGACTCCAGGGGTTAAATTATGAGGAGAGAACACAAAAACTTGGTTGTATTCCATGAAATTTAGGAATTGAAGTTCTGATCTGCTTGAAGTTTCCAGGATAAGAAGGGAATGCAAGCCAGGCTGAGTGATCGAACAGACGAGGGAGCCAAATAACGTCATCTTGGTCTCTTGAACCTGTGTTTCCTCTACAAGGACCAGAAGGTTGCACTGATGGGCTAAATGAAACAAGGCAGATGGAGGCTCACATAGGAGATTCAGGAGATCAGTTAGCATCTGTGGAATAAAAACAGAGTTAACATTTTAAATTTCAAAACCCACTGAGTGTTTCCAGCATTTTCTATTTTTATTCATGGATAGAACGTCTACTTCACTGTAAAATGCCTTTATGCCATTAAGAGTAACATATCTCACCTCATCAACAACTATTGTACAACACATTAAGTCAACATTTGCTCCTTGAAAAATATAAGAAATCGAGTAGAGGGATATGTTGCCTTCGATAATTCTTTGCCAAATTGGAGATCACTCTGTTCCCGAACATGTATAGTCAGCATTCAAACAGATAAAATCCAATTCATATCTGTGGCCCTGTTTTGGTGAGGGCTGTGTCACCCTGATATCTATCACTTAATCTTGTCTTTGCTCTCTCTGAATTCATCGGCTGGAGCAGGTGGTGGTGTCTGATGGTACAAAACCTCTGGTGTGGCTATGACACTCAGCCTTTGATGCGATAGACTAGCCCCGTGTCCCTCCATCCTCTTGACATAGATGGCACTTTTGTCATCTATCTTTTCCATACCACCTTCTTCCATCCTTGAACTGCTGAACACACCATATGGGTGACCCTGGATCTCAGCAGGAACAAACGTTAAGCCAGCCCACCCCGAGTAAGTTGCAGGAAGGAGCTGCAGATGCTGGCTTGAACTGAAGATGGACACAAAATGCTGGAGTAATTCAGCAGGACAGGCAGTATCTCTGGAGAGAAGGAATGGTTGACGTTTTGGTTCGAGACCCTTCTTCAGCCTTCAGTCTAAAGAAGGGTCTAAATAATCACCTATTCCTTCTCTCCAGAGATGCTTCCTGTTCTGCTGAATTACTCCAGCATTTTGTGTCTATCTTTGGTGTATACCACCATCTCGCATTTGATCCTGCACAGCACCTCACATACTCTTCAGTTTACCATTCAATGAGATCTGAATAACTTTAGATTGCCATGGGCATCTGCCCCTTGTTAAGGTTCCATATTCATACGAAAGGCACAAAATGCTGGAGTAACTCAGTAGGTCAGGCAGCATCTCTGGAGAACATGAGCAGGTGATGGGCACACAAAAGGCTGGAGAAACTCAGCGGGTGCAGCAGCATCCAAGGAGCGAAGGAGATAGGCAACGTTTTGGGCCGAAACCCTTCTTCAGACTGATGGGAGGTGGGGGGGGGGGGGGGGGGGGGGGGGGGGGGGGAGGCGGGGAGAAGAAAGGAGGAGGAGGAGCCCGAGGGCTGGGGGAGAGATGGGAAGGGGAGGAGACAGCAAGGGTTAACAGAATTGAGAAAATTCAATGTTCAAGCCCAGGGGATGCAGACTCCCCAAGCGGAATATGAGGTGCTGTTCATCCAACTTGCGGTGTTGCTCACTCTGGCCGTGGAGGAGGCCCAGGACAGAGAGGTTGGATACGGAATGAGAGGGGGAGTTGAAGTGCTGAGCCACCGAGAGGTCGGGTTGGTTATTGTGGACCAAGCGGAGGTGTTCGGCAAAAAGATCGCCAAGCCTCCGCTTGACTCACCAATATAGATCAGCTGGCATCTAGAGCAGCGGTGCAGTAGATGAGGTTGGAGGAGGTGCAGGTGAACCTCTGTCGGACCTGGAAGGACTGCTTGGGTCCCTGAAAGGAGTGGAGGGGGGAGGGGGGAGGTAAAGGGACAAGTGTAGCATCTCTTGGGGTTGCAAGGGGAGGTGCCCGGGGAAGGGGTGGAGCGGGAGGGAAGAGTAGAATTGACAAGGGAGTTGCGGAGGGAGCGGTCTTTGTGGAAGGCAGACGGGGGGGGGGGGGGGGGGGTGGGGGAGATGGGAAGATGTGGCGAGTGGTGGGGTCACGTTGGAGGTGGCGAAACTGGCGGAGGACTATGTGTTGTATGTGCCGTCTGGTGGGGTGAAAGGTGAGGACCAGGGGGACTCTGCCCTTGTTGCGAGTGGGGAATGGGGAGAGAGGGTACTGTTGCGGGGTATGGAGGAGACCCTGGTGCGAGCCTCATCTATAGTTGGGGAGGGGAATCCACGTTCTCTGAAGAATGAGGACATTTGTGATGACCTGGTGTGGAATGAGCAGGTGATGTTTCAGGTCGGGACCCTTCTCCAGACAAATTTTAGGGCCCCAACAGAAAACGTCACCTATCCATGTTCTCCAAAGATGCTGCATGACCTGCTGATTTATTCCAGCATTTTGTGTCTTTCTTTGGTATATACCAGCATCTGCGGTTCCTTGTTATTCCATATTTATGCTGGATGGAAAATTCCATAGAACTGGAAAGAGTTTTTGTCCATTGCAAATTCAAATGATGAGATAAACATGACCATTGAATTTCTGAACAGCAGGTGGGGAAAGTTTAGCTTCCTGAAATGTTTTTGCTAGAATTAGAATAATGTACAAATGAAAGGAGGTGTGTAAAATCATGAGAGGAATCGATTGAGTAGATGCATAGAGTATCTTGCCCAGAGTAGGTGAATTGAGGACCAGAGGACATATTGTAGGTGTGAGATGAAGGGGTAAAGATTTAATAGGAGGGTTCACTTTTTCACAAAAGGGATGGTGGATGTATGGAACAAGCTGCCAGAGGACTATCCCAACATTTAAGAACAGTTAAACAGGTACATGTATAGGAGACGTTTGGAGGGATGAGGACTAAATGCAGGCAAATGGGACGTGTAGCTGGGACATGTTGGCCGGTGTGGGCAAGTTGGGCCAAAAGGCCTGTTTCCACACTGTATAGCTCTATGACTCTATGAAATATGTGCTTACCCAACCACCCGCTCTAAAGGCAGCACAATTCCAACAAATCCAATACTTTCAATGTGCTTTTAAATGATAGTTAAAATGTAAGCAACATAGAACTTATAGAACTTTAAACATTCAATGAAAGAATTGTCTTATGTATGAGACAATGTCTTATATATTGTCTTACAAATGGAACAAAGACATTGATACTTTCGGCAGCATAACAGATGGTGAAAACCCACCCGGGTCACTGGGAGAACGTACAAACTCCGTACAGACAGCACCCGTGGTCAGGATCGAACTCGGGTCGCTTGTGCAGTCAGGCAGCAACTCTACCGCTGCACCACCGTGCCACCCCTACTTGTGAGCCTCAAAATTGTGAGACCCAATTTCCCAGGCACAAAACCAAGCTGACTATGATCCACAATCAACCCTTATCTTTACAATGCATGCATATCTATTTCCTCAGAATCCTTGAAGTAATTTTCCTCCAGTAACATTCCTTCAACATATGTTAGGCTTGTTGGTCTTAGTTCCCAGGTTTTTCTTTGCAGCCCTTCTTAAGTAGAGACACAAAATAAGCCACCTTCTAATTTTCTGGCACCTATATCTCAGCCAGAGCTCCTGCAATTTCTTCCCTAGCTTCCCACAGTGTCCCTGGGTATATCTGATCAGGCCCAGGAGTTTTATCTCCCTCCATACTCCTTTGGACGTCCAGCACCTCCTCAACTATAATACCTCAAATGGCCTCAAGACATCTCCATTAACCTTTCCATGTTCCCGTGTCTAGTTTTCTTTCCCCGTCATAAAAATAGAAGAGAAATATTCATTGAGGACCTTGTCCATCTCTTGCAGCTCCACACATAGATGACTACTTTGGTTTCGGAGGGCCCCTATTCCCTCCCTAGTTACCCTTTATCCCATAGTATACTTAAGAGATAACGGGTAACTAGAGAGGGAATAGGACCCCTCTGAAACCAAAGTGGTCATCCATGTGTGGAAGAGATGGGCAAGGTGCTCAGTGAACATGTTCTTTGGATTTTCTTTAATCTTATCTGCCAGAACTATCTCATGCCCTCTATTTTGACCTCCAGATTTGCTTCCTAAGTATGCTGCTCTGTCTATTATATTCACCAGGGATATCAATGGTACAATGATACTTTATTATCACATGTCGCTAGGCACAGTGAAATTCCTTCTTTGCATTCAGTTAAGTAAAAAAAACATGCTATGCATAAGTACAATCATAGTCAGGCCCTATCAGGGGTGGGCGTGGGGCATGAGGCATGGGCCTCATGGCTGTCTGCTTCAAATGGATCTTGATTTGGGGGCCTCTAAAATTGAGGGGCCTCTGCTTGATCTTGGTTTGGTGGCCTCTAAAATTGAAATTGGCCTGGGCCTCAGTTCATCTATGAGAGGGCCTGATCATAGTACAGGAGTGTAGGAATAGCAGATTATACTGAGACAGAACACTAGAATCGCCATGATTCTGACACCATTTTGTATGATTTATGTCCAAATATGTTAATGTAGTCTTAACAGGCGTGTTGTCCTGATGTTGGCGCTGGGTTGGAGTTGCAGGGACGCCTTGGTCAGGCGATGATTTTGG
The DNA here is from genome assembly GCA_963514005.1 of Raja brachyura. The sequence continues at coordinate 37,583,879 of OY740801.1, forward strand.
TGACCTCCACCGCTACTCTGTGCCCCTGCAGGTTAGATCTGATCTGCGCTCTCAGTCATTTGGAGTGATGCCTGATCTAATCAAGCCCAGGGTTGTGCAGAGCCTCCAGCGGCCCACTCCACCGATGCCTTGATCTAGATACATCACTTAAGCTACCACTTTGGATCCAGAGGTTGCAAGTTACAAACTTTGCAATCAAGTCATATTTAAATAAGATTCAGCACAGGCATTGTGGGCCGAAGGGCCTGTTCCTGTGCTGTACTGTTCGATGTTCCATATTCTAGAGTGGCAGGCTCTTAGAAAGGCAGTGAACCAGCTCACGGATGCCACAGTCTCTGGGCCTGATCTCTGCAGAGAATCCTGGGGGATTGGTGCCACCTCCTGCTGTGAAGAGATCTCTCTAAAAGCACAGATCCAGTGGGCTTGAGTATAAGTGATGTGACGGGTCCATGTTTAGCAAGCAGCGACCATTTGTGAAACCCACAGGTTGTGATTTATCATTTCCTTTTAATGCTCTTAAAGGGGACCAAACCATAATAACAGTTGCTTAAAGCAGTGCTGTCTAATTATATTTTTTTGTTTGCTTGGGCATTAGTGCTATAGACAGCATCTATTTGGTGTACAAAAAAATGCTTATAGCTCCATTTCTAGCCACTTGCCCCTATTTATAAATCTTAGAATCTCATTTGTGTCGGAAGGAACACAGATGCTGTGTTTAATCTGTCGACAGACACAAAATGCTGAGGTAACTCAGCGGGTCAGACAGCATCTCTGGAGAAAACGATTAGGTGACGTTTCTGAACGGGTCTCAACCCAAAACGTCACCTACTCCTGACCTGCTGAGTTACTCCAGATTTTTGTGTCTATCTTTAGAATCTCATTTGCTTAACTAAGCATGCTATCAATATGCAATGTCGCTTACAAAGATTAACATGCAGATTTTTCTGTTTCTGCACAGTTTTAGAACTACACTCAGTATCGTGACAATACTTCGAGCCTGGTGGTGCAGGCTCAAAGGGCCGAATGGCCTACTCCTGCACCTAATTTCTATGTAATATACATCAAGAATATTGTAGTGTTAGAATGTCCTTGAATTGTATCCTGAAGCCTGTTCTGTTGGTCCCAGAGATCCGTCTAAGTCTGTTCCTGCCAACCATGGAATTTGAATTCACGTAACAAAATACTTGAATTTACTTGAAATTAATCAAATAATTAATTGGTAGAAGGAGGAAAAGACTTCACCCAACACATGGCAGAGATCTGGAACTCACTGCCTGAAAGGGTAACTGAAGCTCTAAACTCTCACCAATATTAAATGGATGAGCTCTTGAAGACCAATTGTCCGCATGACTTTAATGGACCAAGGGATGGGAAGTTGGAATACTGTTAAATCCATTCCAAGCCAGCATGGACTGAATCATCTCCTTTTGTGTTATAAACATCTCTGATTCCATGAAATTAAAATTAAGGTGAAATATCTTCTCTCGGTAAGATGTTTATGAAACTAATGGATCAGCTTATGAGCCTATCTAATTCATGAGAATCCTACAGGCAACCCTTCTGCCATCTTTACATGCTTGTTCCGCTATGTGAAATACATCGTTATGGTGGGCACAAGAAAATGCAGATACAGGCCGTTGTGCTAGATTCACTGTCGTCCTGATGAATTCCATTGTCTGTAACTAGTTTTCACCTAGACCACTGCTAACAATGGCCTGTTTGCTTTATCATTGTTATACTTATTTGCATATCTTTCATTCATTTGTTCTATATCTCTCTACATCACCAAATATACCTCTCTTTTCCCTTTCCCCTGACTCTCAGTCCGAAGGAGGGTCTCGACCCAAAACGGCACCTATTGCTCTTCGCCAGCGATGCTGTCTGACCCGCCAAGTTACTCCAGCATTATGTGTCTAAATGCAGATACTGGTTTACAACAAGAAGGCTTTGTGACCTAGAGTAACAACAAGTGAGGCAGCATCTCCGGAGATCATGGAGGTGATGTTTCAGGATGGAACACTTCATCTGACTGATTGTGTGTGAGAGGTGGTGATAGATGGTGGGTGCAGTACAAAGCCTGGCAGGTAATATATCAAAGATAGACACAAAAACCTGGAGTCTTCCTCTTCTTCTTGCGTATGGTGTGCACAGCCTAAAGTTGTAGGACAACTTGTTCTATTTGATCTTATTTGATTGTGTACACCAGGTTGATTGCATTCGTCGAAACAGGGTGGACCACGTGAAGGTTGCAATCTCCCACCTCATAGCTGGAGTAACTCAGCAGGACAGGCAGCATCTCTGGAGGGAACGAATGGGTGACGTTTCATGTCAAGACCTTTCTTCAGACACAATAGATTGATATGTAGGGGGAGGGAGTGGGGATTGATAGGCAAATGGTGGGCAATGACCAGAGATGAAATGACAGAAATTGTGAGACAAAAGGATTGAAGAGTTGGCGTTGTGAAGCTAGAGGAAGGAATGTAGGCGAAGGAGAACGGGAGGGGAGAAATGGATGTGTGCCCAGATGGGGCACAAGGGAGATGGGCTGTAATAGTGGTGGCATTTGGGGGAAGTTGGGAGAGGGGAATGGTTATGTAGTTACCTAAAACCAGATAATTCAATGTACGTACCATTGGGTTGTAAGCTGCCCAATGGAATATGAAGTGTTGTTCCTTCAGTTTGCATGTGGCCTCACTCTGGCAATGGAGGAGGCCCAGGATAGAAAGGTCAGTGTGGGAATGGGAAGAGGTGTTAAAGTTGTCAGCAACTGGGAGACCCAGTAGTCCTTGGTGGACCAAGCGCACATGGTCAGCAAAACAGTCGTCGAGGCTACGCTTGGTCTCGCCAATGTACAGGAGGTCACATCGGGAACGGCGGGTGCAGTAAATGAGGTTAGAGGAGGTGCACATGAACCTCTGGCTCAACTGGAAGGACTACTGAGGTCACTGGGTGGAGGTGAGGGAGGAGATATAAGGACAGGTGTTACATCTCTTGCAGTTGCAGGGAAAGTACCTAAGGTGAGGGTAGTTTGGGTGGGAAGGGATGAGTTAACCAAGGAATTGCAGAGGGAGCGGTTTCTGCGGAAAGCAGAAATGGGTGGGGATGGCAAGATGTGCCTGGGATCACGTTTGAGGTGACGGAAATATCAGAGGATAATGTGTGGGATGCGGAGGCTGGTGGGATGACAGGTGAGGACATAGAAACGTAGAAACATAGAAAATAGATGCAGGAGTAGGCCATTCGGCCCTTCAAGCCTGCACCGCCATTCAATATGATCATGGCTGATCATCCAACTCAATATCCTGTACCTGCCTTCTCTCCATACCCCCTGATCCCTTTAGCCACAAGGGCCAGATCTAACTCCCTCTTAAATACAGACAATGAACTGGCCTCAACTACCTTCTGTGGCAGAGAATTCCACAGATTCACCACTCTCTGTGTAAAAATGATTTTCTCATCTCGGTCCTAAAAGACTTCCCCCTTATTCTTAAACTGTGACCCCTTGTTCCGGACCGAGACCCGGGTTCGATCCCATCTATGTGTGCTGTCTCTACGGACTTTGTATGTTCTCCTTGTGACTTGCGTGGGTTTTCTCAGAGAAACATAGAAACATAGAAAATAGGTGCAGGAGGAGGCCATTCGGCCCTTCGAGCCAGCAGTGCCATTCATTGTGATCATGGCTGATCGTCCCCAATCAATAACCCATGCCTGCCTTCTCCCCATATCCCTTGATTCCACTAGCCCCTGGAGCTCTTTGGTTTCCTCCCACACTCCAAAGACGTACAGGTTTGTAGGTTAATTGGCTTGGTATTAATGTGAAATTGTCCTGAGCGTGTTTAGGGTGGTGTTAATGCGTGGGGATCGCTGGTCGTGTGCCGAAGGTCCCGGTAAAAACATGGATGAGAACATCGAACTGCTGCTGGATTGGAGACTAGCAAGTAGGTGGCTGATAGATGAGGGAGGCATGACCAACGTAAGGAGCAACAGAAGAGCGCGAGCTGGCTGAGGCTGAGGAATGTGGACTGAGGAGAAGAATCTCCAAGATTACAAATAGTGAATGTTTCAACAGAGTGTGACGAAACAGAACAAGAAGCGAACTGACGATGAAATGGGGAGTTGATGTGAAGGCTGTGAATGGACTGTTGACCCACTCACTCAGTGGTCGGGGTAGTGACTGCGTTCGTAGCAAGGGAATAGTTTGCGGTGATGAGAAAACAGAATATGTTCAATACTTTACAACATAATGGATGCCGTACTAAAACCTATGAGTTATATGTCACCAATCTCAATTCTGCAACTACAACCATTTGACCAGAGAGGAATTAAAAAATATAGCCTTAGCGATGCAATGAAAGTTAAATAGACAATAGGAAATCAATGTAGTCTTTATGTCTTTCTTTTGTCATTATGGTATACTCAGTGCCCTCTGGGTGACCTTGGTCAATAGCTTCGCACCCTAGTCAATGACCAAGTCAATACATACTTGTGTAATGAGATCCAGCAGTGTCTCAAATGCAATCTCCCTAGCAATGTCAGTGGTGAGATTGTAAATTAATTGTTCATGTGGGCTGCGGTCTTTCTATATTCTGAAACCTTAACACGTTGACATTTACACCAAATCTGAAAAGAGTCGTCTGTCAAAAATAGTTAACGTTGAACTGTCTTCAAATATTCACATTCCTAATCAAATAGTAGAGCTGTTATGTGGTTGAATTTATTAATTACAGAGGTAATAAGATAACATACTTGTGCTCATTAGGATTTTCCTTGGATCAGAAATTTTGTGGCCATTTTGTCAAACAAAGAACTAATTTGTATACTTGCGCCTTCAACAAACACGAGCTGTAACTGAGTAAAAATAATCAACAAAGGACAATTGCCTGTAGCTTCAAGGATATTTTAAACTCGCTCCCCAATAGAAACCAGACTAGTAGAACATCTATATAATTAAAAGTCTCATCTTGACTACTTCCTGTTTGCACTGTGCTTTGAATAAACGCTACCACGTATGGCTGTGATTTTTTGGCCATCTTACTCAGAGTCCTCCGCTGCGCAGGCCCCGAGGATTTTTCCCATCGATTAAAAATAAAAGACTTATTAGTGTTTGAAAAATCTTGAGATTCTCTCTCTTCTAAATCACCGCCATGAAGGCCATGCCCCTTCCGGTGGGAGGGAGGAGGGACTATAAAACCCGGAAGTGTGGGCGTGGCTCAGTCTGTCTGCAAGATGGTGAGGGACAGGTCACGACTCTCTGTCTGAGCTGGGAAACTACAGAACACTGTGAGTATGCAATGTACTTGAATAAATGATTTGTTAGCCCTAAATGAAAATGAAATGAGTTGTCTGGCCTGCCCTGTGCTTGAAACTGCAATGGCAATGGAAATGTAGTGAAAATGCAATCAGCTGTTTGGCTTGTGCCTGCCCTGTGCTTAAAAGTGCAATGGCAATGAAAATGAAGTGAAAATGCAATTAGCTGTTTGGCTTGGCCTGCCCTGTGCTTGAAACTGAAGTGGCAATGGAAGTGAAATGAAAATGCATTGAGCTATTCAGCCTGCCCTGTGCTTGAAACTGCAATGCAATTGGAAATGACATGAAATTAGTTGTTTGGCCTGCCTGAAACCACTAATTTCGGCCCACAAAGCCTCTATTAGCCGAGAAACCGGTCCCTTTTGCCCGAAATGCCCGTATTAGCCCAGGAGGAGCATTTTCACCCAAAAGGCCCGTGCCAGGCCAGAAAAATGCCTTTCACGGAGAATTTACTCAGATTTTGTTTTAAAGAGTCCCTTTGGCCCATCAGGTCTGTACTAGCCCAGGACTCCCTTCGGCCAATTAGTAAGTATTGCCCATGCAACTATTAAACCTCACCCCAGTATTTTTCTCCCTCCTTTCATTTGCTCCCTGTGAGATCCAGGCCAGGATAGACTTTCCTCCTTCATTGCTGTGATCTGCAGAAAAATATGAAACATTTCCTACATTGATTCTCCACCCTCTCCCCCTTCTCTCTCACAGCGTCTCTCACCTGTGTTGGGCAGAATTTCTGGCAGTTTCGGAGCTGCCAGCCCACCAGGCCTGAGTGACTGAGCTGCCAGCCCACCAGGCCTGAGTGACCGAGCTGCCAGCCCACCAGGTCTGAGTGACTGAGCTGCCAGCCCATCAGGCCTGAGTGACTGAGCTGCCAGACCAAGAATCCATTTGGCCCACAATGTCCATACTAGCCCTCTGGAAACCAGTGCCTTCGGCCCACAACACCCATACTAGCGCTCCAGAAAGCCCCCCCCCCCCCCCCCCACTGGCCAGCAATATAAGTGTAACACAAGCTTGAAGCAAAGGTCCTGAAACAATCCTCTGGCGTTACACAATACATAAAGAAAGTGGTCAGACCAAGACTCAGTATGTTGTTAAAGATCCAAAGCATTATTTCACCATTACTATTGACCAGATATCGACTTTGTCAATGCAGATAACTGGAGATAAAAGAATGCAGTAACAATTTTATTTTTTACGCACTTGCGATGTAAGATCGTGTAAGCGAGCTTTGCAGATGAATAGAGTTGGTTATCCATTCATCTGTAAAGCTCGCTTATACGATTTTACATAGCAAGTTCTATCTTCCATCACAAACAGTTGACTTCCCCTCAATACCTCCTGCCTGTCCATGCACTTGCCTTGAGCCGTGCACCCAGCCACTGGTTTCTGACCACTTTTGCCCCTTCCCTTGTGCGGCCTGCAATTAGCCGGTGGCATGTTAATTAATTACCTCACCCATTCCTTCTCTCCAGAGATGCTGCGCGTCCCCGCTGAGTTGCTCCAGCATTTTGTGTCTATCTTCAGTTTAAACCAGCATCTGCAGTTCCTTCCTACACACTTTGTGGCCTTTTGTGTATTAACCTTGCTGAAGATTGCTATTGTATGTTGCTGCTACTCATACAATAATACCTCACTCAGCTAAAGCGGACAATCAGCGATGATGGACACTATCCTCCACCCTCCCCACGGTCCATTATACTGAGGGTTTATTGTATAGAAATGCAAATATATCTATTTATGTAGTTACTGAACATCAGCGTCACTGCGTAAGTGCTGATGTCATTACATGGGGCAAGGGAATCTTCAACATTTTGCTGGTCCTAATGAGTGGAGCAGCAGCTTTGATGCTCTGATCCACAGGCAATTCCTCATGGCATTGTATAATGCAACAAGAAAATAAGCTCGGGTTCCTATATCCAGTAACATGACCAGATGTGAATGCAATTGTCAATAAAAATGACTGAAGATAAAAGAACAGAATGACAATTTATATTTGTGTGCACTTATTATTCAAATAGGATATCTCGGTGAGATATACAGTATTATCAGATCATAATCAAGCAGGTAGAAGAAAAATATGCTTCCATGCTAAGAACTGCTGTACGGTGTCTGGTTTCGTACATCCCAGTGACATGACGAGAAGGACTCTGTCATTAAAGGTTTATTGCTGGCAGCTCGTGATGTTAAAAGCATCTCCGATCAGGGGGCTTTGAAAATGTAGATATGCTCTCACATAATGATTGTCCGTGTGACCAATTGCTCTTAGTCTTTGTGCCACCTTGCTAGTGGTAGAAAAATAAAGAGCGGCAAATGCTGGTTAATACACAAAAGGGCACAAAGTGCTGGAGTAATTCAACCAGTCAGATAGCATTTCTGGAGAACAAGGACAGGGGATGTGTAGGATGGAACTGCAGATGCTAAGATTAAACCTATCGACGTTCTCCAGAGATGATAAGTGACTTGCTAAGTTACCCCAGCACTTTGTGTCCTTTTGTGTCCTTTTGTCAAATATATTGCTTATTTCTAATACTTATGCAATAATAATACCTTAGATTGACAGAAACTGGAGTGACTCAGCAGGTCAGGCAGCATCTCTGGAGAAAGAGTATAGGTGATGTTTCGGGGCGAGACCCTTCTTCAGACTGAGTGTCATGGGAAAGGGAAAGGACGGGGATGTTTTGAATTGAGAACTTTCTTTAGACTCGGTGCAAGTGGTAACGGACAAGAACCTCCTTCAGTCACAAGTGGTAAAGGGCTGGAACTAATTTAGCATTCTGGTAGAAAAGAGATGGGCTCTGTGTTCCTCTACATTTTTTTGTTTAACAAGCACCTTACCGTTTAACAAGCACCTTACCGTTTAACAAGCATCTTACCGTTTATCCTCCAGTATGACTCTGTGACTACGAGTATCTTAGAGGATAGACAAAAATGTTGGAGAAACTCAGTGGGTGCGGCAGCATCTATGGGAGCGAAGGAAATAGGCAACGTTTTGGGCCGAAACCCTTCTTCAGTATCTTAGAGGACATTGTTGCTACTGTCAGCAAAGGCTTCCTATATATATCAGGCACAAAGTGTCCAAGAGGCTGGGCCTGATAATGAAGGGACGTACCAGTATATCAAGAATATTAGTATACTGTATCTGGCACCTCCACTGGTTTATTGTCCCCAAGGAGTTGCACTGACTGTAACTCATTAATGATCTGTGGGCTACTCAGACTTTTAATAGCTGTTAAACATCTTTCTTGTTGATCCTTTATGTGCTTTTGTTTCTTCTTTTCGGGGATATTTTAGTTTAATTGTTTGAGTGACTATAACATCATTAATCCAAACGACAGAACAGTTATTGAATTCAGCAGAGTAAAGCAGCATAATTAATTGCCATCGATGATACAACCGTTACATCAAGGGTGATTCAGTAATCTTGTTAATTTAATTGTGTGGGTGTTGTTGCAGCGATTTTACAGTATTGTGTTTCACAATTCTTTCAAATGTGCCATTAATACTCAATATTTAAACAGAAACATTCCAAAACAAATTCCAATAGAAAAATATTTTTTTTTGATAAATAAAAGGAAATTGGAATAAATTTCCAAACCCTAGTGCAACACATTCATATTTTGTTGCTTCCTCAATGCCTTTTTCAAGCAAAAGGACCGGGAGTTGTGATGACTAAAGTTTTGCCACCACACACTAAAATGGCCGGGTCCTTTCAAAGAAGGCCAGAGCTTGTAGCATATAAACCCACCCATCATAATAAAGAATCATTCAAGTCGACTTCATTATCATATTCAGATGTACAGAGAGGTGCAGAGACAATATAAATCGTACTTGCAGCAACATCACAGGCACAGACCCAGACAACACACAAAATCATAGATTATACATAAATTGTACATAAATTCTACGACAGTTCAAGTAAAAGACAATTCAAGCTCAGAGGAGAGGGAACGAATGGAAAGGAGTCGAGGCTTATTGTTCGTAGTGTCATTAGATGAATAACATTGAAGGCTTTCAGTAAATTAAATAAATTATTTTATAAGACCCGTAAGACCCCAGCTTCATTATGTCAACCTGAGCTGCACTTGGTCATAGGATCATAGAGTTATGCAGCAAGGACATAGGCCTTATCCAAGCTGACCATATTGAGCAAGCTGACCAAATTGGCATTCTGAGCTAGTCCTATTTCCTGCACTTGCCCCATATCCCTGGAGCTAGTACCATTTCCTGCACTTGCCCCTCTCATACCTTCCAATCCATATATCTGTCCTGATGTCTGTTGAAAGTCGTAATTGTAACCGCTTCTATCTCACTTGTGAGAGCCTCCTATTTTCAAACCTGGGTAGACATGGGGGGTGGACCACTGGGACTAATATGAGGTCTGTGCTCAAGAATGCCATTGAATAGCATTCCGATGAAAACCCCAATGTCCAGCATTGGATTCAAGTTTTGGGTGAAAAGGATCAGAGGATGGTTTGAAAATTGACATGGCATGCACAGAATTTAAATGTGTCACTTTTTGTATATGCGTCCTTAATATCATTGGAAAAAGTCTAATTTACACATGATGGCGAATAACTTCACCAGATTACTGGGGCAGGTGGGGCACTAGAGCCTCTACTTGTCCTTCACTTGCAGCAGTTCCTGATTACTTGACAAAGTATTTTCAGCCTGCCTTGATGATTAATCCATTGCAGAAATACAAGTGTTCATTTAGGTCAAATGGAATAGTGATTATTTGTGGATGAATGAGCCTGAGATAAGACTTTTCCATCTCTGGGAAAAGCTTCATATCTTTATTTGAATGGAAATAATCACCAATTGCTTGTAGAGATCCAGCAGAAAGCCATGGTCAATGCAACAAGCCCTACTAGTGTTGGATCTAGGCCACCATCAGCCTGGTATTCCACGTGTGCTCTTTACATCTATTGCACCATGGCCACTTTGCATCCAGCACCAGGCCATGCTCATGTTTGCTGGCAGACACTAGTTTTGGCTCTGCCTAGGGCTTTCCAAGTGTCGGGCAAATGTCAGTCCTGGATTTCAAAGGTCCATACTCTGCTTGTAGCGCGGACCCAATACTTCTCGGAGTCCACCATTGACGACACGTTGGCATGAGGCTCTGGGAGGGGTGGAGGAGGGCAGCAGTTGCTCATGGAGCTGGGCACACACGTGGCTTTACATGGAAGGGAAAACTGCAAAGACCTCCGACTCAGCACCAACAACCACCTGGGAGCCACCCTTTGGTTTTTGATGAACGGAATGCCTATACATGAGAAATTAATAAGCATAATCCTTGTTGACATAAATGGGTCTTATATTAGATTTTACAATTGTGGCAGTACATGTGAAATAGTACATGCGGGCTGTTACCATTGCTACACCACCATCAAGTAGGTCTATCACCCCATTCTTCACTCTCATCGCATCCAGTCTGCTCATCCGTTGGTGCGGGTAGTGTCAATTGAAAGATTGAAGTACAGAAACAAACAGAATAAACAGAAAGGCGGAAACAGGAATTTGGGTTCATAAACAAAACGGCCGGACGCTGTGGGGTTATAAATGGGGTCATACAATGATAAGGGAGATCCTACTCCACATTTGTGTAAGATGCAGAAAATACAATTTATCCCTTACATAGAGGCTGGAGGTGTCAGAAGCAGAGATCAAGTGCAGGTTTCATCAAGGATGTGTTCTCTGACTCCAAAATTCATCTTGGAGCTAATGTGAGAGCCAGTGGGCCAAGGAGCAAGCTATTAACTTCAGGAAGCATAGTGGAGTATATGCCCCATTCAGCATCAATGGTTCTGAAGTGGAAATGGTTGAGAACTTCAAGTTCCTTGGGGTTAATATTGGAAATGATCTGCCATGGACCAAGCACATTGATGCAACAGCCAAGAAGGCACACGACATCTTTACTTCCTTAGGAGACTCAGAAAATCTGACATGTCTCCAATGACTATTGCAAACTTCTACAGATGCACATAGAAAGCATACTATCGGGTTGCATCACAGGTTGGTTTGGGAACAGCTCTGCCCAAGACCACAGGGATTTGCAGAGCTGTGGATGCAGCCCAGTCCATCACACAGATCAGACTTCTACCATTGACTGCATCTACACTTCACACTGTCTCGAAAGAGCAGTCAATATAATCTAAGACTTGTCCCACCCTGTTATTCCTTCTTCTCCCTGCTCCCATCGGGCAAAATGTGCAGAAGCTTGGAAGCGCACACCACCAGAACCAAGAACAGTTTCTTCTCCTCTGTTATCAGGCTTCTGAATGGCCCTTCCATAAGTTGGGGTACAGTCCGATTCACCTCTGCCCCATTGCGGATACGAAATATTGCCTATGGAACTGATGTGCTACATTGCTCAGAAATATATTCTATACTCTGCACCTTTCCCTTTGCTCCAAATATTGTACCTGAATTTGACTTAATTATATTTATTTTTTAACATTATCTGATCTGATTGGATAGCATGCACTTTTCATAATTCTAGAGAGCATAGGAATAGACACTCGACACTGATGATGCAGGAAGCAGTTTAGTGAATCTTTGTGCATTTCCTCTATGTCAATATATCTCCTTTTAGGTAAGAAGGCTAAATTAATACACAATAGTCCGTGTGCAGCCTCAACAAGGCTTTATATAATTGCAATGAATTCATTGTATTCCAGTGCTCACATCCTCTATAATAATATACAATAATATAACATATCATTTGCCTTCTGGTTCGCTTGCATTCCAGCTTTCATTGTCCTGTGTGCAAAGAATATGATTATTTCTCAAATTCTCATTATTTAAAAAAATATTCAGTTTTTCTGTTTTGTGTATATTATATTCCATCTGCCATTTCTTCTCCCACTCACTTTGCTTGTCTATATCCCTTTGAAGCCTCTTTACATCCTCCTTCCCACTCACAACCCACTTCAGTGTGGAAATATGACATTTGAAAAACCTGAGCCAAATCATTCATATAGATAGTGAATAGCGGGGACCCGGGCATTAATCCCTGCAGCATCCCATTAGTCACAGCCTGCCAACCTGAGAAAGACCCTTTTATTCTCACGCTTTGCTTTCAGTCCATTAAACAATTCTCAGTCCACGCCAGTACATTGCCCCTGATTTCATCTGCTCTCATTTTGTTCACCAACCTCCTGCATGGGACCTCATTGACAGCCATTTGAAAATCTAAATACACCACAGCCACTGAAACTCCTTTCAAGGCTCAAGGTTCACATTTATTTGTCACATTCACCAATTAAGGTGCAGTGAAATGAGTTACCATGCAGCCATACAATTTAAAAAGAGCACAATACACAATAGAATTTAACATGAACATCCACCACAGCATTCTTCACTGTGATGGAAGGCAATACAGTTCAGTCAGTCCACCTCCTTTTGTTCACCCGTGGTCGGGGGCCTTGACCCTCCGTAGTCGCCGCGACGGACAGCCCGATGTGCAAGCCCTCTCGCCGGGATGATGGAAACTTCGACATCGGGACAGATCGAACACATTCCACGGCTTGGAGTTCCCGAATCGGCCACTTCCTTATCGACCGCGGCTTCAGGATGATGTAGGCCGTTCTCCTGGCCAAAGCCTTGAAGATCTGCAGTAGATCAGTCAAGCAGGATTTCTCTTTCACAAATCTTGGCTGAATCTGCTATTATTATGCATGGATTATCCTCAGTTTATTATTCTTTTCTAGGTACCTTATTATTACAATTTTCATTTAAAATTGTCACTTTTTAAAGTGCCACTGATGTTCAGCTAAGAGGATGGTCATTCTGGTTTTCTCTCTGATTGTGATGTGACCCCACAACTTAAATTGTGGGGTCACATTTGCTACTGTCCACACTGCAGCGATCTTTCCACATCCATTTTCACATCCATCGCATGCTGGTTTATTCCCATATTCCATCTCTCCTTTATCAATTTCTTGCATTAGAGATAAACCTAATTGAGGAGTTATACATCAAACTTCAATTCGGCCTCATTGGATCTGTGCAGGAGACTATGGTCGCAGATGGATTGGATGTGGAGAAGATGTTTCCACCAGTGGGATAGTCTAACACCAGAGGTTCGTTTAAGAAGGAGATGAGGAGGAATTTCTTTAGTCAGAGGGCGATGCACCTGTGGAATTCATTGCCACAGAAGGCTGTGGAGGCCAAGTCAATGGATATTTTTTAGACAGAGATAGATAGATTCTTGATTACCACGGGTGTCAGGGGTTATGGGGAGAAGGCAGGACAATGGGGTTAGGAGGGAGAGATAGCTCAGCCATGATTGAATGGCAGAGTAGACTCGATGGGTACAATTGGCCTAAATCCGCTCCTATAAATTGTGAGCTTGTGAAGATGAAGAATTAAAATGACAGGGAATTAGAAGCTTCAACAGGTCTTCCTTGTGAAGATCTAATCTGCATTGTGTCTCCATACTAGGATAAAAATTGGATATCGTAGAGAGTGATTCAGCATTCCAAATCAGACACAATGGTTTCATAAAGGCATTCATATGCAAACCTGGATTTAACAGAATGTGATCTACAACTACAACCGGCCTTGAACATCAATGGATTTGGTATAAGTTGTCCTGCATGGATCCTTCTGACACGATGTAGGGTGATGCATTCTACAAATGTGATAGAGGGACCCTTATCTGTGGAAAATGTTCTGTTGGAAGATGTAACCTGGAGCCCAAATGAACCCAAATGCTCTGCACCTGTATTACCAAGTTATAAACAGACTATTCATTAGTTGGGCAGCACATTGGCGCAGCGGCAATGTGCTGCCTTAGAGCGGCAGAGAACTGGGTTCAATCCTGACTATGGGTGCTGCCTGTCTGCAGGGAGTTTGATCAAATTCCATTTTCAAACCATTGGGATGTAAGCTCGCACTAGATGTCTGATCCAACTAGTTTTCGCCAGAGATGTAAAGAAGGGAAGAGACTGCGTGTAAGCCAAGGAGTGGATGGTAAGAGGGGTGAAACATGATGCCAAAGGAAGGGATGTAGGAGGAAAAGGGACCGCGTGACGGGAAAAGAGGGGAGGGGTAGTGGGAGAAACAGGTGCACACCTGGCTGGGGCACAGGGAAGAGACAGGAGAAATAAAAGTACGTGGGGGGGGGGGGGGGGGGGGACCTGAAACGTCACCCATTCCTTCTCTCCAGAGATGCTGCTTGTCTCGCTGAGTTACTCCAGCATTTTGTGTCTAACTTTGGTTTTGATGTGTATTAGGTCCTTCCATTCGTCGAAGATCGGCTCGACCAACCTTCCCGGGGTCCTGTTCTGTGAAGCTGAGTGGACATATCATCTTCCTGGCTAACTTGAAGAAAGATTCCTGCAGAATTAGGTGACTGCAGATTCAATATGTGGTATGGATAGAGGGAGTGCCTATGGTGTTCGATGAACAGAAGCTCCCTAACCGTAAAGGATGATTTAGAAGCATTGATGGTTTATATTTATATTTGGCTTCAAAAATACATACATTTCCCTGCTTTCAAGAGAGAGAGTTAGATTTAGCTTCGGGCTAAGAGAATCAAGGGATATGGGGAAAAAGCCGGAACGGGGTATGATTTTGGATGATCAGCAATGATCATATTGAATGACGATGCTGGCTCGTAAGGCCGAATGGCCTACTGCTGCACCTGTTTTCTACGTTTCTATGCTCATGATTGTTGTAATTATGTAAAACTCTTAAAATAAATATATCTTTAAGTAGAATACTATATGGAATACCAAAAGTAGATTTAATGATGGCTAGTTTTATAAGTTGCCCTTGATTGACGTTTGCTGGCTCAGATGATGTTTCTTCGGTTACTAGTGATGAAACTAAAATGTATAATATCTGGAGACATCAGCTCTAAATTTGGCAACAAAAGCCCTGTCACATATGTCACCCTCGTCCTAATCGGACTAATGAATCTGTTACCAAACTAGAAAAAATGAGATTGGTATTGTACCTCGCCATCCCTTCATATTTGTCCCCTTATTATGGCTCCAGCGGGTCTATTTCCAATTCCCCAGTCTCATTTCAGGTCATGTGCTGAATTTGAATGAGACATGCCTAACATCAGTGCAGCTGGTGTGACATGCCCATAATTCACATAATTCCCAGACTTCTGCCAACAAATACAGTCTTGAAATTACTTTAGCAGCGGACGCTGTATTGTTAGAAGGGACAGAAAGCTGTTTGAGAGATTGATACTGAAGTTTGGAACCATTGAGATTGACAGCAGACGAGTAACCTGCTTGATCCATGTCTTTGTACGAGCTCTCTGCCGGAACAGTTCACGACTAATCGAACCGTTCTATTCTTTCCTCACAGTCTTGTATCTTCATTCCTTCCAAATACTGAATCAACTAAACTAGTGGTTAGAAAGGAACTGCAGATGCTGGGTTTATACCGAAGATATACACGAAATGCTGGAGTTAACTCAGTGGGTCAGGCAGTGGGTCTGGAGTCTGAATAAGAGTCCCGAACCGAAACGCGACCAATCCTTTTTCTCCAGAGATGCTGCCTGACCCGCTGTGTTACTCCAGCACTTCATGTCTATTAAACCATGGTGGTTTCTGTTTTAATCACCCATTTTGAGAGCGACATTGTGCAATTTCTCTTAACCCTTTGCTCTTTAAATGTGCCTTAACTTAATATAACCTCACCATGAATTCCTAACCAAAGAAAATTATCTTTTTCTATAATGTTTAATAAACCCTTTATAATTGTAGCACATAGAATACATAATGAAGGTATTTCATTATTATTAAGGCCCTTACCTTTGATATGCTACTATTCTACCAACATATTCATGCATCCAACATCCATAGTACAGTATCTGACCTTCATACCACCACACAGGAACCACTATCACCAATGATTAAATAGACATTACTTGGTGTTGGTATCAGTTTATAATTGTCATGTGCACTGAGATACAGTGGAAACCCTATTTTGTGTGCTATCCAGTCAAATTATACTACAAAATAGACACAAGAAGCTGGTGTTACTCAGTAAAACAGGCAGCATCTCTGGAGAAAAGAAACGGGTGACGTTCCGGGTCGAGACCCTTCTTCAGACTGAGTCAGGAGAAAAGGAAACAAGAGATATAGAAGATACATAGGACAAATGAATGAAAGATATGCAAAAAGCAACGATGATCAAGATAAAGTGGAGCCCACAATGGTCCATTGTTGGCTGTGGGGAAGGTGATAACATGTGATACAAACAGTGAAACTCAACAGGACGACAGTGGAACTAGGGTAGCGGAGGGACGGAGAGAGGGGGAAAGCAAGGGTTACTTGAAGTTAGAGAAATCAATATTCATACCACTGGGTTTTAAGCTGCCCAAGCGAAATGTGAGGTGCTGTTCCTCCAATTTGCATTTGGCCTCACTCTGATGATGGAGGAGGCCCAGGACAGAACGGTCAGTGTGGAAATTGGAACGGGAATTAAAGCATATGGCAAACGGGAGATCGCGTAGGTCAAGGTGGACTGAGTGAAGCTGTTCAGTGAAACGATTATGCAGGCATCTTTGTTTCCTTCCCACACAAATCATACTACACATGAGTGAAATTAAACTATTACAAGTGTAACAGGTAGCACAAAGAAAGAAATACCAGAGTGCAGAATATTGTATGACAGTATTATAGTGTTGCAGTTATAGAGCAAGTGCAGATTGAAAGTTGGCAGAGAGAGAATCATAACTTATGGAGGACTAATCAGTAGTTTGGTAAGGGCAGGGAAGAAGCTGTTCTTGAATGTGGTGGTAGCGGCTTTAAAGCTTCTGTACCTTCTGCTTATCCGGGGGGGGGGGGGGGGGGAAGGAGAGAGAATGTCCAGGATGAAAAGGTTCTTGATTATGGTGCCTGCTTTCCCGAGGCAGCATGAAGTGTAGATGGAGTTGATGGGGAGATGGGGGTGGTGGAGAGGCTGGTTTGTGTGATGCAGTGGGCTACATTCACAATTCTATAAATTCATGCAGCCTGAGGCAGAGCTGTTGCCCAGCCAAGCTGTGATGCAACCCAATACAATGAGTTCTCTGTGCTCGTTGGTAAGAGTCCTTAGAGACTTGCCGAATTTTCTAGCCTGGGCAAGTAGAGGTATTGGCTGCTTTCTTAGCCATGGCTTCAAGGTGGTTGGTCCACGGCAAATTGTTGATGATATTTACACCTAGGACCTTGAAACTCTTGACCATCTCCACCTCGGCCCGATGGTCCACTAGCCCACTACAGTGGTGTCATCTTCAAGCTTGTGAATAGAATTAGAATGGAGTTACTTCATTTAGTTGCTGAAGATTCAAATTAATTGTAGGTCTGATAATCTCGGAAAAGAAATGGTGTTTTGTATGTCTATAACAGAATGACATAAATACAATTAGTTTTAGTTTAATTTAGAGATACAGCATGGAAACAGGCCCTTCGGCCCAACGAGTCTGCACTGACTAGTGATCCTCACGCACTAACACTATCCTACACACACACTAGGGACAATTTACACATACACCAAGCCAATTATCCTACAAACCTGTGTGTCTTTGGAGTATGGGAGGAAACCGAAGATATCGGAGAAAACCAACGCAGTCATGGGGCGAGCGTACAAATTCCGTACAGACAGCACCCGTAGTCGGGATCGAACCCGGGTCTCCAGTGCTGCAAGTGCTGTAAGGCAGCGATTCTACCGTTGCCACCAACTAATTATAATACCAGTGCCCAAGAAGACCTATTTCACTAACTACCAACTGGTGGCACGGCTGACAGAGTGCGTTGAGAAGGTGGTTACGATACATATCAACTGCCTTAATAAGGACGTGGATCCACTACAATTTGTCTACCACCACAACAGGCCAACAGGGGATGCGATCTTGCTGGCTCTCCACTAGACCACGGATGATAACAACACGTACAGCAGGCATTTGTTCATCAACTACTGGTTGGCATTCAACCTCTCTAAAATTGTCAGCAAACTCAGTAAACTGGGTCTCTGCTCAACCCTGTGCAATTGGATCCTCAACTTCCTCGTCAGTAGACATTTTCCTGGGCGTCCACGTTCCTGGGCGTGCATATCTCTGAAGATCGGTCCTAGGCCCAGCAAAATGATGCAACCACAACAAAAGCATAATAAAGCCTTTACTTCTTTAGAAGAGATTCAATATGTCGCTGAAAATCCCATTGAACCTCGACAGGTATATGGCGTTCTATCTGGGACACATGACAATAAAACACTCTTGAGTCTTGACACTGTTATCCTAGGTTCTCATCCATTCCTTATACACCACGGGCAATTTACAGAGGCCAATTAATCTACAAACCTGCACGTTTTTGTGATTCCAGAGGAAACCCACGCAGTCACAGGGAGAACATGCAAACTCCACACAGATGTGTGGTTGAGACCCAACCTGGGTCTCTGATGCGTTGAGGCAGCAGCTCTACCAGATGTGCCACTACACTGCCCGATTACGACTCAATAGAAACTATGGTGCAACTGTTTGAAACCTATCCAACAGCCCTACATCTTTCTGTTAGCATGGATTATTATTGACCAGAATACTCGTCATGTGTAGAATGTTTTATAAGGCAATGCTTCATTTCATTTTCACATGCTTCATATATTTCATTTGTTCTATATCTCTCTATATCATCGTCTATAGCTCTCATTTCCCTTTCTCCTGACTCTCAGTCTGAAGAAGGGTCTCGACCCGAAACGTCACCTATTCCTTCTCTCCAGAGATGTTGCCTGACCCTTTGAGTTACTCCAGCATTTTGTGTCAATCTTCGGTTTAAACCAGCATCTTGCAGTTCCTTCCTGCACATGTTTCATAAGGCTTCTGATTCATGCCATTCCTGGAAGTTTATGAAAATCATTTCTAGTCTGTGAATGAGGAATCTTATCTTGTGTGAATTGAAGAGCAGATGGTTATAGCACACTTCATTAATCTGTCAGGGAACCAGGGCTATTGAGTGCTGGCACTTATACATTCGCAACAGACACTGCAGTAATAAAACGCTGTTGCACAACATTCCTGGCAGGCACAAGTGAAATGAGGACATAAATGGGGCATCTCTTACTCTGAAATATGCAACTGTCATTGCATCAATATCTATAAGCAGAAGTCATCGCCATTAAACAAGAGGATATTATATAATACAGAAGTATCATCCTGCTGTCACACCTCTGTTAGCATAGTGTAGATTTCAATACATATCTGAAATTTACAGGAGTTATTTTGCAGTAATCTCTCTTTCCGTGACAGGTCATCAATTTTATTTCACAGCATCAATTTCTAGTGTGGCTATTAATGATTAGATTGAAATCTCCCATCAGGGATTAGGATATCATAATTATTATACAACAGTGATGGTTTGACTGATCACTCTTTACCTCAGCACACCTACATTTTCTGGTTATTTTATGCCTGTTGCTTCATCATTCAAATTTGACCTCTCATCTGACCCTCTTTGTTCACCTTATGTTCTTATTTCGTCCCCTTTCCCTGTCCTGTTCCCTTTGTCCTGTTTTCACACCTTACACTTCCTTATCTATGTACCTCCCACTCCCCTGAATGAACGAGAGTCTTTCAAACTTGACTCTGCCTCAGAGGGCAGTGGAGGCAGGTTCTCTGGATGCTTTCAAGAGAGAGCTAGATAGGGCTCTTAAAAATAGCAGAGTCAGGGGGATATGGGGAGAAGGCAGGAACGGGGTACTGATTGGGGATGATCAGCCATGATCACATTGAATGGCGGTTCTGGCACAAAGGGCCAAATGGCCTACTCCTGCACCTATTGTCTATTGTCTATTGTGACATCCGAACAGATACCAAAATGTTATTGTATGCGGCAGTGGTGATTCCAACGCTCCTGTATGCATCAGAAACCTGGACAACATACCGACGCCATCTGAAAACACTTGAAAAGTTCTATCAACGATGTCTTCGAAGCAGCTTAAATATCAGCTGGGAAGACAGAAGAACCAACGCCAGCGTGCTGAATGAAGCAAAAAAACATCTAGCATCGAAATCTTCGTCATCAAGAAACAACTAAGATGGGCAGTCATATTTTCGGATAGAAGACGGTAGGGAATTGAAGAATACAGTTGAACAGAGGGATCTGGGAATAACCGTGCATAGTTCCTTGAAGGTGGAATCTCATATAGATAGGGTGGTAAAGAAAGCTTTTGGTATGCTAGCCTTTATAAATCAGAGCATTGAGTATAGAAGCTGGGATGTAATGTTAAAATTGTACAAGGCGTTGGTGAGACCAAATCTGGAGTATGGTGTACAATTTTGGTCGCCCAATTATAGGAAAGATGTCAACAAAATAGAGAGGGTACAGAGGAGATTTACTAGAATGTTGCCTGGGTTTCAACAGCTAAGTTACAGAGATAGGTTAAATAAGTTAGGTCTTTATTCTCTGGAGCGCAGAAGGTTAAGGGGGGACTTGATAGAGGTCTTTAAAATGATGAGAGGGATAGACAGAGTTAATGTGGACAAGCTTTTCCCTTTGAGAATAGGGAAGATTCAAACACGAGGACATGACTTTAGAATTAAGGGACAGAGGTTTAGGGGTAACATGAGGGGGAACTTCTTTACTCAGAGAGTGGTAGCGGTGTGGAATGAGCTTCCAGTGGAAGTGGTGGCGGCAGGTTCGTTGGTATTATTTAAAAATAAATTGGATAGGCATATGGATGAGAAGGGTATGGAGGGTTATGGTATGAGTGCAGGCAGGTGGGACTAAGGGAAAAAAGTTGTTCGGCACGGACTTGAAGGGCCGAGATGGGTTGTTTCCGTGCTGTAATTGTTATATGGTTATATGGTTATAAGACGAGCGTCTACCAAAGCAAACCTTCTACTCGCAGCTTAAAGAAGCCAAACATAAAAGAGGCGGACAAAAGAAGAGATTCAAAGACGCCTTAAAAGCCAGCATGAAGAAATGTGAAATCAACAATTGGGAAACCAATGCCCAAGGACAAGAAACTTTGGCGAACCATCATTTCAGAAGGAACAGCGACCTTCGAAGCCAAGAGATGCGCAGAATTAGAAGAAAATTGAAGAAAATTGAAAAAGAGGCAGCAACAACCAAAGCACGATTTGCCATCTGGAATTGCCTGTCTTGAATGCCAAATAACTTTCTAAGCCAGGTTTGAACGCATAAGCCACCTGAGAGTCAGACTCGATAACAATCAGCATGGGAGCACCTCAAGGCTGCGTGCTCAGCCCCCTGCTGTACTCACTCTATACTCATGACTGCGTAGCCAGTCATAGTGCAAACTCCATCATCAAGTTCGCTGACGACACCACTGTTGTGGGACGTATCACTGATGGGGATGAGTCAGAGTATAGAAGAGAGATCGAGCAACTGTCCATATGGTGCCAGCACAATAACCTGGCCCTCAACACCAGCAAAACCAAAGAACTGATTGTGGACTTTGGAACGAGTAGGATGGGGACCCATAGTCCCGTTTATATAAACGGGTCGATGGTTGAAAGGGTCAAGAGCTTCAAATTCCTGTGCGTGCACATCTCTGAAGATATTTCCTGGTCTGAGAACACTGATGCAATTATCAAGAAAGCACATCAGCGCCTCTCCTTCCTGAGAAGATTACGGAGAGTCGGTTTGTCAAGGAGGACTCTCTCTAACTTCTACAGGTGCACAGTAGAGAGCATGCAGACCGGTTGCATCGTGGCTTGGTTCGGCAACTTGAGCGCCCTGGAGAGGAAAAGACTACAAAAAGTAGTAAACACTGCCGTCCATCATCGTCCAAAAAGGCTGGCAGTATCATCAAAGGCCACACACTCATCTCCCTGCTACCTTCAGGTAGAAGGTACAGGAGCCTGAAGGCTACAACAGCCAGGTTCAGGAATAGCTACTTCCCCACAGCCATCAGGCTATTAAACCTGGCTCGGCCAAAACTCTGAATATTAATAACCCATTATCTTTTATTTGCACTTTATCAGTTTATTTATTCGTGTGTATATATTTATATAATGGTATATGGACACACTGATCTTTTTTGTAGTCAATGCCTACTATGTTCTGTTGTGCTGAAGCAAAGCAAGAATTTCATTGTCCTATCAGGGACACATGACAATAAACTCACTGGAACTTGAATTTGAGAGTCCATAAAAACAACAAAACATAGACCATCATCCTCGACCTTGAGGGATAGCACGACAACGACTCCCCTGACATCAGTCTGAAGAAGGGTCCCAACCCGAAACGTCCCCTATTCCCTCTCTCCAGAGATGCTGTCTGTCCTGCTGAGTTACTCCAGCATTTTGTGTCTGTTCCCTTCCCTGTTCACTTGATATTTGATTCTTTAAAACTTTACATTTTTGAAGTGAATGGAATTGATTGAAAGGTACAGCATGGAAACAAACCCTTCGGTCCATCTTGTCCAAGCCAACCATTTTCACACTAGCTCCATGTTATCCCACCTTCACATCCACTCCCGACACACAAAGGGCAATTTACAGTGGCTGATTAGCCTACAAACATACACATCTCTGGGATTCGGGAGGAAGCCAGAGCACCCGGAGGAAACCCTCGCGGTCAGAGGGAGAATTTTCATCTCCAGCCACAAGGTGAGGATGGAACCCGGGTCTCTGATGTGTGAGGCAGCAGCTCTATCAGCTGCACCACTGCTGCCGTGACTGGGATATTGGGATGAACATTGTTTTGCTTGTATCTGCAAATGGCGGCACTAGTGGATATATATTTTAACTTGACTGGAACAATAAGAAATTCCATGTGAAAGCATTGTGTGCACTGTAATTAGTTTAGTTTAGTTTAGAGATACAGTGCGGAAATATGCCCTTCGGCCCACCGGATCCGGGCAACCCATAAACATTGGGCTCCTCCTTTCCTTGGTCATCAGTGCCAGCTCTGGTTTGATCGTTACCTTTTCATACCTCTTGGCTCCCTTTCCCCTGACTCTCAGTCTGAAGAAAGGTCTCGACCAGAAACGTCACCTATTCCTTTTCTCCAGAGATGCTGCCTGACCCGCTGAGTTGCTCCAGCATTTTGCGTCTACTTACAGAGAATAGAGCTGAGCAGAGACTGACAGCTAGCAGGCCAGCAAGATAAATTGGATCTGAACCTCGCAGTTGAAAGAGGAGACCTGCCACCCTGCAGTCAAGTGCGATAAGGTGCCCCTCGTCCACAATGGTGTGTCATACTGTACACCAAAGAGCCTATAGCGAGCAACATAGTCCACTAGACGAAAAATACGTAGTACGGTCATGGGCAGATTCATGGGTAATTTAAGACCCCATTTCCATAACCAGCTTCCGTCTCCGCACCAAAGATTCCATAGCGGAGCGAAGATACTAGTGCGGAGACGGAAGCCGGTTACGGAAACAGCCTCGTAAAAATAAAAGTTATTTGGTAAAAATCTTCTCCGAAATCTTTCAGAATTTAAATTTATTAACACAAACTGTTCCCCCGCAACGTTGATTACACTGCGAGTCGGGTCGGGTCCGGTTACGGAAATGGATGAAAAAAAGACCCACGTTCCGCTCCGTTGCTTACTGCACGTCAGCCCATTGCATTTAGCAGGAGTGGCCTATTTTGCTCCGCTATAGGATCTTTGCTGTACACCACCATGCAATGCAATGTGGCAACAACCATGCTGTGATATCATGCATGGTTTCAAAATAAATTTCACAAAGACCCGTCTTTTGCTTCTTCTGAAGATGTTAATGAGATAAGATAATCATTCCGTGAGCATCTGACTTCACGCTACTCTTATCTAGCCTGAGACCATTGCACATTTTCAACTGTAATCAGCTCAGATAAAGCCCGTGGAATGGTGCTCAGCTCAGACCCAGACCCATGCCTTGACTCTTGCGTCTGGCTCCCTTATTATAAATATATAAATGCATTTAAATTACATTATTTACTTAATCCTCTCACACCACGGCGATTGTCTGTGTGGTTTTCTTTGTCGGACCCTCCATGCGGAGAGCTCGGGGCAATTCCATTTTGCTTCATACGTCTCACTTTAACAATCCTTCACAAAAACTGTAATTTGCAGCCCTGTCAAGTTAAAAATGCCGTGCAGCTGCTTTTATAGATTAGAAAATGAACCCCATGTGACTGCTGAGAGCTGTTATTCACCTCACTGTGTGTAGCATGTGATGAATCTTTGCTTATTGTGTCTTTCCGAACCAACAAATAACCTTGTGTAAACTTGTCAGCGCAAGGGTCCAGGTATTATTGAACTTGGCATCTTCAGAATGCAGGTTGTATTGACTTTGAAAGAGATTCAGGGGCAACCCTGTGGTAATTAGGGGTTAGTGGAGGCTACATTGGAGCGCTGCTTTTTACAGCACAGTTCTATGGTGTAATTTACACAGCTGCTGAACTCAATTAATAAAATATATTGGCTGATTACAGGATACTGTTTCCCAGAAAAATTTTCTCACTCCGTGACTTAGCCCATTATCAGAAGGACCACGCCATAATTAAGGTAAGTGATTTGTTAATTGCTTCACGTCCCCACAGTCCCTCTGAACATTTTTACACAAAACCATGGTGATTTCCAATTATGCCACACTGGGTAAAATGTTAAAGTTTACAGATCGTGTGGGGTGTTGCCACACGTGAAATCCTCTTAGCCAGGCTTCTGGGTCAAGGATGACTTGTTTCCACTGCAGCTCTGAAGATTCTGAAGTGAATACACAATCACAGGTGTGTGCACATTCGAATGAGATGACTCGGGGAAAACTAAAGGATGTGCATTTTGGGAACACCCATTACCATTGCAACCCGGTGGAAGACATTCAGAAACCAAAACCCTAAAGGCAACGATGACGTGTTTATTCATTTTTCTATTATCAATTAACCACCTGGGGACAATTCAGCATGAAATCAAAGGAGAAAGTTGGAATCAAAAGAGTGGCTGGAAAACAATCTGTTGTCAATAAGGCCTACGCTCACACCTGCCGTTAGCAATTCACGCACAGTGTTGGAGTAAAGGGCCTGTCCCACTTGGGCATAATTTGCGCGTAATTTACGTGACATTTACGCGTCATGGCGCGCGTCATGCCACGAGCATGGTGGGCATTACGCACGCATGGTGCGTGGTGATGTAGGCAGTGACGCGCGGCACCCCAGCATTTTGGGATGTACAAAATCTTCGCGCGCCATCTGCGTGTCGTGAAAATGACACCCAAGTGGGACAGGCCCTTAACTCAGAGGGTCAGGCAGCATCTCAAGAGAACATGGATAAGCGATGTTTCAGGTGCGGACCCTTCTTCAATGGTTCTTTGTCGTCACGCAGGCACTGCACAGTGAAATCTTTGCACCCGTCGCCATTTACAAAAGAAGAGGGTGAAAAGACCACAGTCTGGTCCACATGCTGGATGCACTAAAGCGCTCCCCTCCTCAGCTCTCCACTTCCTTGCTTCCCCCGTGGGCATCGTCCCACCGGGGCCTCGATGGTGAGCCGGGTGTGCTGCCGCACGTGGCCACGGGCATCAGCCCACCGGGACCACCTTCATTCTTGGTGACAACCAGATCTGCACTCATTCTCGGCTGCTCGTTACATCAGGTGCCCGATGAAGGGTCCTGACCTGAAACGTCATCTATCCATGTTCTCCGGAGATGCACACAAAAAGCTGGAGTAGCTCAGCGGGTCAACAAGCAACCCTGGAGAAAAGTAGGTGATATTTTGGGTCGAGACCCTTCCTCAGACCCTTTCAGTTTGGAGAAGGGTCTTGACCCAAACATCATCGCTTCCTTTTATCTAGAGGATGTTGCCTGAGCTAGAGGGTGTGAGCTATAGACCGAGGTTAAGTAGGCTGGGACTTTATTCCTTGGAGCGCAGGAGGATGAGGGGTGATCTTATTGAGGTGTATAAAATCATGAGAGGAAGAGATCGGGTGGATGGAGGAGTCTCTTGCCCAGAGTACGCGAGTCGTGGACGAGAGGACATAGGTTTAAGTTGAAGGGAAAAAGATTTAATAGGAATCTGAGGGGTAACTTTTTCACACAATGGGTGGTGGGTGAATTGAATTGAATACATTTTGTTTGCCAAGTATATATACCTTAGTGCTTTGCTCGCAAGGATAACAATATACAGTAGACAATTAAAATGAAACATTATAATTTAAACATGTGAAGAATGAAATAAAATACCAGGGCAAAAGGAGGCTACAGACTTTTGGTTATTGAGCAGAGCTACTGCTTGTGGAAAAAAAGCTGTTTTTATGTCTGGCTGTGGCGGCTTTGACAGTCCGGAGTCGCCTTCCCGAGTGCTTCAAAGAGTTTGTGGCCAGGGTCAGAGATGATCTTACCCGCTCGCTTCCTGGCCGTGCAGTGTACAGTTCGTTGATGGGGGGGAAAGTTGCAGCCAATAACCTTCTCAGCTGATCAAACGATGCACGAACAAACTTTTTCACACAAAGGGTGGTGGGTGTATGGAACAAGCTGCCAGAGGAGGTAGTTGAGGCAGAGACTCTCCCATTTAAGAAACAATTAGACAGGTACATCGATAGGACAGGTTTGGAAGGATATGGACCAAATGCTGGCAGGTGGGACTAGTGTAGCTGGAACATATTGGCCGGTGTGGGCAAGTTGGGCCGAAGGGCCTGTTTCCACACTGTATCACCTTATGACTGTGTGACTCTATGACCATGTAAACTCGTTGACGGCATTATCTGTCCATCCTCTCTTCTTATTTATGTGTGACAGGATGGCACTGCCTTGCGTTATGCACTTTCTTTCTATCCCACACACTTCAGTGTCTTCATGAATGTAAGATTGGCAAGTTAATCATTCAGCAGCAGGTCTGCAGTATCATTCATAATCTAAAAATATCTACCAGTTATGTTCTGTTTACACGCCCTGACTCTTGTACGGTTCGGCAGCAGACCGCAGACCAGAAGCTCGTTACCATGTCAACATTCCAAGAATGAACTCAATTTAATTAATCACTGCACTTTATTTAATTTGAAGCATCACGGCTAGAATTGAAAATCATCGAAGTCATCCTGTTTGTAACGCAATGTGACGCAGACACGAGGGCTCTCAATGTGTTGCATACCATGAACCTGCTCTATCCTATCATACCCTGCACGCTGAATTTTGATTGTGGATGAGTTGTTGTGATCGGTCGAAAAGGAAAAGTACAAATGAGAGATCAGCTCGGGGCGGGATCTGGGGAATCAACAAGCTGATAACCCAATGGACTTAATGTGTATGTGATTGAATGTTGGTGCGAATGTGTGTGTGTTTGTGTGTGTGTATGCATATGTGTGTGAATGTGATGTGTGTGGTTGTGTGCGCGTGAATGTGATGCACCTGGGTCTATGTGTGTGTGCATGTGTTTGTGTGTGTGTGGGTCTATGTGTGTGCATGTATTTGTATGTGCGTGTGGGCCTATGTGTGTGTGCGCATGCACGCTTGTGTGAATGTGATGCATGTGGGTGGGTGGATGTGTGTGTCTGTGTGTGTGAGTGTTATTTATGTGGGGCTATGTGTCTGTGCATGTGTGTGTGAGTATGTGTGTGTATGGGTCTATGTGTGTGCGTGTGCATGCATGTGCGTGAATGTGATGTACCTGTACTTGGGTGTATGTGTGGGTCTCTGTGTGCGTGTTCATGGGTCTGCGTGTTCGTGGGTCTGCGTGTTCGTGGGTCTGCGTGTTCGTGGGTCTGCGTGTTCGTGGGTCTGGGTGTTCGTGGGTCTGCGTGTATGTGTGTGTGTCGGTCTGTGTGTGTGTCGGTCTGTGTGTGTGTCGGTCTGTGTGTGTGTCGGTCTGTGTGTGTGTGTCGGTCTGTGTGTGTGTGTGGGTCTGTGTGTGTGTGTGGGTCTGTGTGTGTGTGTGGGTCTGTGTGTATGTGTGGGTCTGTGTGTGTGTGTCGGTCTGTGTGTGTGTGTCGGTCTGTGTGTATGTGTGGGTCTGTGTGTATGTGTGTGGGTTTGTGTGTTCATGGGTCTGTGTGTGTGGGTCTGTGTGTATGTGTGTGTCGGTCTGTGTGTTCGTGGGTCTGTGTGTGTGTGGGTCTGTGTGTGTGTGTGTGCGTATGTTCATGTGTTCTGGGTTACACAACTGATCGTGATGCTGTTGCTTTGAACTGAGGGGAAATAAGTAAAAAAAATAACTCCACATTAACCTTCATTATTCTTGTGGTGGTCATATCAAATATTAAGGAAAAGGTAAACTATTCTGTCAGCATATGGCTTACTGTCAGCATATTCTGACAGTAAGCCAGTCTCTAAATACATTTTGTGGATTTCACGTGCATTGCACGTGCATGGCACGTGGTGAGGCGTGGTGGCGTAGGCGAAGATTTTCACAAAATCTTTGCGCGCTACCTATGTGACGCGCAGATGCCGCCCAAGTGGGACAGGCCCTTTACTCTACACCTTCTCATACCTCTAGTTTCTCTCTCCCCTGACTCTCAGTTTGAAGAAGAGTCTCGACCCGAAACGTCAGCTATTCCTTCTCTCCGGTGATGCAGCCTGTCCCACTGAGTTACTCCAGCATTTTGTGTCTATCTTCAGTATAGAACAGTGCAGCACAGGACCCACAATGATTGTGCTGAAAGATGCCAAATCAAACTGATCCATATCCCTCTATTCCCTGCACTTCCACGTGCCTATCTAAAAGCATCTTAAACACCATAATTGTGCCTGCCTCCACTACCACTATTTTACTTCGGAGTCACGTGAGTGACTACATGAAGAAGCCCCGCAGGGCGCATGCGCGTCATTACGTCGACGCATGTTGCACTGAATGGGCTGGAGAGCTCAGCTCCACCTGCGGTAAGTAGAAACTTTGCAGGTAAGTGAGTTTTTACCAGCTTTTCTGCAAGTATTTAGGCTCCATAAATCTGGCTTGTGAGTCAGTAGGAGCCAGTGGTCATGGAGAGCGGTGGTAAGAAGCGTGTTCGTAATAAGCGTGGGTCGCGCAGCGATGCGACTCCATCCCAGCGATCGGGTCGGGAGATAAGTGCGGTAACGCCGGTTCCGATACTGGCGGCCATCCCCCCGATAATTGAACAGCCTCCAGCTGCTCCAGTGTCGCAGGGCACTGAGGCCACGACAATAGGAAAGAAGGCAAAAAGAAAGTCGGTCAGACCCGTGGTTTCTGACGGGTCTGATGAAGAACAGGACCCCTCCACATCGGAAGAAAATATGGGGGAAGCTGGAGCAAATGGAACAAATGCTCCACACACTCATCAGCCAGGGGTCCAAGGGCCCAGTGATTCCTCAGGCAACCTCGCAAAGAGTTCCATATACAGAATATGGTGCCTGTCCACAATGGGAATCTTTCTCTCCAGCACCTTGTTTGGGTCTGGATGATGCCTCCCTTGTGCAGAACTCGGGAGTGCCAGAGCAGGCTGACCCTGAAGCTGGTGTCCCTGCTTATGTGCACACACCAGAGCACAAGAGCCACGCTCCGGGTGTCCCGGATATAGCGCGAAACTTTGCTATACCGGAAGGGACTGGTGAGGCTATTAATGACAATCTAGCCGCCAATATCAACTATTTGGCTTCTCACCAGCTCCAGGAGACCATCATGACGGAAACAACAGCCCGATACAAAACACCTGTTAATTATGCTTCACTCAGGGTGCCCACCGTAAACTCGGCAATATGGCCACCCATGAGTGCAACAATGAGAGGACCGGAAATGCGCTTTCAGCGTGTCCTCAAACTGGTTGCAGCAGGCATTATGGCGTTCGCCAAGATGGTCAAAGGGTCACCGATGTCAAAGACGCAACAGGATATGCTCGCATTATTCTGCAATGCCTACTTTGAAGTAAACTGCATGAGGAAGATCGCCATTCGGCCAACCTTGAATCCAAGATTTGCAGGCCTGTGTAAGGCTAGTAATATTCAACCACCGGATTACTTATTCGGCGAAGACCTTCCCAAGCAAATTAAAGACATTGATGAGGAGTCAAGGACAATTGGGCTTATAAAACCCTTCATCCCTACTCCGAGGACGGTGTATAAACAGCCAGGTGGGATACGCAGGGGGTCGGATCCTGGGGTAGGGCCCAGCAGAGGGAGGCCGATGGGTCGAAGATATTACTCACCAATACAGCCCAACTACAACCCTAATATCGGCAGAAGGAGACCTTCCAGGCCGGGTGTTGAAGTACAGGACCTTCATTCCATCACAGATAAAATTTTCGGGGTTCAACCTCCGGTTGGGGGTAGATTGTAATTGTTTTATGATGACATCCGATTGGTTTATACTAGGTACTGTGTCAGGCTAGTTTATTGCAGGTATTGATCCACCTGTACAGCATATGCCTAAAAGAGTCTTGGTATTTGCTGCACCAGAAACTCTTTGCTGCAGGTAAAAGAAGAAATTAAAAATTTGTTCCAGAAAGAGGTGATTGAAAGGACGATTAACCATCCTCAACAATTTGTGTCCAATATATTCCCCAGGCCGAAAAAGGATGGGGGTTGTAGAGTCATTCTGGATCTCACTCACTTAAATTCCTATGTTCAGTATAGGCATTTTAAAATGGACACCTTCGATACGGCAAAACAGCTGTTATCACAAGGCTGCTATATGGCAACTATAGATCTAAAGATGCATATTATTCAGTACCAATTCATCATCTTGAAATTGAAATTTGGTTGGATGGGACAGCTGTGGCAATTTAAAGCGTTACCTAATGGGTTAACTTCAGCACCTAGGCTGTTCACAAAATTATTGAAACTGTGCTGGAGCTTCTGAGGGCCCAGAATCACATTCTGAGGGCCCAGAATCACATCTTATCTAGATGATATTTTAATCATAAGCAACACTCAGGAAACAGCTGAAGAATCGGTTTCAGCAACCACACACCTGTTTGAAAGGTTAGGTTTTTTGATCCATCAAACAAAATCTAAGTTACAGCTATCCCAAACAATTAATTATTTGGGTTTTGTCATTGATTCACTTAATATGTCAGTAACTTTGCCAACAGTCAAGGATGTGGATATCAGGAATGCGTGTACTTGTCTCGCTGAGAAACCATATCCCTCTATCCGAGAAGTAGCCAGGGTTATTGGTAAATTGGTAGCAGCTTTTCCTGCTGTAGAGTTTGGACCGCTGCGTTATCAAAGTCTGCAACGAGCCAGAGAACAAGCACTAAAAGAGCGTGCAGGTCATTTTGATAGGTCCATGCATTCATCAACCGGAGCCTTAGCTGAATTGCAATGGTGGATTATCAATGTAGCACAAACTACGAAAAATATTTTGGTTCAGCAAACTTCAGTGGTTTTACAGACTGATGTGAGCGCTCTCGGATGGAGAGCTATGGACAGCGAGTCTAGCTGTGGTGGTAGATGGTCCAAGAGGATTTAATTCTCCACAGCCATGGTATAAATTATTTGGAGTTATTGGGGGCATTTTATGGATTAAAAGCTTATTGTTCCACAAAGAATAACTTACACGTTCAACTCCAGGTTGATAATACCACAGCTGTGGCATATATCAATCACATGGGAGGAGTAAGGTCAGTATCATGTGGTAATCTGGCCCACCTCATGTGGCACTGGTGTATCTCCAGGAACATCTGGCTCTCAGCTGTCTACCTACCTGGTAGAGACAATGTGGTGGCAGACAACAGGTCATGAAAGTTCAATGACAATATAGAATGGATGTTAAATCCAGAAGTTTTTTAAATGATTGTCAGCCGCTTTGGGTTGCCAGATATTGATCTGTTCGCATCCAGGCTAAATCACCAGTTGCCTAAATATGTTTCATAGGAACCGGATCCAGGAGCAGTAGCGGTGGATGCATTCTTGCTACATTGGGGAAGTATATTCTTCTATGCTTTTCCCCCATTCTGGTTGATTAGGCAATGTCTCACCAAAATAGAGCAGGACTCTGCCTCAGGCGTTTTGGTGGTTCCAGACTGGCCTACATAGCCATGGTTCCCATTGGTGCTCAGAATGATGACTCAGCCATTCATGACAATCCCCAGCTGCAGTAATTTGTTGGTACATCCAGTAACAGGAGAAAGTCATTTGTTGCATGACCATATTAATTTTTTGATCTGCAGGTTCTGACCAGACCGTTCCAAGGCCTTGGACTGTCGGATAGGACCATGGATGTCATAACTGCAGCTTGGAGAGATAGCACTAAGACACAATACGTGTCTCATATAAAGAAATGGGAAATGTTTTGTGTACAGTCATATATATCTTATCATACAGCAAGCATACCGGATGTATTGGAGTTCCTTGCTATGTTGCATTTTGATCAGCACTTAAGTTATAGTGCCAATAATAGTGCTCGGAGTGCTTTGTCCTCCTATTTAGGACATTTTTCAGAATGACAATCTATCGGGTCTCATCCGTTAATACTCCGGTTCATGAGAGGCATTTTTAATAAAAACCCTCCTCAGCCTAGATATACAGAAATCTGGGATGTCAGTGTAGTTCTTACACTGCTTCGGTAATGGACTCCAATAACGTCACTGTCTTTTCAGAAGTTAACACTTAAAGTGGTTATGCTCATGGTGCTAGTATCAGCGCAATGAGTACAAACATTGCAAATGTTACGACTAGATTGTATGCATTTGTCTCTAGATAAAATTACTTTTTATGTCTATGATCTAATTAAGCAAAGCAGGCCCGGAATGGCTGGAACCAAGGCATTCTTTAAAGCATACCCTGTTGACCAAGCGTTATGTGCAGTTACGCATCTGAGTCAATATATTGAGGTAACTAAGAGTCACAGAGGTTCTGAGACAGCAGTGCTCATTACCCACAAAAAGACATGGAAAAAAGTGTCAGTACAAACCATTTCTAGATGGTTAAAACGGGTTCTGGATTACGCTGGAGTAGACACTCATGTGTTTAAATCTCACTGCAACAGGACGGCATCAACATCCACGGCGAAGGTGCAGGATGTGCCGCTAGACCAAATCCTCGGGGCCGCAGGATGGTCTAAAGAAGCAACATTTTCTAAGTTTTATGACAAACCTGTTTTGGCAGTGCCTGGGTTTGGGCATTCTGTGTTGGGTTCCGTTTAATTTTGTTTACTTTGTTTCATATAATTGTCTTTGTAATTCCTTTGGGATAGAGGGGTTATTACTGTTTTTTTGGTATTACTGTTGTTATTAAAATAGTTATTGAATAGTTCGAAGCAATGTTCAATATATTATTTATTCACTACTATGTCAACTGAAGCAGTGTGTCATATGGAGTGGATTCAACGGCATGAAATCACAGAGCTTTGAAATCTTCACGTAGTCACTCACGTGACTCTGAAGTAAAATAGTAAGATTAAACGAGAACTTACCAATTCGAAGTTTGATCCTTATTTTATGAGAAGTTACGATGAGGGCTTACGTGCCCTCTGCTCTCAGCCCTCATAATCGAAAGGATCATCTGGTAGTTCTAGTCTTCTCAAAGCCTTACTATCTTACTTCGGCTATTGTTTCTGTGTTTTCACGCCGCTGCTTTGAAGTATGATGCGCATGCGCCTGGCGGGGCTTCTTCACGTAATCCCTCATCGTAACGCCTCATAAAATAAGGATCAAACTTCAAACTGGTAAGTTCTCGCTTAATTTAACTCAACTCAGAGATACAGCGTGGAAACAGGCCCTTCGGCCCACCGAGTCCTCGCCGACCAGCGATCCCTGCACATTAACACTATCCTACACACACGGAGAATCAAGTCAATTAACCCACAAACCAGCATGCCTTTGGAATGCGGAGGAAACCTGAGCACCCGGTGAAACCTGCGCAGGTTACAGGGAGAACGTACAAACTCCGTGCAGACACCACCTGTAATCGGGATCGAACCCAGGTCTCTGCCGTTGTAAGGCAGCGTTGTAAGGTAGTTAATCGTACTATTTGCAATGTGTTTCAGGCCCCCACTACTCTCTGCGTTAAAAACCTGCCACACACATGTCCACTAAATGTTTCCCCTCTCACCTTATAGCTAGTGTTGGACATTCCCATCCTGGGAAAAAGGCTCTGATTGTCTACCCTATCTATGCCTCTCATAATTTTATACATTTCCATCAAGTCTCCCCTCAACTGGCGTTCCGGTGAAAACAATCCATGTTGATCCAACCTCGCCCTGTAGCTGAGATCTTCAACCCAGGCAGTAATCTGGTAATCCTCCTCTGCACCCTCTTCAAAGCTTTCACATCCTTCCTGTAATGGGGTGGCCAGAAATACCATACGATACGATAGAACTTTATTTATCCCAGGTGGGAAATTGATCTGCCAACAGTCATAAAACACAAGATACACGAAACATGAAATTAAAATGACGAGTGGAGAGGATTGGGAATGTGCAAAGATTTGGGATGGGGGGGGGGGGGGGGGGGGGGGTAAGGGGAGTCAGTCTGCCCTTTCACAGAAGGAGGTGGAGTTGTACAGTTTGGTAGCCACAGGGAAGAAGGATCTCCTGTGGCGTTCTGTACTGCATCTTGAGTAACTTCAGTCTGTTGATGCAGTTACTCCTCAGGTTGACCAGTGTGTCATGGAGAGGGTGAGCTGTGTTGTCCAAGATGCTCTGCCGTTTGAGGAGCCATCCTCCCCTCCAAGACCACCTCCCATTAATCCAACTCCACCCCAGGGCGGAACCAGCCTTCCTGATGATTCTGTTCATCTTGTTGGCGTCCGTGGCCTTCGCCCTGCTGCCCCCTGTAGTCCAGTCAAAGTACTACCTTCACCCACCGCTAATTGCAAAATAATTTATTTTACTGCAGTGACTTACAGTATGTAGGAATGTTGCAAAACTTACCTTTAGCAGCGCTGCAGTTCTGCCGCTCCCCGTGTGCGCGACTTTGGCGCCTTTCAGAGGGGGGCGGGCTTAAAGTGCCGTTTTTCGACAGACTGGGATAATCGATGAATGTCGGGCGATTTTGTTGCGGAAGAAAAATCGCTCCGACATTTCATCAATGAAGGTATTTTTAAATTACTTTAAATTATTTGTTAACTAGAGTAATTTAAAAATCTCCTTCAAAAGCCGTGAGCGCAGACAACCGGAAGGATTTTGCGTAGAGGAGAAAAAAAGGTAAATAGTTTATTTTTATATTAAAAGTTGGTTTTTCGGGAGGATTTAATAATATTTTTAAGTTGCGAAATGGGGTCCCAAAAAATGTATGAACCAACAGTATTTTTCCTCCCGACTTCACCGCTAACCGCAACGTTCCAATCCACCGCATTCCACTAAAACCCACTCGCTAGTTGATTTAAATGGCCATTCATTTACAGGAATCAAACACTAAATTCCTTCCATTTGGCCCAGAAATTCATGAAAATGAGATTTAAATATTATGTTATATTGTGGATTATTGTGTGAATGTTATTTGGACACTTAGGCAAATTTAAAAAAGTTTATCTTTTCTTAAGAAATGGATAGATGTTTAGATCTACTCATTGAATTAAAAAAAAAAAAATTCTTAAGAAATGGATAGATGTTTAGATCTAGTAATTGAATTTTGTAATTAGCTACAATTAGATAACTAACTAATTATATGCTTTAATTTCAGGTAATCCAAGTAAGATTGTTTAATATTTGTTTCAGAATGCTTCAATCTATATAATAACTGAAAATTTCATTGAGTTCTCTTAATTTTTAAGAAAGTTATGGGCTTTTAACTTTTCCAGATCACAGCTTTTGAGTTAAGTCAATTGAAAGGCAATGGGGAGCAAGATGCTAATTTCCGAGTGTGAAAATGGCCATAACTTTCTCAATACTGAAGATATGAAAGTAAATTAGGTGTCAAATTAAACTTCTTTTTATGCTTTATCTGATGGGATAAATTGCAGACTTGATTTTTTAAATCTCAAAATTTTGTAACATTGCTACAGTATGGTCCCCTAATAGTCCTAAAGCATGGGAAAGTGGTGTAATTTGCACAGTATGCAAAGTAGCTTCCACCATTAGAGAAAATTCATAATTTCCAATGTCATTTGCGATATAAGCAGCAAAAACCATGTTTCCATGATCTGTGAAAATGATGAACATATTCACATATTATGAGTTTAACTTGCAATGATTTAACTTTTCCAATCAGAGAAAATAAAAATTGTCTGATATCCTTGCATCCGTGTGTCTGATACAAAGAATGGCATCTAAACAAAGTCATAAGAAAGCAAGCACGAAAAATTGGATAAAGCAGCAAGAAGTAATACCCACAACATTTGTCTTCCCATTCAGCTCGGTGATTATGATGTTGTCACCAAAATGTTCCATCAGCTTACTTTTCATATGTGTGAAGCCATAAGCTGCAACCTCTGAACCTTTAAGACAGGTCTCCATTTTCTCAATCAATTCTGTTATTGTAATTAGTTCATTATCATTTCATTTCGGAGTCATGTGAGTGACTTCGTGAAGAACCCGCCAGCACGCATGCGCGACATATCGTCGCTACGCATTGCAGTCGACGGCTGGAGGTGGAGCGCGGCTCACCACCAGCCCTTCATAAGGGCCACTCAGGTAAGTACAGGCAATCTTGAGTTGGTTGTTCCTGCTGTTTTGAATATTTTTTCTCCAACAGGAACATGGATAAGAGGAGTACGGGCCGCAGGACGTCCGTAAGGAGTCGCCGGCCACCTATCCCGGAGCCCACTTCAACGGCAGCACCCGCTAGACGGGCCGGGTAAAAGGCGCGCAAGTCGGGGAGCCCTGTATTCACAGGACCCGACCCACCGACACAGCTGAGCACTAGCGGGGATCCCGCAGAGCAGGAAGCCGGCACGGCGCCGGAGCAAGTAGACCCTGACTCCATTTCATTATCACCAACGGGATCGTTGGCTGATATGAGCAAAAGGGGTTCATGTGCTGCTGCACGGCCCTTCTCCCTGAGCCCTCGTGGAAGAGCCAGGGATAGATCTCGTCAACCTAGCCCTTTACGAGCAGAGGTTTCACCAGAGGCTGCTAGATTGCGGACTGGTGGATCAGCGAGACCCGAGTCCACTGGCAGACCAGGGAGGGCCAGTGAAGACTCACCACCCAGTTGGACCAGGAAGAGTCGCACAGGTGGAGTCTCGCCACGGTCACCGCGTCCCCCGTTGGCGGCAGGATGGGACCGTACGCCGTCTGGGTCCAGGATAAGGACAGTCGGCAAGCCCGCTCGGATGTCGGGTCACCACGCTGCGGCGTTGGGTGCCGACATCTCACCGCATTTGCGCTTAGAGGCAGCCGGGCCTAGCTCAGCCAAAAGGAGGCGTATGAGCAGATCCGCGCGGGAGTCGTTCAGTTTCGCTGAGGCGGCTGGAAGGCGACCGAGATTACCTCGACGAGGTACGGGCCGATGATAGCCTCAGAAGTTCCTTCGGGCATGAGGACTCTGACCGCCCGTTCTCGCATGACGAAGGGCGTATTGACAGGATGGAGAGGATGATGGAACAAATCCTGCAGCAAAATCAAAGGCGGGAAACATTCAGTTCCAGGGGACTCATCGACATATCCCCATCATCAATGGATAGCATGAGGCAGCCAGAAGAAGAGGAGATCTTGGTCCACGCACCAGTAGCACCTGAGGTCCCTCAGGAGGAACTCCTGGACGTGGCAGCCAAGTTTGCGTTACCCGAATCATCGGGACAACCCCTCAATACCAAACTGGCCACTACCATTGATTTCCTCACAAACCATCAGCTACAGGAGCAGGTCCTTGCGGAGGCCATGAACAGACACAAGGCACCGGGTAATTGCAACTCCCTTAATGTGCCTATTGTGAACATGCCTATTTGGGGCAATATTAGCCCGGGCATTAGAGCACAGGAAGTGAAGTTACAAAGGATCCTGAAACTGCTCACTTCTGGGATTACCGCTTTTGCGAGGTCGGTGGACGGTGTGGATTTGAACACCGAGCAAGAGGATGCTCTGGCACTGCTATGCAACACGCAGTATGAGATAAATGCGTTCAGGAAAAGCATTATCAAGCCTACATTAAACCCCAAATTTGCGGGGCTATGCAGAGCACCCCCAACACCACCACCCGGACAGCTATTCGGAGAAGACCTCCCGAAGCAGGTCAAGGATTTGGATGACCATGCCAAGACAGTGGGTCTTATGAGGTCATACACCTTGACCAGACAAACGGCCAGGAAAACACCATTCTTCAGGCCATGAGGTCAAACCAAAAGGCCAGCAAGGACCTACGTTCCAGCGCCTCCGCAATATCAGCAGCCTCAACAGCCCAGGCCTTTTTTAGGGCAAGGCCCGCAGCGGCCAGCATGGAAAATGCGGACTCCGCATTACCAGCACAACCCAGCACCTCTACGTCCCTCCAAACATATCAGGGACCGCCGATAACCATGAAGGTAAGGCGGTCTGGGTTTCATGCACTTGCATGTCTAACCTCACATGTTGGGGGTAGACTACGGTTTTTTAAGGAGGCATGGGAAACCATCACTTCAGATGAGTTTATCTTACAAAGTATTCAAGGCCATGAGATTGAGGTCATAAATGGTCAAATTCCTCCACCTCAGCATATGCCGAATCGCAAATTTGCACTTTCCAGCAAGGAAACAGCAGTAGGCTATGCTGAAATCTTGAGACTACAAGGGAAAGGCGGGATAGAAAGAACTATACACGAACCAATTGAATTTGTATCTAACATATTCACAAAAACCAAGAAAGATGGAGGATGTCGGGTTATTATTGATCTGACTCATTTGAATACTTTTGTAAAATATACCCATTTCAAAATGGACACGTTCGAAACAGCCAAATCTTTGATTTCTGAGGGCTGCTTTATGGCATGCATTGATTTAAAAGATGCATACTATTCAGTATCCATTCAGAAACATCACAGGAAGTTCTTGAAGTTTACCTGAATGAATCAGCTTTGCAATACAAAGCTTTGCCTAATGGGCTTACCACAGCCCCCAGATTGTTTACTAAATTACTCAAGCCAGTGCTGGCAACACTGAGGAGGCAAAATCACATGGTTATGGCTTGTCTGGATGATATCCTAATCATTGGAAATACACTGGAATCAGCAAAATTGGCAGTCTCAGCCACTGTGGAAATATTTCAAAAAATGGGATTTATTATCCATCCAGATAAATCAAAGTTCTGTCCTTCACAGATCATGGATTAGCTGGGATTCACGGTGGATTCCAATCGCATGATGGCCACCATACCAGCTAACAAAATTGGGGATGTCATTCAAGCATGTAAGAATCTGGTCTGCGCCAGTATACCATCAATTAGACAAACTGCTAAGGTGATTGGGAAAATCGTAGCAGTTTTTCCAGCTGCTCAATTTGGACCTTTGCATTATCAAAATTTGCAAAGATCCAAGATTTCAGCGTTAAAATTGAACGCTGGACATTTCGATAGACCTATGCAGCTGCCTCTTAAGGCAAAAATTGAGTTACAATGGTGGATTGATAATATCCATAACTCATTTAAACCCATCATTGTGCCTCGTCCGGTGGTATACTTACAAACAGACGCAAGCTCCCGTGGCTGGGGAGCTACGGACAACTACACTAGTTGTGGAGGCAGATGGGACACCCTTGAATCTACCCTGTTGTTATCACAAGGGATAAATTATTTGGAGATGCTAGGAGCATTCCACGGACTTAGAGCTTATTGTTCAAACTTTACTGACACTCATGTCCGTCTCCAAATACATAATACCACTGCGGTGGCATATCTAAATCATATGGGCGGTACCAGGTCAATTTCATGTGATGAATTGGCAAATACAATTTGGCTCTGGTGCAGACAACGGAATATTTGGATTTCAGCTACCTATTTACCAGGTAAGCTCAAT
The DNA here is from genome assembly GCA_963514005.1 of Raja brachyura. The sequence goes on from OY740801.1 coordinate 37,623,888, forward strand.
ACAGTGGCAGACACCAGGTCACGGAAATTTAATGACAACATCGAGAGGATGTTAAATCCCCAAATATTCGCAAAAATTACAGCCAAATTTGGTAAACCGGATATTGACCTTTTTGCGTCACGGTTGAACCATCAGGTACCAACATACGTATCATGGGAGCCAGATCCTGGGGCAATGGCGATGGACGCTTTCTCGCTAGACTGGGGGAAATGGTTTTTCTATGCATTTCCTCCATTTTGCCTCATCAGTCGGGTATTGCGGAAAATCCAGTCAGCTGCTGCTAAAGGCATTCTTATCATACCCGACTGGCCTACTCAGCCATGGTATCTGGTGGTCCTTGATATGATCAGTCAACTATGGGTCCTCTTAGAGGGTTGCCCACAATTGGTGATGAACCCTGTTTCAGGGGAACTACATCCCTGCCATAGTCACTTAAAATTATTGGCTTGCAGGTTCTGAACAGACCACTACTGCAGTATGGTCTATCATCAAGGACAATGGATACAATTGGAGCATCATGCAGGGAGTCCACAAGACGGCAATATCTAACGCATATAGGGAAATGGGAAACCTACTGCAGCCGCTCCAACATTGCATATGACTCCGTTACTATCACAGATGCGCTGGAATTCCGTGCGGGGTTGCATCATGACGAACACCTCAGCTACAGTGCCATCAACAGCGCCAGGAGTGCGCTATCATTCTACCTCAATATTGAGGTAGGATCCAATAAGCTGGTGTCCAAACTTATGCGGGGAATATTTAATTCCAATCCGCCAAGACCTCGTTATAACGTCACCTGGGATATTGGGAAAGTACTAACCCTGCTCAGGACGTGGTCGCCCATGGAAGGGCTTGAATTGGACAAACTCACCCTGAAGCTGGTGATGTTATTGGCACTTACTTCAGCGCAAAGGGTACAGACACTTCACAAGGTCAAGATTGACAGAATGATCTCTACCCCAGAAATAGTAATCTTCTTTGTTGATGAATTACTTAAGCAGCATCGACCTGGATGCACAGGGCTGCAGCTGATGTTTCCGGCATACCCCGCTGATGCAAGGCTATGTTTAGCCACCCATATCCGCTACTATATTAGAGTGACGCGGAAATTAAGGGGAATGGAAAAATACCTGCTTATCAGCCACAAAAAAACCTCACCATAGAGTGACGGTACAGACGATCTCCAGATGGCTCAGGATCGTCTTGAATGAAGCAGGTATTGACACTAATGTTTTTAAATCCCATTCCACCAGGGCTGCATCGACGTCGGCGGCAAAGGTCATGGAGGTGCCCATGGACCATATTCTTGCCACAGCGGGATGGGCCAGAGAAGCCACCTTTCAACGATTTTATAATAAACCTGTTACCGCTCCTGTATTGTTCGCAGAGGCCGTGCTGAATGCGGGTCGAGAGCATACAGATAATCCCCAGTGAGGGGTTTTTCTTTGGTGTTATTAATAAATATTATTATTTTTCAGTACAAGCAGTCTGAAAATTTGATTACTCCTATCCATCCTTACAGTGGCGTGTGTGACAGCATGGGCGTTGTCCAGGGCATGAAATCACAGAGCTTTGAAGTCTTCACGAAGTCACTCACGTGACTCCGAAATGAAATAGTAAGATTAAACGAGAACTTACCAGTTTGAAGTTTGATCTTTATTTTATGAGGAGTTGCGATGAGGGATTTCGTGCCCTCCGCTCCCAACCCTCGATCATAAAGTCAACTGGTAATTAGAGTCTCTTCAATCTTACTATAACAAGTCATTTCTTTGTTGTTGGTTCTGTGATTCCACACCGCTGCTTTGAAGAATGTCGTGCATGCGTGCTGGCGGGTTCTTCACGAAATCCCTTATCGCAACTCCTCATAAAATAAAGATCAAACTTCAAACTGGTAAGTTCTCGTTTAATCTTACTATTTTCCCCCAGGTACTTTGCAACCAACAGGAAATGCTTCATGACTTTCTACTTCTTTCGGTCTCCCAAGCCTTTGTTTCTTTGCAACATTACCTAGTTTCAGAGAAAGTTGCTGAGGAATTTGTTTTTCAGTCCTGAAGTTTACATTTCAGCTTTGATGATGCTCTGCATCAATTGCAATCAGATCCTGAGCATATGCAATTCTGCAGGCAACTAACGTAGACCATTCATCGTTCCTTTCTTCACATGAATGTAAGACAGTATTTTGGAATGATGTAGTTCTCACTGGATAGACATCCATGCCATCACGCTTTTTTCATTGTAAGTAACTGGTTCACTGCAAAATAACAAGTGCCTGTCGAACCTGAATGTTGGAGCTTCTGACAGAGGGACACATGGTGAGGGCTGATCTTCGTCAGTTACTTTTTCCTGTGCCTTTGCAATTGTCTGTGGATGAATGAAAACCTGTCTGCATTCTGTGTGCACTCGCTGAGTTCTTATACGACTTTCTTGCTGCTCACTGGCCTTGTTGATACTCTCACTCCCTTTTTCTCGTAGTATTACAGTATCCTGGCCATCTTCTAAACTCTTCTTGCAGAAAACACACTCAGCCATGCCTGTCTGTTGTTCATTTGAAAATAGAGACAATACTCATAAGTTAAGGTTAGGGTTCAATCGGGTAATTGCCCTTTCTTAAATATTCCCATTCCCTTCATACACCTACAAAGCAGAGTACTTTAATGCATTTTAATGCTTAATACTATTGAAATTACTATGACAGGTTATGCAGGCATACCAGCCTTCAAAAAGCCTTCAAATGCTCTTTAACCCGCTAGTAGACTTCTCGAGAGCCGAAATATTTTAATAAGATTTGATGACAATTTCTTGAAGGCTATAATTATAGTGAAGATAGTTAGAAGGCATTCGAAGCCTATTGAAGGTGGTTTGAATGCTAATGAAGGCTATTTCTGGACTGAACTATGGAATACCACTGCTACCAGTTAGACAAGTTGCCATGTTCCTGTATTTATGAAATATGAATTTTCTCTAATGGCAAATGCTAATTTGCATATTACCACTAATTTGCATATTACTACCACTTTCCCATGCTAGGATTCTTTCGGGCTTTTAGTATGGTGTTTGGGGAACCATACTGGAATGTACTGCGAAGGAATAAATTATTTAGCAATTTGTGATGGGTAACCAGCTCAAATTTGCTAGATTGACAGGACATGGCAGCAAAGAAGATGGAACTGGCTACCGCCAATAGGTAGAACATCTGCAGCATCTTACTGCAGAAGGTGAAGGAACAGAGCCTTCTCATAAAAGTACAGCCGGCGCTGTCCCTTCTTGTACAAGGCCTCAGCGTTTCTGGACCAGTCCAGTTTACTGTCCAGGTACACTCCAAGGTATATGTACACCCTAATAATCTGCACAAACACACCATTGATGGGGACAGGGGATCAGGAGTGTTCACTGTCTAATGCACGCAATACCCTGTTAATCCTGGCTAAATTGGACCAGTCAGGACTTAAAAATGGGGTTAAGTGTCAGGGCTTGCTGGGAGATTTGGTCAAATTGTGATTGCTCTCTGCAGAGCTGCGACAGGCCACGAGAGGTGCCAGAGAGTCTGCAACTTAGATACAATTCATATGCAAAGGGTAGGAAGCCTTGCAAGCCTTGTCAATCTGATACCAAATGCATAGAATGGATTGGGTGGTTGCAAACTAGATATAAGTTTGTAAATAGCTTGTAAATAATGTTGCAGAATTTGACTCTGCTGGATGTTTATTGGATGGGGTGTTAAGCCTTGTCTGAGAGTTCTGTTAATCAGGGTAAATGTTTCAATAGTTGACTTCATCTTGAGGTCTGTTGTGAATACAATATATTGAGCTGTTGTGTCACTGGGTTAGGGAAATGTCTGTTATTGATGGGGTTAATCGATATCTGTAATTGGGTAATTGTAAGACAACCCTCTGTGTGGTTCGGCCCTCAGGTTCGCGGGGCATATAAAAGGCCATGATCACGAGGCTCAGGGTCGATCTTCTGGAGGGTCTCTGTCCGCACGAGGCCTAGAGGGCTTGAACAGATAGACACAGGGATCGAACCCACGGTGCAGTGTGTGATCTGTGACGTGCTTTTGGTAAAATAAAATTTAGTTAATTCAAGTGCTTGATTCAGTGTTTTTACTGAAACTAGACTGGGGGGAAGCTCTGAAAAGAACAATTATCAACACCAAATACGGTCTAACCAAAGCCTTGTAGAACTGCATCATGAGCTGTCTCCTTTTCACCTCTAGCCTTTGTCCCTACCCACCTACCAAGCAACCCCCCCCCCACCCCTCCCTGCATTTGCATCCGTCTATAACTTGCCAGGCTTTGCCCTGCCTCTTCCTCTCTTTTTACAGCTTCCCCCACCCCCCCCATTCCAATCAGTCTGAAGAAGGGTCCTGACCCGAAACCACATCTGTCCATTCCCTCTGAAGATGCTGCTTGACCCATCGAGTTCCTCCAGCACTTTATGTGCTATCTTCCAGCTGAAAATTATTTCCCTACACTATCTCCAAATTCCTTTATTCTTTTAACATGCAGAAATCTATGAATCTCTGGTTTTGGTGTAATCAGTTCTGCACCTTCACAGTTAATCTGATGGAGAATTCTAAAGATTCACCAACCTCTAAATGTAAAACTATCTCTTCATTTCTCTCTCAAGTATATACAATATCTATCTATCTATATCTATCTATATACTTTTAAAACTCTGTGTGTGTGTGTATGGCGTTTTGCATTTGATTCATTACTCCGTGCAAACCAGACGCAAAAACGCCGAGATTTTTACCATTGCGCTAGTGATTTTACTTTTACATTCACACATCCACTACTTGGTCAATTATTTCCCCAGATTTTGAGTAAAATTGATCACAAAACTCAAACACAAACGGTTCTTACCATCTGCTGAAGTCACAAGGCACACCTGCCTCCAGTATGCCTCCAAGTATACTCGCGCCACGACTCCCGCTTCTCCCCCCCTCTTCCCCCCCCTTCTTCCCACTGCTTTCCCCCCTTCTTATTCCCCCTCTCCCCTTCGCTCCTCCCATCCATACCCCCCTCTCACCCCCTCACTCCTTCCCTCCCCCCCCACCTCTCCCCCTCCCTCCCCCTCACCTCCCTTCCCCCCACAATAACATTAATATAATATCAAGGGGATAGTTAGAGTGTGTGCTGGAGGGGGTAGTTAGTGTGTGTGACGCCGCATGCTGCTCCCCCTCCTCCCCGCACTATACTTTTAAAACTCTGTGTGTGTGGGTGTATGCCATTTTGCCTCTGATTTTGCCTTTGATTCGTTACTCTGCGATAACTAGACGCAAAAACGCCGAGATTTTTACCATTTCACTAGCGATTTTACTTTTACATTCACAAACCCACTCATTAAATTTAGTCATTTTTCGGTATACATTTTCAATAAAATACTTCACAAAACGTACCCTTCTTTAAATCAGCAGCTGCCAACGTCACAATGCCCTTGCGCTCGCGGCACTGCCACCCGCTCTCCATTCAAGCAGACGCTGTGATTGCACTTTCAATTCCCCCCCCAGTCATTTTTTCGCCTCACGCTGGCCACCTTCTCATCGCGTGCCCCACGCGATAACGGCTCCAGCTGCCCGGCTCTTCTCCGCTCTCCCCCCCGGCCCGGCTCTGCCATGCTGGCGGGTCCCCCCGCTGCTTTTCGCCGTCCTCTCTGCCGGCCCGCAGGCTCATTTGGGATCATGCCCGCCTGCCCAATCCCCTCCCACCCACCTCCCCTCTGAAGCGCCGAGGATGTCAGACCATGGAGCTGAGGCTCATTCTGAGGCTGACGGCTGCTGGGCGGCCCGACGCCTCTTCTCCCCTCTCTTCTCCCCCCCTTCTCCTCCCCCCCTCCCCTCTCTCCCCTCCTCTCTCTCTCTCTCTCCACCCTGTCTCTTGATCGGTCAGCCCTCTGCTGCTTTTGATCGTCTGTTCCGCTCGCACCAGCAGGGTCGCCCTTTCAAAAAACGCCGCAAATCGGAAACCCCAGCTCCAAAAGGCAGGAAGCTCCCCTGCTTCTGTGCCTCCCTCTGTGTGTCCCTCTCTGTGTGTCCCTCTCTGTGTGTCCCTCTCTTTGTGCCTCCGTGTCCCTCTCTGTGTGTCCCTCTCTTTGTGCCTCCGTGTCTCTCTCTTTGTGCCTCCGTGTCCCTCTCTGTGCCTCCGTGTCCCTCTCTGTGCCTCCGTGTCCCTCTCTGTGCCTCCGTGTCCCTCTCTCTGTGCCTCCGTGTCCCTCTCTGTGCCTCCGTGTCCCTCTCTGTGCCTCCGTGTCCCTCTCTGTGCCTCCGTGTCTCTCTCTCTGTGCCTCCGTGTCTCTCTCTGTGCCTCCGTGTCTCTCTCTGTGCCTCCGTGTCTCTCTCTCTGTGCCTCCGTGTCTCTCTCTCTGTGCCTCCGTGTCCCTCTCTGTGCCTCCGTGTCCCTCTCTCTGTGCCTCCGTGTCCCTCTCTCTGTGCCTCCGTGTCCCTCTCTCTGTGCCTCCGTGTCTCTCTCTGTGCCTCCATGTCCCTCTCTGTGCCTCCGTGTCCCTCTCTGTGCCTCCGTGTCTCTCTCTCTGTGCCTCCGTGTCCCTCTCTGTGCCTCCGTGTCTCTCTCTCTGTGCCTCCGTGTCCCTCTCTGTGCCTCCGTGTCTCTCTCTGTGCCTCCGTGTCCCTCTCTCTGTGCCTCCGTGTCCCTCTCTCTGTGCCTCCATGTCCCTCTCTGTGCCTCCGTGTCCCTCTCTGTGCGCCCGTGTCCCTCTCTGTGCCTCCGTGTCTCTCTCTCTGTGCCTCCATGTCCCTCTCTGTGCCTCCGTGTCCCTCTCTGTGTGCCCGTGTCCCTCTCTGTGCGCCTCCGTGTCCCTCTCTGTGCCCCTCTCTGTGCCACCGTGTCCCTCTCTGTGGCTCCGTGTCTCCCTCTCTGTGGCTCTGTGTCTCCCTCGCTGTGCCTCCGTCTCCCCCTCCATGCCTGCAAATTGGGGGCTATGTGTGAATGGATAGGGCAGGGCATGGGGTAAAAGGAGTGACTTAATAATATTAATATAATATCAATGGGGGTGGTTAGTGTGTGTGTGTGTGTGAGGGGTGGTTAGTGTGTGTGTGCGTGAGAGGTTGGTTAGTGTGTGTGTGACGCCTCAGGCCGCCCCCTCCACGCGCAACCGTGCTTTGGGGGAACAGACCCAAAGGGTCTGCACTTGGTCTCGTATACTTTTAAAACTCTGTGTGTGTATGTCATTTTGCCTTTTTTTGCCTTTGATTTTGGCTTTGATTCGTTACCCCGCGAAAACCAGACGCAAAAACGCCAAGATTTTTACCATTTCGCTAGAGATTTTACTTTTACATTCGCAAATCCACTCATTGGTCAATTATTTCCCCAGATTTTGAGTAAAATTGATCACAAAACTCAAACAAAACTCAAATTGTAAAATCTAAACGGCACTCACCAGCTGCTGACATCACAATGCCCACATGCCAACCAATCCAAGCCGCTTCTCTCTCTCTCTTCATTTGGCTGCCCGGCTCTCCTCCACTCACTCCGCTCCAAGTATGCACACGCCACCCCCTCCCGCAGCTGGAATCCCACGCCTTCCCATCTGCCCACTCCAACCCCCCCCCCCATTGTTCAAATTGCGCAGAAATAACCAAAGATCCTATAGCGGCTAAGCGGCTATAGGATCTTTGGAAAGAACGAGCGTTCTGCAGATCTGGAGGAGACCGTTCACAGCCGCCGCTCGCTCAGAGCTGCAAACCGAACTCGCTGCCAGTCACGCTGCTCGCAAGTCCTTTGAATAAATCTTACGAGCAGGCAAGCGAGCTTTGAAATAAGCTTTGCGACCCCCCCTCCTCTCTCTCTCTATCCCCCTCTCTCTTGCTCCCCTCCTCTTTCTCTCTCTCCCTTCTTCTCTCCCCATCTCTTGCTCTCTCTCTCCCCCTCTCTCTCTCCCCCTCTCTCTCTCTCTCCCATCTCTCTCTCTCCCTCTCTCTCTCTCCTTCTCTCCCTCCCCCCTATTCTCTCTATCCCTCCCCCTCCCCCTCTTCTCTCTATCCCTCCCCCTCCCCCTCTCTCTCTCTCTCTTCCTCCCCCTCTCTCTCTCTCTCTCTTCCTCCGCCCCTCTCTCTCTCCCCCTCTCTCCCCCTCTCTCCCCCTCCCCCTCTCTCTCTCTCTCCCTCACCCCCCTCTCTCTCCCTCACCCCCTCTCTCTCTCCCTCACCCCCTCTCTCTCTCTCTCCCCACTCTCTCTCTCTCCCCCGCTCTCTCTCTCCCCTCTCTCTCTCTCTCTCTCTCTCTCTCTCCCCGCTCTCTTTCTCTCCCCCTCTCTCCCCTCTCTCTCCTCCCCTCCCCCTCTCTCCCCCTTCCTCTCTCTCTCCCCCTTCCTCTCTCTCTCCCCCTTCCTCTTCTCTACCCCCCCTGCCCTCCCCTAAACCCCCTTTCCCCCTCCCCTCCACGCCCTCCCCTGCACCCCTCCCCTACCCCCTTCCCTCCACCCCCTCCCCATCCCTTCCCCCCCACCTCTCCCCCTCCATTCCCGCAACCTCTCCCCCTTCCTTCTCACCCCATCTCCACCCTTCCCTCAGCCCCCCTCTCCCTCTCTCTCTCCTCCCCTCTCTCTCCTCCCCTCTCTCTCCTCCCCTCTCTCTCCTCCCCTCTCTCTCCTCCCCTCTCTCTCCTCCCCTCTCTCTCCTCCCCTCTCTCTCCTCCCCTCTCCTCCCATCTCTCTCCTCCCATCCTCCCCCACCCTTCCTCTCCTCCCCCCCTCCACCCCCCCCCCCTGTCTCTTGACGTTCTGTCTCTGCCTCTCTCACTGTCCCTCCCCATTCTCTCTCTGCCCTCACTCTCCCCTCTCCCTCTCTAGACGCGCCTGCGAGTTGGGGGCTATGCGTCAGTGGATAGGGCGGTTATGGGGCAAAAGGATCTAATTAATAATATTAATATAATATCAAGGGGGTAGTTAGTGCGGGGGTGGATAGTGTGTGTGACGCCACATGCCCCCCTGCCCCCCCCCCCCCCCCCCGCAAACGTGCCTTGGGGGAACAGACCCAATGGGTCTGCACTTGGTCTAGTATATTATAAAAATGTAATTGTTCCATTTCCGGACATATGACAATCTTGACTCTTGATGTCTAAAATTGTGTGTAGCACTCCAGATAATTGTATGTCCAGATTTTTTTGTAATACAGGCCAATTGAAGAGTTAACTGCCTTTTGTTATTTCCTGTGTGATTTAGGTCTGGTATCTGAAATAAATTGACCACAAACATTGTAATAATCCTCTTGGCCTTTCCTTCATTCTGGGGCAATGAATGGAGCCTCTGTCCACCCTGTGGAAGGCAGGAGGCGAGTAGAGCAGAATAAAGCTCTTCACTGTGACCGCATCTTGCTGGCCAGCTGTTTATCTGCCCACGACTGGCTGCGTGGAGTTGGTACCATGCTGTGCCCAGCTGATGTTCATATCCCCAAGTCATGTGCACTGGGCACCAGCTACCCTGAGCCATTCTTCAGCTTTATAGAGTCATGGAGTGATACAGTGTGAAAACAGGCCCTTCGACCTACACTAGTCCCACGAGCTACACTAGTCTCACTTGCCCACGTTTGGCCCATATCCTTCCAAACCTTTCCTGTCCATGTACCTGTCTAACTATTTCTTAAATGTTGGAGTAGTCCCTACCTCATCTTCCTCCTCTGCCATGTTCGACTTCCCAAAAATGCTGCACCTCTCATTTCTCTACAGGTCGAGTGTATATGAGTGAGGATATATTTTACGACTGCATGTACAGATAGCACAGGATGAGTTGAGGTCAGAGAATCAGAACGTAGACCTTAGGCCTGGGTTTATGAGCCACCACAGTTTCACACTAAAAATGCAAGAGCCTCATTGCAGATATAAATTTATCCTAGTGAATGTGCGCACATAGGAGGCATACTTTAGCCTTGAAACTTCCCAGCGAGGGTGTCACCAGTATCAGAAAGTAAGCACCTAGTTCATCTAAAGTTCACAGTCCTTACATCTGCCAGCGGCCAGCTCATTGCAAAACCTTCCATAAACAGACACAAAATGGTGGAGTAACTCAGCGGGACAGGCAGCATCTCTGGAGAAAAGGAATGGGTGACGTTTTGGGTTGAGACCCTGCTTCAGACTGAGAGTCAGGGGAAAGGGAAACGTGAGATATGGACGGTGATGTGGAGGGATAGAGAACAAATGAATGAAAGATATGCAAAAAAGTAACGATGGTAAAGGATGATAAAAGTGTAGATCAATCACTATTGCCGATTTGATCCATGTCTGGTTTTGCTATTTATAGCAATGTTACAACATTTTGAGATTTTAAAAAACAAGTCTGCAATTTATCCCATCAGATAAAGCATAAAAAGGAGTTTAATTTGACACCTAATTCACTTTCATATCTTCAGCATTAAAAAAGTTATGGCCATTTTCATACTCGGAAATTAGCATCTTGTTCCCTATTGCTTTTCAATTGACTTAACACAGAAGTTGTGATCGAGGACAGTCAAAAGCCCATAACTTTCTTAAAAATTAAGAGAACTGAAAGACATTTTCAGTTATTATTGATTGAAGTATTCTGAAACAAATATGAAACAATCTTACTTGGATGACCTGAAATTAAAGCATATAATTAGTTACTTACCCAATTGTAGCTAATTACAAAATTCAATTACTAGATCTAAACATCTATCCATTTCTTAAGAATTAAAAAAAAAAAAAAGTTAAAGCCTAAGTGTCCAATTAACATTCACACAATAATTCACAATATAACATGATTTTTAAATCTAATTGTCATTAATTTATAGGCCAAATTGAAGGAATTTTGTGTTTAATGCCTGAAGATTAATGGGCATTTTAATCAGCTTGTGAGTGGGATTTTCTGGAACGCGATGGATTAGAACGTTGCAGTTGTGGTGAATTTAAACCCCATATCAGCAGGAAAAATTCTGCCGGTTCGTATGGGGGATAAATCACCGTTTCGCAACGTTAAAGTTTGATTGTCATCTAAAAAAGCAGGTTTATATGTAAAAATAAACAGCTTTCACTTACGTAAAATCCGTCCCCGTTGTTGGTGTTCACGGCATTAGGAGCTAATTTTTATTTTACTCCAGCGCTGAAATAGTCGGGCTATTTATTTAAAAAAATTATCTTACCGGCAGTCGGAATGAATCTCCAGAAATAGATCGCACTCCGACAAAAGAAAGCTCCGGATGGCAAGGGAAAACCGCATTTTAACCCCGCCCCCCCCCTTAAAGGCGCCAAAGTCGTGCACACGGCCAATGACAGAACTGCAGCACCGCTAAAGGTAAGTTGTGTAACATACCTACTATTTAGGACCCGATCCCTAATCCACGTCGGGCTTCCACCATGCCATCCTGTGGAATGTAAGCAATCATACTTTCAGTTTTGAGCTCTGACTTTGAGCCCATAGTACCTGTCGTTATGGTCTCTGTATGTATTCTTATTAAAGTAATTATTATGAAGTTCTATGACTCGGTGTTAACAGTACTTAACAATGATCATTATTGTTTTGCATATCTTTCATTCATTTGGTCTATATATCTCTCCATCACCGCCTGTATCTCTCCTTTCATGATGAGATGAGCTGAGTCGAACACATATCAAGATACAAACACATGTTTATTAAATCTACTTACAGCAAGGATCTGCAGGACATTACATTTCCTAGCAGCTACTCATACTAACTAGCCTAGGCCAGCTCTTGATAATATAAAGCACATACTAGGCGGAGTCACTACTAACAAGCACTATAATTGGCTAGTATGAAATAGTCAATCTACATCTTTCCTTGTGGAAACAAAAGAAGCATCAGTGGCTAAGCAATATCGGTGGAACGTTAATAATACATTTGGGAAAGTTTGTAAAATTACACGGAATCACCGTATCTAATGGGTGGCCTGCAAACCCGTCCGGCCTGTGTGCAGTACAAACCCGCCTCACCTCCTTTCACCGCAGAAGACAGCGGGGAGGGAATTGGGGAAACGACCGGCGACCGGACAGGCAGGGAGGATGATGAGCTAGGTGTGCTGGTCGCCAAACGCCGCGGGGAGGCCGCGGTGGAAACGCTAGTTGGCAGTGGGATCCCTGGACCGACCGTGGGAGGGTATACGAAACGCGAGACATCTGGATGCGGAGTCACAGGACACGGTTCCTTCACTGGAAGGATATGTTGACGGTTGCATCTGTAGATGGCTCCTTCCGCTTCAACCAGATAAGAGCACGGTTCTTTGGCAGGGCTGTAGATGTGACCCAGATGGGCATGACCCTTGTTGGTCTGGAGACGGACCACTTGTCCACGTGCAAGAGGTTTAAGTGGCTCGCTGGACATGTCAAAGAAGCGCTTCTGCGTGTCACGTTTGAATTGTAGTTGTTTCTGGACTGCGGGCGGGAAACAAACTTGTGGCTGTAAAAGCTGCTGGGACACAGGCAGGGGAGCACGGGCTTGGTGAGGCATCAGTCGTTGGGCTGGGGAACCCAGTATGTGATCCCTTGCAATGTTCCTTATGTTGAGCAGGTCCAGGTATACGTCCGATTTTGCAAGGTAGGACCGCTCCATTAGCTGTGTTACGCTTCGGACAGTGCGTTCGCCGAGTCCGTTGGACTGCGGGAACTCAGGGCTGCTGGTAATATGTCGAAAGTCCCATTGTTTTGCAAAGTTTTTGAAAGCTGGGCTGGTGAATTGTCTGCCGTTGTCGGACAGGATACGTGCAGGGGAGCCGTGCACAGAGAGGTGACGCTGCAACTTCTCAATAACCGTTCTCGGTAATGGTTTGAAGTAAGTCAATTTCGAACCAGCCCGAGTAAGAGTCAATAAGAACCAGATAGTGTTTCCCATGCCATTCAAATATGTCAGTGGCTAACGTTGACCACGGGAGAGGAGGGACCGGGTGCGGCAGTAAAGGCTGCTTCTGCTGATGTGGCGTTGGGCTTTTGCAGACAGCGCAAACTTCATTTATTTCACGTATGTATTTGGTCATACCAGGCCAGTAAAACATGCTTTGTGCCCTTTGTAGGGTTGCCTCCATGCCGGGGTGGGCCCTGTGGATGGCGTCAAAGTATTTGTCTCGGAGGACGGCTGGAACAACTGCCTTGTGGCCCTTAAGTATAATCCCACCCTGTAATACCAATTCATCGCAAACCAGGAAGTGTGTGCGGATCACGAGCGGGATGTTGTGTTGTTTATCTGGCCAGCCACGCCGGATGACTGCAGACAGCAATTGTATAGTCTCATCAGCAGCCCTGTGTTCTGCTATGCTGATTAAGCAATCAGCCAGAACATATGATACCTTCATTACTGAGAATTGGTCCTGTTCAGAGAGTTGTTGATAGCGTATCTGCTATGTGCATGTCCTTCCCTTTCTTATAGACCATGTTGAAATCAAATTGTTGCAGTTGCATCATCATTCGTTCTAGTCGTGCTGGGGCAGCTTGGATGGGTTTGTTCAAAATAGTGACCAGCGGCTGGTGGTCAGTTTCTATATTCACAGACTTCCCAAAGATAAAATCTTCGAATTTTGTGCAGGCAAAAACCACTGCGAGCAATTCTTTTTCGATCTGGGCGTAATGTTGTTCAATGTCAGTTAGTGTAGGAGAGGCGTATGAAATGGGCTTGCAGTCGCCATCGGTAGTGGTCTGCAGGCAAGTCCGTACTGGGTCAGTTCTCATGTGTCATCCTTGTGTGTCAGTTCTCGCAGGGGGGGCAGACATGTCGCTGAGGTTGGGAATCAATTTCCCCAGGTGGTTGACCATTCCAAGGAACCTTTGTAGGCTCACGGCGTCAGCAGGAACTGGCATTTCGTTGACAGCTGCAGATTTTGATGGGTCTGGTCTGAGACCTTCACTTGTGAAGACATGTCCGACGTAAGTAACTTCTGGAACTCAAAACTTGCACTTCAGGGGATTGAGTTGGAGCTGAATGTCTTTGGCATGTCTTTGAACACATCATGTTTAGCTAGGTCGCATCCATAGACGAGAATGTCATCAACAATGATGGTGCTTGGATACTCAGCAAACAATTGTTCCATCGTGCACTGGAAAACTTTGCTGGTGGAGTTGATGCCAAAAGGCATTCTCAGAAATTTGTATCAGCCAAAGGGGGTACTGAACTTAGTGAGATTGGACGCGTCTGGGTCAGTGGAATCTGCCAAAACGAGCTCTTGGCATCCAGAACGGAGAATACTGATTCGTTGCCTTTCTGAGCAGCAGCTTCCTCTAATCTTCGCATAGGGTAATGCAGGTGTTTGATGGCAGTGTTAAGATCTCCGGGGTTTATGCAGATACAGATCTCCTTGTTTTTCTTTGTCGCGACCACCATGGTGGAAACCCAGTCAGATGGGTCAGTAGCTTCAGCAATAACACCCATGGAGACCATCCGCTTGAGTTCATTGTGTACTCTGTCACGCATTGCATACGGAACACGATGTGGTGCTCGGACGTTGAGATCGACAACAAGGTGTTTTTTGATTGGCAACTTGCCAGCCTTGTTGTTAAACAGATCTTTGTATTGAGAGAGTACCTGTTGAGTGGGTCCGTGAGCGAGAAAGAATTGATGGACGGTACGGCCAAAGTATACCAGGCCTAGATCGTGGCATGTCTCTGAGCAAAGTCTCTGAGTCCCCGTTAACAATATAAAACTTTAAGGTACGTGTCTGCTCGTCTATGGAGCACTTTCAATCAGTTTGTCCAAGTGGGCGTAGAACATCTCCCTCATAAGCCTGAAGCATGGCCAAGGCCTTTTAAATACGTTCAGCATTACAAATTTTTTTAAACTCTGATAACGAGATGATGTTGCATTTCACGCCAGCATCAACCTTTGCCATCAAAGGCCTGTTATTCACAAACATGGTTACCTCAGGGTCAAGTTGCTCGTTAGACGATGGGAGGAGAAAGTGGATGGCAGAACTGGTATCTACTTTCTGAGAGTGGAGCGGGGGATGGCAAGTCAGGCTCTCGGAACTCATTATCAGCAAGCTCATGTTGTAGCTTGAGGCTGCTTGAGTCACACGGGAACGGCAGCATCGTGCAAAGTGGTTAACTTCTTGCAGAAATTACAGGCTTTCCCATAAGCAACGCAGAACTGCCGAACCGTAGCATGAAAATAGTTGCAATTTTGACATTGAATAGACCTTGTATGGGTGTTACGAGAGGAAGAGTTTGTGAGATTAACACTATGCTGCGAGCGGTGACCGGAGGGCACAGACTCAGTGTAGGAAGATATTATCTCAGCAATCCGACAGGCATGCTCTGCTTGATTAAGGGCTAGGTCAGTGTTACGAAGAATTTCACCCTGTAACTTGCTATTAAGCATTCCTCCAACAAGTTTGTCACGGATGAGTTAATCGCACAGATCTCGAAAATTGGCAGCGTGCAGCCATGTGTTTTAAGTCACTAATAAAATGTTCAAGCAGTTCATCAACCTGTTGCATACGAGCCTAAAACTTGGTCCGTTCAATAATGTAGTTCGAGGGCAGGTCATAGAACCATCTGAACTTTTCAAGTAAGACAGCAGGGTCGTCAATCGTCTCAGCAGGCACCAGGACCTGAGCATTGGCATCCAGAACAGCAGGCTCAAATGTGAAATTCTCGGCATGATTCATTGCCTCAGGTCCCGCTAAATTGAGCAATACAGAAGCACGCACATCGGGGGGGATGGGGGGGGGGGGGGGTTCGTTGCGATGAACAATGAGAGCATAATGAGTGTAGTCGCGCTCGAAAAGATGCCAGCATTCAGCAATGTCAGTCAAAAATCAGACAACTAGGATGGAGACACGAATTTGCCATGATGGAGATAGTAGGCACATAAACTAATTAAAAAAACAAAACCCGATAAAAATGAACGTGGTGGGCAAGATTCACTCTCTTGACACCATGTAATGAGCTGAGTCGAACACATATCAAGATACAACGCATGTTTATTAAACCTACTTACAGCATAGATCTGCAGGACATTACATTTCCTAGCGGCTACTCATACTAACTTGTGTAGGCAAGCTCTAGTTAATATAAAGCGCATAATAGGCGGTCACTACTAACAAGCACTATAATTGGCTAGTAGGAAATAACCAATCTACATATAAACCATATAACCATATAACAATTACAGCATGGAAACAGGCCCTCTCGGCCCTTCCAGTCCGTGCCGACCATTTATTTTCCCCCTAGTCCCATCTACCTGCACTCAGACCGTGCCCCTCCATTCCCTTCCCGTCCATATACCTATCCACTTTACTTTTAAATGTTAAAATCGATCCTGCCTCCACCACTTCTGCTGGAAGCTCATTCCACACAGCCACCACTCTCTGAGTAAAGAAGTTCCCCCTCATGTTACCCCTAAACCTCTGTCCCTTAATTCTCATGTCATGCCCTCTTGTTTGAATCTTCCCTACCCTCAATGGGAAAAAGCTTATCCACGTCAACTCTGTCTATCCCTTTCATCATTTTAAAGACCTCAATCAAATCCCCCCTTAACCTTCTGCGCTCCAAAGAATAAAGATCTTACATCTTTCCCCTACTCTCAGTCTGAAGACGGGTCTTGACCAGAAACATCACTCATTCCTTCTCTCCAGAGATGCTCTCTGACCCGTGTCTGAACCGTTGAGTTACTCCAGCTTTTTGTGTCTATCTTTGGTTTAAACCAGCATCTGCAATTCCCTCCTACACATCTCCCGATGCTGTCAGTGGTGAATTGCAAAACAGGTGAGATTGAAGGGGATCTGTGGATTTAAAGGGGCAAGGTAGATCAGGGGGCTGGCTGTGGGCGGCACGACCGACGTTGCAGCGGCCTCTGCAGTCCGTCCGTCTGTCTTTTTTTATTTTTTTTGTCCCGTTGAGTGTAGTTATTAGTGTTTTTTTTGTTTTTTTAAAAATTGTTTTTAACTGTGTATGTGTGTGTGTGTGTGGGGGGGGGGGTTAGGGGAACCTTTAAAATCTCTTCCCTGTACGGGGGACCTGACCTTTTCCCTGTCGGGTCCACGTTGTCGTTGGGGCCTAGCACCGTGCAGCGGCCTTCAACCGGAACGACCTGGGGGCTCCAGTCACGGAGCCTGCGGACTTACCATCGTGGAGCTGGCCGAGTTCGGAACGGGAGGAGCTGTGTTGGCGCTGCTGCGGCTCGACCCTGGAGCTCGGAGGCTCCAGCCGCAGGCCCGGTGGACGGTAACATCAGGAGCTCGCGGGTCCCTGGTGGGAGACCGCTTTTCGGAGCTCCCACAACGTCAACTTCTCCCGCACGAATTGCGGGGTTGGAAATGACCTGGAGCGGGGCCTGACATCGCCCGGCGTGGCTTTAACGGCCGCGGGACTTGCCAGCGCCCGCCGGGGGCTCCAACGTCAAGACCCGGAGCGCAGCCTTACATCGCCCCGCGCGGCCTTAATGGCCACGGGACTTACTTACACGCCGGGGGCTTTGACTTTGACATCGAGAGAAGAATGGGGAGTGCAGGGGAGAGACAAGACTTTGCCTTCCATCACAGTGAGGAGGAAATTCACTGTGATGGATTTTGTTGTATCTTGTTTCTTTTCTTGTTGTATGACTGCAGAAACTAAATTTTGTTTGAACTTCATTTGAGGTTCAAATGACAATAAACGGTATTGTATTGACAGTACAGGTTTTGGAAAAAACTCAAAACCCATTTTGCTTCATTGGCAGTTTTTCTCCAGGCTTGGAGCAAAGCCATGTCTGGCAATGGAAAGAGTTTGGAATGTATTGAGTGGAGCCCACAGGCAAGTGAGGAGCTGCATCAAATCCAATCTTCTTTTCAATAGCAGTATGGCAATGCCTTCCCCACACACCCTGAATGGAGCTGGAAGCAGTCTTGAGGATTAGCACATTTGCTATTAACCTTGCCATTTTAAGTCTGCATCTTAGACAATGGCACCCACTTAGCAAATGTCCTTGATGTCTAGATGTCTGTTCATATGGCACTCCCCTCACTAAGTGTGCCACAGTCTACCAATACAATTGGTAGTGGAGGGAATGCAGACGATATTTATGATGACTGAGGAGCTAAGAGGAGAGATAACTATGTTGGGGTTGTTTTATGTGGAACACGGTGGCTTGGTGGCACAGCAATAGAGCTGCTGCCTTACAGTGCCAGAGACCCGGGTTCGATCCTGACTATGAGTGGTGTCTGTACGGAGTCTGTACGTTCTCCCCGTCATCTGCGTGGGTTTTCTCCGAGATCTTCACTTTCTTCCCACACAGCATTGACGTACATGTTGGTAGTTTAATTTGCTTGGTATAAATGTAAATTGTCCCTGGTGTATGTAGGGTAGTGTTAAAGTGCGGGGATCGCTGGTCGGCGCGGACTCGGTGGGCCGAAGGGCCTGTTTCCGCGCTGTATCTCTAAACTAAACTAAACTAAAAGATTACGGGGAGGTTTGGGATGGGAGATTGCAACCGTCATGTGGTCCACCCTGTTTCGACGAATGCAATCAACCTGGCATGCACCATCAAATAAGATCAAATAGAACAAGTTGTTCTACAACTTTAGGCTGTGCACGCCATACGCTTGAAGAAGAAGAAGCGGAGGCTTAATTGGAGTATATTAAATCATGGAAGGTTAGGCATGATAAGCAGAACGACTTTATTTCCCTTGGTAGATAAAATAAGATTATACATTTCTAATTATGTGTAGTGCATTCTATGCTCGTGGGATAGTCTCCTGAACATCAGTGAAATCAATTACATATTGGGTCACCACTTTGTAGAGAGCTTACGTTCAGACAGTTGGGTAGACCCTGAGCTTCCTGTAGTGAGCCACTTACATTTACCAGCAGGCTCCCACACTAACCCTGTACGTCTTTGGCCACTATACTGTTACTAGGTATGTTACAAAACTTACCTTCAGCGGCGCTGCAGTTCTGTCACTGGCCGTGTGCGGGACTTTGGCGCCTTTGAGGGGGGGGGGGGGCGGGGTTAAAATTAGGTTTTCTCCTTGCCATCCGGAATTATATTTTCTCGGGGTGCGAGCTTTTGCTGGAGATTCGTTCCGGCTGCCGGTAAGTGAAATTTTTTTTTTTAATCGCCCGACTATTTCAGCGCTGGAGTAAAATAAAAATTAGCTCCTAATGCCATGACCGCCGACGACGGATTTTACATAGGGGACAGATAAAGTAAATCCGTTTATTTTTTCATATAAACTTGTTTGTTAAGATGACCTTAATCAACATTTCATGTTGCGAAACGGTGATTTATTCCCCATATGAACCGGCAGTATTTTTCCTGCCGATATTGGGTTTTAATTCACTGCAACCGCAACGTTCCAATTCATCGCGTTCCAGAAAATCCCACTCGCAAGTTGATTTAAATGGCCATTAATTTACGGGCATTAAACACTAAATTCCTTCAATTTGGCCTATAAATTAATGACAATTAGATTTAAAAATCATGTTATATTGTGAATTCTTGTGTGAATGTTATTTGGACACTTAGGCTTTTAAAAAAAGTTAATATTTTCTTAAGAAATGGATAGATGTTTAGATCTAGTAATTGAATTTTGTAATTAGCTACAATTAGGTAACTAACTAATTATATGCTTTAATTTCAGGTCATCCAAGTAAGATTGTTTCATATTTGTTTCAGAATGCTTCAATCTATAATAACTGAAAATTTCTTTCAGTTCTCTTAATTTTTAAGAAAGTTATGGGCTTTTGACTGTCCTCGATTACAACTTCTGTGTTAAGTCAATTGAAAAGCAATAGGGAACAAGATGCTAATTTCCGAGTATGAAAATGGCCATAACATTTTTAATACTGAAGATATGAAAGTGAATTAGGTGTCAAATTAAACTTCTTTTTATGCTTTATCTGATGGGATAAATTGCAGACTTGATTTTTAAAATCTCAAAATTTTGTAACATTGCTATAATTAGCAAAACCAGACATGGATCAAATCAGCAATAGTGATTGATCTACACTTTTATCATCCTTTACCATCGTTACTTTTTTGCATATTTTTCATTCATTTGTTCTCTATCCCTCCACATCACCGTCCATATCTCACGTTTCCCTTTCCCCTGACTCTCAGTCTGAAGCAGGGTCTCAACCCAAAACGTCACCCATTCCTTTTCTCCAGAGATGCTGCCTGTCCCGCTGAGTTACTCCACCATTTTGTGTCTGTTTATGGAAGGTTTTGCAATGAGCTGGCCGCTGGCAGATGTAATGACGGTGAACTTTAGATGAACTAGGTGCATACTTTCTGATGGGATAAATTGCAGACTTGATTTTTAGAATCTCAAAATGTTGTAACATTGCTACTGTGACAATGAGGCCCAACATATGTTTGAGGAATAGCACATCATCTTTCAACTGAACACTTGTGGCCTAGACTTAATATCAAACTCGACAACTTCAGCTAACGTACCTTTATGTGTTTGTATCAAAACTAGCCAGTTCTGATTTAGTTAATCAATTTACAATATTGGCATAACTTTATCTCTCCGTGACCATGGTTTGAGCTGCCTGGCATTTCCCATATTTGCACCTTTTAGAATACTTTATTGATTTATCTCTTTCAACTTTCCACATTAATCTATCAATGAGGTGATTTCATGTACACATTATCCCCAAGGCAATTGCATAACCAGACGAGCTGTACTTTGGAGGAAGCCTTGTCTGTGCTCTCAGTTATGAAAATCACCATGTAACCATCTTGGATGAGAAACAAGGGTCATATTTCCTCCTAAATATAGTGCACATTATTTAGTTGATAAGGATGAGGGGGAACCTCATTGAAACTTGCAGAATAGTGAACACTGGAACAAGAGGAAGCCATTGTCCCTTCAAGCCTGGCTCACCATCATCAAGATCCAAGATCAAGAATATCTCCTGTTCAAGGCGGTACGGTGACGCAGCGGTAGAGTTGCTGCCTTAAAGCGCTTGCAGCGCCAGAGACCAGGTTCGATCCCGACTACAGATGCTGTCTGTGCGGAGTTTGTATGTTCTCCCCGTGACCGCGTGCGTTTTCTCAGAGATCTTCGGTTACCTTCCACACTCCAAAGGCGTACAGGTATGTAGGTTGATCGGCTTGGTATAAATGTACAATTGTCCCAAGTGTGTAAGATAGCGTTAATGTGCAGGGATCGCTAGTCGGTGTGAACTCGATGGGCCGAAGGGCCTGTTTCTGCGCTGTATCTCTAAACTAAACTAAAAACTAAAGATAGACACAAAAAGCTGGAGTAACTCAGCGGAACAGGCAGCATCTCTGAAGAGAAGAAAAGGGTCCCGACCCGAAACATCACCCATTCCTTCTCTCCTGTGATGCTGCCTGTTACTCCAGAGTTACTCCAGCTTTTTGTGTCTATCGTCAAGCATATTTGTTGTAACTTTCTCTGTTACTTACCTGTAGCCAGGACTGAAGACTATCCAGTCCTACGCTGACACCAGCTATTTCATGTCGATTTCCCATCTGTCCTACCAGCAATTATTATCATTGACGTAATCTTTCTATAATTACAGCACTTTAATGAAGCAAACTTCATAGATGCATTTTTGTTTGGGACATTCTGAGCTGGAGGTGAGTGGGGTCTGTTAACTGTTGCTCCCATTAAAGCTAAGCGTGGGCTATCTGTGGGCAGCATCTTGCAGACGGTGAACAAGAATTACTACATCACCTTTGCCTTGATTCACATAATGTTACGAGTTCTTAAGTTGCAGCATGAAAGAACCAACAGTGTCATCCCTTAAACTAAAGGATAACCCTACAGGCTGAATGTGAGAGATCAGGAGTACTGCCTCTATGATACGATACAATATGATATGATACGATACAATAGAACTTTATTTATCCCAGGAGGGAAATTGATCTGCCAGCAGTCATAAAACACAGAAATTAAAGGAAGGGATTGGGGATGTGCAAAGAGCAAAGATTGGGGGGGGGGCGGGGGGGGGGGAGGAGAGAGAGGGGAGCCAGTTTACCCCACGACAGAAGGGGAGGAGTTGTACAGTTTGATAGCCGCAGGGAAGAAGGATCTCCTGTGGTGTTCTGTGCTGCATCTTGGTGGAACCAGTCTGTTGCTGAAGGTGACCAGCGTGTCATGGAGGGGTTGAGAAACCTCTCAACCTGCATTTCATGATGGAGTTGGGTTGATCTTTGAGCAGTGCGCGTGTGGGGAACAGTTGGCAGTGGTGACGTCAACAGCTTTATCCGCTACATCATTCCAAGTCACCACTGGTGATATGTTAGTCAGTCCAATGTGCACTGACAAGTCAAACAACAGAAGTGTGCTTTTGTCCAACCTTCCACCTATGTTGTTTCCATGGCTGCATTAAACTCTGCCAGCTATGGAGCTGCTCGCGAGCTCAGGCGCCGCTTGCCCCAGAGCAAGCTACGGGTGGTGACCTGACCTTTAACTGCCCATCCTGGAACCCTTGCTTTAGTTTTTTGGGTCAGAGATACAGCGTGGAAGCAGGTCCTTCAGTCCGCACCGACCAGCCATCCCCGCACATTAACACTATCCTACACACACTAGGGACAATTTACACATACACTCACCAAGCCAATTATCCTACATACCTGTATGTCTTTGGAATGTGGGAGGAAACCGAAAATATCGGAGAAAACCCAGGGGGTCACAGGGAGAACGTACAAACTCCGTACAGACAGCACCTGTAGTCGGGATCGAACCCGGGTCTCCGGCGCTGCAAGTGCTGCAATTCCACTGCAGCGCCACCGTACCGCCCTCTTGCTGCCAAATTCCTGATTCACATTGTAACGTTCCTGATGATCAGAGACCATTAAAAACAGTTGGATTTGATTTTGATATTTACAAAACAAAAAGTACCTCAAAGTAACTTTATAATAATAAATGTAATAATAAAATAAATAATTATGTTTAAAACACCACTATACCGAGAAATAACATATATTTTAGCTAAACTTTATTTTTAATTAAGATCGGTGACCCAATTCATAAGGTCATAAGTGGTAGGAGTAAAATTAGGCCATTCGGACGATCAAGTCTACTCCGTCATTCAATTATGGCTGATCTCTCACTTCCTCCTAACCCCATTCTCCTGCCTTCTCCCCATAACCTCAGACACTTGTACTAATAAGGAATAATTCAAGTAAATGGAGCAGTAGCCAAGGCTGACTTAAAGCCAAAGGGTCAGGTTCAATGTGTATCCTTGGCTCAGTAGGTTTTGGAAATTCTTGGAGCTCAGCCCATAGTGAACATTAGGTGCAGAGGTCTGGAATGGGCGGACACATGCAGACAGATTTCCACAAGGCAAGTCAGCATTGCGATCTCTGGCCAAATAACTGGAATGACTTGCACCAAATATGATCATTTAATTCCCACACCTTGATGATACTCTGATCCCGTTATATTATTAATCACCAATCCTGACCCAAAGTCTTCCATGTGGTCAGCATCCTCTGTCCAAGTTGGTGATTTCCAGCACTTGCTTCATACGGCTTCTTGTGATAAAGTGAACTGATGATATTTCCTGGAAGTGCGCAAGTAATGAGGCAGTAAGATTATTTTAACCTCTGCTCTTGATTGAGATCATGTTGTTCTACAATTAGACCGAGAGCTCCTTCTAGTGCATCCGCTGTGGAAGCAACCTGTGACTGGCTACAGGTGGATGGAGCAGATTCAGTCCTTTCATCTGTGAGACCAGCACATGGATCTGTGATCACTCCAAGCGCGTCCGATTCTGCAGTGATTTGCCATCAAGTGTTATGTTTGCCTGTAGGGTGGTAGTGAGTTGGCGGTTTAAATACAGCCCGGCATTGTGTAGTAGAGGTGTGGGTGGGTGGGGTGAATGCAAAATGCACTTTCTGGACAAAGTTTCAAACCCAAGATACTTTAATTTCCAAGCCCCATTGTCTGTGGATCTAAATGCTGGAACATTGTCGAATAGTAGTGCAAGTATTACTTTTAACACACCAAGAAAGTAGACACCAACATCCTCGCAAGTTCACCTAAGGACAAGTCATAATTTGCTCAATCCAGATCCCATGAACTAAACTACAAAATGCTGGAGGAACTCAATGGGTCAGGCAGCGTCGGGGATGGGGATGGACAGGCGATGTTTTGGGTTGGGAACCTTTAGTTGTCTGCAAATTCCCTCCCCAGATGCTGTCGGACCCGCTGAGCTCCTCCAGCATTTTGTGTTTTGCTCAAGATTCCAGCATCTACAATCTCTGGTTTTAGTTTTAGTTTTAGTTTAGAGATACAGCATGGAAACGGGTCCTATGGCCCACCGAGTCCGCGCCGACCAATGCTAGTTCTATCCTACACACTAAGGACAGTTTACAGAAGTCAACTAACCTACAAACCTGCACATCTTTGGAATATGGGAGGAAACCACAGCACCCAGAGAAACCCCACGCGGTCACGGGGAGAATGGACAAACTCCGTACAGACAGCACCCATAGTTGGGATCGAACCATGTTCTCTGGCACTGTCGGCGCTGTAAGGCAGCAACTCTACCACTGTGCCACCGTGCTGTGGAGTTACTCCAGCATCTTCAGTGTAAACCACCATCTGCAGTTCCTTCCTACACATGAATCGTAATCCTTCAGCTGCAAACACACACAAAGAACAAACAGAATAGCCAAGTGACATGGGGGGGGAAAGGTGTCTGATTTACATCTATGATTGTACATGGAATTAATTTCCTTTGCACTCACAGGTCAACATTAGGCCTCTAGCCTTCCCAATCTGTGGAAAATAACAAAGTCACATAGCTTCCACCAAGTGCTTTGTGTCGAAGGTCATTTTATGTCTCGTCACTATGATGTGGAAACCTTTTGCACAGTCTTCCAGTTGTCAATAACTAAATGACCAACTAATATATCTTCTTCCCACCCCCCCCCCCCCCCCCCCACATCAGTCTGAAGAAGGGTCTCGAGCCGAAACGTCACCTATTTCCTTTACTCCATAGATGCTGCCTCACCCACTGAGTTTCTCCAGCATTCTTGTCTACCTTCGATTTTCCAGCATCTGCAGTTCCTTCATAAACTAACATATCTTGTTGAGGGATAAATATTCACTTGGACAATGGGAGTTTCTTCCTTGCTCAAGTTAGGCAATAGTGTTTTTTTTTAAATGTCCACCAGAAAGTATCTTAAGGGCCTGTCCCACTTACGTGTCCTTGGCACACAACTTACGCAACCTCTTGGTCGCGTTGAGATGCACGGGCATCGTATGGCCGCGCTGGGCCTGTACCACTTAGAAGCGCAGAGGGGTATGTAGTTGTTTGCGACATCGTGCCGGGCTCCGAAATGTTTGTAGCGACCGAAATCTTCGCGCGCCAATGACCTGTCGCGTAACTGACGGCCAAAGTGGGACAGGCCCAAGACCCCGGCACGACGCAACGTCTCACCTGCAACAGCAGCAGAAGCAGGCAAACGTTCACCGAGCTCAGCCTGGGGCTCACGGCCGTTGCGGTCCGGATCCGCCCCCACTTCTACTCCCAGAGCGGGGCCAAGAAAATTGAAGATAGACACAAAGTGCTGGAGTAACTCAGCGGGACCGGCAGCATCTCTGGAGAGAAGCAATGGGTGATGTTTCGGGTCAAGACCCTTCTTTCAGACTGAAGAAGAGTCTCGACACGAAACGTCACCCATTGCTTCTCTCCAGAGATGCTGCCGGTCCCGCTGAGTTACTCCAGCATTGTGTCTGTCTTCAAATGACGTCACGTGCTCCAGACAGCTGTGCGGTCGAATGAAGTCACGCGCGACCTTCGCTGGACCGTCGCGGCTCAACGCGACCATGAGGTCTTGTAATTTGCGTGCCAAGGACACGTAAGTGGGACAGGCCCTTTATTTGGACAGGTACGTGGATGGGAAAGGTTAAGAGGAATATGGACCAAATGAGGGCAAATGGGACTAGCTTAGATGGGGCATCTTACTCGGCATGGATGAGTTAGACAAAAAGGGTCTGCTTCCATGCTGTATGAGAGTATGTTGTAGTGCATTTGGGTTTCCAGAAGGCAGTGCACAAGAGAAGGGATTAGGGATAATATATTAGCAAGGATTAGGGATAATATATTAGCATAAATACAGGAGTAACTAACTAACTAGAAGTGGGTTGGGATAAATGGGTCACCTTTGGATTGGCAGTCAGTGACTGGTGAAGTGCCACAGAGATTAATGCTGGGCTTCCATGTGGCTGTAATGTACAGTTACGGGATGGATGCAGGGACTGCATGTACTGTAGCCAACTTTGCTAATGAGTCGGAAAGAAATGAGAACATTGAACAGTACATCATTGGAAACATAGAAACATAGAAACATAGAAATTAGGTGCAGGAATAGGCCATTCGGCCCTTCGAGCCTGCACCGTCATTCAATATGATCATGGCTGATCATCCAACTCAGTATCCCGTACCTGCCTTCTCTCCATACCCTCTGATCCCCTTAGCCACAAGGGCCACATCTAACTCCCTCTTAAATATATCCAATGAACTGGCCTCAACTACCCTCTGTGGCAGAGAATTCCAGAGACCCACCACTCTCTGTGTGAAAAAATTTCTTCTCATCTCGGTCCTAAAGGATTTCCCCCTTATCCTTAAGCTGTGACCCCTTGTCCTGGACGTCCCCAACATCGGGAACAATCTTCCTGCATCTAGCCTGTCCAACCCCTTAAGAATCTTGTAAGTTTCTATAAGATCCCCTCCCAATCTCCTAAATTCTAGAGAGTATAAACCGAGTCTATGCAGTCTTTGTTCATAAGACAGTCCTGACATCCCAGGAATCAGTCTGGTGAACCTTCGCTGCACTCCCTCTATGGCAATAATGTCCTTCCTCAGATTTGGAGACCAGAACTGTACGCAATACTCCAGGTGTGGCCTCACCAAGACCCTATACAACTGAAGTAGAACCTCCCTGCTCCTATACTCAAATCCTTTTGCTATGAAAGCTAACATACCATTGGCTTTCTTCACTGCCTGTTGTACCTGCATGCCTACTTTCAATGACTGGTGTACCATGACACCCAGGTCACGCTGCATCTCCCCTTTTCCTAATCGGCCACCATTTAGATAGTAGTCGGTTTTCCTATTTTTGCCACCAAAGTGGATAACCTCACATTTATCCACATTATACTGCATCTGCCAAACATTTGCCCACTCACCCAGCCTATCCAAGTCACCTTGCATTCTCCTAGCATCCTCCTCACAGCTAACACTGCCCCCCAGCTTAGTGTCATCCGCAAACTTGGAGATATTGCCTTCAATTCCCTCATCCAGATCATTTATGTATATTGTAAGTAGCTGGGGTCCCAGCACTGAGCCTTGCGGTACCCCACTAGTCACTGCCTGCCATTGTGAAAACGACCCGTTAACTCCTACTCTTTGCTTCCTGTTTGCCAGCCAGTTCTCTATCCACATCAATACTGAACCCCCAATGCCATATGCTTCAAGTTTATATACTAATCGCTTAATTCCCACACCTTGTGGGACCTTGTCGAAAGCCTTCTGGAAGTCCAGATACACCACATCCACTGGTTCTCCCCCATCCACGCTACTAGTTACATCCTCGAAAAATTCCACAAGATTCGTCAGACATGATTTACCTTTCGTAAATCCATGCTGACTTTGTCCAATGATTTCACCACTTTCCAAATGTGCTGCTATCCCATCTTTAATAACTGACTCTAGCAGTTTCCCCACTACCGATGTTAGACTAACTGGTCTGTAATTCCCCGTTTTCTCTCTCCCCCCCTTCTTAAAAAGAGGGGTTACGTTTGCTACCCGCCAATCCTCAGGAACTACTCCAGAATCTAAAGAGTTTTGAAAGTTTTGAAAGATTATCACTAATAGAACTGCCCCCTCGACCCACAATGTCTGTGCCGAACACAATGCCAAGATCAACTCATCTCATCTGCCTGGACATGATCCATATCCATCAGGGCACATAGAGACAGCAAAGAGATACGAATCGGTACAAGTGAATGGGCAAACAGTTGGCAGGTGGAATGTCGTGTGGGAAAGTGTGAAGTTACCCTTTTTTTGAGGAACAACAAAAATGCAAAGGCTTAGAGGAATGGGAGTAAAAAGTGTTGTGGTACTTTGAGATCTAGGATCTTAGTCAAGGGTCAAGAGAGTTTTATTGTTATATGTCTCAGATCGAACAATAACATTCTTACCTGCGGCAACACAATAGAATATGTAAACATAGCATAGTATTTCGAGTGTGGGAGGAAACCGAAGGTCTCGGAGAAACCTCGCGCGGCCACAGGGAGAACGTACAAACACCGTACAGACAGCACCAGTAAATGGGATCGAGCCCGGATCTCCAGCGCTGCAAGCGTTGTAAGGCAGCAACTCTACCGCTGCACCACCGTGCTGCCCTAGTACTGTGAACAGTACAATTAACGAGGAAAAATGTTCCCTGTGCGTGTATATATATATATATATATATATATATATATATATATATATATATATATATGTGTACGTATATATATCTTAGTTCATGAAACTGCAAATCGAGAGGGTGCAGGTAGATTAATGGGGAAGGTGAGAGGAATGTCTCTTTATATGGAGTGGGATTATGAAGTGTGAAGTAAGAAGAGTTCTTCACATGTGGGTTACTGCGTACAATTTGGTGTCCATATTTTAAGAAAGGATATACTGACATTGGAAGCCAGGAAGGGAATATTCCTGGCCTGAAGGGGTTAATATATGGAGAGAGCTTGGGTAGGTATGGACCTATATACAGTGGAATATACAAGCATGAGGTGAAAGTAGGAAGGTCTGAACAAAGTCCTGAAACGTCACTTATACCTTTTCTCCAGAGATGCTCCCTGACCCGTTGAGTTACTCCAGCATTTTGTGTCTACCTCCAAAGAGGTGATCTGATTGAAGCGACCCACAGAGTGGATGCTAAGAGAATGTTTGCCCATGTGGGATTCTGTAGAACTGTGGGCATGATATTAAAGTAACGATTTATCCACATAAAATGGAATCGTTGAACAGGCTTGAAGGGCCTAAACTTTCTCCTGTTTACTGAAAAGAGCGGCACGGTGGTGCAGCGATAGAGATACGGCCTTACAGTTCCAGAGTACGGGTGCTGTCTCTACGGAGTTTGTATTTTCACCCCGTGACCTGCGTGGGTTTTCTCCAAGATCTTTGGTTTCGTCCCACACTCCAAAGACATACAGGTTTGTAGGTTAATTGGCCTGGTATAATTGTAAATTGTCCCTAGTGTTTATAGGATAGGGGATATGCTGGTCGGCACGGACTATGTGGGCCAATGCTGTTTCCGTGCTGTATCTCTAAACTAAACTGAATTAAAAATGAAAATGAAGAAGAACTTCTACATAAAATCTCTGGCGTTCTTTGTTCCAGATAGCTGTGGAGACAGATTCATTAAATGTATTAAAGGCAGATATTGACAAACATTTAAACTCCAAGGGAGTCAAGTGGAGTTGGAAATTGATGGTGAGGCCAAGATTGGAACGTGATCTTATGGAATTGCAGAACAGTTTCGAAGAGCCTATACTTGCTCCTGTTCACCAGTCAGTACGGATAGTTTAACATTGCTTCTGAAACCCAGCAATTCTCTGGTACTGCACAAGTGCGTTAGTCTAAGTTTGTGCTTCTCAATCTCTAACATGAGGGTGGCACGGTGGCGCAGCGGGTAGAGCTGCTGCCTCAAAGCACCAGAGACCCAGGTTCAATCCTAACTACAGGTGCAGTCCGTACGGAGTTTGTACATTCTCCCTGTGATTTCCTCCCACACTCCAAGGACGTGTAGGTTTGTAGGTCAATTGGCTTTGGTAAAAATTGTAAATTGTTCCTAGTGTGCAGGATTCTTGGTTGGTTCTTGGTTACTTGGTCCTCCAAAATATTCCAACTGGAATTTAAACTGGAGGTGGTGAAGGGAGGGGTTTAGCCAGAGAGGGATATTGGGAAGAAAGTGCCACTTTAACTTTAGTTGCATCTGGCTGGGCAACCGTGGCTTGGTGGAGATTATTCCGTGCTTTAATAGTGCGTGGAAAGAACAAATTGCTGTACACATCTGTCTTTGAGGCTGGGACCAGAAATTGGATCGAATGCCCTCGTCTGCTCCTAATTGGTTTGGGGTAGGTGTAGGTCTTGTGATCTATGTCTAGCTGACCATTTAACATTTTGTAAAAACAGGTCAAACGGTGAGCTTCACGTCTGTCTTGGAGAGGGTTCCACCCCAGAGAATTCAGAAGTTTGGTGACACTCGCTTCTCTCTCATAGGTGTTAGTAACAAATCGAGCGGCCTCTCTTTGGACACGTTCGATGGATGAAATGTTTTTACCTGTGTATGGGTCCCAAGCTGCAACTGCGTAGTCCAGATAAGGATAGTGCTAATGTAATGATTGCTAGTCGGCGCAGACTCAGTTGGCCAAAGGGCCTTTCTCCGTGCTGTATCTCCAAACATGAAACTCGAACCCACAGCCTTCTGGCTCCCAGGCAAGCACTCTAATGGGAAGCCACAGCTTACACTGCATTGTGCAGCCAAGCTAACACCACAGCTGTGTGTTTAGCATGAAACACTTTGCAGATAAATTATAATGATTGTATGAATGTTGCAGATACCTGGAGTTTCCAGCTGCCAGGGAGTGTTGATGATTGGAGGCATTGAGGCAAGATTCTAGGCCACTGCTGCTGCAACATGATGGATAGACTTAACACTTATCAAAAATGTCTGCAACCTTGTAATTTAGGACATCGCTGAATATGATTCTCCATCTCGTATGTTAACATTGTTTGAACCCCTCGCCGGTACAAAGATGAATAACATTAGAACCAAAATAGAATCGAAAGCTAGAGTTCAGATTTGCCTTGGTCATGCAATGAATTATTTGTCATTGCAGCCCTTCTTCTCTTTCTGGGCTAAGTTTTGTTTAGTTTAGAGATACAGCGCGGAACCCACCGAGTCCGCACCGACCAGCGATCCCTGCACATTAACACTATCCAAAGAACAATTTACATTCATACCAAGCCAAATTAACCTACAAACCCCAACGCCGTAGGAGTGTGAGAAGAAAATGAAGATCTCGGAGAAAACCCTCGTGGTCACGGGGAGTAGTTACAAAGTCCGTGTAGACAGCACCCATAGTCGGGATCGAACCCGGGTCTCCATTGCTGTAAGGCAGCAACTCTACTGCTGCGCCACCGTGCTGCCCTAATGACAGAGGCAGGGTTCCTTGTCATCGCGTCCCTCCATTTTACCCATGGGAAGGTAAACCGCCTCCCTTCAACCACAAAGGAGCTAAATAAATGAATATTCACCCAACATTAGCAAAAAAAAGTTAAAGGAAACACTTAAAAATTACCAGACACAAATAATGGTTGGCCAATATTTTGGACCAATAATTCACCCAAAATATATTTTTCTCTTTCAGTAGATTATACGTTTAGATTTATGGTTGGTCTGGACTGGATTTTGTAGTGTGATGAAGTTAGTTTGAAGTTTTAGTTGAGTTTGCTCCTAGCTTTTCAATTGATTTTGCTGTTGAGGGGGTGAGATTCATATTGAGGGGCCATGGCTCTGATGTAGGACTTTGAGAAGGATTATTCTGAAGTAGGGTATATTTTTAGTCAGTGATGATCCCGGAATAAAATTTATATATTATGATGGCAAATGCTCAGAAAAACTATTTATATTAAAATAACTGGTATTACAGTGTGAAATGCTGAAAATGTTTATGACTAAAATAGACTTTATTTTAGGATATAAATTGTTCTGATTTGAGTTTGTCTGAATATTACTTTCTTCTTCTTCTTGCGTATGACGTGCACAGCCTAAAGTTGTAGGACAACTTGTTCTATTTGATCTTACTTGATTGTGCACGCCGGGTTGATTGCATTCGTCGAAACAGGGCGGACCACGTGAAGGTTGCAATCTCCCACCCCAGAATTTTACTTTAAGTTACTGATATTAACTCCACCAAAAAAAAATAAACCTCCACTTTCCCTCTTTATTTCATCCCCCAAATCCATTCTTTATTACCTATGTTTTGCATATGTTGACACTTTGATCACACCATCCTTCTCCATTGTCTGGTAAATTGTGGCCATCCAAGCAGAGTTGCTCTATTATCTAACTAACTACACCCACGATATTTCCAGCGATGTCTTGTCCACATGAAGTTTAGTTTTAATTTTGGTTTTCGAGTTGCAGTGTAGAAACAGGCCCTTCAGCCCACTTAGTCCGTGCCGACCAGCGATCACCCCATACGCTAATTCTATCCTACATACGAGGGACATGTTGCAGAAGCCAATGAACCCACAAACCTGCACGTCTTTGGAATGTGGGAGGAAACCGGAGCATTCTGAAAAAACCCACGCGGTCACGGGGAGAACGTCCAAACTCTGGCCTGACTATAGGTGCTGTCTCCACAAGGCAAGTCAGCACTGCGATCGCTGGCCCAATAACTGACTGGCTACAGGTGGATGGAGCAGATTCAGTCCTTTCACCTGTGAGCCCAGCACATGGATCTGTGATCACTCCAAGCGCGTCCGATTCTGCAGTGATTTGCCATCAAGTGTTACGTTTGCCTGTTGGGTGGTAGTGAGTTGGTGGTTTAAATACAGCCCGGCATTGTTTAGTAGAGGTGTGGATGGTGAGGGTGGGTGGGGTGGATGCAAAATGCACTTTCTGGACAAGGTTTCAAACCCAAGATACTTTAATTTCCAAGCCCCATTGTCTGTGGATCTAAATGCTGGAACATTGTCAAACAGCAATGCAAGTATTACTTTTAACACACCAAGAAAGTAGACACCAACATCCTCGCAAGTTCACCCAAGGACAAGTCATAATTTGCTCAATCCAGATCCCATGAACTAAACTACAAAATGCTGGAGGAACTCAATGGGTCAGGCAGCGTCGGGGATGGGGATGGACAGGCGATGTTTTGGGTTGGGAACCTTTAGTTGTCTGCAAATTCCCTCTCCAGATGCTGTCGGACCCGCTGAGTTCCTCCAGCATTTTGTGTTTTGCTCAGATTCCAGCATCTACAATCTCTGGTTTTAGTTTTAGTTTTAGTTTAGAGATACAGCATGGAAACGGGTCCTATGGCCCACCGAGTCCGCGCCGACCAATGCTAGTTCTA
The DNA here is from genome assembly GCA_963514005.1 of Raja brachyura. The sequence continues at coordinate 37,656,907 of OY740801.1, forward strand.
TCCTACACACTAAGGACAACTTACACATGCCAACTAATCTACAAACCTGCACGTCTTTGGAATATGGGAGGAAACCACAGCACCCGGAGAAACCCCATGCGGTCATGGGGAGAATGGACAAAATTAAGGGGGCGCCATGCAGTTGGGTATGGCTGCCCTGCCTGCAGCTGTCCGTCTTGGAGTGCTGACTTGCACCTATAGTCAGGATCGAACCTGGGTCTCTGGCGCAACAAGGCAGCAACTCTATCGTTGCGCCACCGTGCCACCACTTCTTGCCAGTATTAATCTCAGCCTTCATATGACTGCTGGGAACACCCAGCAAGTTGGACAACCTATGGGAAGAGAGGAACAAACTGATCATATAGAGCTGGTGCCAAGCCAATGCTCATTGCCTATGACACTTACCAACCCACATTTACCTTTCCAGCTGCCCACAATTAAAACACCTTCATTATTAACATATAATTTAAAGTTAAAAAAAATATTAAAATAAGTAAACCATATACCATAAACCATATAGCGGTCATAGCCTCAGAATCAAAGGACGTTCTTTAAGGAAGGAGATGAGGAGGAATTTCTTTAGTCAGAGAGTGGTGAATCTATGGAATTTAGATGATCATGGCTGGTCATCTAAAATCATATCCCATTTTACTTCGGAGTCACGCCAGCACGCATGCGCGACATATCGTCGCTCGCATTTGCAGTCGACAGCTGGAGGGGTGAGTGCGCTTCCCCAACGGCACCTTCAAAAGAGGCTTCAAGGTAAGTTGAAACTAACCTTGAGCTGGTTAGTCCCTGTGAGGAAATTATTTACTTACAGGAACGATGGAGTCGAAGAAAGGGAAGGCGAAACATGCCTCCAAGGGCCGCGGGACTTTGGAGGGAAGTCAGCGGCCACTATCCTCGGAACTGCCCGCAACACCGGCAGCACCCGCTTCGCGGGCCGGGAAAAAATCATGGAAATCGGGGAGCCCTGTGCAGTTGACAGGGCCCGACTCTCCACCACGGCAGACTAAGGAGCTACATGTTGGTCGGAGCACCGCGAAGGAGCAGGGTAGGGTAGACCCTGACTCCGTGCCGCTATCACCCAAACAACAAAGGGCTAGTGGAAAACAGGTGCGTAAACCCATGCCACGGTCAGCGGCACATTCTGTTTCCCCTGTGTTACAGGTCTCCAGAGGGCGGACCCGGGCGAAAGCCGCATCCAGGTCGGCCGGCATCTGTCGGTCGGACTTCTCATAGTGGCCTCTTCATGGTTAGATCTTTGTTCTGTTCCCTCAAACATAACTAAACATGACTTCCCCAACAAAGGCTCTGGAATTTACGCCCTAAATAATTTTACCACCTTAATGTTGACAGAACCAACCACTGAAAAACTACAATGGCAGATTAGAGGCAATTTAAGGGCCTGTCCCACATAGGCGATTTTTTTCAGCAACTGCCGGCGACTGTCATAGTTGTAGCAGGTCACCAAAAAAACGGCGACTGGAACCCCCTACGACAAAGTCTACAGCAACCGACCACCTAGTCGACGTCAAACAACCAGCGACCCACGAGGACGTCCACCTACGATCACACCTACGACAACCTACGTCCACCCGCGACAAGCTACGACAAGCAACGACCCTGTCGGCGACAACTGAAGACAATTCAGTCGCCGGTACCTGTTGCCGGTTGACGTAGGTAGTCGCCAATTCACCAAAGTCAGCACCCGGCGACAACCTACATCATCCTGGCGACAACCCACGACAAACCAACTGCCAAAAAGTTTTGAACATTTCGAAATCCAATGGCGACAAGAAAAATGCTACGACTCTTTGGGCAACTGAGGAGGCAACTAACGATCATACAGGCGACACCTCGGCGACCATGTGGTGCAGCCTCGTTGCCTGTAGTCGCCTAAAAAAAATCACCTAAGTGGGACAGGGGCTTTAGAACATGGCAAGTGATTCACATTCAGGCTGCACAGAACCTTGAAGGACACAAAGTGCTGGAGTCAGATCAGGCAGCATCTCTGGAGAACATGAATAAGTGATGTTTCGGTCCACGTTCCCCAGAGATGCTGTCTGACCCATCGGCTCAGACCACAACTTTGTGTCCTTTTGTGTAAACTAGTATCTGCAGTTCCTTGTTTTTCCACAAAATCTTCAGCCTTCCACATGTACCAAGGCAGGTGATTGATGTTAAAGTGGAATTTGCTCTGGAGTGGAATTTCTATTGGAAAGGAATATATCTAAATAGATGGAAGATGCATCAGCAACACCAAATGTTTTTTACAGGTGGTTCAATACAAAGTCGAAGTTTGCATCAAGGCTATGTTGAGATGAATGAAATTTATACCGCGCAAACACTTGAATAAAGATAGGCAGGGTTAAGATAGTATTTTGAATGCATAATGAGGTTGATCACAGGGCTCTGCAATGGAGTGTAAAATAATCTGAACTGCAATGACATTGTACATTATTGGCATTACGAGTGTCCTGGTAGATGGGAGATAGACACAAAAAGCTGGTGTAACTCAACTGGTCAGACAGCATCTCTGCAGAAAAGGTATAGGTGATGCTTCGGGTCGAGACCCTTCTTCAGTCTGAAGATGGGACCTTGACACGAAACGTCACCTATTCCTTTATTGCAGAGATGCTGTCTGACCCATTGAGTCTGAAGAAGGGTTTCAACCCAAAACATCACCCATTCCTTTTCTCCAGACATGTTGGATGACCCGCTGAGTTACTGCAGCTTTTTGCGTCTATCTTTGGTTTAAACCAGCAGTGCTGTTCCTTCCTACACTTGCTGCGAGATGCGGTTAAGTTTCTGTAGGGACAGAGAGGGTTGGCAGCTCCACAGATATGAAATGTGTTTTATTTGGCAATATGAGCAGTTTATTTTGCAATGATGTTGATATTAAAACCAATTATGCACTTATTAACATGTGGTTCCATTGAGAATAATTACTAAATGAGGATGCTGCCATAAAAATGATAAGGTCCAATGATCATACTTTAGTAACTTGCATCCTAGAATCTTTATTTAGTTTAGTTTAGTGATGCAGCGTGGAAACAGGCCCTTCAGCCCATCGAGTCTGCGCACACCATCAATCCCCACACACTAACACTATCCTACACACTAGGGACAATTTACGTAAGCCAAATTAATCTACAAATCTGTATGTCTTTGGAGTGTGGGAGGAAACTGGAGCACCAGTAGAAAACCCAGGCGGTCACAGGGAGAACGGGCAAACTCCGTACAGACAGCGCCCATAGTCAGGATCGAACCCGGGTCCCTGGCGGTGTGAGGCAGCAACTCTACCGCTGCGCCACTGTGCCACCCTGATGCTGATATACTGATTCCCTGATACTATATACCTTGATACTATATACTGATTAGTTTAGTGACGATGAGGTCTACATTTCTTCAGCTGCAGGTAACACCCATTTTCTGATTAATTTAGCGTGTTGAAAGCCATTCATGCGCATTGTGCGTTCTTATTAGTATTTATGTAAGAAATATTCCTCTTCGCCTCTCAGAGTTGACGATCACATCTTGAAAGTGGAAAACCTGACAGCGATACCAATGTCAGCCCCTCCTCTCCCTCTGGCACACAGCCACGGTGCTCAACTGTGTAACTGAGTGGAATTAAATCCTGCATAAAAACCCAGCACTGTACCTGGGATACAAATTAATTGGTGCTCAGTGGGAATAAATACTCAAATCGTGGATGAACATAGATGTTCTAATTTATAGATGTCAAATCTATTGCAATTTATATTACATCACCCTAAGGAACATTACCTGTAACTTGAATAATGTATTAGAGTTTTTGTTCTGTTGTGCACTGTGCAGCCGGGAGCATTGCATTGAAAGGTGAGTTTTAGCAAACATTCTTAATGGCATTGTTTATCAAAGAGTTATAATTAAATACATACTGTATCATTAAAGATGTCCCATCAAGCAGTGTTAATGCCTAAGTACATCAAATAGTGCTGTAACACATGATACAGTCTGATCTGAAAAACGGTGTCGACCCGAAACCTCACCTATTCCTTGTCTCCAGAGGTGCTGTCTGAGCCGCTGAGTTACTGCAGCTTTATGCATCTATCTTCGGGGTAAACCAGCGTCTGCAGTTGCTTCCTACACATGATACAGTAGATGATCCCCAGTCCTGTTCCATGGGACCTTGCAGTGTCCAGATTACAGATACATTTGCATCATGCATATTGGTCTTTCTCCATGTCTAACTGTTTTGTTATCACTTCCCTTAGATGGTCCCTCAGGGTTGAGGGTAACTTGCTTCCAATCCTTTCCTGTGGGTTCTGAGGCAAATGGGGGGTTCATAAACTGCGTAGGAAGGAACTGCAGATGCTGGTTTAAACCGAAGATGGAGACAAAAAGGTGGAGTAACTCAGCGGGACAGGTAGCATCTCTGGAGAGAAGGAATCGATGGCGTTTGGAGTCACAGATTTGGCAAGAAGTGCTTGGGGAGATAGTTGTAGTGGTAGCAAAGTGCATCCTTTCTCCGTCTTCTCTGGTATTCTGCATTCACCAGTCTTCTAAGTGCCAGCCCAGAGGCTTCTGTATCATTGTGAATGTTCATACGCCAGGGATTTCCTTGTCTTTTTCATTTCTTCTCACTTTTAATTTAATTTTAATTTCAAGTTTTCGTGTGTTGTGACTGTTGGAAGACCAATTCCCTTCCGAGGGTGAATATTGTTTTATCGCATCGTATCGTATCGTATCGAGCCAATAAGAATGGTACACGTTTTCCAAAGCTGAGGACTTGCTTGAATCATTTCCTCGGCCCTCCTGGTGATCTCTTACCCTGATGGTGCCAGGCACAGAAACAATGTGACTGGCTCTCAGAGCCAACTGAGTTTAATTATAGCCTCGGTACTGAGGATGTGGAGCTGAGAGCAGTTGCTGACGTTGGTTCACATCCTAGCCAATTGAATTAAGAGATGTTCCCAAGGCAGCATTGGTGGTACCTCTCCAGCCCTTTGAGATGCCTGCTGAAGCTTGGCCCTCTCTCTGCAGCACAGTCCACACGGACTGAGGTCTGCCAATCTGCAAGATAAGGATCCTGTTGCACAAAGAGGAGCAGAAATCCAGTGCTTCAGTTCAGTTCACTTTGGTTTATTGTAACGGGTACCGAGGTACAATGAAAAGTTTTCGTTGTGTGCGATCCAGAGTGGAAAGACAATATATGATTACAATCGAGCCATTTACAGTGCACAGATACATGATAAGCGAATAACGTTCAGTGCAAGGCAAAGCCAGTAAAGTCAGAACGAGGATAGTCCGAGGGTCACCAATGAGGTAGATAGTAGCTCAGGACCACTCTCTGGTTGTGGTAGGCATTCTCAGTGTTTGACGATGAGTTTGGAAGTCTTGGATGTATTGAATGATGACCAACAGCCCGACATAGATGTTCCTGTCGGCCACAAGTGCTCCAGCGCAGAGCAGCAACGGGAGATCACATCGACTGTTTATCTGCTATGGCAGCAGGATGGGTTCAGGTCATTACTGAGGCCAGTGTTGGACTACAATGGCAGATCAGAGGCCAGTCAGAACATAGCAAGTCATCTACATCCAGGCTGCACAGAACCTTTAAGGACACAAAGTGCTGGAGTAACTCAATGGATCACACAGCATCTCTGGAGACCGTTGGTACAGTGTCCCAACAGGGGGAAAAACACACTGGACCACGTCTACTCCGACTTAAAGCATGCCTATACAGCAGTACCCTTCCCACATTTGGGCCTGTCAGACCATCTGTCACAGCTCCTCATCCCAGCGTATACTCCCCTAAGGAGGAAAACCAAGCCGGACATAAAGATCATAAAACCCTGGCCTGAGGGAGCACTCTCTCAGCTGCAGGATTGCTTTGCACATACAACATGGAATATATTTGAACAACAGGACTTACAGGGATACACAGAAACTGTACTGTTCTACATAAAGAACTGCACCGATAATGTCACTGTTCAAAAACGCATCCGGATTTATCCCAACCAAAAACCCTGCATGATTAGTGAAGTATAGTCGCTCCTGAGAACCCGCAACTCTGCCTTTACATCGGGTGACAGGAGCCCAATACAGCATGGCAAGAGCAGAGCTGAGGAGAGGCATCAAAGCTGCAAAGGAAGCCTACAAGAAAAAAAGTGGAGGAGCATCTCACACACAATAACCCACGGCAGGTGTGGCAAGGATTACATCAAATCGCCAATTACAAAGGCAACACACCCGTGACTGACGGTGCTAACACCTCACTGGTGGAGGAACTAAACCATTTCTTTGCTCGCTTTGAGGCAAAGAGACCCCATGCAGTCACCGACCCCCAGCTCCCATTCGCTCACTCTCCAGGAACAGTGTTCACCAAGTGAGGCGTGCGCTCAAGTCGGGGAACACAAGGAAAGCCGCTGGACCTGATGGTGTATTTGGCAAAGCACGCAAAGCTTGTGCAGACCAGCCATCCGGGGTCTTTACCAAGATCTTCAATCTTTCCCTGACACAAGCCACCGTACCACCATGTCTGATGTCATCCCTGTCCCTAAGAAGCCAGTCATAAACAGTCTCGATGACCACAGGCCAATTGCATTAACATCAGTAGTCATCATAGTCGAGCCATCCTCCCTCCAAACCTTGACCCTCATCAGTTTACTTATAGAGCAAATAGGTGGATGGAGGACGCCATCGCCACTGCCCTCCACACTGCACGGAGCCACCTGGATCACCCGGGGAACTATGTAAGGATCCTTTATATCATGGAATCACCGAATCATGGAAAACTTTATTGTCATTCAGACCTTGCAGTCTGAACGAAATTTTGTTGCCTCAAGTCATACATATAGTAAATAACAAAACACATAAATATTTAACATCCACCACAGTGAGTTCACCAGGCACCTCCTCACTGTGATGGAAGGCAAAAATCTTGTCTTTGTCACTTCCCTTCTTGTTCTTCCTCTTCCTCTGCGCTGAGGCGACCCAGGCCTCCGATGTTGTGACCGCACCGGGTGATGTAAATAGGTCCCGCGGCTGAACTGCGCTCCTCGAACGGGCCGGTTCAACTCCGCGGCCCGGGGCGGTCAAAGCTGCCGAAGCTGCCGCCCTCCAGTACAGCGGACGCAGCTGTTGCCGCGGGAGCTCCGGAAAAACAGGTCACCAACCTGTGACCTGCGAGCTCCCGACGATGTCGTCCACTGGGCCCGCGGCCGAACCTCCGAACCACCGGAAAGCCGCCACAGCCCCGAGTCGGGCTGCCGGAACGCCGGAATGCCTGAACCCGCCGCAGCCCCGAAGTCGGCCAGCCTCACGCTGGTAAGTCCTGGCTGGCTCTGCCTCCGGAGCCTCGAGGTCGGTCGCAGTTGGAGGCTGTCAGCTCCGCCATTAGGCCTCAGCGCAGACGGAGACGCAGACGGTGGATACGACAAGAAAAGTCGCGTCCCCCCCAAAATGAAGAGACTAAAACGTTTCTTCCACCCCTCCCACACACATACACTACATAATAACTCAAATTAACACGCTAAAACAAGACAAGAAAACAAAAAAAAAACAAAAAACGGAATGCAGGCGAGCCGCTGTTGCCAGGGCAGCGCCGCCACTCCCAGTTTATTGACTATAGCTCAGCTTTTAATACGATCACCCCTGACATACTAGTCAACAAGCTGTCGGACATGGGCTTCCCCTCTCTCACCTGAGCCTGGATAAAGGACTTCCTCACTGACCGCCCACAAACAGTCAAAATGGCCCCCACTGCTCCTCCACCCTCACTCTCAGCACTGGTTCCCCACAGGGCTGTGTGCTGAGTCCACTCCTCTATGCTCTGTACACTTGTGACTGCACTCCCATCCACTCCACAAACTCCATTATTAGATTCGCGATTGACACCACTGTGATCAGGAGGAGACGAGGCAGCCTACAGAGACGAGGTCCTGAAGCTGTCAGAGTGGGGTCCTGCAAACAACCTGGCACTCAACATCAGCAAAACAAAGGAAATGGTCATCGGCTACAGAAGACACAGAGCGGACCCTGCCCCGCTCTACATCAACGGGGACTGCGTCGAGAGGGTTTCCACCTTCAAATTCCTGGGAACGCATATCGCAGAGGACCTCTCCTGGTCTGCCAACACTTCAGCGGTGGTAAAAAACCCAGCAGCGATTGCCTGACTTTCCTGAGAGTGCTAAGGAAGAACAGTCTAGAGGAGAAGCTGCTGGTGGCCTTCTAACGCTCCACCATCGAGAGTGTGCTGGCCTATTGCATCACGGTGTGGTATGCCGGCTGCTCGGCAGCAGACAGAAGAGTACTGCAGAGAATGATCACAACTGCCCAGAATATCATCGGCTGCCCTCTGCCTTCCCCGGAAGACATCTCCTGCTCTCGGTGCCTCTGTAGAGGCAGGAAAACAATCAGACCCCTCCCATCCTGGACAGTTGTTGTTCAACCTCCTGCCCTCTGGTAGGCGGTAGAGGTGCGACAAAAGCCGGACAAACAGACTCAAGAACAGTTTCTTTCCCAGGGCCATCAGAAGTCTAAATTCCTCAAATATCCACACGACATGAAGAGATGCTGTCATCCATTCCACTATAAAACAGGCCACTCAGTTAATATTTCTTCTTTTTTAATTCTTTTTAAGTATTTATTAAATTATAAAGTGCAATATTCTCCCAGTGCAATGTTCTACCTAGGTGTAATAAATATAAATTATCGACTATTTCAAGCGGTTAAATAACGTATTGGATGTGTTGGATGTATTTTCATCTTGTTTTAACATGTTTTGATTGCACTGATCAAGAGTAGCTCTCCTAATTTTGTTGTATTTCTAAGTACAATGACAATAAAGGCTTATTATTTTACTTTTTATTGATGGATAGGTGATGGATTCTGAGTTACAGCCCTGTCCCACGGTGCGAGTTAATTCAAGTGCTCTCCCGAGTTAAAAAAAAATCAAACTCGTGGTAAGCACAGACAATGAACGTAGTGGGTACGTCGGAGCTCGGGGACGTCTCTTAGCGGCTCGTAACGCTAACGGCAGGTACTCAGGAAGACTCGCTAATGGCCGATAAGGACGGGAAGACTCATGAAGGCTTTTCAACATGTTGAAAAATGTCAACGAGAGCCCCGAGTACCGACGAGTGGCCATTACCGTAAATCTCCGAGTTCGAATCAGGGCAAACTCGGGAGAGCTCTTGGAATGAACTCATACCGTGGGACAGGGCTATTACTCCAGATGGAACTGATAATTCTCCACAAAATCAGCTTGTGCACTTGATGTGCTTTATGTATGTATATGTTGCATTATATTTTAGGTAGAGGAAAAAGCTACAAACCCATATAAAAATTTAACAACGCATTTATTTACTTTACTTTAGAGCTACAGTGCGGAAACAGAGGCTTCTGCCCACCAGGTCCTCGGTGACCAGTGATCATCCCATACACGAGCATTATCTTACACATTAGGGACAATTTTACCGACGCCAATGACCCTACAAACCTGTACGTCTTTAGAGCTTAGGAGGAAACCGGAGCACCTGGAGGAAACCCACGTGGTCACGGGGAGAACGTTCAAACTCTGCACAAACAGCACCCGTGGTCAGGATCAAACCAAGGTCCCTGATGCTGTAAGGCAGCAGCTCTACCACTACACTACTGTGTCGCCCCTTGTTTAATGTAATTATTGGATTTATTAACATTGAAAATATTTCTTAAAAAGTTACTGATTTCATGAAGTTCAGGTGTGATAGTTCGGACCAGTGATTTTCTAATGTATTTTATAGTGGTAGCTTATGATGTGAAACACAGTTTATCAATGTTAATGGTAGGTTTATTGCAAAGAATGTGATCTGACAACATGTGGAGATTACCAGAGGGTTTTGCAGGGCAAGTATAATGGGCTTATAACCAAGTTGAGACATATCTGTGCTGAAGTGAAAGGAGCAGCATTGTTAAAACGGTTTATGTGAGAAATGGTATTATTGCAAGGAGATATGGCTTCTCGGGGAAAAAATATAACGAGAAAGCGTAAGATATATCTTTTAGTGAAGGGCCGATATAATTATTCAGCCTCAAATCCTCAAAGATTAAAATTAAAGTCTTATTCTCAAAGGATTAATAACATCATTTGGCTCGGAAATATGTCTATCATTTTTATTTGCTATGTATTTTGCAGTCCGTAACCTGCAAGAGGGGACATTTCTTTTGCAGCACTAATGCAAGCTGGTAGACCAAACGCCCGATGAATCATTGATGATTCTCTCGCCTGCGTTTTTGATCATTCTTGTAACTCAAAAAAGATGGTGATGTTTACTGTTCATCTGGCAGTTGCTAAAAATTGAATGCTGCTTTTATCTCCTGATCTCACTGGCAGTGTGAGGGGCTTCTTTAAATATGATGTCAACTCCAGAACTGTTGATGCTGGTTTACAGCGAAGAAAGACACAAAATGCCATAGTAACTCAGCGGGATAGAGGGAATGGGTGATGTTTCGGGTTGAGACCCTTCTTCAGACACGACCCGAAACCTCACCCATTCCTTCTTTCCAGAGATACTGCCAGTCCCGCTGAGTTACTGCAGCATTTTGTCTCTTTCAGAATCTCTGAGCTGCTGTATCTAGGGACAACTCTTCTTTGTTGAACAAGACCTTCAGTATAAAATGGTCACTGTAGTAACATGTTTGAGAAGGGAAGATGAAATTGTTTTCCATCAGTGTGCATCTCCTGATGTGTTTCATTCTCTCTTCCTTTCTGCAGCTTGAGGCAACTGCATATATTTTAAAGCTGTCTAAATCCAGAGATGAATGCTGCTGAGAAGACAGGTGAATCAAACAGTCTCTTGCCCCAACCTGACCCCAGAATGCTGCTCAACTGTAAAATCTGTGCTTCTCTTTCACTCAATCAGTTTTTTCTTTTGTGGAATATCCAAGTTTAGTTTAGTTTAGAGATACAGCGTGAAAACAGGCCCTTCAGCCCATCGAGTCCGCGCCGACCAGCGATCCCCGCACACTAACACTATCCTACACACACTCGGGACAATTTACACTTACACCAAGCCAATTAACCTACATACCTGTACATCTTTGGAGTGTGGGAGAAACCGAAGATGCCGGAGAAAATCCACGCGGTCACGGGGAGAACGTGCAAACTCCGTTCAGACAGCACCCGTCGTCAGGATCGAACCCGGATCCCCGGCGCTGTAAGCTCTTTAAGGCAGCAACTCTATTACTGCGCCACCGTGCTGCCCTGGGAAAATTCTAGGACATTTTTGAATGTGGCAAAGTTATAAAAATCAGGTTGAATCATGAAACTATTTACATGGGAATGAGTGTTCACCTCATGGCTGGGAACCTGTACTACAGATGCTGTAGTGTTGACTGCTGTAATTAAGAGAGTCAACTCATACAATACTGCAACTGTTCAGTTACAGAGGTCAGAACTATTTATTGTCACGTGTACCAAGTAGCTTTTGCTGCGTGCTAGCCAGTCAGCAGAAAGACATTACAATCGAGCCATTTAGAGTGTACAGACACATGATAAGGGAATAACGTTTAGCGCAAGGTAAAGCCAGCAATGTCTGATCAAGGATAGTCCGAGGGTCATAGTAGTCCAGCACTGCTCTCTGCTTGTGGTAGGATAATTCAGTTGCCTGATAATAGCTGGAAAGTAACTGTCCCTGAATATGGATGTGTGCATTTTCACACTTCTGTACCTTTTGCCTGATGGTGGAGTGGCCAGGGTGCGACTCGTCATTGATTATGCTGCTGGCCTTGCCGAGGCAGCGTGAGGTGTAAATAGAGTCACGAGAAGGGAGGTTGGTTTGTGTGATGGTCTGGGCTGCGTCCACAATTCTCTGTAATTTCTTGCGGTCTTGGAAGGAGCTGTTCCCAAACCAAGCTGTGATGCGTCCTGATAAACTGCTTTCTATGGTGCTTTCTATCAGGGTATAGAGTAGGTGTGGCGGGGGCGGTTTTAAGAAACTAAAAATGTCTGAAGATTAATTTGTTAAGATCAGAATGCAGAATACCAAAATACAGCTGTTGTTGGAACTGTGGAAAAAGCGGATTATGCTTGAAACACTCAGCAGGTCGGGCAGCGGGCATGAAGAGAGAAAACGAATAACATTTTCTGGGAATATTGTGGGGAACAGGTTTGGGGATGCAGAGGAATAATGGAGGAGAAGAGAATGGATACCTGGGATCGAGTGGAAGGGGAAAAGTCAATGAAAACATGATAAATGATAGCCCAAAGTAACAAAGTCCAAGGGACCTATCAACATAATATGGATATCTGAAATTATCAAAGGGCCTGGAAATTATCAAATTTACCTATAAAAAATGTTTACAATGTGCTAAGAGGCTTGAGCTAAGTGCTGCAATGTGTCTCTATAATGCAAATGGTTCAGCATCAGGTAAAAAGTAGAACCTTCATTAATACAGCACCTTTGAACACCTAAATATATCCCGTATTTTACACCCAATTACATACTTGATTAGTGATAATGGCTGAGAAATTATTATTGACAGATATGGTACAAAAGCCTTTTAAATCCACGTGAGAGGGCTGCTGGGTCCACAGATTCACATTTCAATTGGTAATTCAGATGTAAAGATTAGACTTGAGTTAAAGTGCTTAAACATGTTATTCCACTGGAAGGTATGGAAAAGCCAGCCAAAGCAGAGGCAACAGTGGAAAGAGAAGAGTACAGAATTTCAATCAGACAACCTATCAACCACTTCTAAATAAGTTGTAGTTTGTTTGTGTGTGCGTGTGCACGTGTTTGTGTGCCTATGCGTGTGTGTGTGAGAGTGTGTGTGTGTGATTGTGATTGTTTGTGCATGTGTGTGCACCTGTGGGCATGTGTGTGTGTGTGTTTCTGTGTGTCTATGTTTCCGTGTTTGTGTGCATGCGTTTGTGTGTGCGTGTGTGTGCGCGTGTGTGAATGTGTGTGTGCATGTGTATGTGAGTGTGTGTGCGTGGGTGTGTGTGCGTGTGTATGTGAGTGTGTGTGTGTATATGTGTGTGTGCATGTGTATGTGAGTGTGTGCGTGTGTATGTGAGTGTGTGCATAAGTGTGTGTGTGTTTGTGTAAATAAAAGAGAAAGAACTGACCACAGGGCCCCTGGAGGAAACAACTAAGAATGTCACCACACCCATGCCATATGTAGGTAGGGTGTGGTGACCACTTTCTTATCCTTAAAACTGCAAGAAGTCTCATCAGCTGACAGTGTAAAATAAGTGTTATTCTCGTTCTCATTCTTGAGCAAAGATTTGTGGATGTACAAGTACTCTTTGTGCCGTGCAGTTATAGAGCATGGCACTGCAGCGGGGGAGGGCAGAGCAGGGCGCGTTGCTGAATTTAAAAAACCCACAGATTCTTTGAAAAATTATAAAAGCTATCCATTGCAGTGGTCATGTTCGATTGGCACCCCCCTTTGCTGTCTGCTTGGAGTTTGCAAGTTCTTCTTGTCAACATGTGAATTTCTCTCGGCTGCTCCGCTTTCCGCTCCTATCCTTAAGGCGACGCTGATTCATGGGTTAACTGGTAAGAAGCCACGTTCACAGAACAGAAGGAGCTGAAGGAAGGTGCTACTTTCACAGGAGAAAGCTGCTTATGGGCACCCAGTCGCGACACCCACACCTCACCCGAATAGAGGAATGTTATGTATTATCTGATGCAGGTCCCCAGACCAGACTGCAAGGAAATACAGCAGCTTCAGCCGTGGACTTTGCCAGAGGCCTCATTTGTGACACCGGAGAAGTTGGCAACTTCACAAAAAGCCGAAGGAGCATCCTGCCTCTGGAGCAGGTAGAATTTGTTTGTGCCTGTTCATGTTCATACGTGATAGGACCAGAATTAGACCATTCTGCCCATCAGGTCTACTCTACCATTCAATCGTGGCTGACCTATCTTTCCCTCCTAATCCCATCCCATCTCGCCATAACTGTATATTCCCCATATTCCTACCGGACAACAACTAGAGAAAGAGCTCTTGGCTTCCGAGCAACTTCAAGCATTCTGGACTTTGCTGCCCCTGATGACCAAAGATTAAGCCCAACCCATTTCCAGTGGAACCCTGGTCACTCCGACCTCCAGCATTAGGTCAAATTTATTGTCAACTAGACCAAGTGGGACCCGTTGGGTCCCGTCCCCTCAACGCATGGTTGCAGGAGGGGGGGGGGGGGCGTCTTGTGGGGTCACACACACACACTAACCAACCCTCCCTGATATTATATTAATATTATTCATTCGCTCCTTTTCCCAATATTTTAATCCCAATCCTGTCTCATTGCCAGGCATGAGGGGGCGGTAGAGGGATGAATATTGGCCTCTGGAGCTTTCCACTGCCGCCAGTTATCCACAGTGTTGTTAACATGGTCCATTGACTGGTTTCAGCAAGCAGAAGAAACAGCTTGCTGCTTGTAGATAACAGATGTGTTGTACTTCTCATCACAATTCCTTTCTACTTGAATCAATGTGAAAGAAAATAAGGCCACAATAAGTCTGTGAAATATAAGTCTGTTAAAAATAAGTCTGAAGAAGGGTCTTGACCCAAAACGTCACCCATTCCTTCTCTCCAGAGGTGCTGCCTGTCCCGCTGAGTTACTCCATCTTTTTGTTTTTCGACAGTCCTTGTGTACGTGCAGGAAGATGGACACAATACGCATTGTGCTTGATCAGAAAGGAAATGAGATCGTAAAAATATTTCTTTAAAATCTCATTTTATTAACCGTGTCCAGTTGGGGTGGGAGATTGCAACCTTCACGTGGTTTTGACAAATGCAATCAAACTGGCAAGCACAATCAAATAAGATCAAAGAGAACAAGTTGTCAGAAAACTTTAAGCTGTGCACGCCATACCCAAGAAGAAGAAAAACCGTGTCCAGTTATAAACAAGCCTTTCATTTATCTTATCAGTGATAGTTACGGACAATGAGAGAAGGTTCCTTCAGATCCCATCTTAGTGATGCTCGTTGCAGCAGCAGTCAAAGAGGTAGCATGTCTACAGAGTGGGACCAGCAACTTAACATGCAACGTTGCAGCACAGAGTAATTTCTATGCAGGGCTCCAGAGACTGCAATTGACTGATTAACCTTACGTTGCAGGTTGAAGCATTTGTGCACGATGATGGCCGCCCAGTCTTGAAGGAGTACAAAGCCACAGATGTGGAAACCAAAACAGTTTACTAATGTAAGCCCATGATAATTCCCCTACCTGATATGAACCATCGCATGTTACTGTTTAAGTGACATTGTTTGCAACAGAAAGTACACGTGGCTCCACAGCACAGAGTACAGCTTCTGAGCCCTGGGGCTTTTTGCAGAGGGGTTGGATTAAATTCAGGTGGTTAGCATTTGTCACATTTTCTTTTTTAATTGCTCTTCAATTTCTTTAGAATAGACATTGATATATTCTCGTTAATAAAGCAATGCGGGTCTCATTTAATAATAATAATAATAATAATGCATTTTATTTATGGGCACCTTTCAGGACACTCAAGGACACCGACAAGTTTACAGACAAATTACAAGTTTACAACAAATTACAGAATTCAGAGAGAGAGCAGCAGCAGCTAGTCGCGCCAGTGTTCATTCTCACTTCCTGCAGCCATTTTCTCAATTTCTTATTTGCAGCACACCAATAAAAATAAGACACAACACCAGAGAAAAAATTAACACCAAACATAAAAACATCTCCCCACAATGGTTCCCACTATGAGAGAAGGCAGCAAAGTCCAGTCCTCATCCTCGTGTTCACCCCGTGCTCGGGGCCTATTTGAGGCCTCCGCAGTTGCCGCAACGGCTGCCCGATGTTTCAGGCCCTCTCGCCGGATGATGGAGCTCCAGTGTCGGGAGAACACTCTTCAGCGGCTTGAAGTGTCTGGAACGGCCACCTGCTGCCAGAGATCGCAGCCGACACCGAAGCTAAAGTTCTGGCCGGTCCCAGCAGGAAACGCCGCTCCAGTCCCGTTGGTAGGCCGCGAGGAAGGGGCGAAGATGCAGCTCGAAGGAAAGCCGCATCTCTGACCAGGTAGGGACTAAGAAAAAACTTCCCCCCTCCCCACCCCCCCACATAAAAAGATTAAACCTCCAAAACAAAAGTTCTGAACGCACTAAAAAACAAAAAAAAGGGCGAAAGACGGACAGCTGTAGGCTGGGCAGCCATAGTCGACGGCGCCCCCACTCACACAAGGTGCTGGACAGCGTCTGAAGATGGGTCCCAACCCGAAACGTCACCCATCCTATTTCTCCAACGATTTACAAGGATGTTGCCAGGACTAAAGGGTGTGAGCTATAGGGAGAAGTTAAGTAGGCTGGGTCTCTATTCCATGGAGCATAGGAGGATGAGTGGAGATCTTATAGAGGTATACAAAATCATGAGAGGAATAGATCGGGTAGATGCACAGAGTCTTTTACCCAGAGTAGGGGAATCAAGGACCAGAGGACATAGGTTCAAGGTGAAGGGGAAAAAATGTAATAGGAATCCGAGGGGTGACTTTTTCACACAGGGTTGGGGGTGTATGGAACAAGCTGCCAGATGAGGTAGTTGAGGCTGGGACTATCCCATTGTTTAAGAAACAGTTGGACATGTACATGGATAGGACAGGTTTGGAGGGTTATGGACCAAGCACAGGTACCTGTTAGTGGGACTAGAGTAGCTGGGACATTGTTGGCCGGCGTGGGCAAGTTGGACCGAAGGGCCTATTACCACACTGTATCATTCTATGACACTATGCTGCTTGACCCGCTGAGTCACTCCAGCACTTTGTGTCTATCTTCGTTATAAACCACCATCTGCAGTTCCTTTCCGCATTCTCATTTAATGCGAACTGGGTTGGTTTATTAACAGGAAAATATCTTAGTTCGTTATATATCATTTCTGATCTTTATGTAACCCTTTCCTGTGTCTTCATGTGTTTTCTGAAACATTATCCCCAACCCCTTCACTTATGAGTAACAGATACTCCAATTCCTAAATGAACAATGTGATTATGTGATGTTTCCACTAGTGGGAGGGTCTAGGGCTAGAGGCCATAGCCTCAGAATTAAAGGACGTTCCTTTAGCAAGGAGATGAGGAGGAATTTCTTTAGTCAGAGGGTGGTAAATCTGTCGATTTATTTGCCACAAGCAATGGAGGTCGTCAATGGATATTTTTAAGGCAGAGATAGATAGATTCTTGATTAGTACGGGTGTCAGGGGTTATCGGGAGTAGGCAGGAGAATGGGATTAGGAGGGCGAGGTAGATCAGCCATGATTGAATGGCGGAGTGGACTTGATGGGCCGATTGGCCCAACTCTGCTCCTATCACTGATGACCTTATCACCTTATTATTACATTTTGGCTCACAGGATAGCACATGTTGCCTCTAAGGTAGAAGATCAGGAAATCAAGCCCCAATCCAGTGCTTAACCTGGCATTGTAGCCTATTGCTGAGAACTGCTGCACTTGGAGGAGCCGGCTTGAGAATGAGACTTTCGACTGAACCGCTGTCCACTCTTCAGCTGACTGTAAATAACGCTGTGCTATTTCAGAGAGGAGCAGCTCGATCTGTTATTTGCCCAATAATCAGTTTAGCAAGGTCAAAGCCAATTGCTGTTTGAGGGAATTTGCTGCATGAAAATTGGGTCTCATATTTCCCACATTACAACAGTGATCACATTTTATCTGAACTTTGCTGAATGTGAAGAACTTTACAATATCCTGAGGCCATGAACACACAGATTCAATTTTATGACCATTTGCTTCACAAATTCCCGATGTCTTCTACACTGGCATGTTTATCACTGGCGTTATTTTGTACCTAAAACCTCTTGTTACATCAGGGCCATCATCAAAAGTGTTGTGGGGGAGAGGGTGAAGAGTGAGGGGATGAGTGGCGATTTAGACAGACTATCCAAATACAGAGACACAGGGACATGTAGATGAAAGGTTGCTGGAGACAAAAGAACAGAGAGCAGCGCAAGGAGACAACATCCTATTCAACCAGTTGTGATCTGATATGTACTGCATGAAGAGATCGTGGAAGCAGGTTCAATAGTAACTTTCAAATGGAAATATTTAAAATATTGATGAGAAAATAATTACAAGGCAACAGGGAGAAAACAGGAGGTTAATTGTTCTCGACTAAAGAGCCAGCACAGGCACAAAAGGCCAATTTACCCCCTTCTGATCTGCTTCATTCTTCAACAGCTGAGGTCCCAGTAGCTTATCACTTCCCTACATGCATACATAATCATAGCACGGAGACACAGAAGGCTGTTCAACCCATAAAAATGATACTAGCTTCAGACCACCTCAGCAATAAGCCGTACTCGTATTTCCTTATAATATAGAAGACTATTCTGCGTCTTCTGGGTATCAAAGATAGACACAAAATGCTGGAGTAACTCAGCGAGACAGGCAGCAGCTCTGGAGAGAAGGAATGGGTGACGTTTCGGACTTCTTCAGACTTCTGGCTATCAATTCATTCCGTTTTCCTGCAACCAATTCTCTCTCACAACACATCAACTCC
Organism: Raja brachyura; assembly: GCA_963514005.1. The sequence goes on from OY740801.1 coordinate 37,675,404, forward strand.
CCCACAGTTGACAATGGAGTGGTCCATTCAATCTTATTCTGCTACATCTTATTCCTCAGCGTTTGGGTTTTAATTTTAATTTTCAGGGGGGTTTTTGCCTTTAATTTAAGAAGTTTCATTAAGGAGATTAAGGTTGTACGGGTTATTGATTAGGGACGATCAGCCATGATCACAATGAATGGCGGTGCTGGCTCGAAGGGCCGAATGGCCTCCTCCTGCACCTATTTTCTATGTTTCTATGAGATGCATCAGCTCTTGATCTCCATGCAGTGCAACTGTATCCAAATCAGCATTAGTAACAAGACAGCATCTCTGGGGATAAAGAATAGGTGACATTATACATGAGGGAGTCGGAAGAAGAGTCTCAACCCGATACGTCACCTACTCCATCTCTCCAGAGACGCTGTTTGTTACTAATGCTGATTTGGATCCAGAGATGCTGTTTGACCCGTTGAGTTACTCCAGCTTTTTTCGGTTTAAACCAGCACCTGCAGTACTTTCCTACAGATAGTTACAAGACCGATTGGCTCAGAATTTAATCCGTCCCAGCACAGACTCTTCATTTGCTGGCATCTAATCATAAACGCCCGCCCTACACCACATTTCTCCACAGCTTTTTGTCTCTTTCCACCACCATCTTCTCAATGTTTCAGGGCGATGATGGATCAGACACACTTGAGACACACAAAAAGCATGTTCAATTATTCAAATTGTAATGCATGTAAAATTGAACCAAAACTGAAGAATGACAGCTTTTCTAAAGGTTTATGTATTATTAAACTGGGCCCGACAATCTCTGTCTTGCTTGAATGAGTCTGCAAGAAGAAGGGCATGATTCCTGGGCCCCTTTCCTGGCACGAGAGTGTGCGAAGGACTTGAATTGTCTGACCTGAACGTACAATTGTGAGTGGTTGTCAGAGCCTAACCACCACTGGACTGAGACCCCTTCAAGACTGTTCAAAATGAGGCAATGCCTCTGACGATGATATTGCCAGGGTCGGGTTAGACTGCTGGTGGCTGGTGCATAGCAGTTGTTATGGGAACAAGGATCTCCTAGCAACAGGATGTTTTCTTGGTCGGGACAGGGGCTTAGTGCTTTATTGATGTTTGGTGATGTACTTGAATAACCCTGGTCGGTTAATGGTGCAATCGTTTTGACACTTGGATGGGTGTGAGTGTCAGGGTGGAGGTTAGTGGCAGGGGATAGCAGTTCTTTCCTGGTTGTCCACAGTATCCTTATCTTGCACCTTTAACCAATATTAGACCATGTTCACGAAGCCTACCCATCGCATCCAGGCTGGGGGGGGGGGGGGCTTACACTATATGGGTGGTGCAGACTAATATATCATTGTTACAATAATCCCATTTTAATTTGAGATACCAGGAGCGCCCGGCCCAGTGGTGAAACTTAGTGGTAGGTGGGCTCGAAGAAGCTAAGCGACACTTTAGTTTATATTCTTTGGCATCAGAACAGTCAAAGTGTCTGAAGAAGGGTCTCGACCCGAAACGTCACCTCTTCCTTTTCTCCAGAGATGCTGTCTGAACCATTGAGTTACTCCAGCTTTTTGAGTCTATCTTCGATTTAAACCATCATCCGCAGTTCCTTCCTACACATGTTTGAACATGTATCCAGTTGCAGCAGCTCTTTGTTCTGCTACCACCAGTATCTCATTGTTCACACTAACTGCATGCTGTGATTTCTTTCGGTGGACATGCCTGACCCAGTATCTCCCTGAAGGCTCCTACCTGTGAATTTCAGGGTTGGTGAGATGGGAGGGAAGAGAGGGTAGGGAACAATGAGGGAAAAGTAATAATCAGGTCCTGAAGTATGGATGGGCCTGGATTTGCACAGAACAGTCCTTGTTGATCAGTGCAGATTGGGCAATGGTAGGTGTAGTGACTTAACATACTGGCCTACTCCCTCCCTCTCATGGTGGAGCGAAGTTCGATTTTGAGGTAACAGTTCAAGGTCATAATTAACAATGCCATTCAAATTTCAATCAGAATAAAGACTGTTGACACTTTGGTCGACTGGATTCAAATGCACATCTCAGGGGACAAATTGGATTGATTTAACCCCATACTCCACCTTGCAACCAGCTCTTTATCCTTAACAATGCGGTTGACAGGCACGCTTGATCCTGTCCAACATTGACAGAAGAGGAACAACAGGTTTTATTAAAAAAAAACAATGCGAATATAACAGAATGTAGCCTTAGACAGCTGGAGCAAGGAAAATACAAATCAATATACTGGCAAAGAAACAACTTGCAGTCAGACTGGGCCGACACCACTGTGTTTCAGATGGATTAAGCTTTTTTAAGGAAGATTAGCGCTCAAGGGTCCTACCATCACTGATAACTGAGGGGTTGGGTCATGTGAAACAACTTGTCAAATGTTTTGTGAGTGTGATGTTTAAGGGGAAAACATTCGTGGTATTGATACATTGTTGGGAATGCATTGTCATTTTTGTATAATAAATATAGATAATTACATCGCAACTGTATTTACTGTATAGATTATAAATAAAGTACATTTTAGGGAGAAAAAGATTGTGAAATCGCCTCCAACTCTATAACCCTTCAGGATACCCCTTATTCATCCTCAATTTCCACCACTGGTTCACTAATTCCATTCCTTCAGCAAACTGTAGCTGGTGAGTGGTATTAGTCAACACAGCTCTTTTTTAGTTTAGTTTAGAGATACAGCGCGGAAACAGGCCCTTCGGCCCACTAAGTCCATGCTGACCAGCGATCTCCACACACTGACACACTATCCTACACATTAGGGTAGACAATTTTACACTTTTCCCAAAGCCAATTAACCTACAAACCTGTACGGCGTTGGATTGTGGGAGGAAACCGGAGCACCCAGAGAGAACCCACACAGGTCACGAGGAGAACGTACAAACTGCGTACAGACAGCAGGATCGAACCTGGGTCTCTGGCGCTGGGAGGCAGCAACTCTACCGCTGCGTCACCATGCCACCCTACTTTGGCTAAGGTGGAGATGATGAACAAAATACACTTATGCACCACAAATCAAGAGTCACAAGTGTTTTATTGTCACATGTACCCAAACGGAACAATGAAATTCTTACTTGCAGCAGCACAACAGGTTTATAAACACAGTACTTATTAAACAACATGATAAACGACAAATGGGTCAATACATTTAAAAAACATTATGGTGCAAAATAATATAAAAGTCCAAAGTCCCCAGTGCCATCACTATGTTCCAAAACCTCAAACATTAACGTTGTTTATCTCTCCACAAATGCAGACGGATCTGTTTGGCATTCCCCATATGTCCTGTTTTTATTTTTATTACGATGTTAAGTCTGCTTAATGGTGGGAATCACTAATAATTTGGTGCTAATGTTGTTTCATCCTTTGAGTGAACAGCTTTTTGCCATTTACTCATGGAGTTGGTGGTGATTTTTCATGGTCACATAAATGGGAGGGCATTGTGTTGAGGAATTGAATGGTTTTAAGGATCAAATACAAGCAGCAGATGCCTTGACTCAATTACAACATAAAACTCAGTCCAATGGGCCAAACAGTACTTACTCATATTGAAGGTTAGCTATCCATTCACAGCCCAGGACAACTGGACTTCTCCACAAGCAATGTCAGATACAGAGGTTAAGATACATTGATTAGCAAAGGCAGTCTATCCTTTCACTAGGCTCATCATTGGGCCCACTGGTGGAAAATGACCCTAGTGACCCCCTTTTTGGAAAAGGTAAGTGCTCAGTTTACTTTTATTTTAGTGTTTGGTTTTGGTTTAGTTTAGAGATACAGCGCGGAAACAGGCCCTTCGGCCCACCGAGTCCGCACCGACCTGCGATTCTCGCACTCTAACACTGTCCTGCACACTAGGGACAATTCACAATCTTTATCGAAGCTCATCAACATAAACCTGTATGTCTTTGGAATGTGAGAAGAAACTGGAGCACCTGGGGAAAACCCGCGCGGTCACGGGGAGAATGTACATACTCCTTATTTTGATAACCTTCGATAATTTCTTAAGGGCCTGTCCCACTGACGCGACATTTCAGCGACTGTCTTCAACCTTCAAACTCGAGGGCACTCGCCTGGAAAACTTTGAGCTGGATCGACCGTCAGCGATGAAACTGTGAGCTGGATCGACCAACCGCACACACACAAACACATCGCAAAGGCGGGGGCCAGGGAAAGCGGGGGAGCGCTGTCTGAAATTCACACCCGTGATAAACTGGGAGGTAAAAGACGGCTGCACAGTGTACGGTAAGTCCTTTAGAGGGCACGGGGGGGGGGGGGGGGGGGGGGTGGAGAGAGAGAGAAGAGGAGAGAAGGGTGGGAGAAGGAGTGGAGACACTCTATGGAGACATATAGTTTAGCGGGCATTTTACATTACCGGTCCGTTTTCCTTGGTCCTGTAACTCCAATGAGCCAATTAAAATGTCCAGTCAGCTAAGGAGATTGCCTACGGCTGCCCTCGACTGCCTGTAACTACATAGTGACCCCACTCCACTGCACTACAAATTCAAAAGACCCATGCCGACCAATCTATACTCGCGGAAAATTTTTCAACATGCTGAAAACTTTTCCTTGACCAAACTGAGGCCGCGAGAATGCGGGAACTTCCCTCGAGCATGAAAGAGAGTTCCAGTGACCTCATAGGACCTCCTAGGACCACGTGTCGACCATGCTGCGAATTTGAGTCGAGGGCAAACTCGTCTAAACTCGCAGATTAGGTTGCCGCAGTGGCACAGCCCCTTTACTGTTATAATATGTATTCAATATTATTTCAACCTTTTCACTCATTTTTATTTTTTGAAGTAACTTAAATTGATTAGCGACATTTAAAAATTAGGGACGAGCCTTTGACAGATGCCACATAGTCAGTCTAGAACAGCGTTTTTCAACCTTTCAACCATTGCAAAACCCTTGTGTAGGTTGGTTGTTTCAGGTGAACCAATCAGAGTAATGCATTAACATTAACTCCACCTTACTGTACACTTTATATTAACACTCACTTCCCATATTACGTAGTTGCACTGGTGGTAGAGATAGAAACATAGAAATTAGGTGCAGGAGTAGGCCATTCGGCCCTTCGAGTCTGCACCGCCATTGAATATGATCATGGCTGATCATCCAACTCAGTATCCCGTACCTGCCTTCTCTCCATACCCTCTGATCCCCTTAGCCACAAGGGCCACATCTAACTCCCTCTTAAATATAGCCAATCAACTGGCCTCAACTACCCTCTGTGGCAGAGAGTTCCAGAGACTCACCACTCTCTGTGTGAAAAAAGTATTTCTCATTTCGGTCTTAAAGGATTTCCCCCTTATCCTTAAGCTGTGACCCCCTTGTCCTGGACTTCCCCAACATCGGAAACAATCTTCCTGCATCTAGCCTGTCCAACCCCTTAAGAATTTGGTACGTTTCTATAAGATCCCCTCTCAATCTCCTAAATTCTAGAGAGTATAAACCGAGTCTATCCAGTCTTTCTTCATAAGACAGTCCTGACATCCCAGGAATCAGTCTGGTGAACCTTCTCTGCACTCCCTCTATGGCAATAATGTCCTTCCTCAGATTTGGAGACCAAAACTGTACGCAATATTCCAGGTGTGGTCTCACCAAGACGCTGTACAACTGAAGTAGAGCCTCCCTGCTCCAATACTCAAATCCTTTTGCTATGAAAGCTAACATCCCATTTGCTTTCTTCACTGCCTGCTGCACCTGCATGCCTACTTTCAATGACTGGTGTATCATGACACCCAGGTCTCGCTGCATCTCCCCTTTTCCTAATCGTCCACCATTTAGATAATAGACTGCTTTCCTGTTTTTGCCACCAAAGTGGATAACCTCACATTTATCCACATTGTACTGCATCTGCCAAACATTTGCCCACTCACCCAGCCTATCCAAGTCACCTTGTAGTCTCCTAGCATCCTCCTCACAGCTAACACTACCCCCCAGCTTAGTGTCATCCGCAAACCAGGAGATGGACTAACAATGTTATGTACTGCACCACCATGATTGATGATTAAAACTGACTTTGAACCAAACTGTTCAACAGCTCTTTATATGTTTACATGTTCTTAACATGTTTTCATGGTGTCAGAATAGCTGGAAAGTACCCATTCCATCTGTTTACCGGGTTTTATTTGCATTTTATTAGTTTTGTTCTTTTACTACGATTTTACTACATACGTAAAAAACGGCATCCTGTCCCATTTGCAACAATCTGGAACCACACCAACAGAAACAGCCTCTCCTGCGACAACCCGCTCCAGAGCTACCCTGGTCATCCGTCGCTGCAGATATTTTTGAATGGCATTTCCAGGGATGGTGTTCTAGGCTCTCACGGCCAGCGGCTGATGTCTTGCACGACACGGCTCCAGCTCCCCGTCGCCTAGCAACTGCTGAAGCCACAGGTGCTCAAACCAGCTGCGGTCCAGAAGCGCATTCAGGAGAAACATGATGTCCAGAAGCGCTCCTATGACAAGTCTAGCAAACCACTCAAACCGTTACTTCAAGGTCAAGTGGTTTGCCTGCAGACTGCAGTTGGACATACCCGACTGGTTTTCGTTCAGGGGCCAGCCAAGGAAACTCGTTCCTACCTCGTCAACGTTGATGGTGTCCTGTGTCGCAGCCGTCAACATCTACTGCCCGTGAACGAACCGCGACCATCTCCTTCCGGTCCTTTCGCACCGCCGCTGGTTTTCCAGGCTCCTGCTGCTGTTGTCTGTCCCAGACCCCCTGACCCCCGCATGTTTTCTCCACGTCGTTCGGTTCCCTCATCCCCGAGGCCTCTTGGCATTCCCAGTGCCTCTAGTCCTGCATGCTCGCCCTGCCGTTTCTCTCCAGGCTTCCTGGCTGCATTCTCCTTCTCGGGTTCTCCACCACCCAGCCCTACTAACTTTTCCGGAATGGAGGGGGAAGGGTTTGTCCGTATGCGTTCGGGGCGGGTTAGCAGACCGCCTGACAGATACGGCAAGTATATTAACCGCATATGTTTTAACAACTGGTGAATAACGTTTCTCTACGGGGAAGGATGTAGGTTGGTTATTGCATGTGAACCAGAGTAATGCATTAACATTAACTCCACCTTACTGTACACTTTATATTAACATTTACTTCCCATATTACGTAGTTACACTGGTGGTAGAGATGGACTAACAACGTTATGTACTGCACCACCATGATTGATGATTAAAACTGACTTTGAACACCAAACTGTGTCTGTACAGTTCTTTATATGTTTACATGTTCTTAACATGTTTCCACCTTGAAATAATGTTCACGTCTCAGGGAACCCCTACATAAAAATTATTATATATCTTTATTAATCTCTTTCTTTATCTTTCATAAAATTAAAGCTCATAAGGCAAACATAATATGTTTTTCTGATAACTGGTTTAAGCAAAAAATAACATGATTTTCTCAAGTTTATTGTCAATGCAAAAAAAAACTGAAATCAAGCTGCTTGTTCAAAACTGAAGGGGAGAGAGAGGGAGGGGGAGGGGGGGAGAGAGGGGGGGGAGGTGGGGGGAGGGGGAGGGAGAGGGAGGGGGAGAGGGGGAGAGGGACAGAGGGAGAGAGAGAGAGAGAGAGAGAGAGAGAGAGACACACACACACACACACATAAACTTTTCATAAACTACCAAAAACATACATAAATAAACTTTTGATAAACTAACAAAAAATCACATAAACATACTTCAATTTTTACAATTCATATAACATCCCTAAATTATGGGTCAAAATGAATAAATAACGTGGGTGAGTGAAGGACTGTACTTGGATGCCAGGAGGCACAGACAGGACTGATGGAGACCGTGTATACTTCTGAACTCGAGTGAGTCACTTGATGGTATACAAATCCGTCACGTACAGTTCCTGTCCACTGACCACTAAAGGCCGTTTCACACTGCCGCCGTATAGACGTCGCTAAATATGACGTCGATAAATATGCCGTACGTGTATAATAAAATTACAAATATGAAATTAAACACAAAAATAACTCAAACATGCATTGACATATGATTAATGGTAGACACAAAATGCCGGAGTAACTCAGCGGGTGAGGCAGCATCTATGGAGAGATTGAATGGGCGATGTTTTGGGTCGAGACCCTTCTTCAGACTGATGTCAGGGGAGGGTGTGGGACAAAAAAGTAAAAATATATATATATATTTCTCTCGGAACCCCTCAGGACCTCTGGCGGAACCTTAGCGTTTCGGGGAACCCCGGTTGAGAAACGCTGGTCGAGAGGAATGTTCAGATGGCAGAAACATACTTCAAAGGAGCAGAGACCTTCTTTCAGATCAGAGCCAACTCCACCTCATGGGATGATTGGGATAGCAGTGAAGAAAGCTAATGGCATGTTGGCCTTCATTGCAAGAGGATTTGAGTTTAGGAGCAAGGAGGTCCTACTGCAATTGTACAGGGCCCTGGTGAGTAATTTTGGTCTCCTAATTTGAGGAAGGACATTATTGCTATTGAGGGAGTGCAGCGTAGGTTCACCAGGTGAACTGGGCTTGTATTCACTTGATTTAGAAGGATGAGAGGGAATCTAATAGAAAGATACAAAATTCTTAAAGGATTGGACAGGCTGGATGCAGGAAAATTGTTCCCGATGTCACAGTTTAAGATTAAGGGGTAGGCTATTGAAGACTGAGATTAAGAAAATCTTTTTCACCCAGAGAGTTGTGAATCTGTGGAATTCTCTGCCACAGAAGGCAGTGGAGGCTAATTCACTGGATGTTTTCAAGAGATAGTTAGATTTAGCTCTTAGGGCTAAAGGAATCAAGGGATATGGAGAAAAAGCAGGAAGAGGGGACTGATTTTAGAAGATTAGCCATGATCATATTGAAAGGCGGTGCTGGCTTGAAGGGCCGAATGGCCTACTCCTACATCTATTTCTCTATGTCTGCAATGCCCAGGTTCAGAAAACGCTTCTTCTCCACAGCCACCAGGCTATTAAACTCAACTCAAAAAAAAATTCTGAACATTAATAGCCCATTATCTGTTTATTTGCACTTTATCTGTTTTATTTATTCAAGTGTGTATATATTTATATAATGGTATATGGACACACTGATCTGTTCTGTATTCATGCCTTCTATATTCTGTTGCGCTGAAGCAAAGCAAGAATTTAATTGTCCTATCTGGGACATATGACAATAATCTCTCTTGAATCTTGTTGAGTGCCAGTTGTCAGAGTGTTTGGCCATGAGCCACTGGAAATATAAGCATGAAGAGATGGCAAGTGGGTGGCAAGTCTGGAGGGTGACAACTCTGGGTCTAAAGCAACCTATGGATCCATTCAGTTGAAGATTAAAGAGCAATGTAACTGAAGTGACCAAAGTGGATAAATAATTCAATAGGGCACATAAATAAAGTTATTTACCGCAAAGGGAATAGTTCAGAACAAGGAAATAAAACCTGAACATAGAACTGTCCATGAAGGGTGATATCAGGTCACATTTCTTCATACAAAGAGCAGTGGGGGTTTCACCCTCGAAAAACCTGTGGTGACGAGGCCAAAATTTTCAAATTCCAAAACTATGTTCCTAAACTTTTGTATTGCAACTGTCAGGCTGTTTGCATTTGTGCAAATTCATCACATTAATTCAAAAGCAAAATATTGCAAACATAACAGATCATTTCTACCCCTGAACTATGAATATATTCAAATTAATGAATTCAAAATAGTGTGTAATAAATAATATGCCTGCTCTTTCTTGGTAGATTCTTTGCTTTAATCCATCAAGCGGGTGGGACAGAGGCTGGTGGATGATGCAGAGCCAGATGGGGAGGGTGTGGGGGAAAGATGGAAACAGGAGGGGGTCGATGAGAGGGATGAACAAAGGGAGACAAAATCTTGGTGGACAGGAGTGTGGGGGAGGATTGCAGCAGAAGTCTGGGTTACCTGAAATTGGAAAATGTAATATTTATACAATTAGGCTGTGAGCTACCCAGCCCAAGCAGAGTACAAGATATTGTTCTTCAGTTTGCATTTGTCCTACCTGTAGCAATGGAGAAGGCCAAGGAGACACAAAAAGCTGGAATAACTCAGTGAGTCAGGCAGCATCTCTAGAGAAAAGGAATAGGTGACGTTTTATGTTGCGAACCTTCTCCAGACCCGGTTACTCAGTTCCTCCAGCATTTTCAGACTTGAGTTACTCCAGCATTCTGTGTCAATCTTCGGTGTGAACCAGTATCTGCAGTTCCTTCCGACACAAGAGACAGAGTGTAGTGGGAGTGGGAAGGAGAGTTAAAATGGTTGGTTGCAATCTTGCAATTGGTCTATTTATTTATAGAAGGACATAAATGGAAGCAGTTCAGACAGTGCCTACTACACTGGTGTATAAAATAGGTGGGATGCCTTATGGGGAAGGGTTATACACTTAACTTTGAATCTGCCGGACATTAGAAGAATGAGATGGGACTTCATTGAAACATACAAGATAACAACCTATTGCACTTTATCTGTTTACTGATGTGTGTATATATATATATTTTACTTCGGAGTCATGTGATTGATTCCGTGAAGAAGCCCCGCCAGTGCGCATGCGCGTCATTACGTCAGACGCATGGCGCACCGACGGGCTGGAGAGCGCAGCTCCACCAGCAGTAAGTTATAAACCAGCAAGTAAGTGATTTAAAACTTTCTGCGGTTTAGTTAGCTTCTGTTAGGCTGGTTACAGGAGCTAGCAGGAGCAACCTAAAAATGGAAAAAGTAACTAAAAAGGCTGCTGCCGTTAAAAGTAAGAAACTTACCGCGGTTAGCGAGCATATGTTGGCTTCAGAGATGCCGGCTCCAAAGACGCCAACTACAGAGCCGCCGGCAGTTCAGCAAATAGCAGCAACTCCGGTGCTTTAGAGCACTGTGGTCACTCCAGTCGGGAGGAAAGCAAAGAGAAAAATGGCCAGGCCTGTCAACTCTGATGAGTCAGGCCAGGAAGACTCCCCTCCTTCAAATAAAAAGGTTTGGGGACATCTTGACAAAATGGAACACCTCATAGAACAAATGCTCAACCATGAGGTGTTCCAGTCGAGTCATTCTGGACCTAACCCGACTTAACTGTATGTCCTGTTTATTTTTAAATGGAAATTTTCAGTACTGCTAAGCAACTGATATCAAAAGGTTGTTATATGGCAACCATAGATCTGAAAGATGCATATTATTCAGTACCGATTCATCACCAGTATCGTAGATACTTGAAATTTAGTTGGATGGGACAGCTGTGGCCATTTAAAGCTTTGCCCAATGGGTTAACCTCAGCCCCTAGATTATTTACAAAGTTGTTGAAACCAGTATTAGGGCTACGCGCCCAGAATCACATTGTGATGGCGTACCTGGACGATGTTCTGATCATAGGCAAAACTCAGGAGGCAGCTGAGGAATCGGTTTCAGTGACCAAACACCTGTTTGAGAGGTTAGGTTTCCTCATCCATCCAACTAAATCCAAATTAGTACCATCTAGAATGATTGACTATTTGGGGTTCGTCATTGATTCAACTAATATGTCAGTGACTTTGCCTACGGCGAAAACTGTTGAAATTATGGAGGCCTGTAGCATTTTGGTAGAGGAACAACGACCCACCAACCGGCAAGTAGCCAGTGTTATTGGTAAATTAGTGGCGGCTTTCCCTGGAGTGCAGTTCGGACCTCTGCACTATCAGAATGTGCAACAAGCTAAAGAACAAGCACTGAAAGAACATGCAGGTCATTTCGATATACCAATGCTGTTGCCAGCCGAAGCTATCGCCGAGTTGCAATGGTGGATAATTAATGTCTCATGAAGTACTAAAGACATTCTGACTCAACAACCCTCAGTTATTTTCAAACTGATGTGAGTGCTTCGGGATGGGGAGCCACTGATACCAAGTCTAGCTGTGGCGGCAGATGGAGTGTGCAAGAGGCATTGATCCAGCAGAGGCATGGGATAAACTATTTTGAATTGCTGGGTGCATTCTATGGCCTAAAAGCATATTGTTCAACAATGAATGATTTACATGTTCAGCTCCAGATTGACAATACCACTACTGATGCCTATATCAATCACATGGGAGGAATTAGGTCAGTATCATGTGATAATGTGGCTAACCTCATTTGGAACTGGTGCATTGCAAGAAACATCTGGGTCTCAGCTATCTACCTACCAGGTAGAGATAATGTGGTGGCAGACACCAGGTCACGCGAATTTAATGACAACACAGAATGGATGCTGAATCCAAAAGTTTTCAAAATGATTGTCTGTCGGTATGGATTGCCAGACATAGATCTGTTTGCATCCAGGTTAAATCACCAGTTACCTAAATATGCCTCATGGGCACCCGATCCAGGGGCAGTAGCAGTGGATGCATTCTCGCTACATTGGGGACGTACGTTCTTTTACGCTTTTCCCCCATTCTGCCCCATCAATCAATGTCTCACCAAAATAGAGCAGGACTCCGCTTCAGGCGTTTTGGTAGTTCCTGACTGGCCCACACAACCATGGTTCCCATTGGTCCTGAGATTGATGACACAGCCATTTATGACTATCCCCAAATGCAGCAACTTGTTGGTTCACCCTTTGCATGATCGTATTAATCTGTTGATTTGCAGATTCTGGCCAGACCGTTCCAGGGGCTCGGACTGTCGAGTAGGACCGTGGATGTGATTACTGCGGCCGGGAGAGATAGTACTAAAAAGCAATATAGAAACATAGAAATTAGGTGCAGGAGTAGGCCATTCGGCCCTTCCAGCCTGCACCGCCATTCAATATGATCATGGCTGATCATCCAACTCAGTATCCCGTACCTGCCTTCTCTCCATACCCTCTGATCCCCTTAGCCACAAGGGCCACATCTAACTCCCTCTTAAATATAGCCAATGAACTTGCCTCAACTACCCTCTGTGGCAGAGAGTTCCAGAGACTCACCACTCTCTGTGTGAAAAAAGTATTTCTCATCTCGGTCTTAAAGGATTTCCCCCTTATCCTTAAGATGTGACCCCTTGGCCTGGACCTCCCCAACATCGGGAACAATCTTCCTGCATCTAGCCTGTCCAACCCCTTAAGAATTTTGTAAGTTTCTATAAGATCCCCTCTCAATCTCCTAAATTCTAGAGAGTATAAACCGAGTCTATTCTGCTTTCTTCATAAGACAGTCCTGACATCCCAGGAATCAGTCTGGTGAACCTTCTCTGCACTCCCTCTATGGCAATAATGTCCTTCCTCAGATTTGGAGACCAGAACTGTACACAATACTCCAGGTGTGGTCTCACCAAGACCCTATACAACTGAAGTAGAACCTCCCTGCTCCTATAATCAAATCCTTTTGCTATGAAAGCTAACATACCATTCGCTTTCTTCACTGCCTGCTGCACCTGCATGCCTAATTTCAATGACTGGTGTACCATGACACCCAGGTCGCGCTGCATCTCCCCTTTTCCTAATCAGCCACCATTTAGATAATAGTCTGCTTTCCTGTTTTCTGGCTACCTTGTACGCATCATCCTTTGCTTTGATACTATCCCTGATTTCCCTTGTTATCCACGGATGCACTACCTTCCCTGATTTATTTCTTTGCCAAACTGGGATGAACAATTTTTGTAGTTCATCCATGCAGTCTTTAAATGTCTTCCATTGCGTATCCACCGACAACCCTTTTAGAATTGATTGCCAGTCAATCTTGGCCAATTCACGTCTCATACCCTCAAAGTTCCCTTCCTTTAAGTTCAGAACCATTGCTTCTGAATTAACAATGTCACTCTCCATCCTAATGAAGAACTCAACCATATTAACGTCACTCTTGCCCAAGGTGGCCACGCACAACAAGACTGCTAACTAACCCTTCCTCATTAGTCAATACCCAGTCTAAAATAGCCTGCTCTCTCGTTGGTTCCTCTACATGTTGATTTAGATAACTATCCCGCATACTTTCCAAAAAATCCTCTTCCTCAGTGCCCCTGCCAATTTGATTCACCCAATCTATATGTAGGTTGAAGTCACCCATTATAACTGTTTTGCCTTTGTCGCACGCATTTCTAATTTCCTGTTTGATACCATCCCCAACTTCACTACTACTGTTAGGTAGCCTGTACACAACACCCACCAGAGTTTTCTGCCCCTTAGTGTTTCGCAGCTCTACCCATACCGATTCCACATCCTCCAAGCTAATGTCCTTCCTATCCTTTTTTACACTTTACTTTTTATCGCTTTTATGTATACACAAATAAAACACAAATATAACAATGAAACATACAACATTATAGTGAAACGTACAACAGTGCAGCAGGGGGTTCAGTTTACAATTAATGATGCAGTATACAGATTAAATTTCATATTAAAACATTTTCCAATAACTTACATTTTTGTCTATAAAATTGTACAGTGTTGATGTCTTTATTTCTATACCTAATCCATTTTTCCCATTTTCTATTAAACTCGGCTTCTTTCACTCTTAGAGAATATGTCATTTTCTCCATGACAAATATTTCCTCTACTATGTCGAACCATTGTCTAAGTCTGGGTGTGTCCGCTCCAAGCCAGTTTCTTGTAATGGCCTTTCTGCCAGCTGTGAGTAGGATTTTAACCAAGTAATGGTCTTCCTTCAGCACCACTGTATTTATATTACCCAGGTATAAAATGGAACACTTCTTGCAGACTGTATATCCTAATACCTCCGTTAATTCTGAATTCACTCTGTCCCAAATGGTTCGATTTTTGGGCAACACCAGAAGATATGTGCATGGTGTGCGTCTGTTTGACCACATTGCCTCCAGCAGGTTTGCTGCCTTAGAATTTGCTTGCTTTTTATGTTAGGCGTAATAAAGAAACAAATCAAATTTTTCCAATTAAATTCTCTCCAATTTTGTGAATTAGTGGATGTCTGTAGTGTTACACACATATGATGCCATTCTGAGATTGTGATGTTCAATTCCTTTTCCCACTTAAATTTTACATAAAATGTAGTTTTAGCTTGACATTCCATTAAACTATGGTAAAGTTTAGAAATCATCCTTAATGTTTTTTGATGATACGCACTATCACTTCTATCACTGGATTCTTTTCTTCTAGTGCCTCCCCTTTTAACTTTTTATTATAATAATCTCTCAGTTGGAGGTATCTAAACAAGTCTTGGTTCCGAAGTGCAAATCTATCCTTCAAATCTTGAAAACTTCTTAGGTCTCCATTTTCAATAACAGTACAAAATGCAGTCATTCCTTTCTTCATCCACTCTTTAAATGTTGAGTCATATATCCCTGGTTTAAATTCATTATCCAAAGCTGTCCATCTTAAATCTTTTTGTCGTTTATTCAGTTTAAGTTGTCTGGTAAGAGTGAACCAGGTTTCCAAAGTAAATATCGTTATTGGATCGATTATACTCCTGATATGTCCAGGAAGCGCTTTTTCTCCCAAAAGTGTTTGGATGTGGAAGTCAGGGATATATGCCTCAATCTCTTTCCACCTAGCTATATAGCTGTCCTCACACCAATTAATTAGTGGTCAAAGTTGGGCTGCATAGAAATATATCCTAAAATTTGGAAGTGCCATTCCATCTTTGTCCTTTGGCAACTGTAGTGTAGTGTATCGAATTCTGGCCTTCTTTCCTCCCTAAATAAATCTAGATATGAATTTATCCCATTCCGTGAATTGTTTTAATGGTACCTCAATTGGCAGAGATTGAAATAAGTACAATAGCCTTGACAAAATATTCATTTTCACCACATTTATCTTACTACTAAAATCCATTGGATAGGTGGACCATCTTTCTATATCCTTTCTTATGTTTTGGTTGATGTGATTATAATTGGCCCCATACAACATTGATATATTTTTTGTAATATGTATTCCTACGTATTTGATTGATTTTGAATCCCATTTAATATTATAATTTTGATTGATTTCTTCTGGAGGAGGACAATTAAATAGGAGGATTTGAGTTTTTGAAATATGCACTTTATATCCTGCATAAAAATTAAATTCATCTATGATCCCCATCATCCTTGGAAACGGGGTGTTTACTTCTGTGAGATACATCATTATGTCATCTGCAAAAAGGCCAATTTTATGTTCTCTGTCTCTTATAGTTACTCCCCTCAGTTCCCTATCTTGACGAATCGCTTGAGCCAATGGTTCAATATATATAGCAAACAGGGTAGGGCTAAGACAACATCCCTGTCTCGTTCCTCTTCCTAACACAAATCTCTCAGTTAAGGACCCATTCACCTTTACTCTTGCAGTAGGTTGCTGGTAAATTGCTTTAATAACTTGAATTGACTCTTCGGTAAAGCCAAATCTTTCTAGTGTTTGATATAAGAATTCCCAATTAACCCTATCAAAAGCCTTTTCTGCGTCTAGACCTATCAGGATAGCATGTGTACTTTCCTTTTGAATGTTGTGTATTATATGTAGGGTTCTTCTAATGCTGTCCTGTGTTTGGCTGCCTATTATAAAACCAGTCTGGTCTTCATCAATTAAATCTGGCATGAACTTTTCAAATTGTTTGGAGATAATTGAAGAATATAATTTATAGTCCACATTTAGAATTGATATCGGTCTGTAGTTGGTACAATTTTCCTTGTCTTTGTTCTCTTTGGGAATTAATGTTATAATTGCCTCTTTCCATGACAGGGGTGTCTTGCCTTCTTTGATAATCCAGTTAAAGGTTCTCAGAATAAGTGGGTTCAGCTCATTCCGAAATATTTTATACCATTCTATAGGGAAACCATCGCTGCCTGGGGCCTTGTTTGATTTCATCCTACCAATTGTCTTCTCTATCTCCTCCAGTGATATTTCTGCCGTGATTATTTTATTTTGTGTCTCTCCAATACAGGGCAGATCTATTGTATTTAAAAAAGTCCTCGTTGATTCCCCATCTACTGTAGAGGTTTGTGTATATAATTATTTATAATATTCCTGGAAGATATATTCTATTTCTTTTGGATCACTCTTCAAATTCTGTGTACAGGGGTCCTTAATTTTGTGTATGGTGTTGTCAGCCTGTTGTTTGCGTAGCCTTCGGGCAAGTATTTTAGTGGATTTAGGGCCAGTCCTTCCTTTCCATTGCGTTAATCTCCTCTCTAACCAGCAACGCTACCCCACCTCCTTTTCCTTTTTCTCTATCCCTCCTGAATATTGAATATCCCTGGATGTTCAGCTCCCAGCCTTGGTCACCCTGGAGGCATGTCACCGTGATCCCAACTATATCATAATCATTAATAGCTATCTGCACGTTCAACTCATCCACCTTATTACGAATACACTTTGCGTTGAGACACAAAGCCTTCAGGCTTGTTTTTACAACACTCTTACCACTTATACAATTATGTTGAGAAGTGGCCCTTTTTGATTTTTGCCCTGGTTTTGTCTGCCTGCCACTTTTACTTTTCACCTTGCTCCCTATTGCTTCTACCCTCGTTTTACACCCACCTGCCTCTCTGCTCTTGTACCTATCCCCCTGCCACATCAGTTTAAATCCTCCCCGACAGCCCTAGCAAACACTCCCCCAAGGACATTGGTTCCATTCCAGCCCAGGTGCAGACCGTCCTGTTTGTACTGGTCCCACCTCCCCCAGAAATGGTTCCAGTGCATTAAAAATTTGAATCCCTCCCCCTTGCACCATTTTTCAAGCCACCTATTCATCTGCAATATCCTACTATTTCTACTCTGACTGGCCCGTGGTACTGGTAATAATCCAGAGATTATTACCATTGAGGTCCTACTTTTAAGTTTATCTCCTAGCTCCCTAAATTCACCTTGTAGGACCTCATCCCTTTTTTTTACCAATATGCACCATTGCAACTGGCTGTTCACCCTCCCCCTCCAGAATGTTCTGCAGCCGTTCAGTAACATCCCTGACCCTTGCACCAGGGAGGCAACATACCATCCTGGAGTCTCGTTTGCGGCCGCAGAAATGCCTATCTATTCCCCTGACAATTGAATCCCCTTTTACTGTTGCCCTTCCCCCCTTTTTTCCCCCCTCATGTGCTGCAGAGCCACCCATGGTGCCATGAACTTGGCTGCTGCTGCATTCCCCTGATGAGCCATCTCCCTCAACAGTATCGAAAATGGTAAACCTGTTTAGGAGGGAGATGACCGCGGGGGACTCCTGCACTACCTGCCTACTGCTTTGCTGGCTATTGGCCACCCGCTCCCTTTCTGTCCTCTTACCTTTTACCTGTGATGTGACCAACTCACTGTACGTGCTATCCACGACTTTCTCCGCATTGTGGATGCTCCAGTATGAATCCAGCTGCAGCTCCAATCGTTCAATGCGGTCTGCCAGGAGCTGCAGCTGAACACACTTCTTGCAAACGTAGTCACCAGGGACACCGACCATATCCCTGATCTCCGACATGTTGCAGGCTGAGCAAACCATGGGGCCAATCTCTACTGACATATCTTACTCCCAAATTACTCTGTATTAAATATATATATATATATATATATATATATATATATATGTTTTTTTTTCTTTTTTTTTATTAAACCCAAAACTTTATCCTTTAAACTTTACTAATAAATACTAATAAATACTGATTCCTTCACTCCTAGAATCCTTAACTCCAGAATCCATAAACCTGAAGGCAGAAATGTAAAAATGTAAACCCCGGGTTGCACCCAATCAGCTGCTTCCTCTGGTCCTCTTCAACCAATCAGAGGCTTCCACCAGATTCCCTCTCTGGAAGATGGAACCAAAGATTTGGATGGAACGTTGCAGATGTTGGTCTCACAACGCAGGTAGCTCCACCCTCTCTCACCAACGGCTCCCTGGGCCTCTGTGAAAAGCAAGCCCCGCGCTAGATTTATACTCACAGCGCAGGTAACTCCACCTGTATGTGTATCTCATGTATCTCGTATTAAGACATATGTATCTCATATTAAGAAACGGGAGATGTTTTGTTTACAGTCAGATATATCTTATCATATTGCAGGCATACTGGATGTATTAGAGTTCCTTGCTACATTGCATTTTGACGAGCAATTGAGTTATAGTGCCATTAATAGTGCTCGGAGTGCTTTGTCCTCCTATTTAGGGCAAGGGTCGGGACAACATTCAGTCGGATCTCATCCATTAGTGTCCCGATATACGGAAATCTGGGATGTGAGCATAGTTCTCACACTGCTTCGGCAATGGGCTCCAATTACATCTCTGTCTTTTCAGAAGTTAACGCTCAAAGCGGTCATGCTCATGGTGCTAGTGACGGCGCTACGGGTCCAGACATTGCAAAAGCTACGACTGGATAGCATGCATTCTTCTGTAGATAATATTACATTTTAATATATGATTTAATCAAACAAAGCAGGCCAGGGACGGCTGGAACCAAAATGAGCTTTAAAGCATACCCCATTGACCTGAGACTATGTGTAGTTACGCACCTGAGTCAATATATCGAGGTAACCAAGACTCAGAGGCTCTGAAACAGCGATGCTCATCAGCCACAAAAAAACTCATAAAAAGGTGTCAGTACAAACTATTTCTAGGTGGCTAAAACAGGTTTTGGATTGTGCTGGAGTAGACACTGATGTGTTTAAATCTCACTCCATCAGGGCGGCGTCAACATCCGCAGTGAAGGCACAGGATGTGCCTTTAGACCAACTCCTTGGGGCCGCAGGATGGTCTAGTGAAGGAACTTTTTCAAGATTTTATGATAAACCTGTCCTCGCAGTGGATTTGGGCATGCTGTTTGAGTTTTCATTTGTAATTCCCCCCTGGGAGAGAGGGGTTATTACTGTTCTTTTATTATTAAAAATGTCCATTGTATAATTTAAGCAATGTTCAATACATTATTTGTTTATCCTGTGTCAACCGAAGCAGTGTGTCGTATGGAACTGAATCTACGGCATGAAATCACAGAGCTTTGAAATCTTCATGGAACCACTCACGTGACTCCGAAGTAAAATAGTAAGATTAAACGAGAACTTACCAGTTTGAAGTTTGATCTTTATTTTATGAGGATTGAGCGATTACGTGCCCTCCGTTCCCGGCCCTCATAATTGCAAAGATCATCTGGTAGTTCTAGTCTTCTGAGTCTTACTATATCACTTTGACTGTAGTTACTGTGATTTCACGCCGCTGCTTTGAAGATTGATGCGCATGTGCACTGGCGGGGCTTCTTCACGTAATCGCTCACCGTAACTCCTCATAAAATAAAGATCAAACTTCAAACTGGTAAGTTCTGGTTTAATCTTACTATTCTATGGTATATGGACACACTGATCTGATCTGTATTTATGACTACAATATCCTGTTGTGCTGCAGCAATGCAAGAATTTCATTGTCCCTATCTGGGACACATGACAATAAACTCTCTTGACTTGACTTGACTCTTGAAGATCCCGAGTTATCTTGACAGGGGAATGTGGAAAAGATGTTTTTGGGTGGGAAAATCTTACATCAGGGATCACTGTGTAAAATTAATGAGTTACTATTTAAGTCAGTGCAAAGCATGACATTTTTCTCTCAAAGATCCAAAGTCGTTGCAAATTTCTGCTTTAAAGCAGTCTTTGAGTATCCATAGCATTAGGGTAGATAGATTGCTGCTTAGAATGGGTCTGTAAAGTTAAACCGGGAGGCGGTACAGCAGAATTAAGATTACAATCACATCACCCATGTTCTTATTAAACACCAGGGGGAGGTTGGAGTAACAAGTGACTTACTTCTGATTTATCTATTCAGATTTATTTAGTTACATCTATACATTACTAAACCTCGGATCTTGTTATCTTCCGGTTTGGTGGTCTTTCTATTTGCACGAAAACGGTTCTCGATAGCGCTACAACTTTTCGCCCGTTCTCCTGCGTTGCGAGTCCACCAAGTTTCATTCCGATCGATTGAATGTCGTAAAGGTTAGCGAGGTTTAAAAATCTTAAAAATCGTACGTGCGCAGATCGATCTCTTCTCCTGCCAGTCGGCGCCGTGTGGATTAGTCACGGACCTTCCCCGTCATGGTCCTCCCCTTCCTGCGCCATCATGTCTTTACTGGAGCTGAGGACAGCCGGTGGAGGTTTCTAGCCGGACTTTGGGAGGGACCCGAAGCAGCCCTCCCACCCCAAGCAGCCACCCAGCTCCAATCAGCAGCCCAGCGTCGGAGACCCAGCTCAGTCCAGCCTGGAGTTGGAGATGTCACCAATGTTGCCAAACGTAAAGTGGAGATTTTCGGCGGAGGAGACTGACCAGTGCCTGCTGTGAGTCCCCATCGCACAGCCACTACTCCTCTGGTGGCCCTCGCTGGCCCCTCCCCCATTCACTGGCTCCTCCCCCTCCCCCCTCCCCCGTGACGCCCCCCTCTCCCCCATGGCTCTTCCCCATCTTTTTTCTAAGCTCACTCCCCTTGTCCACACACCCCTCTCCCCCCACAACTCCCCCCGCCCACACATCCCTCCCCCCACATGCCCCCCTGCCCACACACACACTCACACCCCCCACACAACCCCTCCCCCACACACCACCCTCTTCCCCCCTCCTACACCTCCCCGTCCACACACACCCCTCCTCCCCCCCCACCCCACACCCTCCCCCCCCACCACCCACCCCATTTCCCTCCACTCCTCCCCTCCCACACATGAAGAGGAGGGGTCGGGAGTGCTCGGGGATGAGGGGAAATGAGCCACGCTTGCGCAATTACAGTCTTTGGGTGAGTGGTGGAATATTGCGTTGGGGAACGGGTGGTGTTGGGGGAACAGGTGAGTGGTGGAATATTGCGTTGGGGAATGGGTTGTGTTGGGGGACCAGCCCTCCCATGTGACTGGGACCCGTACCACTTAGTCTAGTTTCAATTAAATATCAGACACTAATGTCAAACATTGGTAAAATAATCCAATACAACTATTCTGCTGCTCAACGTCGCTGTAGAAGATGTGGCCTTACAGAGATTCCTCAAGGAATTGAGAGTCAGAGACTTTTTTCCTGATTGGAAATGTCAAGTAATTGAGGACATGGGTTTAAGACGAGAGGGAGAAGTTAAAGGAGATTTATGAGGAAACATTTTTAATGGAAGGTAGCAGGAATGCACTGCTAAGGGAAGTAGTAGAAACACATACATGTAAACAGCCGTGTGCTTGGGCAGGGAATAGGGGGACGCAGACCAAGAGTAGACAGATGTGTCGGAAGGAACTGCAGAGGCTGGTTTAAACTGAAGATAGACATAAAAAGCTGGAGTAACTCAGTGGGTCAGACAGCATCTCTGGAGAAAAGGAATAGGTGACGTTTCGGCTCGCGACCCTTCTTCAGTCAAGGGAAAGGGAAAGAAGAGATACAGACGATGATATACAGAGATATAGAACCAATGAATGTAACCCTCTCTCTTCGACCCTCCCCCACCCCAGTCATTGTACCAGCTTCAAAGTCGTCTCGTTGAGTCTCATTGTCTGTAACTAGTTTTCACCAAGGCCGCAGCTAACAATGGCCAGTCTCCTTTATTATTGGTACATTTTTGCATATCTTTCATTCATTTGTTCTATAACTCTCTATATCACCATCTATATCTGCTGTTTCCCTTTCCCCTGACTCTCAGTCTGAAAAAGGGTCTCGAGATCGACCCGGAACTACCCATTCCTTCTCTCCAGAGATGCTGCCTGTCACACTGAGTTACTCCAGTGTTTTGTTTCTATCTAAAGGGAAATTAGTCTGGTTCTGTTACAAATGTATGGTCACATCGACATAGTTCCCTTTTGGCCTTCTGCCCAGGTGATATTTAATGCCCAGGCCGTAAAGATAAAGCACTAACGTTAATCATTATTGCTCCAATATACCAAATTTGCTGAAGATAATTAATAACTTTCCAAGAGGTTCAGGGAAGTGATACAAGCAAGGGATTAATTTAATGTAACAGAAAACAAGAGAGGAGTTACTCATGCACATTGCCTGAAACCTCTCCTCTATTTATGCCACTTTCTCAAAGTCTCTGCAAAATTCCTTGTATAAACATCTCTATCTATATAACTAAAAGTCTTCATCTTGTTTGTGCCCACGATATGCGTGTGTGTGTGCGTGTGTGTGTGTGTGTGTGTGTGTGTGTGTGGCCGTCTGTGCGTGTGTTAATCTGGTTAATTCCTATCTTATTTCAAACACTAAAACCTTCCCATTTTCACACATCTGCCTCACATTTTTCTCGTGGTGCCGATGAACATCTTCCCGTCGCATTTCCAATTATATTTCCAAAGTTATCAATTGTTGAAATTTAAAAAACAGCCCGATTTCTTCAAACTCACCCATTTTGGGGAAAAAAATCCGAGTGACGTCCCAAGACAGGATGGGCCACCCTGGAGTTTGGGGAGCAGACCCAACGGCTCTGCATTTGGTCTAGTTATTCATAAAATATTTATGTAATCCAACCTGCTTCCCAATGCTTTTCTTTCCAATTATTTTTGTTTTGCTGTTGCATGATGGTGCAGTTGGCGGCATATAAAAGTTGCAAATTAGCCTCAAAGTTCATATCTCAAAATATTCATGTCATAGAAACATGGCGGCGCTGCGGCCCACCTGCAGTCTGTCTGTTATTTTATTTTTATGTCCTGTTTTTGGTTGGGTTCGTTCGTTTTGTTGGATTGTGTGTGTATGTGGGTGGGGGGGGAGTAACATGTCCGGGTCTCTTCCTTCTGAGGGGGGGGGTGCGACTTTCTGTCGTATTCCCCGTCTCTGTCTGCGCCGAGGCCTAATGGCGGAGCTGGCGGCCTCGGGCCCGGAGCGGTTCCAGCAGCGGCGGCGGCAGCAGCGGCGGCGGCCCGACTCCCGGAGCGGTTCCGGCGGCGGCGGCAGCAGCGGTGGCGGCCCGACTCCCGGAGCGGTTCCGGCGGCGGCGACGGCGGCGGCCCGACTCATGGAGCGGTTCCAGCAGCGGCGGCGGCGGCGGCCCGACTACCGGAGCGGTTCCAGCAGCGGCCCGACTCCCGGAGCGGTTCCAGTGACTCCCGGAGCGGTTCCAGCAGCGGCGGCGGCGGCAGCAGCGGCCCGACTACCGGAGCGGTTCCAGCAGCGGCGGTGGCGACAGCAGCGGCGGCGGAAACCCGACTCGGTCCCGGGGCGGTGACCCAACTTGGTCCCGGAGCGGTTCCAGCAGCGGCGGCGGCCCGACTCCCGGAGCGGTTCCGGCGGCGGCGGCGGCAGCAGCGGTGGCGGCCCGACTCCCGGAGCGGTTCCGGCGGCGGCGGCCAGACTCATGGAGCGGTTCCAGCAGCGGCGGCGGCGGCGGCCCGACTACCGGAGTGGTTCCAGCAGCGGCGGCGGCAGCAGCAGCGGCCCGACTCCCGGAGCGGTTCCAGTGACTCCCGGAGCGGTTCCAGCAGTGGCGGCGGCGGCAGCAGCGGCCCGACTACCGGAGCGGTTCCAGCAGCGGCGGTGGCGACAGCAGCGGCGGCGGAAACCCGACTCGGTCCCGGGGCGGCGACCCAACTTGGTCCCGGAGCGGTTCCAGCAGCGGCGGCGGCAGCAGCGGCGGCGGCCCGACTCCCGGAGCGGGTCCGGCGGCGGCGGCGGCAGCAGCGGTGGCGGCCCGACTCCCGGAGCGGTTCCGGCGGCGGCGGCG
This sequence comes from Raja brachyura, assembly GCA_963514005.1. The sequence goes on from OY740801.1 coordinate 37,699,917, forward strand.
GCGGCCCGACTCATGGAGCGGTTCCAGCAGCGGCGGCGGCGGCGGCCCGACTACCGGAGTGGTTCCAGCAGCGGCGGCGGCAGCAGCAGCGGCCCGACTCCCGGAGCGGTTCCAGTGACTCCCGGAGCGGTTCCAGCAGCGGCGGCGGCGGCAGCAGCGGCCCGATTACCGGAGCGGTTCCAGTAGCGGCGGCGGCGGCAGCAGCGGCGGCGGCCCGACTACCGGAGCGGTTCCAGCAGCGGCGGCGGCGGCAGCAGCGGCCCGACTACCGGAGCGGTTCCAGCAGCGGCGGTGGCGACAGCGGCGGAAACCCGACTCGGTCCCGGGGCGGCGACCCGACTTGGTCCCGGAGCGGTTGCAGCGGCCCGACCACGGGCCCGGTGGACCCCCCAGGCCGCGGAGTTGAACCGGCCCATTCGTGGAGCTCGGTTGAACCGCGGGACTGACTTACCATCGCCCAGTGCGGTCGCGGCATCTGAGGCCTGGATCACCTCGGCGCAGAGGGAAACAAAGAGGGAAGAAACACAGACTTTAAGACTTTGCCTTCCACCACAGTGAGGAGGTGTTTGGTGAACTCACTGTGGTGGATGTTAAATTTGTGTTTATTGTGTGTTCTGTCATTTTTTATTTATTTATTTTTAATTATATGTATGACTGCAGGGAAACAGAGTTTCGTTCGGACCGAAAGGTCTGAATGACAAATAAAGAATCTAATCTAATCTAATCTATTCTTAAAATTTTCCACACATACTATAATGGTAATATGTAACGGTTAAGTATATTGTCATGGTCAGTAGCGACTTCATTCAAACCAGTGGGATATCGTCAACACCCGAATCCACAGTGTTAATTTAATCATTTGTTATTTTTCCATCCATTATTTTAACATGAAAGATGAAATTGGGGATTTACTCAGCATGTCCATAACTCATTTGGTGTAGAGAATTCCAGAGATGTGTAACCATCTAAGAGAAAGGAAATTATGACTAATAATCCCTTTCTGCATAACTCCATCAGGGGAAACATCCTCACCTATTCTTTCAAGGCCCTTTAAGAATCTGATATACCTTAACAAAGCCATCTCTCATTCTCCTAAACTTTCCATTCATCTTCCTAACATTCCGTGTTTCATCAATGGGGATGTCCAGATCTTGGTGAGCGCCAGCACTGAATTATCTCATTCCATTTAAGTAATACATCTCTCTATTCTTCCTCTTCACTCTTTCCTAATGTAAATGCCCACATTATGCTCCATCTTCCATATATATGTTCACTCCTTTTACAAACTTTCCTTGTCCTCCATCCTCACCTATCATTGTTAGTTTAGTTTAGTGATGCAGTGTGGAAACAGGCCCTTCAGCCCACTGAGTCCACGCTGACCAGCGATCCCCGCACATTAATACTACCCTACACACACTAGGAATGTTATTTTACATTTATACCAAGCCAATTAACCTACAAACCCGTACTTCTGTGGAGTTAGGGAGCAAACTGAAGATCTCGGAGAAAACCCACGCAGGTCACGGGGAGAACGTACAAACCCCTTCCAGACAGCACCCATAGTTAGGATCGAACCCGGGTCTCTGGCGCTGTAAAGGCAGTAGTTCTGCTGCTGCTCCACCGTGCCGTCCATTGTAATTTCATTCTCACAGCACCATAGACTTGGGCTCAATCCCAACCTCGGATGCTGCCTGTGTGGAGTTTGCCTGCTCTCCCTTTGACCATGTGGGTTTCCTCCAGGTCCTCCATATTTCTCCCACATCCCAAACACGTGCAGTTTGTGTGTTAATTGGCCTCTGTAAATTGTACCTAGTGTGTAGGAAGTGGATGAGAAAGCACAATAATATGGATGGGCCAAAGGGCCTGTTTCCACGCTGTATCTTTAAACTTTAAAACTTCAAACTCTACCTTAAATTTGTTAACCTTGGCCCCTTCATCTAAGTCATTACTGTCTGTTGTAAAGCGCTGAGCTGCAGTATTGTTCCCCGAGGAGCTTCATGAGTTACAGCCTGACAACCTGAGAACGACCTGTGCATCATGAAGGCAAAGGTCACCAAAAGAATCAGATCATTGTTAAAGCCATCATCCAAAACATCTTTTAAAAGGGAAATAGTTGACTGAAAAGGGGGAACACTAAATGGGACGGTAGGAGAGCAGATCAGGTCAAGTAGATTATGTTGTATGGAAAATAAACGGAGCTGAGATTTGATAGCTGAAGAGCCTCTTTGAGAGCAGTCATATTCCATAATTCCCAGCAGGATACAGAATATAATCTGTGCTGTGAGCTGACGATGTCATACCAGCAGCATTACAGAATTAAAATTGCAGTCAACAGCACATGGATACAGGATCTAAAATAAATTAGCAACACACAAACAGCACTAATAATGGCAAGTGCTATTTTTTTAAACCCAATTCCGGCTCTGAAGGTGACCGCAAACATTTGGCCAAACGATGTGTACATCGACAAACTCTGCACACTTTGCCCATTAGGAGGGCAAGTACTTAACCTTGCACTTCACCCCTTGTCAAGCTACGTTACTTTTCCACGTAGACGCGACAATTCAAACTAAAAATCAAAACCCCTTAAATACACACTCTCAATACCAGCAGGCTCCACTGTGGCCATAGCAACCAGTTCCTCGGCTCCACAGCTGAGCTGCTAGTGGTATCACTGACACAAACAGAACATGCTCAGAAAATAACAGAAAATAATTTACTAACTAATATAAAGCGCAAGAATTATCTACTTAATACAATCAACAAAATAAATAGTTAATGTATCTCTAATTACCTATAGCTGTGAAATCACAGAGCAGTGCTAAAATACCATTGAATGGAATAAGCTCCTGCTCACTGTGTTCAGGCATTCCTTCATGCATCCTTGACAACCACTTACCAGCTAATAGCACCACATGAACCATAATGATTACAGACAATGCAAGGGGAAAAATACTCTTCCACTCTAGGTTATACAGTATGTTCCTGGAGGCTAATCATTCAGAATAGACACCAATAAACCCACTGGGGGATTCAGGAAGAAATTTCAAATACTCAATTAGTTAGAATATGGAAGGAGAACATGAAGTGCTCGGGACGATAGCAGCGGTGGAAAGAGAAATGGAGTCAACGTTTCACAGTGATACAGCGGCAGTGTTGCTCTCTTACAGCGCTAGAGACCAGGGTTCGATCCTGACCACGGACGCTGTCCGTACGGAGTTTGGACGGTCTCCCAGTGACAGCGTGGGTTTGCTCCGGGTGCTCCGGTTTCCTCCCACATTCCAAACACATGCAGATTTGTGGGCTAATTGGCGTGTGTAAATTGCCTCTGGGGTGTAGGACAGAACTAGTGTGTCGCCTCGGTGGGCCGAATGGCCTGTTTCCATGCAGTACCTCTAAACTAATCGAAAACTAAATTAAACTTCAGGTCCATCTCCAGAAAAGGTGTTGTCCAGAAGTGGTAATTGTATCTCTCTATCAACGGCTACTGAGTATTCTAGTACTTTATGTTTAGTTTCATGTCCAATATCTCCGATTTTCTGCTTGTTGGATAGAATTACGAACTGACGACCACTTTGGGAAAGCACTGATAAATTTAAGGGAGAGTTGGAGAATCATATGCAGAAAATTGAAATAGTAGAAGGGGGCTGAATGAAGATAGGTGAGATCAAGCTTGTTGCAAAAATGCTTTAGAAGGTGTTAGCTATGAGAACGTGGATTGTTTCCTCTGGAACACTGATGGTTGAGATACCTATTAGAACTATATGAGATTAACAGAGGCATAGACAGGGTAGATAGCAGTTTTATTTTATCTCAGGATGGATATCAGGTTGGATAAAGACCAGAGCACACAGCTTTAAGGTGAGAGGGGGAAAATGTAAAGATGTGCGGGCCAAGGTTTTACACAGAGTGTAGTGGGTGCCTTGGAAGGTGCTGCCAAGAATGGTTTGGTTTTGTTTGGAGATACAGCGCGGGAACAGGCCCTTCGGCCCATCGAGTCCGCACAACCAGCGAACCCCGCACACTAACACTATCCTATATTAGGGCCAACTAGGGACACTAGTTGGTTACATTCATACCAAGCCAATTAAACTACAATCTCTGGAGTGTACATCTCTGGAGTGTGAGAGGAAACCAAAGTTCTCAGAGAAAACCCGCACAGCTGACTGGGGGAACGTACAAACTGCGTACAGACAAGCACCCGTAGCCAGGACGCTGGCACTGGAAGCGCTATAAATCAGCAGCTCTCCCGCTGCATCACCGTGCCGCCGCTGGTGGTGGAGGCAAGTACAATACTGGCATTTAAGAGACTTTTAGATAGGCATACGGATATACTGTGAGTGAAGGAGTACAGATCATATGCATAGGAAGGATTTGCAGAAGCTGGTTTACACCAAGGATAGACACAAAATGCTGGCATAACTCAGTGGGACAGGCAGCATCTCTGGATAGAAGGAACGGGTGACTTTTCGGGTCTTGACCCAAAACATCACCCGTTCCTTCTCTCTATAGATGCTGCCTGTCCCGCTGAGTTACTCCAGCATTTTGTGTCGATCTATGGATCATATGCAGGCTGATGAGATTGGTTTAGCTTGGCATGTCGTTCAGCACCAAAGGACATGATCGTGTGCTGTAGTGTTTGTTCTATGTTCAGAGTGCAAGTGCTGCAAATATCAGTTGTGTTGAGTAACCTGTCTTTCTGATGGAGTAAGCGGAGACGTGTGAGGACGTTTGGGAATAGGTTTGCATTTGAAGTCTGCTGGCCTGGGGAAATGTGTCATACATCAGCACATTTAATCCGACACAGCTAATAAAATGAGCGGCACTTTGAAAGATTGAATGTGTGTGTGTGTTTATGAGTTAGTGTGTGTGTGTGTTTATGAGTGTGTGTGATTGTGTCTCTGTTTGTGTGACTGTGAGTGTGTGTGTGTGCGTGTGCGAGTGTTTGTGCATGTGGATGTGCTTTTTATGATTGTGTGAGTGTGTGTGTGTGTTTGTGAGTGCGTGTGTTTTTGTGATTGTGTGTGTGAGTGTGTGTACATGTGTGTGTTTGTGAGTGCGTGCGTGAGTGCGAGTGTGTGTACGTGTCTGTGTTTGTGCGTGCGTGTGTGAGTGTAAGTGTGTGTGTGCGTGTGTTTTTGTGAGTGCATGTGAGTGTGTCTTTGTGAGAGTGTGTGAGTGTGTGTGTTTGTGGGAGTGCAAGTGGGAGTGCGAATGCGAGTGCGAGTGCGAGTGCGAGTGCGAGTGCGTGTGTGTGTGTGTGTGTGTAAGTGTGCCCGCGTGCATGTGCATTTTGTCTTTGTGTTTCATTCAAGTGCCTTTCACCCAGTGTTGCTTTATTCTCTACTCCACCCACTGTTTATATGTACGGGATCAGCTTCATTCTGCCCACTAACGTCAGCACTTGCGCATGTGGACCTGGAGTGCAGGCACATGAAAGCAAACACTGCTGCAGCTTGATGGGAAGGATTGCTGCCTCTTGCCTTTGTTTCCCTGTGCAAAGGGAAGCCAGCCATTGTCCCAGCTGTCTTATTTTTAATAGCAGCAGCCTATTCAGGGTTCAGTATTTTCAGCTACATCCTTCTCCAAACAAATGATACCCATTAAACTGTCAGTGCCGTGTGAGGCCAGGAAGAGCAGAGCAAGCCAAGACAGAGTTCCTTCAAAGTCCTCACATTAAAATTTCATTCAGCCTTGTCGGCAGAGACCAGTATGAATACACGGCCAGGATTAGAGTAGAATGTATCAGAATATAATTTAGAAATCATTCCTTTGATGTTCTTTAATTATTCATCTCTCACCGAGTTGGTCTGGGATTCAACAAAAATAAATGAAAAAGAAAGACTGCCATGATCTCGGAAGCTGCAATATATTTTTACACTCCATTAAATATTTGGAGCATTGACACTATTGAAATGAAGGAGCCAGTTTGTACAAGGCAAACCTCTGCGTCACAACATCCGAATAGTGCCCAGACAACTGCACAGCGGTTACCACAGGTGGTAGAGCTGCTGCCTCACAGCGCCAGAGACCCGAGTTTGATCCTGACCTTGGGTGCTGTCTGTGTGGAGTTTGCACGTTCTCCCTGCGACTGCGTGGGTTTCCTCCAAGCGCTCTGGTTTCCTCCTTATTTATCCCCAAAATAATTAAAATCAATTATTTACAAAATAATTGTAAATTTACAAAATACAAACAAACCCACCATCATAATGCAAAGTAAAGCAAATATTTTAAATTATTGATTAAACTACCTGTTTTCCTTCTACATCCCAAAGGTTTATAGGTTAATTGGCCTCTGTAAAATGCCCCGTGTATGTAGCGAGTGGATGTGAAAATGGAAGAACTAATGTGAACGGGAGATTGATGATCAGTGTGGACTCAGTGGGCTGAAGGGCCTGTTTTCATGCTGTATCACTTTAAAAAAATCTATCTGTTTCTTTGATACTGATTGAATAATCAAGGTTACTTGATTGCAACCTCTATTCTTCCTCAAATAATACCAGGGGATTATTTGTATCCATTTAAAATTACAGACAGACCTCAGTTTAACATTGCAAAAAAAAGTTAGCACCGGCAACAGTGTAGCACACGCGGTTCACAGACTCGCCAGCCTCCTGACACTATTGCGGGCTGGAAGAGTCTGTGTACCACGCGTACATGGAGTGTGTGAGGCTACAGCCCTCGTTCCATTATCTAAAGGGGCTGCTCCTTCTGGCTGCACTTCTCACCCACCATCCTCATCTTCGGACACCCTTTTGCGTAGGGGAGAGGGTAGGGCTGAAGATGTCCTGAAGATGGGTTGCTCCTGGGCCTGGCCAAGCTGGCCATCTGGTGCCAGGTGGAAGAGGGCTCTGCCCGAGCCAGCTGCCTGCCCCTTTTCCAGGGTTACATCCGCGCTCGGGTGGTGTTAGAGAGGGACTATGCGCAGTCCACGGGCACCCTGGGGGATTTCCAGGACCGCTGGGCATCACGGGGGTTGAATGCTTCCATGACAAGGAGTGTAACATTGTTTTATAATAGTTTATTTAGTATATTTATTCATCTTGTATTATGGTGGTGGGTTCTGTTTTGTTTTATTGCATTGTAAATATTATTTTTAATAATTGAATATTTTTTTCATTTAAAAGAAAAGTGTAGCTTACTCCATTGTCAATGTAGGATTTGATACTCAATTTTTTGGGAATGGGAATTAAAGCAGGACCTCTCTGACTCAGCAGTAAAACTTCTGCCAACATCTGAGTGCAAGAAAGAAAAATCCTGAGGCTCCATTGATGATTAATTAAATTAGGTTGAATTAGTTTTCTTCTCATTTAAGACAAGAACTGCGTCTTAGTGCTGTGTTATGAAATGGCTTTTTGTTTTAATATTATCTACAGCGTTCATGTGGAATTGAATGAATTAGCAAAAATTATATTGTTAATAAGAGAGTCATTTTGATCATTTTGCAGCATAACTAATATAATTTGCATTTATATAGCACAGGGAGTGTAGTAAAATGTTGCAAGGATTTTAAGTACATTAATTCAAAGATGTTCTAATAATTTGTTGGATTGCACTATCTTGGTGTTGGAAATTTAAGGTACTCAAGAATTGCAGGCTAATCATAGCCATAGTTACAAGACAATTAGAGAACCCACAAAAGGACATTCGCTCTTGTAAACATCATTACGTTAATATTGACATAGATTGCATGAAAAATGCTATTCTTTGTCAAAAGGAATGTGTTTCATAGAGGGTTGGGTGGTGTCTGTGATAATGGCCACAACAGCTTATGGTCCTGGTCACCAGATTATGGGAGGAATGTGGCTGGTTCAAAGAAGATACAGAGGAAGTTCATGAGAATTCTGCTGAGTAAAGTTAGCTATGAGTAAAGATTGGAAAGACAGGAGTTATTTCCTTCAGAGTACTTGGGGAGATGTAAGTGAGGTCCAAAAAATGAAGCTGTACAATGGGGTGGTTAGGCAAGGCCTATTTCCAGTAACTAAAACAGTAAGAACATGGATATAAAGTAGAATAGGGGAGGTCATAAGGTCATAAGGAACAGGTGCAGAATTAGGCCATTCGGCCTATCAGGTCTACTCTGCCATTCAATCATGGTTGATCTATCCCTCCCTCCTAACCCCATTCTCCTGCCTTCTCCCCATAACCTCGGACACTCGTAGGATTGAGCAAAAATGATTCCACCCAGATGATAGTGAGAATGTAGAATATTTAACAATGTATCTGGGCCTGAGCAACAGGATTGAGCTAGATACAAATCAAGATACAATACAACATGTTGTGTCAATGGACAAGTTGCTTACTTCTGTACTACAACTTTTAAGGACTCTATGATTACATCTTAAGTAATGGGTAAAATTGTTGCAGCACGTTTGGTCTTTGCAGAACTGATCTCATGTTTCTTAGTTAAACCCCTGTCCCACTGTACGAGGTAATTCACGAGTTTTCCCGAGTTTTCCCTGATTCGAACTCGGAGAATGTCCGTAGCGGGTCCGTAGGAGTTCGTGGATGTCTCGTAGCGACTCATAATGCTAACGGTAGGTACTCGGGACATCCGGTAACTCGTGATGTTTTTTCATCCCTGCAATAAATGTCCATGAGTAAAAAAATACTCGTGATGAAATTTTTTTTTAAACTTTTTATACCTACCGTTAGCATCACGAGCCGCTGCGAGACATCCATGAACTCCTACGGACCTGCTACGGACCTTCTACGAGTTTGAATCAGGGGAAAACTCGGGAGAACTCGTGAATTACCTCGTACAGTGGGACAGGAGCTTAACCGGTTTGTTTAACTTAAAATAAAAGGTAATTCCTGCTTTCGACAAAACAGACAAACAAATCTGAGTGGATTCACCACAACGAGTATTGGAAAGAAGAGAACTGGACAAACTGTAGATAACACTCCTGCATTAACTCTATCAAAATGGAAAGGATGGCCTATATCTCCGGGTCTGGTCAAGCTGCCTACACATATATGATAGATCTGCAAAGATCGAAGACGTTCTTTGGGTGTCTATTTAATGGGAAGGATTCTGCGGATTGTTTCAAGTTGTTACAATGGTATCTGGACATCCTCCAAAGAAGAGGATTACATCTGGAGAACATAAATGGGCAGGATCTATCATAGGCATTACTGTCCCATTCAACAGGGGGGGGGGGGGGGGGGGTGCTCTTGTACATCATTATGGGGAGGAATAAGATCTGGAATGTCTAGGGTCTCCGCATTGTGAAATCTAGACCCAATGAGGATGGGGAGCAAGGTGAGGGGAATTGTGTAGGAAGGAACTGCAGATGCTGGTTTAGACCGAAGATAGACACAGAAAGCTGGAGTAACTCAGCGGGTCAGGCAGCATCTCTGGAGAAACATCAACTCAAACATCGCCTATTCCTTTCTCCAGAGATGCTGTCTGACCCGCTGAGTTAGCCCAGCTTTTTGAGTTTATCTAGGGTGAGGGGAAAGCTCCATGAAGAAGAGAGCAGGAGTGAAAGAAAGGGAGTCAAATGGTTCCACAACAATCATGGTGTGACAGAAACCTACGCAAAGTAGCAGCCTACCATGTCCACGTCAACTATTAGCAAATACCTGACTATCCCAATCCCAATCCCATTTACCAACTCTTGGTCCATAGCTTCCATTTGCTCACTTCAAGTGCTTATCCACCTGTTTAAAAGTTGTGAGTGTACCTGCCTCCACTATTTTCACAGGGCAGGGTGCTCCAGACTTCAATCAAACTCTGGTGTGAGAAAGTTCTTCCTCTGCTCGCCTGTAAATCCTTTACTGCTTACCCTAAATCTGTGCCCTCGATTTCTCTGCAATGGATAATGGTTTCCCAGTATCTACTCTGTCCATGCCCCTCAATATTAATATTTAGTATGTTCCTCTGTTAGTTTCCCCCTCCCGAGCCTTTTTCACTCCAAGGAAAATAAACCCAGACCATCCACAATACTGAAACACTCTCCAGACAATATCCTGCTGAATCTCTCTTGCACCAACTCCAATGCAATTCTATAATCTGGCAACTAGAAAATGCATATAATATTCCAGCAGTGGCTGGAAATCAATGGAATACAATGTTTTATAAATCTGTGAGTTCCCTGCTCTTATATTATGTGTTCCAGGTAATGAAGCACCCATATATCATCTTCACTATCAATCTACCAGTGAAGCCACCTTGGACTTGTACACCTGCCTTCTCTGTTTCTCAATACACCCTCATTGTGTATGTCCTATTCTTATTAGCGCTCCCAATGTGCATCCCATTACGTTGCATATGCTATTGCTTTGCCCTGCCTACCAACCAATAAATATAATTTGGTATCTATAATTATCCTCCTCACTATCAACACTCACTGTGGTGCGGTGATAGACTTGTTGCCTTAGATAGACTCTGGATTGATCCTGACTATGGGTGCTCTCAGTACTGTGACCGTGTGCGTTTTCTCTGGGTATTCCGGTTTCCTCCCACATTCCAAAGACGTGCAGGTTTGTAGGTTAATTGGCTTCAGTTAATTGTCCCAAGTGTGTGTGGGATAGAACTATTGTAGGGACAATCGTTGGTCGGCGCGAACTCGGTGGGCCAAAGGGCCTGTTTAAAGAGTATTACTAAACTAAATTAAACACTACACATTTTCATTCATCTGCAGGCTTACTAATCATACTTCCTACATTCATATCCAACACATTAATATTTATAACGATCGGGCAGGGCTCCAGCACCATTGCGTGCGTTACACCACTAGCCACAGGCTTCCAATTCACAAAAACAAGCCTCCACCACCACCTTTCGCTTCCTATCACCAAGGCAGTTTTGGATCCAACTTTCCAGACAATGCTCTCTACTCTGCACTTAATTCAAGGGAGGTTGAAGTAGACACAACATAGAAGGAGGTCATATCTGTGTAGATACAGGTCAAACCGCCCATCAGGGCAGGACTGACCCAGTAAGTGGGTTACCTTACCAGTCACACAATCACATTCTGCCGTTAAAATCAGAAGGAGAAAAGCTCTTTTACCAAGATGAGATAGAAGGGATAAAACCCCGAGACCCGGCAGAAATAAACAACTCCAATAAAGCTGCACTGGAATATATATGGGAACTCAGCCTGATTAAAGAAGGTGGAAAACTAACTCCCAGCAGAGCAGGCAGCCTGATAAAGGATTGGCTCCATAAATCATGTGCAGCAGAGATGAGCTGCGGTATTAGAGCATCTTATGACACACTACAAGCTGGTTCAAAACTGTTTCTAGGCCCAGGAGGTAATAAGCAGATCGCCACCTCCATCATCACACAGCCATGCCAGTTATTTGACAGTTGTCGTTCACATATCTTCCAAGGATTTGGCTGCGAGCTAAAAGCTTTATTAGGGCAACTTGGTTAGCAAGCTCTGAACTGGATTTTGTTTCTGTCCTCAGTGTTTGTGGCCCTCGGCTCCACTACTCCACATTCAGATGCATGAAAGCTCATAGAGTCAAGCCTGGGTGCTAAATAAAGGAACACATCTTAAAACTGAATTGATTAGTGGCTGCGAAAAGTCACACCTCAGGCTCTGGTGCTGTGTCCCCATACATAATAATTGTCAGTCCATCATCTGCTGTTACCACACAACCTAGTCAAAAGTCCCGACATCTGTTTGTAATCAGATGAAGAAGCCACTTACAGTCCACACTGCCAAGCAGCATGAGACTTTACTTTCTGCATCTCACACCTTTAATGTTTCAGATGCCTGCAACATCCAGCTACTCTCCTACAGCTAAAGATAGACACAAAAAGCTGGAGTAATTCAACAGGTCAGGTGGCATCTCTGGAGAAAAGGAATAGGTGACGTTTTGGGTCGAGACCCTTTGTCTTGACCCGAATCGTCACCTATTCCTTTTCTCCAGAGATGCTGTCTGACCCGTTGAGTTACTCCAGCTTTTTGTGTCTATCTTTGGTTTAAACCAGCATCTGCAGTTCCTTCCTACACTTTCCTACAACTATCAGGGTGTTGAACGAACCCACAGATCACCATGGGACTTTAATTGTGTGTTGCACTCATTACTTAGTTTCGATTTGCATCGTATTTATGGCTGTTACTGTCTTGGAGCATGCTACATGCAAGTTATGGATAATTTATCTTTTCTTATGTTTGGCTGATCTATAACCATATAACAATTACAGCACGGAAACAGACCCTCTCGGCCCTTCCACTCCGTGCCGACCATCAAGCCGTGCTGATCTATGTTCACGCAAGATTTTCACTATACCTGTACCTCAGTGCATTTGTTCATTCGATAATAAAGTCTGAGTGCCCTGCTGTAATGCTACAATAATTCAATAATCATAAAAGTGTTGTGGCACAGAAGCAGGCCATTCTGCCCTCAAATTAATGATACCTAGTAGAGCAATCCCACCATTCTCTTACCAACAATATTATTTCTTCAGAGCGTTGCAAATTATTCTTTCTTAAGTGCCTGTCCAATTTCACTTCAAAGGCACAGACTGATAATATTAACGAGCAGTGAATTCTGGATGATAATTGCTCTCTAAAGTGAGAAAAATAATTTCTCCTATTCCCAATGTCGTTTGCCCTATTTTTTAAATCTGTGTCTCCTGGTCTTTGAAGTAATGAGAATGGTATTGGCATGCAAACATATTCAGGTGCAATGAGAGATTCTGCTGTTACATATGCAACAGAGGCAAGGCTGCTCATTTGTCAATGTAACATTGAATCGACAGTGAACAACAGGTTACTGAAGCTGTGCAATCTATTTCTGGGAATTTTGTGTGAAAGTCTTCTGTTTTATGAATGCCATCTGATGGCATAGTTGCACCATGTGATTTGAAAGCATTACGCTATGATCCAAAATAAATCCTGTAACCAGTTATATTTATAAAACTATTCCACAGACAATAGACAATAGGTGCAGGAGTAGGCCATTCAGCCCTTCGAGCCAACACCGCCATTCAATGTGATCATGGCTGATCATCCACAATCAGTACCCCGCTCTTGCCTTCTCCCCATATCCCTTGAATCCGCTATCTTTAAGAGCTCTGTCTAGCTCTCTCTTGAAAGCAGCCAGCGAACTGGCCTCCACCGCCCTCTGAGAATTCGCAGACTCACAACTCCCTATGTGAAAAAGTTTTTCCTCGTCTCCGTTCTAAATGGCTTACCGCTTATTCTTAATAAGTTAGACTACTGTATAAGTCTGCCCTTAATTAGTCTACTCACCCTTATCCAGTTGCATTCTTTCGGGCTATTCTGCCTGATGCTACATTAAGTAGGCAAAATGGACCGAAGGAACCAGATAGCACCCCTCATAAAAGCATTGAAATAATGTTACAAATTGTGAAGTGTGAACCTGGGGAGGTTTAAATTATGCACTACAATTAAAAGTACAGATACTGCCTACAGCATGTTCTGCAGATATTCTTTAAAAGCCTTCAGTCAGATGCACTGTGTGGGGAAGTAGCCAAACTAGGCACAACATGGATGAGCAAGGGGTGAGGTGCCAGGGGAAATTTTCACACCATCCTGATTTGGAAAATCATTGCATTTCCTTCATCACCACTCGTTCCAGGGGCTGGAACTCTCTCCCTAACAGCATGTGGATGATACCTACACCACAGGAACTGAAGCAGATCAGGAAGACAGCACACCACCACCTACTCGTGGGTAATTAGAGATTTGGACAACAACCAAATTATAACAGCCAGCGCACAGGAGAAGGAAATAAAAAGCTTGAAATAGAGAGAATATCTCCTGTGAATTATGTTAAATAAAAACGGCTTAAAAGATTATGTCATTCTCACTACTTTTAATAACGGGTGGATCTGTGAATTCAGCAAGCAAGCTGGAATTAAATATCCTCCTCTTGTAAACACTGACCTTGGGAAGAGGTCTTATAACCTGAGAAAGGTGCCTGGCATCCTCTTAACATGTTTGAGCTTATACGGTTCTGATTTTTGTTGGTATGATTTAAGTGGACTGGATATGTTTTAAATAGAAATAGACTGGAAAGAGAAGAAATGCGGGGGAAAGAACTGCAGATGTTGGTTTAAATCGAAGGCAGACAGTCTGAAGAAGGGTCTCGACCAGAAACGTCACCCATTCCTTCTCTCCAGAGATGCTGCCTGACCCGCTGAGTTACTCCGATGTTTTGTGTCTGTCTATGGAAGGTTTTGCAATGAGCTGGCCGCTGGCAGATGTAATGACGGTGAACTTCAGATGAACTAGGTCCTTCTCCAGAGATACTGCCTGTCCCGCTGAGTTACTTCAGCAGTTTGTGTCTCTCTTGGAACGAGAAGAAGCCTTGTGCACCCAAGGCTTGATGGCATCTCACAGATCATCTGCTCAAATAACTTCAACCATTCTGGATCCGGTCACTTGTGGCAAAAGATATTACATATATCTTCTGCCATTTAAGCAGCCAGAAAATACATCACAAGCTGTTATATACTTAACAGCAAAGATACTCGAGGAGCAGTATCTTTGCTTAACAGTGAAGACTGATAGAGTTGACAAACTACACTCGTTAATTTTTTAAATAATTTTGATAGGAAAAATTGATGTTTATTTTTGGACGTTTATTCTGATTTTTATTTATTGAATTTTCAGGACGGCAACACATCAGCAGCCTGGGAACAGATTTATAGGTGATAGTTTCTCATTAAAAGCTTATCTGGATTTACGCTTAAAATTGAAAGAAAATAACCTGCCTTTCACAGCCTCCAATCCTTGTAAATGATATCGAGCTTTAGGTGAGCGGAGTTCATAACATTTCACAAATGCTTGTTGTTGGAACCTGTTTTTCTGTAAGTTCCCTTTAGCTGTTTGCCTCTGTTATCCACTGATCTTTGTTAGTATCCTGTAGGACAACTGTAATGCGACACAATATTGAGAAGGTCATCTGAGAATGGATACATGGTCTTGAAGGGGTCTTGACACTGAGCTGTCAATATTTTATCCAGGGTTATATTATGAGATATTACATAGAAACATAGAAACATAGAAAAATAGGTGCAGGAGTAGGCCATTCGGCCCTTCGAGCCTGCGCCGCCATTCAATGTGATCATGGCTGATCATCCAACTCAGTATCCCGTACCTACTTTCTCTCCATACCCCCTGATCCCTTTAGCCACAAGGGCCACATCTAACGCCCTCTTAAATATAGCCAATGAACCGGCCTCAACTACCTTCTGTGGCAGAGAATTCCAGAGACTCACCACTCTCTGTGTAAAGATGTTTTCCTCATCTCGGTCCTAAAGGAATTCCCCCTTATCCTTAGACTGTGACCCCTTGTTCTGGACTCCCCCAACATCGGGAACAATCTTCCAGCATCTAGCTTGACCAACCCCTTAAGAATTTTGTAAGTTTCTATAAGATCCCCCCTCAATCTTCTAAATTCCAGCGAGTACAAGCCGAGTCTATCCAGTCTTTCCTCATATGAAAGTCCTGACATCCCAGGAATCCGTCTGGTGAATTTTCTCTGTACCCCCTCTATGGCAAGAATGTCTTTCCTCAGGTTTGGAGACCAAAACTGTACGCAGTACTCCAGGTGTGGCCTCACCAAAACCCTGTACAACTGCAGTAGAACCTCCCTGCTCCTATACTCAAATCCTTCGCTATGAATGCTAACATACCATTTGCTTTCTTCACTGCCTGCTGCACCTGCATGCCTACTTTCAATGACTGGTGTACCATGCCACCCAGGTCTCGTTGCATCTCCCCTTTTCCTAATCTGCCACCTTCAGATAATAGTCTACCCTCATGTTTTTGCCACCAAAGTGGATAACCTCACATTTATCCACATTATACTGCATCTGCCATGCATCTGCCCATTCATTCAGCCTATCCAAATCACCCTGCAGCCTCCAAGCATCCTCCTCACACCTAACTATTCCCCCCCAGCTTGGTGTCATCTGCAAATTTGGAGATGTTGCATTGAATTACAAAAGCTAAATGTTTTTTCCCTAAACTATAAAAGGTTAAGGCGAGAGTTTACTGGCTGGGGATTCTGTTGGGATTGATAAGGTACAGTGGAGAAACACATCATGTTATTTGGAAGACAGAGATATTCATAAAATCACAGGCCGCCCATTCAGGGAAATGTTAGGGAAATGTTCTTCAGACAATGGTCAACACAGAGTGGTAGACTTACTGCCTTACAGCGCCAGAGACCCGGGTTCGATCCTAATTATAGGCATTATCTGTATGGAGTTTATATGTCCACCGTGTGACTGCGTGGGTTTTCTCTGAGTGCTCCGGTTTCCTCGCACACTCCAAAGATGTACAGGTTTGTTGGTTAATTGGCTTCTGCAACTTGTCTCTAGTGGGTAGGATTGAACTAGTGATTGCTGGTTAGCACGGATCCGATGGGCAGAAGGGCCTGTTTTCATGTTGTATCTCCTAAACTAAACTAAACCTAAATACTGAAGCTAAAACAAGAGGTAGGAGAGGTAAAGAGCTCAGAACACAAAACATATTGTGCTAAATTGATTCAAAAAATAAATCTGAGATTGTTAATCTCTGCTGAGGATACTAAGGGAATATGGGCCAAGGTTGGTAGATGGAGCTATAATGCAGAATAGTTTACCACTGGGCTGAATAGACTACTCATTTTGCCACTCAATATTTTAGTGTTCATCGTTCAGTCTAAAGAAGGGTCTCGATCCAAAATGCCACCCATTCCCTCTCTCCATAGATGCTGCCTGTCCCGCTGACTTACTCCAGCATTTTGTGTCTACCTTCGATTTAAACCAGCATTTGCAGTTCTTTCCAACACATTTTACAGGGTTCAACGTCCTTTTGCGGGTTGGATTATGAGGTACTTAAAAACAACATTTTCTTGGCATGAAGCAAGACAGAAGCAGCATGATACCTCCTTATCCACCCAGGACGATATGCTTGGGTGAAGGCAAAAGGGACCATTATTTTGTGACATATACTTGGACTAATATGCCAGGGTATGTCACATTCGTGGGCCCGATGTGACTGAAGCTTGGAGAGGGTCTTTGGCTTGACTTCCTTCATAATTATTGAGTCAAATTCTATTTAAGTTCACACATGATGAGATAACTGTTGTGTTCCTCCCGTGTTCTCTTGTTACAACTGAAGATCATGAAGCTCTGTCAAGTTGACAGCCTTTAATTTTCTCATACTGGGATTTTCTATAGATTCTCCGAGGGAAATACTGACTTTGTGCCCTGGAAATACTCCCAGGAAAGCTTGCTTGTTGGATTCACAGATTTGTCAGTTGTTAAAAGTAGTGAGAATGGCATAATATTTTAAGTCAATCTCATTGAGCACAATTCATGTGAGATTTTAACTGTTTGAAGGTTATTTTTTTCTTTCATGTGTAGTGTTGGTTTCCTTTTCCCACATATACTGTCTCCAATGCAAGATCAGTGCATCTTATGATCAACGACATGTATCCTCTTCAACCCAGCCGACACGTGATGTACCAATTCCTACTGTGTAGGAAGGAACTGCAGATGCTGGTTTAATCATAATCATACTTTATTACCCAGGTATGTTTTGCAACCGAAGATAGACACAAAATGCCAGAATAAATCAGCGGGGCAGGCAGCATCTCTGGATGGAAGAAGGGTCTGAAGAAGGGTCTCGATCCAAAACATCACCGATTCCTTCTATCCAGAGATGCTGCCTGTCCCACTGAGTTACTCCAGAATTTTTGTACTGATTCCTATTGCGTGAGACTGAATCAAATCTACTGCTTATGAGAAGAAGTGACTGAACCACAAAAATTGGTGATCAGGATTTCTATCTTGCAGAGGCTTGGTAACAGTTCTTGGACGTCTCTTCATACTGACTCCCTGACACTGACTCCGCCAACAATTACCTGGCCATTGTCTTCTGTACCATTACTGATTGCATTACTTCTGGATATCCCCCCCCCCGCCACGACCTTCAGAGTTCCCCAACCCAGTACTGCTTGATTCACATGCATCTCCTCTAACCTCGTCTGTAATACTGAGTGCTCTGGATGTATCCTCCTCTACATCAGTGAGACCGTGTGTAGTCTGGGCAATGGCTTCGCCGAGCACTTGCGTTCTGCCACAGTGGCCATTTGGAGCTCCTAGTCGCTAGCCATTTCCATTTCCCTCCTATTCCCTCTTTGATCTGCCTGTCCTTGAATTCCTCCAGTGCCAGGGTGAGGCCAAATGCAACCTAGATAAACATCACCCCATAATCCACCTTGGTAATCTACAACCCAATGGAATAACGTTGAATTTTCGAATTTCAGGTAATCCGTTCTCCCTTGGTTGCTCTATCCAGCCAGATCTTCCCGCTTATCCCCTTCTTTCCCACCACACCTGCCCTATCGCCCCCCACTCACACCATCTGCCCACCACTACAAACTCCTCCCACTGACTTCCCTTCCCCCACTGTTCCTCTCTGGTGACTGAACCTCTCTTACTACCCATGATCCACCATCAGGTTCCATCATCTGCATCCTACCTCCAATAATCACATCCCAGCCTCTGTTATTTCCACCCCTCTCTCCCTCACCTGACTCCCATCTCACAATCCCAGCCCCCTCACCTGGACGACACAGTGGCACAGCGGTAGAGTTGCTGCCTTACAGCGTCAGAGACCCGGGTTCAATCCTGACTACGGTGCTACTTTTACGGAGTTTGTACATTCTCCCTGTGATAGCGTGGGTTTTCTCCGGGTGCTCTGGTTCCCTCCCACATTCCAAAAAAGTACAGGTTTGTAGGTTGTGTAGGAACGAACCGCAGATGCTGGTTTATACCGCAGATTGACACAAAAAGCTGGAGCAACTCAGCGGGACAAGGCAGCATCTCTGACAGGCAGCAGAGATGCTGCCTGACCCGCTGAGTTACTCCAGCTTTTTGTGTCTATCTCGGTTTGTAGGTTAATTGGCCTGGTATAAATGTAAATTGTCCATTGTGCACATCGGATACTGTTAGTTTGTGGGGATCACTGGTAGGCATGGACTCAGGGGGCCAAAAGGTCAGTTTCTGCGCTGAATCGCTAAACTAAACTAAACTTGGATAGACATAAAAGGCTGGAGTAACTCAGTGGGACTGGCAGCATCTCTGGAGAGAAGGAATGGGTAACGTTTCGGATCCAGACCCTTCTTCAGACTAGCAACTCAACTTGGATTTACTTATCACATGCCAGCTCTTGCTGCAAACCCTCACCTATTTATACCAGCTATCTCCTCTCCACTCTTTCAGTCCAGAGGACGGGTCTCGACTCGATATGACACTTCCATTTTCGTCTACAAATAAGGTTGCCAACTGTCCCGCATTAGCCGAGACATCCTGTATATTGGGCTAAATTGGTTTATCCCATATGAGACATCCCTTGTCCCGTATTTGACTGCTACTACTTGGGTCGAGGGGACTGTCGGGTCGGAGCGCCGTGTCCGGCCCCGCCTCACCCGTCCCGACATAGTGCAGCCCATGGAGTGCAGCAGCAATGCCTCGCTCGTGGCCCCGTCGGTCGGCAGCCCGGCCAGCTGTACGACCTTCGCATAGCGCCGACAGCACCTTCTCCTTCTCATGGTCGATCATCGGTTCATGAGTTGGATTAGGTGCCGGACTTTGTGCGCGACGTCATGTGGGTCAGGCCAGAACTCCTCTGCTGACCAGTGAGCTGGGCTTTGTGTGCAGTCCAGCACCGGGGCCAACTCATCATTCACCCAGCCACGGCCGAGTCGGTCAACGAATCGCCGTAGGGAATTTGTCCCATATTTTAACCTTTTGTCCCTTATTTGGGAGTGAGGTTTGGTTTTCACTCCCTATGTAATTGGCTCACGATTGCTATGCAATAATGTCAAATTTGGTTAAAAAAAGAAACTTTTGGGTTTGAGGCTTGTACTGATGGAAGCGTTAACAGCCCCATGAGACGCTAAATTGAAGTCCATTGTCCATCACATAGATTAATGTTCGTTCTAGGGTTTTTTAAGAATAAGATGGATGCTATGGTTAAAATATATTCCTCAGCAAAATATTTAACACAGTAATGATTATATCAATTATCCAATATTGGAGTCTTGTCACGTGTATATTATTTGCAACATTTCCCCCACATTATAATGATGATTGCATTTCTACTTTAGCTATTAACTTTCTGGGGATGCCTTGAATCCAGGAAAGGTTCTATATAAATAGCGATCCTTTCTTTCCAGGTGACCCAGATAGTGTAGCTATGGTGCAGTACAATTGACTAATGCATTGACAAGGCCTTGGCTTTGTGCATACTAAAATGCTATTCCAATTTTACCTTTTCAGCAGAGGTGCCTTTCTGTTGCATGTTTGCATATTGCTCCATTTTATATATACATAATATCGTTAAATTAAATTTAACCAATTCAGAAAAAAAAGAGTAGAATTGCTGGGGTAGGAAAATGTTTGCATTTTGACTCCACAGCATTGAGTTCAGAAGGAACTAATATCAGCACTGCCACCAAGAGGTGCCCAATGGGACTGCAGCAGTTTGAAACAGTCCTGCTGCAAGTTGTGCTTTGACCAGTAATCCATTACATCCAAGTTAAAAATGTCTACCCATCAAATCAAATTGAGTTTATTGTCATAAACATAAGTACAGTGAGGTCCAGGTACAATGAAAATCTAGCCTGCAACAGCATCTCAGGCACATAGGCTCAGACAACATACAAAAACCTAAATGACGCATTAATTATAAACAAATTATACAAGATATGAAAAGGAAAAGGCTGTGCAAAAATCAATGTATAACTGCAAAAACACAATTGGAAAACAAGTCCATAGTTGTGCAAGAGGTCGTCTGTGGCATTCTTTTGCTGAGGTAGGATTAGGGTTGTGCAGGTCAGTTGAAGAATCTGATGGTTGTAAGAATGTACCTATTCCTGACGCAGGCAGTGTGGGACTTCAGGCTTCTGTACCTCCTGCCCACGCAGTGGCAGTGAGAAGAGGGCATGGCCCAAATGGTGAGGATCCTTGATGATAGATTCTGCCTTCTTGACGAAGCACCTTATGTGGATGGTTTTGATGGTGGAGAGGGCTGTGTCTGTGATGGACCCAGCTGAATCCACAGTCTCTGCAGCCTCTTGTGTTCTAGTGCATTGGAATTACCATGATGCAACCAGTCTGCATTCCTTCTACAGTGCAACTGCAGACTTTTATCAGAGTACTCAGTGACACGCCCAATCTCTTTAAACTTCTAAGAGTGTAGAAGAGTGTAGAAGACTGCATCTATGTTCTGAGTTGTGGACAGGTTAACTGAGATGTTGACGGCCAGGAATGTGAAGCTGCTAACTCTCTCCGATGCTGACCAACCAATGGAAACTGGCAGCTGGTCTCCCAACATCCCCATCAGTGATACGTTTGCCCCTCCGGTAATGCGTGTTGATCATTGGCTGGAGTAATTGTGAATGTCAGAGGAAATAACAAAAGATGATGGAATATGCACTTTCCAGAAATGTCAGCCACGTGAAAGAAATAAGACTTTATAATCTATTTCAGGGATGCCTCGTGACCAGAGAAAATATGGAGATTGTGCTGGGAGTCTCAGTTACAGTTGATTTCCACTGCACCGTTTGTATATTCAGATTTTGACTAGCTTATTGTCTGATACACTGGGATGCAACAAAATTCAAGAGAGTGCTTAATTGTCATAAGTACAAACATTGCAACAATGAAATTGTTACATTCAAATACAAATATAGTATATAATAAACACAAATTCAATAAATTAATAACCTCAATACTAGTGCAAAATAAACCCTGAAGTCAATTAGTGCCTGAGCGTCTGGGGTAACAGGAAATAGGACATATAGACAGTGATGTAGAGAAATGTAGAACAAATTAATTAAACATATTAGGCATGTTACAAAACTTACCTTCAGCGGAGCTGCAGTTCAGTCACTGGTCGTGTGCGTGACTTAGGCGCCTTGGAGAGGGGGGCGGGTTTAAATTGCCATTTTTCTCCAACCTGTTGAAATCGATCTTTGTCAGGCTGTTTAGTTGCTGAAGAAAATTCGCTCCAACTGCCGTTTTATCAAGTTTATTAAAAATAGCGCTGGATAATTTAATAGCAGGAGTAAAATTAAAATCATCTTTGAAAGTCGTCAACGCCGACAACGGGACGGATGTCACGTACGGGCCAAAGCATTTTACATATAAACGTGTTTCTTAGGATGCCTTTAATCAAAATTTCACGTTGCGAAAAGGTGATTTAGGCCCCATACGAACCGTCAGTGTTTTTCCTGCTGATATGGGGTTTAAATTCACCACAAATGCAACATTCCAATTGATCGCGTTCCACAAAATCGCACTCGCAAGATGATTTAAATGGCCATTAATTTACGGGAATTAAACACTAAATTCCTTCCATTTGGCCTATAAATTCATGACAATGAGATTTTAAAATTATGTTATATTGTGAATTATTGTGTGAATGTTATTTGGACACTTAGGCTATTAAAAAAAGTTTATCTTTTCTTAAGAAATGGATAGATGTTTAGATCTACTCATTGAAATTTGTAATTAGCTACAATTAGGTAACTAATTATATGCTTTAATTTCAGGTCATCCAAGTAAGATTGTTTCATATTTGTCTCAGAATGCTTCAATGTATAATAACTGAACATTTAATTCAGTTCACTTAATTTTTAAGAAAGTTATGGGCTTTTGACTGTCCTTGATCACAGCTTTTGAGTTAAGTCAATGGAAAAGCAATAGGGAACAAGATGCTAATTTCTGAGTATGAAAATGGCCATAACTTTTCTTTTATACTGAAGATATGAAAGTGAATTAGGTGTCAAATTAAACTTCTTTTTATGCTTTATCTGATGGGATAAATTGAAGACTTGATTTTTAAAATCTCAAAATGTTGTAACATTGCTAAACATATGCAAAAAGGTAACGATGATAAAATAGGCTTTGGTTCCTTTATCATCATTACTTGTGTGCAGGGAACACAAAAGACTCAGCGGGTGCAGCAGCATCTAAGGAGCGAAGGATTACACAAAAATTACACAAGGATTACACATGCCTCACCTTGATTGAAGAGCAGGAGAGGAACTACAATTCCCGTGGTGCATGTGCCCCTGGCGGCGCGCGGTGCAGGACGGGACGGCGGCGCAGGGCTGGGAGTGTACCCGGGGTTGGTTGCCGGGGTAACGCTGGCCGGGAGCGCGGTGATGGAGATGGAGCTGCTGCTGCTGCTGCTTGCACTGGCGTTGCTCGGCGTCGTCTCGCCGGCGGACGTGGAGACGGACGGAGGCTGGTGAGAGCTGCTCTTCTTTCTTTCCTTCACTCGGGACAGTTTCACGGGGATGCGCAGATTTTGCTATTCTGCAGAGACACCTGTGGGATGCGCAGCGTGCTGCCTGCTTCAGAAAATGTTTGACATAAAATTAAAAAAATGCTGGCAACACACACCTGGTCGGGGCAGCACCTGTGGAAAAAGTTAAACGTCTCAGCTTCCACTGGGGTTTCTCTCACGACTGGTGCTGTTTGACCTGCTGAGCGTTCCCAACGTATTTTGGACCTCAATTGCATTTCCGGTATCTGCTGGTTTTCATTTACTTCGGTAAATATTGCCCATTGAATTTCAACATATGACAACGTGGCTCTTTATATCCACTTAGGGTTGTACCAACGCCCAAAAAGCCTTTGGGCAATAAAGGCTTGTGGTGACTGCCCGATAGACTTCCTGTAATCCTCCCCACAATAGGCTTTTTTCGAAAACCCTGCAAATTATTTTTCCTCGTTGCCCTTCTGATAGTCCTCTTTAGCTTGGTTTCAGCCACTGCTATAGTCATTGAGTTCCAGATCATGGCCACTGCATTTAATATCAACCTGTGGGCTACAACTACCCCATATGCAGTCAACAACTCGACCATTCGGCAAACTTAGTGATCCTGCCTCTTACATTCATGTACAAATCATTCATATTTATTACAGATGGCAAGGGTCCCAGCATTCATCCCTGTGGAACAATACTAGTTGCAGTCTTCCAATCACAAAAATAGCCCTATACCATCACCCGTGATGGAAATGGGGTTGGTATGCAGGGGACAGCGCTCCCCTACTTTTCAGTTTCCAGTTTATGACCAATTTCTGTACTAGAAGGGTCAGAGACGCACATTTATTAGCTATCCTCATAGCTGCCAAGTAGTACGGATTTTCCATATTTCGTACGGAAATGCAATACGAATACGGAAATATGAATTTGCATTGTTAAATACGGATTTAAAAAAAAACTACCATGGATAATCGTTACAAGTCACCGCTGCACCGGCCATGAGACGAAAACGATTTGTTAACTACCACTGTTAGTACTTGTTAACAGCCAGTAGTTAACATGTAGTTATACAATGTGTCATCAATACATCGATCCACATTCCTCAGTAAATGTATGACTAATTACTAATGATGCCCCGTTCCTTTGAATAAAATTCACGGGAGAATTTCTTAAAACTCAGTCATTGAGGGCTCCGGACTGCGAGCACGGGCTTCTTCCTGGTGTGCAGGTAAAGTCATTCACCCACGTTGTGTCTCTCGGTCTTTCGCTCTATCCCTCCCTCCCTCCCTCTCTCACGCGCTCTCTCTCCAGCTCCTCATCTCGTCTCTCTCTCTCGCTCTCTCACTCCATCTCTCTCACCCTCTTCGCCTCGAAGTTCCCGGAATCATTTGCCGTTTTGCGGTGACGGCTGCATCTGCGGTTCCTTCCTGTTGGGGGGTGGGGGGGGGGCTGGCCCGTGGCGGCTCCTGGTCCGTTCCCTCCGCTGGTGCCTCCTGGCCCGCTGAGTTCCTCCAGCACTCTGTGTTTTTTGTTTTGGTCTGGAGTTGAAGGTGGACACGGGGGGCTGGGGTGGCTCAGCGGGACGCGTGGCGGCTCTGGGTAGAGGGCCTTCTCTCCAGAGTCACTGCCTGTCCCGCTGAGTTACTCCAGCTTTATGCCTATCTTCAATTTCAGAGTTAAATAAAAAGCATAGAGTGCTGGAGGAATTCAGTGGGCTAGGCGGCATCGGTGGAGGGAATGGATTAGGAGTTGTTTTGGGCCAATAGGAAGGAACTGCAGATCAAAGATACTAGAGCGGGTACAAGTATCTTTGCTGCAGATATTCTTCCGATTTAAATCGGAATTCCGATTTTATTGTTTTCCTATTTGCAAATTTTTTGTGCCCGATTATTTGGCAGCCCATCAACCGATGTCTCTAAGGGGATTGCGTCCCATCACTGACCAGCTTCCCCTAAAAGTCCTGTCCAATCAACAAATCGGTCTTCTCCCGTCCAATCAGCCGCTCTCCAAAGGCATTGTGTCCAATCACATAATGCGCTGGTCACTCGGCGGCCAATCCGACATAGTCTCCGAGGGGGGTTGTGACCAATTACTGACCTATATTTGTTATACCTCTCTTTATTTGACTGAGTTACTGATACAATGTGTATGTAATCATATACGCTAAAAATGGCCCTGAAATTTACCATATTACAAAAAAATTCTCATGGGTGGTTTATAGCGTCTACCCCCTCTCTTCCCCCCCCCCCCTTCCATCCCAACCTCAGCTTCACGGACCTTAGCGTACCCCTAATTCCTAAAATCCATTTCTATCACCATCTGTATCTCAATGTCAAGACAATTTTAGATCCAATTTGCCCTGCAACTCATGGGCCTTCATCTTTGGACCAATGTCCCATGTAGATCCTCGTTGAATAATGTATTGAGTGCCTAGTAAACTATATCTACCGCACTGCCCTCATCATACATTTTCTTACCACCTGCAAGAACGTCAAACAAATTAGGCATAAGGGATATGCCCTTGAAAAACCTATGCTATCTAGCTTAGTTCCTGGAAAACACAAAGTGCTGGAGTAACTCAGCGGGTCAGGCAGCATCTCAAGAGAAAAGGATAGGAGACGTTTCATTTCAGGACCCTCCTGCAGTCTGATGAAGGGTCCTGACCTGAAACATTACCTATCTGTGTTCTCCTGAGATGCTGCCTAACCCACTGAGTTACTTCAGCACTTTGTGCCTTCTTTTGTAAATCAGTATCTGCAGTTCCTTGTTTTGAGATTAGTCCCCTACCTTTCCAAGTGATCATTAATCCTGACCCTTAGAATCGTTTTACCAAAACTTCTTTACTGGCGTTTTAGGGTTACAGGTCTCTAATGGCCAGATATTTGCTGTCTTCCAGTCATCTGGTATCTCACTTGTGGCTCGTCAAGATTTAAAAGTTTCAGGCAGAGCAGCAGAAACATCGTCCCTGCTTTGGGGTAAATCTCATGTGGCCTTTAAGCCTGCTGAGGCATTGTACCTCTTTATTTATTGAGATATGCAGTGGAATTTCAACTTCTTATTCATTGAATTTACCAATGGCAAAGTCCATTTCCTTTGTGAATACCAATGAAATGTTTTAATTTAGGACCTCGCTTAATCTTGAACTCACACATGCATTGACTTCACAGCCTAACCCCCGGACTTTCATCTACCCACCTACTGTAATTTGTACTGTAACTGTAACCCATACTGGATATAGGAATCCTATTATCCATTCTATTTATCCATTGTCTTTTTATAGATATGTATATAGCGCTGCAGAAACTGTGCACCTTATCCCCCCCCCCCCCCTTTTTTGTCTTGTTTTTGCACTGAGTAGGAGCAGTTTTTAATCTCACTGTACATGTGTATAGTGACAATAAAAGGCATTCTGAATTTCTGTCTACAGACAGATTCCCTTGTTGGCTCTTTCCTGCCCTTCTCTGTCCCTGGTTATTATTTTGTCACTCGTATACATAAAATTTATTGCTGGATTCATCTCTCCTTTTAAGTGTCACCCTTTGTTCTTATAGTAATCATGGGCCTCCCCTTGTCTGCATTTCTTGATATGTTCCTGCTATATGTTTCCTTTTTTTGTCTTTATCCCATCTTCTGACCCTGAAATCCATATCTCCCTTTAATTATTACACTTGGGCGATACGGTGGTGCAGCGGTAGAGTTACTGCCTTTCTCCACTTTAAGACCTTTATTCATGATCTATCCCTATCTTTTTCCATAACCACATTGAAATATAAAGTTACGGTCACTCTCTCTCCAAAATGATCCCCCACTTACATTCCCTCCAGCTGACTGGCCTCATTCCCCACGATGCTGTGATTCTCCATCCCTCAATAGTCTATATAAATATTGTCAAAAAGGCTTCCTGAATCAATTTCAAACATTTCATCCCCTCAGCCTTTTTGCATGGAGCCAATCCCAGATAATATTTGTGAAATTGGTTTCTCCAAGTATAATAACTCAATTTTGATCAAATCTCTCTAGTGTTTGTTTATGTATTTGCTCCTCTTTCTGTAGTTGACTGTTGGAAGATCTGTAATACACCCCCAACAAAGTGATTGCACCCTTATTGTTCCTAATTTCCACCAATGAGGCCTCATTTCAGGAGTCTTCCAGAATACCATCCCGTAGTACTGAAGTAATGCAATCCTTGACCAATGATATAATGCCATTTCCTCATTTACATCCTCCTTTGTTTCTCCTGGAAATGTGATTTCCCACGATATGGAGTTGTTAGTCTTGTCTGTCATTCAACCATGTCTCAGTGATGGTAATAATGTTGCAATCCCATATGTTAATTAAAGCTTGGAGTTCATGTCAAGACTGTTTTATTGTCATATGTCCTGAAAAGGAACAATTACATTCTTACTTGCAATAGCACCACAGACGCGTGACATCATAATGAACAACAAAATAAGTTATTTTTATAAAAACAAACAAAATAGTACAAAGACAAGCCTCAAGTCCATAGTACAATGAATGCAGATCCGAGATTAGTTTACATTCATGGTGTTCAATAGCCTGATGGCTGTTGGAAAGAAGCTGCTCCTGAACTTAGACGTTACAGTTTTCAGGATTCTTTATCTTCTTTCTCATGACAGTGCAATGAGAGCATAGTCAGGGAGATGTGGGTCCTTGATGGTACTGGCTGCCTTTGAGGCAGCGCCTCCTGTAGATCCTTTTGATGGTGTGGAGGGAAGCACCCGTGATGCACTGGCAGTGTTCACCACGTTTTGTAATCTCCTACATTTCTGGGCATTCGAGTTGCTGAACCAGGCTGTGATGCAACCATCAATATGCCAGCATAGTTCACCTGTACAGTTGAAGAGAGTATTTGTTGATGTACTGAATCTCCTCAATTTTCTAAGGAAGTAGAGACATGGGTTTTTTTATGATTGCATAAAAATGTCAAATTTAACTTTATATTTCTCTCATGTCCATTAACTCTTGCCCCCCCCTCCTCCCCCCTTAGGTTAAAGGGAACAGTTTTTCCATTTAGCTTATCGAAACTCATCATAATTTGTTTGTGCCAATATTAATTCTGTGAACCTACTTTGCACTCAATGACTAAACCTAGCTTCCTCTAAGAGAACATAACAACAAAAATTCCTTACTTTTGGGAAGGTTCAAAAATATTTGGTACCATCGGTCCAACGTTCTGAGGGAATTGACAGCATCTCAATGTCTTGAGTGAAAGGAGGCACAGCATTCGAACTTAAGAGATAAGTACAGGAATGGTGAAGTAGATCCTTTAGACACCTTTCACAGAGATCATATTTGATCTGATCTTGGCCTCAACACTTCCTTCCTTATTTCCCCATGTTCAACTCTCTCTTCCTCCCTCCCCCCTCCCGCCCCCCCCCCCACAGAACAAAACTCCTCTGTCCAAAACATATTCAATGTTTCCACCTCCATAGCTCTTGAAGGTGGAGAATTCCAAAGATTTACAGTTCTTAAAGATAATAAATTCATCCCTATCTTATACAGACAATCCCTCATTCTGAAGCAATGACCCTTGTTGTAGATTTTCCCGCAAGGGGAAGCACCATCTCAAGACCCATCCTGAAACATCCTATCAGTATCATGTAATGTTACGATCTCAGAAGGAGTTAATTCCCATGCTGGCCTTGAGGATTAGAACAAGTTGTTTTACTGCCGAGAAGTTACTTTTGAATTCACACCATTTTAGTCTTGTCATTCCTTGCCATATAATTCGTTAACAATGTCTTTTTTTATACGTATACCAATAATATCTACTTAAATAATTAGAAAACCTGCAAACATTGGAAGTCTGAAATAAAACCAAAATTACTAGAAGTGCCCAGCAAGTAAAGAAGCATCTATTGAAAAAGAAACACAGTAAATATTTCAGGTTGACCATCTACCCATAAGCTGACCACTACTATTCTTAACCCCTCTCCTCCCTCTTATTAACATACTGCTTAACTAATGTCCTGTATTATGATGAGTGGATTTGGATAGCAGGTTGCCTCTTAAATATGGGTAGGAATTAATTTCCCTAATCAAAAACCCGAGTGCAAAAATCTAGACAAACACTCCCAAATTGCTAAAAAGTTTGGTGCAATGCCAGCAGTGTGTTGTCTTTTGAAAACGAGTTGTTACTTTTCAGATGTATAAAAATAGCAAATTATGTTATCCTGGTCAATATTCATCTCATAAAATATACAGATTATTTTGCAGTTTGTAGGAGCTTGATGCTTGCAGATTGGCTGTGACATCTGCATTTCAGATGGAATGCTACAACGTCAGAGATCCCCGCATTTTGGGAAACTGTGTAAATTGCGGCCCTATTCATTCTCATGTAGGTGTAAATTATCTCTAGGGGCAATTTTGATTTTGTGCAGAGAATTAGTCCTGGATTCCTAACCAATATTATCCTTAAATGAACTCGCTAAAAACTGGGAGTTTGCTGTTTACGTGGGTCTGCTGTATTTGAACTGTTTCTGCATTTCAGAAATGTTTCATGGGCTGGAAAACATTTTGGGACATTCTGAAAGGCACAACGACCTTGCAATTTTTCTTCTAATGAAAGAAAAAATAACACTGCAATTATTTTAAGTTGCCATAATTCCAGTCTCAGGTAACTGACTCCATCTACTGATGCTGTACTCCACTCACCACCGTGAGCCGAACTACTAACTCCAAAATCTTCTCATTACTAAAGGCCGCACCTAAATTGTGGGATGAACTCCAAACATATGCGAGAAGTTGTGGACAATTTACAAAGTGAAGAAAGTAATATTTACTTGCTATTATGGTAATAATTTTCAAAAGTCATTGAAGAGAGAGGCCACAGTTCTGCAATATCACAATTTACGTAGGGTAATGCTCATCATTAAGACGTACTTTTATAACTTTATCCCTGCCCCAGCACATCAGCCGCTGAACCATTTATCCACCCCTTTCTAACTTTAAGTGTTCCTTGCTTTACCTCTCTCCATCCCACCCCCTTCCCAATTCTCTGACCAGTCTGACTGTCCCTAATTAAATTTGATCTCAGTTTGCTTTGTTATTACCCTCTCCTAGCTAACAATGATTTATTCCACATTTTCCTTGATCTCCACGCCCTTTGATGTCTCGTTCTCCCACTTTACACTTCCATATCTCTGTATCTTCCCCTCCCCTGACTCTGTCTGTAGAAGGTTCTCGACCAAAAACGCCACCCATTACTCCTCTCCAGAGATGCTGCCTGTCCCACTGTTACTCCAGCATTGTGTCTATCTCAGTTTAAACCGCATCTGCAGTTCCTTCCTACACCTTTGTCTTTAGATTCCACTATTCCATTGCTCCCATTGTAGAGTCTTCAGTCTTCCAGGTTCTGAAATGCTTGAGGTTATCGAAAATTCTGCCACCTTTGTTTTAACTTGAACAAAATCTAATTTATCCCTTTGTTAAATATTGTTGTGGCAACGTTTCAATTTGTTACCTTGCTTTCAGGTGGTAACACCCCTGTGAAGACCTTTATGATGTTTTTATATTTTAAGTGTAAGTTGTTTTACCAGATTAGGATGAAAGCAGTCAGGACAAAGAAATTAAAATATTTGAAGTTTGGGTGTGAGAGCAGTAGTGTAAGAGCAGTTCAGCCAAGCTTGATGTTAACAGATTAAAATATCAGTATACAAAAGTGAAATAATGTCAAGGGATCTTATTCAATTACGTGAGAGAGCAAACAGAAACTTGCCACACCTTTGGGAACAAAATGTTTTGGCTCCTTCCTGAACTATTAATGTGAAATCATTTTACACAGTAGCAATGAGTCATAATCTACAAATGTGGACCAGTTCTCTGGCAGATTGTTACATAAACTGCTAGTATAGATCTCTGTGGCACTCAGGAAACTCGGCTGATTATACGGAAATACTTGATCTCCTGAGCTGAGTAACTTATGCACGTGCACTACTGTTAAATAATAGAACTCTACACAATGTATTGCATATCCATGTCAATAGCTTTAAAAATATATAAAATTTGAGAGTTGGCAGTGGCGTAAAATGGCCCAGATTTGATTATGGTTTTGTCTCAAACAAAAAACACTCATGATTTGAATGAAATTCTTTAGACTTTAGAGATACAGCATGAAAACAAGCCCTTCAGCCCACTGAGTCCATGCCAACCAGCAATCTTGTATACCAACTCTTTACAATTTTACCCAAGCCAATTAACGTACAAACCTATACATCTTTGGAATGGAGAAGGAAACCAGAGCACCCAGAGAAAATTCACGGCATCACAAGGGGAACGTAGAAGCTCTATATAGATAGCACCTGTAGTCAGGATCGAACCCAGGTCTCTGGTACTGTAAGGCAGCAACTCTATCGCTACGCCACTGTGCCGTCCCTTGTAGATCTTGCATATCAAAGTACAGAAATGCATGTATAATTACATTCATAATCCAAGATGATCCAGAAATGCTTCACGTATCAAACCATGGTCCTTTGATAGATGAACCTAATTGACATTGCAGACATTTCACCCAGAGAGTTGTGAATCTGTTGAATTCTCTGCTACGGAAGGCAGTGGAGGCTATTTCACTGGATGTTGTCAAGAGAGAGTTAGATTTAGCTCTTAGGGCTCACGGAATCAAGGGATATGGGGGAAAAAGCATAAACGGGGTACTAATTTTGAATGATCAGCTATGATCATATTGAATGGCGGTGCTGGCTCGAAGGGCAGAATGACCTACTCCTGCACCTATTTTCTATGTCATGTGGGTATGTGTTACTGATTTATTGTTTTGAATATTTGAATCTCAATTGCTAATTGAAATATTCAGTAACAATTTTGCACCTCATTTTTGCAGGCATACAGATCACTCCATGCAACTGGTTGATAAAGGATCATGCAATGTGGACGTGAGAGACTCTTTGACTTATTCCGAATTTATTCACTGGTATGTTTTTAGAATCAAAGCAGAACTATTTGCTACCTTCATCTTGGAGTAAGAATTGGATTACATCAGGGCGCTGTGATTCTGAACTTGTCTTATGCCAGATCTCAGAGTATCTCAATCTTATCAATTTAGATCTTGACGAAAGCTTGGCATAGTATAACGTACACCAAGTGTTATAGAGTGTTAGACATGGGAGACTTGAATACTTTATAATTTATTAGAATTTTTATCGTGCTTGAAAACATAGAAGGTGGGTGTCTTGGCAAAATCCCATTAAAACCTATGGTGATAACATTCTCTGAATTTAAGTAATTCTTTGTGCTACTGTCGCCTGGGCTTAAAATTAATGGCACTAATCACATGGCGGTAAGATTTGTGAAGACATTTTTGAGGAAATATATATATTTTTTAATTCCGCAGGGTTTGGAATGTTTGTGAAGCTTGGTGCAGGCCACAAACTCATTTTTGTCTATACTAAGTTAAATTAGTGTTTAATTATTGGGATTCCACGTAAGCAATTACAGGTCAAACATTTCCCTTGATCAGAGTGGGCAACTTCCAAAGTAGCCTGAATATTAATGAAATTAATTCATATCTTCACAAATCCATGTAAAACCCTCGTAATTGATTATCATCCTTGTGCCAACAGTCATCAACCAGAAAACCAAGATTGTATGAGGGACAGTTTGGGTAGGGTAGATTGGGACATTATATTATTGGATAGAAGAGTGAACAAACAATGGAAAGTAATCTGCAACAAGATTTGCAGAAAATATTCATATCTTTAAGACCAAATTGGTCCAATTGTAGATTACTGGAGAAAGTAAAAATTGCATTAAATCTATGGAAATGTGCATAAAATGGCTGGAAGAAACAGTGGGAGTTGTTAATAGGCATCTAAATAGGTGAAATGGTGTAGAGCATGTCATAAGTAGGGACATTAGAGATGCTTTTAATGCTTTTCCTTGCATTAAATCTAAGGATAGGTGCTCAAAATGGCTGGAAGAAACAGTGAGCCTGAGGATTGGTGTTTTGTAATTCAACAAAAGACGTTCAAGAACAGGGGAACCAAGAATATGAAAGTAGACTGGCAGCAAACATAAAACCCAATTGTAGACGCTTCTATGCCTACGTAAAAGAAAAAGACTACAGTGAGGGCAAATATGAATCACATAAAGATCGAGAATGCAGAACTTATAATTGCAAATAAGGAAATAACAGAGAAGTTACACAAATACATGGGTACACAAAAGGCTGGAGAAACTCAGCGGGTGCAGCAGCATCTAAGGAGCGGAGGAGATGGGCAATGTTTCGGGCCGAAACCCTTCTTCAGACAAGTTACATAAATACATTGTGTCTACTTTCATGGGAGAAGACACAAAATACTTCCCGTAAATACTGGAGAACGGTTCAGTGCAAGCGAAGCAGTAGTAAAGAAGAAATACTACTATAGATGTCAATGAGGCTGAAAACTGATAAATCACAATGATCCTTTGAAAGGAGTAGCTTTGGATGAAGCGAGTGCTCAGGATTTCATCTTCTAAAACTCTATACATTCTGGTTCCTGCAGATTGGAGGGTGGCAAACATGAGTCCACCATTTAAGAAAGGAGGCAGTGCGATGGGGGTGGGGATGGGGGGTGTTTATAGTTACCTAAAATTGGAGAAACCAATGTTCATATCATTGAGTTGCAAGCTACCCAAGCAGAATATGAGTTGCTGATTCTCCCGTTTGCCCGTAGCCTCTCTCTGACTCTCGAGGATGCCTTCGTCAGTATTGGAATGAAAAGAGAAGTTAAAATGGCTAGCAACTGGGATATCCAATAGGCCTTGGCAGACTGAGAGCGAACATTCGGCAAAGACCACGCTTGGCCTCGTCATGCGTGTCATTGTGTGGCAAATAAATAGGACATTTCTGAGTGTAGCCAAATTAGTGAGATATTCGCCACTTATTGACAGATCTTTATGCTGAAACAAGGTCATGTTTAACAACTAATGCAGTTTATTTCATTTTTGCTTGAGATGCACGAAATGAAGATTATATCAATAGTGCCTCAAGATGGATGGAGGCACTGCAGTGGTCTTATTCTGGTTGGTAGGTTGTGAGGAGAAGGGTACCATAGGAATCATTGTTTTGACCCCATTTATTTAGAAACTATGCCAATAATTTGACTGAAGGGACAAGGTACAACTTTCCAAGTTTGTTAGTGACCCAAAACCAGATCAGAACGAGTGTGGTGATGAGAAAGCAAAGAGATTTCAAACGGATATGGAAAAGCTAAATAAATGGGCAACAACATAGCACATGGTGTACAATGTGGAAATGTGTGGTTATGAACTTTGGTAAGGAAAACCGAATTGCTGATTTTCTTTGAATGATGAAAGATTGATGTTCAGTGGGACCCGTGTGTCCTTGTACTCAGGGCACTAAAAGCACATACTTGGGTGCAGCAGGCAAATATGAAGACAAATGATTATTTAGTCTTTATTTCGAGAGGATTTGAATACAATAATAAAAATGGCACA
The DNA here is from genome assembly GCA_963514005.1 of Raja brachyura. The sequence goes on from OY740801.1 coordinate 37,734,650, forward strand.
TTCCAATTATATAGGGCCATGGTGAGACTGTACTTGAAGTATTGTGTACAGGATAGGTCTCCTTACTTAAATGTTTATGCAACAAAGATTCAATGCATTCATTTCTGGGATGGCAGGTTTGATGCATGAAGAGATTGAATAGACCAGAATGAGAGAGGATCTCACTGAAACATCCAAAATTCCTTGAGGGCTCCAAAGGATGGAAGCAGAGATGTGTCCAGTGGAAGGATGTCTAGAACTAGGTGAGTTACAAAGTAAAGGGTCAGCCATTCCAGGATTGAAATAAGAAACTGTAGGAAGGAACTGCAGTTGCTGGTTCAAACCGAAGATAGATACAAAAAGCTGGAGTATCTCAGCGGGTCAGGCAGCATCTCCGTAGAAAAGGAATAGGTGACGTTTTGGGTTGAGACCCATCACACACTGGTAGTGAGTCTGGGTTAAAAGGTGGTCGTAGAGCAGGAGGAATGTCTTTACCCAAGTCATGAATCATTGAAGTTCTCTGCCTCAGAAAGCTGGAAGCTCAGTCTTTGATTTCTGTGAAGGCTATTTTTTTTTAGATATCAAAGACATCTGAGGATGTTGAGATACGTCAGGACAGTGGTATTGAGACAAAGGATTAGCATCAACATTAACCGCGCAGCAGGACAGAGCGAGAAAATGACCCATGTTCTCCCATGGTATATATTCTTATAGAAACATAGAAAATAGGTGCAGGAGGAGGCCATTCGGCCCTTCGAGCCAGCACCGCCATTCATTGTGATCACGGCTGATCGTCCGCTATCAATAACCCGTGCCTGCCTAGCCCCTAGAGCTCTATCCAACTCTCTCTTAAATCCATCCAGTGATTTGGCCTCTAGTGCCCTCTGTGGCAGGGAATTCCATAAATTCACAACTCTCTGGGTAAAAAAGTTTTTTCTCACCTCAGTCTTAAATGACCTCCCCTTTATTCTAAGACTGTGGCCCCTGGTTCTGGACTCGCCCAACATTGGGAACATTTTTCTGCATCTAGCTTGTCCAATCCTTTTATATGTTTCTATAAGATCCCCCTCATCCTTCCAAGAGATAACCTTTCCTTTAAATTACCCAATGAGCTACCTGACATTAAAGTCAGTAGAAATAATATATTATAATAATCAGGAATCAAGGTACTAGTTTAAACAAAATGGAAATGAGAAATATATTATTTACAGGATCAATATATCAGTCATCAATCAGGGTACTTTTAATGTGGAGTGGTATGACTCAATTTGTTCACCAGAAAACCGTGCCTTAAATATAGATAAAATATAAATAAAACCAAAGATAGATGAGAGGATGTAACAACCTAAATGATAACACTTGTTGCCAATATCACCATTGCAGCAAATGTTTGCTCAGGGAATAGCATGTAATATAAAACACACGGTATTGGGGGTTCAGTATTGATGTGGATAGAGAACTGGCTAGCAGACAGGAGGCAAAGGGTAGGAGTAAACGGGTCCTTTTCAGAATGACAGGCAGTGACTAGTGGGGTGCCACAAGGCTCAGTGCTGGGACCCCAGCTATTTACAAGGTATATTAATGATTTGGACGAGGGAATTCAATGCAACATCTCCAAATTTGCAGATGATACCAAGCTGGGGGGTATAGTTAGGTGTGAGGAGGATGCTTGGAGGCTGCACGGTGATTTGGATAGGCTGAGTGAATGGGCAGATGCATGGCAGATGCAGTATAATGTGGATAAATGTGAGGTTATCCACTTTGGTGGCAAAAACATGAGGGTAGACTATTATCTGAATGGTGGCAGATTAGGAAAGGGGGAGATGCAACAAGACCTGGGTGTCATGGTACACCAGTCATTGAAAGTAGGCATGCAGATGCAGCAGGCAGTGAAGAAAGTAAATGGTATGTTAGCATTCATAGCGAAAGGATTGGAGTATAGGAGCAGGGAGGTTCTACTGCAGTTGTACAGGGTTTTGGTGAGGCCACACCTGGAGTATTGCGTACAGTTTTGGTCTCCAAATCTGAGGAAAGACATCCTTGCCACAGAGGGGGTACAGAGAAGATTCACCAGACTGATTCCTGGGATGTCAGGACTTTCATATGAGGAAAGATTGGATAGACTCAGCTTGTACTCGCTGGAATTTAGAAGATTGAGGGGGGATCTTATAGAAACTTACAAAATTCTTAAGGGGTTGGACAAGCTAGATGCTGGAAGATTGTTCCCGATGTTGGGGGAGTCCAGAACAAGGGGTCACAGTCTAAGGATAAGGGGGAATTCCTTTAGGACCGAAATGAGGAAAACATTCTTTACACAGAGAGTGGTGAGTCTCTGGAATTCTCTGCCACAGAAGGTAGTTGAGGCCAGTTCATTGGCTATATTTAAGAGGGCGTTAGATGTGGCACTTGTGGCTAAAGGGATCAGGGGGTATGGAGAGAAGGCAGGTACTCCTGCACCTATTTTCTATGTTTCTATAACTAAAGCCTGGACCAAAAGTCTGGTCCAAATTTGAGTTTGATAAAATCAGTTTTATATATGAAATGAATGAAAGGGTGAGGGGGGGGATCCTTGGAACAAATCATGATTTCTTGTCATGAATTTTTGTAACCTACATATTTGAAAATGATTGTTCATGCTACTGCCACCTCATTGATCAGTGAATCCCAAGTGCTCAGTGAGCAGCAGCAATGTAAATTAATGAGTATAGATTTAACCTTCAGATATCCATTCGCAGCCAAAGAAGGCAAAATGTTTATATGATCCCATTCTAAAGCAAAACAAGTAAAAATGTAATATGTCAATGTCTCTCAGGTACGCATATACAAAGCCAGTGATTATTCGAGGACTCACCCAGAATGAGGTAAGAATATGTCAACGTGCTATTTTCTGACCCAACAGGGCTAAGTGAGAAGCAATTTGGCTGCATTTTGAACTATTCTATTACATTTCATGTTTTACATATCCTTGCGTGTTCATGGAAAATTAGTGATCGAGTTGAGGAAGGGTTTTTTTCTTCCAGAGATTTTATTTACTATTTGCCTTAAATCTTTGCCCTCGCATTACTGATCCACCTCCCACTGCATACAGATATTCTTTATGCACTCCATCGGAACTATTCATGATATTGGCACTTATCAAACCTTGCCAGGTTGCAGGGAGAAAACCCACCTTTTCCAGTCCCATTGTTTAGAAAATAAATTCCAGTCCTTCTCAAAGGACTTAACATAATTCCTGAAGTGTGCTGCCCAGAATTGGATGCAGTCCTGACCCGAGGCCAAACCGACTGCTGCTGGCACCGGGCCTAGTTTATAATAGGAAATACCCTCTTTAACAAATTGTTATCTCTTCGCTGAATACTGTTCTTAAATTTTTAGGGGGCTTTTTTTTTTAACCAAAAAGCAGTCAAGCTACATTTTTCCCTCTTATGATGGCGATACTCTCTAGTTTATCAATTTCTTAGCAATTACAAAATCCAAATAGAAAAATTATTATCCTTGCTTAAATGATATATAACCCACATAGCTTCATATCAGTGTGGTCACCATATGCTGATTTAGTGCGTTAAATAATTATATATATTACCTTGTCTGCTAAATTGGTGATTTAAAATTCACAAATGGGCTGACTACCAGTTTTGATGAAGGGTCTGAACTAAAAACGACGACTGTTTCTGCCCCCATTGATCATGCTTGACCTGTTAGTTGCTTCCAACTCTGAAATTTCAAAAGAATACTTCATATACTACAAATTATTTTCTAAGTACAATCATAGTTCTGTATGTGAACATTACAACCATTCAGTGTGCCGCACAGGGTCCTTGTCAATGAAATCAATGGCAGGTCATTCTGTTCTCTCTGAAAAAGGGTCCCAACACAAAAGGTTGTCTATCCATGTTCTCCATGTTGTCTGACCCACTGAGTTACTCCATCATCCTGTGTCTATTCTGCTCTCTCTGCTGTTGTTTTCAGGTCAAACTTTGGCTGAGATATCTATTCCGTTCTTGAATGTCCTCCCAAACATCTGAAGTCTACAGAAGCATTTCTTTATATCGGCCAGAAAGTCCTGTAAAGCCGACCTCTAAAACAGTGATGATTATTATTTATTTCTTGTTTTCAAGAAGATTACACACTTTGCTAGAGCTCATTAAAAGTGCAAATGAGAAGCAGGTTAACATACCACACATCTGCCAACTCTTGCTCTGCTAACAAAACACATGTAATTGCATATACTATTGTCACCTGATCGTGCACATCAGGCCATATCCGTTATCAGGGCTATCATTTCATCCCATGTACAATTTTTAATCTCAAACAGCAGTCACATGATACAATCAGTGTTCACTTAATAAAAGGCCTATTATTCCTTCCCAAACCAATCTATTGCTCCACGTGTGATACTGAGAATTTAGGAATGGGATTACTAAACCAACAGCAGCCATTAATGACACACACAGGATATGGATAAAGTGAAATGACACAACCTTTCTGAATGCAAAACTCTGGCTGAGCATTTTGTGTGTTTCTATTTTGTAGCAATTCAGGGCTCGCTGCTCGAAGCAAAGACTTCTGCAGGAGTTTGGAAATCGGTTGGTGAGACTGAGCACAGCAAACACTTACTCCTATCATAAAGGTACTTATACTTTTAGTAAACACATCCCCTACTGTCTAATAGGGTAAATAAAATTCTAACCTTCCGCCTTTTCTGGTGAATTGGTTCAATTTGTTCTTGTCTTCCATTTTCTTTAATATCTGGAAAGATGATCATATTGTGTCTACAAAATATCCTCACTGCTGTTATCCTGTAGTTCAATCCTATAGTCCTGCTTTTTACCCTCCCTCTTATTAATCTAAATTTCCTTTGACAAATGCAATGATCTCTTTATAAAATTAAAATATTGCTAATTTATATGACTATTTTCCTTCATTTCTGCAGGGTAATTATGTGACTTTAATCCTGTTCATTTGCATCTTTCAGCCTTTTGTGTAAACTCTCATCCCTTTTTCTTCCAGAAGAATATTAAAATACATTACCTTTTACTTTTATCTTAATAGTGACTAAATTATGAGTTGAGCTCCTTCTGCTTGGGGATAAATTGTACACATCCACACAATGACTTAACGTCAATGCCGATCATAGTTTACTGATCTATAAATGTTCTCACTTTGGTCAGACTATTCATAGATTGTCCATATTAAGTGTTTTTTCTACTTCTCCCCTTCCCTGTCAATTGCATTCTTTAATTCCCGATACAACTAAGCTGTTCACAGTATACAGCCAGACCGCTGGATGATTGGAAAATTATTGATTGGCTGGAGGCCCTGACATTTTCACAGGCGCAGCCAGTATTATAAGACTCCTATTAACAAGTGTTCTGTCAACTTATTGGAAACCTTTCCAAGTACGAAACATCACTGCTAGTGCAAATTGTCTGCTGCCTGCTTGGATTTATTCACCTAATCTGCCTCCTATCTCTGCCTGCCACTATAACACACAGGGCTACCGAGATTCCATAAAATGTATGCCAGTTACAGGATAATTAAGTAACTACTATAAATTAAATGTGAATTTTTATTTGGTACCTGATAAGTTCTAATTTATAAACCTCTAAACGGGAATAAGAACATGGGATGAGGCAAAGTCTTTTTTTGGCTCACACCAGTGGGCCAAATGAGCTCCCGCACTATAAATCTTTGAACATCGATTTATCCATGCCATGTTGTCCAAAATATGGAAAATTTGCAACAGATGGAAGCCATGTTATGCCGATCGAAAAAAAGCTATCTCTAGTCTATTCCCACCATCCAACCCTCTCCTGCCCCACTTCACCCTTTTCCCAATACTCTGTCAGATATGGCTCGACAAATGAACAAACAAGTAGTTTTCAAATCTGATGAAGCTTTCTATGTCTACATTGTTCCAAAACGTACCACACTGGATGAAAAAGTTATTTGTCTTCTCTCTAACCCTTCTGCCGTGTACTTTAAATGTACACGCCTAATGTATGACCATTCTGCTTGCAAAAGTACATCCTTCCTATTTACTTTATCCAAACCCATTATAGATTTATACACCCAATTAACGTTCCCAACCTCTTCCATTCCATAGAAAACAACCCTATCTGAGCTATTCTTTCCTCATACCCAAATTGTTCTAGTCGCTGCAATGTTGTTGTGACCTCCTCCAACTTCTCACTGGTCATAGATTACTGTATTATGATGACCACAGAAGGTAGTACTACTGTCCAGCTGATCAAACCATTTGTGTCTTCTAACAGTCCACAGATGTCCTCCTCTTTCTCAATAGCACAACCAATTTTTGTATCATCTGTAAACCTCTTTATCTCACTGCCAATCCTATCCGTTTGTTTCATTAATAGCAAATAATATCATGCCATCAGTTCACCTGTATTGTTCGCTAATGTCATTGCATTAAGCTAAGCCTGACACCTTTATTCGGCTATTTTCCAACCTCTGACTTCCAAATTGTGATTTCCAAATGCCTCTCTCCCTTTCGAATCTGAATTCGGATTCCCATCTCCATAAGAAATTAGTCTTGGCCTTTGCCGGGTGCTCCCCATCCAATCTACACAGATCCCACTTTCCCCACAATCAATCCCAATGCCTCAAACCCTCTCCTGTGTACTCTCCTCATCACTGCATTCATCTTCATCTTCTTATTTCAGGCACTGGGAATAACTTGTAAATTGTGATCTTTGAACTGTTAATCACTTTCCTAACTCCTTAAAATCCACCATGACCTAATCCCTGTATCTAAAAACGTTGCTGGTACCAATATCATGGATTCTGGTGGTTTACCCTCCTCTTTAGAATGCACTGCAGCTGCTTATTGATATCAGCTACCCAGGCATCGGGGAGGCAACATAGCATCCTGGAATCGATCTTGTGATCACACAAACTTTGACCATTTCTTTAGCTATAGAAAGCTGTGTTTCTATTTGCCCCGTTGACCTTTTCATTCTTGCTCTGTCGAGTGATGCCATAGTCTTGACAGCGACTACACTCCCCAGCCATCTTCTGCAGCAGAATCCCAAACCAGATACTGGTTAGAGAGCACAATGTCCACAGGAGCCCCTGAACTACCTGCTTGCTCTATTTTGTCTGGCTGGCAGTTACCCAGTTGTGCTCTGCCTGGATGTCTACAACTGCGGGATGATCGCCGTGTGAAATATGTCTTAATTCCTGCACCTGTAATTGTCCAGGATACATGTCGGCAGTGTACTGACCTGCCACGCCTCAATAAAAAAACATTTTTCCTCATTCACTAGAATCTCAAATTTTGTACTCTGTGGAAAAACAATCTGTTGAATTATATTTCCTATTACTTTATTCCATTTTACTGCATTTTCATGTTTATTCTACCCAATATTGGAAAGGTAGTGCATTGGGTATTATAAATACAGCAGGTCTTAATATAAACAAGCAAAAGAACACTGTGACCTCTTCTGGCCCACACCCTCTCTACTCATCTTATTTGATGAATATGATTTATTTCTCCAACTTTCATTCTGTTTACGCACAAGGAACACAGTGCAGAAATGACTCATAACTAAGTCGGCGTGCAAGGTGTAGCCATGGACTGTCAACTCATGAGGTCACAGGTCATAGGAGCCAAATTTGGCCAATCGGCCCATCAAGTCTATCTCTCCATCCAAACCCCATTCTCTTGCCTTCTTCCCATAATACCTGGCCCTGTACTAATCAATAATCTATCTATCTGTCCATCTCTGCCTTAACGATATTCACTGATTTGGCCTCCACAGTCTTCTGTGGCAAAGAATTCCACAGATTCACCACCCTCTGACTAAATAAATTCCTAATCATCTCCTTCCAAAATGAACATCCTTTAATTCTGAGTCTATGACCTCCATACCTAGACTTTCCCACCAGTGGAAACATCCTCTCCACATCCACTCTGTCTAAGCCTTTCACTATTCAGTAAGTTTCAATGAGTTCACCCCCTCATCCTTCTAAATTCACCAGCGAGTAAAGGCCCAGTGCCATCAAACACTCATCATATGTTAATCCGCTCATTCCTGGTGTCATTCTTGTAAACCTCCTCTAGACCCTCTCCAAAGACAACACATCTTTCCTCAGATTTGGAACATTGTGAGCCCAAAATTGCTCACAATGTTCCAAATGCAGCCTGACCAGCGCCATATAGAGCCTCTACAATACATCCCTATTTTTGGTATTCTGGTCTTGAAATAAATGCTAGCATTGCGGTTGCCACTGTAACTATCTTTCTTTGCTGTTGTATGTTTATACCTGAATCAATTCTCTTCCTTTCAGTTGATGTTCCTTTTAAAGAATATGTTGAGTACATGATGAAGCCTCAATCTTTGAAGTCTTTGGGTAATGGTGAGTTGTTTTTAATCTGGCTAAAAATATGTTGATTTGAAACCCAACCATTTGTGCAAAGTATGTCCAAGCAACAAAGAAAACATTGGATGAAAACAATTGAAGCCTTCTGTTCAAACAGGATTAGTGCACGCTAGTCAAATGTTGAACTTAATACAGTCAACAGTTCCAAAAATGTTTAAACGTAGGGCACTGAGTGAATAATAGTAAACAATATTTACATTTGTTATTATAACAAGTCAACTCAAACTCCACTTTTAAAGTGAACTATTTCATAAGATGTATTGTTTGTTTCTCATGTTTCTTTACTTGCTTCTAACCCTCGTTCAATTTCATTTATCATTGACGAAGATTCAAAATGAGGACAAAGCTGAGAGTTCCTTGTGATTTTCCACCTTGATGTGGGGACCTACCTCAGCTGGTGAACATTAGGCACCAGTCTCCGTCGCAGAGCATCACTTAGTAATACTGGGTCTTGTTAACTATATCGTTTCTGTACATGCCCTTACCGTAAGCCAGTTAACCAGATGGTTGCAGTAAGACTGTAATGTGCTCAATGAACTTATAGTCATGCAACACGGAAACAGGCTCTGGGGCGCAACTTGTCCATGCCTCATCTATGCTAGTCCCACCTGTCTACATTTAACCCATATCCGTCTAAACCTTTCCTATTCATGTCCAAATGTCTTTTAAAAGTTGTTACGTTGCACTCTTTCCAGTGTAACAACATCGTACAGCAAGGTGATCAAAACAGAACACTATACTCCAAACGTGGCCTCATTTTGAAAAGCATTTCACTTTCCGGTCAGCCCTTTGCCTGCCAACTTCGCCTTGTCCCAATTCAGAATTTTAATTTGTGGTCCTCCCTTGTCTTTATCCATTATTATACTTGTGTTTTTGTTTTGTTGGAACAGATACACTGTACTTTTTTGGAGATAACAATTTTACAGAGTGGGGCTCTCTCTTCAGAACGTACATCCAGCCTCCATACCAACTCCCTGGGACCAAAGGAGCGTACAGCTTTGGGATAGCTGGTATGTCCATAGCTGGTTATGTAGCATTCACATCTGTTGCAGAGTGGTCATTTATAGGTGACGTGTAACGTTGCATTTCTGCAAGTGTAAACAAGCATTGGTAATCAGAATAGATGAGCATTTACACAAGGCAAGTGTGCACACACAATTGGTGGGTAAACAAAGTCTGAAAATGTTCAGAGGGCATGGAGTATCTTAATAAAAAGATTTGGTAACTTTAGTAGGATGCCTGACTGGAAGAGAGGAGGGGAAGGACAAACCTTGGCCAGTGAAAGATGGATATAGATGAAGGGAGTTTTGATAGGCAGATGGGTGGATAAAGGCTAAACAAAATCAAAAGCCAAAAGGTGAGTTAAGGATAGAAGAAATGTAAATTGTGAAGTCAGATGAAGGAATGTATGCGGGAGGGGAGAAATGGGTGCAAATCCACTCGGGGGCATAGAGAATGTGTGTGTGGGGGGGGGGGGGGGGGGGGAGAAAGAGAGTGGGGGTTTGTTTAGTTACCTAAAATTGGGGAATTCAATATTCATGCCCAAGCAGAATATGAGGTTTATTTCTCCAGTTTGCATCTGGCCTCATTCTGACAATGGAGGCAGCCCAGGACAGGAAGATCATTATGGGAATGGAGAGTTAAAATGGCTAGCAACCAGGAGATCAAGCAGGCCTTGGTGGTATAAAAGTGTTCAACAAAATGGCCGCCAAGTCTATGCTGGGTCTCGCCGATGTAATGGAGGCCACATTGGGAACACTGGAAGCAGCAGATGAAATTTGAGAAAGTGCACTTGAACCACTGTCTCACTTGGAAGGGTTGCTGTGGTCCCTGAATCATGCGAGAGAGGAGGAATAGGGACATGTGTTACATCTCCTGCAGTTACTGGGGAAAGTACCTGGGCAGTGGGAGGAAGGGATCAGTGAACCAAGGAGATGCAGAGGGAGCGGTCTCTGCGGAAAGGAGTGGGGATGAGAAGATGCAATTAGTGGCGAGATCACTTTGGAACTGTCAGAGAATGGTGCATTAGATGCAGATGCTGGTTGGGTCAATGGTAAGAACTGTCCTGATTCCATCTGGTGAGAGGGCAAGCGAGAGCATAATACAGTACAAAGGAGACACGGGCGAGGGATCCATCTTAAGTTTTCTGTTGGTTGTGTATTTTAAGGAGCAAGTACAGGAGTGCCTTTTCACTGGCATGGAGCAGGATATTCTGAAGTTGTATACGGACGAAAGGTGAGAATTTTGGTTAATTTATCAGGTGTAGAATTATAAACAATATCTGAAGTAAAATTATTCAGCACTTCATGTTATGTCCCATCCCGGTCATACCTCCTCATCCTTGCTCCCATCCAGCAAAATGTACAGAAGCTTGAAAGCCCACACCACCAGACTCAGAAACAGCTTCTTTCCCTCTGTTATTAGGTTTGTTAACAGTCCTTCTACAAGCTAAGTATTGTTCAATTCACCTCTATCCCATTGTGGACATTGAACATTGTCTATGGAAGTGATGCACTACAATGCAGGCAAATTCAATGCTAGCATTTATCTCAAGAGGACTTGAATACTAAATCAAAGATGTAATAGTGAGGCTCTAAGGTGCAGATCAGGCCGCATTTCGAGTACTGTGAACAAATTTGGGCGCCATATCTGAGGAAGGATGTGCTGGCTCCAGAGTGTCCAGAGGTGGTTTACGAGGATGATTCCAGGAGTGAGTGGGTTAGCATATGATGAGTGTTTGACCTCTACAGCACTGGGCCTCTACACACTGGCTTTTAGAAAGTTGAGGAGGGACCTCATTGAAACTCACAAAATAATGAAGGGCATAGAGAGAGTGAATGTGGAAAGGGTGTTTCCACTAGTGGGAGAGTCTAGGACCAGAGGTCATAGCCTCAAAATTAAAGGGCGCTCTTTTAGGAAGGAGGTGAGGAGAAACTTCTTTAGTCAGAGGGTAGTTAATCTGTGGAACTCATTGCCACAGAGGGCTGTGGAGGCCATGCAGTGGATATTCTTAAGGCATAGATAGACAAATTCTTGATTAGAACCCGTGTCAAGAGTTATGGGAAGAAGGCAGGAAAAATGGAATAGGAGACAGAGATCAGCCATGATTAAATGGTGGAGTGGACACAATGGGCCGAATGGCCTAATTCTACTCCTATAACTTGTGAATGTTGTGAACTGTTCTACACTATCTTCTCCTTTGCTCTTAGTATTATACTTCAGTTTGGCTATTGTATTTATGCATATCTTATGCTCGATATTTATGCTCATTTTGAATAGCGTGCAAACATAGGTTTACACTGTACCTCAGTATAAGTGACAATAATAATAAACATAAACTTATGCCAAATTTGAGCTATTAAATTCTTTCCCCACAGCTCCACAACTTTTCACTTAAAAAAAAATATATACACACACACACTTACCTGTATAGAGTTCCTGTTGAATTTTCACCCTACACTGTACAGTCCAGATGATCGAAACCTTATGACAAATAAAGTATATTACTAAAGAGTATGAGGGGATACATTATAAAGAAAAAATGATTGGGTGGCTATCATCAACGGAAAGACAAAGAGCAGAAGATAGTCTTGGTGTTCGAATGCATAATTTCTTGATGTTTAAAGCCATTTTGAAATAAAAACAAATAGTAATGTGAGCACATTACTATATTTTGTACAAGCTGATGGCTGGGACACAGATTTTTCAAAAAAATGATGTCTTTCTTGGATACATTTTAAAATAATCTGTGGTCTTCCAACAGATGATTATGAAGCGAGGCTTATACTTAAACAATTTCTATGAGGGGAAAAAAGGATTTTAAAATTAAGTGTTCCAATCAACTGAAAGGGGAGGGGTGTAAATAAATGTATTCTCGGTCAGTATATTGGCTCTAATTCTTTTTTTAATGCTTTGGCCAGCGCTGGTTTCTTTATCCACCAGACAAAACACCAGAGTTTCACCCAAACAAGACCACCCTGTCATGGATACTTGACACATATCCATATTTATCAGAGGAGGACAAACCACTGGAGTGTACCATACACCCAGGAGAAGTAAGTTATAAATGCAGAGTTTATAAATTGCTCGTACATATAACTAATCAGAACAAATAATCTTCAATTTATCACCAGTCTTTATGATGAGAGAGAAAAATGTAATAAATAGAGGCGAAAATGGGTGGTAATTTAAAGGAATTCTTAAGGTCGTAGAGTGATACAGTGCGGAAACAGGCCCTTCGGCCCAACCTGTCCTAGCTACACTAGTCCCACCTGCCCGTGTTTGGTCCATTTCCCTCCAAACCTGTCCTATCTATGTACCTAACTGTTTCTTAAATGTTGGCATGGTCCCTGCCTCAACCACCTCCTCTGGCAGCTTGTTCCATACACCCAGCTCCTTCTTGATTGAAAAAGTTACCCCTCAGTTTCCTATTAAATCTTTTCTCCTTCACCATAAACCTATGTCTTCTGGTCCTCGACTCACCTACTCTGGGCAAGAATCTGTGCACCTACCGGATCTATTCCTCTCATGACCAAAATTAAAGAGATTGCTAAGGCGACTAAAAATGTACTCATGGAAGATGACTATAGGGGTCTCGAGAGGGTTACCCAGGGTGAGAGGAAGTGCTTGGGAAGTGAAAGTGAAAATGATTGTTTCAACAAAATGTTCTCTCAAAACTTAAGTTCTGCTCGGTGCAATAGATTTCAAATCTGAACGGTTGACCTTATTGTTGAATGCAAAACGGCACCGAGCCACTCGCCTGCTATACTTAGATTGCCATATTTTGATTTCAGACCACAACATTGATGGAAACTTTTTCTTCCTTTTGCAGATACTGTATTTTCCAGATCACTGGTGGCATGCTACTTTTAATATCGATAGCTGTGTCTTCATTTCTACATTTTTAGGGTGAACTCTTGAGAACTCGAGGAAAAGATGCATGCTTACCCACTTCGTTTCCTGAATCTACACTGGATTGAGACCACATGATCTAAAAACAGCTGCCCAAAATTGGTATGCGAACATGACTGGAAAAAGCCATGCCAAGGTGTAAACATAAATACAACTGAGCTTCCAACCCACCGTACAAATGAAAAGAAAAAACAGCACAGGGGTTCAACCCAAAACATTACCTTATCCTTTTCTCCAAAAATGCTGTCTGACCCGCTGAGTCACTCCAGCTTTATGTGTCCATCTTCACACTAGAACTCCAGTTGTCTTTTCCATTGGGGGTGGAGTGGTGCTCAGGATGCTAATTTGGGGCTGGACCACCAATACACTGGACATCATTATTTAAAAATGTTCTCCAGCTGAACACAAGTCTCAGAGTTTAAAAACATTGTCTGAGTACAGAAAACTTGAACCACTATTCTATTCTGGTACTGAAACAATTCAGTTATTTTAATGCAAGAAATGTCGGAATGGTTTACAAGCTTTGTTCTATTCTCCTACAAGAGGACAACTATTCTTTATTGTATCTGATTGTTATTGCATGTAGAGCTGCATCATTGTTATAGTGCCTCTTAGTTTAAGAAAGTGTCCTGTGAACATTCCTTTTTACTTTAAGGTATGAAATGTTTACATTCCCTATCCCATACGTCAAATTAGAGCAATACCTAAAGAAACAATTCCTTTCTGGCTATTCCAACGCACTTTATAGCCACTATGTACTTTTGATGTGTAGTTACTATTGTTATATCCAGAAAATATGGCAGGTTTTAAGTTAAAACAATAAGGTGAAGGCCAGATAATCAGTTTAGTAAAGATGATAGTTCAATATTAGCTAGTACAATCAGGTTCTCCCCTACTTCTCTTTGAAGTAATGAGAGCAATGAAACCCTTTAAGTCCCTGGCCCACTTAGGCGATTTATCTTGGTGACTAGGCGATTAGGCTGTTGCCACATGGTCGCGGGGTGAAGCCTGTATGGTCGTGAGTAGTCTCCTCAAGTCGTCTAAAGAGTCGTGACATTTTTTTGGTCGCCGTTTGATTTTGAAATGCTCAAAACTTTTCGGCGACTGTGGGCTTGACGTAGCTTGTCTTCTGTCATAGGTGCTGTCGTAGGTTGTCGGCAGGATGACGCTGGTTGTTGCCAGGTGACGTTGGGTGTCGCCGGTGCAGACTTCGATGAATTCCTTTGGCGACTACCTACGTCAACCGGCGACTGAATTGTCTTCAGTTGTTGCCGACAGGGTCGTTGCTTATCGCGGGTGGACGTAGGTTGTCGCCTGTGTGGTCGTGCGTTGTCGTAGGTGTGGCTGTAGGTGGACGTCCTAATGGGTCGCCAGTAGCTTGCCTCAGCTTGACGTCGACTGGGTGGTAGATTGTCGTAGTTTATCGTAGACATTGTCGTGGGGGGGGGGGGGGGGGGGGAAACCAGTTGCTACTTTTTCAACGACCTGGTACGACTGACATTTGCCGGCAGTCGCCGAAAAAAATCGCCTATGTGGGACAGGCCCTTTAGTCTATTACCCAAACCAAAAATAGTGGTCCAGTATTGCACATGAACATCAGTGTAGATATTGTTCCCATAAATGGGACGTGGACAATAGGTGCAGGAGTAGGCCATTCGGGCCTTCAAGCCAGCACCACCATTCAATGTGATCATGGCTGATCATCCCCCATCCCTACATGGCTTACCCCTTATTCTTAAACTGGCCCCGGTTCACAAATCAAGTCACAGATAACTCCCTCAGAGTGAATTGTCTGCACAAATAAAATGTACACCAAAATAAATCAGTTTCAAATAACTGAAGGCAATAATTAGTTCCCTGGTTAGCCATATTTTCAGGGTAAATGCCAGGGATGAAGGGGCTGCAGTCTAAATGTTTTAAAATGTTCTTTGAAACAGTGCAACAGAAAAGATCAAACTAGCTGCCTCAGGTTGTGGAAAAATGGATGGACACTGTGGCCAAGGGCTGGAGGATTGGCTTTGAACAAATGGCGGAGGAATTAATTGGAATGGTGGTGGGATAGAGCAGATGCCCGTCGGTACAAACATTTAATAACTACGACTTTTTTATCAGCTAGGAAAATTAATGCTTGTAACTAACTCCATGCCAACAATGCACACATTTTAACAATCCAAATGCTGTCACTGCTGAAATTATAGAACACTGAACTTAGCACTTCTCAACTTCAACATCTTTCAAACACAGAAATATTTGTTGTGATTCTCAAACTAAACCAACACGAATTCCAATCCTTGCAATGTAAAATATTGAATAATGGTGGTGTTTGTTAGTAGCCCCCACCAAGTAATTCAATGACCTGCAGCTAAATGTTTGGACATTCTCGATAGTTGTATAAATAGTCACTGCCAGACATAATACTTAAATATTGGAAATTAATGAAGGTCCTATTATTAACCTTTGCATCAATTCCAAGGAATAGTTTTACCAATCTGGTGTGGTAACAGGAACAACTCGAGAGTAACGCAATTTGAGACCCAGTTCTATACAAACCAGCTTTGATATTGATTTCTCAAGTATAATGGAAAAGTTGACTTCATAGTGTTAACACAATAATATCTTACACCATGATCAACATTAAGTGTTTAGTTTCCAGTATATAGTGAAATAGCAAGGGGAAAAAATGTTGCACTTCATTTCACCTTACTCTTTCATCTATGCACCATGCATAATGCAGAGATCCATTTTTACAGGTTTTGTACAAAATCAAATGGTATACATTTAATAAACCAAGCATTTGAGAACATTTAATCTAAATACTACAGATGTTGCAATAATTTATTTTCTAGTAAGAAATGAATTTGTCAAAATTATTTAATGTTTACACCAAGACTGTTTTTATAACCATCAAATGAATTAAGCACAACTACACATAAAAGTGACATTAACTGACAAATATAAGTAACGTTAGAACATTCAGGATGATAGATTGTTCTCAGACCTTCAATATTAGTTATAAATGTTATATTCCAATGACAATATTTTCATAGTACCTTTAGAATACTAAAAGACAGACAAATTGCAACCTGATGATTTTCAGTACTTGAATATTGGAAACATTTCCTGGCACTTTAACCATCTATTTTATTTTTACCTGCTGCTCTTGCATTTCAACTTCTCGTTTTGGAGCCACCAAAATGAGCACAATAGATCAGTCAGATTCTGATTGACTAGATATTCATGTGATTTAGTTATTTTCAGGAGGAAGGCTACAGAAAAGGTTAAATATCACTTTAATAAAAACAAACTGGACAAACTGAAAAAAAAACATTTGAATGTAAAAACAAATACATGTCCTCGTATTTCAGTATATAGTTCTTTGCCATGGAGTCACACAGCATCAACAGAATTATTCTGGTCTACCATGTCCATGCAGACTTTCAGCTACTTTTCCATACTCATTCCAGTTACTGGCACTTGACCATTAGCCTTCTAAGCCAAGGCAATTCAAGTTATGCTGCTCCTTAAATGTTGTGAGGGTACCAGTCTCTATCAACCACTCAGGCAGTGTATTTCAGATTCCAATCATCCCCTGGGTAAAACATTTGTCCTCAGATCCCCTCCAAATCTTAACTTATGTCTCCTGGTTTTAAATGTTTCTGCTACGATCACGATCTGCATGGAAATGTTCCATCCTTCTGTTGTCCTCTTTGCTAGTAACCACAAACATGTCATTCAAGCTAGAATGTACACAATTCGAGCCTCTCTCCCAGCTTACTCCAGCCCACATTAACGTCACCTATCCATGTCCTCCAGAAATGCTGCCTGACCCACTGCGTCACTCCAGCACTGTGTCCTTTTTTTGTATATCAGCACCTGCAATTCTGTTTCGACACAATGTATACTTATTGTGCATCTTCCATGTTAGAGTAGCATGAAGCCATTAGCAGGCATCTTTATGTGACTAAATCATGAATATGAGCTCATGTATTCACATTTGTTTAGTACTACATTGTCAATGGTGTACTTTCCCCCGCTGTTCCTTGAATGTGAAAGGAATTACATATTACAAATAAAATAACAATTTATACCCAATTCATTTTGATCACTACTTGACATCATCAGAACGTTTATTATCTGGCATTATTTGGGCCGTGCATCTCTGTGTATACAGCCGTTTGGTCAACGATTTACAGTAAAAGATCCATTAACCCCTTCCTACCATATTCCATATTAGGCATCACAATATACAGACTCTTGCCCTCTCGACCCAATGTATCCCCTGCATAAGAAAACAGTAACAAATTGAAGTAAACTTAGATTATTTTAAAGGCAATGTATCTCACAACTGATGTTACTACCTTTCGGGTGTCGACCCGAAACCTAACCTATTCCGTCACTCCATAGATGCTGCTTCACCCGCTGAGGTTCTCCAGCATTTTTGTCTTAATACCTTTCAGGTGAGGACTGAAAAACATCTTGCAAATAGATTAGGGTCTGAAGAAGGGTCTCGACCCGAAACGTCGCCTATCTCCTTCGCTCCTTAGATGCTGCTGCACCCGCTGAGTTTCTCCGGCTTTTTGTGTAACCCTTGCAAATAGATTATTTTTGTTTTGAACCTTGGGAGATTATCCGTCAGCCTCTAGCTCATGATGAGGGAGGTAAACTAATTGAAATCAACCCAAAAGACCCGTGTAACCGAGAAGAAAAATAAACCACGTTGAAAAAAAAAAAATAAGCATCACCCATTGAAGTGGGACTTACTTTATTAGATCACAGTTTCACTACTGGTCAGATACTGATCAGGTCACATTGTTAATTAACGTCTGAAATTCATGACGTACCAAAATACTATCAAATGAACATTGACCCATAAGTAGTACATGTTCAATCCAATTCAGAATAACGGGGTGGTTTCAATTCATTTTTTGTCAAAGTAATCGCAAATTCACAACAAATGGAGATTTAAAATATTTCATCAGGAAAATTAAAATTAATTGAATTCAAGAAAGATTACATTTGGCATCCTCGAGTAGTAGCAATGGACTTAATATTTTGCATATTTAACTGGATTTCACACACTATCTCCCATGCAGGTCTAGTTTCCTCATATGCGTCAAGGTCCAATAATCCAAAACAATGGTCTGAATAACAATCATAAAGCCAAAGCAATTGTGAGCCATCTTCTGTTTGTTTTGGATCAGGGTAGAGAAGGGTGGATAAGCAGAAGGAGTTTGGGCAAAATAGTCTGCTCGGCCTTGAAAATTATGTCTAAAGCTAGAGCAATATTGAGTGATTAATTCGACTATTCATCTTCTCAGCTGCAGGAATGCAAAGTAACACCTCCTGAATCGAGATTAGTGCAGTGAAGTATTCCTCGTACGGTCAAAAGTTCATAAGGATAATCTGAGGCAACTTTTAGGTTTCATCAAATTCGTCAAAAATTCCGCACTTGAATTTCTGGAGGAACTTTATGTCTTAATAATATCCCACTTGCAGCCAATAGTCTTTACTCAAATGTAATCACTGATGTAGTTAATACACTATTCAACTTGAATACATCAAGCTACCACAAGCAACGATGTGAAAATGACAAGTAATTTTATTGTGTGATAAACAGTGGCCAGGAATCCATGGGTAATTGCGTCAATTATAAACGGTGTCAATGGATCCTTTACATCTGTTAGGATGGGCATGTCCTCCACTTAATAGGCCCACACCCCTTCAGCATTAATGTGTTCACTCAGGACACTGGAGTAGGATTGGAACCCATAATCCTCCGATTCTGAGGTGGGAATGTTAACTCTATTGACCATTTATTAAGATGTACGCAAGATAATAAGGAGACTGCTCAGCTGGCTGGAAACCAATAGAATAGTCATTCATTTTTACAGTAAAACCGAATCGAAATCATAACAATTCCAAGCCACTTGCTATCTTCATCAACAATATGTGTATCAAAAAAGTGGGGTTTTAAACATATAATGAACTAAAACCAAACGCTACTAGTGCATTGACAAAGCAATATTATATGAAGTTAGAATATTCAATCGAAAGCAAATACACAAGAATAATATCTTGCACTCAATTTCCTGATCATATTCAAGGATATCACACAGTCAGATATTGGTCATGGATTAGTCAGTGGCCAAAGTTCCAGTGGAGTGCCAAGCAACCTATTACCATTACACTCCCGTACTGGAAGTTTGTATGTCATATGTCTCCGTCCCTTCACAGATTCACTGAAGGATGAAGTCACTGGAACCAGCATCCACAGGTACGATGCTTAAGTCTGTCAATAATGTTTACAAGAGCTGTACAAGGGAGCGGTGGAGGAGAGATATGGACAATTATGGATCGGAATAATATACATGTTAATCGAAATTTCAGTTATTTATAAACTTTATTAACATAATGAACGTTCTCTTAAAACACCTTGGAAATGGGAATATCTCAATACTTGCAATCAAATGTTCTAGGTTTACTCTAATTTCCTGAAAACTATCAAAAAAGGAAACAAAATTTCTAGGAATCGTTCATTTACAGAAATACTGAATAAAAGCAACCCAAGTCAGGGATCTCCCAGACTGATAGCACATGTTTATGGAGACTTCCTTTTTAAAAGCCAGAGAAAGAAACGTTGCAGGTGAGAGCTAAGATGTGCACAGTTGCCTTGTTTATTAATGGTGTAAGTTGTAGGAGTGGAGCAGTGGACGAGTGAACGAGCATGCAAGGAGACGACCAGACTGTGTATAGAGTACGTTGCACAATTCTGTATTCCAACATATCTGGTGAAGTATTCAGAATCTGCATGGAAACACTCGAGTCACATTTGCTACAAGTGATTAGTTTGTACATTCTACCATGAATGGCTTATTCTGGCCTTGTTAACTGCAAGGCTAGGCAAGTTAGTTGCTAATTTAAAATGATCCATGTATACGTGCAAGGTAGAGTCTCATATTTTAAATATTCTGCAGACTTAAACTCGTGCATTGCACCCAATGCAGACTCTTAGCTTCTGACCTGCAAGATCCATTACTTCAAGTACTGGCACAAATGAACCAAATGGCCAGTTAGAGTGTGCGGTCACAAAGAACATCTCCATAAAAGTCTTTTGTCCACACACACCCCACAAGTCCTAACTCCAGGCACATACAAAATGTCTGCAGTGAACTTCAGATCAGCACTGAAACAGATAAAATCCATGCCAACTGATGAGAGGAGTACCTTTAGTGACAATAGAGAACTGTGCATTTGACTTTAGTTGGTGCGCCAGCCTGCTAACAGAAAGGCAGCACACTTTGACGGCAGGGCAATCTAAAGGAGAGAAGGCATTGGAGTGAAACATGAAGAGTGCATAAAACAAGTCGCCTCAAGATATTGTGATGTCAGAGATTTTCATTTTTCAGTCGGATCATATACCAACATTTACAATCAAAAACACACTCAAATATTGTATGGAACAAGAACCCAATTAATTTGTTCTTTAAATTTAAAAATCAAAGATTCCAAAACCGTGTAAATCAGATTCCCCCCCCCCCCCACCCCACAACACCAAGCATTATTAAAGAGCCAGTAACACTTTAATAATTTTTCCAAGTTCAGAGTTCTTCTGGCAAATAAGATTTATATACATGCATGTAAAATAAATTTAAACACAAGCAGGTACAGAGGTGCAGGTGGCACCTGCACATCCCCTCTCCCTCATTCGGTCATCTCCGTGGCTTGCTCAGTCTCGCGCATCTGGTTAGTCCAATCATCGAGTTGCTGCTGTAGTGCAAATGTGCAAGTCCTGATGGTCTGAAATCCAGTTCAGTAATCTTCTACCCAGCCATTTTCCGATATAAACGCATCGATTACCTCCTTCATGGCCAGGTTTGGAATCAACTGTTCTTGGGTCAATGGACTTCGAGTCACTGGATCAAAGTGACCCACCCGCTGAAAAAGGCACAGAAAAAATGCATTCATTTGATATATAATGTTCACAAATCTTTACAAAAGTCAAAGCTTTGTCAATGTTTCCTTTGACTACCTGAAGATGCTCCTCTATATCTTTCCTGTCATATGTGATCCCACTGGGCGTAATGCATGGCTCCCTCATTAACTCAAAGCTGATCTTTCCACAAAGGTAGTCGGGAATATCTCGTTTCTATAGTGAAACAAAGAAGATCAAATTATACACAGCACACGATGGAGAAACTTGTAATACCTGCTAATTATTTAATGACAAATGTAAAACCACTCGAGAAAAAGTGCTTGGCATATTAATGTCTATCAAAATAGATATTTAGTTGTAATTTTATGTACAAAATTGGCATTTAGTGCTCTTAAATTCATTGCAAATTCCCTTTACTACACTACAATTAGAATATTTTGATTAAATCTATATACACAATCATCTTAATTATCGGTCGGGCAGAGGATGTGTCGGAGCTCTGAGGTTGGGGATGGGTTCGGAGTCTCGTGATCCAGCTGAGGTGGATGGGCCTCGTTGCCGTGGACTGAGCGGGTGGGGGGGGGGGGGGGGGGGGGAGGAAAGAGAAGAAGAGATGAGTACTTTTTGTAATTGTTGGTGCCTTTGTGGCGACTCTTTTGGATACTTTGCCTGCGAAAACAAATAATTTAATTGCACCTAGCCAGGTACAAGGGATCACAGTCTAAGGATAAGGGGGAATTCCTTTAGGACCGAAATGAGGAAAACATTCTTTACACAGAGAGTGGTGAGTCTCTGGAATTCTCTGCCACAGAAGGTAGTTGAGGCCAGTTCATTGGCTATATTTAAGAGGGCGTTAGATGTGGCACTTGTGGCTAAAGGGATCAGGGGGTATGGAGAGAAGGCAGGTACGGGATACTGAGTTGGATGATCAGCCATGATCACATTGAATGGCGGTGCAGGCTCGAAGGGCCGAATGGCCTACTCCTGCACCTATTTTCTATGTTTCTATGTTTACAAGTGACAATAAAGTATCATCATCATCAACATCATAGTTTTGCCTGTGACTCTTGGAGTAGGATTACTTTTTGTTGATCCCGACTGTCAAAGGTGCCTAATATCCACCAAACTCCTTTGAAGTATCACCCATGTTGCCTCTGGGCATACAAACAAGGCCACATTCCCATTTTGCTGGACAAGTTCCTAGATGAGCTATTGGCCCCCAGCCAAGCAGAGTTTTCAAACAAATGTCCTGCAATTTCAAAATGCATCTTTTTTTTGTTTAGTTTGTTGTCACGTGTGTACAGATAAACTGGAATGGAAACTGGAATGTGATCTAAATAGGAAAGATTTAAAAAAATGGCATGGGCACAACTAATATAGGAGCAGGAAAGGAAATACAGATTAAAAAGTACAAAAAGGAATTGGAGGGATAAAATATATATGCATTTGGATAGATAGGTTTATTAGGGATAGTCAGCATGGCTTTGTACAAAGGAGATCGTGTCTTATGAATCAGATTGAGTTTTATGAAGTAACCAAAAAGGTCGATGAGGACAAAGCCATAGACATTGTCTACATGGACCTCAACAAGGTATTTGATAAGTTTCTGCCTAGTAGTCTGCTCTGGAAGGTTAGATCGCATGGGATTCATGAAGAGCCAGCTGACTCGATAGAGAAGTGGCTTTATCGAAGGAAGCAAAGGGCAATGGTGGAAGAGACAACCAACTGCAGATGCTGGTTTATACCAAAGATAGACACAAAGTGCTGGAGTAACTCAGCAGGTCAGGCAGCATTAAATGATACAAAAAAAAACAGCAGAACGGCTTCATGTAAACACCAGTGTTTTTCATTTTAGTTCTGCTTCACTGTTCTTTTCCCTCTTCTTCACATTTCCATGACTACATGTGCTGTCCACTAAGCAAACTGTTAAATACATTCAAATAGATATGTGGTTCATCCCTGTCAAGCCTACCCTAAAACAGGACACCTGCAACTTGCACATGCCATCAAATTAGATCCTCGGAAAAGCAAATGTAAATTGAAGAAGGAAAAACTATTTCTCATTTTTTTCCCCCAATGTGGTTGCTCAGACAGAGTGTAGAGTAGTGCAGCATCTGCCAATGTCAATCACTAAATGTTCAAATATAGAAAAGTTACAGTACAGGAACAGGCCAAACTCCATCTGTGCCAAGCATGATGCCAAGATCAATTTATATCATCTGCCTACAAATGATCCACATCCATCCATTTCCTGCATTTCTATGTATCTATCCAAAAGCCTCTTAAACGTCAATATCATATATGCCTCCTCCACCATCCCTGGCAGCACATTCCACCCATTGCCCGTTGTCTACAAAATTGCCCTACGCATCTCCTTCCAAATATGCACCTCTCAACTTAAGCCTATGCCCT
The DNA here is from genome assembly GCA_963514005.1 of Raja brachyura. The sequence goes on from OY740801.1 coordinate 37,758,288, forward strand.
CTAGTCTTTTGTATTTCCACCCTGGGGGGGAAAAAAAGGTTAGTCTACCTCCATCTATGCCTCTCATAATCTTATATATGTGTATCATATCTCCCCCTCGTTCCAGAGAAAACAATCCAAGTTTGTACAACCTCTCCTCGCAGCTAATGCCCCTTAATTCAGACAGCATTCTGTAAACCTTTTGCATCCTCTCCATATCCTTCCTGTAACGGGGGCAACCAGAACCGCACGTTAAAGTTATGTGTTGCAAAGGAATATGGGGAATACGGTACCACAAATAATAAATATTAAACATAAATGCAACAGTTTGGTCTCAGTGCGCTGGAGTTATGTAGGCCTATTCGGCAAAGTACCTTTCTCTTCTCATCCACCTGCGAGAATAAGTCATCCATTTCATTCATGTACTTGTCCTGCAAAATATAACTAAAATCAGGATTTGAAGATGTATAAAAGGCACAACAAAATATATCGTTAGCGTAAAAATTGTGGTTTCAAGAAGCAAAAACCCGAATCATCCAATTCAGAAACTTTGCAAAGTGGGAGAAAAAGACATTGTTGCATATTGATAGGTTGCATGGATCTTCCATTTGAACTCTGAACATTGGTTAAACATTGAAAAGAAACACAATTTAACCCCCACAAAAAGAACAAAGGAATGGGGCTGGGAACCAAATTTGCCTGACAGCAAACATGGACTGTTTTTAAAGAGTGGAGGGGAAAATTAAATATGAATGAGATTGAAGCTAACAAGCCTGGTAACAATATCAAGCATTTCTTTTTCCCCATCATTCCATTCAGTTTATCACCAGTGTTCTTACAAGAGTGGCTGTGTAATATGCGATGTGTCTCATCGCAAGTGATAAGTAGATGCATTTTATAATTTATAATGTTATGATGTTATAATGTTCTACATTACTCCAATAATTAAAAACAAAATAATTTAACAGATTTGCATATAATACGTTTCTTGCCTCAGTCTTTTAATCTATATCAGTTAGGAAGGTGGACCAAGCAATGCGAAATGCAATTTAACATGGGTGAGATGTTGAACAAACCAGGACAGAACTGAAGACAGTATATGGTAGAACCCTGGAGTGTTGTAGAACAGAGAGATTTGGAAGTACAGGTGCATGGTTCCCTGAAAATGGCACGTCAGGTGGACAGGGTGGTGAAGGTGGTGTTTGGCACGCCTGCCTTCTTTGGGAAGGGTATGAGTTCAAAGGTTGAGACATTAGCTTTACAGACTGTTGGCGAGAGTGCTCTGGTCACACCCAGCTATAGGAAGGACATCATTAAGTTGGAAAAGGTGCAGAAGAGATTCACAAATAAGTTACCTGGGCTTGAGTTATAGGGAGAGGTTGGATAGGCTGGGACCGTTTTGTTTGGAGTATAGCAATAAACAATAGGTGCAGGAGTAGGCCATTCGGCCCTTCGAGCCAGCACTGCCATGCACTGTGATCATGGCTGATCATCCACAATCAGTACCCCGTTCCTGCCTTCTCCCCATATCCCCGGACTCTGACTATCTTTAAGAGCTCTATCTAACTCTCTCATGAGAGCATCCAGAAAATTGGCCTCCACTGCTTTCTGGGAAGGAGAATTCTACAGATTCACAACTCTGTGTTAAAAAGTTTTTCCTCATCTCCGTTCTAAATGGCCAACTGCTTATTCTTGGTTCAAGATAAGCTAATTGAGGCGTAAAGACCATAAGAGATGGATAAGTGAACGCTCAGTGAACACGGTCTTTTTCCCAGGATAGAGCATTCCAAAACTGGAGGGCAAAAGCTTAAAGTGAGAGGGGAGAGATTTAAGAGGACCTCAATGGCAACTTTTTCACTTGGAGGGTAGTTCATATCCAGAAAGAGCTGTTGGAGAAAACTATAGAATCAAATACAATGATGACTTTCGAAAGGCATTTGGACAGCTATATGGATAAGAAGGGTTTAGAGGGAAATGGGTCAATGGTAGGCACATGGGAAGAGGCCAGAATGTCAACTTAATCAGCATGGACAAGGTGGTATGTATCTCTGTGAGTCTGATACAAATTAAAATGTATGTAGCTGCAGTTACTAGGCCCAGGTATTTACCAAGGTGCCTTTGTCAAATCACCGGCACTGATCCATAGCCTTTAGAGACAGAACTTAAAAAGATTTGCCTAAGATTATTTCCAAAAATAGAAAGGATTTGCTACTTCAGAACACATCCTAGATACATTTTATCAAATACGTTCTATGCTATTTATCCTGAGAGAAAAGCAGCAAAGTTTAATTATTGTATACATATTTTATATTGCTGATAACATTTGATTGCACAGTTCAACTGCAATTCAGTAATTAAAGCCTAAAGCAAAGTCAAGGGTGGCATCCTTGTGTTTTCATAGTTATATACGATCCAACAAAGGCACAGATAAAAATCAGTGCCTTAAGGATCACAAAATGATTATATTTTTCTTTATTATCCCAGTTTCCATAACATATCAGAGCAGTGCAAACATTCTCTAGGAAGCAGTTAGGTTATACCCTGGAACAAAGCAACACAAGTTTAAAAAACATTATCATTCCAATGTAACATTCAGTAAAAACAATCCCTCAGAATACAACCAACAAGGATATTAAATTTAAAAAATCAAGCCTTACGTGTCTGACTTCTATCTTAGTAATTTCCATTCGAGTTCGGGAATCATCCAGGGTCTCTTCATGGAGTTTTCGTTTACATTGTTCCACTTCCCTATTCACAATAAAAACAAAACAGTAACTATCACCAAATCATCATTTACAAGAACTAATCTTTGTATTCTTTTAATCTGTAGTACATTCAAATATTAGCAGGCTCACAAGTGACAGAAATCAAAAAACGTCAAAGAGCCAGAGTAAAACGGTTCAAGCAGCATCTCTGGAGAACATTGATAAGTGACGTTTCAGGTTGGGATGCTCTTCAGACTGGTTGTGGGAGGAGGGGTGGGGAGAGATAAGAAAATGGAGAGGCGCAGGACACAGCGTGTGTGTGTGTGTGTGTGTGTGTGTGTGTGTGTGTGTGTGTGTGTGTGTGTGTGTGTGTGTGTGTGTGTGTGTGTGTGTGTGTGTGTGTGTGTGTGTGTGTGTGGTTTAAATAGACCGCAGCATGGAATTAGGCTCCCCATGGTGTAATATGGGCATTGGACACTAGATGGCGCTAACTTTTTTGATCTCATTTTCTAATTTGTTTAATTAATTAACGTGCCACTTTTGCCACTGACGAGTTATGAATTCCTTCTCAATTATTTTTTATCTAAATCGGTGCAAAATTTCATGTTGTTCCGAGACATGGGTCACGAAAGCTAAATTCCAGACACATTTTTCATGCTTGGCCCACAGCCTAACACTCACAACTCCGTATGAAAAGGTTTTTCCTCATCTCCATTCTAAATGGCTTGCCCCTTATTCTTAAACTATGGCCCCTGGTTCTGGACTCCCCCAACATTGGGGACACGTTTCCTGCCTCTAGCGTGTCCAAATCCTTAATAATCTTATGTTTCAATAAGATCCCCTCACATCCTTCTAAATTCCAGAGTATACAAGCCCAGCCGCCCCAATCTATCAACGCATGACAATCCCGCCATCCCGGGAATTAACCTTGTGAACCTACGCTGCACTCCCTCAATAGCAAGAATGTCCTTCCTCAAGTTTGGAGACCAAAACTGCACACAATACTCCAGGTGTGGTCTCACTGGGGCCCTGTACAACTGCAGGAGGACCTCTTTGTTCCTATACTCAACTCCTCTTGTTATGAAGACCAACATGCCATTCGCTTCTTTCACTGCCTGCTGTACCTGCATGCTTACCTTCAGTGACTGATGAACAAAGATCCCCAGATTCCATTGTACTTCCCCTTTTCCCAACTTGACACCATTTAGATAATAATCTGCCTACCTGTTTTTGCCACCTAAGTGGATAACCTCACATTTATCTACATTAAACAGCATCTGCCCACTCACCCAACCTATCCAAGTCACCCTGCATCCTCTTAACATCCTCCTCCCAGTTCACACTGCCACCCAGCTTTGTGTCATCTGCAAATGTGCTAATGTTACTTTTAATCCCTTCATCCAAATCGTTAATATACATTGTAAATCGCTGCGGTCCCAGTATCGAGCCTTGCGGTACCCCACTAGTCACTGCCTGCCATTCTGAAAGGTACCCATTAATTCCTACCCTTTGTTCAAGTTCAAGCGAGTTTATTGTCACGTGTCCCTGATAGGACAATGAAATTCTTGCTTTGCTTCAGCACACAGAACATAGTAGGCATTTACTACAAAACAGATCATTGTCCATATATCATTATATAAATACATACACACATGAATAAATAAACTGATCAAGTGCAAATAACAGATAATGGGTTATTAATGATCAGAGTTTTGTCAGAGCCAGGTTTAATAGCCTGATGGCTGTGAGGAAGTAGCTATTCCTGAACCAGGTCATTGCAGTCTTCAGGCTCCTGTACCTTCTACCTGAAGGTAGCAGGGAGATGAGTGTGTGGCCAGGATGCTGTGGATCCTTGACAGGCACGTGCCGTAAGTGATTACTCAGGGTAGGCACTCAGTCGGCTTAAGAAAAATTGAACCGTGCATGCGCAGATTGTTCTCTCCGTTAAAAAAATAAAATTAAAACTGTGACAATTTAATTTGCCCAAGGCTTCCCAGTTTCCTTTATTCTGAATTACTGGTGTGGGGTGGGCGGGGGAAAGGGTGAAGGGTGATGGCAGATGGAGAGATGGAGAGATGGAGAGATGGTGGGAAAAACGGGAGCACATGGAATAGTTGAATCAGTTGTCATCTTATTGAATGACAACACTTGTTCAAGGGACCAATTGGGGGAACAGTTCCTTTCACAGCGTGTGGAGAGTCTGTGCCAGGGGTAAAGTTGTGGGGAGGGCACGAGTGTTGAGAAGGAGGGTGTCAGGGATACTGCCAGTAACTCACTCACTGCTACCGCAGCTCTCCGGGCGCGAAGCCACGCACTGGAGCTGGGGATAGAAGCAGAACTGGCTGCCACTTCAGCGCCTTCTGTCAGTACCCAAAATCAGAAAATTCAATGTGGTGTTGTTCCTCCAGTTTGTGTGCGGCCTCTTTCTGGCAATAGAGGCGCCAAGACAGAATGGTCATTATGGAGATAGACACAAAAAGCTGGAGCAACTCAGCGGGACAGGCAGCATCTTAGGAGAGAAGGAATGGGTGACGCTTCCAGTCGAGACCCTTCTTCAGACTGGTTTGGGATAAGGGAAACAAGCGATATAGACAGTGATGTGGAGAGATAAAGAACATTAAGGGAATGGGTAGAGGAGTTAAAATGGTTATCAACTGGCAGATCCAATAAGCCCTGGCAGACTGAGTGCAAATGATTGGTGCCAAGTGATATTTGATAAGTCTACGTCTGGTCTTGCCGATGTACGGGATCAGTCTCTATGGAAGCGGAAAGCGGTGGAGACCGCTCCCTCTGTAACGCCCCGATTCACTCATCCTTTCCCACCCAAATCACCTTCTCCCCAGGTACATTCCCCAGTAACCACACGAGATATAACACCTTTCCATATACCTCCATCCAAGGGCCCCAGCAATTCCTCTAGGTGCACCTCGTCTAACCTCAACCAGTGTTCCTGAATTGGCCTCTTGTACATCAGCAGGTTTTTGGCCGTAATACTCGAAATACCTTCGGGCCTAACTTTCACATCATCTATTTTCCTAACAAGGCAATAAGAATGGGAAGAGTCGCAGAGGTCGAAATAGGGGATAGGGGAGTTTACACAATGTGCAGTATTCACGACTCATTGTTCAGTGTAGAAGATTCTTTCCCATGCACAAAGCAATAGGAAGCAAGAGAGCATTTCAGTGCACCCTTCTCCTAATCTCAATTACCATTAAATGTGTTACATTTAAGATATTGAAGCTATTTTATAGTTCTTTCAAATGTATACTGAAGCACTGAAACAAACCTTTCTTTTTCTGAGAGGATCAGTTTGGAGAGGTAGTCATGAAGATCATTTTCCTGCTGTATTCTTTTGTCTTCAATGTTGTTCCAGCGCTTCTTCTTCGCTATCCTCAGGGCACTTGGAATGTCATCCCCAAAATTCAGCCTTTGTTCTTTTGCTAAATTGTAAGCTGAAGAAAAAAAATTTGCATGCCAACTATTACAAAAATCAGCGAAATGATTGTTGATGATCAGGCATGATCACATTGAATGGCGGTGCTGGCTCGAAGGGCCGAATGGCCTCCTCCTGCACCTATTGCCTATTATCTATTATATAAAAACATATTACCCTCACTTCCAAAGAGTGAGCATGGCTCACATGAGGGCAGTCTTTACTTAACACATCTTACATTTTTCATCATTTTAAAGCACTAAGGAAAAGAATCTAACTTCGGTGAAATAAAGTTCTGTTCACTTCCAAAAATCTATGGTAATTTTTTATAAATCTCTATAGCCTCCTAAAGATCACATGCTATGTAGATATTATTTTTTTTTTAATGCTTTTGCTGTAGATTCTCAGGAAATTGCTTTGACGGTTTTTTTTTAAGATGAAAAAGTTCCTCAATCCTCTTGCAGGGCGACAGAGCACGACTTATCTAAATTAGAAACTGGGCAGTTGACAACGTGCACCAATGTCCCTTCCAAAACAAAATTTAGCAAAGCTTCACACCGGCTGAAAAACTGTGTGACTCCATATGTCAAGACCAGATTACAACAACGGGATCGTGACAAAAATAGGACTTTTAGCAGCTTGTGCAGGGCACCTCACAATCAGCAAAAGAGGATTGGCAAAGGCAATAAATGTAACCCTCAGATTATTGGTGCTGCCTGGAAAGGCCATAATCACACATAAACATGATGGATGTACAAGAACACGTTAGTTGTGTTATTTGAAGAGTATCCAAAGACCCGAACTAACAACCTTAGATGTAATTCAAAATCCTGGAACAGCAGCTGGGGATTTTAAATTCAGTACATGAAACTCTAACTAGTGTCACTGATTATGAAACTGCAAGGTTGCTATCCTGACCCACCAGAGCTGCCAAGTTTTGTCAGAGCATTTCAGTATTCTAGTACCTGAAAATCAGTATTTTGCTGAGGAAATCAGCATTTGTACGCAGTGCCATTTTGCTGAAAAAAAATGTTCTTTATATGTGGTCATACCCAACAATGCATAGCTTTGCTACTAATTGAGCTGTCTTCTATGCACCTTACTTGACAGTGCATTCATTGCCATCTCTTTGTATACTTCTGTCTGAAGGGCTGCTTCATGTTTTTAGCACCAGATGATGACGTGGGAGCCTTTTGGAAGCCTCTCTCTCTGCCTCTCTCTCTCTCTGCCTCTCTCTCTCTCTGCCTCTCTCTCTCTCCCTGCCTCTCTCTCTCTCTCTCTCTCTCTCTGCCTCTCTCTCTCCCTGCCTCTCTCTCTCTCTCTCTCTCTCTGCCTCTCTCCTTTTTTTCACCCTCCCTCTTATTCTATCCCTCCCACTGCCTCTCCCTCACTCCGTCTCCCTCCCCGAACAGTCTGTGACCCATAGCGCTGTGGCCATAACACTTTGTGTAAATCCCATAGCACTATGTGTAAAGTCAATAGCGCTCCAGTTGGTAGTGCTATAATTAGAACCCATAGCGTTGTTCGTTTAAATTCCCGTGCGCTAAACTGACAGCCTGTTTAAACCTGTAGCGGGACAGGCAGATCAAAGCTTACAAAAATAATCATCCAGATCTTGACATTTAAAATACTAACAGATTTAATCTGCTAGAATTTTTGGAGTTACAGTATGACTTTTTATATCCTTGCATTTAAGCAGCAAGATGAAACAGGAAGTCGGGACGATTAAAATAAAATCCATATTTTACAAAGCAAATCCGTACACCTGTATTCTTATTGGATTTCCGTACAAAATATGGAAAATCTGTACTACTTGGCAGCTCTGCATCACTCATTTATTTTAGGGAAGGAAACCTAGAAGAGGTGGGGGCGGGACAGAGTCTGCCACCCCCACATCTCCTCCACCTTTCTCTCCACAACACAACTACAATCAATCTGAAGGGTCCCGACCCAAAGAGTTGTCTATCCATGTTCTCCAGAGATGCTGCCTAACCAGCACTTGGTGTCTATTTTACCCCCCATAATACATACATTTCAGTTTCACCGAGAGACACCAAGAGATTGTTGATTATAGAAAATGCCAAAATGGTTTATCATGGCTGTACTTCTGAAAATGACCATACGCTGTGACCATGCATAGGAATCCTACACCATATCGTGTTAAATAATGCCTTCCAATGATATGAAAGTGTGAACATTTTTCACAGACTAATTTTTACATTTTTAGCATGGATGAACACGGCCAATTGGCTTTTCAGCACAACTATGTTCAGAATAAGCAGTTAATCAAAACGTCACATTAGAAATATTCACAAAAAGTAGCCAATATGATTACAATAAAGACTAGAGTTCACAATGATAGCCTGGTTAATTAAATGGATGAACAGTAACTTCTCTCTGAACTCATTGTTAGGAACTATCCAAAAGCAGGAACTTCTGCCCACAATTATGCATGGAATGATCACGAACGAAAGCTGGATCCCTGACCTCGATTCAGGTTGCCGATTGCTTCATCATAATTCTCCATTTCCACCAGGCACTGTCCCAGGAAGAAGTGAGCCTTAACAGATTGGCTATCTAACTCCAGGGCATGTTTACAGTCTGCCACCGCCTTGTCGAATTGTTGCATCTTCACATAGCACAGAGCACGGTTTGTATGGTACACAGCCACAGATGGGTTACGGTTCTGAAAAACAAACACAAGTAAATATGAGAATGCAGTAGAAACTGACAGCTACACTCAGCAAATGACAGAGTGCTGCATAATGGAAGTAGTGCTCCCATTCAATATTGTATCAGAAAGTAGTGAATTAAAGTGCACAGTTAATCAAAAAGAATTGAGCAAAATGAAATTGTTTCTCAATTTTTTGCAAGCAGCGAGGGTAGAAGTATGAATAATAATTTTTTAACGGCAGTGTAAAAAAAATGCTGCAAATCACAGACCAACCAGGTCACTGATCACCTGATGTCGCAAAGCCTTTCCACCTTGCTTGTCAGTCACAGCATAAAGGGAACTCGAACAATCAAAGGCACAACACCATCCAAGCCAAAGCAGCCTGCTTGATCCACCACTAAACATCTATTCACACCCAGATGGCATAACATGCACCACCTGCGAAATGCACTGCAATACCCACATGGGCATCTCTTAGAGACAGATTTACTACCAAGAAAGTCAAGGAGACCAGGCACACAAGAAAGCCAACTCCTACAGGTAATCCCATCCGCCGCCCGCCCCACATATGATAGCGACCCGGAAAGAACCAGTCATTTCTTCATCACTGGGTTCAAATCTTGGAATTCCTCAGCCACCAGCATTGTTGCACTAACTTAACTAGAAGGACAGCAACAGTTGGGGACAGTGGCACACCACCACCATCTTGCCTTGCCAGTGATGCCGATATCCCAAACGGTGATGTATCTCCAGTAAAATCCAAGTCACTTTTATCACCATAATTTATACACTAGAACTGCTGGGAAAATACAGTCTGGGACTACATAATGTGCTAAACATTTATTTCACTTTCAGCTTATCCAAAAGACCATTGCTCCCATTCAGTTCGCATTAAAGGTAACTGTGCATTGCATTTTCTTCATTATTTATAGCAGATCATCAAATATCTGTATCTACATCTGCTAAAGATAGACACAAAATGCTATAGTAACTCACCGAAGAAGGGTCGAGCGAAAACGCCATCCATTCCTTCTCCCCGGAGATGCCACCTGCCCTGCTGAGTTACTCCAGTATTTTGCGTCTATCTTCGGTTTAAACCAGCATCTGCAGTTCCTCCCTACACTCTGCATTTGCTAACATTGTCATCCTTTATTTCCAATGCTACAACAAATAGTTTTTATGTAATATGCAAAAACATTCCATAATCCTTTACGGGACCTATCTCAGTTTTAGTTTCAGATTTAGAGATAGTGTGGAAACAGACCCTTCAGCCCAGCAAGACTGCGCTGCCCAGCGATCTCCGTACAGTAACACTATCCTACACACTAGGGACAATTCACAATTTTTACTGAAGCAAATTAACCTACAAACCTGTACGCCTTGAGTGTGGGAGAAAACCGGAGCACCCAGAGAAAACCCAAGCGCTCACGGGGAGAACGTATAAAAACCCAAGCGCTCACGAGACGGCACCCGTAGTTAGGATCAAACTCATGTCTCTCGCACTGTAACTCTAAAGGGCCTGTCCCACTTGGGCGACATTTTCGGCGACAGCCTGAAAAGAGGTTGTCGTGGCGTGGTCGGGGCATGATGCGCAGTGACGCATGTAGTGCATGCGGTGTCTCCCTGATGCCCCTGGATTTTGGAATGTTCAAAATCTTCAGGCGACATATGGGTGTCTTATGTTGTGTGTCTTGTCACACGCTGACGTATGCTGTCCTGCGGGTGACGGCCAGTGACACGGGTATATAAAGCACCGACTTATCCATTAAAAAGTTATTGGGCCTTAGATTTATTGTAGATTGGTGTAACCTTCTTGTGCTGTGAAGGCGGGTGATGAGCAGTGTCGTAGCTCGATGTGTCGGAGACGTGGAGTGTCATACAACTTGACGGTTTTTAGGGCGTCAGTCACTGAAAAAATTGCAAAATTACCCTTACTGCTTCACCACCAAGGAACATAAAAAGGGAACCAAAGTTAGAGAGTCTGGAAAATTAGGGTCGGGAAGTAATGATTAGAGTTACTGTATGGTAATTGTGTTGGAACCAAAATAAAGATGTACAATAGGCCAGCATTGAACAGAAAAAGAGCTTGGAGGATTGTAATCACATGGTTAGATTAATCTTACATTGCACTATAGTGCTCCTTTAGACTTAGTAACAATGATTGTCCAACAAACCCTGTGTAAAGTTGCTCTTAAATCCATGCAAACCAATTCCGAGTACATCCCTATTCACAACAGATGTGCAACGCATAAGCTAACATATACCAAAGCCAAGATGTTTAGCATACTATTAATCAGTCCAAATTTCTAACTTTTGTAATACAAATCAAGTACAAAATGGGTTAAGCATAACAAATACTGGATCACTGTGGGGTGTTTGCTAAGAATTGGTATTCATGTATATGTATGCATATGGGAAACCATTTGGAACTTCCCAAAACTTTTCATTAAAGGTAAAATCAAGTGGCAAGCAGCTGATGTCTTAACCTACACTACACCACACGTGTTCCTCTTTTTTCTCTCACCAGTAATGTTACAGGTTAGTGTTTAAGAAGGAACTGCAGATGCTGGAAAATCGAGGGTACACAAAATGCTGGAGAAACTCAGCGGGTGCAGCAGCATCTATGGAGCGAAGGAGATAGGCAACGTTTCCGGCCGAAACCCTTCTTCAGACAGGTTAGCTCAATTTATGAGCTAATTTATGACAGATGTTATATTTTAGTTTGTCACATATACTAACAGTCGGCATATAAGATGCAATGTTTGAAATAAAATATATTTTATGTTTCATTTAGATTAGGTAGATGTGGTAATGAACGACAGACAAAACCTAATGTAGTGGTATTTAAATTAATGCAATTTGATACAGAAAATGCAATATTTATATAATTATCATATAAATATTATTTGCAGTAAGATTCCCATGAATACATCTCCAATTGGAAAGCATGAGGTTTTTCTTAACTCGATGTGTCTGTTCAACAGGGAGTTGATGGCAACAATACTGAAACCAGTTATTACAATATTATTATAACATTATTATCGGCAGAGGTAGCCAATTCTAAAATACCATACATATAATGTCCATTAGAACCAATCAAGTAATAAACACTCAAAATTGTAAACAAGAAACCCATATCAAACTGTTTACAGGTTGATATGATGAAATACTAAATAATATCTACTGCAAATTATAACTCAGAACTCTGATATTAAACTAAAATCTTTCATGAATTATAAAACTGATTATATAAAGGAGGAGGATACTCCCACATGTTGAAGGGAAAAAAAATGATACAAGGTTCACAAATGTTAAAGACATGGAGGATGGGAGTAAGTATCCCCTTAGTCTCGTCAGTTTCGATATCATGCACAGTAAAGTCAGTTTTTCCAATAGTCTCAAAACACATCAATTATGATAACTGCAGTTCCACAAATAAAATGTCTATCATTGATCTGTTTTACAGAAAAGTTGCAGCAGCCCATTAGTAATTAATGCAGTTTTACAACACAATGTACAGTGAAGAGGAATGCTCCCTGAACTCCAGGAACAAACGGAGACACCATATTCTAACTGCTCCTTTTTCTTGTTAAGCATGCCTAAGTTTACATAATATTTATACCAAAAATAATCGTTTATAAGCCAAACACTATGGGTTCAAACTAGTTCCCCAGCTTCTTCTCAGCCTAGTCAATCAGACCATTTTCTTCCGTGAACAACCTTCCCAAAAAAGTCCAGTATATCTCTGCGAACTCAGTTCCTGTGATATCCTTGCAGATTCTACACCCGAAACCTCTCCCCCACTTGCTGCGTGGCCTTGGCATTGTTCATTCTTGGTATTTAACAATTTATCTGCATGCAAGCTTCACATTTTGGTGATAACGTAGTAAAAAATGGTGAGGCAAAAATCTTACACACACACCCTTCCCTGGATGAATAGGACCATAGTAAGCAAAACAGGCAAAAGAAAAAAGCAGGAAAATAAGCACGTTTTTAAATGGTCAGGAAAATCAGTCAGGTGTGAGTCAGGTGTTAGTCACCTATCAATCAATAGGTGTGAATCTCTCCAAAGGTTCACCAGTAATTCTAATAGGGATAGGGAAAGGTTAGGGGGGAATGAAGAGAAATCAGAGGCAATGAAACTGAAGCTTAACAGGTTAACTGGGACCACGAACCTGCCTGGAGGACCCGAACATTCAGCCGGCCACAGCCCGTCGAGGGAAGCCGCTGGGCTCGTCTCCCGAAGATGGGAGAGTCAAGGAATAGGGAGTCACTGGAGAAGTCGGACATGAGGAGCAAGGACTGGTAGGAGAGGGAACTGGGGTAATGCGTCGAGCTCCTTCAAAGTCGTCTGCAGGAGGCCCTCTCGAGACACAAAGAGGAGAGGGACATTGGTTCGTGGGCCACCCGGTCAAGGGTGACAGAGTAAGCCCCTGCAGAGGTGGTCGGAGAAAGCTGGAAGAGGAAGGGACGTGATAAAGCCCTGGCAAGGGATAAGTGGATACAGATGGGGGTTGGGCGATAGGGGTGGGGGGGTGCAGTGAGGGTTTGATAGGTAGATGGTTGGACAAAGGCCAGAAAGGGAAGGACATAAACTGTGTCGAGGATAAAGAGGACCAAATAAATATTGAAGCTAAAGGAGGGAATACAGGTGGATAGGGATGGGAAAAGAGGGAAAGGGGAAGGAAAAAATAGGTGTGAATCCAGACAGGGCATGGGGGAAAGAAACGAAAGAAGGGTGTAGTTTGTAGGTTAGTTACCTAACATTGGTGACTTTAATGTTCATACCATAAGGTTGTAAGTTACCAGATTGGAATAAGAGGTGCTGTTCCTCTAGTATGCGTGTGGCCTTCCTCTGACAATGGAGGCGGCCCAGGACTGAATGGTCAGTGTGGCAATGGGAAGAGTTAAAATGGTTAGCAAACAGAGAGATTCAGCAGGCCTTGGCAGACCATACACAAGTGTTTGTCGAAGCAGTCGTGGTGAAAGGCAAGGACCAGTGGAACTCTATTCTTGTTCCATCTGGCAGGGGGAGGAGGAGAAAGAACACATTGATTTATTATCTGCACCACTAACTTCCACCCTGCCCTCAAAATCATCTGGACTATCTCTGACACTTCTCTCCCCTTTCTTGATCTCTGTCTCCATCACAGGGGACAGACATTCTAAAACCAACCAAATCCCAGAGTAATCTGGACCACACCTCCGCCTACCTGCCTCTTGCAAAGATGCTATCCCCCTTTCACAATTTCTTCATCTCCGCCACATCAGCCCCCAAGATGAGGCTTTCCACACTACGACACACCCACATATTTTAGTAAAAACCATTTCCCTGACTGCAGTCATACATGGATCCCTCACCTGCGTTTGTTCTGCTCTTGCTCCCCCCCCCCCCCCCCCCAAAAATATGGAATAAGGATAGAGTTCCCCTGGTCCTCACCTTTCACCCAACTTCTGCAACCAACTCATTTCACCCACTTTCAACGTGATCCCAACATCGGTCACATCTATCCATCCCCACCCCTTCCCACCATCTGCAGAAACTGCTCCCTCCGCAACTTGGCTCACTCATCCCTCACCACCCAAACCACCCTGTCCCCAGGTACTTTTCTCTCCAACTGCAGGAGATGTTATCTGTGTCACTTGATAGTATGTCTTCCTCTAAAAAAAACTATTGCAGTGAAATACGCACTTATCACTGCTACCATCAGACAAGTTCATAAGTTATACACTTTATTTCTAATTATGTTTTATTTTTGCACAGTCTTCTTTCTTTTAGAATGGTGTTTGTCATTTATGTGTAATTTGTTGATATGTGTTTTGGCTGTGCCTGTGACACTGCTGCAAGCAGGACTTTTCACTGTACCTCACCATACTCGCGCATATGACAATAAACCTGAAGTTGAGCTTGATTTCTTCACATGATCGAGTTCATGGCAGCACCCGATGATTGCACTGTTTCATGTGGCACCTGAAAGCAAGCTATCGTAAAATGATGCATTGCTTTTCTTCAAATGACACAAACCACTGACATCAGATAATCAGCCAAATAAGAGCAGCTGACGTTAAACGTAACAAACAGGCTATATTTACACGCATGACACACCACATGAATCACAAGTCTGTATTCCGGTACAGCTTTCATCCCATAGTTTCATAAACATGTTCATAAAAACATGGATGAATTAGCCAAGAAAATCTACTTACACAGAAATAATAAGGAATGAATTCAAATTTAAGGTTACGACGTGTATTCATGTGTTTCCTCGTCTGGCATATTTTTGAAGCCAATAAAATACACCCAATTGACCACAGTAACCTTAAAAACAGCACCTAGATTTCAGCTCTGCAAGCCCCCACAAATACCAACATACTAAGAAACAGATAATTCTCTTTGTATGCTATTCATGAAGGGATAAATATAGGTCAAGCCAAAAAGTGCAACGGAGCCTTTTATATCAACAATAGAGAAGGAAATGGCATTAGCTTGACATCTTGGCAGTAGCCAACTCTCCCAGAGTGGTTACTTAGACTTTTTTTCGTAGAACCACAGAGGAAATTGTACCTATAAACCTCCGACTCAGGGACAAGGGTATTTTCATGGCTCACATTTAAGGCAAGAAAAGTCTTGTTATTGGGGCATTTTCTTAAAGAACTTGCACTTTTTAAACAGTGGAAAATAACATCCTTCCCTAATTACTGACAAGGCTATCTTCGAGCTTCATTGTTCTGGTGATGATAATTATGGAGGAAATGTCATTTTGCATTGCAGGGCAGATCCATTGGATATAATTCAAAGACAGGGGGCGAGGCTGGTAAAGCATTATAACAGCCCTACACGAGGATTTCCATACCAAAGTGAAAAAAAAAAATTGAAAACAAAATAAACCAAGGTAGTTTCAAGCATTGGACCACTGTCTATATTCTCTCCAGACTTGTTTACTTTCATTCTTTAGGCTCTCGGGTCCCTCTAACGCAACCACAGCTTGTCAGCATGTTAACCAAATGTACCTTGATTCTGTTGACTTTAGGACATATTTAGAGGCACGCTTATTTCATCCAAACGGATTAAAGTTAATAAATGCAGAAATACTGCATCCTTGTCTTCACTAGCATTGACACATTTTGTCAAACACACATTTGGTTATTGGAACTTATTCCTATTCTCCAAGTATAAAGGTTAATATCATGCATCTCAATGTTGCTATTTGAGGCAACCGTTACTGATGATGTAGGTATTACCTCAAAGGTAGTGTACCCACGACAAGTTATGCAAATCCTGGTAATGCAGCCAATGATTAGACATCAGGAAGGTGAGCAATCTGCGAAATATTCTAACTGGACCGATTTGCAGTAAATGTTAAGGTAATATTCTCATGATCATTTTTAAATCTCTCCCTCTAGATTTGGTCATAAACTAGTTGGACATCAGCATGACAAAAATGTTGGCCTTGTATTCGCAATTTAAACTTCATTACTAACAGCGTCTTTCTGGTCTAAATATTAAGACAATAAGTAATGTTTTGCCTGCATGCAGCCTTACCGATCTCCTGCAACAGGGACACTCTCTCCGCTTCAGTTCCTTCCTGACCTGCCGATTTCAAAAAATAATTGATATTTTATAGTGCTAGTGAGCCTAGGAGAAGGCAGCTTAGGTTGGCTCCGTGACCAACATTTCACGCACTGTTCGGGAGCACTGACGGCACTCTCTAAGGAAGAAGACGTCTTCATCACACTTGGATGACAATTTAATATTTCAGTTCATTAAATGGAATAAAATATGTAAAACTACAGTAGAAATTCAGATGTAGCTCACAGAGCAGGTTAAATTGGAGCAGAATTTGCAAGATAAAAAACCACATTGTTGGTTCATACCCAACAGTACGACTCTGAGGAGATCCCATACCTTGGGGTACGGACACCAATAGTTAAATTAATGAGACACAATGGTACAATCTAACCAAAATAAACTTTGAATACAACACTTTTTTTAAAAAGAATTAAAATTTGGCTTGTCATTTCCCTGTGTGGTATGTTAGAAGACTTAAGTTGTGTAATTGAGAAGAGCATATTAAAAGAATGTAAATAGACCAAGTCCTAAGGAATTGTATGGACATCTACTCTAGGTTAGTGTAAGGAAAAGGAGTACACTTTATTAATGAGTCTTGTGGCTGTTAAGTGCCAACGGCTCAGTTGTACAATTCAGTAAAGCTCTAACACACAGGAAGCAAAAAGGAATACAATAAAAATACAACGTTCTAGAGTAACGCAGCGGGTCCGGCAGCATTTCTGGAGAACATGGATACATGATGTTTTGGGTCGGGACCTTTCCGTCTCCTTAACCAAAATGGGATGAATGCAGAGTTGGAATGAGGAAACAGTGAAGTGATGTTTCAGAATGGTGTCTTGCCTGAAACCTTTCCCGCAAACTACAATCAGGTACATGACAATCTTGGAACAGGTACACTGTAAATGTGCCAGAATCAAAAGAAGAGTAAAATTATGAGGGATGGCTGCACTCCTTGTGAATTAATTCCTTTTAATTTTGAAGTCTGAGAGGTGAACCTCAAAAGCAGAAATAGTATCACATTCATATATACAGATAAACATAATCCACAAGCTTCTATGAAGCATTATAACGCGTCTCATTATACCATCAATGCCGCTAATCCAGAGCCCAACATCTTAATCAGACCCATTGTCAAGGTACGAGCAACATTTAAATAACTGTTCAAATTAGAAACAATCACTTTAACGTGAAAGTGTATACACAACAAAGGGAAAAAATAAAGAAAGACAAGGCACCAGAGGGTCTGCAAACAAAACCTAATGAGGGAATTGGAGAAGATAAAACTGCATTTAGAGCACTCATTACATGTATTGTTATTACATCTGTCCCAATTATGAAATTATTAGCTATTATTTTTAAAAAGAGGCAGTGATTGCATCAAAAATGTATTGCTAATGAACATTTGACATGAATATTATGGCACTTTGCTGCATGAATAGAAAACTATCAAAATATATCTATAATTTTAGTTTTCTGCAAACTACCCACTCACAGAATTACAGAATGGTTACAGCAATCAACAAAGCCATTTGTCCATGAAGTCCAAACCAGCTACAGGTCCACAAACGATTTTCCGGCACCTTTGGTTCCAGAACTTTTGTGGGTTATCCTTTTAGCCAAATCCACCGAGGTCATGGCCTCCAAGAAGAGTCCAACAGTACCGGAATGGTTCACATAGGCCGCTGAGAGACAGAGATAATGGCCCACAAAGGCAGCCTTGGAAGTCAGCTGTGGGAACGCATCTGCTGGCTCCAGCTGGACTGTAGTTGCAGAGACTCAGCCACAGGGGACAAATTCCACCCGTCCATCGACACGAAAGTCCCAATGAGGTCGAGATTGGACGTCTTACCCGACCTTGGAGCCACATTTTTGAAGGGATTTCATGTGCGCCCTCGTGAATTTGGCCGGATTAAAGGAGGCGCTGGACCATCTGTTGCTGGCAAATCGGTGGTGGACCTGGAATGTCATACTCCCACCCTCTCCTGCAGATTCTTTCCTTTCAGATGTTTGTCCAGCTCCATTTTCAATGTTAAAATTGAATAAGCTTTCATTACTACTATCTCTAACAATGCACTCCAGATCCTCGTTCTCATGTTAGTTTAGGTTCTTTTACCAATCATCCTCAGTATAATTCTCCTGATCCTTGCACATGGAACAGTTCGCTTTGTCTGTACCTTTACGGTTTTAAATTTCAAGGAGAATTGGGCGATTTACACATGCATACTTTTATTTCATGCTCATCATAATCAATTTATACAAAACATAAATATTACACAGAATGGCTTTAATCTGATTGGATTTAGAATTAAAAAACAAGACTAACATCCAAAGGTGAAGTTCCATACATAATGAGCAGCATTATACCGAAAGAATGGAATTTTGTCAACAAAGGTACAATTATGTGACAAATTCTAAAGCTTTGAATCCGATTTGCAGCAAAATGTTATTACTATGCATCTTACAACAGGGAATCAATTGGCCTTTGTAACAGGTGCTAGTAGGGCAGCAGAGTAGAGCTGCTGCCTCACTCCTCCAGCAACCTGGATCACTGATGCCACCAGTTTGCATTTTGTACATTCTCCCCGTGACCACATGGGCTCCTAACAGGTGGTGCTCTGGTTTCCCCCATCTATTGTAAAGACATATTCTTTAGTAGGTTAATCAGCTATTGCAACTTTCCCCATTGTAGTCAGGTAATCGTTCAGATCTGGGGGCGTCAATATAAATGTGGGCAGAACAAAGTGGGATTCTTGTTATGGGCTGGTGAGGATTTGGTCGGATGCAAGGCCCATTTTTGTATTGTGCTATTCCACGACTCCATGAGTTCATAAGACATAGGAGAAGATTTAAGCCATTCGGCCCATCGAGTCTACTCCACCATTCAATTATGGCTGATCTATATTTCCCTCCCAACCCCATCCTCCTGGCTTCCTCCTGTAACCCTTGACATCCTTACTGTCAAGAAGCTGTCGATCTCCACTTTAGAAATACCCAAAGACTTGGTCACCACATCCGTCTGTGACCATCAATTCCTCAGATTCACCATCCTCTGGCTAAAAAAATTAATCCTCATCCACTTTCTAAAAGTATGTTATTTTATTCTGAGGCTGTGCCCTCAGGTCCTAGACTCTCCCACTGGTGAAAACATCCTCTCCACATCCACTCTATCCAGACCTTCCATTATTTAGTAAGGTTCAAAGAGATCCCCACTCATCTTTTTTAAATGCAGTAAGTACAGGCCTTGAGCCGTTAATCACTCATTATATATTAACTCAATCATCCCCAAGATAATTCTCGTAAACCTTCTCTGGACCCACTCCAACAACAGTACATCCTTCCTCAACTATGTGGCCCAAAACTGCTCACAATACTCCAAATGCAGTCTGACCAGTGCCTTATAAAGCCTCAGCATTACATCCCTGCTTTTATATTCTAGTCCTCTCAAAATAAATCCTAACATTGTATTGCATTTACCTTCCTTACTACTGATTCAACCTGCACATTTACGTTTTGGGAATCCTTCACCAGCACTCACAAGTCCCTTTGCACCTCTGATTTCAGAACCACAGATCTCAAGTTTCTCCAGTCAATCCACATAGCTGAAATCCCTCAACCGTGGAATCACTAAATTTCATTTGCTACTTCTCCAAAGTTATTATATATTTCCACAAAAATAGTACCCAGAACCGGACAATATTCAAGTTGCTGCCAAACCAGTGTTTTAATCAAAGGTTTATCATGACTTCCTTGCTCTTGTACTCTGTGTCCCTATTTATAAAGCCCAGAATGCCATTTTGTTAATCTGCCCCGTCATCTTCAATGAATCCAACTTCTCTGTTCTTGTACACCTTTTAGAAATATGTCTCCAACTTCAGTGAGAGAGAATTTTGAAAACAGTGACCATAACTTTGCAAGTTTTCAGACGGTTAAGGATAAGAATAAGACTGGCCCGTGGGTGAGTTCCAAATTGGGGGGACGGTATTAGGCAAGAATTCTGGTGAATATATTTTGAAAGGGTATTATTGGGCAACTCCACTCTTAACATGTGGGAATTATTTAAGGGTCAGCTGGTCAGAATTCGGGACCAACGTGTTTCTGTGAGAAAGACAAGGAAGGCAGAGTTCAGGAACCCTGGATGACGTGAGATGTTAGAATTTTAGTCAACAAGAAAATTTTTGTAAAGGGTAGGAAGCTGACTTTGAGGAACTTTGAAGAACCTAAGGGAAGCAGGAAATAACTTAAATAAGGAATTAAACAGACTAAAAAGGACCATGAACCGTCCTTGGTGAGTAGGATTACGGCATTTCCAAGGCATACATTGAAAATATGATGTTTAGGGAGAAGGTAGAATCACTCAAGGACAAAGGAGGGAAATCATGCCTGGCGCCGGCAGAAGTGGAATAGTTACCAAGTGAATACTTCATATTGGTATTCATGATGGAGAAGGCCATGAATGAGTATTGAGATCAGGGAGATTTTTGCAGAAACTCTAGGGTATGTTGATATCAAGGAAGAGGGGCTTTTGAAGAACATTAACATGGATAAGGCCCCAGGGCCTGTTAGGACCCATCCCAGGTGATTAAGGGGCAAGAGGGGAGATTGTTGGGGCTTTGACAATTATCTTAATTTCCTCTTTAGGCACAAGCAATGTTCTGAAGGACTAGAGAAGCCAATGTTGCTGCTGTGATTAAGAAGTGATATAGAGACAGTCCAAGAAATGATAAGCTGGTGAGCCTCACATCAGAGGCAGTGAAACCATTGGAGATGATTCTTACGGATTGGATTTACTCACATCTGTTGAAACATAGACTTGTTTGGGATAGTCAGCATAGCTTTGTGCAGGGGAGCTTAAACTTGTGTTTTTATTTGAAGAGTTGAAGACAGTATCACATGGATGTTGTCTACATCAACTTTATAAGACATTTAACATGATCGCTCATTGTAGGCTGATCCAGAAGATTAAGTTGCATGGGATCCACAGAGGCTTGGATGATTGGATTCAAAATTACCTTGAGAAAGTGGTTAGGCATGTTTTTCCGGACTGAAGGTCTATGAGCAGCAGTGTTCCACAGTGACCAATATTGATACCCCATAAATATTATGACTTGGACAAACATTTGGGAAAAAATAGATAGGTGGGCTAATTAGCAAATTTACAGATTACATGAAAATTGACAGAGTCATGGATAGTGAGAAAGGTCGTCAAACAATACATCAGGTTAAGGATCAGTTAAAAATATAAATAAAGAAATATCCATATCAAATGCCACCTGTCAAATGTGAGGTGTTGCATTTTGGGAGATCAAATGCAAGAGGAAACTGCACAGTAAATGGCAGAACTCTTAAGAGCACTGATGTAGAGGGATCCTCAGATGTAAGTCCATAGCTCCCCAAAAGTGGCATCACGAGTAGATAGGGTGGTAACAAAGGTGTGTATCAGTTTAAAGAACTGTGAGGCAAGTTGTCATAAAATCATGTGCTGGGAGCAGAATTAGGCCATTCGACCCATCAAGTCTACTCCCATTCAATCGTGGCTGATCTATCTCTCCCTCCTATCCCCATTCTCCTGCCATTTCCCCATAATCCCTGACACCAGTACTAATCAAGAAGTTGTTTTGTGTGAGAGCTGGCTGGAACGTACTGCCAGGGGCAGCGGATACAATAGTAGCACTTGGGAGACATTGAGGCACGCACATAATCAGACGGGGGTGGAGGGTTATAAATCCCACAAACACCATGGAATTAATATTGCACTTTGATCTTCAGAAACATACAATTTCTATCATGAGCTTTACCATTATGCCACGTTCAAAACATCGCAAGATTGTCATTAGGTTGCGGGCAGATGTATTCAATTGTTATTACAATATATAGTTTATACATTTATGTCACCATAATAAATGTAATCCGGCTGACATAGCAGCAACTCTGAATGCGGCAGCAGAATAAACCACTGAAAATTGCGACATGGTAATGCTGAGCAAGTCACATGAAATATTGCATTTTTATTCTATAGTAATTAAATAGCCACAGCCAGGATTGACAAAGCACAGTGAATTTTTTGAACAGGGTGCAGGCGTTTCCGGTGCTTATATGTTTTTATTTAATTGATTTATTAAGAGTTTATGTTGAACTGAGTCTGTGCCCTTTGCCGTCTCGCCACCCCGTCCCGTCCCGTCCGGTCCCCGGCACCAGCCCAGATACTCACTATGGCCTTGCTGTAGGAGGCCGCGGCTTCTGGATACTTTCTAGTGAGGAAGAGGCGGTTCCCTTGCTCCTTCAGCTCTTGGGCAGTCAGGCTCTTCTCGGGGCTCCCAGACATGCTGCTGCTGCTGCGGACCCCCAGTGGCTCCACCGCACTGGCGCAGAGGCAGGAGCAGGAGCAGGCCGGCGCCCTGCAGCAGCCGCCGGACACTCCGACACTGTGCCGCGGGCCCAGGCCAAAGCTCGGGCCTGCCCGCTTCAGCAAGGCGCGCCGCTGGTGATGGTGATGGTGATGATGGGTTGGCTCCGGCTGCCGGGGAGAGGAGGCGGGGGATGGCGGGGCGGCGGGGGCCCGGGGCCGGGACAGGGCTGGGGATCGGGATCGGTGGCAGCGAGCGCTGTTTGTGTACAGGACGTACGTAAGCAGCGGCGCCCGCTGACGTCATCCATCGCGCCCCACTTGTGACGTCTTTCAGGCGGCGACGTGATGATCCACCTGTCCAAAGTCAGCCGCCTGACGTCATCTCCCCCGGCCCGTATCGCCGGGCGCATGCATGATGACGACAGGGTCGCCGCCATCTTACTCAAGGATGCTGAGGAACATCAAGGTAAAGGAGCGTTGACCAGCCTGGAGTAGGGCTGTGTAAACCCCACCCATTCATTCTCCGCAGCGATGCTGCCTGGCCCACTGAGTTATTCCAGCATTCTGTCTGCCTTCGGTGTGCCACCCACATCCGCAGTTTCTTCCAGCACAGGTAAATAAGTAGATTAGAACATTGAGGGAAGAAAGTTAAATTGTATCGTCAGTGGAGTGACACCTTTCCTTCAGTCGTCAGACATTTATTTCCTACACATCCCAAAGACGTGCAACTTTGTAGGTCCACCTATTTCCCTCCTTCCCCCTCCTGCTATTATTATTATAATTGCACTATTATTGTTTTTTTTAATGTGTACATATATGTGTGTGTTTATGTATACATAATTTGTATATGTATTTATACGCACACTGAACTTTTTCCTCATTTATTATTTTGTTTACAGTGTTCTGTGTTTTTTTATATTTTGTTGTGCTGTTGCAAGTAAGAATTTCGTTGTTCTCTCTGGGACATATGACAATAAAATAATCTTGACTATGTTCCTGACTAGTTTTACTGTCTGCAACTCTTTCATTATTCTGTCACAAACCTTCTGCCTTAATCTCTGGTCTATTTTCCAAACATCTGCCTATCAAAAAAAATGCTTGCTTGAGTCGACCTCTTACTTGCCATGTCCTGTCCCACATCTCTATCAACTTTCTGCCATCAGTCTGAAGAAGGATCCCGATCCGAAACTTCACCTACCTAGAGATGATGCCTGACCCACTACCTGCCCCTCCAACCATCTTTGTATCATCTGTAAATTTGGCCACAAGGCCATCAAATCCATCATCCAAATCATTAATATACAATGTGAAAAGTAGCGACCCCAGCACTGGCCCCTGTGGAACACTGCTAGTCACTGGTAGCCAACCAGGAAAAAAAACCCTTTATTCCCACACTTTGGCTTCTGCAGTTCAGCCAATCTTCTATCCATGCTCGCATCTTCCCTCTGATACCATTGATTCTCATCTTGTTTAGGAGAATCACATGAGGCACCTTATCAAAGGCCTTCTGAAAATCTAGGTAAACAATATCCACTGACGTTCATTTGTCTGTCATATTTATTTCCTCAAAAAATTCCAACAGATTTGTCAGACAACTTCTCCCCTTCCCAAAACCATGCTGAATTTGGTGTATTTTACCATGTACTTCTAAGTACCCTGAAACCTCATCCTTAGTAATGGAAACTTACCAACCACAGAAGTCAGACTAATCGGCCTATAATTTTCTTTCTTGTGCCTCGCTCAGTTCTTAAAAGGTGAAGTTGCATTCATGATTTTCCAGTCTTCTGGGACCATTTTGGACTAGTGATTTGTGAAAGGTCACTACTAATGCCTCCATTACATCTACAGCTACGTCTTTGGTAAAACAGCGGTGTATGCAGAGGTCATCTCTGGATAGGTGACCTAGCCACCTTCAGACCCCAAGCACCTTTTTTTTTGTAATAGCAACTCCAATAGCTTCTGCCCCCTAACTCTCTTGAATTTCTGGCATGTTAGTGGTATCTTCCACTGTGATGCAAAAACAACATACTCAATTCATCTGCCATTTCCCTATTCCCCATCATACGTCTCCAGCGTCAGTTTCCAACGGCCCAATGTCCACTCTTGCCTCTCTTTATACATCTGAAGAAACTTTTGGTATCCTCTGTTTGTTGCCCAAGATTCCAGAATCTGCAGTCTGCCCTGTCTCCTACTGAAATTTCCAAATTAGTTAATTCTACGCTGGTACCTAACAATAAGGTGAGTTGAGACCGCTGTGGGTGACGGGATTATTTTAGTTGTGGATCAGACTTCATCCACCGTCGGGACTTTGTCTAACTGAAGGTTTTATTTTCCTGTGAGCTAACACAAGATCTGGATATGCAGAAACAGAACATGATCGATAGAACACAAGCAGAAAATGGTCATCCAGAAGGTGATCGAAACATTAAATTTGTTTATCTCTGCAAAAATGTTGTCTGACCTCTTGAGTATTTTCAGCATTTTCTCTTTTTATTTTGGATTCCCAGCAGCAATTTAAAAATTTTTTTTTATTGTTCTACTTCTTGCTGAATAACAAGAAGATTTGCATCTAGTTGGATGTGTAAGAAGCAACGGCAGATGCTGGTTTAAACCGAAGATAGACACAAAATGATATAGTAAAGGGCCTGTCCTGCTTTCCCGAGTTATTCACGAATTCTCCTGAGTTATTCATGATTTCTCCCGAGTTTTCAAACTCGCAGAATGTTCGTAACGAGTCCTTAGGAGGCCGAAGGAGTCCGTGGATATATCGTAGCAGCTCGTTATGCCAGCCGTAGGTACTCGTGGCTATTTTTTTTACTCGTGGACATTTTTCATCAGGCTGAAAAAACGTCCCAACTTACCTGATGCCCTGAGTACCTACGACTAGAATAACGAGCTGCTACGATATATCCAATGACTCCTACAGACTCGTTACGAACATTCTGCGAGTTTGAAAACTCGGGAGAATTTGTGAATAACTCGGGAGAATTCGTGAAGAAAGTGGGACAGGCCCTTTACTCTGCGGGTCAGGCAGCATCTCTGGAGAAAAGGAACAGGTGACATTTCGTGCGGAGACCAGTCTGAAGAAGGGTCGAGACCTGGAACGTCACCTGGTCTTTTTAATCTAGTTGGCATTGTCCCCATCTGACAAATATCCAGTGTTTTACATTTACATATGTTCTTTGTGGGTGGTGGAAAGGGAGTTCTGAGGTATCTTTGCTGCAGAATACCCAGCCTTTGGTCTGTTCTTGCAATATTCTAAATCCGTTTTAAGTATCTGATGGCTATTGACATCATATTCTGATAAACAGCATTCTAATAGTGATCAGATAATATGTTTGCCTTGAATGTTGACAGGGAATAAGTATCAGAGGATTCAACAGGGACAAGGCAAAGTTCATTTGATATTTCTTGAAAGAACAAATAGAGTTTCAATTTAGATTCTCATCTGGATGACTGCATATGTGCAACGATTTGTATTGCATTACTAGCCTGGACTTGTTGAACAGTTTTCCAGGTATATGAGCAGTTTGAAACATAAACCAGACAATTCTTTAAAATTAAAACGATCAGTGGGATACTAACACAGAAATGTTTTAAGTTTGCTAATCAAGTTTTGTATCACTTTTACAAATTAATGAAACTCAACAGGTTGAAGCTACTTTTGTTCAAAACCATGTCTGGAACTGATGGACTGTATAATTGTAAAGACCCTGCTGTATGGAGGTCTGTTCTTGCTGTGTACAAGGATGTGGTCGAAGCAAAGGCATCCAAAGGTGGGAAGGCAGGCAAACTCGCAGCACTGGATAAATGGTGAGCTATAGATCTTGAATAATGGAAATAAAACCGCAGCAGTGACATTATCTGCCAGCGGCTAAAAAATATTTTTGGATTATTCTGCGTTGCTCTGCTGTTCTTTTGTGGCAAGTGCATGTACCAGCCCTGCAAGTGAGACAGTTATCTATTTACATCAAAAGGGAAGCTGTTCATCGAAACCTGTGACTTCTCACAGTCCTCATTTGAATTGCTGATTCGCGTTCTTTTGCATACTGTGACGGCAGCAAGTGCCTTTTACATGAGATGCACCTTGACATGAAGCTGTATTGAGGGCTATAAATAAAAAAATTTAAAAATCAACGGGAACATTGATGTACTTTAAATTGCTGCGTTTATTACCGTGCATAAAAATAAGTAACTAAGCTCTCCTGTGTATATTGTGTAAAAATGTATGCAAGGGAATTACATTTAATCGGTGGGTTTATTAAGCACGGAAAATAGTATAATAATTTGAGGTAATTGTTCACAAAGTAATTGTGAATCCAGACAATGAAGCAACAACATTGTATAGAATGTGCGCATTTCAGAATGGAGACTACAAAACCTGCTGTCGGAGAGTTCTTCGTGGTGGCAAGTGAGAGAGGTCGATATTGCTAAGCCACGGCCCACACAGGGAAGGGCTGAGTTTCACGCAGGTGGGGTGAAGCAAAGTAATGAGAGATTTGATACTGATGTCAAGGTTTATTTTCTATGTCAAAATAAAACCATTGGAGTGTGACAGGACTTAACAAAAAAAAGTATTTATTGTCCGTCCACAAACTCCTTGAGTAGATTGTGATGTCAGCATTATCCACAATAATGCTCTTCAAAATACCCAAAACCATCTATTTCTTAGGTAGACAAAAATGCTGGAGAAACTCAGCGGGTGTGGCGGCATCTATGGTGTGAAGGAATAGGTGACGTTTCGGATCGAGACCCTTATCAGATGGACCCATCTACTACTTGATCTCCAAATACACAAGCATATTAGTATATCCACACTAATCTATCTTCCATGTCCTTTTCGGTGAATGCAAAGCATTTGTTTAACACGTTATCTATATCTTCTGACTCTCAAGCATAAAATCTGTCCTTTATCCTTGAGTGGTCCTACTTTCTCCCTTGTTACCCTTTTGTTAATGCTTTTATAAAATGCCTTGAGCATTTAATCTTTAATCCTACTTTGCAATGACATTTCATGCCCCTTTTAATTCCCCGCTTGAGTTCTTCCTTGCTTTATTTATATTCCTCAAAGGCCCCATCTGATTTAATCTTCCAAAACCTTGCATATGCTTTTTCAATTTGACCACTTTTACAATCTCTCTCACCCAAGGTTCCTTTACCTTGCCATCCTTTTCCATCCCCCTCACTGGAACATGAACTCTGATTAGCTGCTCTGTTAAAAACTCCCTCATGTCAGATATGGACTTGCTCAATTACAGCTGCTCCCAATTTGCTCTCCCTCGCTCCTGCCTAATAATGTTATCATTATTACACTTTTCCAGCATCTGCAGTTACTTCTTTAATAATGTGCTCTTCCTCAATTTAGTACTTTCTGCCAAGGTCCTGATGTATCCTTGTTCATAATTAACTTAAAATCTAAGGAGGTGTGATTATTGTTCTCCCTGTGCTCTCCCACCGAAACACGAGTCACCTGGCCAAGTTTGTTTCTCAATATATGGTCCCTCCCGGTTGGTTTATACTAATTTGAGGAATGCTCTTGGAAGTACCTACATAATTCTCACCTAAGTCAGGAAGTTACAGTCAATATCAGGGAAGTTGAAATCACTTGCTATGTCCACCTTGTTGTTTTAGTGTCTTTCCTTAATCTGCCTGCATATTTATCCATCTGCCTCTGGCTTTTGGGAAGTCTCTTCTATAATCCCATCAGAGTGATTGCACTTTTCTTTCAGCTCTACCTGTGTTGGTTTAATGGATGAACCCTCCAGCATGTTTTCTCTGAGTGCAGATGTGACATTCCTCCAGATTAGCAATGCAACTCAGAAAGCCTTTGATAATGTCCCACACAGGAGATTAGTGGGCAAAATTAGAGCACATGGTGTTGGGGGGGGTAGGGTATTGACATGGTTAGAAAATTGGTTGGCAGACAGGAAACAAAGAGTAGGGATTAATGGGTCCCTTTCAGAATGGCAGGGAGTGACTAGTGGGGTACCGCAAGGCTCGATGCTGGGACCGCAGCTGTTTACAACATATATTAATGATTGAGATGAAGGAATTAAAAGTGACGTTAGCAAATTTGCAGATGGCACAAAGCTGGGTGGCAGTGTGAACTGTGAAGAGAATGCAATGAGGATGCAGGGTGACTTCGATTGGTTGTACAATACCCAAGGTATGGAAATAGTCGCTACATAAAGGGTGCTTACAAAGTATCAGTTCCAGGTCCCCCTTTGTTCGTTTTCCACCCCTCCCCTCCCTCACGTCACTCCCCCCCCCCCCCCCCCCACCCATGCCGGGTCCTCCACCTTTCTTCCCCATCACTCACGGCGCACCCCCCCCCCCCCCCCCCCCACGCCGGGTCCTCGGCCTGCCCCGTACTTTATAATTAAGTACAACAGGAGCATGTGCATCAATCTCAATGGATGTGTAGTGTGCCAGCTTAATGTAAGCAAGGATGGTGTGGTTTATAGTGGAGAAAGCAAAGAGTTAATGTTCTTGCTCTTGGATTCATTTGTGGGCAATCTGTAATTTAATGTTCTAATTCAGGTACCAAGAAGAGTTACTGGAGACTGTCTGCAGTCGCACAGAGAGATTTCTCACTCATTCCGAGCTGGTTCAGTTGATGGAGTGGAAGCTGACAGTAAGTTAGCTGGCGGGGGTTGGGCTGAATGTAATGGAAAGTGAGATTATTTCTGCATGTCCGTGTTTTCTTACATAACATTCAAGAATGGGAACACTTTTTTTTAATCCTATTGTGCATGTGGAAAGATAAGCTTTGGTTCGTGAAGTGAAATCCACTTTCTCTATGCAGGCCGATACACATTTGCATCTGTGGCTTAATGAGATGCTGGATCTTTGGAGCTTTATTTTGATCCTCAAATCCTGGAAGCGTACACTCACTCAACCTCCTTGGATACAGTAAATTGAGTTGGCGGAGTGCATCCTGCTTTTAGTTGCCATTAATCAATTTTTATGCAAAGTAATCAAACAATCTCCGAGCATTGCACAATAAAAAAAATCAATACTCAACCCAATGAAGGATAAAACAAAAAATTAAAATACTTCTAAGGCAAGTCGAGGCACACCACATTGTCTAATGCTTCATTTATCTTTCTTGAGTTACCACTGCCAGGAACAGATCCAGCTCGCTTTTAAAAGTTTGCCAAAAATCAGAAATATGTTCCTTTGTGTATTATTGCCTGAGTAACTAAAACTTTATCTTTATTTCCTTGGAAGCATTCTAATCTTCTCCACGCTATCAATAGGTGCATATAGTAATTCATGCCATAAGTGATAGGAGTAGAATTAGGCCATCGTAGCGGCTCATTATGCCAGCCATGGGTACTCAGGGCTATTTTATTTTACTCGTGGACATTTTCCAACATGCTGAAAAAACGTCCCGACTTACCTGATGGCATAACGAGCCGCTACCATATATTCACGGACTCCTACGGACTCATTACGAACATTCTGCGAGTTTGAAAACTCTGGATAATTCATGAATAATTTGTGAATAACTTGGGAAAGTGGGACAGGCCTTTTACAGGGTGGAGCTTGAATGAAGACTATACAAAACCCCGCAAAAACACCCCCCCCCCCCCAAAATCACGTGACCGCGCCAGTCAATAGCGAGGGTTCGTGGTGCCCCAAGCCACCACTAGGTGCCGCTACAACATTCAGTTCTCATACCATTGCTATTAGGTTAGTCATTCTAATTAAAATAACATTTCATCGACAGCTGAGGAACAAAGTCGGTCTATCCAAAATAGATAAGGATAAATTCCTCAGTGGATGTAGTATATTTGGACTTTAGAAAACTTTCAATAAGGTTTTGTTTAATAGATTAGTGTGCAAATTTTAAATGAAAACCGTCATGGGATATTGGGGTGGTTGTGGTAAGCTGCTGACGTGGTTAGAGAACTGGTTACGGGCAATGTAAGAGGAAGCCTTTTAAGACTCGAATGAGGAGAAATATCTTCTGCACAATTATGAATCTGTAGAATTCTCTGTGACAGAAAAGAAAGTAAAATAAAGAAATGTATTTAAGAAAGAATTTGGATATTGTTCTTGCAGCTAGAGGAATCAAGGGACATGGAGAGAAAGCTTGAACAGGGAACTAAAATTGATGATCCGCCTTGATTATATTTTATAGGGGAGAGGGCTCAAAGGATCAAATAGCCTGTTTTTAAAAAATATGTTTCTATCCCAAGTGTGTGGTTTTGAGATGACACACTTGGAATTGACCCCAACGTTGTGTTTATTGATGGAAAAAATATTGATAAATGTAGTTTAATTGATATGCATGCCAGGACCTTTTTGTCCACAATAAGGCACTAGTCATTACTGGTGGGTTTAAAGATCTTCAAAGCTTTAATATTCTAGTGGGGTCAAATTAAATGACTTCTAATTTGACTTATCTTTTCCTGTCCCAAACTTCTGATAGAGAGGTAAATTCCGCCCAATGCTGCAGAAGATGGTGACGGGTAATTCCGAGGACAGTGTGGAGTCGTGTACCCGTAAAGCTTTCAAGTTGCTACCCGATGTGTCCGCTGCAATCCAGGAACTCACCAAGCTAAGAGCTGTGGGGCCAGCCACGGCATCAGGTGTGAGAGGCAGTACTTGGGCCAAATTACTTTGCTTGTTTGCATGGCTCGTCTGTATTCTAATGGAAGGTGTTCTCTTGTGTTCAGCTGTGTTGGTGGCAGGTGCTCCTCAGGATGCTGCTTTCATGGCAGATGAAGCAGTGGAGTCAATCCCAGGCCTGGTTCCGATTAAATACACACTTAAACATTACATCCTATACCTGGACAAGGTGAGGGAATGTGCGGAACAACTCAACACAAGTAAGTTTGCTCCACATGTACCCAGATGCGCACTATTTTTGTGTCAAACAATATCCTATTGGAATAATGTGTAGGAAGGAACTGCAGATGCTGGTTTCCACCGAAGGTAGACACAAAATGCTGGAGTAAGTCAGCGGGGCAGGCAGCATCTCTGAAGAGAAGGAATGGGTGACGTTTTGGGTCGACCCTCCTTCAGACTGAGGGTCGGGGAAGATGGAGACATAGAGATATGAAAGGGTCAGATGTAAAAATAGATCAAAGGAGATAAGGAAATGTGGAATGATGCATTGTTAGCTGAGGGGCGACGAGGCATACAGTCAGTAAAATTTAATCAGAGGACAGTGAACCTAGTGGAGGACTAGAATGGGGAAGGGATGGAGAGAGAGGGAAAGCAAGGGTTGATTGAAGTTGGGGAAATCAAGATTCATACCGCTGGGTTGTAAACTGCCCATGCAAAATATATGGGGTTGTTCCTCCAATTTGCATTGGGCCTCACACTGACAGTGGAGTAGGCCCAGGACAGAAAGGTCAGTATGAGAATGGGAGGAGAATTTGTGGAAGTCGCAAAAGCTATTGAAGGTGTACAATTCATCAATCCATTAAAACAAGCTGCCAGTTGGTATCTATTGTTTAACATATTCATTTTCCCTACCTTTGAACTCCGAAGGTAGCAGAGTCAGGGGGTATGGGGAGAAGGCAGGAACAAGCTACTGATTGTGGATGATCAGCCATGATCACAATGAATGGCCTACTCCTGCACCTATTGTCTATTGTCCATGCGGTTTCAGAAGGCGATAGCTAGTATCGACCATTTAACATACTGTATTTCCATTATACCTCCAATACACACAGACTTGCCATTAACATATTTGTTGTCACTACCTTTGAACTGCATACAAAGTTCTGAGGACTCCAGCTAGTATCAATTGTCAATATACGCATTGTCCTTACCTTGACACACGCAGCACTCCGAAGCCACCAGCTGGTATCTGCGCTTAAACACATTTACTTCCTTATCTGTGTACCCAGTTAAGACAAGACTCAAAAAAAAAAATCACGATCCAGTGTCAAATTATGAACATATGAAGTATGCTTACCTTTGTACCTTGTTGCATTCGGCAGCAAGAAGTCGCGACTTTTGTACAATGTAAAGGACCTTGGGCGTCATTTGCACGTCACGCAGATGGAGCGCGAAGATTTGTACATCCCAAAATCCTGGGGCGCCGCGTGCGACTGCGCGTCACTGCCTACGTCACCACGCACCACGCGCGCGTAATGCGCACCATACGCACATCACGTGCGCGTCGTGTGTCGTGACGCGTAAATGATGTCACGTAAATGTCGCCCAAGTGGGACTGGCCCTTAAGAGTAAAGCAGAATTCCTGAAATTAACATGTCAATCTACCTCACATCTGTACATCCTCAGTTGTTATCTTTATTGATGTATACAATGCTCTCCATAATGTTTGGGAAAAAGACCCATCATTTATTTATTTGCCCCTGTACTCAATTTGAGACTGTAATAGAAAAAAATCACATGTGGTTAAAGTGCACGTTGTCAGATTTGAATAAAGGCCATTTTTATACATTTTGGTTTCACCATATCGAAATTACAGCTGTGTCTAGACATAGTCCCCTCCATTTCAGGGCACCATAATGTTTGGGACACAGCAATATCATGTAAATGAAATTAGTCATGTTTAGTATTATTGTATATCCTTTACATGCAATGACTGCTTGAAGTCTGCGATTCATGGACATCACCAGTTGCTGGGTGTCTTCTCTGGTGATGCTCTGCCAGGCCTGTACTGCAGCCATCTTTAGCTTGTGCTTGTTTTGGGACCTAGTCCGCTTCAGTTTTCTCTTCAGCATATAAAAGGCATGCTCAATTGGGTTCAGATCGGGTGATTGGACAGTCAAGAATTGACCAGTTTTTAGCTTTGAAAACTCCTTTGTTGCTTTAGCAGTATATTTGGGATCACTGTCTTGCTTTAAAATGAGTTTTGAGGCATTTGTTTGAACTTGAGCAGATAGGATGTGTCTATACACTGCAGACTTCATTATGCTACTGCCTTTAGCAGTTGTATCATCAATAAAGATAAGTGAACCAGTACCTTCAGCAGCCATACATGCTCGGGCCATAACACCCCCACCACCGTGTTTCAAAGATGAGGTGGTATGCTTTGGATCTTGGGCAGTACCTTCTCTCCTCCATACTTTGCTCTTGCCACCACTCTGTTATAAGTTAATCTCATCTTCATCTCATCTGTCCACAAGAACATTTGTTGCTCTTTTACGTACTTCTTAACAAACTAACCTGGCCATCCTGTTTTTATGGCCAACCAGTGGTTTGCATTTTGCAGTGTAGCCTCTGTATTTCTGTTCATGAAGTCTTCTGTGGACAGTGGTCATTGACAAATCCACACCTGACTCCTGAAGAGTGTTTCTGATCTGTCGGACGGGTATTTGGGGATTTCTCTTTATTATAGAGAGAATTCTTCCGTCATCAGCTGTGGAGGTCTTCCTTGGCCTGCCAGTCCCTCTGCGATTAGTAAGCTCACCAGTGCTCTCTTTCTTCTTAATGATGTTCCAAACAGTTGATTTTGGTAAGCCTAAGGTTTGGCTGATGTCTCTAACAGTTTTATTCTTGTTTCTCAGTCTCATAATGGCTTCTTTGACTTTCATTGGCCCAAATGGTCCTCGTGTTGATAAACAGCAATAGAAGCTTCCAAAGGTGATGGAAAGACTGGAGGAAAGACTAGGTACTGAGAGCTCTCTTATACGTGCATTAAGGAGGCAGTTAAACGCACCTGAGCGATTACAAATGCCTGTGAAGCCATGTGTCCCAAACATTATGGTGCCCTTTAATGGGGGGGAATATGTATAAACGCAACTGATTTTACATGGTGAAACCAAAATGTATAAAAAATACCCTTTGATAAACTCTGACAATGTGCACTTTAACCACATGCGATTTTTAAAAATATATTACAAATCTGAAATTGTGGAGTACAGAGGCAAATAAATAAATTATGGATCTTTGTCCAAAAAATAATGGAGGGCGCTGTAAATGTTCTGCTATACTGAGTTAACTTTGAAGTTGTGATCGCAATCTTTGACTGAGACACTTCTCCCCTTGTGCGAATAAAACTCACTGCTGATGGTTAATCATGAAGAGTCCTTGGTTCTTATTATCGGGTTGACTTTGTCAAGTTAACGTGTGCTTGGTTTCGGAGATATGAGTCCACACGAGATACAGTGGATACACTAGATGAGGTTGGAGGAGATGCGAGTGAACATCTGCCTCGCCTGAAAGATTGTTGGGGTCCTTGGATGGAGTCGAGAGAGATTATATATAGGGACAGGTTTCCTCGCCTTTCACCCCATTAGCCATCGCATGCAACACATAGTCCTGTGACATTCACGCCACCTCTAACGGCATCCCACCACCAGCCACATCATCCCATTTCCGCAGAGACCGTTTCCTCCACAACTCCCTGTTTAACTTGTCCCTTCCCACCCAGATCACCCCCAGGTACTTTCCCTGCAACAATGCAGGTTTGATTTGTATTAGTTTATTTTTTTTTTTTTTTTATATCTTTATTTATTAGAGGTACCGTAAGTTACATCAGTGTACATTCCTTATATTGTATTACAGTCATTGTACCCCTTAATTTTTTTTTAAGGCTTTAGAAAAGTGAAAAAGTGATGTGAAAGTGCAAGTGTATTAGTTTATTGACATGTGTACCAAGGTACATTGAAATTTCTTGTTCACATGAAGCTGTCGGAGTAAGTGCTATACATAAAGCAAGGATAAATGCAACAATGGCAAAACAGCAAAATGGTGCAAGATTGTAATGCAATCCGAAGTAGTGCACACAGATTAAAGTTCAGTTATAGAATAAAAGAATGAGTTAAGAGCGCATGACAGTACATTCGGGAAGCAGATGTGAAAATGGTGATTAGCTTGGGCATCTAATGGTAGCGGCAAATAAGTTATTCTTAAGTCTCCACATGAGCTTTAAAGCTCCTGTATCTTCTCCCAGGAGGAAGAAAGGGGGATTGCCCAGGTGGACGGCATCCTTGACAATGCTTCCTGTCTTTCTGATGCAATGCATCGTGAAGTTGGACTGGATGGAATAAATTTATGAGCCTCTGACGGACTGGCCTTCTCCACCACTCTACAGTTTCAGGCAATCAAGAGCAGAGCAGTTGCTGGACCAAACT
This sequence comes from Raja brachyura, assembly GCA_963514005.1. Next base: position 37,794,059 of record OY740801.1, read on the forward strand.
GAGGTGCATCCTGTTAGAATACGTTTTGGAGAACATCCACAGAAGTTCAAGAGAACCTCATGGATGTGTCACATCTTCTCAGATGCCTAGGAAAGTACATACCCTGATGCATGCTCTTGATCACTTGGTCGGTATGAAGGAACCAGGTTAGGTTGCTGGTAATATGGATACCAAGGCACTTGAAATTGGCAGCCGCTATGTTGATGAGGACAGGGTTTGTTCATTTCCTTCCTTCTTTTGTCAAAACCCACACGTTGGACCTTGCTGATGTTGGGCTAAGTTGTCCTGGCACCATGATATAAGATTCTCAATCTTTTTCCTCTACTTCATCACGTTTGTTTCATTCCTTTTTGGTATTAAGACCACTGCTGTTACTAATGCACATTATTAACTTGAATCTAGGAGGTGGTGTATAGAATATATATATAAATTATATACAATAAGGGAGGTGGGATCTAATAAAATGGTCTGGAGTATAAAAGGGTTTGTTTTGAATGTGCTGTCAGTGTTTTGATAAGATCTAGCGAATCTTGAAATTCATCTCTTGGTGCATGGTCTTAAAATGTTAAATGGTCAGCTAGACATAGATCACAAGACCTACACCAACCCCAAACCAATTAGGAGCAGATGAGGGCATTTGATCCAATTTGTGGTCCCAGCCTAAAGACAGATGTGTACAGCAATTCGTTCTTTCCACGCACTATTAAAGCATGGAGTAATCTCTACCAAGCCACGGTTGCCCAGCCAGATGCAACTAAATTTAAAGTGGCACTTTCTTCCCAATAACCCTCTCTGGCTAAACCCCTCTCTTCACCACCTCCAGTTTAAATTCCAGTTGGGATATTTTGGAGGACCAAGTAACCAAGAACCAAGTCTTGTATTGAGCCATGTTAATACATCCAATCATGTTAATGGCAATTATGCAGTGTTGGCCTGTGTCAGTGTGGTGATGTGAGTTGACTCTATTTTAGTCCTGCCATTATGTAACAATGCACTCGTCTTTTACAGGTGACTTAGTGAATGACTGGACTCCTCACAAAGTAGAACAGTGCCTTTGGGCCTGGGTTGTGGCCCAAAAAGTCAAACCCTCATTGCTAAAGAATATTATTACCTCTCAAAACAAATCATCAAATAAAGAAAAAGGCGCGGAAGGTGGACCCAGGAAAAGACAGAAAGTGCAATGATAATCAAAGTAATCCTTTATCTATCGAGCCACAACTATGAGTAAGAAAATGAATATCTGTTTTTGCAGTCCCTGAACAGTGCAACCATTAATGAAATCTGAAACAATTCAGTGAAACCAAATGCTAAGGAATGATATTGGGCTGGTGGGAAGAGGCGGGAATGTTATATCATTCCATGGTTTCGTTTTGTATCCACCGATGCGTCTACCTGACGGATGATGCAAACTTGGACGGGAAAAAGATAACGATTGCGTCTTGATGAGATGTTTAGGGGTTTTCAGAATCTGAACTGGAAGGTGTAGACAGTGTGATTATCAGGAAATCCCGATGTCTCTGCATCTCAGCCCTCATTACTACACCGTCAATATCTAGTTGTAGACCTATGCATTCACAAAGTCAGCCATGCATTGTGGAGAATGTGGAATGTGGAGAATTATGATTGAGAACACAAGGTCAGAAACGCAAGTAGATTTGCAGCCAAGATTTGTAGTGAGGACTGGGGTTTAGAGTGCTTGGCAAGTTGAAACTCAAAGGTAGACAAAAGTGCTGGAGAAACTCAGCGGGTGCGGCAGCATCTATGGAGCGAGGAAATAGGCAACATTTCGGGCCAAAACCCTTTTTCAGACTCGATGTCAGTGTTGAAAGTGCAAGTTGAAACTCAATGTGTTTTGTTTCCCATGCTCACTTTAAACTCGTAGAGATTCAATGTCCCACACTCTATTAACTCTCCTCGTTCACGAAAACATTTATTATATTTGTGTATCATATAAAGTGAAATAAAAATAATATTGCTGGGTAATATGAGTATTGACCAATGGTCCGTACAATCTGTCTGTTCAGCCCCATCAGAGTTGTGCTGTAAAGCTCGTTGGAATGTAGGTTGTCATGAAGATCATTAACAGTTTAATAACAATTTATTTTTCTTTGGTTTTTTTTCTTTATTTGCTGAACCCAGCAGAGTGTTTTTGTAAGTGGAGCAAACATTCTGTATTATGAGAGTGGTCAGTTGTGAAAACTAATAGCCCATGGAAAGGTCTTCATATCGGCTCTGTCATTGGGGATTCTACCAATCAGTTGTTGTGATTTGGGACCAGAGTTCAACCAAACGCGGACCGCTGATATCCCCCTATGCCTTTGGATTTTTGCTCATTTGTTTTGCACAACAAAAATTGGTTTCCCACTGCTTTAGTAAAATCGGGAATCTGAAAGATGCGATTTTTTTTTGTTTTACTTCAACCACATACTTGCTTTAAATTAACTGTTTATTTTGAATGAGAAGATTGCATATGTTTGGAACAGACTATTGAGATATTCCCTGGGAATTCTCCTGCATGATTGAATGCATCTGTTATTTTCTACAAATTCACGACCTGCTAATTCCTATTCTACGTGTTTACTTTGTTCTGTTTTATAGCTGGTGATATTTTTCCATTATTGCTTGCTCGGTGCACTTTCCTTCTCGCGCCATCTGTTCATACATTAGAATTGCTGCTTGATGTTGCACCATGTTCGTGTGCGCTTGGCATCTTCAGTGCAACCAATGCAACTCTGCAGTGGAGCTCTACATTGTAAATGCCATACTTAATTTTGACTTTGTATTGTCAATTCACCCTTTATAGCATTCTGCTTTGAGCTTTCTTTTAAAACTAATTAGAAGATCTTCATCTCACTCATTTTGCAGTATTTGCTCTCCCTTCTAATAAAATTATAATAATTGAAAGTAAAGAATGTGTTCTGTTTTTATTTATAACTACCACTCAAATTAAGTGAACACCAACTTTATTCAGTTCATTGTATGTGAGACTTGGGAGTCGTCCAAAGTAAACCTTGTATAGAGGGGATAGCTGTGATGAAGAATCAATGTCAATAGTGGCATAGCCAATTGAGCATTATCACAAAACACTCCACATCGTGCATTCAAGTAATACTTTCTGTATTGTAAAACATCCCAAAGCCTTTCACTAGAGTGTAAATGGTGGCAAACTATCACTAGAAATTGTATATTTAAATAAATATTGATTCCAGTTGAATCAGGAATTGGTGGTGCAATGGTCAACAGGAGTGAGCTTTTGGTTTAGTGGTACCATTCTTGACTGAGTGCGAGTGCAGATCCTAAGCCTGGTCCAATCAATCCCAACTCATTCCAGCTCACAATTCCCATTTGTCAATGGTGACCTTTTCTCCTCCAGCAGGTGCATTCACCATGTTCTCGTTTTATCAAGAAAATAATGATCGGCGGTTAAAATAATCAGCATCTGAACACAAGCCGGCCGAAATGTGTCGATTTTTTAAACTTTTGCTTCGTTGCAGATTGTCCTTTCATTCACTCTTTCATTGAGGTGTTGGTCAAAACCTTTATAGCTCCGAATCACAGTAGAACAAACACAATTTGAAGGAGAACTTAAACCTTATACCCTGGAGGTGTAGAATTATTGGCCCACAAACTGAGAGCAGTGCAGGATCAATCAAATGTCTGTAAACTTTTAGACTAGCTTTTAAAAAGAAAGTGTAGTTTAAAAAAATAACCTGGAGGATTAAGGCAAAGGGCAAAATAGATGCATCTTTAAGAAGTAGTTTAAAAAGATATTTATGATACTGGATTTATTCAGAATATGATACTGATTATCTCATCTAAGGATCATAACGAGTGTATATATAATACAGTTAGTGTAAGTTGGCAATACATATAGTGAAGCCTCTGCTGCGAATACATTTGTCTGGGTGTGAATGAGGCCCTGCCCCCTGAATGTCCAGCTAGCTTTTGACAGGAGGCATAGCTAGCTGGAGGTATTTGATGATGTTTATATACTAAATAGCTGCAAATAAAAGTTTTAAAACGAAAACCATCAAATGATGGGCTGAATGGCCTAATTCTACTCCTAATAGTTAAAGCACGATGGATTGATTAAAACATTAAATAGATTAAATGAGTTTTTCTTTGTGTCAAGAATCCTGACTTGTAAGAATAGGGATTCTGAACCTCTGCGAGAGTGGCTGATGAAGGTTCGAAGAGTTGGATGTCTCCGCATGAGAGGGCTGGAGTTGAGTGAGAGATGCTGTCGTCTGCCAATGTGTTCCACATAAAAGTTCTGCAAATGTACTGCACTATTTTGACAGTTGAGTCTATTCTGCCCTTTTAAAAAAAAGTATTTATTTAATGTCCGTTTACTCCTGGGTGAAGAATGAACACTGTTAAGTGTGTGTTTGAGGTAAGCCCACTTTGAGGTTGTAATAATCTGCAGCAGATTGTCACTCTTAAAACTGATTTGTTTTTGTTGCAACTTTAAAAATCTAAAAATATACATGATTGTGCTAGTTCACAAGAGGTTTGAATTTTACATGGTTGGAGCAAAAGAACTCTTCAGAGAAACCAATGAACATTTGAATTGTGTTTTGCACCCAGATTGTTGCACCAAACTTTTTTTTTAAGTGCTGCTGTTTATAATTCAATTAATAAATGGGTCAGAAAAGTTTTATCTTGATTTATTACTGAGTTTAAAATTAGGCTTGTTTTTATCATCACAGCGAGACAAGTTTGATTTAAATCTATTCCATTTAAAGCATATTTTGACGAGTGGATGTATTCAGAATATCCTTTCACAGTGACAGGAACATAGCACTACATAATGCAATGTATACAATTCTGCAGCCTATTCTGTAGGCTATTGAGTACAATTGTGTTACATTGCAAAAATCAATATTTGGGTTAATTGCAGGCCAAGCTGGCTTTGTCTGAAGTGCAATTGCTAAGGTAATTAAAACAATTAAATTTCTAGAATCTTGTGATTAGTTAGTTACTGGGAGAGATTCGCTGCATTTATTTACAAATGCTAAATAATTGGTTCCTTTGTGTTTTGAAAAGCATTATTTTGAAATACAATGCATAAATCACTGAGCATTTGGGTGCAAAATGCCTTGGGCGCTGCAAAGTGTGGTGATAACAGGGTTGTAATGGCCAAACGGCAACAGAGCTGGAGAATTCCCATGGAATTGTGCAAAGAGGAGCTGGTGTGGAAGTGGGAATTGATGCATGTCTTCAATAAAAGAGCATAGAAATAAATTGGTAAGATATCAGTATAAAACATTCATTTGAAACATTCCCAGGAATGTCAGTTCACTGTAGGTAGATCAATAAAAGTATATGCGTGTGAACAAATAATTTTTTTTTAATTCAAAATTTAAAACGATAGCAAATTAATGGATAACTTGAGCATGTCCCTGAACAGAAAGACTCCACTTTGAAATCTGGCAAATTTACACGTAACTAAACTGTTGTCAAGAAAGAAGTTAGTTGATGATTTATTTGATGTGGGGATTGGGTGGGAGGAAATTGCAAGTCCAATTACGATATAGGAAAAATCAGAGGAGCTGTATTGTGATCTGAATGCGGCTTTAACATTGCTGCAATTACTCATAATAGTGTCGAAGACGGGTCCAGCTGCTTAAATAATGTGAGGAATAGCTAAGTGTGTAAAGTCTTTTGTGATAGGACAGTATTAGATTGGCTGGACAATCATGCTAGGCACTTAAGCAGTGCATTTCTCGGTATGGGGATCTGATCAAGTATTTTCAGTTGCCCAGCATATTTTCTATTTGTTTGCCTGTGATTTCTTCAGTCAATATAAAATACAACACCGCTGTTGATGCCCTGTGAACGTCCCATTGAAACGTTTCTTGAAGTTGAGTTGCTGAAGCAAACTCTCAGCACCTTTCTCCCCCCCCCCCCCCCCCCCCCAACTGACAGTATACTTTTACCCTCAGGCCCGTTTCAACCTCCATCTTTCTATGCTATTTTTCTCCCTTCCTCTTTGTTGATAATGTTCATTGGGGCCAGACACATCGCATGGTGTGCGATTACATAGGCAGGGCCGCGTGCAGCGTCGCTGGATTTTGTGATGTACAAAATCTTCGCGTGCCATCTGCATGACACGCAAATGGGACAGGCCCTTTATGGCTTCATTCTATGTTCCCAATTTGTCGGAAGTATATAAAGCCTTTCTTTTATGTACTTGTGTATATTTTTTACGCTAACTGATATTTTTACATTGCCAGCTACTGGCTGTCAGCCTTTGCCGCACAGATTGGAGACACAGATCACTGAACCAAACTATGTGTATTGTATTATAGGGTTGTGTTGTATTGTGTTGTGTATTGTGTTGTATGGCAGCGGCGTGGGTGCATCGCGATGCCCCGTGTCTCCCTTGGATCAGCGAACTCTACCTCGCCTTACTTCTTGTTTTGAGTCTGCTCACCAGGAGCAGTCTCCCTATCATCCACTATAGCCGGCAGGAACATTTAAATCTCAGTTCCTGCGGCTATAGCGTTCCCCCGGTCGACTTTCCGGACGAACTCCGACTCCCTCCTGCACTCACCTTCACCACGGAGCTGCGGAGCTGCGGGATGGCGAATCTGCGGAGCTGTGGGGCGGTAGACCTGAGGACCGCACCGTCGGCCCGGGCATCCGGAGGCGCAGACAGACGGCGACGGGCCCGAAAACATCGCCGTGGATCTCGAGGTGGGTTGAAGGCAAGATTGGAGTGAGCCCCACACAGACCAACAAGATAGATGACCTCCGTCTTCTGATTGCCTCCTACAACTGGATCAAGGATTGCAGCATCCTGATCCTCACCGAAACCTGGCTGAACTCTGATGTTCCCGCCAGCGCCATTGAGCTAGCGGGACGACACATACTCCGAGTGGACAGAACATCTGACTCCGGTAAGACCAGAGGTGGGGGTCTGTGCATGTATGTAAATAAAGCATGGTGCACAGACACCACCATCATTGAGAGTCACTGCTCAGCCAACCTTGAGTTCCTCTTGGGTTACACAAAAAGCTGGAGAAACTCCGCTCCCCTCTTGGTTAAGTGCAGACCGCTCTATCTGCTCAGAAAGTTTACCTCCACAGTTGTGACTGCAACCTATATCCCTCCTGATGCTAATGCCAAGCTTGCCATGAAAGAACTGCATATTGCCATTAGCAAACAACTGACCCTCGATCCAGACGCAGCCTTCATTGTTGCGGGTGACTTCAATCACTCCAACCTGAAGACTGTACTCCCCAAATTCCACCAACATGTCTCCTTCGCCACTAGAGAGGACAATACACTGGACAAAGTCTACACCAACATGGCTGAAGCGTACAAAGCCATCCCCCTCCCCCACCTTGGTCAGTCTGATCACTTATCATTGTTCCTGCTCCCTAAGTACTCCCCACTCATCAGACGCGTTAAACCCACAGTGAGGACAGTCAAGGTTTGGTCAGATGAAGCGGACTCCACACTCCAGCAGCGTTTTGGTAACACTGACTGGGATGCGTTTGCAGCTCAGGCCACCCTTGACTCCCACACTGATATTGACGCCTATACTTCCTCCGTTCTGGACTTCATCAACTCCTCCATCAACAGTGTCACCACTCTCAAACAAATCACCACATACCCGAATCAGAAGCCATGGATGAACAGCGAGGTCAGGCTACTGCTGAAAGCACGGGACTCGGCTTTCAGGTCAGGCGATGCCCGTGCCTGTAGTTCATCGAGGGCCAATCTAAAGAGGGGCATCAAGAATGCCAAACATAGATAAAAGCTGTGGATCGAGGAGCACTTTGACAGCAACTCCGACCCCCGACGCATGTGGCATGGCATCCAGGCCATCACTGACTACAGAGCCACCAACTCCACCCCCACTTCCAGCGACACATCCTCCTTCAATCACTTTTATGGCCGCTTTGAAAGGGACAACCAAGAGTTGGCCAACAAGACTGGGCTCCCCGATGACCACCAGCCCCTCATACTCAACCCCTACGACGTGCACGTGGCACTGAGTAGGATCAATGAATGCAAGGCTGCCGGCCCTGACGGCATCCCCGGGCGCGTCCTCAGGACCTGTGCTGCACAGCTGACAGACGCCTGGACTGACATCTCCAACCTGTCACTTGCCCAGGCAGTTGTCCCCACGTGCCTTAAAACTATCTCCATCGTGCCAGTGCCAAAACACTCCAAACACGAACCTCAATGACTTCCGCCCAGTTGCACTCACCCCTATCATCGCCACGTGCTTTGAAAGGCTGGTCATGGCACACCTCAAATGCTGCCTACCTCCCACTCTGGACCCCTACAGTTTGCATACCGCAAGAACAGGAGCACGGAGGATGCCATCTCAACGGCACTTCACTCCGTCCTCTCCCACCTCGACAACAGAGACATGTACATGAGAATGCTGTTCATTGACTACAGCTCAGCATTCAACACCATTATCCCCTCTAAATTGATCGCCAAACTCGATGACCTGGGCATCAACCCCTCCCTCTGCAATTGGTTACTGGACTTTCTAACCAACAGACCGCAGTCTGTTAGGTTGGATAACGACTCCTCTTCTACCCTCACCCTGAGCACCGGCGTTCCACAGGACTGCGTGCTGAGCCCCCTCCTCTACTCCCTCTTCACCTACGACTGCATACCTGTATATGGTACCAACACCATCATCAAGTATGCAGATGACACGACGGTGATTGGCCTCATCAGCGACAACGATGAGTCTGCCTACAGGGAGGAGGTTCAGCTCCTAACAGCATGATGTGCCGACAATAACCTGGCCCTTAACTCCAAGAAGACCAAGGAGCTCATTGTGGACTTCAGGAGATCGAGCGGCTGCACGCACACCCCCATCCACATCAATGGGACGGAGGTGGAAGGTGTCTCCAGCTTCAGGTTCCTGGGGGTCAACATCTCCGATGACCTCTCCTGGACCCACAACACATCCTCGCTGATCAAGAAGGCTCACCAGCGTCTCTTCTTCATGAGGAGACTTAAGAAGGTCCAAGTGTCTCTCCAGATTCTGGTGAACTTCTACCGCTGCACCATCGAGAGCATCCTTACCAACTGCATCACAGTATGGTATGGTAACTGCTCTGGCGCAGACCGGAAAGCTCTGCAGAGGGTGGTGAAGATCACCCAATGCATCACAGGCTCCTCCCTCCCCTTCATTGAGTCTGTCCATAGTAAAGGCTGCCTGCGCAGGGCACAGCATCGCCAGGGACAGCTCACACCCCAACCATAGACTGTTTACTCTCCTCCTATCCGGGAGACGCTACAGGTCCCTCCGCTGCCGTACCAGCAGGCTCAAGAACAGCTTCTTCCCTGCGGCTGTCACACTTCTCAACGCTGCACCTCAATGATTGCCTGTCTCCACCCCTACTCCCGCCCCCCCGGACTTTCCAATCAGCAGCAAATTGCACGGATACCACTGTATATGTATAGATGTATATACTCATACTACTGCGCAATTACTTGTTTATTGGTAAGTTCGCCCTTCGGAGATACCAACTGCATTTCGTTGTCTCTGTACTGTACACTGCACAATGACAATTAAAGATTGAATTGAATTGAATTATACACCTGGTGTAATTCTGACATCAGTAGCCGTACTCACCTGGAGATGTGCATGTGCTGAATTAAGAGGGATAGCTCTAAATATAACATAGTACTTGTTTGACAACTAAAACTAAAAAGACTAGTTGTGGTGCTCCAATCAATATATAGCTGCTTGAGTAAGATTGTGGAAATTGGGTATCTGGACCGTATCATGCTACCGTCTGTGGCACAGTTTGACCAGGGCTTTATTTGTTGTCCATTTGAAGATGTCCTGAGTTATGTAAAGCACTTAATGAACAAGTGTTCTCTCTTGTATCTTGGTTACCTGCTGGATTATTTGTCTCTGGCACATTCTGCAACCAATGAGCATCAAATCTCAATATTCACTTACATTAGTGCAACTTACAATATTGAAACATAAATTGCTAATTGCAATTCAAGGTCAGGGAAAGTAGAATAGGTTGTTGAGTGACCTATTCAAAGCAGAATCTTCCTCCATTCCCTTTTTTAAACAACTGAGCTTGGATTCCTGATTCAGCAAAAGACTGGGATCATGCACCCTGGTTCCTATTGGAAACGTGTATGATTAAAGTTCAGGTCAAGGGAACCAAGATTTCATGGCTCCAAATAGATTATTGGCTGGTCACAGCTCATGCCGTACCCATGCACTGAGGATGCTGCAAGTATGCAAGTGAGTTGCATTGACATTATTACAACATTGCAAGAATGTGGCCTGTGACCCATTCACCTTGTTCATGCAGCATGTAGCAGAAAAAAGATAGGCAAGTGTTAACTGCCAACTTCACTATCATAGCAACAACCTCTATGTTCATATTTAGCTATATTTAAAATTTACATCATCATCCATAGGTTTGTCTGATGCATTTTGCTCCATATTTTTTATGTCACAGTTCTCATTTGTGAATTCAGACGAGGCAAATATTTTAATGGCCCTTGCCACTTCCTTGTATTCAATTCATATCTTGGCAATTTGTTTTAATGTATTTTAAGTTTAATTCATTATTTAATGCTAACAATATACCGACATTCTTCGAACCTATCCGAACAGTAACTTACTAGCTTCTCAAATCATTCCCATTACAAGTTAATTCTGTGAAAATCCTACACTTCCTAAGCAATACCAATCTTTTAAAAGCAACCTAAGTTCATCACATGAACTTGTGTATTTAAGAAACCAGTTCCTCAAAACTGGCGAGATGATTAGTATAAGCAGGACCTTCCTCTGGAGGCTCTGATGGCTGTTACTAAATTATTGCTCGGGTATTCTGAGATTTTTCCTGATAAAAGATTATTATCCTACCAGTTATAATTCAGCTCCGTGCTAATTTTTGGTGTTTTGAGGTGCTTTTGTTGGCTCACTCAACGACGTTGAGTGACACCTTCATAACCAACTTCTTCAAGATGCAAATAGAAATGTAAGAACGTATTTCTGCTATAGATATGCATTGGGAATAAAAAAACAACTAATGGGAATCATCCCCTCTAGCGATAATATATTCTATTTCCACAGGTGCCCCTTCCTGCATAACTAATAAAAGTGGTTCTTCTTTCAAATATATACAGATAGATATTCGTGATCAAGGTCAATATTTATTGAGACATTTGGTTTGAAAACATCCGTAAGAAATGTAACATGTTAGACTTAACCAGTTCAACTAGACTTAATGTCAAAGAAAGGATAGTGTAAGTCATTATTCACAATATAAATTTTATCATTTAAACTTTTTCAATATACTTTCACATCCCATTTGATGAAATGTACATAAAATACAGTGAGTTTCTTGAAAATTGAGAACTAGTAAAATGAATTCTATGTGAGTTTAAATTTGGGCTTTCTAAATTATCTCTGTTAAAACCATCGTTCCAGATAAAGACTGTCCTAACTGGCTCAACACCAGGAAGTCTGTGGTGTTGGGTACTTATAACCTGTAAAAGAATTATGCTGCGAACACCCTGGCTGTATTCTCCCGCTGTTCCTAAATCTGGCTTGTTCATTTTAATTCTCAAGAATATATGCTCTTGGGGTTGCATCAACTGTGGAAAGTAAATGTGCCCCTTATGACAAGTTAAACAGCTCCACCAGTTTGAACTTTGCAGTGATTTGGCTTGAAGATTCTCTAGCACAGTGTTAGAGTTCCACAACACCTCATTCACCAGTTAAAGTAACCAACCTTCCATCGCTACTCTCAAAATCCCATAATTGGCAAGTGATATTAACTCTTGTGTGATTTATGCTCATTGTCAAGTAGTTGAGATAAAAATCCTGTCAATCACAATGATGATAAAAATTCAGTGGTCATAAGATCTGTTGTAACAGTTGCTCATTAAAGGTCCATTTCACATTTCTTCATTAGCAAAGAGGTTCCACAGCCAACTGAACCTCTCTGTCGGGGCACGTTCCGAAGCAGACCGATGGCTGCCTATGGTGGAGTTGGGATCTGCACACCCAGAAGATCGTACGCAAAAATGTTCCAGAAAATTGCAAAAATTACAAAGACAGCGTAGGAGAAAACCATGACCCACCAGGCACACTGCTGATGGAGATTCTCCTCGTAGCTGCGCACAATGATGAGTCCCATGCTGATTCCCACCACTGCACCAGCCAAATGTGCCATAAAACTGGGCTGAGGGCCAGAAGAGGGCAGCGGAGGGGAGAAACGCAGCCACACTGCACGACCCACCTCGGAGCTCACTACCGAAAGAAGAGAGCACAATTTTAACCGTTAAACACATGCAATTCAAAGCTATAGTCCATTTACTACGCATATGTTTTTCAAAATGTATTACATTACTGCAATCTTTGTGAGCAGGAAAAACTTTTGTATTTTAACCAGAGAATCGTTAAAGTTCTGGGTAGTGATCATGAGTGGTCATGGTAGTACATGCATACTATTTTTTCTTTACCAACCGTTGCTTCATACTAAAGTGCTGTAAAGTGCACGTGATCCAAAGAGAGAAGGTATGGGATGAGATTTTGAAAGGTCACAGGGCAACAGGATGGTACGACCCCAAGCTTTGATTCACTGCAACTGTTCCCTCAATGATATGATATCAAGTTTGTGTTTTGTCACACCTGGCCCTTGCAACCTCAATCAACCATCATCTGAACCCCGGCTGCTGGTAGTACATGGATACCAGAGCAGCCTGTGAGCCATACGTTTACACAGACTGGCCCACACATGCACCCGGACACCTATCAGGAATAATGGGCAGGCTTTGTCCATTGGGCTATGCTTTGCCATCAAACCAAATGGTGAAATAAAATCACAGGGGTGGTAACCTGCCCCAGGGATTTTTAATGTGCCAGTGTTTGCTTCTTTCCTTTGGTGCGTGTTGCTGAGAAATTACATAGCAACAGCTGCCAACTGTTAGATTTATTATATTATTAGATAATTGTTAGACATACTAATATGTGTTTTAAAAAAAAAGCAGAGCCATGGTCTCGATGATGAGTAAACACACTTGGGAGTCTGTGTGGGGAAAAAAGGCAGGATACACAATAATTTTGATGTACAATTAGTTTTATGGTTATGGTTCTTTAAGATAGGGAGGTAAACATTATTGCACTATTACTCCTAAAATCACAGTACAGTACAGTACTTACTGCACACAAGTGCCAATATCATTCGCAGCAGCTTATAGGGACACCTCATTCCTGACCAGTTCTGAAAGACAATAAATCATAACTGTCCATTATACTTTACACATTAGCCCTTGGATCAGCCTTATTTCTTAATCAACATAATTCAGGATCTGAGCCCACAATCCATTATCGAGATAACATTGCATCAGGATAGACAGAAAAAGCGAGACAGGCAGCCTCTCAGGAGAGAAGGAATGGGTGACATTTCGGGTCGAGACTCACATTGCAACCTTTCACTTGAGACATTAAACTAAATTCCACCTCTGTTTACTCTGGTGAACAGAAAATAACCATTTGTGCCATTAGAAGAGTGGTGACCTTCTTTTGGTAAACTGGGAATCTGTCATCTCTCATTAAAGAATGTAAAACCAACGAGCTGATTATTTATTTTCGTTCCTTCAACTAACTAACTTCCACATCCATCACATTAATTGGGTTTATAACAGTTCAGGGAATCATAGAGACATCAAAGATCTGTGCAAAGAACAAACTTTATTTACATAATTTGAGTACACAGTGACATAGAATATACAAATAGAATCTATAACATGATACCTCTTTTAATACCAGGGACATTCAAATCCAGGGCAACATATTTCCTGACAACTAAGCTGAGAATTTAAAAGGGGAATAAGATCAGGCTCATAGATTCCAGCTTCTCATGTCATGTCAATTCATTTGGGTAAACTGAGTTTCCATGATATGATACATTTTTGGTTAATGCTATTATTTTAATATTCTGTGTTGCTGCCATGGTGCAGATATAACCTGAAGTATTGCCATAACTTGGATTTTGCAGTCAACATTCAGTAAATTTTTAAGAAGGAACTGTAGATAACCTCGACCTCAACTCCCAGAAGACGAAGGAAATCATTGTTGACTTTAGGAAGAACAGAAGGGGCAGACACACCCCCATCCAAATAAACGGGACTGAGGTGGAGCGGGTCTCCAACTACAAATTCCTCGGGGTACACATCTCGGAGGATGTGTCCTGATCCCTCAACACCTCCAAGCTGATCAAAAAGGCACAGCAGCGCCTTTACATTCTGAGGAGGCTCAAGAAAGCCCACCTGTCCCCCCAGATCCTGACCAACTTTTACCGCTGTACCATCGAAAGCATCCTGACCACCTGCTTCACGGTGTGGTACAGCAGTTGCACCGTGGCAGACAGGAAGGCACTACAACGGGTGGTGAAAACCGCCCAGTACATCATCGGTGCCCCGCTCCCTGCCATGGATGCCCTCCACCGAAAACGGTGTCTGAGACGGGCCGGGAAGATCATCAAGGACCCCTCACACCCTAACCATGGACTGTTTGCCCTCCTACCATCAGGGAAGCGGTACAGGAGCCTCAGGTCCCGCACTAGTAGGATGAGGAACAGCTTCTACAATGACACCATCACACTGCTGAACTCGGAGTCCCGCCGATAGATTTCTCCAGTCTCTTCGTCCACATTGTCTGCATTCTGTATTTATTTTTCTATATTGCTATCACTACGAACTGACGCTAAACTGCATTTTGTTTTACCTATACTTGTATTTGTGCAATGACATTAAAGTTGAATTGAATTGAAAAAAAAAAATTAAAAGATGCTGGAAAATAAATGCTGGAGAAACTCAGCAGGTGGGGCAGCATTTATGGAGCGAAGGAAATAGGCAACGTTTCGGGGCCAAAACCCTTCTTCAGACTAGTTATTCATGATAGTTGCACTTATTCACAAGTGATCCACGAGCTCTTGTATTCATATTTATGCTGCTGATTAGGAATGCGAAGCAATTTCACAGTGGATCTGGGAGACTTTGTGACCAGGAACCTCTATAGCAGATCTCCAGAACAATTCAAGATTTTTAGAATCCTTCCAGCAACCAGGAATTGAAAATTTAAATATGTTGCATTATTCAAAAACCAAATTGAATAGAATTTTTCCAAGTGTTTCCCCTATTTGTGATAAATGTCAACACTTAGAGGCTAACCTAACGCACACATTTGTAAGCTGTATAAAAATCAATAATTTTTGGATGGAAATTTTTATGATAATCTCAGAAGTCGTCAATACCAAACTGGTTCAAAATTAATAATATTAAGAATAATAGAACAAAATCAATTCATTACTACGAATCAAAGAACCTTTATTGATTATAGTTTAATAATTGGGAAAAAAATTAATATTAAAATTTTGGAAAGGTCCTATAACCCCCACAATTAAAATGTGGACTATGGAAATGTCGGAGACCCTATATTTAGAAAGATTAAGATTCGTCTTAATGGACAAACAAGAACTATTTAAAATAATATGGTCCCCATTTATTGAATATTTGAAGGGGCAAACTGGTTCGGCACGAGAACCCGACTGAAACCCGAATCAAAGAATAGATGAAGAAATACATTTCATAAAACGCGGATATATCTCCAATGATGCATAATCTATAGAACATTCTTTCTCAACTTTTCTTCCTCTTTTTTGTTTACTCTTTCTCTATTAATTTCTATCTTTATAAAAAACTGGAAAAAATATATAGAAGTACAATTACTATGCAATTGTTAATATAAATAATATTGATAATGTATGTCTTCAATGAACAAAATGCTTTTTATTATGTCGACAACTAACAAATTGCTTTTTATTATGTAGTTACTTCTAATTAATAAAAAAATGTAACAAAAAAAAAGAAAATTTAAATATGTAATTCAAAGACAAATCATCTTGAGAAAACTAAATAAAGAGAGAATAGGATAGCATTAAGAGAAAGGTGAAAAGGAAAGGAAGTTGTTTTTTGTTTTTAACACCTGGAACAATAATTATAACCTATAGCACCGCATGGGTAACAATTGAATTTTCTGGATAGAGGCTATTTAGCACCAATTAAGGCTGTTAAAAGTCTATTTACATCTGAGCAATCAACCTCAATATTTGCTACTGTGTTTACTGAGTAGTTATCACATTAAGTACAGCAATTTCATGCCTTTCCACATTTCAAAGTCGTCTCTGTGAGCGTAATATTAATGAAGCACATCCTTGGAAGAGCAGAGCATCTCAGACAACGTGTCCAGCAGAAGGTCTGTTAGTGGAAGATAATATGTGATTTAATCTTTAATGACAGGGAGTGCCACTGGTCTAAATGCCACAGTTGGATTATTATGAAGTGTTCGACTGAATGCCACCCATGCTTCCTACTATTTATAATCACAAGTGATGAGCAGTTCCTTCCAATTCAGTTTCAAAATTACCTGGATATCCTCTATGCACCAATAATAAAGTCCTTTAATTTCATGCAAATGGTTTAGAGTCACAATTGGGTAGCACAAGGTCCAGCAGGAGACACAAGAGAATGCAGATGCTGGAATCGTGACCAACACACAAACTACAGGAGGAACAGCACAAAGTCCTTGTGGAAGTGACACAGCGGTAGAGTTGCTGGTTTACATCGCCAGAGACCTGGCTGCGGTGCTGTCTGTATGGAGTCCATACGTTCACCCTATGACCTGCGTGGGTTTTCTCCAGGACCTCCGGTTTCTTCCCACACTCCAAAGACGTCCAGGTTTGTAGGTTAATTGGCTTGGTGAAATTGTAAATTGTCCCCAGTGTGTGTAGGATAGTGTTAATATGCGGGGATCGTTGGTCGGCGCGGACTCGGTGGGCGAAGGGCCTGTTTCCGCGCTGTACCTCTAAACTAAAAACTAAAGGCTGCATCTGTGGAAGGAAATGGACAGACATTGTTTCAATCCAGGACCTTCCTTCAGACTGATGGAGTTGAGGGGACAAAGCTGGTAAAGAGAGGTGGGAATGAAGCAAAGCCTGGCAAGTGTTAGGTGGATACTGTTGGATTCGCACAACTGGGAGAACAGCACCTCATACTCTGCTCTGGCAGCTTATAACCCAATGCTATGAACATTGGATTCTCTAATTTCCAGTAAACCCCACTAACCTCCCTTCTCATTTCCCACCTCCAGTGTGCACATTTCACCATCCCTGTCACCTTGTTCATTTCCTCATTTGCCTGCCTTCTATCCCTCCCGAGCCCCACATTTCCCTTTTATTCCCCCCTTCCCCCATCCCCCGCCATCTGCAAATCACCGCACCGATCCTCGCGTCTCTCTCCCTTTACCAGCTTTCTCGCCTCCGCTCCATCAGTCCCGACTTGAAATGTCATCACTATCCACAGATGCTGCCTGACCAAGTGAGCAGGAGAGAACTGCAGATGCTGGTTTAAATCGAAGGTAGAAACAAAATGCTGGAGTAACTCAGCGGGACAGGCAGTGTCTCTGGAGAGAAGGAATGGGCGACGTTTCGGGTCAAGGCACTTCTTCAGACTGATGTCAGGGGAGGGGGCGGGACAGAGATAGAACATAGGCGGAGACAGTAAGACTGGTGGGAGAACTGGGAAGGTGGAGAGGATAGAGAGAGAGAGGGGGAAAGCAAGGGCTATTTCAAATTAGTTAAGTCAATGTTCATAATGCTGGGGTGTAAGCTACCCAAGCGAAATATGAGGTGCTGCTCCTCCAATTTGTGCTGGGCCTCACTCTGACAATGGAGGAGGCCCAGGACAGAAAGGTCAGATTAGGGATGGGAGGGGACGTTAAAGTGCTGAGCAACCGGGAGATCAGGTAGGTTAAGGTGGTCTGAGCGGAGGTGTACAGCGGAACGATCGCCGAGCCTACGCTTGGTCTCGCTGATGTACAGGAGTTGACAGCTGGAACAGCGGATACAGTAGATGAGCTTGGAGGAGGTGCAAGTGAACCTCTGCCTCACCTGGAATGACTGTTGGGTTCCTTGGATGGAGTCGAGGGGAGAGGTAACGGGACAGATGTTGCGGGGGAAAGTACCCGGGGACGGGGTGGTTTGGGTGGGAAGGGATGAGTTGACCAGGGAGTTGCGGAGGGAATGTTCAGGTTCACATTGCAACACAAGGTCCAGTCTGTTCCCTTCTCGAGTTGGATTACCCACAAACTGTGTCCAGAAACCCACTTGGATACATCTAATGAATTCTGCCCTGTCTAAGCCTTTGGCACTGGGCAACACTGCCGATATTAGGAAGTGATAGTAATCCACCATGGCAACCTCATTGCTTTGGCATCTTTCAGTAAACTATCTACATTTCCGTTCCTCTATCTCCCACTGGCTGCTGGGGAGCGTTTAGTACAATCCCATTAGAGCGCGTACATCTTTCTTATTTTTAACCTCGACCCAGATCTCCTCAGCGGACCTACCTCCAGTATGTCTTCTCTAATATTCGTGATGTTCTCCCTGATCGGTAGAGCAATTCCTCCACCTCTTTTCCCTCCCGCCCTATCATGTGTGAAACAGTGAAACCCTGGGACACGGAGCTGCCTGTCGTGTCCCTCTCACAACCATGTTTCCACAATGGCCACAACATCACAAACCCAAGCACCGATCCAGGCTCGAAGCTCATCGGCTTTCCCCACAATACTCCCCGCGCTGAAATAAACACACTTCAGCTTCAAAATTATTTTACAGATAATTTAAATGTGGTGTTTATTTGCTGCAAGTTAATCAGTGACAGGCGTTTTCAATGGCAGTCTGGACCTTCACTTCTTTCTTTCATTTAAATTAAGTTGTTGAAATTGATTGAGCTGTTGCCCCATTTACTTCATACAAGATCAGGCTGGCAATGTCTGAAGAAGGGTCTCGACCCGAAACACCACCCATTCCTTCTCTCCAGAGATGCTGTCTGTCACGCTGAGTTACTCCAGCATTTTGTGTCCATCTTTATTTCAAACAAAGTCTCCTTCTGACTTCTGGCCACCAGATGGCACTGACATGCTGGCGTCTGCTGCAACTGATGCTAGAAATTGCATCTGATCACAAAACTGTTACGTTTTTTGTTTAAGAAGGAACTGCAGATGCTGGAAAATCGAAGGTAGACAAAAATGCTGGAGAAACTCAGCGGGTGCGGCAGCATCTATGGAGTGGAAATAGGCAACGTTTCGGGTCGAAAACCTTCTTCGGACTGATGTGAGGATGGGGGGGGGGACGGGAGGAAGAAAGGAAGAGGCGGAGACAGTGGGCTGAGGGAGAGCTGAGAAGGAGAGGAGAAAGCAAGGACTATCTGAAATTAGAGAAGTCAATGTTCATACTGCTGGGGTGCAGACTGCCCAAGCGAAATATGAGGTGCTGCTCCTCCAATTTACGGTGGTGCTCACTCTGGCCATGGAGGAGGCCCAGGACAGAAAGGTTGGATTCGGAATGGGAGGGGGAGTTGAAGTGCTGAGCCACCGGGAGATCAGGTTAGTTATTCTGAATCAAGACCCTTCTATTCGAGACCCTTCTTCAGGCAGTGCCAGCCTGATCTTGTATGAAGTAAATGGGGTAACAGCTCAATCAATAGCAACAACTTAATTTAAATGAAATAAAGAACTGAAGGTCCAGACTGCCATTGAAAACGCCTGTCACTGATTAACTTGCAGCAAATGAACAGCACATTTAAACTATCTGTAAAATAATTTTGAAGCTGATGGGCTGAAGTGTGTTTATTTCAGCGCGGGGAGTATTGTGGGGAAAGCAGTTGAGCTTCGAGCCTGGATCGGTGCTTGGGTTTGTGATGTTGTGGCCATTGTGGACACATGGTTGTGAGAGGGACACGACAGGCAGCTCAGTGTTCCAGGGTTTCACTGTTTCACACCTGATAGGGAGGGAGGGAAAACAGTTGGAGGAATGGCTCTACCGATCAGGGAGAATATCACGAATATCAGAGAATACATACTGGAGGTATGACCGCTGAGGAGATTTGGGTAGAAGTTAAAAATAAGAAAGGTGTAAGCGCTCTAATGGGATTGAACCGAGCGGAGGTGTTCGGCGAAGCGATCGCCAAGCCTACGCTTAGTCTCACCGATGTAGAGCAATTGACATCTAGAGCAGTGGATGCAATAGATGAGGTTGGAGGAGGTGCAGGTGAACCTCTGCCGCACCTGGAACGACTGCTTGGGCCCTTGAATGGAGTCAGGGGGGGAGGTAAAGCGACAAGTGTAGCATCTCTTGCAGTTGCAAGGGAAAGTGCCCGGAGAGGGGGTGATTCGGATGGGAAGGGACGAATTGACCAGGAATTAACCAGGTTACGTATAAGGTTTGGATTTAGGTTTATTATTGTCACTTATATCGAGGCACAACTTTGTTTTGCATGCTACCCAATCAATTCCAATAACAGTATGCATACACATAATCAAGTAAAACTCAAGTACAGTGGGCAGAGCAAAGGGAAAGTTATAGAGTGCAGAAATGGTGCTAGATTTACAGGTAGAAGAGACATTTTAAAAAGCAGGGTAATTGTATCAGATGATAGTAGATCCTCCTCTGGGACCAGCAAGCAAAGAGGTGCCATGTTCTAGCGATGTTCTAAAATGTTGAGATTTTAAAAATCAAGTCTGCAATTTATCCCATCAGATAAAGCATAAAAATAAGTTTAATTTGACACCTAATTTACTTTCATATCTTCAGTATTAAAAAAGTTATGGCCATTTTCATACTCGGAACTTAGCATCTTGTTCCCCATTGCCTTTCCATTGACTTAACTCAAAGGCTGTGATCTAGGACAGTCAAAAGCCCATACCTTTCTTAAAAATTAAGAGCTCAATGAAATTTTCAGTTATTATAGATTGAAGCATTCTGAGACAAATATGAAACAATCTTACTTAGATGACCTGAAATAAAAGCATATAATTAGTTAGTTACCTAATTGTAGCTAATTACAAAATTCAATTACTAAATCTAAACATCTATCCATTTCTTAAGAAAAGATAAACATTTTTTAATTGCCTAAGTGGCCAAATAACAATCACACAATAAAGCACACTATAACATGATTTTTAAATCTAATTTTCATGAATTTATAAGCCAAATGGAAGGAATTTAATGTTTAATTCCTGTAAATTAATGGCCATTTAAATCAACTTGCGAGTGGGTTTTAGTGGAATGCGGTGGATTAGAACATTGCTGTTTGCTGTGAAGTCGGCAGGAAAAATACTGCCGGTTCATATATTTTTTTGTCCCCATTTCGCAACATGAAAATGTGATTAAATGCTTCCTAAGAAGCACGTTTTTATATAAAAATAAACTGTGTACTTTATTTTCTCCCCTACGTAAAATCCTTCCCGTTGTCGGCGCTCACGGCTTTAGAAGATGATTTTTAAATTACTCTAGCTAATAAATAATCTAGTGTAGTTTAAAAATACCTTCATAAATCACATGTCGGAGCGATTTTTCTTCAGCAACGAAATCCCGACATGGATCGATTTGCACGGTCTGTAGAAAAAAGGCACTTTAAACACGCCCCCCTCTGAAAGGCGCCAAAGTCACGCACACGGGGAGTGGCAGAACTGCAGCGCTGCTCAAGGTAAGTTTTGTAGTATACCTCATTTTCAGATGCCATCTTGCATTCTCCTAACATGGGTAGGCGTACAAACTGAAGCCAATTACCTCTTTTACAACCAATTCTCAGAGGTGCACATTGCCCGGGACACATCTAAATCCTGCCCAACTCGGTGTCACTGGATCCCATCATAATTGGGTGCCATATACAACTGCGGTAATGCAGATCAAGGCATTAATGAAATGAGTAGGATCCCTGTGTAGGGAGGAACTGCAGATGCTGGTTTAAATCGAAGATAGACACAAAATGCTGCAGTAATTCAGCGGGACAGGCAGCATCTCTGGATAGAAGGAATGGGTGGCATTTCGTGTCGAGATCCTTCTTCAGAATAGGATAACTGTTCTTATTAGCTATCTCACAGTCATGTTACATCTGGATAGTGAGGGGTGGGGAAGGAAGAATGCATTCGACAGCAAAATCTTCAGGCTACTCTCACAGTTAAAGCAGATTAGATTACATGAAATTCATTTGATGTCAATATACACTGGACTGCAATGAAATTCCTTGCTCATATGAAGCTCACAGAGTAGACAGTATGTATACAGAGTATGCTGGAGCAACTCAGTGGATCAGGCAGCATCTCTGGAGGACGAGGATTGGCGACATTTCGAGTCAGGAACCTTCTTCCCGAAATGCCACCTATCCATGTCCTCCAGAGATGCTGCTTGATCCACTGAATTACTCCAGCATTTCGTGTTTTTTGTTTGTAAACCAGGATCCACAGTTCCTTGTGTCTCCAGGATGGCCATAGTACTGATAACAAAAAATAGAACAATAAATACAATGACAAGGGGCAAAACCACAAGATTGTAATGCAAAATCCAGGTAGTGCAAAAGAATATTGAAGTACAATAATGGAATAACCAAATGGGTTAAAGTTAACAACAGGAGTAAGGGGCAGCTCTGGGAAAGGGGTGTGATAGTAATTAGTTTGGGAGTCTATGAGCAGAGGGTAAGAAGCTGAGCTGGGGCCTGGAACCCTGAGCTTGGAAGCTTCTGAATCTGGGTGGAGTGCTGAGACCCATTGCTTGCTTGGCCCATCCAGCCAAGTGTGAACAGAGTAAAGTCTGAAACCTGAACAAAATACTGGAGTTTGGAATATCAGTCGAAACACTCCAGACTGCCGTCCTCGGCACCTGAGGAACCTGTCCGGCCAGACCAGAGAAAAGGCCGGACAGAGAAATTACCCCGATTGTTCTTGCTCCGAGTGCAAAAATTGTTCTTGTTGCGTTATAGACTTTCCCCAAGTTATGAAAGGGTTCCAGGAAGCATCTGTAAAGCGAGGTTTCCGTAAATCAGAAATGTAGTCGGCTGAGATTGGAACAGTTGTGCTGGTAGGCTACGGATTAGTACAGATCTGAGTTAATTTTAGAACGGTTGGAATTAGTTAATGTTTACAAAAGTGCACTACAGATTCAAAATGGGAGTTGCTGGAACGCAGAATGCCAGCCCAGAGAGTTTCAACCTGTACAAGTGATTTGGGGGTAGAAACCTGGCCTGGACCTCTTGCACTGAATGGACATTGCAGGTTCAGTGATGGTTCTGCTTAGATTCCATAATTTGATTCCACTGAAGTCAATTAAACCAAATGTTAGGAGCTGAATGCAATATGTAATTGCATATTCCTCAGGCATGTGGTGCAAGCAACCAAAGATCAGTTTCTTCCCCTGCTTCTCTGATTATCATTCCTCACACTCTGGAATCTGCTGTGAAGCCAAGGGGCAGAGCGTCCTTCACACGGCAACCTGGCAAAGACTCTCTGATCAACCTATTGAGTCTCGACATCATTCAGGATTTGTACTGTTCCAAAGCAAAACCTCGTGATATTGAACTACATGGACTTTGATCTACAGTGTAGCTCAAAAAGCTGTTGCTTTATTTGTATTATTTTGTATATCTAAGAAAGACAAATGAGATAATTACCATGACAACGTTGGCCAAGTGTGCGGAGCAGAGGGCATAAACACCACCAGAGGCTCCAACCAAAGGTGCCCTCATGTCAGTGATGGAAACAGTCAAAGAACCTGCAACATATAAACAAATGGGTCAGTAAATAGCTTCATGGACTTCCATTGCACCAGGCCAGTTCTAATCAAGGCATTTCTAATGTACCTGCAAAATGGTTTTCTAAGTAGAAAGGTAGACAGAAAATGCTGGAGGAACTCAGCGGGTGAGGCAACATCTATGGAGAGAAGGAATAGGCGACGTTTCGGTCTTCTACACCACAAAATCTCCTCACGGTATGTCTACTTTGAGGAAGTTCTCCTCCTCTCCAGCATCTGCAGTTCTTTCTAAGGTAGAAAGCATGCTTTCCTACCTACAAATACATTTGTGACTCATTAGAGTCAGGAACTCAGCACTTTAAGATTTAATTTAGTGACATTTCTAATCTTTTGGCTTCAGACTAATTTGTTCCATTTATGGAACAATATTGTACAAAATTCATATCAAACTAACAGTGTGCACAGTGCTTGTCAGCAGTTTTACATTTTATCTAAAATCATTGTAGATCTTGTCCTGGGTACTGAGGCAGCATTTCTTAGTAATGTTATGGTAATGCAATCTCTGGACAGCAGATATAATAGTAAGATTAAACGAGAATTTACCAGTATGAAGTTTAATCTTTATTTTATGAGGAGTTACGATGAGGGATTACGTGAAGAAGCCCCGCCAGGCGCATGCGCGTCAATCTTCAAAGTAGCGGCGTGAAAACACAGAAACTATAGTTGAAGTGATATAGTAAGACTCAGAAGACTAGAACTTCCAGATGATCTTTGCAATTATGAGGGCCGGGAGCGGAGGGCACGTAATCCCTCATCACAACTTCTTATAAAATAAAGATCAAACATCAAACTGGTAAGTTTTCATTTAATCTTACTATTTTACTTCGGAATCACGTAAGTGACTACATGAAGATTTCAAAGCTCTGTGATTTCATGCCGTAGATCCATTCCATACGACACACTGCTTTAGATGACACAGTAGTGAATAAATAATGTATTGAACATTGCTTTGAATTATCCAATAAATGTTTTTAATAATAACAAACAACACAGTAATAACCCCTCTGTCCCAGGGGGAAATTACAAATGAAATTTAGAAAGAAAAGAAATCAAACCAAACCCAAAACAGCATGCCCAAAACCTCGCACTGTCAGGACAGGTTTATCATAAAATTTGGAGAAGGTCGCCTCCTTAGACCATCCTGTGGCCTCGAGGATTTGGTCTAGAGGCACGTCCTGTGCTTTCGCTGTGGATATTGATGCCGCCCTGGTGGAGTGAGATTTAAACACATGAGTGTCTACTCCACCACAATCCAAATCCTGTTTTAACCATCTAGAAATAGTTTGTACTGACACCTTTTTACGAGTTTTTTTGCGGCTGATGAGAATTGCTGTCTCAGAGCCTCTGAGACTCTTAGTTACCTCGATATATTGACTCGGGTGCTTGACTACAGATAACGTTTGGTCAACGGGGTATGTTTAAAGCTTACTTTGGTTCCGGCCATTCCTGGCCTGCTTTGTTTGATTAAATCATATACATAAAACGTAATGTTATCTGCAGAAGAGTACATGCTATCTAGTCATAGCTTTTGCAATGTTTGAACTCGTTGCGCTGATACTAGCGCCATGAGCATAACCACTTTAAGTGTTAACTTCTGAAAAGACAGTGACATAATTGGAGCCCATTGCCGAAGCAGTGTGAGAACTATACTGACATCCCAGATTTCTGTATATCTAGGCTTAGGAGGGTTCTTGATAAAGATTCCTCTCATGAATCGGGACACTAACGGATGAGACCCGATAGATTGTTGTTCTGAAAACTGCCCTAAATAGGAGGACAAAGCACTCTGAGCACCATTAATGGCACCATAGCTCAAGTGTTCATCAAAATGCAATGTAGCAAGGCACTCCAATACATCCGGTATTCTTGCAGTATGATAAGATATATCTGTCTGCAAGCAAAACATCTCCCATTTCTTAATATGAGACACATATTGTTTTTTAGTGCTATCTCTCCAAGCTGCAGTTATCACATCCATGGTCCTACTCGACAATCCAAGCCCTTGGATTGGTCTGGTCAGAACCTGCAGATTAACAGATGAATACGATCATGTAACGGATGACTTTCTCCTGTTACAGGATGCACCAACAAATTACTGCAGTTGGGGACAGCCATGAATGGCTGAGTCATCCTTCTCAGCACCAATGGGAACCATGGCTGTGTAGGCCAGTCTGGAACCACAAAAACACCCGAGGCAGAGTCCTGCTCTATTTTGGTGAGGCATTGCCTAATGAGGCAGAATGGGTGAAAAGCGTAAAAGAACGTACGTCCCCAATGTAGCGAGAATGCATCCACCGCTACTGCTCCTGGATCTGGTTCCCGCGAAACGTATTTAGGCAACTGGTGATTTAGCCTGGATGCAAACAGATCTATATCTGGCAAACCATAGTGGCGGACAATCATTTTAAAAACATGATGATTTGGCATCGATTCTATTGTCCTGTTGTCTGCCACCACATTATCTCTACCTGGTAGGTAGAGAGCTGAGATCCAGATATTCCTGTAAATACACCAGTCCCAAATGAGGTTAGCCAGATTATCACATGATACTGACCTTATTCCTCCCATGTGATTTATATAGGCAACAGCCGTGGTATTGTCAATCTGGAGCTGAACATGTAAATTATTCATTGCTGAACAATAAGCTTTTAATCCATAGAATGCACCCAGCAATTCTAAGTAATTTATACTATGCCTGTGCAGGATTAAATCCACTTGCACACTCCATCTACCACCACAGCTAGACTCGCTGTCCGTGGCTCCCCATCCCAAAGCACTGACATCTGTTTGTAGAACCACTGAAGGTTGTTGAACCAAAATGTTTTTGGTAGTTTGTGCACTATTGATGATCCACCATTGCAATTCAGCAATGGCTTTGTCTGGCAACTGCATAGGTCTATCAAAATGACCTGCATGTTCTTTAAGTGCTTGTTCTCTAGCTCGTTGCAGACTTTGATAGTGCAGGGGTCCAAACTCCACTGCAGGGAAAGCCGCCACCAATTTACCAATAACACTGGCTACTGTCCAGATGGAGGGTTGTTGCTTTTCAGCAAGACTGGTACAGACCTCCTTGATTTCAACAGCCTTGGCCGTAGGCAAAGTCACTGACATATCAACTGAATCAATGACAAACCCCAAATACCTCAATTTTTTGGGATGGCTCTAGCTTGGATTTTGTTGGATGGACAAGAAACCTAAACCTCTCAAACAGGTGTTTGGTTGCTGAAACCGACTCCTCGGCTGTTTCCTGAGTGTTGCTTATAATTAAAATATCATCTAGATAAGCCATCACAATGTGATTCTGGGCACAAAGTAGCTCCTGAACTGGTTTTAACAATTTTGTGAACAACCTAGGAGCTGAGGTAACCCATTGGGTAATGCTTTAAATTGCCACAGCTGTCCCATCCAACTAAATTTCAAGTATCTTCAGTACTGATGATGAATTGGTACTGAATAATATGCATCTTTCAGATCTATGGTTGCCATATAACAACCTTCTGATAACAGCCGTTTAGCAGTATTGAAGGTGTCAATTTTAAAATGCCTATACTGGATATAGGAATTTAACTGGGTTAGATCCAGAATGACTCGACACCCACCATCTTTTTTCTGTCTGGGGAATATATTGGACACAAACTGTTGAGGATGGTATGTCATCCTCTCAATTACACCTTTTTGGAACAAAACCCCAATTTCTTTATTTACCTGAAGAGTTTCTGGTCCAGAAAAAAACAATACCCGACTAGGCATATTTTGTGCAGGTGGATGAATTCCTGACATAAACTCTATTCGAGACCTTGAGACAGTGTCCAGTATAAACAGATCAGGTGTTATGCAGCACCATTCATCATAAAATAACTGTAACCTACCCCCAACCGGAGGTTGTTCCCCAAAGGATTTATCCTGGACTGAATAAATCACCCGTACCTCCATAGTCGACCTTGGAGTTCTTGTTCTTCTCGCCATGCTAGGGTTGTAGTCGGCGTACACAGGTGGGTAATAACGCCGTCCCACTCTGCTTGGCCCTGCCTCCGGATCTGATCCCCAT
This sequence comes from Raja brachyura, assembly GCA_963514005.1. Next base: position 37,821,773 of record OY740801.1, read on the forward strand.
TGTGTCGAAAGCGACCTGCGAGGTGGCATCCTGGCGGAAGGGACGTAAGTCTTCATGAGGCCTCTTGTTTTGGCCTCTTCTTCCAGGTCTTTGACCTGTTTGAGCAGGTCCTCGCCAAATAGATAATTTGGCACCTGAATATTGGATGACCTGCTTAGAGCTGCAAATCGTGGGTTTAGTATCGGCTTCATAGCAATCTTCCGGATGCAATTTACTTCAAAACATGCATTGCACAGCCGGGCCAACATATCCTGCTGTGTCCTGGACATCGGTGCCCCTCGGACCATTTTGGCGAAAGCCGCGATGCCTGCCCCCACCAATTTGAGGACTCGCTGGAATTGGATCTCTTGTCCACGCATCGTTGCACTCATTTGTGCCCAGATAGCAGAGTTCACAGTGGGCACTTTGAGCGATGCACAATTATCAGGAGTTACATAACGGGTGGCTGTTTGATCCATATGGAATCCTGTAGCTGGTGAGAGGCCATGCAGTTGATGTTAGCTGCCAGGTTTTCCCCCATGGCTTCACCAGTACCTTCCGGAATGGCAAAATCTCTTGCTACATCCGGGACACCTGGAGCAAGGCTCATGTGCTTTGGTGTGTGCTCAAAAGCAGTGACACCAACTTCAGGGTCAGACTCCTCCTGCCCTGGCTCTCCCGAGTCTTGCTCCAGGGAGGTCTCTACCAGTCCTAAACAATGTGGTGGCGAGGGTGATTCCCACTGATATTCGTAGGTGGTAAAGTCCTCCTCGCTATATGGGCCTCTACGTGAGGCTGTTTGGGGAATCCTAGGGGCATTCGACCCAGATTGAAATATTTTGTGGCTCATTAAAGTTTGCAGCATTTTTTCCATTTGATCGAGCCGTCCCCATACCTTTATATTAGGAGGGGTCTTCCTCATCAGACTCGTCGGATAAGACGGGCCTGAGAGATTTTCTGTTGGCCTTCCTCCCTGGTGGAGTGGCCTCAGTGCCCTGAAGCACTTAACGGAGGCAGTTGAGCTGCCGGTAGACCAGCAGCCGGTGTCGGAGCCGGCATTACCGCAGCCGGTATCTCCCGACCCGATCTGTGAGCACTAACCGCAGGCCCACGCGTTAAGCTCGTACTGTGGACAGATTTTTTCCCAACTCGCTCCATTGCTAACAACTCCCGCTGGCTCCCGAGCCAGACTCACCGAGTTTAAATACCAGCAGGAAAAGTTTTAAAATCACTTACCTGCCAGTTTACTACTTACCGCTGGTGGAGCTGCGCTCTCCAGCCCCTCAGTGCGCCATGCGTCGGACGTAATGACGCGCATGCGCCTGGCGGGGCTTCTTCACGTAGTCACTCACGTGACTCCGAAGGAAAATTTCATATCAAGTCTAAGAGCGATGGACAAAGGTCAAGAATTAGGTCTTGACAATAAAGGTAATCTAATCTAATCTAATCTTGAGTCAAGTTGGCACCGATAGATTGGGAATTTACTCTATGAATTCGTGGTCAACATGAAATAGGAAACAGTTACAATTATTCTCATTCACAACTAAAATATGAGGGAAAAAATGGAAATGTGGTGCTGCCATTGTTAACTGAAAATCATGTATAGAATTATATGAAAACAGGAACTTTAAGTAATGTTAACAAAAAGAGTTAAAAAAACACAAGGACTGGTAAGCTTTAACAAATCAACAAAATATCAAGGGTCAAGAAAAATTATGGTTCTTGGATAATGAAATTCTTACTTGCTGCAGCACAACAGAATATGTAAACATAATACAAAACGTGTGCCTATAGACCATAGACCATATATACACAAGAAAAGAAACAATATAATGCAATAATAATACTGTTGTTGTTCAGAGCTTATTTGATGTCATGTTTAATAGCCTGATGGCTGTGGGGAAGTAGCTATTCCTGAACCTGGATGTTCCAGTTTTCCGGCTCCTGTACCTTCTTCCCGATGGCAACGGTAACAATATACCAAAGAAATGAGAAAATGAAATACAACTATATAATGGCAAGAAATTTAAAAATATATGCTAAAAATTGTTATATTCAAATAAAGAAGAATGTGGGAAACAAGGTAGTGTATTTGCAACGGAAGTTCATCTGCTCCCAAGAGATTGTTGCTTTTCTGCTGGCATGTGGCCTTATTGACTTCCTGCTGGTGTGGGATAGCAGTGAGGCTGCATTGTACAGTTTGTTATGTGGAGCCAAGGGCAATCATGTTAAGGGCAGAGCCAAAGCACATGTTCCTGCCACCAGTTGCTGACTGCCTCTCTGTTCTTAAGTTCAATTATTAGCTCTGAGGATGGTGGGAGCTGGAACTCACTGCCCCAACACGTGGAACATCGCTTGAACGGATGAATGTTGATGTGTATTTGAAGAGTCACACATCACACGTCTGCAGATCCAGTGCTGAAAGAAGAAAGTGGGTTGAACCATTTTATTTTTGACCAGCAAAGACACAATGGGCTGAATGTCCACCTTCTGTGTTAGAAACTTTATATAACTCTGTGCACAGATCAGTGAACGTAATCGGGAGAAGAGAAGAGAAGAGAAGAGAAGGAAAGAAAAAAAGAGATGAAGGAAGAAAAAAAGAAAAGATATAATAAAAAAGAAAGGAAAAAGGAAAAGAGACAAAGAGAAAATAAAAAAGATGCAAAGAGACAGGAAGGAAAAGGAAAGAGATGAGGGAAAAAATAAAACGAGGAGAAGAAAACAGGTGAGATGAGAAAGATAATGGAAGAAAAGAAAAAGAGATGACAAGAGAACAGAAGGGGAGGGAACATGAGAGAGAGAGGAAACATTCTTTAAGTGCGCGTCTGTCCTCATTGTAGAAGATACAAACTGCACCACAAATTATGGAAACCAAAAGTCCTATGAAAGTGAGCAACTTAAAATAATAAACCATAGCTGGGAAAACCATAGCAGCAAGATTAGTGAAATTTTAAATGGTAAATCCCTGAACCTTACAGGTTTTCACAAAGCAGTTGAGGATATTTTTATACCTGGCTTCCTGGTGCCACTGTGATTTGTGCCTGGATGATTGAAGGCCACATTTCGCAGGTTATCTGCCTCAGAGAGCAAGTGTGTCGAACATCTTCTTCACCACCCTGCCATCCAGTGTCGCCATTATCAGGGAACAATGTCTTTGATTCCTTTGGCTCTGTTCTGCAAGACTCTCTAAACCCTTCCATTCCGAGTGCAAGTCCTGCCCAGGTTTAATTTACCAAAGTGTACTATGCACTTGTCTTTGTTAAATACCAAATGCCATTCCCTGGACCACTTTCCCTTGTTTTTCCCTCTTAATGTTATGCCCACAGGTCTTTGTTTTATTATCAACTCTTAAAGCGGGCTTCCAAAATATTGTAGTAGACATCTTTCAAATAGTCAGCCTTTGGTAGGTGTAAATCAAGTCTCTTTTCATGCCTGAATTCAACCAGAATTTTCAGATAAACAGTTTCAGAACATTTATTATGGACTTTCTTTACGATATTCATTACTTTCTATTATGGAGTGAACAAATCAATATTCAAAAAATGTGTAGGAAGGAATTGCAGATGGTGGTTTACACCGAAGATAGACACAAAACGCTGGAGTAACTCATCGGAACAGGTTGAAGAAGGGTCTCGCCTCGAAACGTCACCAATTCCTTCTATCAAGAGATGTCGCCTGTTCCACTGAGTTACTCCAGCATTTTGTGTATTTCGCCACTATTCAAAAAATGTATACATCGTGCTCTATTTATCTCTCAAACTATCTGAGGTAGTACCACTGCAAAACATCTTAGACGCAACCTTCTCATTTTTAATTTACACTTTTAGACTTGTCAATCAGCCATGTTAGATTTATGCTATAACCATGGCCAGTTTCTCAGCGTAAATATGCTAAAATAAAATAACAGCCCAGCAAAATATTCAGAACTTCCAAACCTTGGGTGATGTTTGCGAGGTTTCGGTTTCGGTTTATTATTGTTTCATGTATCTAGGTACAGTGAAAAGTGTTGGTTTGCATGCTTTTGAAACAGATCAGATATACCATGCATTAATACAATTAGGTCAAACAAGTACAATAGATAGAGCAAAGAGGAAGATGCAGAGTGTAGAATATAGTTCTCAGCATTCTTCTTCTCCTCCTCCTTCTTCTTCTCCTTCTTCTTCTCCTTCTTCTTCTTCTTCTTCTCCTAAAGTTGTAGATCAAGGGTAGACATCCAGGCCAGGACAGCATCAGTCACTGGGTGGATGGCTTTGACGCCCCAAGGGAAAACCCTCAGTGGGCAGTCATTCACGATGTGTGGGACGGTCTGGTCTGGATGTCCGCAGTCACAAGCAGGGCTGTTTGTCATCCCCCACTTATGCAGGTGATGGGCTGTTCTTGCACGGAGGGTGCGGATTCTGTTCAGCAGATTCTGTAGCCCTCGCTTGCGATGGAGGTCAAAACCCAGTGGTTTCACTGTGGGGTCTGTGATGACCTCTCTGTTGTTGGTGTTGGCATCTTTCCAGGCTCTGCGCCACTCAGTCTTGGTGTGAAAGTCTTCCAGGGATTTAACGGAAGACCAGAAGGGTTTGCGGGACTTCAGGCGCATGTTGGGCAGATTCTCAGCATTGTAACGCATCAGAAGTCTGCTAACAGAGATGAAGAAGCTGTCCCCAAGTCTGGTGGTACACACTTTCAAGCTTCATTAAAAGGCCTTACAAGTTAAATAAAAATATTAATTGACCTTTATCCCCAAGATACTTGTGAAAACTCCATTCTTTTGAAATGTGAGACACTCGTAGAGTAAAAAGGAGAACTGTTGTACCATGTCTGATCTTCATCAATTAATTCCAAAAAGATGAGAAAGTATGTGGAACGTCTATGAATAATAACTATGTTGTTCGTCGCATATCCAAAGGGCTAATCCTACATGAGATTATCCATTTTTTTTTAATGTACAGAGATAAAAGTCTCAAATGTAAACTGCATCAGTTTTATTAAATCAAAGATGTAAAAATAAAATATTCAGTTAACTCATTCCATACTGGAAGTCCAAGCTGTCAAAATCTCCTCTACAATTGCTTATCCCAGATGGTTGTCAAATGATAACAGGGATGTCTTTGGGAAAATTACTCAAACAATGACAAAGATGAAAAGCTAATGAGGCAAAGAGACTAAGGAATTGACAGTCTGTTATCCACTCCACTCTATTCTTGTTTGCACGGATTCTACTTGTATACTCCCAAATGAACGAAAGTGGCACTGGAATTGGTTTAATCTGTCTCAAATGCTAACCATTCATGGCAGCTAGAAGAGGAGATAAGCAGAGTCTTGTGCCCATAGGGTAATCTTCCCTGTTGTATGTGATGGGCAGCACTTGTAGACAGATTTAGACCAATGGGGCAGCACCAGCCACGAGGCATTTTGAAGAGGCCAGGTGTTTATATAAAGCTGGGTAGGGGTTCGAAGACTAGAGGAAAGAACAATGATGAACAGCCAGACAGTAAGACAACAGCTGTTGGAAACATGAAGCTATCATCTGTATAAAATACTTCCCTTGCAGTTTGCTCAGAGCAGATCCTAGTTGATCAACTCTGAGAGATTCCCAAATCAATACAGGAAAGTTGGACTGAGTGTACCACTATATTTTGTTGTAGATGGGATGACAGTCCCAACCCTGTACCAAATGACTGTGGCCCAGTGTTTATGATGCAGACACAGGTCCAGTCAGAGGCTCCCCCAGTCTAGCTTCCAGCCGGCTGATCTCTCTACTTCACAAAGCCAAACACCCCCTATCTTCACTCAGAAGTAATCAGCCACACTGATCTCCTGAACCCCACATTTATATCCAGAGCAGGGATTAATCTCAATGTATAATGAAAATGCCTCATCATTAAAAAGGAATCTGTGGAACTCTCTTCAAGGGAGAGCTGTGGAGACTCAATGGAATGACACAAGGGATAAGGGACACCAAAATGCTGTTGAGATTGAAGACCAGCCATGACCTTGTTGAATGCCAGGGCAACTGAAGGGGCAGAATGGCCTATTCATTCTATTTCTTATATTTCCCTGCGTGTACGATGAGAAAAGGGAGGTACATGTAGCAGATAACACTAAAAGTGTGAGTACAGGAGCCGGAAATGGTGTTGCCTATGGAGGAGGGGGGGAGTGGAGGGACCTGAACTCAGAATGAGTGAATTTAGGTGAGAATGCACACTTCTATTATAGAGTCAGAGTGGAGGAACAGGCCCTTCAGCCCAACTCATCCATGCTGAGCCAAGATGGCCACCTCTGCTAGTTCCATTTGCTCAGGTTTTATTCAGATCACTCTAATCCAAAATGGGAGAAAGTTTGTGGAACGTCTATGAGGAATACCAATGTTGTTTATAGCTTATCCAAAGGGCAAATCCTACATGAGATGATCAATTTTGTTTTAATGTACAGAGATAAAAGTTTCAAATGTAAACTGCATCAGTTTCATTAAATCAAAGATGTAAAAATAAAATATACAGCTAACTCTTTCCATACTGGAAGTCCAAGGTGTCAAAATTCCCTCTACAATTGCTTATCCCAGATGGTTGTCAAATTATGACAGGGATGTCTTTGGGAAATTACTCAAACAATGACAAAGATGAAAAGCTAATTCCACTCCACCCTATTCTTGTTTCACGGATTCTACTGGTATACTCTGAAATTAATGAAAGTGGCACTGGAATTTGTTTAATCTGTTTCAAATGTTAACCAACCATGGCAGCTAGAAGAGGGGATAAGCAGAGTCTTGTTGTTGAGATTTCGATGTCAGGTCGGCTTCGAGCTGCAATGTTATCGTTACAGTTTCATCTTGAGTTAGCCAATTCATCCAGGTTTACATTAAAGCAGCGCATATCTCAGTACTTGTGGAAATAATCATAAAGGACTCGTTTCTCCACAGAGCTTTTCACAATTGGGAGTGGTGGGCCAGAAGACTTTCTGAGGAACCATGGCAGGGTGGCACAGTAGTCTAGCAGGTAGTGATGTTATCTCTCAGCTCCAGTGACCCAGGCTCAATCCTGACCTCTGACGCTGTAGGTGTGGAACCTGCACCTTCTCCCTGTGACTGTATGGGATTCCCCTGGTGCTCCGTATCCTCCCAAAGTTCATCTGGTAGGTTCACTGTTTACTGTAAATCACCCCCTGGTGCAGGTGATAGGAGGAGAATTGGTGGGGGGGTGTGCGAGACAATAGGTCACAGAAACATAAGTGGTGAGAAGGTGGTAAGGAACAGATAGACAGGTACGTGGATAGGACAGGTTTGGAGGGATAGGGGCCAAACGAGGGCAGGTGGGATGAGTATAGCTGGCAAATGTTGGCCGGTGTGGGCACGTTGGGCCGAAGGGCCTGTTTCCACACTGTTTCACTCTATGACTAAGGGACTGCCTTAAAATGTTCCAAGAACTGGTATAGACTTGATGATCTGAATGGCTTTTTTCTAAGCCGATATTTTGAAAACCTGGTTCAAAGTGGAAAGGCCTGGCAGTTTAACATTCCTGCTTGCAGAGCTACAAATAAGTTGAAGAGTGAATAGAAAAGGAGAGGGATTGAGACAGTGGTTAAAGAAACAAGGAGCTGATATAATGGATTAAAAATATTTGAAATGGGACTAAAGAATAAAATGGGATAATTACCCTGGGTTGAGTACCAGAGACCTCCAAGTATCTAACTAGTGCTACGTTCTAAAATAGTGAGAGTTTCAGATTTCAACCACCATAATATTAACTGGGTATGCTCAGTGTAAAAGATATGGAGGACATAGGGTTTTTAAAACCATATTCAAGACTAGATTCAGTAAGTGGCAACCCCAATGAATGAGGGACTGGGCAAAGTTCTTATATCGAATGAACGAGTGCAGAAGCAAATATGTCAGTCAGGGCGAGCACTCTTGTGGGCCTGATCATAAATCAGATAGATTTAGTATAACTATTGTAAAAGACCATGACCAAATAGTAGTAAAGATTCTAAATTGGAGCATGGCCAATTTGAACAGAGTGAGAATATTTTGGCAAGCATGGACTAGGTACAACTAGTCTCGGGGCAATGGGAGGCATTTAACAAATATATGCAAGGGTTTCCACATAAACGTATATCCACAAAGAATGAAAAGTGAAGATGCTTTCTGTGGAAAGTATCTATTAAGGATTGTGAGCTTTTTTCTTCTAAGCAACAGATCACCAGCACTACTGAATGTCATTTTTTTTGATACCCACTTGGTTTAAGGTTAACTAGCTTTAAGATAATGCTAGAGAATCAAGAGGGAACATTTTAATTGTCATATTTTTCAACGTGAGACTGGGCACCAAACAAAATTAAATTTACTCACAAAACAGAATTAAGGAATGAGGATAAATTAACCACTGTACTGTCTCCCAATAAAAGCGGTCCAATTTTCTCAGAAAAGTGCAGAATGGAAGATGGTGCATAAGATCAAATCCAGCAGTATAACCAACAATCACATCATGTCCACTCCTGAATTAATACTTTATTGTCACATGTGACAAGTCACAGTGAAATTCTTAGCTTGCATACCCAGGGTAGGCAACAGTCCCCACAGAAAGGCGCTGACTAAGCGCCCCCTCCACTACCCCCCTCCCTCACAGCGGCCCCTCCACGCCAGGCCCCCATTATCCATTGTTCTCCCCCCACCCCCCTCCCCTACATCGGATCCTCCTGCTAGACTACTGATGTTGCTGCAATGTGGGCTTTCTCAAAAACATATTTTTTTACACTTGGGAAGGGGAGGTAACACCAGTAATGCTGATATTTATTACCTATTCCTCATTTGCTTTGAGGAGATGGTGATGAGCAACCTCTCGTGGCAGAACAGAGTTGCTAGCAGGCTACTTTGCAGAACAGTTGCTAGGTAACTGAAATTGCAAATAAACCAAACTGATCACGTACAAAAATGTCTTTACTAGAAAGACATTAGCGAACCAACTAGACTTTAAAGCAGCCCAGATTTTCATTGTTACTTTTGCTCTCCATTGCTTTAATCTCCAGATTAATTTTAAACTATATTCCAACGTTCAAGTGTGTCACTGGAGGTTTTGAACATGTTCTGCTGCATTGGTTCGTGTCTCCGTATTAATAATCACAAACCTCGTTTACTTGGATTATAGTCAGTAGTCTTAAACCAAGACATTGAAAACTTCCACACCAAGTTCTTACCTTTGAATATTTTGCTCTTAAATTAGAAGTGAATGAATCTGTCCCAGCTACGGGTAAAACATTGAAATTTTTAATTATATCGTGAATTAATCGGTGTGAAACATGGAGGTTTAATTTAATTAGTCTGTTAGGCAATTGGCATTCATAGTGCTGTCAGGTAATTCATTGAATGAATAAAAGCAAAGGATCCTTTTCATTGTATTCTGAATATTGCATTTGTTGTGTTAACACTCAGCAGAAATAGGACATGTCAGAAAAGTATTCACTTTTTTCAGAATGAAAAATGTGAAGTGTAAAAGGAATCCGTTTTGCTATCCCCAGACACTCCGTCTCGACCCAAAACATCACCCATTCCTTCCCTCCAGAGATGCTGCCTGTCCCGCTGAGTTACTCCGGCATTTTCGGTCTATCTTCGGTATAAACCAGCACCTGCAGTTCTTTGCTACACATGTCATATGTTGCGCTGGGTCAAAGGTCCTTGCACATCTACTTGCTTACAACACACTGTTAAAATTGACAGATTACTTAGTTGTCATGGAAATGGCAGGAATTGGCGGTTGCTGATTTTTACCTTCTCCGCTGAGCTGTACCAACAGGTGGCAGCATCTTTGCTTCAATGAGCCTGTCACGTCTCAATTTTAAATCAGTGGCCCTTCAAGGAGAAATGCAAAGACCTTCTTGATACGCTCACCCTTCCTTGTTACAAGATTCCCACAGGACAGACCCAGCATCTAATTGTCTTCCACAGATGCACCATAAAATGCATTTTTATCATGATGCATCACAGCTTGGTTTGGGAACAGCTCCATCCAAGACTGCAAGAAATTGTGGACACAGCCCAGACCATCACACAAACCAACCTCCTTTCCATTGACTCCATTTATACCTCACTCTGCCTCTGCAAGGCCAGCAGCATCATCAAGGACAAGTCGCACCCTGGCCACTCCATCTTCTCCCCACTCCCATCAGCCAAAAAGTACAGAAGTGTGAAAACGAACGCCTCCGGATTCAGGAATAATTTCTTCCCAGCTGTTATCAGGCAACTGAATCATCCTACCACAACCAGAGAGCAGCGCTGAACTACTATCTACCTCTTTGGCAACCCTTGGACAAACCTTGATCGGACTTTGCTGGCTTTACCTTGCACTAAACGTTATTCGCTTATCATGTATCTATACACTGTAAATGGATCGATTGTAATCATGTATTGTCTTTCTGCTGACTGGTTAGCTCGCAACTAAAGCTTTTCACTGAACCTTGGTACACGTGACAATAAACTAAACTAACTAACTAACCTTGTAAACAGATGGAAATTAGATCTGTGAGTTTTAAAAGAACCCCAGGAGTTAAAAGAACCAAAGCCTAAATTCTAGAGCAGCCGTTGAATGCTCAATTCCCTCCAAAGTTAAATTGTAAAACTGCCCCAAAAATAAAAGGTGGTCATGAGCCTGGCAGCTGCAACCACTGCCTGAGCATCTCAACCATGTTCAATCTGACCCCTAAACCAGTCTGAATTTACACTGTTATAGATATTTATGTCAACTGGCCTTTCTGCATAGGGTGTGGTGCAGAAGACAAAACACTGGTAAGAATATCTGGCAAGTGCAGTAAGATTTCTAGTCTCAGGTCAGTCGTTAACAAATGCAATAGCCAGCAGTATAGCAAAACCAGCCTTTCTGAATTTTGGTGATGCCTTGTTTCCTCACCTTACAGTGTTGTCTGGCACAGGAATTTTAGGTGCACCTAAGCCAAAGAGGCAACAAGGTAATTAAATTATTATATATGCTCTCACTAGTCCCGTGGCCTCCTCTGGTGCCTGTTGTAAATAGGCTAATTGGCCATTGTATATACAAACCTGTTCCAAGTGATAAAGACATTTTCAACAATAGGATGGCAGCTGATCATGAGAAAGCCCTGACGAAATTCTTGCCAATGTGGTATTGTATGAGCTATCTGTCCTGTGAATGGAATTGAGTGCATGCAGTGGTATCAGTGGCACAAGCTAAGGAGACTGGAGCTACAGAGACAGCAAATGCATAAGGAGCATCTTTCACAAACATTGGCACCGGCACAATAACATCCACTGTCCAAGTGTCAACAAAGCAAAGTTCTAATGCAAATGAAACACACTGTGAAAGGCAAGGAGGAGGAATGCAAATGACTTCTACTAATGCAACAGTCTTGTTTCACTGCCAAAGCCAAGTAGATCTTACTCTATCACTGCAGGCCTTATTCCAAGTGTTAAAACAGGATAGCGATGATCATGCACAGCAGGGAACAAAGCTGGTTTCTCACATGCTGTGGCATTGTAATTCACACCTTGTGGGGCTGCAGCTTTGTTGCACAAGAGCCAAATAGATGAATTTCCCCACCATAACTCAAGTAGGAAACTCTGAGAAACAAGTGTTTTAGAAGGAACTGCAGATGCTGGAAAATCAAAGGTAGACAAAAATGCTGGAGAAACTCAGCGGGTGAGGCAGCATCTGTGAGGCGAAGGAACTAGGCAACGTTTTGGGCCTATTTCCTTCGCTCCATAGATGCTGCCTCACCCGCTGCGTTTCTCCAGCATTTTTGTCTGCCTTCTGAGAAACAAGTAATCGGTTCCACAATAATAGCATACATGCTCTACTCAAATGCTATATAACTGTCTTCTGTGCCCCTGAACCTTTGCATTAATGGTTTTTGCTCCTCTTCCTCCCATGCATTTCCGCTTGACATAATGTCAGACCACAGGGTACTGGAAATGCCATCTCTGGCTCATCAACTTTCTCCCTCCAATACATTAAAACTAAATTTAAATGGACAAATGAATATATTGCAGCAATGAAGTAAGATCTTAAGAACCTAGATAGCTGCTGCTAAATAAGCCTTTAACAAAAAAAAATGTGAATACCCTGAAACAAATTTACGAACCCAAACAAAAGCTAACACCTACTCAATTGATGTAAACATTACAAAATTACTTCTGAATAAATAATTAGCCTGTTGACCTAGCAAAAATGCATAGAGCAAATTAAACACCACAGATACAGAATGCTTGTGGTAATCACTATATCCACAACTCCCTTCAGTCGGGTGTCAACTAGACTTGCTAATGTGAATGTGTGTAGAACATTCTGTGTGTAGAATGTGTGTAGAAAGAACTGCAGATGCTGGTTTACACTGAACATAGACACAAAATGCTGGAGGAACTCAGTGGGACAGGCAGCATCTCTGGATAGAAGGAATGGGTGACGTTTCGGGTAGAGATCCTTCTTCAGACTGGAGAAGGGTCTGAATAAGGGTCTCGACTGAATAAGTTACCCATTCTTTCTTTCCAGAGATGCTGCCTCTCCTGCTGAGGTACTCCAGCATTTTGTGTCCATGTTACTAATGTGAGTAACTACTTTGTGCTGCAGGACCCACAGGTTGATCCACGCCTGCAACAGGTCTTCGTGTGATGTCTTTCAGTGCGTTATTCTTGGCTCGCAGATAATTAAATACCACTCAATTTTTGTTCGTCTGGCTGACTAGATGCAATGGATTGAACCTGCAATTTTGTCCGAAATGACAAAATAAAAAAAGAATCAGGTTTTAATCATAGCTCAGTGGTAACAAAGCTTAAGTTAACAGCGGGCACGGTGGCTCAGCGGTGGAGGTGCAGCGCCAGAGATCTGGGTTTGATCCTGACTACAGGTGCTGTCTGCATGGAGTTTGTACAGTTCTCAAGATAGCGACACTATCCTACACACTAGGGACAGTTTGCAATTATACCAAGCCAATTAATCGACAAACCTGTATGCCTTTGCAGTGTGGGAGGAAACCGAAGATCTCTGAGAAAACCCACGCAGGTCACGGGGAGAACTTACAAACTATGTACAGACAACATCTGTAGGCAGGACTGAACCCGGGTCCCTGGTGCTGTGAGGCCATCAGTCAGCATATACATCTGCAGCCAGCCTTGAAAATGTTTTCCTGCACGAAGGCGGGTCTGTGGCTCTCTTTTGTATCACCTATCTTCTTGCCTCCACCAGTGTTCACTGTGGTCTCTCACAATAGAAGCCAGCAGGCTCCCATCCTAACATCTCATCCCGCGTGGGTTTTCCCTGGGTGCTCCGGTTTCCTCCCACATTCCAAAAGCGTGCCGGTTTTTAGGTTAATTGGATTTGGTCAAAATTTGCAAATTGGGCCTAGTGTGTAGGATAGTGTTAACATACGCGGAAAGCTGGTCAGCATGGACTCGGTGGGCTGAAGGGCCTGTTACCGAGCTGTACCTCTGACACCAAAACTAAACTAAAAAACAGTTTACATTTGATCAGGGGCCTGAAAACAAATTCCAGTATTCAGTGTGTGCCTTATTGGCACAGCTATAATCTTTTGAATGAGATGTCGCAACCGGCCCCTTCTGTATTCTGAGGGTGATATAAAATAACACATGGCATTATGAACAGAAATACAGGCAAGGTCTCTGAGGTACTTTCATCAATCTTAAAAAATAGTGTAAGTAGGCTCACCTACTTGTGTAAGTAGTGCAAGTAGCACTTTAGGTATTCATCATGACATTTTGACTCCTTCTTTCCCAACCAGCTAAAATTGTAAATGAGATCCTTCACATCAATACATCAAAGATACTTAACATAAACTTTCTATATTATAAATACGTTTGTTTAATGTTACATATCAGAAATATTGTAATGGGAGATAGGACATTTGTCAGTCGGGGCAGACAATTGAGTCACCAGTTTGCAGAAGGAAAACATTCCTTTATTGGCCCTTGGCTAAAACTGTTCTACAAAAAAAGTCAAACACTTGCTATAATACTAGAAAACAAGAATCTAAGATTAACAAGCCTCCAGCAGAATTTGAGATTAAAAGATTTATTTTGCTCACATTGATTCAGAGACGTGATGTGTGGATAAAGCATTTATTGCTGTATTGATCAGCGCCTTTATATTTTCTTTGCCCAATTTATCAGTCAGTAACGTTTCCTTCTTCATGGATTCTGTGTGCTGTCTAGTCAAAGCCTACCTTTCCTGAATGAGCCTTGACAATAAAGATCAGTAAAAATATAACCGTTTGTGCGCAATGGTCAGCCTTGATCCTGGCATGATCCCAAGGGGCGGGAACTCTGGCTAATTTTCATTCTTCAATCTCTTCCACCAGACCTAATGGCAAAAGCAACGCTGCGAAACTCTCCCATCACAATTGATGGGGGGGGGGAGAAGGGGGGGGAGAAGGGGGGGGGAGAAGGGGGGGGGAGAAGGGGGGGGGGAAGGGGGGGGGAAGGGGGGGGAGAAGGGGGGGGGGAGAAGGGGGGGGGAGAAGGGGGGGGAGAAGGGGGGGGGAGAAGGGGGGGGAGAAGGGGGGGGGAGAAGGGGGGGGAGAAGGGGGGGGGAGAAGGGGGGGGGAAGGGGGGGGAGAAGGGGGGGGAGAAGGGGGGGGGAGAAGGGGGGGGGGAGAAGGGGGGGTGGAGAAGGGGGGGGAGAAGGGGGGGGAGAAGGGGGGGGGGGAGAAGGGGGGGAGAAGGGGGGGGGAGAAGGGGGGGGAGAAGGGGGGGGGAGAAGGGGGGGAGAAGGGGGGGAGAAGGGGGGGAGAAGGGGGGGGAGAAGGGGGGGGAGAAGGGGGGGGGAGAAGGGGGGGGAGAAGGGGGGGTGGAGAAGGGGGGGGAGAAGGGGGGGGAGAAGGGGGGGAGAAGGGGGGGGGAGAAGGGGGGGAGAGAAGGGGGGGGAGAAGGGGGGGGAGAAGGGGGGGGAGAAGGGGGGGGGGAGAAGGGGGGGGGAGAAGTGGGGGGGGAGAAGTGGGGGGGGAGAAGGGGGGGGGGAGAAGGGGGGGGAGAAGGGGGGGGGAGAAGGGGGGGGAGAAGGGGGGGAGAAGGGGGGGGAGAAGGGGAGGGGGGAGAAGGGGGGGAGAAGGGGGGGGAGAAGGGGGGGGAGAAGGGGGGGGGGAGAAGGGGGGGGGGAGAAGGGGGGGGGAGAAGGGGGGGGAGAAGGGGGGGGAGAAGGGGGGGGAGAAGGGGGGGGAGAAGGGGGGGAGAAGGGGGGGAGAAGGGGGGGGAGAAGTGGGGGGGAGAGGGGGGGGGAGAGGGGTGGGGAGAAGGGGGGGGGAGAAGGGGGGGGGAGAAGGGGGGGAGAAGGGGGGAAAGGGAAGGGAGGAAAGGGAAGGGGAGGAAAGGGGGGGGTGAGGAACGGGGGGAAGGCGGGGGGAAGGCGGGGGCAGAGAGAAGGGGGGGTAGAGAAGGGGGGGAAAGAAGGGGGGGTGGGAGGAGGGGGAGAGAAGGGGTGGAGACAGTTTTAAGAAGTTTAATTAAGTTAGCGGGCATTTTACCTTCCGGCAGATCTTTCCACTTAGGAAACCTGAACGGAAACCTCTGGAGAGCTTCGCGCCACCCAAGGTATCCATGAGGTTCCAGGAGGTTCCGGTCATTCTCCCTATTGGTGGAAAGTGGTTTCAAATAGTTGCGGCTTCTTCTATGTTCCTGCGATTATTTTTTAAAAAAACGGCCTCCACTAAAAATAGGTTGCTGTTTTGTCGAAGCCAGTGGAATGGGGTCGATATTTACTTACAGGCAGTCGAAGGCCTTCACTGACCGGCCATTCTGATTGGCTCATTGGAGTTTTCTATAGGATCTTTGGTTTTCAGGATCTAGAAGATCCGCCGGAAGGTAAAATGCCCAGTGACTTTATTAAACTTCTTAAAACTGTCTCCACTCCTTCTCCCCCCCCCGCCATTCTCTCCCCTTCTCTCTCCCCTCTCTCTCCCCTTCTCTCTCCCCATCTCTTTCCCCTTCTCTCTCCCTTTCTCTGTCCTTTTCTCCCTCCCTCCCGCGCTCTCTAAAGGACTTACCATGCTCTGTGGCAGCCATTTACTTTCCTCTTCACGCGCAGACAGCGCTCCTCCGCTGTCCCTGGCCCCCACCTTCGCAAAGTGTTTGTGTGTGTGTGTGTGCGGTCGGCAGCAAAGATCCTATAGGACCTTTGGTCAGTAGATGCAGCTCACGCTTCGGTCGAGGCTTTCCAGGCAAGTGACCAGAACCTCTGGTGACCCATGGAGAGTGACCGGAACCTCCGGGAAACTCTGGGGACCTCACGGAAAACTTGGGTGGTGGCACACGGTCTCCAGAGGTTTCCGTTCAGGTTTCCTAAGTGGGACAGGGGCATAAGGATTTATCAATGAGCCACCAATGCTCCACCAAGATGCATTTCTAATTTTTTTTTTTTCTCTTCTTTTTTTTTGAATGTTTATTTTATTTGAAGCAATTTTCTAAATGTAGCGTCTCGGTCATTTCTGTGATCCACTGTGGGAACTGTTATCTTTTTCCAGAATTTGAGTATAAGTTTTTTCACAGTTATTAAGCTGTAGTCAAGGAAATGTCTCTTTGGAAACGTCGTTAACTTAGAACAGCCCTCTGACATTCCTAAAATTATTAGTTTTGCATCTGAATCCAGTTGAATTTTAAGTGTTTTAGAAATGATATCGAATATTCCCATCCAGAATTTTTGTATTTTTATACAGGATGCAAAGGAATGGGTTAAGGTAGCTTCTTGGAGGTGACATTTATCACAGATAGGGGAGACAGTTGGAAAAATCTTATTCAATTTGGTCTTCGAATAGTACAACCTATGCAATATTTTGAGATTCATTTCCACCAAGCTACAGGACAGAACGCCACAGGAGATCCTTCTTCCCTGTGGCAATCAAACTGTACAACACCCCCCCCCCCCCCTCCCTTCTGTCATGGGGTAGACTGAGACTGAGACTGTCTTCCCCCTCCCCAATCTTTGCACATCCCCAATCCTTTCCACTCGTCACTTTAATTTCATGTTTCATGTATTTTGTGTTTTTATCGCTGTTCGCAGATCAATTTCCATCCTGGGATAAATAAAATTTTATCGTCTCGTATGTTCTGCAAGCCCCTACCAGTAGAAAGATTTGGAAAGTTTTATATAAACTTGAAATTAAAAAATGTGATTGAAAGATACATCATGGGAACATGCCTTTCGGCCCACTGAGTCCACGCCGGCCATCCATCTCCCATTCACTCTAGTTCTATGTTATCCCACTTTTGCATCCACTCCCTGCACACTAGGTGCAATTTATAGAGGCAAATTAACCTACAAATCACATGTTTCTGGGATGTCAGAGGAAACCGGAGCAGCTGGAAGAAACCCCTTGCAGTCACAGAGAGAATGCACACTCAGAAAACACCCAATATCAGGATCCTACCCGGCGCTCTGGCATTATAAGGAAGTTTGTCTATTGTAACCCACAATAGAGCAAACTGTGCAGACTTTGTGCGAGGAATAATTAGATGGGTTCAATGGCTTGTCCTCGCAAGTACCTACAGTACTTATCCTTATTTTGTTTCGATCACAGCAAAACTTTGCCTGATTGAAATCAATCCTACATTTCTCTTCATTACCTCCTCTCCAGAGCATAGGTGAATTAAAGCCTCTATACGAGCAGAATAGAGGAGGGGGTGGTGGAGGAGATATAGCAGTTAATCAAACCCATCTGATTCACTCAATCTGACAGACAGATTCATTTAATGAATCTATTAAAGGTACTCTAGTTAATAACTGGAGTTAATTTGACACAGTGATTTTTGCACAACTGAAGTGGGAGAGGTCTAGACCTCAAAGTTCAGCTCTTGGAGCTGCAGTTATTTTATATTGCACTTCCATTTGGAGTCAAGGGAGATATTGCATCTCACTAATGTACGGTTTCATTGCTGACTATAGTTATCAATGCACACGTTTTACCAACGCTAAACGTGGGGATTTACTCTTCACCTTTGCTCATATCTGCACATAATATAAATGTGTTCCAGGGCATTGGCTCAAGTGAACTTTTCACTTCAACGTTCCAGGTGGTTATGCTGCTACTAAATATTCTACAGAAACATGGAAAGTCCATCTGCTGCCACAAAATAAGTGAAAAGAATCCATTTACAAATAATTTTCAAACTGTGCCATATTTAGTAGGTTTATTCTCAGTCCTCTCGGGAATAATTTGTTTTGAGTATGGAAGTAGCCATTCTATTAAAACCCCCAATCAACAGTAAGCCGCAGGAGAGGGATGCATTCACTTTATCTCATCCAATTATTCTGTAATGTAAGTGCCCATTAAATGCTTACTCCCGTCAGAAGGATGACAAACGTCACCTCTGATAATCAGATGCAATTCTTAAGACCCTAAACGCCACATTCTCTGTCGCAGGATGGTGAATAAATCCAATTTTAAATGGGTTAATCCATCAAAGAAAATGGAAATGTTTAACGTGGAAATCAAGAAGGAACACGAGAGGCCTTAATGCTGCTTTAATCAAATGGACGCTCCATTTTTTAAAACAATAAAGCGCTTTGGAGACTGATTTAGTCTACAGCTGCTATCCGACCCAGAGTTGGCACAGCAACATCACGTTGGAGTTAATAGAACGTCCAAGAGCACAGCCCAAAGCAGAATGGGGGTTAAGTCTTAACGGCCTGTCCCACTTACGCGACTTTTTCGGCGATTGCCGGCACCCGTCATAGGTCGTTGCAGGTCGCCGAAATTTTCAACACATTGAAAATCCAGCGGCGACCAGAAAGATGCTACGACTCTTTGGGCGACTGAGTAGACTACTCACGACCAGACAGGTGACACCCTGGCGACATGTGGCGCGGTGAAGCCTGTATGGTCGTGAGTAGTCGCCCAAAGAATCGTACCTTGTTCTGGTCGCCGCTGGATTTTCAACACATTGAACATTTTCGGTGACCTGTAACGACCAATGACGGGTGGCGGCAATTGCTGAAAAAGTCGCGTAAGTGGGACAGGCCCTTGAGGCCTCATCTCCACCCTTTGTCAGTGCCAAGCCTGCAATATTTCCTGCGGCATTGGCAGTGCATGTTTCATGATGGTACGTACGTGTACCTCACAAAAATGTAAAACATAAATGTAGTGGCCATTTGGCTTGTTTTGTGTGTCATTGATGATGGCACGTGTCTTTACATTTGTATTGTGGGTGTATTTATATGATGCATTTTTGGGCTTGTTTGGAGCCAAGTTTATTGCGCAGAAACGTAGTTTTTAGTTCAGTTGTGGACCAGCACGGAGAAGGTTTACTCTTTGACCATGCAAAGTGTAACGGAGACACAAGGAATTTTCGAACCTTTAAAGCGATAAGCTGGAGTTCGATGAAGATTATAGTGTATGAGTCGGAAGAAATTTGGATGTACCTTATTGTTTTTCATCAACAATAAAGAATTTATTCATCAAAAGACTGTGTTATGAAGATTTATCTGTGAAGAAGTTCTTGAGGTCCCGGATGGTGAGCTCGCATGCGCATAACGACATTCCCCTTAACCATGTGGTCCACTTAGCGGCAAGAGGGAGTAATCTCTCAAAAAATATAAAAATCTGCCGCTACTTTTTAATTAATACTTATCCATAGCAACCTGTGAATTGTTATTTGCATACCAACACTTTTTTGCCTTGTAAAAAAAGTACTACGTATTGGACTTAAAATGAAAAATGCTGAAAAAAGGTAAATTCCAGAACAGGGACGGACACTAAATTTCCTGAGTAGCTCAGCGGGTCAGGCAGCATCTCTGGAGAAAAGGAACAGGTGACATTTCAAGTCAAAATTCTTCTTCAGACTGAGAGACAGGGGAAAGGGAAATGAGAGATATAGATGGTGATATAAAGAGATACAGAACAAGTGAATTAAATACATGCAAAAAGCAACGATGAGCAAGGAAAGGCAGAGCCCACAATGGTCCATTGTTGGTTGTGGGGTAGGTGATAACGAAATACACAGACAATGATCAAGGAAAAGTGGAGGGATGGATTAGGAAATATGACAGGAAACAGGTTGACAATCACCAGATCTATAAAGTGGAAGAAAGCACAATTGCCCCAGGTAAATAATTTGTTAAAAAACCCTGTTTTTAAAATGAGGTATTGGAAATTCTGTAGCCACTGGTTTTTATGCAATAAACAGAATATTTGTTTAATATCCTGATCCATACACAATGTAATACTAGTTTGTGCGCTGGTAATCTCTCATATAAACTTGATAGTAGTTCACCTTAAGTGTGCTTCTGGGAGACCACTTGGAAACTGAAGAAAGGTCTCGACTCAAAACGTCACCAATTCCTTCCATCCAGAGATGCTGCCTGTTCCGCTGAGTTACTCCAGCATTTTGTGTCCATCTAATTGAAATTGCATCCCGGCTTTACTGTGTGCCACATTCCAAAAACATGTTTTTGTAGGAAATAGATGGTTGACCATTAGGAAAGTTAGTAGGCAGTTCACTGGATGTTTTCAAGAGAGAGTTCGATTTAGCTCTTAGGGCTAAAGGAATCAAGGGATATGGGGAAAAAGCACGTGCGGGGTACTGATTTTAGATGATCAGCCATGATCATATTGAATGGCTCGAAGGGCCGAATGGCCTACTCCTGCATCTATTGTTCTATGTTTCTAACCAGGGAGAAGGTAGGACTGCTCAATGATAAAGGAGGGAATCGATGCTCAAGGAGCAAGAAGTGAAGGATATGGAAGGCATTGAGATCGTTGTAGAGAATACTAATATACAAGGACATTTGAGAGTGGAAGAAGCAAGTGTAGAGGCTCTGGAAGAGCACTGAGGTGGATAATTTCCCCGGACCTTATGCGAATGATCCCAAGTTACTGAGAAGCATGAGAGGAGATTTCAGGAGCGTTGACGAAGATCTTTGTGTCTTCTCTAGCCAAGGGCACGGATTCAGAGGACTGGAGAGTAGCTAATGATGTCCTTTTATTTAAGAAATAAAATAGAGAATCCAGGGAATTATGGGCATCACATCAGTGGTAGGGAGACTATTGGAGAGGATTCTTTATGATAGGATTTACTCCCATTTAGAAGCGAATGGATTAAATAGGATAGTCAGCCTTGTTTTATACATGCTGGGTTGTGTCTTACTAACGTGATCAAATTTTTTGAGGTGATAAAGGTGATCGATGAGGGTAGGGTGATGGATATTAGGTACATGGTTTCAGTAAAACAGTTGATAATGTCTTACATGGTCGGCTGATGCAGAAGATTAAGATGCATGGGATTATCCCCCGTAATTTGAGGAAGGACATTCTATTGAGGGAATGCAGCGTAGGTTTACAAGGTTAATTCCCGGGATGGCGGGACTGTCATACGCTGAGAGAATGGACGAGCTGGGCTTGTACACTCTGGAGTTTTGAAGGATGAGAGGGGATCTTATTGAAACATATAAGATTATAAGAGTCCAGAACCAGGGGCCACAATTTAAGAATGAGGGGTAAGCCATTTAGAACGGAGACGAGGAAACACTTCTTCACACAGAGAGTTGTGAGTCTGTGGAATTTCATTTCGGAGTCACGTGAGTGACTTCGAGAAGAGCCCGCCGGCGCGCATGCTCGACATATATCGTCGTACCGCGTTGCTGCGACGGCTGGCGGTGGAGCGCGCTCCTCGCCAGCCCTTCATAAGGGGCCACGGAGGTGAGTATTCTACCTTTAGTTGGTGGTCCTTGTTGTTGGTTGTGTCTTGCAGCAAGGACATGGATGGGAGTTCCAAGGGCCGGAGGACGTCAGGACGAGTTCGCCGGTCAACAGTTCCGGGGCCTTTACCATCGGCAGTACCTGCAACGCAGGCCGGGACTCAGGCGGAGATGTGGGTAAGCCCTGTGGTTACAGGTCCAGATCCGCCAGCACACCACAGCTCGGAGGAGTTCGACGAGGAGGAGTATGGTGTGCCGCCAGAGCAGGGGGACCCTGCCACGGCAGTCAGGTCATCAGCGGGCTCGCTGGCGACCTCGAGCAGGGTGCTTGCGGCTGCACGGCCTGTTCCACTCCGCCCTCCGAGTAGGGGAAGGGCAGGAGCCCAGAAGCCTAACCCTGCCAGGGCTAAGGCATTGCCTGACACGGAGGAGCGGTCAGGTTCCAGGGCGAGACCCGGGGCGGCTGTGAGGTCCAGCCGGCACACCCCGACTCTCGACGCCGGGACGGGTCGGTTGAGTCGGGTCTCGTCATGGTCGCCGAGCCCCCCATGGATGGGTGGGCGAGACCATGCGTCGGCAAGGTCCACGATGTGGGCAGCCGGCAAGCCTGCGCGGGCTTCAGGCATCCATGCTTCGGCTGGTGCCGACACCACGCCGCAAGTGCCCTTAGTGGCAGCGGCTTCAGCTCCCGTTAAACGGAGGCGGTTGAACACGCCCGCGCGGGAATCGCGCAGTTTCGCCTCGGCGGCTGTTAGCGACAACTACCGGCACCGGCAGGGCCTCGATGAGGTGCGGGCCGATGATAGGAGCCCGGTTTTCTTTTCAGAGCCGGAGGACTCCGACCACCTGAGTGTTCAGGGTGAAGGGCGTATTGACCGTATGGAGCGGCTGCTGGAGCTCCTGCTTCAAAGTCAACAACAGCAGGGCAGCAACAGGCACAGGGCGTCGTCACCAGCCTCTACCATCAGCCTGGAGCAGCAGGAGGAGGAGGTTTTGGTGGATCCCATACCATCTCCGTTGGAGGTGCCAGCGGAGGATCTTCTGGATGTGGCGACCAAATTTGCGGCCCCACATTCATCTGGACTTCCTTTAAACGAAAAGCTGGCAGCCACTGTGGACTTTCTTAACAACCAGCAACTACAGGAAGAAGTCCTCATTCAGGCAATGAGCCGTCACAAGGCTCCATCCAATTGCAACTCCCTCAACGTGCCTGTGGTCAATACGCCGATATGGGGCAACATCAGTGCGGCTATCCGTCAACAAGAGGTAAAATTGCAGCGGATCCTGAAGCTCCTCACGGCCGGTATTACCGCCTTTGCGCGGTCGGTGGACGGGGACGAACTGAATTTGGACCAGGAAGATGCTCTGGCCCTCCTGTGCGCGACCCAGCACGAAATCAATGGGTTTCGCAAAACCAGCATCCGCCCAGCGCTCAATCCGAAGTTTGCAGGATTGTGCAAGCCACCGCCGCCGCCCCCGCCCCGTCAGCTCTTTGGGGAGGACCTCTCGAAGAGAGTCAAAGAGCTTGACGAACAAGCCAAAACGGTGGGGATCATGCGCTCTCAGAGTGCCCCCGCACCGTCAGGCTCAAAGTCTCCATACATTCGATCACGAGGGTCTGCTAGAACCTCGACGAGGACCCACCCTCAAGCTCCACAACGACAGCAACATCAGACCCAGCACCAGGGGTCTTTTTTAGGACAGGGTCGGCAGAGACCCTGGTGGAAAACAAAGACGCCGCGCCCTCAAGCCAACTCAGCACCTCCACGTCCACCCACGCGTCAAGGGCCGCCGGTAACCACGGAGGTGAGGGGGTCTGGTTCTCTCTTTTCTCTTTGTTTAACTTCACATGTTGGTGGTCGCCTTCGGTTGTTTTTGGGTGCATGGGGTAATTTTACTGTTGACGAGTATGTGTTGCAGAATATTCAGGGGCATAAAATTGAGTTTATTAATGGCGACATTCCTCCATCCCAGCACATGCCCGCTCGAACGTTTAAATTATCTGCTGCAGAACAGGCAGCAGGCTACAAGGAACTTTTAAGTCTTGAGCAGAAGGGAGTGATTGAGAGAGCGGTGCATGAGCCAGTTGAATTTGTTTCGAATATATTCACCAGACCTAAGAAGGATGGAGGTTGTCATGTCATTATTGATCTAACCCGTTTGAACACTTTTGTAACATATACTCATTTTAAAATGGATACGTTTGAAACAGCCAAATCATTGATTTCTCATGGTTGCTTTATGGCATGCATCGATTTGAAAGACGCATATTATTCAGTATCCATCCAGAAATACGACAGAAGGTTTTTGAAATTCGTCTGGATGGGGCAACTCTGGCAGTACAAGGCTTTGCCTAATGGGCTCACCACAGCCCCTAGATTGTTCACTAAATTAGTGAAACCAATTATGGCTTATTTGAGACAACGACACCATATAGTTATGGCCTACTTAGATGATATCTTAATTGTGGGCCACACCCTGGAATTGGCTGAACAGGGTGTTGCAGCTGCTGTCAATATATTTCAACAATTAGGGTTTATTGTCCATCCAGAGAAATCAAAGTTCTGCCCTGCCCAGGTGATTAATTACCTAGGGTTCACGGTGAACTCTATGAGCATGAGGGTTACCATTCCAATTAACAAGATTGAGGAGGTTACCCAGGTGTGTCTAGATTTAATCCGCACCAATATACCATCGATTCGGCATTCAGCTACAATAATTGGGAAGCTTGTAGCTTTGTTTCCGGCAGCGCGATATGGACCTTTGCATTATCAGAATTTGCAAAGAGCTAAAATTGCTGCGTTAAAACAGAACGCTGGTCATTATGATCGGTCCATGCAGCTGCCGCCCGAAGCGATAAATGAGTTGCAATGGTGGGTGTGTCACATTAGCAGCTCATTCAAGCCTATCAGGGAGGCTAATCCGGTGGTATATTTGCAGACTGATGCAAGCTCCAATGGCTGGGGAGCCACGGATAATTGCTCTAGTTGTGGGGGCAGATGGGACACCCTTGAATCGACGATGTTGTTGACTCAAGGGATTAACTATTTGGAGTTGCTGGCAGCATTCCACGGACTTCGTGCGTATTGTTCCAAGCTTGTTGGAGCACATGTCCGTCTCCAAATAGACAACACCACAGCAGTGGCATACTTAAACCATATGGGTGGTACCAGGTCAGTTTCGTGTGACAAATTAGCTAACTCAATTTGGCTCTGGTGTGTTCAAAGAGACATTTGGATTTCAGCTACCTATTTGCCAGGTGAGCTTAATACTGTGGCGGACACCAGGTCACGCAAATTTAATGACAATATTGAATGGATGTTGCATCCTGAGACTTTTTCTAAAGTCACAGCCAAATTTGGTAAACCGGACATTGACCTTTTTGCGTCACGGTTGAACCATCAGGTACCAACCTACGTTTCATGGGAACCAGATCCTGGGGCAATAGCGCTAGACGCATTCTCGCTGGACTGGGGGAATTGGTTTTTCTATGCCTTCCCCCCGTTTTGCCTCATCAGTCGGGTATTGCGAAAGATTCAGGCCGATGCTGCCAAGGGCATCCTTATTATACCCGACTGGCCCACACAGCCTTGGTATCCGGTGGTCTTTGACATGCTCAACGAACCTTGGGTCCTTTTGAAGGGTTGCCCACAATTGGTTACTCACCCTGTCTCAGGGGAGCCACATCCCTGCCACGGCTATTTAAATCTGTTGGCTTGCAGGTTCTGAACAGGCCATTAGTCCAATACGGCCTCTCGGCTCGGACCATGGATACCATCGGGGCGTCGTGTCGAGAGTCCACAAGGCGAAGATACCGCTCGCATATTAAGAAGTGGGAAGCCTACTGCAGCCGTTCTCGCATCACGTACGATGACGTGACAATAACCGACGTCCTGGAATTCCTCGCAGGGTTGCACCATGATGAACACTTAAGTTACAGTGCCATCAACAGCGCCAGAAGTGCGCTATCATTCTACCTCAATATTGGGGTAGGATCCAACAGGCTAGTGTCCAGACTCATGCGGGGTATATTCAATATGAATCCGCCTACACCACGCTATAATATCACCTGGGATGTCAGGGACGTATTAACCCTGCTCAGGACGTGGTCTCCCATGGAAGGGCTCCAACTGGACCAACTCACCATGAAGCTGGTGATGTTACTAGCGCTGACTTCAGCTCAGAGGGTACAGACACTACACAAACTTCGTGTCGACAGAATGACTTCTACCCCTACACAAGTAGTCTTTTTCATTGACGAGCTACTAAAGCAGCATAGACCTGGGTGCACAGGGCTGCAGCTGAAGTTCCCGGCATACCCCGCAGATGCTAGGCTATGTTTAGCCTCACATATCCGCCACTATGTCAAGGTGACGGCACGCATCAGAGGAATGGAGAGATACCTGCTTGTCACTCATAAGAGACCTCATCATCGAGTGACAGTCCAGACGATATCCAGGTGGCTTCGAGTCGTCTTGGGTAAGTCAGGTATCGACACTAATGTGTTCAAGTCTCAGTCCACCAGGGCTGCATCGACGTCAGCGGCGAGGGTCATGGAGGTGCCCATGGACCAAATTCTCGCCACAGCAGGATGGGCTAATGAAGCTGTGTTCCAGCGTTTTTATAACAAGCCTGTTGCTGCTCCTCTACAGTTCGCAGAAGCCGTGCTGAATGCAGGTCAAGAACGTGGAGATGTCCCCGCATGAGGGGTTTTGATTTGTTATTAATAAATATGCTCTTGTTTTGCAGTATGAACTATTGAGCAAGTTTGTTCCTCCCATCCATCCCTGGTAGTGGTGTGTCAGCATGGACGTGGTCCAGGGCGTGTAATCACAGAAGCTTTGAAGTCTTCACGAAGTCACTCACGTGACTCCGAAATGAAATAATAAGATTGAACGAGAACTTACCAGTTCGAAGGTTGATCTTTATTTTATGAGGAGTCGAAGTGAGGGATTTCGTGCCCTCCTCGCCCAACCCTCAATCACCTTCATCTGGTAATCTTAGTCACTTCAATCTTACTATGCGAAGTCATTTCTATTGTTGGTTTCTGTGATTCCACGCCGCTACTTTGAAGTATGTCGAGCATGCGCGCCGGCGGGCTCTTCACGAAATCCCTCACTTCGACTCCTCATAAAATAAAGATCAACCTTCGAACTGGTAAGTTCTCGTTCAATCTTATTATTCTCTGCCTCAGAGGGCAGTGGAGGCCGGTTCTCTGGATACTTTCAAGAGAGAGATAGATAGGGCACGTAGTGATAGCGGAGTCAGGTGATATGGCGAAAAGGCAGGAACGGGATACTGATTGGGGATGATCAGTCTTGATCACATTGAATGACAGTGCTGGCTCGAAGGGCCAAATGGCCTACTCCTGCACCTATTGTCTATTGTTTATTGTCTATTAATAGTGACTTGGTCGTATGGATTTGGAACTGGCTTTAAGATCGATGATGGAGAGTTGTGGAGTAACAATATTCAGGCTTGAGGTCTGCGATCAGTGGCGCTCCATAGGGATCTGTACCACGAATGCTGGTGTTTGTGCTGTATATAAATGACTGAGATGTAAATGTTTAACTGGTCGATTAATAAGTTTGTAGATGACACCAAGATTGCTGGGGCCGCTGCCTGCGAGGAAGTGCTGCCAAAGTACACAGCGGGACATTGGGAAGCGACAGAAATGGTTGCAGAAAATGCAGATGGAGTTGGAGCTGAGCAAGAGTGAGGATTTCCACTTCAGGAGGTCCAATGTAAGGGGAAAAATATACAATTTTAATGGCATGACCCTTAACAGCATTGAGGAATCTTGTGGCCCATAACTCTCTGAAAGTGGCAACGCAAGTGGATATGGGTGGTAAAGAAGGCATATGAAAATGCCTGCTTTCATAGTTCAGGGCATTGAGCATAAGAATCGGGAAGTCATAACGCAGCTTTATAGAACTTTGGTGAGGCTGCATTTGGAGTACAGTGTGCAGTTTTGGTTGCCTCATTACCGGAAGGATGTGGAGGTTATGGAGAGGTGGTTCACCAGAATTATTACCTGGATTAAACGGTATTAGCTACAGGAAGAGGTCAAGGAAAGTGCGTTCACGTCACGGCCCTGTTTCCACTAATCTTTCCACCACCACCACGCACAAGGCAAGACAAACACCATTGCATGCAGAAGCCGAGAAGTGTGTTCAGCTCTGTCTGAACAACTTCTAATCTTGTGTGTGGACTCGACAAGAAGAAGCTACAGAAAGAGGTTGGACAGACTTGGATTGCTTTCTCTGGAAAGCCGGAGGTTGTGAGAGACCTGATGGAAGTATATAAAATGATATGAGGCACAGACAGGGTATACAGACAGTAAGGATCTTTTTGCAAGGATGGCAAAATCAAATTAATGCGGGCAAAGTTGGAAGGTGAGAGGGGCAAAGTCTAAAGAAGATCTTATAGAAACATATAAAATTATAAAAGGACTGGACAAGCTAGATGCAGGAAAGATGTTCCCAATGTTGGGCGAGTCCAGAACCAGGGGCCACAGTCTTAGAATAAAGGGGAGGCCATTTAAGACTGAGGTGAGAAAAAAACCTTTTCACCCAGAGAGTTGTGAATTTGCGGAATTCCCTGCCGCAGAGGGCAGTGGAGGCCAAATCACTGGATGGATTTAAGAGAGAGTTAGATAGAGCTCTAGGGGCTAGTGGAATCAAAGGATATGGGAAGAAGGCAGTCACGGGTTATTGATTGGGGACGATCAGCCATGATCGCAATGAATGGCGGTGCTGGCTCGAAGGGCTAAATGGCCTCCTCCTGCACCTATTTTCTAGGTTTCTATGTTTCTACGTAAGATAAGCAGCGCACATTTTTTTTACACAGAATAGTGAGTGCCTGGAACGTGCTGTTGGGGGTGGTGGTTGAAGCAAATACGTTAGTGGTATTTAAAAGATTTTTGAGTAGGTATATGAATATGCAGCGAAGAGAGGGATATGGGTTATGTGCAGGTAGATCAGTGATGGGCTTGGCAGCATGTTCGGCACAGGCATTGTGCCTGTGCTCCTGTGCTCTGTTGCTCTGTGTACTGGTATCTTTTAATCAGCTTTCAGAGCACATAAGACACAAGACTAAAACACATGAAGTGCAGTGTGAACTTTAGATGCAATCATTAATTTGACTATGTCCTAAAAATAGCTCAGTAGAGTGCTAATATCTAAAAGATTAAAACCAATTCACACGCAAATGTTGTTCAAATAGCAACAACAATTATGGTAAAATAAAACATTCTAACATCCAATTTATCAAACTTAGATATTCAGAAATTAATCTGATCTTTATTTAATCAATTTGTTATCCATGTTAAATCATGCACTCTTTCACTAGTATTCCCTCCCCAATGTATTGAACTGTTTTGTCTATTAATATGTCCACCTGACTATTAATATGTCATAGCGGCATGTGGCGCAGCGGTAGAGTTGCTGCCTTACAGCGCTTACACCGTTTACAGTGCCAGAGACCCGGGTTCGATCCTGACTACAGGTGCTAGTTTGTAGAGGTTGTACGTTCTCCCCGTGACCACATGGGCTTTCTCTGAGATCGTCGGTTTCCTGCCACACTCCAAAGACCTACAGGTTTGGTAACTGTATGTGTAAAAATTGTCCCTAGCGTAGGGTAATGTTACTGTGCGGGGATCGCTGGTCAGTGTGGACTCGGTGGGCTGAAGGGCCTGTTTCTGCACTGTATCGCTAAACTAAACTAAACTAAACTAAACCTGCAATAAGAGTAGCCTTGTGAACTTCATTGAGGTACGACCATTGTAGAAACAAAATTATTTAATGTTTGGTGGAGCCCTGAATAATGAGAGGAATTTGGATATAAATATTTCTGTTCTTATCTGCTCTTTGATATTTTAGATGTCTCTCCATTTTGAATAATTTACAACAATCTTGCAGAGAACAAATTAAAATTACATTTATCAGTAGTCTTCAGTGAGACCTTTGCAGTAGAGCTTGTTTTAGCACGGTTTAAAGGAAGGGCCTCGACCTGAAACGTCACCCATTCCTTCTCTCATAGAAACATAGAAACATAGAAAATAGGTGCAGGAGTAGGCCATTCGGCCCTTCGAGCCTGCATCGCCATTCAATATGATCATGGCTGATCATCCAACTCAGTATCCAGTACCTGCCTTCTCTCCATACTCCCAGATCCCTTTAGCCATAAGGGCCACATCTAACTCCCTCTTAAATATATTCAATGAACTGGCCTCAACTACCTTCTGTGGCAGAGAATTCCAGAGACTCACCACTCTCTGTGTGAGAAATGTTTTTCGCATCTCGGTCCTAAAAGACTTCCCCCATATCCTTAAACTGTGACCCCTTGTTCTGGACTTCCCCAACATCGGGAACAATCTTCCTGCATCTAGCCTGTCCAACCCCTTACGAATTTTGTACGTTTCTATAAGATCCCCCCTCAATCTTATAAATTCTAGTGAGTACAAGCCGAGTCTATCGTCTTTCCTCATATGAAAGTCCTGACATCCCAGGAATCAGTCTGGTGAACCCTCTCTGTACTCCCGCTATGGCAAGAATGTATTTTCTCAGATTTGGAGACCAAAATTGTACGTAATACTCCAGACGTGGTCTCACCAAAACCCTGCACATACTGCAGTAGAACCTCCCTGATCCTGTACTCAAATCCTTTTGATATGAATGCTAACATACCATTCGCTTTCTTCACTGCCTGCTGCACCTGCATGCCTACTTTCAATGACTGGCGTACCATGACTGGTGTACCAGGTCTCGTTACATCTCCTTTTTTCCTAATCGGCCACCATTCAGATCATAGTCTACCCTCCTGTTTTTGCCACCAAAGTGGATAACCTCACATTTATCCACATTATACTGCATCTGCCATGCATTTGCCCACTCACCCAGCCTCCTTGCAGCCTCCTAGCATCCTCCTCACACCTAACACTGCCCCCTAGCTTTGTGTCATCTGCAAACTTGGAGATGTTGCATTCAATTCCCTCGTCCAGATCATTAAAATATATTGTAAATAGCTGGGGTCCCAGCACTGAGCCTTGCGGTACCCCACTAGTCACTGCCTGCCATTCTGAAAAGGACCCGTTTACTCCTACCTTTTGCTTCCTGTCTGCCAGCCAGTTCTCTATCCACATCAATACTGAACCCCCAATACCGTGTGCTTTAAGTTTGTTTACTAATCTCTTATGTGGGGCCTTGTCGAAATTCTTCTGAAAGTCCAGATATAACACATCCACTGGTTCTCCCTTATCCGCTCTGCTAGTTACATCCTCGAAAAATTCTATAAGATTCGTCAGACATAATTAACCTTTCGTAAATCCATGCTGACTTTGTCCAATGATTTCACCACTTTCCAAATGTGCTGCTATCCCATCTTTAATAACTGACTCTAGCAGTTTCCCCACTACCGATGTTAGACTAACTGGCCTGTAATTCCCCGTTTTCTCTCTCCCTCCTTTTTTTAAAAAGTGGGGTTACATTAGCTACCCTCCAATCCTCAGGAACTACTCCAGAATCTAAGGAGTTTTGAAACCAGAGCTGCTGCCTGTCCTGCTGAGTTACTCCAGCATTTTGTGTCCAAGTGAATATGACAGTTTATAATCATTGGCCTACATACCTGGACCAACTAATACAGCTTTCATCAGGAGAAAAGGCATTGACATCAGGAGAAAAGAAGGTGCATCAATTATTTAATATTCAGACATTAATTAGGAGAAAAACTAGAAAGTTTCTTAGTATTTTCAGTTGGCAAATCAAATATTATTTGAATGCAGGAGTTTTAAGTCTTAATTAGTCAAATGTAGTTTCCAAAGTTGATGGTAATGAAAGAAGGTTTTCTTCATATCGCAGTTGTCCCTAATGGGCCTGACCCACTTAGGTGATTTTTCAGTGGACTGCCGGCGACTGTCAAATTGCCGGCAGTCGCCTGAAAAACCGGGAACTGGAATGGTGACCCTCAGAGTGGAACACACATACACACACACAAACACATCGCAAAGGCGGGGGGAGCGCTGTCTGAAATTCACATGGTGCAAAGCCAAGGTGATACAGACACACACCGCGATGGACAGGAAGGTTGACGCTGTAATTTAGACGGCTGTCCCACTGTACGAGCGAATTCAAGAGTTCTCCTGAGTTTTCCCCTGATTCGAACTCGGAGAATGTCCGTTGCAGGTCCGTAGGAGTTCGTGGATGTCTCATAGCAGCTCGTAATGCTAATGGTAGGTACTCGGGACATCCGGTAACTCGTGACATTTTTTCATCCCTGCAAAAAATGTCCACGAGTAAAAAAATACTCGTGATGAAAATTTTTTTATACCTACCGTTAGCATTACATGCTGCTATGAGACATCCACGAACTCCTACAGACCTGCAACGGACATTCTCCGAGTTCGAATCAGGGGAAAACTCAGGAGAACTCTTGAATTCGCTCGTACAGTGGGACAGCCGTCCAAAAAGTAGGGGAATCGAAGACCAGAGGACATAGGTTCTAGATGAAGGGGAAAAGATTTAATAGGAATCTGAGGGGTAACTTTTTCACACAAAGGGTGGTGGGTGTATGGAACCAGCTGCCAGAAGAAGTAGTTGAGGCTGGGACTATCTCAACGCTTAAGAAACAGTTAAGGGCCAGTCCCACTTTCACGACCTAATTCACAACCTTTTTTACTCGTGGACATTTTTCATCATGCTAGAAAAACGTCGCGACCTTCTTGATGCCACAAGTACCTACGACTAGCATCATGGTCTGTTACGACCTACCTACGACCTCCTACGACCTCGTGACGACCATGCTGCGAGTATGAGTCAAGGGCAAACTCGGCAAAGGTCGTGAATTAAGTCGTGAAAGTGGCACAGGCCCTTTAGACAGGTACATGGATAGGACAAATTTGGAGGAAAATGGACCAAGCGCAGGCAGGTGGGACTAGTATATCTGGGACATGTTGGCCGGTGTGGACGAGTTGGGCCAGTGTTTCCACACTGTGTCACTCTATGACTCTACGACTAACTCCTAGATTCTACCTCTAACTTGCTCAATGAGAGTAATTTACAGTAGCCCATTAACCTAGCAACCCACACATTTTTGGTATGTGAGAGGAAACCAGGAGCACCCATCGGAAACCCACAAAGTCGCAGGAAGAACGTGCAAACTCCAAACAGATAACACATGAAATCAGGACTGAACCTGGATCACTGCAGCTGTGATGCAACAGCTCTAACTGCACCACTTTGATGCATAATACAAACTCCTATGTCACCTGGAAATCCAGATCTAAATCCAAATGCCAGGATATGCCAAAATATACGTCACGTTGTAAAAATAGATTGATATTAGGATTAACTTTGGATCAGGTGAATTAAAATGAAGACAAAAGATTCTTGTTTTTAAATTAATGTCATGAATTTTTTAACAGCATGCAATTTGAAATTAGGAATAAAACCCACATGATACCAGCAGTTTACAAGTTATATTCCATTCATGCTCATAGTACCCACTTCAACCAGTATTGGCTTATCACAACCTATCTTAGTTAGTGTTCATACGTTCTAGGAGTAGAATTAGGCCATTTGGCCCATTAAGTCTACTCTGCCATTCAATCATGGCTGATCTATCTCTCCTTCTCAACCCCATTCTCCTGCCTTCTCCACATAACCCCTGATACCCGTACTCATCAAGAATCTGTCAATCTCCGCCTTATCCACAAATATCCATTGTCTTGACCTCCACAGCCGTCTGTGGCAATAAATTCCACAGATTCACAACCCTCTGACTAAAGAAATTCCTCCTCATCTCCTTTCTGAAGGTACAAACTTTTATTCTGAGGCTATGACCTCATGTGTATTCAAATGCCATCAACAACCACCTGTCTTTGCTCAAATTCAAGGTCAGATCAGAAATCACAACATCTTCAGACTGTGTGGTATTCAGAGTATGGGTTTTAATGTGCAGGGGGCGTAAGTGAGGTTGGGTGAGTGTGACCATGGACAGAAGGAGCAACTCCGCCCTGGATTCAGCATGAAAGTAGCGTTTCTAACTATCCTGACAAATCACTTTCTAAACTATCAGTAAATATGTACGTCTTTCAAAATGTTGGAAACAGAAGCTATTCATTTAGTGAGTTTCTGATAAGTAGTTAAGGTTCTGAAGAAGGGTCCCGACTACAAACATTGCCTATCCATGTTCTCCAGAGATACTGCCTGATCTGCTGAGTTACTCCTCTACGTTGTGTCTTTTTAAAGATTTATTTAATCCTTATGGGCCTGTCCTACAAGCATGCAACTCCATGCGATGAGCGCGACCTAACGTGGTCGCTTGAGCCGTCCCGCGTCGCGGGGCCGGTCCCACTTCGATCGCCGGAGCCTTGCAGAATTGTGTGGAGTTCGTCCCGACATCGCGCGGGGCTCCGAAAAACTGACTATGTTCAAAAAGTCCGCGCGGCAACGGCTTGTCGGCTCGCTGTCGCCTCGACACATTACACACCGCCTCGACATCGTGCCTCCGTGAACCTACCTGTAGGTGCCTCCGTGACCCTCTATGTGTGTGGCTCCGTGGCCCTCTGTGTGTGTGCCTCTGTGCCCCTCTCTGTGTGCCCCTCTCTGTCCTGGCAAACTTACCTTAAGACTTCACTCCAAGCTCGTCTCACTTTGCGCCGCGTTGCGCCACACACCCGACCTCCGCGCGGCCCTCGTTACCGATTTGGTCGCGCTTGCCGCATGCAGGCGCATGCTGGTGGGAACGGCCCTGTACAGGGGATCACCCGACCTCCGCGCGGCCCCCGCTTCTAGTTTGATCGCGCTCATCGCATGGAGTCGGATGCTGGCCCTTTACTCTTACAAAACTGGTGTGGGCAGGATTTGAGAGGGAGAGGGGAAAATCGGAAGTGTCAGTATTACAGTTGAACAAAGGGGACTATGGAGCCAAGAGGGAGGAGCTGGCCAAAGTTGACTGGAAAGAGACCCAAGCACGGATGACAGTGGAACAACAATGGCAGGTATTTCTGGGAACAATACAGAAGGTGCAGGATCAGTTCATTCCAAAGAGCAAGAAAGATTCTAAGGGGAGTAAGAGGCGACTGTGGCTGACAAGGGAAGTCAAGGATAGTGTAAAAATATAGGAGAAGAAGTATAACATAGCAAAGATGAGCGGGAAGCCAGAGGATTTTGAATTTCTTAAAGGGCAAGAGAAGATAATTAAAAAGGCAATACGGGGAGAGAAGATAAGGTACGAAGGTAAGCTAGCCAAGAATATAAAGGAGGATACTAAAAGCTTCTTTAGGTACGTGAAGAGGAAAAAAATAGTTAAGACAAATGTGAGTCCCTTAAAGACAGAAACAGATGAATTTATTATGGAGAACAAGGAAATGGCAGACGTGGTGAACAGGTACTTTGGTTCTGTCTTCACAAAGGAAGACACAAACACTCTCCCAGATGTACTAGTGGTCAGATGACTTAGGGTGACGAAGGAACTGAGGGAAATTCACAATAGGCAGGAAATGGTGTTGGGTAGACTGATGGGACTGAAGGCTGATCAATCTCCAGGGCCTGATGGTCTGCATCCCAGGGTACTTAAGGAGGTGGCTCTAGAAATCGTGGGTGCATTGGTGATCATTTTCCAATGTTCTATCGATTCAGGATCAGTTCCTGTGGATTGGAGGGTAGCTAATGCTATCCCACTTTTTAAGCAAGGCGGGAGAGAGAAAACAGGGAATTATAAACCTGTTAGCATGACATCAGTGGTGGGGAAGATGCTGGAGTCAATTTTCAAAGATGAAATAGTGGCATATTTGGATAGCAGTAACAGCATCGGTCTGAGTCAGCATGGATTTACGAAGGGGAAATCATGCTTGACTAATCTTCTGTAATTTTTTGATGATGTAACTAGGAAAATGGACAAGGGAGAGCCAGTGGATGTAGTGTACCTGGACTTTCAGAAAGCATTTGATAAGGTCCCACATAGGAGATTAGTGGGCAAAATTAGAGCACATGGTATTGGGGGTAGGCTACTGACATGGATAGAAAATTGGTTGGCAGACGTGAAACAAAGAGTAGGGATTAGCGGGTCCCTTTCAGAATGGCAGGCAGTGACTAGTGTGGTACCGCAAGGCTCGGTGCTGGGACCGCAGCTATTTACAATATATATTAATGATTTATATGAAGGGATTCAAAGTAACATTAGCAAATTTGCAGCTGACACAAAGCTGGGTGGCTGGGTGAAGTGTGAGGAGGATGCTATGAGGATGCAGGGTGACTTGGACAGGTTGGGTGAGTGGAGAGATGCTTGGCAGATGCAGTTTATTGTGGATAAATGTGAGGTTATCAACTTTGGTGGCAAAAACAGGAAGGCAGATTATTATCTGAATGGTGTCAAGTTAGGAAAAGGGGAAGTACGAGATCTGGAGTTCCTTGTTCATCCGCCACTGAAAGTAAGCATGCAGGTACAGCAGGCAGAATCAAGGGCCACAGTTTAAGAATTAGGGGTAGGCCATTTAGAACTGAGAGGAGAAAAAACTTTTTCACACAGAATTGTGAATCTGTTGAATTCTCTGCCTCAGAAAGCAGTGGAGGCCAATTATCTGGATGCTTTCAAGAGTGTAATGTCCTGTCCCACTTAGGAAACCTGAACGGAAACCTCTGGGAACTTTGCGCCCCACCCAAGGTTTCCGTGCGGTTCCCGGAGGTTTTTGTCAGTCTCCCTAATGGTTGAAAGTGGTTTCCGTTTTAAAAATCGATAATTTTTTAGTCAAAGCTGGTTGCGATGCTAGTTGAAGGTGGTTGCCGGAGGACAAAAACCTCCAGGAACCGCATGGAAACCTTGGGTGGGGCGCAAAGTCTCCAGAGGATTCCATTCCGGTTTCCCAAGTGGGACAGGGGCATTAGACAGAGCTCTTAAAGATAGCAGAGTCAGGGGATATGGCGAGAAGTCAGGAACGGGGTACTGATTGTGAATGATAAGCCATGATCATATTGAATGGTGGTGCTGGCTCGAATAGACGAATGGTCTACTCCTGCACCTATTGTCTATTGGTATTGTAGAAGAACAATTTATGGAATGTATCATGGATTGCTTATGTTACAGAACCCACCCAGTAATACGGAGGTTTAGATTTGCTCGTGAGTAAACCGTAATGACTAACGGGAGATCTTGAAGTTAAAGATCCCCTATGAGGGTGTGAGCACAATATGATAGAATTTCAGATGCAGTTTGAAAGTGAACACCAGAGGATCAAAGCCACTGTTTTCAACTTAAATAACGGTGAGAGGGTGGAGTTGTCTGAGGTAAAATGGAAAATAGGACAAGAGAGAGGTCAACAGAAGATCAATATTAAATTGGAAAATAATGCATTCAAAGTGGCAAGTGCAGAAGGTAAGGCAGAGGACTGGAAGTTTTTAGGATCATTGTTAAAAGCTCATATGGGAAAAAATTGATTTTGAGAGAAAAATTGGGTATAATATGAAAAGAAACAGTGTGTGTTTCTATGAATATATAAATAGGAAGTAGGAGGCTAAAGTTGCTGTGGGTCCTCTGGAGAACGAGATTGGTGAATTAATAACACAAAACAAAGAGATGACAGATATATTAAATCAATCTTTTGTATCAGTTTTCACCGTGGAGAATACGGACAATGCCTGGATGCTAATAAACGGGATAACTTCAAATAACAAGGAGAAACTTAGAAAAATCAATGGATAGAGTATTAGAGAAACACATTGGTGCAACTTTTTTTGTTGTTCTCAGTAACTTTAATCAACTCACGCTGAGACGACTTCAGTTACAGGTTGTGCACTGCACCATGGCAACATCTGCAGAAAGTGAATTCAACTCATTAACAGAAGAAGCAAAATAAATCATCAGCATAATGTCTGCTCACAATGAGATGGAGGATGAAAGGGAGGAGCTGTCACAACACCACTGCATTAACATGGACGATAATATTCACCAAATAAATAAATCCTTACTTAGGACATCCATTCTGCACGAAATGAATTCTTCCATAACTCATTTTTAACAAGACTTTACCACTGGCCTTTTTGTATTGATAAGATAATGATATACAAACCACATATAAAATGTTACATATTTCACAGCATAGAACAAAATAAATTTAACGAGTAAATAGCCTGATTAAATGTAAATAACGCTTACATGCACAGGGTGTAAAACTATTTATTTGTTTATTTACTTAACTGGTTTCAATTCCACATTACCATATCTTGGTGACTTATATTAGTCCACTTAGTGTATAATCTGTTGGCTGGCAAAGCTCATTAGGAGTTGAGAATTCAAAGAGTCCAATATTAGAACATTTTTCATACCCTCTGCACTGGAAAAGGTGGCATGTGAAGTGGCTGAACTCCAAGTGGGAGGTGTGAAGAGACTCAGGATGAAGTGTGCAGGAAGCAAAATGCAGATGTCGGTTTACATGGAAGATAGACACAACATGCTGGAGTAACTCGGCGGGTCAGGAAGCATCTCTGTGGAGAAGGAGTGGGCTTGACCCGAAATGTCAGCCATTCCTTCAATCCAGACAGGGGCGGGAAACCGGGGGGGGGGGGGGGGGGAGAGGGGACACGTCCCTGCCATGTTTTGAGAGGTGGGGGACATCCCCCCCAAGTCTTTGTCATCGGGATTTTAAAATCTCCGTTTTCCGCGGGACAGTGGA
This sequence comes from Raja brachyura, assembly GCA_963514005.1. The sequence continues at coordinate 37,860,065 of OY740801.1, forward strand.
GGTGGGACTGCTGATCGAGGGCACCAATTGGACGAGAGAGACGTTGGTCAGCAGGCAATGGGGGCGGAACATGATGATTCAGCGCGATGATTGGAGGAGGGAGGAGTGGGGGGGGGGGTGGGACTGAGGATAGAGTGCGGTGATTGGAGGAGGGAAACGTGGCACAGACCTGCGCCTCATCCGCAGCCAGGATCGATCCCGGCCGGGTCTCCGGAGCTGTCCCGTCCCAACCCGAGTGCCCCCCCCCCCCCCACCCCATGGGTGGCCAGAGAGGTCGGGAGTCAGATGGGCGCGGCGCCCCCAGGCCCACAGCCAGCGCAGAGCAGCAGCGCTAAACCCAGCTCAACTCTGCCTGTCTCGCCAGGTGAACCTGCCTGGACTTGCGGGAAATATGGACAGCGCGGAGAAGCAGCGCTGGTGTCCCGTCAGTCCAGTCAGGGCCGTAGTTAACCCGGCGAGACAGGCAGAGATGAGCTGCATTTAGCGCTGGATTGAGCCTCTGAAGCCTCGCACAGGTGTGTGTGAGTGTCCCGGTCCCCTCCATGTTTTGATAGCAAGTTCTGTGCCTGTATCCAGAGACCCTGCCTGACAGGTGGAAGTATGCCTAGCTTAATCATACTGGCAAGCGAGGCAGGAGACAGCGAGAAGGTTATTGTTTGCTATGTTTTGGGAAATGAAAGAACTTATCAAATAATCAATTAGGGGAGTGCTGCATGTCCACATGAGTGCACCTGAGCTCCAACCCATAATCTTATTCAAACACAGGGGTTACCTTGATCCTCATTCCCCAAGCCAGACCAGACTTACCCTATTCCCTTAACCATTCCCAGATGCCTGAAACTCCTCTTTGCTTCCCCTCCACATAGCAAGCCTAAGTAACTCTACCTTTCAAATACCATCACCCCAAATCCCCCTTCCTATCCAAGAGTATCCAATCTGCAGTCCTTAGTCTCCCTTACCCACCTTTCTTAAGGGCCTGTCACACTAGCGCGTGATTAGACGCGATAAGCGCGACCTACCGTGGTCGCTTTAGTCGTCCGGCCTCGCGTGACCCTGTCCCACTGCGATCGCCGGAGTCTGGTGGAGTTCCGCGGACTCGTGTGGAGCTGGTGTCGACATCGCGCGTAGTGTCCAAAAACCGACACTGCTTAAAAATTACGCGCGGCAAAATCCTGTCGCGCGGAACGTGATGACGTTTTGACGTTGTGCGTCTTCAGCGTGGCGTTGCGTGATGACGTCACTGCCCGACGTCGTGCAACGCGCATGCTCATGCGCATCGTCACGTGATGAAAAATAACGTCCTTCCTTCGGACGTCGCGCGTGTAATCGCGCGCTAGTGTGACAGGCCCTTCACTCGCACCGGGATCGCCTGACCCCCACGCGACCCCCGCGTCCGAATTTGTCGCGCTTATCGCGTCTAATCGCGCGCTAGTGTGACAGGCCCTTTACTCTCGAGCCCAGAGTTGTTATGGTTCCCTTGAAGACAGAAACTATTAGCATCTTACCAGGCCCGGTTCCCTTGTATACCTCAGCATAGATACTACAACTCTCCTGTGGGAACATTGCCCCACCCTTACATTCTCCCCACCAAGCCTGCCCACTCTCCCCACCAGGCGTGACCACTCTCACCCTCCGCACCAAGTCTAGCCACTCTTCCCCCATCCTGAGCTTAATCATCTTTACTCTTCACAGAGCCTGGACGTTGCCAGCCAGTCTCCTCAACCCCGCCCGTGTTCCTCCCTGACCCATGCCACCATTATCCACAATCCACAGCCAGCCACAATGCCCCCCATTCCAGTGCCAACCTCCATCCCTGACAGCTCCCATCACTATCTTCAAACCTATCTCCAGCCATCACCATCATTCCCTGAATTTGATCTACTGGCCACCTCGACCCACCATCACCAGCCACTACACATTACCTTGGCAACCACTGTGTTCCGCTCCCCAATTCCTGCTGCCTTCTCTGCCCATCCTGATCAATACTGTTCTCCCTCCCAAACTCCCATGACCTCAACTTCAGCTACCATCCTTCCGCCTCTCTCCATTACCTGGCCACAGTTGCATCCTTTCCCTGCTACCTTTTATCCTTCCCTCATCCCTCCTCCCCATCAGCTATCTCTATTCCCTTGTCTCCCCAGTGCACCTCTTCTCAACATTGAATTAATGGCACCCTTGTCGCTGTCACCCCCCTCATGATCACATTTAACCATGTTTAGTACAGTTTAGTTTAGTTTGGATATACAATGCTGACACAGGCCCTTTGGCCAACCGAGTCCCCACTGACCAGTGAGCCAGGCACAGTAACACTACCCTACACACACTAGAGACAATTTACAATTATACCAAGCCAATTAACCTACAAACCTGTACGTCTTTGGAGTGTGGGGGGAAACTGAAGATCCTGGAGAAAGCCCACGCAGGTCACGGGGAGAACGTACAAAATCCGTACAGACATCACCCGTTGTCAGGATCGAACCCGGGTCTCTGGCACTGTAAGGCAGAAACTCTACCGCTGCACCACCGTGCCACTCATGTCTACCTTCAAAACCAACCCCAGCCACTGTTATCTTGGCAATGCATCCTGTCCACTGCCTCCCTCATGAAGGTACCCACTATCTCTTCCGAGCACCTTCCCGTTTTTTAAATTTTATTATTGTGCTGGAAGAAAATGCAAGATTCGCGTTTCTATGATGTGCTATAATGGTCAGTGTTACGGATCAGTGGAATAAATCATGTAGAAAATTAGGAATTGGCTGATTAAATTAAGCAACAATGGCCTGTAAATGATTAAATCCATTAAATCAGCAGGAGTATTAGAACAGATTCAATTAATTTTCCCTCTTTTCCCTCCTGATCCTTAGGCATATATTAAAGTCCATTAGCATACGAGGGAGAGCGAAGATCAACAAATGGTGCGCTGCAAAGAAATAAAAATCTATGTTCATCATGCTGCATCTTTGTGAGAGTTTTGCTTCCAGCAAGATGTTCACAGACGATGTCATCCTGCATATGCTCACTGTGCCCAAGCAACAGCCACTAAATGGAGCACTGTTGATTATATCCTCAACCCTCCTTTGCAAATAAGTGTGTGTGACAGGCCTGTCAGTTGCTCGTGGATATAGTGTCTAAGCAATGAGCGACATGGAGAGGGGTTGAAATCTGTCCACCGGACCATGGCCTTGAAGAGATTCATGCCAAGTGGCTGGCGCAGGTGGCACTGTGAATTTGTGTGATGCCATGGTGAGCAGCATGCTTCAGTTACCAGGTTCAACGTTTTCCACCATCATGTCATCAAAGCTGACATCACCTTGGAGTACATCGTTATTAAAGCCACACAGTCAGCGGGCTACCAATGAAGGCGGCAAGCTCAGTGTGAGACAAATATCAAATTGTACCTAATCTCAACAAAAATCAACGTTATTCCTCTTTTATTCCCCTGTCCCACTTAGGAAACCTGAACGGAATCCTCTGGAGACTTTGCGCCCCACCCAAGGTTTCCGTGCGGTTCCCGGAGGTTTTTGTCAGTCTCCTTAATGGTCGAAAGTGGTTTCCGTTTTAAAAATCGGTAATTTTTTAGTCGAAGCCGGTTGCGTTGCTAGTTGAAGGTGGTTGCTGGAGGACAAAAACCTCCGGGAACTGAATGGAAACCTTGAGTGGGGTGCAAAATCTCCAGAGGTTTCCGTTCAGGTTTCCTAAGTGGGACAGGGGCATTATTAGTCTTCGGTAAACACGAGGCAAATATTAAAGTGGGACTACACAGGTGCTTAAGTTAAAGAAACAGTGCTCCCGCAGACATTAAATATTAGAGTCATGGAGTGATACAGCATGGAAACAGGCCCTTCGGCCCAACTTACCCACACACCGACCAACATGCCCCAGCCACACTAGTTCCACCTGCCTGCGTTCCATCCAGAGCCCTCCAAACTGTCCTATCCATGGACTTGTTTAACTTTGTTTTAAACGTTGGGATAGCCCCTGCCTCAATCAGCTACCTCCTCTGGCAGCTTGTTCCATACACCCACTGCCCCTTGAGTGAAAATTATCTTGATAATTACTTTCCAATATAATTGTAGGACTGTATAGTTCAGCAAAATGTCAGGAAGCAGGAAAGCACTTGATACACAGCATGCCCACTTCCTCAAATCCACTTGACAATCCAATTAAAGATGAAACAAAAAATATCAATGAAGAGGACTACTTGTATTGATCTGAGTCTGTAGCTCCCCATTAGCAGAATGTCATGAAGTGTTTCGAGTTCCCACTCGCACATTTAGTTTAGCTACCGCACACAGTTGCCTGCTCTAGGCAAAGTGAGTTAGCAAGAATGCCAGCGTTGTGCTTATGTACAGGAATAAAAAAAAAATACTTTGCCCAAATGCCAGGAATCGGGTGAATATCAGTGTGGCATGGTGAACAACAAATACTCACGCCTGAATTGAAGAAACAACAAGCAAGACATCCTTTCAGCCAAATCAGAATTACCGTAACCTCTGCCTCACAGCTTGAATGTTCAAACATTTGATATTTTGTGTTTAATGTTACTTTGCCTCCATGCTTTGAATATTTCCATGTCCCATTTTTTGAGCAGGTAACAGCTTTTCACCCATCATTTACAGTTTGGCTTGCCATTTATTTAACTCTTGCAAGTGCCAACTTGGAACCAAGTGGTTTGCTATATATATAATGCAGCTCTCTGGGTCATTCTCCCTGATTATTCTCTTTCTTATAAGGAACTGCTTGGACTGCTGACAGTGCCTTTCCCTGGTGGCACATGCAGGAATTAATTCCGTGGAAAATGACTGCAGTGAGCCCTTGGTACCTCCCTTTGAGTCAATATAGTACAAATAAAACAGGCAACTGAAGGCTTTAATGCTGAAATGTTATCCCCAAGTGATTCAGACTCTTGAATGATTGTGGCAGAAGAAGTCTTGCATGTGGATGATTCTCTTTTCAAGCAATAAGACAAATGTTTACCCCATAATTTGCTGGGCACTTATTTCGAATGATTCATTTCTATAATGCTGAAGAGAACAAGGATTGAAAGGGAAGCGATTTAATAGAAACCAAACCCGGCACATCCCCGTTCCTTTGCTTATCTCTACACTTTACATTTTTTTAAAACTTAAACTTGCTTATTGTAATACCAGAAACCTTTTTCCCAACTTGGAGCAGTTACAACCTTTGCTTTCTATCAACAAGAAATTTCTATTTTAACTCACTGAACCCGAACATTGATAACGTCAAACACTGAAGAATGTTCATGATTTCACAACATAAATTTATTTGAGCTGAAATAAATAATGTGAAGACAGCAAGATACACTGTACACAAGCTGAACACTGTTCAGTCCCAGTGCAACACCACATGTATCAAAGGAAGCATTTTACCAAGGATATTGTAGCGGCACCTGCTGGTGACCCCGACGCATCCAATCGTTATTGGACGCCGACAATGCAAGGTGCCACCATTCCCGACGCTCAACAGAATGCCGTTGGCCTCAAGCTGCCAGTGTTCTGGGCCCGAACAGCCACAGGTTTGGTTCGCCAAGTGGAAGCACAATTCCACCTCCGTAACATAGTGGTGTACGACACCATGTCGTCGGAGAGCTCATGAAGGAGACGGCTTTGCGGTTGTTGCCTTTCCTGCAAGACCCGCCAGCACTTGTTAGGTATGAAGCCTCAAAACCCTCCTTCTTTGCACCTTCGTGCTCAGCCGCCGAGACCGCGCCGCCCGCCTCCCACACATGGACGGGCTGGGCGATCGCAAGCCTGATGGCGGAAATGCTTGCCCTGATAGAGGGCCACTGTCCATGTCTGCTCTTTGAACAGCCCTTCATGGAGCAGTTGCCGGACGATGCCCGCCTCATGCTCGCCGGCTCCGACCCCATACAGCTCGCCAAAAGGGCCGACGAACTCTGGCTGGCGAAACAACAAGATGGCAGCGCCATCAACCGGGTTTCCATGCCAGCGCGCCATTCGCCTCGGCGAGACAGCGGCGACGCCCCTCCCACGGCTTCCACTGCAGAGCCAGAGCAGCGCGCCGGGGACCGGGGTGAGCACAAATGGTGCTTTTATCACCTCCGCCGGGGCGCTGAGGCTCGACGCTGCCATCAACCCTACTCGTTTCAGGGAAATGCCTCAGCTGATCGTCTGTAGAGGCGATCACGATCGGCCCAAACAACCGCCTCTACGTCCGCGACCATCTCTCCAGCAGACGCTTCCTCGTCGACTCCGGGGCTATAGTCAGTATCCTCCCGCCAACCGGACGCGTCACCCATGAAGGTAAGCGGCGCCCAGTGCTCACGGCCATTAATAGGAGCACCATCCGCACTTACGGCACGCGGACCCTCCCGCTCGCTTCGGACTCCCGCCCGTATGAGCAGACCAACGGGCTCGTTGAACGTTTTCTCCGCCACCTTAAGTCGGTGTTGAAGGCTTGGCTCACGGGTCCGGACTGGGTGGACCAGTTACCGTGGGTGCTCCTCGGTATTTGCACTGCCCCTAAAGAGGACTTGGCTGCTTCCTCCGCCGAGCTGGTGTACGGCTTGGCCCTGCAGGTGCCTGGGGATTTTCTCCCTGACATCCGTGGGCTGGTGGACTCTGCCTCGGCATTGCAGGCGAGCCTCCGGGAGCGGGTGAGCGGGTTAGCTACCGTTCCTACTCCGCGGCATGGTTTGCCGCTGGTGCATGTGCCGTCGGTTCTGCAGAATTGTGCCTATATTTTTGTTCGTAGGGTCATCCACAGATCCCCCTTGCAGCGGGTCTACGAGGGGCCTTTCCGATTGCTGCGGTCTGGTATCGCCACGTTCAACTTGGACGTGGGTGGCCGGGAGGAGTCCGTCTCTGTCGGTCGTCTCAAGCCCGCCTACGTTGACGTGGACAGCCTACAGCGACGTAGAGGTCGTCAGCTGCATCGGTTGTGCCTGTTTCCCCCGACCCGGTCGTCCCCGTTCTTTCCGCCCCATTACAGTTTCCTGGTCGTGTTCGACCAGTCCCCTTTATCACACCGCCCCCTTGTGGTCTCCTCGCCCTGTTCCGCTTGTCCCAATTTTTACGCCTGCCCCTCCTCCGCTGACCACGTGTTCTGGTCGTTGTGTCCGGGTCCCTGCTCGGTTCCGTACCTCGGGTTCTGGGGGGGGGGGGGGGGGGGGGAGGGGCCTGTAGCGGCACCTGCTGGTGCCTTGGGATAGTCTCACCCTCGGATTGGCTACTCCAGCCACGTGGGCGCGGGGAGCGGGTTTCGCGCGCTTTTTGGCGATTTCATTCTTTCGAGCGCCACACTTGTGGATGCAACATCATATATTTCGCTGTCTTACAGACTCGCATTATCCATTGTTTTACCGTTCGTAATAAAGTTCAGTGAAATAACTCACTTTCTCGACTCAGCTAAAATGTCACAAAATATCAGCCTCAATATATATGTTGTCCAGATTTATAAAAATCTAAAAGCAGGATATCCAGGAAACCCTTATTCAGCAATGTATGTCAACTGTTTAATAATGTCAGCAGCCACTGATTTCTATTCTTATTTTGAAATTATTTCAAATAGTGAAGATTATTTTCTGCCACTTGGAAAAAGTTGTTGCTAGCTGCATTCTAATATTAACTGTCTGCAGATTCCAGCATCTGCAGTCTTTTGAGCCTTCAAGGTTAACTGTCTGTTACGTCCGACTATTCACATAGTATGAATCAACTTACTCCTAATTTTAGGTGTCAGGAAGTTATTTTTAAACTATCCAACTCCCAGCCGCTGTGTGACTTGTTGGCAGCTCACGAGTCTGCCATTCTCAGCAAGATGTGAAGCTAAGAACAGCAGACACTGGCTTCTGAGGTCTAAAAAAACATATCTATAGGATTTTTTCCCCCCACGTTCTATCTTTCTATTTGCTGGAATGGATCAATTACAGTTGTTATTGTATCCAAAACAGGGAAGATCAGACACAGCATTGTACATTTGTGCCTGGTTTGCAGATGTACAGAGTCACATATCCACATTTAGTTTGTCACAATCCTTTTGAGAACTTGTAGACTACATTTATAGAGCAGCACGATGGTGCAGCGATAGAGCTGCTGCCTTACAGCGCCAGAGACTCGGGTTTGATCCTGACTACGGGTGCTGTCTACGTGGAGTTTGCACGTTCTCTCTGTGACCACGCGGGTTTTCTCCGGGTGCTCCGGTTTCCTCCCACATTCCAAATACGTGCAGGTTTGTCGGCTAATTGGCTTATGTTACTTGCCCCTAGTGTGTAGGTTACTTGCCCCTAGCGTGTAGGATAGAACTAGTGTACGGGTGATCGGTGGTCAACGTGGACACGGTGGGCTGAAGGACCTGTTTGTACGCTTTACTTCTGAACTAAAAAAAAGAATGGGGAGTATCTGGAACTGCAGAGGAGGTATTTGAGGCAGGTACTCTAACAACATTTAAAAGATATTTGCACAGATCCATGGAGAGGAAAGGTTTAGAGAGATATGGAACAGACACATATGTGGGCTGAATGGCCTGTTTCCATGCTGCATCTCTGAACTAAACCATCCTTCCCTTTTGTGATCTTAACAGGAGTCTTATCCTTTAATCCTCTACCTTGAGCTCCAAGGATTCACTGTGATGAGAAAGACTCTGTGAAATATCGGCTGGATTCTTAGACTTCCTGCTTGTTCAATAATAAATAACAAATTGCAAAACTACGAAGTTGACAATATTGGACTGAAAACCGGTTATTTTGCTTCGGCAAAGGGGAGAATGAAGTGCTGAGTCTTCATATTGGATTGGTATCTGGAAAGCATACAAACTTACTGCTCAAATTCTTTGCCAATATGTATATGGAATAGTCATAGTAATAAACCTAGCGAATTATGTTCATCCAGTGAGGATACAAGCCTTTCGGCCCAACAAATCCACATCAACTACACCGATACTAAACTAAATAATATAAAACATAACATTTTCCCATCAACTCTCCCACATTGCTAACACCACTTACCTGTATCAGATGGATGAGATGCATTGATGGCTTTTAGATACACACACAAATATGCAGGGAATGGGGATGGTGTTGTGAAATATGGATGAAGTGCTGGCTGAAGGGATTAGTTTAAGTTGCCATTATGTTCGGCACAGTCATCATCGATCTGTTCCTGTGCTGTACTGATATAATGTGTAGGAAGGAACTGCAGATGCTGGTTTAAACCGAAGATAGACACAAAAAGATGCAGTAACTCAACAGAACAGGCAGCATCTCAGGAGAGAAGGAATGGGTGTGTTTCGGTTATGAAGAAGGATCCCGACCCGAAACATCACCTATTCCTTCTCTCCAGAGATGCTGCCTGTCCCTCTGAGTTACTCCAGTTTTTTGTGTCTATCTTCTGTACTGATCAACATTCTATGATCCAACCTACGGTGGCTAATCAACCCTCCAAATACTATTAGAACATGTGAAGTTAAACAGGAACATAAGCCAAAAAAACAGATCCTGATGAAGTATGCATCAAATTGATAAGCAGTGGAAATAATGTTGCGTAGAATCACTCACTCAGGTCCCCCCAAAATTAGTACAACTTACTACCTGTCTCACAATTGGAAGAATGAGAAGAACTGTGTATCTCAGTCTGAGGTTGATTTGGTTGTTTTCTCTGCTGCTAAAATCATCCTTAAAACTAGGCAGTAGAATTGTGAAGCTTACCTGCATTCCTCCTTTTATGGAATGGACTAGACTAAGTGGGACCCGTTGGGTCCCAGTCGCACGGGAGGGTGGGGGGGGGGGGGGGGGGGGGGGCGTGGGAGAAGGGGGGGGTGGGGGGGGAGGGGGAACCTTCAAAACCTTCATAACATATGTACTATTTCACCGATTGGAACAAACTAACTTGACTTGCAGCAGAGGAGAATGGTGTGTAATGTGGCGAAAAATCGTAGTGCTATAGGAGATCGTTTTTGCGCAAATTTAATTACAACGCAGGCAGGAAGTGGTCAAGATGAGAGTTTTTGTAATATATAGATATTAGATCACTTGGTGATAAAAGCAGCACATGGTTCCCTCATTGGAGAGAACATCATAGTAATCCAATGACCACAAGCAAGTTGGAATTTAATACAGAGGAATGTGAGGTGTTGCATTTTGATAGCACTAACATGGGCAGAACCTACACAGTGATCGGTAGAGCTCTGGGGACTGTTGTCGAGCAGAGGGATCTAGGAGTACAGGTATATAGTTAGTTGATGGTGGCATAATAGGTAGATAGGGTGGTCAAAAATACTTTTGGTACATTGGCCGTCATCAGTTAGAACTTCCCAACTTAAGTATAGAAGTTGGAAGGCCATGTTGCAGTTGTAGGAGATGTTGGTGAGGCACATTTAGTGTATTTTGTCCAGTTTTAGGCACCATGTTATAGACAAAATGTTGTCAAGCTAGAAAGGGTGCAGAGAAGGTTTATGAGGATGTTGCCAGGACTCGAGGGCCAGAGCTATGGGTGAGAATATGAGCAGGCTAGGACTCTATTCCTTGGAGGGCAGGAGGATGAGGGGTGATCTTATAGAGGTGTACAAAATCATGAGAGGAATAGATCAGGTAGAGAGTCACAGAGTAGGGCAATCAAGAACCAGAGGACGTAAGGTTAAGGTGAGGGAGAAAAGATTTAATAAGAATCTGATGGGTAACTTTTTCACACAATGTGTGGTGGGTGTATGGAATGAGCTGCCAGAGGAGGTAGTTGAGGCAGGGACTATCACAACGTTTGAGAAACATTTAGACAGGTACATGGATAGGACAGGTCATAAAGTCATAGTGATACAGTGTGGAAACAGGCCCTTTTTCCACACTGTTTGCCGTTCGCCCACACTGGCCAACAATGTCCCAGCAACATTTGTCCCACTTGCCTGCGCTTGGTCCATATCCCCACAAACCTGTCCCATCCATGTACTAACTATCTTAAACAATGGGATAGTCCCAGCCTCAACTACCTCCTCTGGCAGCTTGATCCATACTCTGTGACTCTGTGCATGTAATCGATCTATTCCTCTCATGATTTTGTACACCTCTATAAGATCACCCTTCATCCTCCTGTGCTCCATGGAATAGAGACCCAGCTACTCAACATCTCCCTATAGCTCACACACTCTAGTTCTGGCAACATCCTCATAAATCTTTTCTGAACCCTTTCAAGCTTGACAATATCTTTCCTATAACATGGTGCCCAGAACTGAACACAATATTCTAAATGCGGTCTCGCCAACGTCTTATGCAACTGCAACATGACCTCCCAACTTCTATACTCACTACTCTAACTGATGAAGGCCAAAGTGCCAAAAGCCTTTTGACCACTTTATCGACCATCAAGGAACCATGCACCTGTACACCTAGATCCCTCTGCTGTACTGCACTACCCAGAGCCCTACCATTCACTGCGTAGGTCCTGCCCTTGTTCGACGTTCCAAAATACAACATCTCACATTTCTCTGTGTTAAATTCCATCAACCATTCCTCCGCCCACCTGGCCAATCGATCCAGACCCTGTTGCAATCTTTCACAACCATCTTCAACTGCAAAACCACTAACTTAAAAACATTTTTTTTAAATAATTTAAAAAATATATATTTTTAGTAGAAGCAGTGTACAAAAGTATAAACTGCGGCATATGACATAATACATTTATTGGACAGCTTCCATTTTAATTTTAACGACAATGAAATAAGAAAAGAGAGAAAGAGAAAGTAAGAAAGATAGTGAAAAAGAAAGTGAGTGTGTAACAATAAAACCCCTAAACTACCAAATGAGTGTAATCAAAGAGTGAGTAAGTAAAAACTTAAAAAAATAAAATAAAAAGACAAAAATGAAAAAAAGGGAAAAAAACCAAAAAGTGTTGGTATACCTGCGTCATTTCTCACCACACCCATCACCCAGTCCGTAAATCAGTTTAATTCCAAAGTTGTGTTGCACCATACTATCCTTGTAATGAATCAATGAAAGGAGACCATATCTTTGAAAATTACACTGATTTTCCTGCTAAGCCAAGTCTCATATCTTCAAGGTGTAGCGTCTCTGAAATGTTTGTAATCCACATTTTAAGGTTTGGGGGAGATATATTTTTCCAAAATTTAAGTATACGTTTTTTCGCCATTGTCAGGCCATAATTAAGGAAACTTCTTTGAAATATTGATAGCTCATGGCAGGCTTCTGCTGTTCCAAAAATAATCAGTTCTATATGGGGGTCCGGTTTTGTTTTTAATAATTTTGAGAACATTTCAAAGATTTCATTCCAAAGTTTCTGGAGTTTTATGCAAGAGGCAAAGGAGTGTGTTATAGTTGCTTCTTGAGAGAGACATTTGTCGCAAATAGGAGATACATTTGGAAAAATCGTATTCAGATTAGTTTTTGAGTAGTAGAGTCTGTGTAGTATTTTGAATTGAATTAAAATGTGTCTAACATTAATCGAACAACTATGTATATATAGGAGATATTTTTCACATCTGTCTTTGGAGATTTTTAGGCCTAATTTCTCTTCCCATTTTCTAATTACATCTGACGATGGGATTTCTATATTTAGAAGGATATTGTACAAGTATCATATTAGATTGTTTGCGTCAGAGGTTCTATTCATACCTTCGTCTAATATATCTGGCAGCAGATTTTGATAATCGTGGGTATATGTTTTCAAATAATATCGAATTTGAAGCTATCTAAAATATTGATTACCTTTCAGATTGTGTTTCGACTAATTTCTGGAATGATTGGAGGTTTCCCATCTCATACAAATCTCCAACCTTTCCCAATAAATAAATGTTGTTTATATATAATAGATGGCTTGAACGACGGGTTATTAGCTATTGGTGAAAGAAGAGATAGATTTCCGAGTTTAAAAGTAGATTTTACTTGTCTCCAAATTCGTAAAGTGCTGTGAATAATCGGATTTTTCTCATATATTGTGTTCTTCAACTTTATTGAGGAGAGAAGGATCGTGCCTATATTAAAAGGCGACCAATCCTCTCTCTCCATTACTAACCAGTCTACCTGTTGGCTTGCGTTATCCAACCAGCAAATTACATTTTTAATATTCACTACCCAATAGTCGTATAAGAAATTGGGGTGCGCCAATCCATCCATTTCTTTGGGTTTACATAGATGTTGTTTATGAATTGTATGTGATTTATAATCCCAAATAAAGTTTGTAATCCGGGAATCAAAATTTAAAAAAAAATTTAGGTAGATATATAAAGTGATTTTGATTGAAATAAATAGAGAATTTGTGGGAGGAAAATTCAGAGAAACATCGGAAGTTTTTTCCAGAATTGAATAAGAGCGTTTAATTTAGTAACTAAAGGCGGGAAGTTTGCATTGAATAAAAAATTATATTTTCTGGTTACTTGGATACCCAGATATTTAAATTTTTCTGTAGCAATTCTAAAAGGGAATCTTAAAAGGTGTGTCGGCTATTGCGGTTTTATTGCCATAATTTCACTTTTGTTCCAGTTTATTCTATATCCTACCACTAACTTCTGTATCATCAGCAAACCTGCTAATCTTGCCATGTATGTTCTCATCCAAATCATTGATGTAGATGACAAACATTAACTGGCCCAGAACCAAACCCTGAGGCACACCACTGGTCACAGAGAAGCAACCTTCCACCATCACCCTCTGCATCCTTCCATGGGGCCAATTTGCTATCCATTCAGCTATCTCTCCTTGGATCCCATGCAATCTAACCTTCCAGAGCAGCCTACCTTGTCGAATAACAAGAGGATTTCAGTATAGGAGTAAAGAGGTTCTTCTGCAGTTGTATAGGGCTCTGGTGAGACCACATCTGGAGTATTGTGCACAGTTTTGGTCTCCTAATTTGAGGAAGGACGTCCTTGTGATTGAGGCAGTGCAGCGTAGGTTCACAAGATTGATCCCTGGGATGGCGGGACTGTCATATGAGGAAAGATTGAAAATACTAGGCTTGTATTCACTGGAGTTTAGAAGAATGTGGGGGGATCTTATAGAAACATATAACATTATAAAAGGACTGGACAAGCTAGATGCAGGAAAAATGTTCCCAATGTTGGGCGAGTCCCAAACCAGGGGCCACAGTCTTAGAATAAAGGGGAGGTAATTTAAGACTGAGGTGAGAAAAAACTTTTTCACCCAGTGAGTTGTAAATTTATGGAATTCCCTGCCACAGAGGGCAGTGGAGGCCAAGTCACTGGATGGATTTAAGAGAGAGTTAGATAGAGCTCTAGGGGCTAGTGGAGTCAAGGGATATGGGGAGAAGGCAGGCACGGGTTATTGATAGGAGACGATCAGCCATGAGCACAATGAATGGCGGTGCTGGCTCAAAGGGCCAAATGGCCTCCTCCTGCACCTATTTTCTATGAATGCTTTACTGAAGTCCATGTACACAGCATCTACAGCTCTGCCATCGTCAACCTTTTTTGGTTACGTCATTAAAAAAATGAATCAGATTTGTGAGACACAACCTCCCACGTACAAAACCATGCTGACTATCGCTAATCAGCCCTTGCCCATCCAAATACCTGTGTAACCTATCCCTCAGAATACTCTCCAGTAACTTACCAACTTATAGTTCCCAGCATTTTCCTTGCTCCTCTTCTTGAAAAGAGGTACAACATTTGCAACCCTCCAGTCTTCCGGCACTTGTATTTAAGGATGACTCGTAAATTTCAATCAGGGCTCCCGAAATTGCCTCTCTAGTTTCCCACAATGTCCTCGGATATATCTGATCAGGCCCTGGAGATTTGTCTACCTTCAAACGCGACAGTACTTTGGGTACTTCTTGGACGATAACCCTGAATGCACTCAAGCCACTTCCAGTAACTGCTCCAATTTCCTCCTTCCTACTGACTTTCTCTTCGGTAAATAAAGAGGGGAAATACTGATTTAGGACCTTGCCCATCTCTTGTGGCTCCATGCAGAGGTGACCGCTTTGATTCCTGAGATGTTCCACTCTCTCTCTAGTTACTCTTTTCCCCCTTATGAATTTATAAAATCTTTTGGGATTGTCCTTAATGCTACTTAGATTTAGAGGGAAATGGGCCAAACGCAAGTAGGCGGGACTAGTGTAGGCGGGACATGTTGGCCGATGTGAGATGGTTGGGCCGAAGGGCCTGTTTCCACATTGTATGACTCAATGGCTCCAGGCACTTGCTTGGAGTCCGAACTGAGCATATGCCAGGTCATCCCATAGTAGCTCCAACCTAACTGGTAGTAAATATTCTTTGAGCAGGAGCTGGGAGTTTAGAGATGCGCTAACATCATCAACCAGCTCCATCATCTGTGTTTTATACTTCGCCAAGTACAGCTTTCAGGTTATTTCTTAATAAATTAACATTATCATCATTGATATAGGTATGTTGCAAAACTTACCTTTACCGGCGCTGCACTTCTGCCGCTCCCCGTGTGCGCGACTTTCGCGCCTTGCAGAGGGGGGCGGGCTTAAAGTGCCGTTTTTCCACAGGCCTGGATAATCGATGAATGTCGGGCGATTTGGTTGCTGAAGAAAAATCGCTCCGACATTTCATGAATGAAGATATTTTTAAATTACTCTAAATTATTTATTAACTAGAGTAATTTAAAAATCACCTTCAAAAGCCTTGACCGCAGACAACCGGAAGCATTTTGCGTAGGGGAGAAAAAAAGGTAAATACTTTATTTTTATATTAAAAGTTGGTTTTTCGGGAGACTTTAATAACATTTTTATGTTGCGAAATGGGGTCCCCAAAAAATGTATGAACCCCCAGTATTTTTCCGACCGACTTCACCGCTAACCGCAACGTTCCAATCCACCGCATTCCACTAAAACCCACTCGCTAGTTGATTTAAATGGCCATTAATTTACAGGCATAAAACACTAAATTCCTTCCATTTGGCCCAGAAATTCATGAAAATTAGATTTAAAAATTATGTTATATTGTGGATTATTGTGTGAATGTTATTTGGACACCTAGGCAATTTAAAAAAAGTTTATCTTTTCTTAAGAAATTGATAGATGTTTAGATCTACTCATTGAATTTTGTAATTAGCTGCAATTAGATAACTAACTAATTATATGCTTTAATTTCAGGTAATCCAAGTAAGATTGTTTAATATTTGTTTCAGAATGCTTCAATCTATAATAACTGAAAATTTCATTGAGTTCTCTTAATTTTTAAGAATGTTATGGACTTTTAACTTTTCCAGATCACAGCTTTTGAGTTAAGTCAATTGAAAGGCAATGGGAAGCAAGATGCTCATTTCCGAGTATGAAAATGGCCATAACTTTCTTAATACTGAAGATATGAAAGTAAATTAGGTGTCAAATTAAACTTCTTTTTATGCTTTATCTGATGGGATAAATTGCAGACTTGATTTTTAAAATCTCAAAATTTTGTAACATTGCTAATTGATATCACCAGTTTTATTCCCATATGATCAATGATGTAAATCTTAACAAAAAACATCTTCAATGAAAGGGATTGTGGAAACAAATGACACAAGAACATTGAACAAAATACCTGTTAGTAATGTACCAAAGTTCTGCACCAAGGTTATAATCTTAACTCTCAGAGTTTAAGTGCTTATAAGTGTCTCACACTCCTGCTTTCAGCAAGAGCAGCCTTGTAATCCATTACATTACTCTATATATAGACCACATAATCAGCCCAGAGCTTGAAATCAATGCTAGTTATTCATTATTCATCCATTTATGGATAGGAATGCAATACAATGCTTCCAAAATTGATTTAGTAAAACTTTGTTCCTATGTCAGACAATTCAGCTGCATCCACAATCAGAATACCAATCACATCAAGTGAACTGTTCGTAATCATAGAAAACAAACTATTCCACTCAAGTACTGGAACACTTCGGCAAAGAAAATAGTCGCTCGCGAAACTTCACCAAAGTTATCGGCGGCTATAAGGAATAGTTGGGTCAAAAAAAAGTTGCAATCCAGCAACTGAGGAGACTACTCACAACCATACAGGCAACACCCCGGCGACCATGTGGCGACAGCCTAGTCGCCTGTAGTCACCTAACAATTTGCCTAAGTGGGACAGGAGCATAAGGCTTCAAATTGGGTTAAGAAAGCATTGCAATCAGAAACCTCTCCATTCCTGTGGTAAGAAAATAAATAAAATCAACCAAGGTTCCGGCACCTGATTATTGTTCAACAATAGGGCGGCAACGGTGGCGCAGCAGTAGAGCTACTGCCTCACAGCGCCAGAGACCCGGGTTCCATCCTGACTACGCTCGCCCAGGCGACCCAGCCGGGTTGATCAGGCCCCAACTGGCGTCCCAGCAGCAACCGCCCACGGATCAGCCATCTTAGTAACCACTCTGCAGGGGTTGGGAGACTCTAGTGCGTGGAGGGACTGGGCTCTGTGGGGTGACTCCCGGCCGGGCTCCTCCTGCGTCTCACCAGGCTCAAGGCCTGTGCACTGCACCTCTTTCTCCTTCTCCTAGCATTTCATTCTCGCCTGATGGATGTTTAGGCCACGATGGTTCATTAGGCCTTTCCGTAGCTTTGTTGGGTGTCTTTCGCACGAAATTTACAATTAAGAAAGATATAAAATCTTTCTTAGTCTTTGCGGAGTTTGTACCTTCTCCCCGTGACCTGCATGAGTTTTCTCCAAGATCTCCGGTTTCCTCCCACACTTCTGAATGTTAATTGACTTGGTATGAATGTAAAATTGTCCCTAGTGTATGTAGGGGATCGCTGGTCAGTGCAGACTCAGTGGGCCGAAGGCCTGCTTTCTCACTGTATCTCTAAAACTCAAAATGTGCAAGGTCAGTTCTTTTTTTTAATAATTTTTTTTACTAGCAATAACCAATTTTCAATGTTTAAAACTGAGTTATAAACATCAACTTAATTCAATGTTTGTACATAACACACTAATGATTATTATCTTATATATTTTTTGAAAATAAAAGTGAGTAAGGAGAAATACCATTATTAATCAATAAAATTATAATTCCGTAATAATTAGTTGGTATAAAAGAAAAAAAGAAAATGAAGAAAAAGAAAAAAAGACAAAAAAGTGAGAAAAAAAAAAAAAATTAAGAAAAAATATTATATATATATATATAAATGAAAAGCCACACAATATATTGTAAATAAAAGAACTACAAATAATAATATCAATAGAGACATGCATATATCCTAGTATACCAATGAATTATTTTCATCAAATCCCGCAGGGTGCCCGTCGAGCCGTGATGCCAAGAACAGCTACTTCTCTAAATACTGTATATATGGAGACCATATCTGTTCAAAAGAATTATACTTGTCCAGAAGGACAAATCAAATTCTTTCCAACTGCAACGTCTCCAACATCTCTGATGCCCACATTTTAATTGTTGGGGATAATGTTCCCTTCCAAAATTTCAATATTATTTTTTTCCCTAATATCAAACAATAATCAAGGAAATTTCTTTGGTCTAATGTAAGTATCAAATTAGACTCTGGAATTCCCAATATTATTAACTTTGGGTCAGGGTCTAGTTGAACTTTAAGAACTTCAGAAATAACTTTAAAAATTTCTGTCCAATAATAATTCAATTTAGGACATGTAACAAAACTGTGTGTTAAATTTGCTTCGAAATTCTTACATTTATCACAAATAGAGGAGAGATTAGGAAATATACTATTTAATTTAGTTTTCGAATAATGTAATCTGTATAATACTTTAAATTGTATTAATATATGTCTAGCATTTAACGAGCACCGATGTATTCGTTGTAAACTTTCTTCCCAATTTTCTTTGGTTATAGGTGATCCAATTTCATTTTCCCATGCTTGACGATATGGTGCAAGGTCAGTTCTGTCTGAACATTAAATATTGTAGGAAGGACTTGGCTAAAAACAATCTATTGATATTGAGGGGGTCATTTTGATTTGAGTGATTTAAGCAAAATGGAGGACATCAGACCAGCTCTCTAACTGGAAAAAAAAAAGGCAAAATAGGCAGTTGCTCTTCTGGTATATTTTTATGAGTATCATGCAATCTGGACTCACAAAATTTGATCTTGACTTTGCATAATGAATGGGAAAAATATATACATCTTCTAGATGCGCTGGGACGCATCCTCAGTGATGTGACCTGGGGTCATCGGGTGTTTCGGGTCTCACAACATCAGACACCCTCGCCCAGGCGACCCAGCCGGGGTTGATCAGGCCCCGACTGGCGTCCCAGCAGCAACCGCCCACGGATCAGCCATCTTAGTAACCACTCTGCAGGGGTTGGGAGACTCTAGTGCATGGAGGGACTGGGCTCTGTGGGGTGACTCCCGGCCGGGCTTCTCCTGCGTCTCACCAGGTTCAAGGCCTGCGCACTGCACCTCTTTCTCCTTCTCCTAGCATTTCATTCTCGCCTGATGGATGTTTAGGCCACGATGGTTCATTAGGCCTTTCCGTAGCTTTGTTGGGTGTCTTTCGCACGAAATTTACAATTAAGAAAGATATAAAATTAGTTGCTGATTGTTAATCACCTGTTTCACAAAACAGCAAAATGTAAAGATCCTACCATTATATGATTAATTTGGCTATTCAGAAGGGGGTCGTTGATATAATATAACATACTTTATTTCGCACGTGAAAAAGTGGAAAGTGAAGCAAATAGAATCAAGGGCCTGTCCCACGTACGCAACTTTTTTGGCGACTGCCGGCACCCGTCATAGGTTGTTACAGGTCGCCATAAATGTTCAACATGTTGCAGATCCAGCGGCGACCATAACAAGGTACGACTCTTTGGGCGACTACTCACGGCCATACGGGTTTCACCCCGCGACATGTCGCCAGGGCGTCGCCTGTGTGGTCGTGAGTAGTCTCCCAGTCACCCAAAGAGTCGTAGCGTCTTTCTGGTCGCCGCTGAATTTTCAACGTTGAAAATTTTCGTCGACCTATGATGGGTGCCGGCAGTCACCGAAAAAGTCGCGTAAGCGGAGGCCCTTCAGTACACATGCACAGAAAGAGCCATTCCTTTTATTCAGGTATGCGGCACTCACTCGATGGAATAGGAACCATGTCAAGTCTGATTGAAATTACCGTTCTTCTATTGATGAAGACACCCACTTAAATTAACAGTTGATTCCTGTACAGCTATGAATCAGCCTGTGCTAAAGACACGACAGGCTTTGTGGTGAAGACAATTTCTTTTGAAAACTATAATCAGTGTCTGACAAGTTGAGAACAAAGTTGAAAAGCAGACGGAACATTTAAATGTGCAAGCTGAATTTTAATGGAAATACTGAACCGTAAAGGAGGAGATTGTGTATAATATGTCAACGGATTCATATGTGACAGGTTCTACTGCGTGGGAAAAGCAGAACTGGCTTTAATCAGATCTCATTAGATGCAATAGACAAAAGTTTAGCAGCTTCCTAAATTACAAGATATATCAAAGATAAATATAGGCCGCCACATTGATGCAGCTGGTAGAGCTGCCGCCTCACACCTCACAGACCACGGTTCAATCCCGACCTCAGGTGCTATGTGTGTATGTGTGTATGTGCAATCTGCACGTTTTCTCCTTGCGACTGCATGAGTTTCTTCCGAGTTCACTGGTTTCTAAGTTCATGTTCATAAGTGATAGTAGCAGAACTAGGCCATTCGGCCCATCTAGTCTACTCCACCATTCAAACATGGCTGATCTATCTTCCCCTATCACCCCCATTCTTATGTCTTCTCCCTATCACCCCTGACACCCTTACCAATCAAGAATCTATCTATCCCTGCCTTAAAAATATCCATTGACTTGGCCCCTGCAGCCTTGTGTGGCAATAAATTCCACAGATTCACCACAAAGAAATTCCTCCTCATCTCCTTCCCAAAGGAACGTCCTTTTATTCTGAGGCTATTACCTCTGGTCTTTGACTCCCCCATTAGTGGAAGCATCCGCTCAACATCCACCCTATCCAGGCCTTTCACTATCCGGTTTCCAACCACATCTCAAAGACGTGCGGGTTTGTAGTTTAGTTGGCGTCTGCAAATTGCCCCTTGTGAATGAATGAATGAATGAATGAATGAATAGCCTTTATTGTCATTCAGACCTTTCGGTCTGAACGAAATTTCGTGCCTGCAGTCATACATATATAAAAATAACAAAACCACACAATAAACACAAAATTAACATCCACCACAGTGAGTTCACCAAACACCTCCTCACTGTGGTGGAAGGCAAAAGTCTTAGAGTCTCTGTCTTCTTCCCTCCTTATTCTCCCTCTGCGCTGAGGAGATCCAGGCCTCCGATGCTGCCGTCCACCAGGCCCGCGGCCGAGCCTCCGAAACCGGGCCGCCGCCACCGCTGTCGCCGGAACGCCGGAACACCGCCACAGGGCCCGCCGCCGGAACGTCGCTGGAGCACCGCAGCCCCGAAGCCAGGCCGCCGCTGGAGCACCGCAGCTCCCGAAAGCCAGGCCACCTCTGGAGCACCGCAGCTCCCGAAAACCAGGTCGCCGCTGGAGCACCGCAGCTCCCGAAAACCAGGCCGCCGCTGGAGCACCGCAGCCCCGAAAGCCAGGCTGCCGCTGGAGCACCGCAGCTCCCGAAAGCCAGGTCGCCGCTGGAGCACCGCAGCTCCCGAAAGCCAGGTCGCCGCTGGAGCACCGCAGCTCAGAGGGAGCCAGGTCGCCGCTGAAGCACCGCAGCTCCCGAAAGCCAGGTCGCCGCTGGAGCACCGCAGCTCCCGAAAGCCAGGTCGCCGCTGGAGCACCGCAGCTCCCGAAAGCCAGGTCGCCGCTGGAGCACCGCAGCTCAGAGGGAGCCAGGTCGCCGCTGAAGCTCCGAAAGCCGTGCCGCCGCCGCTGGAAGCTGGAGGCCGCCAGCTCCGCCATTAGGGCCTCAGCACAGACGGAGACGGTGTCGGGGGACACGACAAGAAAAGTCGCATCTCCCCGAAGGAAGATACTAAAACCCCGTTTCTCCCACCCTCCCGCCCCCCCCCCCCCCCCCCCCCCACACATACACAACCAAACAAACCAAAAATAATCGCTAAAAACAGGCACGAAGACAAAAATAAAATAAAAGACAGACGGACTGCAGGTGAGCCGCAGCTGCCATGCAGCGCCGCCACTGTCTGTGGCAACATTGGCAACATTGGATAACACACAACTGGTATGGATGTGTGATCGATGGTGGACGTCGACTCAGTAGGCCGAAGGGCCTGTTTCCACACTCAGTTTCTTTCAGTCTATTGAGTCAATTCAAACTAAACTCATCTGCCTTAGTTAAACAGATTTTCCAATTCTAAACCTACTATTCAAAAAAACATACAAAAATAAAACAAAGAAAATCAGAATCCTGAAAACTGAAAAGCAAAATAAAAGGATTGCCTTTGTTATCCTTCGTATAATTCAAACACCATCTGTGGAAATGGCACTCAAGGGTTTGTTCTTTCTACATGGAGAGTGCCTAGTCTATGATAGATACAAAATGCTGGAGTAACAGCGGGACAGGCAGCATCTCTGGAGAGGAATGGGTGATGTTTCGGGTCGAGACCCTTCTTCAGCACCTACTCCATGTTGTTTCCTCTGCCACTGGGTAGTGATTAAATATTCGTATTTGTCTTTTTTAAATGTAAATGAAAGTTGACACAGGAATCAAAGGCTTCTGTTGAATACACATATCACTAAACCATTCCACAGATAAAGAGCATCTTCAGAAAGCTGGAACAGATGTGTTTAATTACAAAGGATCAACAACTTGACCTCTGATATTGTAATCTTATGTTTTTAACAAGCAGCTGGAGGATCAACTAACAATGAATCAGAGACAAGGGAATACCAATTTTATTTGGAAAAAAATCTACAAATCATTGCTCAAAAGAACTGCAGTCTCAAAGAATCATTTCTGCTTTGAGTGAGAACCCACATTTAAAGTGTAGGATTGCTGCTGTTGATATTAAGAGAAGAATTGTTCGTATAACATCCTTGCTGGAACTTAGTTGGTACGTAGAAAGCGGTGAAAGAACTGCAACAATGTGGACCAAAGAATATTTTAAGTATAGACACAAAATGCTGGAATTATTCAGTGGGGCAGGCAGCATCTGGATGGAAGGAATGGGGGACTCAACCCGAAACATCTCAACCCGAAATATCACCCATTCCTTCTCTCCAGGGATGCTGCCTGTCCTGCTGTCCATTGATCAACCTTGCTCCCCTCGTGCAGTGAAAGGCCTGCAACCACTTGCTAAGCCAAGCAGAGGAAAACAGATGGGTTCTCGGTCATGGAGAACACGGAACAGGAAGCAGGAGAGGGTTGAAGATGTCAATTGTAATGGGGGTTGGTGATCTGGATCTTTAAGGATATGTCCGAGAATATTGGGCCACACTAGGTTGATGAGGGAATGCAGCATTGGCATCAGGTAGCCATGGAAGGGGCTAGAGTTCACAGGGAGGCCAAGGGAACGTCTCTGCAAACGTCACGTGTTTAGGTTAAAGGGGACAAACCTGAAACCCTAAAAGCCCTGTCCCATGGTGCGAGCATTCCAAGAGCTCTCCCGAGTTAAAAAAATATCAAACTCGTGGTAAGCACGGAGAATGAATGTAGCGGGTGCGTCGGAGCCCGGGAACGTCCCTTAGCGGCTCATAACGCTAATGGCATGTATTCGGGAAGACTCGCTAACGGCAGGGAAGCACGGGAAGACGCGTCAAGATTTTTCAACATGTTGAAAAATGTCCACGAGAGCCCCGAGTACCGACGAGTGGCCATTACCGTAAATCCCCGAGTTCGAATCAGGGCAAACTCGGGAGAACTCTTGGAATGAACTCGTACAGTGTGACAGGGCTATAACTCTCCAGTTTGCTCATCCCTCCCCATCCATGTACTTATCTTGATTAGTATGGGTGTCAGGGGTTATGGGGAGAAGGCAGGAGAACGGGGTAGAGAGGGAGAGATAGATCAGCCATGATTGATTGGAGGAGTAGACTTGATGGGCCAAATGGCCTAATTCTACTCCTATCACTTATGAACTTATGACTATCTCTTCCCCGCCCAGACACGTTACCCTGCAACAATAAGTGTGATGCTGTCCCTCCACATCCACCCTCATCTCCATCCAGAGATCAGAAACCTGTGACACTCATCTGGCTCCACGGGGCTGCCACTTACTCAAATAGATGCCTTTCCACTTGCACCAATGCAGGCTTCACAAATGCTGTAATGGTTAGTTTCCCTATGGGTCTCATGTGACACCCACAAACCCTGCATGCATGATCAAATCACAGGTGTGGTATCCAAATGTTAGACACCTACGTGACCTACAACAAAGGTGACTGACTTTGTGATCAATGCGGCAGACCCCTGATGTTATTTAAGACAATTTTTGTCATTGAAATTGGATCGCTTAATGTGAAACTATTGCAATATACAGTAACCTTTCCCAATCCCTGAGCTATACTTTAAATAAAGAGGTTAACATCCAAATTAAATTGATAGCTGGTGGAATTGCATCCAACTATATTAAGCATCTGTCCACTAACATTAGAAAAGTTGGTTCTTGACTGAAATTCCAGTCATGTTCCATTGAGGCCATTGAATAATCAATGGTACAGAATAATCGGATAAGATTCAGTAATTTACTCATGTCACTCAATTGCTTTTGGATGCCTGAGTAAATGATTAATGAATATGTTTTCTTTCTCAAAATAAGTTGACATAATGACTGATTATAATAGTCTTTCTGAAATGATCACAGTTCAGATAGTCTACAGGGTGGCACAGTGGCGTAGCCCCAGAGAGTTACTGCTTTACAGTGCCAAAGCCCCAGATTCGATCCTGACTACGGGTGCATGTCTGTACAGAGTTTGTACGTTCTCCCCGTGACCTGCGTGGGATTTCTCTGAGATCTTTGGTTTGCTCCCACATTCCAAAGACGTGCAGGTTTGTAGGTTGCTTCAGAGGGCGGTGCTCTCTACCTCAAAGGACGGTGGAGGCAGGTTCTCTGGATGCTTTCAAGAGCTAGATAGGGCTCTTTAAAATGGCGGTGTCAGGGGATATGGGTAGAAGGCAGGAACGGGGTACTGCATCACATTGAATGGCTCGAAGGGCCAAATGGCCTACTCCTGCACCTATTCCCTATTGTCTATAGGTTAATCGGCTTGGTATAAAAATGTGTAAATGTAAAATTGTCCCTGGTGTATGTAGAGTAGTGCTAATGTGCGGGGATTGCTGGTCGTTGTGGACTCGGTGGGCCGAAGGGCCTCTTTCCGTGCTGTATCTCTAAACTAAACAAAACTATACTAAAATTCTGCAATGTGGTGACTTTATCCTTTGTTAATTCCATTTATTTTGTGGATCAAACCTTTTAATAAATTGCATAAATGAATCTGTGCTTTAATAAGGGCATTTGAAATAAGGGGTTGTTAAGATGTTTATGAAGATGTGCTTGTTGTGTTGCATTCTCATTTCTGTCATGCTGACTGGAGTGGATAAGGAGGAGTTAAGAAACCCTTCACGTGAAGTTCAAACCAGATTGGTCAAATGGATTGTTTCTATGTCAGAGACTCAATGTAATCAAATTAATTAACATTTAAAAATAAAATTATCATTGTAACTTCATTGTCCAATTATGTTGCATAGTATTAAGCTGTTTAATTTCTGCTGCAGCACCTTTCACTGCGGGCAATTTCACATGGATTTTTAATATTATTATGGGCTGTGTGATGCTGTATGATGCTGTCTCCCAGGTTCTGCACACCGCTCTACTCCCATCTTGACAGCCAGAAGGGGGGCTACGTGAGGATGCTGTTCATAGACTTCAGTTCAGCCTTCAACACGATAGTCCCCACCAGACTGGCCGCGAAGCTACTGGATTTAGGGCTCAACACCCCCCTGTGTGCCTGGGTCCTGGACTTTCTCACCACCAGGCCCCAGGTAGTCAAGATGGGAGGGAATACATCGAAGTCCCTCACCCTGAGCACAGGATCCCCCCAGGGTTGCGTCCTCAGCCCCCTATTGCACTCCCTGTACACACATGACTGTGTGGCTAGGTTCAGCTCCAACTCTATAATCAAGTTTGCGGATGACACCGTGGTGGTGGGCCTGATCTCAGACAACGATGAGAAGGCCTACCGGGAGGAGGTAGCTGATCTGGCACTCTGGTGTCAGGACAACAGCCTTCTCTTGAACATCAAAAAAACTAAGGAGCTTATCGTGGACTTCAGGAGGGCACATCATCCGAGGACGTACACACCATTGAGGATAAATGGGGATACTGTGGATAGGGTGAGCTGTTTTAAATACCTGGGCGCCCACATCTCTGAGGATATGACATGGACATCGCACGCTGCAGCACTCGTGAGTAAGGCAAGGCAGCGCCTTTACCACCTCAGGCAATTGAGGAAATTCAGAGTGACTCCGAGGATCCTCCAGTGCTTCTACTCTGCGGCTGTGGAAAGCATCTTGTCCGGAGACATTATATAACCATATAACCATATAACAATTACAGCACGGAAACAGGCCATCTCGGCCCTTCAAGTCCGTGCCGAACAACTTTTTTCCCTTAGTCCCACCTGCCTGCACTCATACCATAACCCTCCATACCCTTCTCATCCATATGCCTATCCAATTTATTTTTAAATGATACCAACGAACCTGCCGCCACCACTTCCACTGGAAGCTCATTCCACACCGCTACCACTCTCTGAGCTACCACATTACCGCTACCACATTACAATCTGGTTTGGGAATTGCTCTGCCCAGGACAAGGAGGCTCTGCAGAGAGTAGTGCGTTTGGCCGAACGCACTATGGGAACTTCTCTCGCCCCTCTGCGGGAACTATACATCAGGAGGTGCAACTCCAGAGCCAATAAGATAATGGGAGCCCCTTCCACCCCTGCAACGGACTGTTCCAGCTGCTACGGTCAGGCAAACGCCTCCGTTGCCACGCTGTGAGAACGGAGAGGATGAAAAGGAGTTTCTTCCCAGAGGCCATTCGGCCTGGAAACTCCTATCTCACCAGGGACTAACTCTACTAACTTACTGGACCACAAAACCGCCCACAATATTTAATATGGAAAAGAACATGTGATTCTGTTTGTAGTTTGTTGGTTGTTTGTTTGTTTGTTTTTTGCACAAAGTCCGCGGGCACGGCCACTTTTCATTTCACTGCACATCCCGTATGTGTATGTGACGAATAAACTTGACTTGACTTGACTTGGCTGTTGATTAGAAAACATGCAACAAATATATTTTCAAAATAATATTGAGTTAATCAATGCTGTATCCTGCTTGTGGGGCTATAAACGCTATCAGACTGAAGAAGGGTCTCAACCCGAAACGTCACGTGTCCATGTTGTCTAGAGATGATGCCTGACCCACAATTACTCCAGTACTTTGCGTCCTTTTGCGTAAATCAGCATCGGCAGGTCATTGTTTCTACTAATGGTTACCTGTTCTTTCAAAATGGTGGCCAGCAAAATTCTCAAGATCCCACTGTAATTTGAAAAAAAAATGTAATTTGCTGGTTCTAGCTATTTTTTTCTGGAACTCTGCCACTTTCTCCTCTGATTTCAGGTACATTCCTGCACAAGCTAATGATTGTATGTCTTTCATTGATTATCTTGTCATCGTCACCATGTGGTGTGAGATAGCTCATATTCATTTTATTGCAATATGGATGTTGCAAGGAGTGCCTTGCTTCAAATGAGGTAATAAACCTTCTGGCCTCTCAGATGACTGTAAACGTCACCACCACATTATTAGAAAAAGTGTCGAAGAATTCCTTCCTGTCTGCTAAGTAATATTTATGCTTCAACCAATACCTAAAACAGATGAAGTTGCATCGCACTGCTGACTGTGAGATCTTGCTATCTACAAATTTATTGCTGTCTTTATTGCTGGGAAATGGTGACTAACCATTTAATTTAACCCATAAAGGATTTGAGACATTCTAAGATTATCAAAGACACTGTACAGATATAATATAACCGGTTTATCATTTGCTCTACAAAATAAACAGTTGAAGCTAAAGAATAATGCTAATAACAATGACCTCCCTCTGCTGCTGACGCACAAAAACATCCTAAGTAGTCCTTCGCGTTTTGAAGGTGGTATACTTATATCGATGCTACAAACTGGCCATGGATAAATAGTTTATTTGGGAAGTGGATTAACACTATTAAAGGCAGAGTGATTATGAACTAACTGCATCCAGACCAATATCCATAAACAGTCAGTGTAATAGCACCAGGAATAGTTGTTCTGGTTAAGATTGTGGTATTGTGGAATTGTATGTGGTGAAAACTGTGGAATTTTATTATTGTGCTTGGAAACAGCACACTTATTAGATTCTGACTATGTGCAAGGCTCATCTCTTTCAGTTCGAGGATGAACTTGAAGCTCAGTCAAATGAAAGAACATTGAGTTGGCAACATAGTCGCATTACAAATTAGATTGTTGCTAGAAATGATATGCAAAATTAAACCAAGTCAGAACATGTCTTTGAGCTAAACATGGCTGGGATGGAATAACAATGTGGCTGTTTCATTCTCAATTGAAACGTGCACTCGGTATGGGAATATTGGATTGAGAATAGTCCAAACAGCATCCAAACCTGTCCTGCTTTAGTATATAGCTGAACTGTATGTCAATTCCATTTTCTCCATTGGTACCTTAACAAACAAGTCTAAGATTTGAATGCCAATTGATCTGCAGCACAATTAGTTTGGGATGCGAATTAGAATCCCTAGACTTGCACCATAATTGGCTATATGATTTGTTTCCTAATTGGCCTTGCTTTAATTTGAAGATATGTTCCCTTAACGATTTAGTGATTTATTTTCTTGTCTGCAATTATTTCTGGTATTCACTCTGAATTTCATATTCAAAGAGGAACCATATACTTTCCAGCCCCTAATAGATTTTCTCCAGAGTTACGGTGACATCAAAAATAAAACAGAAAATTCTGGAGATATCTGGGAGATGCGCAGAGAGAAACGATGCACAGAGAGAAATAAAGTTATTTTTAAGTGAACCCAGTTGTTTCTCCACAGATGCTGCCTGGCCTGCTGAGCATTTCCAGTCTTTGATTTCCAGTATTATATGTTCCTATTTCAAATTTCTGCCTCAGAGGCCGGTGGAGGCAGGTTCTCTGGATGCTTTCAAGAGAGAGCTAGATAAGGCTCTTAAAGATAGCGGAGTCAGGGGATATGGGGAGAAGGCAGGAATGGGGTACTGATTGGGGATGATCAGCCATGATCACATTGAATGGCGGTGCTGGCTCGAAGGGCCGAATGGCCTACTCCTGCACCTATTGTCTATTGTCTATTGTCTGTTGTCTAAATTTCTAACATCTACCATATTTTGCTTTTGAAGTGGTATAAAGATGTTCTGCTGAGGATTGTGATAGAATATTGATGACTTGGTTGAGTCAGTACTCAAGAAGCTCAATACCATCTTGATCATTCTCTGTTTGATCAGAAAATGCCTGCCCATTGCCCAACCTCATGAAGTCATTGTCCAGTATCTCCACCACACTTGCAATTACTGTCTACTCTGCAGGATCCAATGCAGCAATATCTTTGCACTTAAAGTCTCAGAATGTGAGATAAGTAAGAGGAATAGAATGTGGCAGTAGTACGTGAACATCATTACTTACAAGTTTCATCCAGAGTTACGTGCCACTCGGAATTGGATATTTGCTAACATTCCTTTAATATTGTTGGAACATAATTCTGGAGTTCGCTACCTATTATTTTAATTGGGGTTGCTTCTCAGATTAAAATAGAGGTGAATTATTACTAAATTACTATATTAACACTAATTTGTGCTACAAAACCAGGATAAGTGCTGAACCAAGAAAGCCAAGCCCAAAGCCAAAGTAATATCTCAACTGCTTATATGCACTTTTGCTATAGGACAATAACTAACTCCATACACAATAATAAGCCATCTACATGTTGACAAGCACATTAAAAAAAATCTTGTAGATGCACGTACATCAATGGAGATATCAAGTGGGCAGCTCTCTTGTTTTAATCAGTGCCAGTCACATCCCAAAGTTAAAATGAATAAAGATTCCTCACCTGAGTAGCATTATTATGTATCTTTATACTTGCGTGCGCAAGCTTTACCTGAACAAAACTGAGGTGTGTAGATTCTTCAAAGGGTTGCCTCACCTGCTAATACACCAGCCAGGTACAGCAGTCCGATGCGCATAATCCCATGGACCATCTCAAGGGGCACGCCAATCATCAACTGCAAAAAAGCATTGAACCCCAGCTGCTCCAACCTGTGGAACATCAACGTTTGCGTTAGAGTCAAACTCATATAATTTCAGAGATTTTGTGAACATTGTAACCATTGACATTCAAAGAGCTCAACTCCCAGTTTTGTCTCATTCTTATTAAAACTCCATTGTTCTATAGCTGATGTCACTTTAGAATCATAAGTGCAGATATTGCTGCAGATTTAACATATTCAGCAGAAACATTTGGAACTACTCAGCTCACAATGGCAATGTCAGAGATTGAATTTAGTAATAAAAATATCTCAGATGTGCAGGAAGGAACTGCAGATGCTGGTTCAAACCGAAGATGGACACAAAATGCTGGAGTAACTCAGCGGGACAGGCAGCATTTCTGGAGAGGAGGAATGGGTGCCGTTTCGGGTCGAGACCCTTCTTCAGACATCTGAAGTTAATCCACCAATTTGTGTCTAAAATATCTCAGATTTTAGGTTGCAACGTAATCGCAAAATAAATCACAAAAAATGCGGACAGTTATTCTCACATAGCAATCGAAATGCAATAGAGCAATGCCTTCCCATTAAATCTTTAATCAACTCAACTGAAAAATTAGTCATATTTCCAGTTGATCAATTTGATTGGGAAATTGAGAGCATACATTCAGTATGCAGCACAATCAAATTACGAAGAGCCAATATAGTTTTAAGTGAGTTTTACTACTAAAGGGCCTGTCCTACATGGGCGACCTAATCCGCGAGTTCTGACGAGTTTGCCTTCGACTCATACTCGCAGCATGGTCGACACGAGGTCATAGGTGGTCTTCGTAACTTTCCTTCATGCTCGAGAGTGGTCTCCGCGTACTCGAGGCCTCAGCTAGGTCGCGGCGCTTTTTTTCAATATGTTAAAAAATGCCCGCGAGTAAAAAAAGGTCGCCATGGAAAAAATCTATACTTTTTTTACTCGTAGGTTTAGTCGTAGTAGGTCGGCATGTTAGTCGTAGGTAATCGAGGGGAGTCGAAGGTAGTCGTAGATAGTCTTCATCATAGTCGAAGGGAGGTCGAAGGAAGGTCGAAGGAGATCGAAGGAGGTCGTCTTCACTCTCCACTATTCGGTGTCCAATTTTCCCAAAGTTAGTCGTAGCTAGTCGAAGCTGGTCTTCAACATAATCAAAGGAGGTCAAAGGAGGTCTTCTACATAGTCGAAGGAGATCTTCAACATGTCATTTTTTCAAACTCTTCCAAACTCGCCAATTAGGTTGCCCAAGTGGGACAGCCCCTTTACCACACAACATGCCCAACAGCTAGAAATGTTGATTTCTATGCAATTTTGTTTGCCCAGAAATGTCTTGGCAATGCAGGCTGATAATTGCACGGCAAAGCCAATCAAGTTTCTGGGACATTGGTGAATGGCTGAACCAACAGTCCATTAATGAACTTCAAAGATTAAAAAACAAATAGAGAGAGAACAGAAAAGGAGAGTTAATTAAAATTTGTGAATTTGACGTCAAATCAAAGGCAGAAAGTGAAAAAAGGAAAGGAAGAAAAGTTTGTAATAAGACAAAAAAATCTGACAGAAATCGTGAAAATTACGAACAAACAAATATTATAATATGTATGGAGGAACTATAGATGCTGGTTTAAACCAAAGATAGACACAATCTATCTGAAGAAGGGTCTGAAGAAGGGTCTCAACCCAAAAAGTCATCCGTTCCTTCTCTCCAGAGACGCTGCCTGTCCCGCTGAGTTACTCCAGCATTTTGTGTCTAAATTATAATATGACAGATTAAGAATGAACACACATAACTGATCTATTTCTGGGTAATAGAAGTTGATTGACAATTATTAACAATTGGCGTGACATTAAAATAGTATAATACCTGAATTTTTATTTACTAGCCACCTTTTTGTGGCCAATTTGATAGATAATCTATTTAACAATACTACCTGGTTAAGTATAAGATGTTACTTCATTGAAGGTGGCAGTGCAGCTATGTAAAGTGAGCAGAAGCATCTTGGTTCATAATTTTCTTGCCAAAGGTTGCTGGCTGATTTGCAGATTAATAAAGAAACTTATCATTCAGACATCATTAGATATTCAACAAACTTTTCCCCAGCACATTTAACCTCCCTGTATTTATGGAGGAAGAAATGGTCATGTGGTCCAGCAATGGAATACTTTCATGAAGGAGATAATGGGAGTGAAAACACAACATATTCCCAGTTGAAGTGAAGCTAAATGTTGTTGGATCACCTAAAGGCCCTGTCCCACTTCCCCGAATTATTCACAAATTCTCCCGAGTTTTTCCCTCGATTCAAACTCTGATAATTACGGTAATAGCCAGTCGTAGGTACTCAGGGCTATTTATTTTACTCGTGGACATTTGTCATACATGTTGAAAAAACATCTCGACTTACCTGATGCCCCAAGTACCTACGACTGGCATTACGCACCGCTATGAAATATCTACAGACTCGCTACGGGCTCGCTACGGACATTCTCCAAGTTTGAATCAAGGGGAAAACTCGGGAGAATTCGTGAGTAACTCGGGGAGAGTGGGACAGGGCCTTAACAATAAAGACTGTTCAGGTTTGAGCTTGTGCGTCCCTTTCAAGTGTTGAATAGTCAACTGTGTACCATCCATCATGGTACATGGAAAATAGTGTCTTTAATGAAATACGTGGAGTAGAGCATTGCATTTAGTAGAGCCCAGGAGAAAAAAAAAATCAGAATTGTCAAGTGATCTTTACAGCTGGTGAACCCATGCACATATTCATACTTTGTATACAGATGCTTCTGAAACATCTTCCTTTTTTCTGAACCATGCTTTTCCCTCCACCGCAATTAACAATATCCTTGATCACATCTCACCCATCATTTGTGGTTCTTCTCTATCCTGAAGGATTGAATAAGGATGGAGGTTTTTTTGGTCCTTACATTCTAACCCCAGCAGGCTCCTAACATTCACTTCCACTTTTAAAGATATCCCATCTCCAAAGGCATCTACCTCTCTTGGCACCTTTTAGTATTTCACACTGTCTGTTCCCTCCACATCTCCCTCACCCACTCTTCCCTTCCCACGAACCACCCCCATTTTAACAGCATTTTCCATTGCACCTGCGGATGATGCCACACTTGTCTTTTCATCATCTCTCTTCCGACTATCAAAAGACTCAAACACTCTTTTGCAGGTGAAGCAGCAATTCATTTGCACTTCTTCCAATTCAGTGCATTGCAATCTGCTATCTCCTCCATGTTGGAGAAACCAAATGCAGATTGGGCGATTGCTTTGCAGAGGACCTGCATTCACGCTGCATGGCCTTTCCGAGGTTCCAGTTCCCTGACACTTGTATTCTCCATCTCACTCTCACTCTGATCTGGGCTCTGACATCCTCTACTGCTACAATGCAAGTTTGAGCAGCACCCTATCATCTCCTGGCTGGGCTCATTGTAAACTTCTAGACTTATTAGATACTACAAGTTCAGGTAAGTTGATTTCTGTTTGTGTCAGTAATGGAACATGGAAGAGTGCAGCCCAAGAGCAGGCCCTTTGGCACAGCAAGTCTGACCATGATACCAATCTAAAAAATCCAATCCGTCTGCACCCGGTGTGTGTTGTTCTATTCCCTGCCAGTTCATGTACCTGTCTACCTGCCTCTTAAACATTATTGTTATATGAGCTTCCACCACATTCCTTGGCAATGTATTCCTGGCATGGTTCCCAACATTTCCCCTCTCACCTTAAACTATGCCCACAAGGATTCGACTTTTCCACGCTGGGAAAATGACTCCAGGGGACAAGTAATCTATCTGTGATATTGAATTTATTTTCTCTTTATTTCTCTCTGGGAATGGTAGACGTGCTCAGCCTGACCGGCTGGGCTTGCCTTCCCACACTGCTTTTTTAAACCATATTGTTTTGTCTGCGTATGTGGCCTCATTGAACAGGCAACCTTGCTTATAGCTTATCCCAATGGTTATAGAATCATAGAGCTATAACGCCTGGTTGGCACGGTGGCACAGCGGTAGAGTTGCCGCCTTACAGCGCTTGCAGTGCCAGAGACCCGGGTTCAATCCCGACTACGGGTGCTGTCCGTACAGAGGTTGTATGTTCTCCCCATGACCGCGTGGGTTTTCTCCGAGACCTTCGGTTTCCTGCCACACTATAAAGACGTACAGGTATGTAGGTAAATTGGCTTGGTAAATGTAAAATAAATTGTCCTTAGTGTGCGTAGGATAGTGTTAATATGCGAGGATCGCAGGTTGACGCGGACCCGGTGGGCCAAAGGCCCTGTTTCTGCGGTTTCTCTAAACTAAAAAAACCCCATCGTTTTGACCCTATCCAGGACATTCCCTTTCCCACTTTTCTTGTAGGTTAATAAGCTTGTTGCAGGGACCCCTCAAGATGTAGGTTCGTCCCACAGATGCGGTCTGACATATTGAGCATTTCCATCATTTCCTGTTTTTATTTCGATTTCCAGCATCTCAATTATTTTTGATTTTCACTTATTCGTACCATTCTATCTTTCTCATTACATTTCAGTGTTTGGCTGGAGGCTATAAGCATACATGTTTTATCCAGATTTTCTCCAGCAGTAATATAATGAGATTCCTCTCTCATTATGGGGAATCATTCTCATTTTAAATTGTGAAAGCCAAAAGTAGGTTTCTCCCTTCACTTCACCGTTATCGTGACAATGACCCTACATCTGATGAGAGTGGGGGAGGGGGCTTTCTCAAAGGAGACATGAAGTCTAAGAACACTAATTACGGATGGAACGAGTTATCATCTAAGAGGTCAACAAAGTATTCTTTGGATTTTTTGTTTTACATCCCCTCGAAGATCTTTGTATTTTTGGTTGAGAGTGAGTGATTGCATTGGGAGGTAGATAAAAATGCTGGAGAAACTCAGCGGGCAAGGTAGCATCTATGGGGCGAAGGAAATAGGCAACGTTTCGGGTCGAGACCCTCCTTCAGACTGATGCGAGGCTTGGGGGTTGGGGGGTTGTGGGAAGAAGAAAGGAAGAGGCGGAGACAGTGGGCTGAGGGATAGCTGAGAAGGGGAGGAGAAAGCAGGGACTACCTGAAATTAGAGAAGTCAAAGTTCATACCGCTGGGGTGTAAACTGCCCAAGGGAAATATGAGGTGCTGCTCCTCCAGTTTACGGTGGTCCTCACTCTGGCCATGGAGGAGGTCCAGGACAGAAAGGTCGGATTTGGAATAGGAGGGGGGGTTGAAGTACTGAGCCACCGGGAGATGAGATAGGTTAATGCAAACCGAGCAGAGGTGTTGGGCGAAGCGATCGCCAAGCCTACGCTTGGTCTCACCGATGTAGAGCAGCTGACACCTGGAGCACTGGTTGCATTGGGAGGTACATGGATGAAACAGAAAATTTCTCCTTGCCATCATTTTTGAATGTCTGTAAATTGCAAAATCTCTGACAATTTTGGGTTCATAATTAAAAAATGGAAAATATGAGCAGAAAGAAAGTCTCAGAGAAATGGTAAGTGTAAACTTTATAACTTTGGGGATTAAGTACAAGTCCAGAATGCAATAATTCTTTCAAATTATCGCTGACTCTTTTCCTTGGTTTGACATATAAACAAAGCATACAAAGCTTCCTTTAACATGGGTCGATGACAATGATTTACTATGAAGTGCTGAGTATTTTGCCATTGAATGCCATCAAATTGCCTGCTATTTTGATTTAACAAAAAGCACTCACACAACTATAAGTATAAATTCGTTAAACCATCCACAGCTTTCTTCAAGACTGAGATGCTATTTTATAATGGCAGGTGAAGGCTTTCAGCCACTAACATTATGTGAAATAACCTCCAGAAAAGCAATTGATCAGCAACAAGCCCTTAATGATTATTGACCTCAAACAAACAAGGTAAACCAAATTTAAATCATTTCTCCGGTTATTGAGAAGTGGGTCTTAAAACTCAAACAGGTACATTTTTAAATTCTGTACGAAAACACCTATTTTCCTAAAGGTTTATTAATTCCAGTTACTGGGTGCACGTAGTACTACAAACTCAAAATAGGCCTGTTTTCTACTGATATGTTTTAACACGGAATTTCCTCTCGTCCACCTGCTCTGCTGATAATATGATCTATGAAGAGTATAGTGACTACATTCCTCAATATGGAGGTCATGTTGCAGTTGCATAAGATGTTGGTGAGGCTGCATTTAGAATATTGTGTTCTGTTCTGGACACCATGCTAGAGGAAATATGTTGTCAAGCTGGAAAGGGTGCAGAGAGGTTTTACGAGGATGATGCCAGGACTCGAGGGCCTGAGCTCTGGGGAGAGATTGAGAAGGTTAGGAGAGCAGGAGGATGAGCGATAATCTTACAGAGGAGTACATAACCATGAGAGGAATAGATCGGGTAGAAGTACAGACTCTCGTGCCCAGAGTCGGGGAATCAAGAACCCGAAGACATACGGTTGAACGGGAATGATTTAATAGATATCTGAGAGATAACCTTTTCACACAAAGGGAGGTGGGTGTATACAAAGGACAAAGGACAAAGGACATTTATTGTCACATACACCAATTGGTGTAGTGAAATTTGACTTGCCATGCAGCACACAGATAAAGATAAGACCCAACACTAAAGAATTAACAACGAACATAAAAACATCCCCCCACAACGGTTCCCACTGTGGGGGAAGGCACAAAGTCCAGTCCCATCCCCAAGTCCACCCATAGTCAGGCCTATTGAGGCCTCCGCAGTCGGCGCTACGGCGGCCCGATGTTTTAGGCCTTCTCGCCGAGTGTTGGTGTTCCAGCGTCGGGAGAGTCCTCACAGCGACTTGGGACACCTGGAACGGCCGCTTCCCTACCGGAGTCCGTGGCTTCCGAAGCTGACAAGACCGCGCTGGATGGAGCTCCACAACTGGCGATCTCGCCGAGAGATCTCAGGCTCCCGTTGTTAAAGTTCAGCGCTGCCGCCCGCAGCTGGCCGCTCCACAGTCCCGCAGCTCCGCGACGTTCACCTGTGGTCTCAGCATTCCGCAGCTCCAGCGCGGCGACCCAGGCAAGGTATCGCCCGCTCCGCTCCCCGATGGTGCTCCAGCGCCGAGCCGCTGCTGAAGCCGTGGTTCTGGGCGGCCCCCTCAGGAAACGCCACTCCAGGCCCGCTGGTAGGCCGTGAGGACGGGTCGACGGTGCAGCCCGGAGAAAAGCTGCCTCTCCGACCAGGCAGGGACCAGGAAAAGCGGTTTCCCCCTTCCCCCCCCCCCACCCCCCCACATAAAAAAGGCTAGGGCTCCAAAAACAAAACACTAAAACTCACTAAAAATAAAAGAAACAAGTTAAAAAACAGACAGCTGCAGACTGGGCAGCCATACCAACTGGACGGTGCCCCCATATAGAATGAGCTGCACGTTGAGGCAGGTACTATCACAATGTTTAAGAAACAATTAGAAGGGTACATGGATAGGCAGGCAAGTGCGACTAGTGTAGCTGGAACATGTTGGTCATAGTGGGCAAGTTGGCTGTTTCCATACTGTATCACTCTATGACACAGAGTGTCACAGAGTGATCTGGAGAAATGACTAAATGATCTGGAGAAAGAAAGGCAGAGCAGGTTCCGTGCACACCCTGGGGTGGCAGCTCATAGGCTCATAGGGGGTGGCGGGAAGAAGAAAGGAAGAGGCGGAGACAGTGGGCTGAGGGGGAGCTGAGAAGGGGAGGAGAAAGCAGGGACTACCTGAAATTAGAGAAGTCAAAGTTCATACCGCTGGGGTGTAAACTGCCCAAGGGAAATATGAGGTGCTGTTCCTCCAATTTACGGTGGAACAAATCAATCAGCAGGTCAAAGTGTGAAATCAGGGGGAGCTATCATTGTGTCCCTGTATGGAGGAGCACGCCAGCTTGGCCACTTGTCTGGCTGGTTCTAATTTAAAATGGAATCAGACCGATCAGCGTGGAGTATGGATAGGTTGGTCCATGCTTGAATTACATCAGTAAAAATTAAAAACTGTTTTTGTGTAAGATATTCCTGAGGGGTAAACTACCAAACACAATGCAGAGGATGATATCATGGGAATACATATTGAGGAATGTAGTCACGAAATCCAGCCCGAATTAAGGAATGAAAAATTTGGTGGGACATGTAGACTTCGGTTTTTCCCATTTGTTATTAGCAATAAACATTATTTCTCTGCAAAATTCCTGTCAATAATATGTCTTTGTAACTGTTGACATTATAACGTACAGAGTAATTGTTTGAAAGCAGACACATGGTACGTTTGACAGTATTTCTCTCCTCAAAAGAAAGACGGGCTTCCAATGGAGCTCCTGTAAATCACAGATAGATCGTGAAGTTGTTTCAACCACTGGCAGCAGAAGGATTTTCAATTACAGTCTGTCAATGTCACAATCTATCATTACTTGGTCCTTAAAGTAACACATTATGGATTTGACTGAATGGGAAGAATTCCTCACATATGAACCCTCCAGTAAATTCCTCAAATATTTCACTTCGCTTGCACTGGAGATTTTTGTTCTCATATGTATCACCTTTTTCTCCCTGGTAGATTGATTCTCTCTAAACTGCACAATGTTTATCACTCTACTTGCCCTCTCCATTTAATACATATTAAAGCTATCTATATGCCTTCAAACAATTAACTAGTGCATTGAACTCAACACATTGAATCTTAAGTAGACACAAAAAGCTGGAGCAAATCAGCGGGCAAGGCAGCATCTCTAGAGAAAAGGAATAGGTGACCTTTCAAGTTGAAACTCTTCTTCAGACTAAGAGTCAGGGAAAAGGTGAATGGAGGAATCACAGAGGGGGAACAGCGAAAGAGGATGTTGCCGAACTCTTGTCGGAGAGAGGAGGGGAACTTCTTCAAAGTAGACAGACCTTGGGGAGATTTTGCAGTGGAGCAGACGGAATGTGTAGGAAGGAACTGCAGATTCTGGTTTAAACCGAAGATCGACACATAAAGCTGGAGTAACTCAAGGAAAATATCCCTTCTCCCTGACTCTGTCTGAAGAAGGGTCTCAACATGAAACATCACCCATTTTTATTCCCCAGAGATGCTGCCCGACCCGCTGAGTAACTCCAGCTTTTTGTGTCAATCTTCGGTTTTAACCTGCATCTGCAGTTCCTTCCTGCAGATCGAATCTTACATTTACTCTGCAAATCTCTTTGCACGTATACATTTGGCAAGGCAAAAAAATTCTGAGGTATTATAAATCAAAAGGAACATTCACCTTCATACCCCCCCTGAATGTTGATGTAAAATTGCTGCCGGGTTCTGTATTCAGATCAGCTTCTGCAATGTGAGTGGTAGTTTATTTTTTTATATAAGATCAGCTTAGAAATTCTAATGTGGGGCACAGTATTTATGTGTGCTCTAGAGCAGCGTTTCTCAACCGGGGTTCCCCGGAACGTGAGGGTTCCGCGAGAGGTCGCTAGGGGATCCGAGAGAAATAGTGATAAATAAGCTAATCATATGTAAATGCATTTTTGAGTCATACCAAAATGACCCAAATTGCATTTACATATGATTAGCCTAATTTCATATTCGTAATTGTATTATACACGTACGGCATATTTAGCGACGTCATATTTAACGGTCTATTTAGCATATTTAGCGACGACAAGGTCTATACGGCGCCAGTGTGAAACGGCCTTTAGTGGTCAGTGGACAGGAACTGTACGTGACGGATTTGTATATCATCAAGTGACTCACTCGAGTTCAGAAGCATACACGGTCTCCATCAGTCCTGTTTGTGCTTCCTGGTGTTCAGGTACAGTCCCTCATTCACCCACGTTATTTAGTATTTTTTACCTATCATTTGATGATTTTATATGAATTTAAAAAAATGAAGTATGATTGTTATTTTTGCTAGTTGATCACAAGTTTATTTATGTATGCTTTTGTTAGTTTGTGAAAGGTTGATGTGTGTTGTTCTCTCTCTCTCCCTCTCTTTCTTTCTCGCCTCCAAGGTTAGTTCTTCTGCTTGCCTTTATTTGCTTCAGTTTTGAACAAGCAGTTTGATTTCAGTTTTTTTTTTGCATTGTCAAAAAAATTAAGTCATTTTTTGCTTCAACCAGTTATTAGAAAAATATATTATGTTTGCCTTGTGAATAAGTTTATGAAAGAGAAAGAAAGAGATTAATAAAGATATATAATAACTTTTATATAGGGGTTCCCTGAGGTTATTTCAAAGGTTCCACAAGGATAAAAAGGTTGAGAAACATCACTCTAGAGTATCATCTGAAAGCTAATCATGATGTGTATTCAGGAACCTACAGTGGTACACGCAGTCTATAATAAGCCTTCAGTGTAATTTGTGTTTGATACTCTTCAGTGAGCAGTGGCATCCAATGATGTTCTAGAGGGTCTAAGCTATAGCGAGATATTGAGTAGGCTGGGACTCTATTCCTTGGAGCACAGAAGAATGAGGCGCAATCTTATGGAGGTATATGAAATCATGAGAGGAATAGATCGGGCATCTGCACAATCTCGTGCCCAGAGTAGGTGAATTGAGGACCAGAGGACAGGGGTTTAAGGTGAAGGGGAAACAATTTAATAGGAATCTGAGGGGTAACTTTTTCTCACAAAGGGTGGTGGGTGTATGGAGCAAGCTGTCAGTGGAGGTAGTTGAGGCAGGGACTATCCCAATGTTTACGAAACAGTGAGACAGTTACATGGATAGGTCAGGTTTGGAGGGATGTAGACCAAACGCGGGCACGTGGGACTAGTGAAGAGCAAGTTGTGGGTGGCCGAAGGCGTAGCCGGGTGGGCAAGTTGGGCCAAAGGGCCTGTTTCCACTCTGTATCTCTCCATGACTCTATGACTCTATGATGAAGAACCCATGTGCTGGTGGGAACAAGGTACTTTTAGATGGTTAAATGGGGCAGTCTTTACATACTCCAATGTCACACCATCCGACCAATTACATATTTTCATTTTATATTGAAATATGTACCATGGATATGGTAGATTAAAAAATTAGTGAAATTGACAAGAGTGATGGGGCTACAGGAATTGGTTGATTGGCTGATGAGAAGTACAGTTTATTTTTCTCTCTAAGTTAGGAAAATGGTTCAGGAAAATAGGAAATCAGTCCAGGTAATACTTTAATGAATTGATAATTGAAACATTATCCTCTACTCTCAATTCTTCTATCTCCACCGCATCTGCTCCCAAAGTGAGGTTTTCCACACAAGCTGACCTGAGATGTCCTCATTCTTTAGTGAATGTGATTTTCCCCCCTTCTATTATAGATGGGTCCCTCACACACGTCTCCTCTGTGTCCCATAGTTCTGCACTCACTCCCCCTCCAGACACATGGACAGAGTTCCTCTGGTCCTCACCTTTCACCCCACCAGCCTCCGCTGAATGACAATAAAGGCATTCAATTCAATTCAATTCAATTCAATCTAACACATCATTCAGGTGGGACGGAAGTTCACATGCACCTCCTCCCACCTCATCTACTACACCCGGTGTTCCCGATGTGGGCTCCTGAACATCAAACATAGACTCAGGCCGCCAAGGTCTACAGGATCTCCCAGTTGCTAACCGTTCTAACTCCCTATCCCATTCCCATACTGACCTTTCTGTCATGGGCCTCCTTCATTGCCAGAGTGAGGCCACAGGCAAATTTGAGGAACAACACCTCTTATTTTGTTTGGGTAGCTTGCAACCCAACGGTATGAAGGTTGGATTCTCTAATTTTATATGAACACTCCCCTCCTCGCCCCCATCCTCCACTAGAAGCCGGTAAACCAATTCCACAGTTCACAACCATGTATCCCTCTTGGGATTGCACCATCCTCAGCAACAGTTGGCTGAGGTCATCTGTTGCCAGCCCTGTGTCCTGGTCTTTCCTCCCCTCCCCCTCCAATGAGTCTGAAGAAGGGTTCCTATCTATTTTCTCCAGAGATACACAGAGATATTCTGTGTCTATCTTTGGTATAAACCAGGATCTACAAGTTATTTTTATTACAATCAATTACTTTATTTGTACTCAAGTAATCAATTAAATAAAAGCTGTGACTAATGAAAGTAAATAAAACAGTTCAGGGAACCTGGATGCTGGTCTTCGTGGACTTGATGGTAACCGTTAGTTGGCTTGTGAAAAGCTTGAGATTCTTAATCCTGTTAAATGCACAAACCTGCCCCGTGATCGTTACAGAATGTTTCTTGTGCCCTGGACAGCACAAGTGAAGAAAGTGTCACAAGTGTACAAGTGTCACAAGTGTAGAAAGTGTTTCTGAGACTTGAGCAAGAGCTGATTTTGCCACAGTGAGTCACACCAGCGTGGGACCAGTAATAAAACAGGCGCAAAGACGGATGAGGTCCCGCAGGTAATCTTAGGCAGCTGGAAAGATATTAAGACGTAGAATGAATTTATTACCCGGGCTACATGCCTGTATTCACAGAAATAGAATTTAGAGATAGACACAAAATGCTGGAGTAACTCAGCGGGACAGGCAGCATCTCTGCAGCGGTGGCGTTTCAGTCAAAACATTTCTTCAGACTTCGGTGTATCTTCAGTGTAAACCAGCATCTGCAGTTCCTTCCTACACAATAAAAGTTACAGCCCTGGTTCCAGTCATTAGCACAAGCTGGACAGGCCTCTGCTCAACATAAAATGTCTGAAGAAGTCAAGTCTGAAGAAGAGTTTTGCCCCGAAACGTCATTCTCTTTTCTCCAGAGATGCCTGACCCGCTGAGTTACTCCAGCTTTTTGTGTCTCATCTTAACAGATCAGGATTCAATAGCCCACATGGGGTTGGGGTGTTTACTAATGCTTTGTGAAGACTTTGAGCCAATACATCAGGAGAATGGATAAGGGGGTGCAACTTTAAAAAGGAGAGACAATGCTAATAAAGGACTGAGAGAGACTGATAGTCCCAGAAGCCCAAACAGTGCAACGTTAAATGGCAAATGACTGAGAAGGAAGCGAGAAGATTAAATTGTGATTTATTTTACATGGGTGTGGACACATAAAGCGTGGTAAATCGGGACGGTGGATGTAAAAGATAAGAAAGTAAGGAAATTGTATGAGAGGGGCAGAGAAGTAGAATATTGATGTCTTGTGAGATCATGGACTGGATTCATATGGTTAGAGCTCAGAAACAATATAGATGCCATTACATCCCACTGAATGTATTTTATAATGGGAAGAATATTGAAAAGAAAATCATGGAAAATTGCAGGGAAATACAAAAATGAGTAGTAATAATGAGTGATCAACAATCCTGA
This sequence comes from Raja brachyura, assembly GCA_963514005.1. Next base: position 37,903,459 of record OY740801.1, read on the forward strand.
TAAAAGGCATTGATTACGTGGCAAAGCGGGCAAAGAATTTCTCAGGTAAAACAATTATCTAGAACAACTTGTCAGCTCAGATGGCACCCGTAGAGAAAGAAATACACTTGTAATATTTCAGCTCAATGATCTGGGGGAGACTGTAAACTGAAAAGACACGGATGAAGACTGAGGAAGGAGACAAAATACTTCTGGAACCATGGGATACAAAAGCTGGCACCTGCGGGAAATTTGAAATAACAGAGAATACTGGAAACACCCAACATGTTAGCAATGCCTGTGGAGGGATTACGACGGAGTTTTTAATTTCTTAAAGTTTAGTTCAGAGATACAGCGCGGAAACAGGCCCTTCGGCCCACCGAGTCCGCACCGACCAGTGATCCCCGCACATTAACACTGCCGTACACATACTGGGGACAATTTACATTTATACCAAGCCAATTAACCTACATACCTGCACGTCTTTGAAGTGTGGGAGGAAACCGAAGATCTCGGAGAAAACCCACGCGGTCACGGCGAGAACGTACAAACTGCGTACAGATAGCACCGGTAGTCGGGTTCAATCCCGGGTCTCTGGCGCTGAAAACAGCGTAAGGTATCAACTCTACCGCTGAGCCACCATTAACATTATTGGTCGATGACCTTTCAGCATTAATGAACAGTAATAAAATTATTCAATTCATGATCAAGTACCATTGAAGTACCAATGAAGAACAAGGGAAGAGATAAGACTTTTGCCTTCCATCACAGCGAGGAGGTGTTGGAGATGCACTATGATGGATGTTTGTGTAAAGTGTGTTAAGTGTGTGTCTTGGTTTTTTTGTAATTGTTAAGACTGTAGAAAATGCAATTTCGTTCAAAGCAAGCTGTTTGAATGACAATCAAAGGCATTCTACTCTATTCTATGATTGTGACATGCCTAATTGGAGGATGCATTGTTGTTCCTCAAGCTTAAATTGGGGATCATTGGAACAGTGGAAGTTGTTGCACCTCCTGCAGCTGCGTGGACAGATGCTGGGCGAAGACAAGAGGATAGTGAGGGAAATGGAAGAGTAAACCAGAGGGTTGCAAAGGGATTGGTCCCTCCGGGGTGGTGAAGTTGCGGGAAGGGGAATTGGTGGTAGTGTACATTGAAAGTGTCAGGAATGACAGAGGTAGTGAAAGGCGACATTAAGAAGAACCCTATCCTTGATCTGGGTTCTCATGTTTATACTTTTAGTTTCTTAGTTTTAGTTTAGAGATACAGCGTGGAAACAGGCCCTTTGGCCCACCGGGTCTGCGCTGACCAGTGATCCCTGCACATTAACACTATCCTACACACACTAGGGACAACTTTTTTACATTTACCAAGCCAATTAACCTACAAACCTGTACGTCTATGGAGAATGGGAGGGAACCGAAGATCTCGGAGAAAACCCACGCAGGTCACGGGGAGAATGTACAGACTCCAAAACGTACAGACAGCACCCGGGCGGGATAGAACCCGTTTCTCCAGCGCAGTAAGTGCTGTGAGTCAGCAACTCTACCGCTGCGCCACTGCGCCGCCCTACTCAATCTCTGCTCCCTCAGCTCTCTCTGCTCTCTCAGGAGGAGAGGCGATGAGAGCAGAAGTTTAGCTGTAGTGGAGTTCAGTTTAGTTTATTGTCACGTGTACCGAGGTACAGTGAAAAGAAGTGGGAGGAATGTTGCTCCAAGCTCAGAACGATCTTGGCCAGTCTGTTTCTGACCCAAAGGAGATTCCCGTTGCTGGATCCAGCTGTGGGAAATAACATGAAACTGGGGATGCATTTACATAATGGTTGTAAAGTTTAGATTGGCTCTGGCAACAGATAAGGAACCATCTATTATATGGAATTATTATATATGGAAGTTGTTGCATCTCCTGCAGCTGCATGGACAGATGCTGGGCGAAGACAAGAGGATAGTGATGGAAATGGAAGAGTAAACCAGAGGGTTGCAAAGGGATTGGTCCCTCCGGGGTGGTGAAGTTGGGGGAAGGGGAATTGGTGGTAGCGTACATTGAGTGGCAGGAATGACAGAGGTAGTGAAAGGCGACATTAAGAAGAACCCAATCTTGATCTGGGTTCTCCTGTTTACACTTTTAGTTTCTTAGTTTTAGTTTAGAGATACAGCGTTATTATATAACATTTAAGGGGGGGGGGCTCATATAAACGATTGACAATATTTTGCTGATAAAGTGGAATCAAAATATTAGTAGGCAAAACTGTAAAAGAACAAAGGAGCGTTTTACGATGTGATGGCTCGTATATCGTCTAGATATATCACTGCAAGAGGGAGACTATATCAACCAAAATGTGTAAGAAGGAACTGCAGATGCTGGTTTAAACTGAAGATAGACACAAAAAGCCGGAGGAACTCAGCGGGACAGGCAGCATCTCTGGAGAGAAGGAATGGGTGATGTTTTCGGGTCGAGACCCTTCTTCAGACTGGTTAGGGATAAGGGAAACAAGAGATATAGATAGTGATGTGGAGAGATAAAGAACAATGAATAAAAGATATGCAAAAAAGTAACGATGACAAAGGAAATGGTCCATTGGGAGCTGTTTGTAGTGTGAAAATGAGAAGGTATTTTTATAATTTATTTGTGTGACTTGGGTGGGGGAGGGATAGAGAGAGAGGGACTGCTGGGGCTACCTGAAGTGAGAGAAATAGTAAGATTAAATGAGAACTTACCAGTTCGAAGTTTGATCTTATTTTATGAGGAGTTACGATGAGGGATTACGTGAAGACCCCGCCAGCATGCATGCGTGACATTCTTCAAAGCAACGGTGTGAAATCACAGATAGTAGAGTCGACCGAAGATAGTAAGATAAGAGAACTAACATACCAGTTGACCTTATAATAGAGGGTTGGGAGCAGAGGGCACGTAATCCCACATCGTAACTCCTCATAAAATAAGGATCAAACTTCAAACTGGTAAGTTCTCGTTTAATCTTACTATTTAACTTCGGAGTCACGTGAGTGACTATGTGAAGGCTTCAAAGCTCTGTGATTCCATGCCCTGGAACGAGTCCATGCTCACACACTGCCATAATAACCAATGGAGTAAGTATGTTAACGTATTTCAGACTTGAAACAGTGCTGAAAAACAATAATGTATTTATTTAACAAATAATAATAATAACCCCTAACTTTGGGGAAAATTATAACACAGAACTTAAAATAGTGTCTGCAAATATCTCAGGAGTGGCCACAGGTTTGTCATAAAACCGCTGGAAAGTTGTTTCATTGGACCAACCCGCCGTTGCAAGGATGTGGTCCATAGGAACTTCCATCATCCTCGCCACTGATGTAGCCACAGCCCTGGTATAATGAGATTTTAAAATATCAGTGTCCACCCCTGCTGCACCTAACACCACCCTGAGCCATCTTGAGTTGGTCTGCATGGTTACTCTGTGATGAGGACGTTTAGAACTCATCAATAGAACCATTTCCTTTCCCCTGAGACTTTTGGTGACCTCCAGGTAATGTAGAAGGTGGGTCACTATGCATAGGCGTCTATCTACGGGATAAGCCAGGAACTCCAATTAGAGGCCAGATAACCCAGGCCTGTTCTGTTTAAGTAACTCATAGATGTGAAAGGTTACCTTATTTTGGGATGTCACCATGGCGTCCAATCTTAGTTTGTGCAGTGACTGGACCCGCTGCGCCGTTAGAAGTGCCATCAGCATCACTATTTTGTACGTGAGTTTGGTTAGTGAGAGGGTCGTGGCTGGTGCCCAATCTCTCAGAAGGGTCAGGACAATGCCAATATCCCAGGTCTGGGAATATCGAGGCCTGGGGGGGGGGGGGATTTGAGTTAAAAATACCCCTCATGTGTTTTGACACCAGAGGGTGAGATCCTACTCCATGGTGTTCTAACCCCTGTCCCAGGTATAAGGATAGGGCACTTCTTGCGCAGTTGATGCCACTATAACTCAAGCCTTCATCGAAATGTAGACTTGCCAGGAACTCCAGCTCATCCGTGATGTGTTGTAAGTAGTGTCTGTCCTGGTACAAAATACCTTCCATTTTTTGATATAGGTGAGGTACTGTTTCCTGGTGGACTCTCTGCATGATGCCACGTTGCATGATTTCCCCATTCATGGTTCGGTCTGACAGCCCAAATTCCAGGAGAGGTCTTTTCAAATCCTGCAAACCAACAGGTTTATTCTGTCATGGCACGGATGACTCCCGTTACAGGATGTACCAGCAAACTCGGGTGTTTACAGATTGGAATACATGGCTCTGAGACCATGTCAAGTACCACAGGGAACCATGGCTGAGTAGGCCAATCGGGTACCACCAAAATACCTAATGCGGAGTCTTGTTGAATTTTGAATCTACCTCACCCGACTGATGAGGTAGAACGGGGGAAATGCATAGAAAAACAAATACCCCCAGTGTAGCGAGAAAGCGTCCATCGCTACTGCCCCAGGGTCTGGTTCCCATGCAACATATGTTGGTATCTTTGCATCAAGTCTTGATGCAAAAAGGTCGATATCTGGCGTTCCATACCGAGCTACAATGTCAGTAAATACCTGGTGGTCCAACATATATTCGGTGTTGTCATTGAATTTGCGTGACCTGGTGTCCACCACTATTGAGCTTACCTGGAAGGTAAGTAGCTGATATGCAAATGTTTCTTTCTATGCACCAGTGCCAGATTGAATTGACCAATTCATCACAAGATATCGACTTAATTCCACCCATATGATTAATGTACGCCACCACGTGCAGATGGTGCATGTCTGAACAGTAAGACTGAAGTCCGTGAAATGCTCCCAACCTCTCTAGATGATTGATACCCAGTGCCTGAAGTAAGGTTAACTCATGTGCTTTCCATCTACCACCACAACTGGAGGTGGTATTGGTTGCTCTCCAGCCGTCAGTTTGTAGCACAACTGAAGGGTTAGTGACTGTGATGGGATTAGAACAATGTCGAACATTGCTAATCCACCATCGCAATTCCAATTTTGCTTTGGCTGGTAACTGCATTGGCCTGTCAAAATGGCCTGCATGGTGTTTGAGTGCTGCAATTTTGGCCTTTGTAGATTTTGGTAATGTAAGGGTCCAAATTGTGTGGCTGGAAAGGCAGCCACGAGCTTCCCAATTACCCAGGCTACTTGCCAAATATATGGGTTACTGACGCAAACAAGGCTGTTACATGCCTCTATCAAGTCTGTTGCTTTGTCCATTGGCAAGATGACAGACATGTCACCTTGACATATGAACAGAGTCAATCATGAACCCCAAATAATCCAGTCACAGAAGGCATTAACTTGGATTTGTCTGGATGGATGATAAATCCCAATTTTTGAAATAGGAGCTTGGTGGCTGAGACAGCCAATTTAGCCAATTCCAAAGTTTTCCCCACAATTAGGATGTCATCAAGATACGCCATGACAATATGTTTTTGTTTCCGAAAAAATGCCAATACTGGTTTCAATATTTTAGTAAACAATCTGGGGGCTGATGTTAATCCATTAGGCAGCGCTTTATACTGCCAGGGCTGCCCCATCCAGATACATTTCAAATATCTGCGGTGATCTTTGTCTATTGGTACTGAGTATTTTGCATCTTTTAGATCTATGCAAGCCACGAAGTACCCCTTGGAAACTAGTTGTTTAGTAGTAACAAAAGTTTCCATTTTGAAGTGGATGTACTGCACAAAAGTATTCAGTTGTGTCAAGTCAATAATGATGTGGCATCCGTCATATTTTTTGTTTTTGGTGAAGATGTTTGATGCAAACTCAAGAGATTCATGTTTGGTTTTCTCTATTACTCCTTTTGCATGTAGCCTTAACAGTTCCGCATGACCTTCCACTTTCTCTTTTTGTGAAAGTACAAAATTTCAACTAGGTGCATGTTGAACCGGAAGGAGGAGTTTGTCAACAAATTCAATTTTGTATCCCTGAATACTGTGCAGTATGAAAAGATCAGAAGTTATAGAACTCCATGCATCCCTAAACAAGTGTAACCTTCGCCAAACCTGTGAAGAAGTTACACATGTTATGTTCCGATGGGCAACCAGACCCACCTACCTCCATGGTTACCGGTGGTGCTGTGTTGGTTTTCTCCGTCCTTGGTTCCTGGGAGGTGGAGGCGCTGTGGTGTGGGGTTGGCGCATCTTCCAGGAAGGCCGTTCTGGGACATGGCCTAAAAAAGACCTTTGTGTAGGTTATACAGCCTTCGAGCTTTCACCAGCTGTTCTTTCGCTGTGATAACGCGGCCTGCTGGTGGATGCGTAGGGGTGCTGCCGCCGAATGTATGAGGACCTGGTAGTGGCCGGCACCTTAATCATGCCGACGGCCTTTGCCTCTTTGTCGAGGTCTTTTACCTGTTTGGGCAGGTTGTCCCCGAACAACAGAGTAGGCGGCTGTGCACTGCTGGTTCTACACAACCCCGCAAACTTTGGGTTTAGTGTAGGTCGGATGGCACTCTTCCTGAAACAGTTGATCTCAAATTGAACATTACAGAAGAGTGCCAGAGCATCCTGTTGCTCCTCCGACATATCTTTTCCATCTACTGACCTGGCAAAAGCTGTAATACCCGAGGCCAGTAGTTTGAGGATTTTCTGCATTTTAACTTCCTGGCTTCTGATGCCAGGACTGATATTTCCCCAGATGGGGTTATTTACCGCAGGCACATTGAGGGAGATGCAGTTTTCTGCAGCTAGATATTAGGCTGTCATGTCGTTCATAGCTTGTTCTTGTAGCTGATGCGTTGTTAAGTAATTTATACTGGCTGTGGCTGCAACAGCAGTCCCTTCTGTGAGGGCATCGCAAACTTGGACACCATCCCGAGTAGCTTCTCTTCTTGCACCCCTAGCACGTTGGATTCTTCTGCCAACTTGCCCTCTTCAGAGTTAGCCCAGACCTGACTCCCTATGCTGCCCTGCGAAGAGGGTGAGACATTTGGCAGCCCTGTAAAGGGTACTGCCGTGTGTCTGCTAGGAGACCCACGGTGTCCAGACTCCTGCTGGAGTAGGTCACGTTGGAGCAACTGCTCCACCATCCGCTCCATGCGGGATAATCGACCGCCATCGCTACCTTCGAGCCCGGACCCTGCCGAGTCAACGGGATTGCACGACTTTGCCGCCGGTCCGAGGGTGTTGCGGCGTCAAGTCGGGGGCTGCCGCTTGTACAACGAGCAGCTCTGGAGAAGTCGGCCACTGCTGACTGCCCGCGTTCCCGCGGCCCTCCGCAGTCAGTCTCGAAGCGGCCCATTTGGACTTGCGAGATTTGTCCATGGTGGGGTACTCTGTAACAAAAAGCACAACAAAGTGCCCAAAAACGACCTCAGGATAGTAAATACTCACCTGAAGGTCCGTTTTAAACTTACCGGTGGAGGAGCGACCCTCCTCCCTGCCTGTCGCTTCGCAATGCGTTCGACGATATGTCGCGCATGCCTGCTGGTGGGGTCTTCACGTAGTCACTCACAAAGTAAAATCAATATTCACACCACTGGGCTGTAAGCTGCACAAGCGAAATATGAGGTGCTGTTCCTCCAATTTGCATTTAGCCTCACTCTGGCAATGGGGGAGGCCGAGGACTGAAAGGTTGTGATAGAAGGGTCTCGACCCGAAACGTCGCCTATCTACTTCGCTCCTTAGATGCTGCTGCACCCGCTGAGTTTCTCCAGCCTTTTGTGTAACGAGGACAGAAAGGTCTGTGTAGGAATGGGAAGGAGAATTAAAGTGTCCAGCAACCGGGAGATCAGGTAGGTTCACGTGGGCTGAGCGAAGGCGTTCCGAGAAACGATCGCCCAGTCTGCACTTGGTCTCGCCGATGTATAAGTGTCCACGTCTTGAACAACAGATACAGTAGATGAGGTTGGAGGAGGTGCAAGTGAAACTCTGCCTAAACTGAAAGGATTGTCGGGGTCTCTGGACCCCGAGTTGAGGAAGGAGGTATAGCGACAAGGGTTGTATCTTCTGCGGCTGCAGGGGAAGGTACCAGGGGAGGGGGTGGTTTGGGTGGGGAGGGATGAGTTAACCAGGGAGTTGCGAAGGAAATGGTCTCTGCGGAAGGCGGAAAGGGGTGGAGATGGGAAAATGTGGCTGGTGGTGGGATCCCGTTGGAGATGGCGGAAATTTCGGCAGATTATGTGTTGTCAACAAGCAAAGCTCCACATATGATGAACCAGAAAATGAGAGTGAAAGCATTTGAAAATATCAGCTCATCTGATATCTCACTGACATCCAGTTTTTGCAACTTCAGTAGCATCTTTATCCTGTGATAATGGAAAGTGCAAGGAAGCACTATTGTGCATTGTGCTTTTACTTTGCTAATTGTCCTTGCCCCTTATATACGACTAATGTGCCTATTTACAACTTTTGGATTCTCCTTTATCTTAGCTGTCAGTCTGTCCTCATCATCGCTCTTTGCATCTTCTATTTCACTTCTGTTCTAATATTTCTCTATTCAGTCTGACTCTCACGTATTATCAACCTGACATCTGCCATACACCCATTTTCCCTGCTTCATTGCATTTGCTTGCTCATTCATCATCCACCGCGCTCAGTTTTCTGTTGATTTACCATTCCCCCCTGTAAGAATGCATCTCCATTGTGCATGAACAATCATCTATTTAAAGGTCAGATTGGATTTTTGCCTGCCAATCTTTCATTCCAATGTATCCTACCATATATGTTTTAATCTTCTTAAATAAGCCTTCCCTCAGATAAGTACTATTACTGTAGATTGGTCCCAATCTTTTTTTTAATCTAAATCTTCCAATGCAATGATGATTGTTACTCTATGTCCCTAATTGATTCATCACTCCCATCTTGTTATCTTGATCAAATAACTGTTGCAAGGATAAGCACAGCGAACGCAGGCGATTCAGCTTAACCTTGGCAATGCGAAAGCAGCTCGAGACAATCATCTCGGGCAAAATTAACAGCCACTTGGACAAGTGTGGATCAATACAGAAAAGTCAGCACAAATTTGTTAAAGACAAATTGTATTTATCCAACGTAAATGTTTTTTTCATGAGGTAATAGAGATGGTTGAAGATGTGTACACGGGCTTTCATCAGGCGCTTGCCATATCATCTGCTTGTCAGAAAAATTGAAGACCAAGGAATGAAGGAGGAATGACAAAGTAAATCCGACATTGGCTAAGGGTGAAGAAATAGAGAGTAATGGTGAATAATTGTTGTTCTGGGCTGGTTAGTTTAATTTAATTTAGTTTAGTGTCACGTGTACCAGTAGATGGTACATAGTGGCATTCCCTAGGGATTCGTCCAGATCGATAGCTTTTCTTGGTACAGATTACTGACTTGGACCAATGCCAATCGTATATGATACAAAATTGGACATTTGCTAAACAGTGAGGAAGATAGTGATAAACTTCAAAAATGTTGTTAGAATGCACAGATAAAATGTAACACACTGATGGGCCTGCCCCACTTAGGCGATTTTTCACGCGACTGCCAGCGACTGTCAAGTTGCCGGCAGTCGCCTGAAAAACCAGCAACTGGAACAGCGACTGTCAAGAATGGAACACACAAACACATCGTTTCCTTCACCGGCCTGTCATGCAGGCGCGGGACACGGCAAGCAGGGGGAGCGCTGTCTGAGTGAAATTCACGGTGCAAGGCCAAGGTGATACCCGATGAACAGGAAGGTTGGCGCTGTAATTAAGACGGCTAAAGCACAGTGTACGGTGTCCTTTAAAAGAGGGGGCGAGAGGATGGGGGGGGGGAGAGGGAGGGGGGTTGAGAAGGGGGAGAAGGGTGGAGAAGGGTGGAGAAGGAGTGGAGACAACTTTTAAGAAGCCACGGCTGTGAAGTTCGGCGGACATTTAACATTACCGGTTATCCTTGGTTCTCAAAACTACTGCTTACGTTTTTTCCCCCCAATGAGCCAATGAAGTTCACAGGTCAGCACCGGCTACAACCTACGAGAACCTTCGACCTCCTGGCAACCCACTAGGACCTCCTGGTGACACACCTACCACACGATTCCTCTCGCTACTCTCCATGGCGGCTTCATTCTAATTTTTCAACATCAGATTCAGTACCCTGTTCCTGTTGTTTCACCGTATACCTTGATTCCATTAGCCCTAAGAGCTAAATCTAACTCTCTTGAAAACATCCAGTGAATTGGCCTCCTATGGCAGAGAATTCCACAGATTCACAACTCTCTGGGTGAAAATATTTTTCCTCATCTCTCTGTGAAAAAGTTTTTCCTCATACTAAATGAAGGTAAACAAACAGAGTGGCCAAGCTAAATTATACCTGAATATTAGAAAGCGGCCAGAGAGGTTGAGAAATTATTAAGATATTCAGAGATTACTCTACGAATCTAAGATGATGCGCAGGATGTCCAAGAAGGAAGTGTATTGAGCTTCTCTAAAGCACTTGCAATTAGGTTGTTGTGTCCAATCCTGGCCACTATAATTATGGAAGCAAATGAAGGGAAGAAAATGAAGGAATTCCAAGAGAATGTTCGCTGGATGAAGGATTTCGCATATACGGATAGGTGGGAGTAGCAGGAGTTGCTTTCCTTGGAGAAGGAAGATTGAGAAGAAATTTGAATCATGGCAAAGAAATTGTTCAAATTGGTGGAAAGTCATTAATAAGAAAACAAATGCTTAAAGTGACAAACAAAACACTAACAGGTGCAAAAGGACTTGGGAATGCTGGTGCGGCATGGTTAAATGATTAATTTGCAAGCTGGATTGCTAATGCAATGTTAGCATTCATTTCGAGAGGACTAGAATATAAAAGCAGGGATGTAATGCCAAGGCTTACTAGGCACTGGTTAGACCACATTTGGAGTATTGTGAGCAGTTGTAGGCCACATACCTGGCACTGGAGAACGTCCAGAAGAGGTTTACGAGGGATGTGTGAGTTCGCATATGATGAGCGTTCGATGGATCTGGGCCTGTACTCGTTGGAGTTGAGAAAGATTTGGGGGGGATCTCACTGAAGCTTACCAAATAGTGAATGGCCTGGACAGGTGGCTGTGGAGGTCATGTCATTGGGTAATTTTAAAGTTGAGATTGACAGGTTCTTGATTTATAAGGGTGTCAAAGGTTAATGGAGAGCAGACAAGAGAATGGGGTTGAGAGAGAAAGATGGATCAGCCACGATTGAGCGGCAGAGTAGACTCAATGGGCCGAATGCCCTAATTCTGCTCCTGTGAACTTATGAAAAGGAGAATAAGGAAAACCTTTTTTTTCATCTATCAGACGTGAATTGAAAGCACCATGTCGTAAGTTGGTGCAACTAGCTTCAATCATGGATTTCAAATAGACATTTGCAGAGAAATATTAATGAAATGGGACTAACAGGATTGCTCTTGCAAAAAGCCAGCATAGGCTTGTAGAATTATCTGTACTGATAACAAATTCCAGCTTTGTAGATGGGATTTTGCATATAATTCTCTCTGCACTCGGTTCTGTGGATGAATACCCTGTACAGGCAACCCTTGGTTTACTTAAACATTCTGCCCCTCGGCCAATTTCACCAGAAGTCAGTAACATCCATTTTCTATGACTACTCGCATTGTATCACTCATTCATTTCATCGAGTAATCACCTGAGTGCAACCTATAATTAAACTAATTTTACTATGTACTGTATCCAGCCATTTATGAATACATTAAATATTATTCTCTTTATTAGCTTGAAACAAATCTTTTAAAATGTATTGCTGCATTTGCGTAAAGTCAGATTTTTGTAAGTCAGGTCATTCCCAGCCCCGGGGAGCCCCTGTCTTTCTGCTAGTTATTTCTGGAGCTGCGGGACAATCAGGGAATTCACCACAAGCTAACAGAAGGCTAGTCTAGCTGCCTTCATGCCCGCAGAAGATAGGGCAGCAAGAAAGAGTGCAGATCTCTGTGGCCACAGGGGAAGGTAGACAGCGTATGAGATGGAGGCCCACACACACTTGCAGGGTGGAACATCTTTTAAATGAGGGACAATGTGCCCGGCACTTTTGCTCCACCATTCCATTGCTCTGGCTATCAACGTTATCAGGATCGTACTGGGTCACACAGTAGGAAGGCATGTAACATTTGTCCGACCTACCCAGCATGCATAAACATGTAGGTGAAGAATCGCCAGACGTGAGCTCGATGTCCCGGATGGTAGACCAGAGGACTCTTTATGTAGTCTGGGTGGTAAGTCTGCAGAACCCACTTGTTCAGCATGGCCCCATAGCAGATAAATATAATAATCTGGAAGAGAAATTACCATTAGTGATCTACATATTCCATCCAGTCTACAGAAAGTCTCCACAAATCAAACCCCCCAATCTATAAAACATAGTTAAAAGGAATATAATAAATTGGTAAAAAACAGACTACCAAATGTGTATAAATAAATAAATAAAATAAAAATAAATCATTTGCAGGTTCACAGACATTTTTTTATCCCTTCCAAGTTACTCTATATACTGAATAATCTATCTTTCAGCCTTTAGCAGAGAAATTTACATTCAGGCCACACCAGCCCGACTTTACAAAAAGTGAGTATTCTGCACAGTCCAAGCCCCAAACAGACCTATTAAAAACCAAAGCCCATGGACTCAATTAGCAACTACCTACATACTTAGAACAAGTTAAAATAATCTTTTAGGCAAATTGCCATCTCAAGCTGCACTGGCACAAAGATCAGTTCAATGCCCGTCTCATTTCATGTTCACAGAACTTTACTGTGCAACTTATTGATTGTCACATGCCCTGTACAACAACAAAAAGGGCAATTTTAATTATGGGCAATATTAGCGTATGCACCTTTTCAATAGACAAATGGAACAGAACTGCACCTAAACAGCCCCTTCAGCCCAAAATGTCCACGCCAAGCTAATGCCATTAAACTAATCCCCTCTGCTTATACATGATCCATACCATGAATTCCCTTGATATTAATGTGCCTATCTAAAGACTCTTAAAAGTCACAATCATATCTGCCTCCAACACCACCACCCCGGCGGTGCATTCCAGGCATTCACAACTGTTTATGTAAAAGAAATTAGCATGCACATCTCCTCTAAATTTTGCCCCTCTTAAATCTTTAGCACCGAGTGTACGACATTTCCACCCTGCGACAAAGGTTCTGACTGTCTACCCCTTCTATGCCCCGCAGATTGTTATATACGTATGCCAGGTCTCCCCGCAACCTCCAGCGTTCCAGCGGAAACAACCCACGTCCGTCCAACAGTCTCTCCCTGTAGCTAAAGGGCCTGTCCCACTGTACAAGGTAATTCAAGAGTTCTCCCGAATTCTCCCCCGATTCGAGCTCATGCAATGTACGTAGCGGGTACGTAGGGGCTCGTACGAGTAAAAAGTAACCATTTTTTTCATCACGAGTATTTTCTTACACAGTGTTGAAACAAAAGCCTCGAGTTTACCGGATTTCCCGAGTACCTACCGTTACTTGTACGAGCCGCTACGAGGCATCCACGAGCTCCTACGTACCCGCTACGTACATTACACGAGCTCGAATCAGGGGAGAACTCGGGAGAACTCTTGAAACACCTCATAGAGTGGGACAGGCCCTTTATCCTGTCTAATGATTTTCTGGACCTTCCCCAAAGCCTCCACATTCTTTCCACCATGGGCCAACCAGAACTGCGCACAATACTCCAAATGTGACCCAACCAGTGGCCGATCGTGCTCCAACATGACATCCTGATTTTTATACTCAATGTACTGACCATTGAAGGTAAGCATACATACACCTTCTTTACCACTCTATCTATTTCTGTCAGCCCTCACTACATCAATGCTGTTAAGGGTTCTGCCATCAGCTGTATACCTTCCCCTTACATCCGGCCTCCCAAAGTGCAACACCTTACACTTGCTCGGATTAAAGTCCATCTGCCTTTTCTCCACCCATGTCTGTAACTGATCTATATCCCACTTTTACTTTGACTGTCTTCCACGACTCCAGCAGTTGCAAACTTACTAATCAACCCATTTACACTTACGTCCATTGTTTATATATATTACAAACAACAGGGGAACTCCGCTGGCCACATACCTCCAGCTAGAATAATTCCCTTCCACCACACTGCTCTGTCTTCATTGAGTATGACAGTTGTGAATCAAAATGACCAAGTCACCATGGTCATTTGCATTGTAATCTTGTGCATTTCGTTGTCTCTGTACTGTACACTGACAATGACAATTAAAATCTGAATCTGAATCTGAATCTGATTAGTCTACTATGGGAGGCTTTGTCAAACGCCTTACTAAAATCCATGTAGACAACATCCACTGCCCTAAAGCCATCTATCATCTTTGTCAACTAAACAAAACTCAATCAAATCCCTAAAACCTGTCGTCGATAAAGCCATCCTGACTTGAAGGGCCAAATGGCCGACTCCTGCACCTATTGTCTATTGACCATCGTTATTTAACCCATTCTCTTCCAACTGTAGCACGTATCGTTGTTGAATCATTAACACTTAAGGTGCATTGCTCTTCAAAATCAAACCTTGCTGTATGTCCCTCGTTATTTGATTTAAAGTATTTTGAGAGGTTCTGCAGTCACAATAAGATGCTTTGTAAAAACAAATTATATCTGAAGTAATGCATGTCAATGATCATATCAATGATTTGGATGAGAATGTACAAGGCAGGATTAGTAAATTTGCAGATTATACTGAAGAGGGTGGTATTGTAGATAGCAAAGATGAATATCAATGGTTAGAGCAGGATTTTGATCAATTGGGCAAGTGAGCAGAGGAATGGTTAATGGAGATAAATGTGAGGTCTTGCACTTTGGGAAGTCCAACCAGATATGTAAATGACAGAGCACAGGGGAGTGCTCTGTGCAGAGCGGAAGGATCTAGGAGAGCAGGTACATAGTTCCTTGAAAGTGGCATCACAGGTAGACAATAGACAATAGACAATAGGCAATAGATGCAGGAGTAGGCCATTCGGCCCTTCGAGCCAGCACCGCCATTCAATGTGATTATGGCTGATCATCCCCAATCAGTACCCCGTTCCTGCCTTCTCCCCATATCCCCTGACTTCGCTATCCTTAAGAGCCCTATCTAGCTCTCTCTTTAAAGCATCCAGAGAACCTGCCTCCAGCGCCCTCTGAGGCAGAAAATTCCACAGACTCACAACTCTCTGTGAGAAAAAGTGTTTCCACGTCTCCGTTCTAAATGGCTTACCCCTTATTCTTAAACTGTGGCCCCTGGTTCTGGACTCCCCCAACATCGGGAACATGTTTCCTGCCTCTAGCGTGTCCAAACCCTTAACAATCTTACATGTTTCAATAAGATCCCCTCTCACCCTTCTTAACTCCAGAGTGTACAAGCCCAGCCACTCCATTCTCTCAGAATATGACAGTCCTGCCATCCTGGGAATTAAGCTTGTAAACATACGCTGCACTCTCTCAATAGCAAGATTGTACTTCCTCAAATTAGGGGACGAAAACTGCACACAATACTCCAGGTGTAGTCTCACCAGGGCCCTGTACAACTGCAGAAGGACCTCTTTGCTCCGATACTCGACTCCTCTTGTTATAATAGATAAGGTGATCAAGAAGGTTTTCGGCACATTGGCCTTCAGTATAGAAGTTCAGCACAGCCAGAATATTGTGTCCAGTTTTGTTCACCATGCTACAGGAAACATGTTGTTATGCTGGAAAAAGTGCAGAGAAGATTTCCGAGGCGATTGCCAGGACTTGAAGGACTGAGCTATGGGGAGAGGATTAGGCCTTTATTCCTTGGAGCAGATAAGCTCCAAGGAATAAGCTTCCTTATCTGTGATGTCAGATAATCTTATAAAAGTGTATGAGATCATGAGAGGAATAGATTAGATGTGCAGGGTCTTTTACCCAGAGTAGGGGAATCGAGAACCAGAGGACATAGGCTTAAGGTGAGAGGGGAAAGATTTAATAGGAATCTGAGGGATAAATTTTTCACACAGTCAGTGGTGGGTATATGAAATGAACTGCCAGAGGAGGTGGTTGAGGCAGAAAATATAACAACTTTAAAATACATTTGGACAGATACATGGATAGGAAAGTTTTGAGGTATATAGGCCAAAATCAGTCAGGCGGGTCAAGTATAGATGGGGCACCTTGATTGGAATGGGCAAACTGGGCTGAAGGGCCTGGTTCCATGCTATATGACTCTGCCTTCACATTGTTGCAGAAATTCATTGCCATTCACCAACATTTACAATGTGCAAGCAAATGCGACCTTGAGATTTTCGTTGTTGCCTTTATTCATAAGTTGCGCTGTTCTGCAGACTACCCCACCACAATTAACTTAACTGATTTGACATGTCGAGATATTTATGAACTGCTCCTGCACTGATGCAAGAGAGCATTTATAATGAGAAGTAAACTATATTTATTCTATGGGTTAAAAAATGACTTTACGCATGTAGGTCATAGTTCCCTCAGATAAAAATATCTAAGCATTAATGAATGAAAATAAGAAAGAATAACACTTTTTATATATAATATGCTAATTCATCTCGGTGCTCTATAAAATGTGTGCTGGTTTTCAGATTGAGAATTATTTTAAATGTGCTGTGATGCTAATGATGTTAGTGCTTTTGGATCGGAGGTATCTCGTTAAATTAACGTGTCATTGAAAAAGTACTAAGAAAAATAGGCAAATTCACTCCACAATGGTTACTAAAACTTTGTGGCCAACTCTTCAAAATCAGTGAGATTTTCATGATAAAAAATTAATGTATGTCAATTTATCCTATTCCTCTGGTAATTAATTAGATATTTAATTTAGTTCAATAAAATGTTAATTTAATTTCAATTCTTGCCGTTCGCTTTTCATAAATAACATTTGATTTAATATAAGCTGTCCACTGATACTTGCCTAAGTTACAATATTTTCATTGTCGTATAAAAGGAACTAAATATGATAACATACCAATTCTGCATTGTAGGACAAAGAAGTCTCGTTCTAAGTGTTATACCTATTTTTTTCATTTCAGACTTTCAATGATTGCAATCCCCCTCAAATAATCTTTATTGCACAAATAAATACGTTGTTCAAACAATACATCAGTCAACAAAACAGGAATAAACATTGAAATATAGAAAATAGGTGCAGGAGGAGGCCATTCAGCCCTTCGAGCCAGCACCGCCATTCAATATGATCATGGTTGATCATCCAAAATCAGTACCACGTTCCTGCTTTTTCCCCCATATCCCTTCAATCCATTAGCGTTAAGAGCTATATCTGACTCTCCCTTGAAAACACCCAGTGAATTGGCCTCCGCTGCCTTCTGTGGCAGATAATTCCATAGATTCACAACTCTCTGGGTGAAAAGGTTTTTCCTCATCTGTCCCTTATTCTTAAACTGTGACCCCTGGTCCTGGACTCCCCTAACATCGAGAAAATTTTCCCTAAGAAAACATATTTTGAAGTATTTAAAAAGTCTGGGACAGGATTACTTGATGAAATAACTTTTTATTTTAAAATATATTCTTTATTATTACTTTATATTCTATTATATTTGAAATATATTTTTCTGTGGCATCCATAATATATTAACATAAGGCTCACTTTTGAAATTAAAATTATTATATTAGGATAGATTCTGACACCCAGTCATGGTTTCAATTACTTTATCCTTCTCAGAATTGTTACAAATATTTAAAGTTTCCAGATTCTCAAGCTGGGAGAGATTTCAACTTATAAACCAAGATACAGAAACAATTCCTAATATGAAAAGTATTAAGATTTGTTCAAATTTCAATGATCGTATTACTTGCATGATGAATAAAAAGCCAATTTTCTCAATTTTCACTCTTTTTCCCACTACATAGAACTACACAAAGGTAACAACAAAATCGATGAGGCGTTTAGCTTTTGCACGTTCCATTCAAATATCTTTGCCAACAATCTGTTCATTATGATGAGGCAGTAGCTGGTCCTTGGCAAGAACCTGGCCCCATTTTGGATTATTTGGAATCAATGTGAACATAAAAAAAGCTCTTAAAAATAAATTCTCATCCCTTAATCACACCATCTTGATTGATGGGTGGGTGGTTTTTAACCACATTATAAAGTGGTCACCAATAAATAGCTGTGTGTGCGTGCATGCATGTTTATACACACACGTGTGTGTGGGCGTGCTTGTGCGTGTGTGTTTGTGTCTGAGGAGAAATAATGTCCCATTCTTACAATGACTCCAAGATGAGAGAAATTTGATAATCTCACAAATGGATATTTCAAGTGTAGGAAGGAACTGCAGATGGTGGTTTGCACCAAAGATAGTCAAGGGATATGGGGAGAAGGCAGGAACTGATTGTGGATGATCAGCCATGATCACAGTGAGTGGTGGTGCTGGCACAAAGGGGCTGAATGGCCTACTCCTGCACTTATAGATCTATTGTCTATTGTCTAAAATGGTGGAGTAACTCAGCGGGAAAGGCAGCATCTCTTGAGAGAAGGAATGGGTGACATTTCAGGTCGAGACCCTTCCTCAGAGCTGTCTGTCCCGCTGAGTTACTCCAGCATTTTGTGTCTATCTACGGATATTTCAGCATGGATTTTGACATTTGTTTGAAGTGATGGCAAAAAATGAAGGAGTTCAGATGAACCTTCACTGGTAGAAAATCAGCAACACATCTCCTCATGCTCCCAGGATGACTCAATCAATTCCCACCTCATATATTTGGTATTTAAAGCATTGGTGGATTTTCCTCTTTAATTTTCATCCAGAATAGCAAGATTACAGATATTTATTGCAAACTCTTTTGGAGTTCATTTCTAATACTTGCTGTCATCATTTTTGAGTTTAAAAAGGGAAAGCAATGGAAAAGAGACAATGTATTGGCAGGGCTATACTCAACCTGATATTAACCTGAATGATGGTGAGGACTGTCATGAAGAGAGGTGGTGGGCAACCTCGATACTGGCTGTAGTACCAGCGTCTGTCCACCTCGCATGGCAGGATCTCATATGCTACATGCCTCACCAAACGCTTGTAGAAGGTCAGGCCAGGTTCGTCGAGCAAGAATTCACGTGGCAGGTTGCGGTGCCCATTGGATATTGCTCTTCGGAAGCTGCTTGAGCGCTTGCTGCTCATCTGCAACAAGAGATGAAGGGGGCCTGTGAAAATAGCGAACACAAAATCACAAAGAAACATCAGAAAAATCAGCACCAGACTGACGTGCAGGCACACATCACACATCAAAGCAACGCAAGCACACACACAACGAGCAGACTGTCACAGATACACAGGTCGGATTTAATCCACACACCAGACTGACACAAGCATGACTGACACACACTAGACTGAAACAAAGTGTGCAAATTGACACAGTTGTGTGAACACCAAGCCACCATCCAAGGGAGTACACCAGGTCAACATGTACACAGCAATGCCTACATACACACTCGCACATACACTCACCCTCTCACAGACACATACACTCACACACACACACACACACAAAGTACATACTCACGCATTCTCTACTGGATAGACTAAATTCACACCTGCATGTCCCGCCAATATGGGCAAATGCAGGTGCAGGAATTTTTATAACTCTCACCTTAACCCTAACCCATCACCCACTCTTGGATTAACACTCACCTACTCCAAACCACAGCGGCAAAGACTCTCTAGAATGTTTCCAGACCAATCTGAATTAGCTTTAAATAAACTTTCAAGCTTTCCACTGTGCCAATATATTCAGGCAAACAGGCAACGAGTATCTGTACATGACACTGTCAAGAAATGAAAGAACTGAATTGGATCCCCGGATTCCATTTGTAGCCTCATAGCCTTTACTCTAAAAGCCAATGCTTCACTGATACTCACTCCACAATGAGTAAAGACTCCTGGTGCTGATTTTATAAACTCCATGACATATCAGTAATTCAAGCTCTTAATGATGTGGCTAATTTTGTTATTAAAGAATGAATGACTACCAGTTTGGTACATTCAGACCAATCTCCCTACCATAGGGTCCAGAAAAGTACAGAGGAAATCATTCCGAATATCAAGCCATATGCTGGTGAAACATCAGTATTCTTTCTTGTACTGGGATTTAGAAATCTTTAGTTGGGATCAAGCCACATTACCTGAAGACATAGCACTAGGTTTATCTCTGAACAGTGGTACCACTATGATGGTCTCTTGAGTGAAAGATTGTTGCATCGTTTTACCATTGCCAACAGCATCCATTATTAATTCCAAGGCCTTAGAAGAAGCCAAAATTCCTCCGAGTTGCCCAAGAAACATTCAACACCTTCGACACATGGAACATGATTAATAGGACAGGTTTGGAGGGATGTGGAACAAACACAGGCATGTGGGACTAATGTTGGCCGGTGTGGGCAAGTTGGACCGAAGGGCCAGTTTCCACATGGTATCACTCTATGACTCTATCAACGGGCAAGCATACAAGAAATCTGTCCATTCAGACATGGAGCTGAATCTACCCAATGCTTTCCAAAGCCTTCATTTAATCAATTGGATCTTGAGAAAATAATAACTACTCAGGGTTTACTGCTCCTTTGAGTTGCAGATATCTTACAATGTCACAAAGGACTTACAAGTCAAACAGTGTAATTTGGAAATGTCAGAATAACAAACACAATCTTCCAGGGTGCCACATTCCAGCTCTTCTTACTAAACCAGAATCATTAATTACTCAGCGTCGTTCAACCATGTTGTTGAGGTTTCATGTGGCAGCTCACACCATCGATCCGCAGCTGCTGGCAAGAAGTTAGTTGGAAAGTTTCCACGGATTCCAATTTGCAAATTATAGTGCCGTGGATGCTACCCTATGATCTGAATTTTGCTTCAAGTAAGTTATTTCTGGAAGATGTGAGTTATGGACCTAGAATTTCAACAACACTGTTTTTTTCTGGCATTAAAATACCATTATTAATGCCCACAATAATTTTTCTAAAGGCTCTAAACAAAAAAAAAAAGTTTTACAGGGTATCAAATAAACGATGAGATGAAGCACAGGAAGGAGATCGAGAACCTCGTGTCCTGGTGTTGAGACAACAACCTTTTTCTCAATGTTAGCAAATCAAAGGAGATAGTGATGGACTTCAGGAAGCGAAGTGGTACACACACCCCAGTGTGCATTGATGGTGCCGAAGTAGAGATGGTTGAAAACTTCAAATTCCTTGGAGTCAATATCACCAACAACTTCTTCTGGACCACCCATATTGAAGCAACAACCAAGAAAGCACACCAACACCTCTATTTCCTTAGAAGGCCGAGGACGTTCGGCATGTCCCTTACAACTCTCAGATGCACCACAGAAAGCATTTTATCAGGATGCATCGTAGCTTGGTCCGGTAACAGCTCCATCCAAGACCACAAGAAATTGCAGCGAATTGTGCACGCAATTCGACCATCACACACCCAAACAAACCTCTCTTCTATTGACTCCATTTACACCTCACATTGCCTCAGCAAGGCCAGCAGCATAATCATGGACAGGTCACACCCTGGGCACTCCCTCTTCTACCCTCTCCCATCAAATAAAAAGTATAGAAGTATGAAAAGGCACATCTTCAAATTCAGAGACCGTTTCTTCCCAGCTGTTATCATGCAAATAAATCATCCTACCACAACCAGAGAGCAGTGCTGAACTACTATCTACCTCAATGCTGGCCCTCAGACTATCCTTCTTCCAACTTTGCTGGCTTTACCTTGCACTATACATTATTTCCTTATCATGTATCTATATGCTGTAAATAGCCCGATTGTAATCATGTATTGCCTTTCCGCTGACTGGATAGCACGCAACAAAAGCTTTTCACTGTACCTCGGTGCACGTGACAATAAACTAAACCGTAAATCTGTTACTGCCCATCCCAAACCTTGAAATAGCACTGTGTAGGAGGGAACTGCAGTTGCTGGTTTACACCAAAGATAGACACAAAATCCTGGAGTAACTCAGCAGGACAGGCAGTATCACTGGAGAGAAGGGATGGGTGATGCTTTGGGTCGAGACCCTTCCTCACCCATCTTGAATTGCACTGGTTCAGGAGCAACCGTTGTTAGAGATTCAATTCACCACGTCAGAGGCAATTTTCCATCAGTGCTAACCACAGGAAGTAGTTCTTGTAGGGTCACACACCATATATCTAGCACTTTCATCCACCGGGCAGTATCAGTCGTGAATGATTGCCTGAGTCATCTTGGCGTGGGGGAGGCTTCTGAAATAGATTGAGTGCTGGTGACCACTTTGTTCTGTGAGGGAGCTTCAAGGCAGGAATTTGATAGCAAGGCGTGAGTTAAAGGCATGAGTGCCCTCTGTGAGGTTTTGCACTTTTGGGGAGTGTGCGCTACAGGTAAAGGTCCCTACAGATACAAGCGCAAGAGTTGAATTCACCAACAATGGAACGATCCTCACTTTGCCAATCGAGCTGTTCATGATCTCTGCAATGCAGTGGTGACCAGCAAAACATCAAATGTGCAAGATATGTAGAGTGAGGTTTACTCTGATTTGACCTTGAAAGAATCACAATGATGTTCCCATTGCTCTCTAAGGAGGCTTAAATTATTAAAGTTGTGATCACCGTTATTCTCATAAACTTTGCCTCAAGTACCTTGCTCACTGTCTCTGCTGATTAAGCCAAGTAAAACATGTTGGTGTTCTCTAATGCATTCGGTTGTCAAGATAAGCTCTATCAGCGAGTGAGGAACCCGTTTGGATATTTTTAACTTCTACATTCACACATATACGGGGCAAATTGTAGCAATGCAGGGTGCCCGGACATGCAGATGTTTGTAGTGAACAATCATCCCTCTCCAACCCCACCCCCCCCCCCCCCCCCCACCCCTACTCCCACCTGTAAGGGGCTGTCCCACTTCGGCAACCTAATCCGTGAGTTCTGGCGAGTTTGCCCTCGACTCGTACTCATAGCATGGTCGACACGAGGTGGTAGGAGGTCTTCGTAACTTTCCTTCATTCTCGAGAGTAGCGCCCGTGTACTCGAAGCCTCCGCTAGGTCGCGGCGTATTTTTCAACATGTTGAAAAATCCCCGTGAGTAAAAGAAGTCGCCATGGAAAAAATCGATACTTTTTTTACTCGTAGGTTTAGTTGTAGTAGATCGGCATGTTAGTCGTAGGTAATCAAAGGTAGTCGAAGGTAGTTGGAGATGGTCTTCATCATAGTCGAAGGGACATCGAAGGGAGGTCAATGGAGATCGAAGGAGGTTGTCTTCACTCTCCATTACTCGGTGTCCAATTTTCCCGAAGCTAGTCGTAGCTAGTCGAAGCTGGTCTTCTACATAGTCGAAGGAGGTCTTCAACATGACATTTTTTCAACCTCTCCTAAACTCTTCTAAACTCGCCAATTAGGTTGCTGCAGTGGGACAGCCCCTTTACTCTCAGTCAGAAGAAGGGTTCCAACCGGAAACATCACCTCTTCTTTTTCACTCCAAAGATGCTGCCTGACCCGCTGCGTTACTCCAGCATTTTGTGTCTATTTTCACGCCCACACAGATGCCTCCCCAACAACTTCCTGCCATGAAGACACAAGAGACTGCAGATGCTGTAATCTTGAGCGGGTCAGGCAGCGTCTGCGGAGGGAGATGGACAGATAACATCTCGGGGGGGACCCTTCTTCTGACATCATTTGTCCATTTCCCTCCACAGATGCTGCATGACCTGCTAACCTCCTGCCATGAGTCTCTTTTGTCGACGATGGATGCAAAAAGCTGGAATGACTCAGCAGGACAGGCAGCATCTCTGCAGAAAAGGAATAGGTGACGTTTCGAGTCGAGATCCCTCCTTTGTCAGATGTCTTTCGCCAGTTTTTAATTTATTTCTGATCAAATGGACACAGAAAGATGGGATTTCGTCTGGGCCATTTCGATTTGAGGCCTGACTTACTTTTAGCGTTGTGACTGGGATCCCAGTTTGCTCCGCGGGTGGCCAAAGATAAAGGGGTTCAGTTTGACCAGTCTGCTTGTTGTTTGTGTGGACGGAGTTAGGAAGCAATCTGCCTCGTGCTGTAAATCCAACCCTTCAAATAACACTCAATTTCAGCCTTCAGCATGAATAAAACCTATTTGTTTTCTGTAATAAAACGACTATTATCAGAATTCAGATAAATGTTGTTGGAAATCCTACCACAACCAGATTTTGGGCATCGCATTCCAGGAATATATTATGGGTATGAGTTTCACACGTCAAAAAGTGCATGCTTAGCAACTATCTTTCACACCCAGAAATGCATGCAAATTTATAGTTCCACTGTTAATATCTGTTTGCACAATGCCTCTTGGATGATGTGCAAATCAGTTTTTAGACACAATTTCCTTATAATTTTACATTTTTTATTTTTTTCCTATCATTGCCTACTCTTATTTAATTTAAAATAATTGCTATCCTGCATACAGGAGGAGCTTTTGATAGTCTGAAGGGTCTCGACCAGAAACGTCACCCATTCCTTCTCTCCAGAGATGCTGCCTGTCCCGTTGAGTTACTCCAGCATTTTGTGCCTATCTTCGATTTAAACCAGTTCTTTCCTGCACAGGAGCTGTTTATATATTTTTTGCTACCCCCACCTTATGCTGTTAGCACCCGAATGGCTTTGTCCAATGCACATAGACCATGAACAGTGAGTATTTAGATGTGGACATTTCTGACTAAAATCTGAACGATTAGGGTTCAACTATTCAATTGCTCCTGAAACATTGATCCTGAACTCAAATAGGATTTCAACTTTTCTGGTCCACTGTTCAAGGAGGAAAGTCTCTAATCCTTGCTGATCAAATAATGTCACCAGTAGCTTGAACACACAACCAAGTCTGACAATCCAGAGCATTTTGGATTGCTAGTTTATCAGAACACTGCTGGATTCCTTGCAACACTAATTATACTTCAGAAGTATTTTGAATGATTGATTGAAAGATGCAGCATGTAAAGCACTTGGGCGCACCAAGTCCATGCCGACCATCAATCAGCCGGTCACACTATTTCTATGTTGCCCTATTTTTCATCCACTTCCGACACACTTGGGGCAATATATTGAGGCCAATTAACCTACAAACCCATCCGGCTTTGGGATGTGGGAGTAAACCAGAGCAACGGAGGAAACCCGCATGGTTGCAGGGAGAATGTTCAAATTCTACACAGAACGACACCAAGACAGAGGTCAGGATTGTACCAGGGTCCTGGGCACTGTGAGGCAGCAGCAGCTCTACCAGCTGTGTCATTGTGCCGTCCAATGTCTTTGTTGATTAAGAGCTTTGGGCAAAGTTTGTGTGGGTATGAAACATTTCTGCAAGGAAATAGTACCTGTGGCCCAACTTGCCCTTGCCGAACAAGATGCCCCATCTGTGATGTGATGTAATTAAAGTGAAGGGGGAGATGTGATGTATATGTAATATAAATGCCAGTGCCCCTTGAGGCCAAAAGCAGAAGCTGGCAAATGTGCCGGTGCCTCGTGACTGAGGTCAGGTGACCTTCTAGAAGTTTCCTGGTTGTGCAGATTAAATCCTTCTTCCAAGATGTCGGACGTGTATTCATTCTGCTAGTCACAACAGGGTCTTACGGAAGAACGCTGGGACCAACAACAGCGGGTGTGGTTTCGTGCCAAACCAACTAAGTCGCAAAGTGGCCGAATTGCAAGAGAAAACTTGTCCCCCTCGGAGCTACGTCATCTCTACACCGAGCGGTACTGAGTTGCACAGAAACAGGAAGGACATACGACCTGCGCACGAAGTAGCTGAGCCATGCCACGGCAACACGCAGCAGACGAGCGCGAACACTCTCCTGCAAGGAGGAACCCCTCTCCCAGAAGGAGCAACGATCATGCGTACACTGTCCTACACACTAGGAACAATTAACCTACAAACTTGCATGTCTTTGGAATGTGGGCGAAAACCCGAGCACCCGGAGAAAACCCACGTGGTCGCAGGCAACATCCTTGTAAATCTTCTCTGCGTTCTTTCTCGCTTAACAACATCCTTCCTATAGCAGGGTGACCAAAGCTGAACACATTACTCCAAATGCGGCCCCACCAATGTCTTGTGCAACTTGTAACATAAGATCCCAAGTCTAGACTCAATACCTTGACTGACGAAGGCCAATGTACTGAAGACCTTCTTGAACACCTGACCTACCTCTGACACCACTTACAAGGAATTATGTTCCATTAACCATCCAGCCCGCTTGCCCAGCTGATCAAGAGCCTGCTGTAATATCTGATACCCATCTTCGTTATCTATGATACCACCCACATTGGTATCATCTACAATCATACAATCATACCTTCTACATTATCATCCAAATTGTTGACATGTATACAAATCGTACAATCGTTACTTATTTCAATGTTATCATGTCGTGTTATTTCCTTTCTAATCCGGGATATAAAATATGAGTCCACAGGTACTTTGGGTTACAGTATGAACCTTGCAATGAAGAATGAATGTTCTCCGTACATTGAACCTTTTTAAAAGTCGATTTTATGTGGCTAAACATATCACCTACATTCTAACCAGCCCAAGTTTAAGACAATGTAGAAAACACAAACAATTTCTTCGTATTCAATGCTTTCTTAACCAAAATGAGCTCTGATGTAAAATGGAAATGCATCCCATTTATTTTTTGAGTGGGGAGGAAGGAGAAAAATAATAGGCTCACGTGGATATGATGAATCCAGCAGAGGGTGGGGGAGAGCAATGGCCGGGCTCATTGAGTGAATGCCTTATCAATGCACGTTCTAATTAGCTTGCCATCATTTCCATGGCAACAGCCCGTGGCTCTGCAGCGGTAACTATGGAAATCATGCCTGACCAACTGGAACATATGCTCTGAACTGATACACTTAAATCAACTCTAGCAATGATAATTGTGTACACCTACACACCTTTCTATGGTCTTTACAATATTGGTGTGTGTGTATGCAGCTAACTATTGAACCACACATATATATATACACACACAAACATACACACACATATATATGTGTGTGTGTGTGTGTATATATATATGTGTGTGTTTGTGTGTGTATATATATATTCATGTGTGTGTGTACATGTGTGTGTATGTATATATATATATATACACGTGTGTGTCTGTCTGTGTGGCTGTGAAGTGTGTCTGTGTGTCTGTGAGTCTGTGAGTCTCAGCAAGCAACTGTGTGTAGGAAGCAAGAAGGAACTGCAAATGCTGGTTTACACCAAAGATAGACACAAATTGATTGAGCTATAATACATAGACAGATAGGCATATATTTACATAAATGAAAGACAGCAAGCTTCAGATATGATGCTCAGATCTGATTCAATATGTTCCTCTTTGTATTCATTTTGATCTATAATAATTATGACGCACATTTATAGTTCACAAAATACCTAATGAACATGGGAAAGAATCAGTCCAAAGATGTATTTTTCATTTGTTATCAATTTCCTTTTCCACTCTTTCACCTTAGTACATCATAGAAGGAGCAATCGTGGAACATGAAATAAAAATAGAGTGCCATCACCCTGCCTGCCTTCCTACTGTCATGAATAAGTTTATGAATATGTTTATTGGCCAAGTATTCACATACAAGGAATTTGCCTTGGTGCTCCACCCGCAAGTGACAATATGACATACAGTGACAGTTAGGAATGGCACGTAAAACATTAAGCATTAATAATAAAACATTATCAATTAAACATGTGAATTAAATAAAATACCAGAGCAAAAGGAGGCGACAGATTTTTGGTTATTGAGTAGAGCTACTACTCGTAGAAAAAAACTGTTTTTATGTCTGGCTGTGGCAGCATTGACAGTCCGGAGTCGCCTTCCAGAGGGAAGTGATTCAAAGAGTTGTGGCCAGGGTGAGAGGGGTCAGAGATGATCTTGCCCGCTCGCTTCCTGGTCCTTGCAGTGTGCAGTGCGTCAATGGAGGGAAGGTTGCAGCCAAGAACCTTCTCAGCAGATTGGATGATTCGCTGCAGCCTCTGGATGTCGTGCTTGATGGTGTAGAATTGGACCATCATTGCCTGTGGCAGATTGTGCTTCCTCAGCTGCCGCAGGGAGTACATCCACTGTTGTGCCTTTTTGACTGTGGAGTGGATGGTGGCCTCCCTGTTGAGGTATGCATATACATTTTTCGATGCTCAGCAGCGTCATCGGATTTAGCCCTCGCACTTTGGAACATTGGAGTGTCTGCCCATCTAGCACCATCTGCCCATCTGCCCATAGACACAAAAAGCTGGAGTAACTTGGCGGGGCAGGCAGCATGTCTGGAGAGTACGAATGTGTGACGTTTCGGGTTGAGACGCTTCTTCAGACATCTGAAGAAGTGATGCTGCCTGCCCCGCCGAGATACTCCAGCTTTTTATGTCTATTTTCGGTTTTACCCAGCATCTGCAGTTCCTTCTGATGCATAGCACCAGCGCATTGGGCTTTCACGCCTGCTAACACTGGGCAGCTAACTGTTGAACTTGAAATTAATTATATTATTACGGGAGAACACTGCTGGCAGGCACATTATGGTGTATAAAATAGATGGGTGGATGGGTGAATTATGAATGTAAATACTGTATGGCCCTGAAGGCTTTACTTTCAAGTTTGCTTAAAATAAAACTGCTTACATCAGTGGTCTCTGTGGAAAGCGCCATCACTCTATACCGGTAAAACTCAATGATAAACATGGCTAGACAGTGAAAGTAAATCCACAGAGTCAACATAATTACAGACACATTTGCTAATAGGTGAGCTACTAAATGAGTACTTTGCATCTGTAATCACTAGGGGAAAGACATGGAGGACTGTGAGATTAATGTTGGGAATACTAATATGCTACGGCAAGAAGGAGATGGTGTTGGGGCTCGCTATTAGCGTTAGTTCAGTTTAGTTTATTGCCGAGGTACAGCGAAAAGCTATTTGTTGCGTGCTAACCAGTCAGCAGAAAGACAATACATGGTTACAATCAACCCATTTACAGTGTACAGATACATGATGAGGGAATAACGTTTACCGCAAGGTAAAGCTGGTCAAGGATAGTCTGAGGGACATCAGAGAGGTAGATAGTAGCTCAGCACTGCTCTCTGGTTGTGGTGAGATGATTCAGTTGCCTAAGTTGGATACATCCTGAGGACAACATGGGTTCTAACCCAGGTTACTGACGGAGGCAGGAGAAGAGATTGAAGGGGCCTTGATGGAGATTTGTTATCTTCTCTGGCCACCAGCAAGGCCTAGAGATAAACCAATGAAGAAGGGTCTGAAAAAGAGTCTCGACCCAAAACGTCACCCATTCCTTCCCCTCCAGGGGCGCTGCCTGCCCCGCTGAGTTACTCCAGCATATTGTGTCTATCTTCGAGAGAAACCAATGTTGTTCCTTTGTTTAAGAAGTGAGAATTAGATAAAGCAGTAAATTATAGACCAGTGGTAGAGAAGCTATTGGAAAGGATTTTTTTTAAGCTCATTCCGTTTTATCCTCTGTGTGGAAATATTTTCACTCAGGTCCCCTGTAAACCTTTTATCACTCATCTTAAATCTACACCCTCTAGTCTTGGACTCTGCTACCCTGGGGAAAAGACAGTGACCATTCTCCAGTCCAAATCCATGACCTTACACTGATTTCTAGAGTAGCTGGAGGACACCAATCTCCTCTTCGTTGACTCCAACTCTGCCTTCAACACCATAATCCCGACTAAATCCATCTCCAAACTCCTGGACCTAGGGGTCAGCACCCAACTCTTCTTCTGGATCCTCAACTTCCTGATCCATAGGCCACAATAAGTGAGGATGGGTGAAAAAATATCCTCCACGATAATCTCAACATTGGAGCCTCACAGGAATGCATCCTCAGCCCCCAATGATGCCCCTTATACATGCACGGCTGTGCAGTCAAATTCTGCTCATACTACAGTTACTAGTTTGCAGATGACACCAGATGAAGACAGAGTGCAGGAAGGAAATAGTGAACTTGGTAACATGATGTTAAGACAACAATCTCTCCCTCAATTTCAGTAAACAAAGAAGCTAGTCATCAACTTCATAAGCAGGGTTGAGTACATGCCCCAGCCTATCACATTCCATCAGAAAGTCAAGATTTTAATTTCCCTCTGAAGGCCAACATGAGCTGAGATGGTACAA
This sequence comes from Raja brachyura, assembly GCA_963514005.1. The sequence goes on from OY740801.1 coordinate 37,933,491, forward strand.
TCTTGTTCTAAACTTCTGCCTTGGCCCCAAGACAGGTCTTCAGGGATATGCACAGCAGGAACTTGAAGTTGGTGACTCTCTTCACCACGGACCCATCAATGAAGGACAGGTTTGTGGATCCTCAGCTTCCCTCTTCTAAAGTCATACCAGCCCCTCGACCCCCACCCCCCACCCCCTCGCCCACCGCTCTGGCTAAACCCCTCCCTTCACCATCTCCAGTTTAAATTCCAGTTGGAATATTTTGGAGGACCAAGTAACCAAGAACCAAGAATCATCACCTTGGTCTTGCTGACGTTGAGAGCAAGGTTGCTGTTCTGGCACCATCCAATCAGATTATCAAACTCCCTCCTGTACTCTGACTCTTCGTTACCTGTAATTCATCCAACACCAGTGGTGTCATCGACACATTTCAAAATGACATTGGCACTGTGTCTGGCTGCACAATTGTGGGTGTTGAGTGAGTAGAGGAGGGATCTGAGCACACAACATCTGAGATACTCCTGTGCTGATGGGTATTGAGGAGGGAGTGTTGTTGCCCTTTCATATTGATTGTGGTTTGTCAATGAGGAGGTTGAGTTCCCTGAATTTGATAATAAGTTTGGAGTGGATGATGGTATTGAATGTTGAACTGCAGTCGATGAACAACAGCTTGACGTATGTGTGCTTATTGTCCAAGTGCAAGGTGGAGAGCCAGCGAGATTGCATCCCCCATTGATCTATTGTGGCGATAGGCAAATAGTAGTGGGTCCAGGTTCTTGCTGAAGTAGTAGTTGATAAGCACCATAACCAACTTCTCAAAGCACTTCATCACCACAGACATTAGTGTCACTGGTCAATCGTCATCAAGGTATGTCAACGCACTCATCTAGAGCATGTATATTATTGATGCCCTTTTAAAGCAGATGGGAACCTTGGAAGGTAGACACAAAATGCTGGAGTAACTCATCGGGATAGACAGCATCTCTGGAGAGAAGGAATGGGTGACATTTTGGGTCGAGACCCTTCTTCAGACGTTAGTAATGAGAGGTTAAAGATGTCTGGCAAAGACTCCTGCCAGTTGGTTTGTGCAGGTTTTAAGAAGCATCCAGGTACACCTGTCCAGATGGTTTCTGAGGTTTCACCCTCATGAAAGACCTTCTGATGTTGGCCTTGGTGACTGAAATTACCATGCTGTTGGAAGCTATGGGGTCAGAGAAGATACATCTTTCAAGTTAAATACATAAATTACATATATTCCAAAACATAACTCCTCTATTTTCCCAAGAGATGACTAAATGGATTTCTAGGTCATGAACTCTTAAAATTGGAAACAAAATTGGTTCCAATAATGGAGCCTAAAATATGTAGATATTCAGTCTTTGTGGCTTTTGCACATGTCTGTGTATTAATAACCATGAAGCAGAGACTGGTTTCTGGTCATTTTGGACCTTCGCCTTCACGATTAAGACCTCGTTAGCTGGTGTGCAACGGGTGTTCCATGTTAAGAAAACACATGGATTCACAAGCAACTGCAGATTCTGGAATCTTCAGCAAAATAAAAACTGCTGGAGGAACTCTGTGGCCAGACAGCGTCTGCGGAGAAAAATGGACAGACAATATTCTGGATTGGGACACTTGTTCACGACTTATCCATCTTCTTCAGTGCACCACTAAAGCCCCATACCACCTGTAGGAAAGAATATTTGATGATCAAGATCTCAAATCATGCCAAAATAAATATTGTAATCCGTCAGGCAGCAGAGATTGCTGTTCTCCCGTGCGTTTCTGAGACAAATATTAAATACAGCAGGTGCCTCAAGGAAATGAAAAAACACCACTAAAGCTCTGCAAAAGCTGCCAACTTCACTGACAAGATAACCAGTATCAGGTTCTCACACAAACTAAATCCCTTACACTGAGGTTCAACTTACACTCAGTTAGATTTGATGAACAATCTACTTCAATTCCATGCAAAAGACCACCCACCAAAACAGAAGATCTACCCTGAGCTGTTTTGGTAAACCTTAAACAGATGGAGATATGTAACAATTCAAGCAAGTTCTCAAAGCCTCCTTAAAAAAGTGTAAGCTGCCTAGCCCACTACCACATGCAATGAAGGCTTAACACTGAACAACATTCAGGTCTGAGGGTCCCGCACAACAATCTCACTTCACATTCAAAGTTGCAAGCTTACGGACCTGTCCCACGACCTAATTCATGACCACTGCCGAGTTTGCCCTTGACTCATACTCGCAGCATGGTCGTCATGAGGTCGTGGGTAGGTCGTAGGTAGGTCGTGATGCTAGTCGTAGGTACTCGTGGCATCTAGTAGGTCGGGGTGTTTTTTCACAATGATGAAAAATGTCCACGAGAAAAAAGGTTGTGAATTAGGTCGTGAAAGTGGGTCAGGCCCTTTAAGCCCCACTGCCGAAACTAGAGCCCCAAACTCCAGGTTGACAGCCTGAAGGTTTCCTGCAACTTCAGAGGGCTGTTTTATGTACGTGATCTTAAAATGAGGCCCAGTCTGCTCTCTCAGGCGCAAGAAATCCCAAGAAACGTTGTAATGAAGAGTAGAGAAGTCATTCGTATTGGCCTGTCCTATGGTTTTTACTCACTCCACTTTGCAAAGCAGAACATCTAATTTTTAGCTTGCATACTTCAGTAACTGCTGCACACATCCGGACAACTCAAGGTCATATAATGGTGCTCTAAAAATGCAAATCTTAATGACAAAAGAATCAGGAGTATCTGCTTGGCCACAAGACTATGGCTGATGTGAAATTGCCCATAGCTCCACCTTCTTGTCTGGTCCCAATAAGTTGATACCCCAACAGATCAAACACTTCTTACCTCAGCTTGAATGTATTCTTGGTTCTTGGTTACTTGGTCCTCCAAAATATTCCAACTGGAATTTAAACTGGAGGTGGTGAAGGGAGGGGCTTAGCCAGAGAGGGTTATTGGGAAGAAAGTGCCACTTTAAATTTAGTTGCATCTGGCTGGGCAACTGTGGCTTGGTGGAGATTATTCCATGCTTTAATAGTGCGTGGAAAGGACGAATTGCTGTACATATCTGTCTTTGAGGCTGGGACCACAAATTGGATCGAATGCCCTTGTCTGCTCCTAATTGGTTTGGGGTTGGTGTAGGTCTTGTGATCTATGTCTAGCTGACCATTTAACATTTTGTAAAAACAGGTCAAACGGTGAGCTTCACGTCTGTCTTGGAGAGGGTTCCAGCCCAGAGAATTCAGAAGTTTGGTGACACTCGCTTCTCTCTCGTAGGTGTTAGTAACACATGGAGCGGCCTGTCTTTGGACACGTTCGATGGAAGAAATGTTTTTATCTGTGTATGGGTCCCAAGCTGCAACTGCGTAGTCCAGATGGGGTCTAACAAGGGTGAAAGACAGCTTCTCCTTGACAGAAGCTGAACAATGATGGAAGTTGCGCCTCAGGAAGTTTAGGACACCTGTTGCTTTCACTGTTGCATGATGAGTCTGACCATTCCAACCTAGATCATTCTGCAATTTGATGCCAAGATACTTGGTTTGTTTGGATTCTTCAAGAGTGACACCAAGTATGTTGTAAGATGTGGCGCCTGGATTCCTCTTTCTGGTGACACGCATGGTTTCACATTTGGAAGAGTTGAACTGCATGCCCCATTGTTGTGACCACTCGACCATAGTGTCGAGATCCTTTTGGAGAGCATCTTCATCATCAGCTGACTTAATTGGGCGGTACAGCAAACAATGATCAGCGAATAGTCTGGTCGTACTTGCGACTTTTTCATGGATGTCATTGATGTAAAGCAAAAATAGGTGTGGGCTAAGTACTGTGCCCTGGGGTGTACCACTCAACACTGGGTGCCAATTGGAGCTCTTTCCGTTCACACACACGCGCTGAAGACGTTTTGCCAGGAAACCGGAAATCCATCGTTTCGTGTTGGAACGAATACCGTAGAAGTCAAGTTTCCGAAGCAGTCTCTGGTGTGGGATGACATCAAATGCTTTAAAAAAGCCCAGTACAACTAAATCCATGATGGCGTTACTGTCAAGGTGCTTGGCCAGGTCATTTGTTGTCAGGATAAGCTGAGACTCGCATGATCTATGCCTCCTAAATGCATGTTGGTTGTCGGCAAGAATACTATGTTAGCTCACGTGACGCATCAGATTACTATCAATTATATGCTCCAGCAATTTACAGCAAGTTAGTGAAACAGGATGATAATTTGCTGGGTTGGTGGTTGAACCCTTCTTAAAGAGAGGAATGATGTTGGCCTTATTGAATGAATCAGTCCCCATAACCGTCTGGGGTGGAGAATACCCCAAATCTGAACCCTCGGAGTAGAAATCCTTCCCCCCCCCCCTCTTAAAGGACATCTCCTTATTCTGAAACTACGCCCCCTTATCTTAAGTGAACATGAATGAGGGGAAAATTCCTGTCAGCATCCACCTTGTCATGATCTTATGTTTCAATAAGATTGTATCTCATTGTCATAAATTCCTTTAATTGTTGGTCCAACCTTTGCACATAAAACAACCTTATCCCAACCCAATAAATCTTCTCTTCACTGCCTCCAAATATAATTATACCCCTTCCTAAATACAATGGTTGAAACTGTACTCAATACTCCACGAGTGGTTCTGCTAATACCCTGTACAGTTCTGACAGAACTTCCTTATGCTAATTTACGTCCTACAGCAAGGCCAACATTCCACGTCTTCCCGCTTGCTTGTTTTATTTTCCTTTATCTTTGCTTTCGTCTTCCACTCCTTTTTTCGTCTTAGAGCTCGTGTACGTTATTCTATTAAGTTTAATTTAAACTCCCTTACATTCCCATTTTATGCAGACTGGGTAAATGTTTATCCCACTGAACCATCTTTTGTTCCAATCAATTTCATGAACCCATTTGCAACGCAGATGCTGTTTCTTAAATGCAAATCCACACATATCCATTGGCTCCATTTATTTCCTACCGGTTGGAATCAGCACTGCTTCCTTCATTGCGTAGGAAGGAACTGCAGATGCTGGTTTAAACCGAAGATAGACACAAAATGCAGGAGTAACTCAGCGGGACAGGCAGCGTCTCTGGCGAGAAAGAATGGGTGACGTTCCAGATCTGAAGAAGGGTCTTGACCCGAAACGTCACCCGTTCCCTCTATCCAAAGATGCTGCCTGTCTCGCTGAGTTATTCCCGCATTTTGTGTCTATCTTCTGCTTCTTTCACTGTTGTGTTACAAACGTGCTGATCTAGAGAACAGTCCTGCCAGCTGCTTTTTCATTGACCCTCACCGATTCCCATGTCTCACAGTTAGCACTTAAATACATGTACAGCTCTGATTTAATTACAGGATCTATTAAACAAAACATTTAAGAACATGCTTTATGTCTGTGTTTCCTGATCTGATGAACATTTAGGCCCGCTGAGTTACTCCAGCATTTTGTGCCTATCGAACGTTTAGGCCAAGCAAGGTATTACGTTCAAAGCCCCACTGTTACACTTTGCAGACAATACACTTCCTCTGTCTATGACATTTAATTTTCCCTTCCTGAAGATTTGGGAATAAATGCGATGTTGCAAACTGTATATAATGGCTATAAAGATAAGTGCTACAGACTTCAGGGAATAAAAGGAAGTAATGGGATGTTTTTAAATGAGCTGTTTCTTGTACAGCGCTACAGACTTCTACGATATGTTGATTTTTCCCCATACCACCTGGATAAAATTGCAGTTAAAAAAAAAACAACCATTGGTTGCTCTGTTGCTAAGGTCTCAGCATAGCAACCTATTCGATTATTTTAACGGCCCTAGATGTTGACAGGAATGCACGTAATGTAGCGACTAGGGAGGAAAAAATGCTTTATAATTATAGGACATGCTCCTCTGAATCCCACACTGGGTAAACCCAATAAAATAAAGCATTTCGTTGAGAGAATCACAGGAGCGAGGCAGCTGATCTGTGAATACCATCTGGGTTAGTTCTGAATACCATGCATTGAGATTGCCAACAGCTTGAGAAGACAGATGCATCCAAAGGTTCCAGCACGAGAGATAGGAAGTGCAGAAAGGAACTGCAGATGCTGATGCGCCAAGATAGAGACAAAGTGCTGGAGTAACTCAGCAGGTCAGGCAGCATCTCTGGAGAAAATGGATGGGTGACATTTCGGGTCATAGAGTCATAGAGACATAGAGTGATACAGTGTGGAATCAGGCCCTTCGGCCCAACTAGCCTATACCGGCCAACAATGTCCCAGCTACACTAGTCCCACTTGCCTGCACTTGGTCCATATCCCTCTAAACTTGTCCTATCCATGTACCTGTCTAATTGTTTCTTAAACAATGGGATAGACCCAGGCACAACTACCTCCTCTGGCAGCTTGTTCCATGCACCCACCACCCTTTGTGTGAAAAGGTACACCCCTTGGATTCCTATTAAATCTATTCCACTTCACCCTGAACCTATGTCCTCTGGTCCTCGATTCCCCTATTCTGGGCAAAAGACTCTGTGCATCTACCCGATCTATTCCTCTCATGATTTTGTATACCTCTATAAGATCTCCCCTCATCCACCAGCGCTCCATGGAATAGAGACCCAGCTACTCAACCTCTCCCTATAGCTCACACACTCTAGTTCTGGCAACATCCTCGTAAATCTTCTCTGAACCCTTTCAAGCTTGACAATATCTTTCCTATAACATGGTGCCCAGAACTCAACACAATATTCTAAATGCAGTCTCACCAACGTCTTATACAACTGCAACATGACCTCCCAACTTCTATACTCAATACTCTAACTGATGGCCAAAGTGCCAAAAGCCTTTTGACACCTTATCTACCTGCAACTCGACCTTCAAGGAACAATACACCTGTACTCCTAGATCCCTCTACAACACTACCCACAGGTCTACCATTTACTGTGTAGATCCTGCCCTTGTTCGATGTCCCAAAATGCAACACCTCACACTTCTCTGGATTCCATCAACCATTCCTCCGCCCACCTGGCCAATCGATCCAGATCCTGCTGCAATCTTTCACAACCATCTTCACTATCTGGAAAACCACAAACTTTTTTATCATCAGCAAACTTGCTAATCTTACCCTGTATGTTCTCATCCAAATCATTGATGTAGATGACAAACAGTAACGGGCCCAGCACCGAACCCTGAGGCACACCACTAGTCACAGGCCTCCCAGTCCGAGAAGCAACCTTCCACCATCACCCTCTGCTTCCTTCCATGGAGCCAATTTGCTATCCATTCAGCTATCTCTCCTTGGATCCCATGCGATCTAACCTTCCAAAGCAGCCTACCATGCGGAACCTTGTCGATGACCTTACTGAAATCCATGTACACAACATCTACAACTCTTCCCTCATCAACCTTTTTGGTCACAACTTAAAAAAAACAATCATGTTTGTGAGACACGGCCTCCCACAAACAAAACCATGTTGACTATCCCTAATCAGCCCTTGCCCATCCAATTGCCTGTATAACCTATCCCTCAGAATACTCTTCAGTAACTTACCAACTGTACTCACCGGCCTGATGTTCCCAGCATTTCCCTGCAGCCCTTCTTGAAAAGAGGCACAACATTTGCCACTCTCCAGACTTCCAGCACCTCTCCTGTATTGAAGGACGACTCGTAAATTTCAACCAGGTCTCCCGCAATTTCCTCTCTAGTTTCCTACAATATCCTCGGATATACAGTATCAGGCCCAGGATATTTGTCCACCTTCAAACATGACAGTGCCTTCAGTACTTCTTCGACGGTAACCCTGACTGCTCTCAAGACACTTCCAGTGCCTGCTCTAATTTCTTCCGTCTTACTGTCTTTCGCCTCGGTAAATACATGTACTTGATATTTATTTCCAGAGAGTTGTCAAGAGAGAGTTACATTTAGCTCTAAAGGGCCTGTTCCACTTGGACGACCTAATCCATGAGTTTAGACCCTAGACGCGTTGAGACAAATGTCAAAGTCGTGTTGACTCGCCGAAGTAAAAGACCTCCCACGACCTCCTACGACTATGTCTACGACCTCCCACAACTATGTCTACAACCTCCTACAACCCCCCTCGACCTCAGTCTTCCACACCTAAGACCAACTACGACTACCTACGAGTGGAAAATGATTACATGATAAAATGATGTCATGTTTGCATTTTTCTTTCTCGGGCCAGTTTCCGACCTACGACTATCTACGACTACCATCACGACCTACCTACAACCTACCTACGAGTAAAAAGTATCAATTTTTTCCATGCCGACCTTTTTTTTATCAGGCTGGAAAACGCCGCGACCTACTTGAGGCCACGAGTACGCGGGGACCACTCACAAGCATGAGGAAGAGTTACGAAGACCTCCTACGACCTCGTGGCAACCATGCTGCGAGTATGAGTCAAGGGCAATCTTGGCAGAGGTCGGCAATTAGGTCGTGAAAGTGGGACAGGGGCTTTAGGGCTAACGGAATCAAGGGATATGGGGAGAAAGCAGGAATGGTGCTGGCTCGTAGGTCCAAATGGCCTACTCCTGCACCTATTTTCTATGTTTCTATGTTTCTAACCTTGGGTCACCTTTGCAGCAGATTCTGTGCGGGCTGATCCACAGAAGGCCCACATGGTAGTTTTAACCAGAGATATTGAGTTCTCTGCACCAAGTTTGCTCTGGGCTCACGATGACCTTCACATCACTGATGCCACGGTACTGACTAAAACAGAACATGGAAAACCACCAAGTTTTCCGAGGGTTGACACATTTTAGAGCAAGTGATAATGTGCTCGGAGGTACGGTGTTAAGATCATTGTAAATGCAGGAAATATTTACTGTATGATCTTTTTATTAAACAACCACAACAAACCAGTTTTACAATTACCGTTCATTAAAAATGTGTGCAATTATAAGAAAGCAAGTTCTATTAAAATAAAAGAGATGTTATAAGAAAGAACTACTGAACAAGCTGTGATATACTGAGAGGATGTACAATTTTGCAGAAATTTCAGCAGAAAGCACTCTTCCAATTGAAGGATCATGTCAGCCTATTTTACCAATTTAGAAAGCTAATCATTGAACAAAACACAGATGTAATTTAGTTCGTGCAAATAGTGAGAGTTTAACATTTTACAGCCACATCAAATGTTGACAAAATTTCAAAGCTCATTATTGTCAGGGTTTGGTAAAAGATACTTTAATCTAAGTAACTGACCACTTTTTCCAAGTGGTCAGCGAAGACCTCACGTAATTAGCTGAGATCAATGCAATTTAAAATGTAGACATTAAATTATTGATGAGTGATAACAAAGGATGTTTGCCATAATTCTTCAACAATACGCATCCTGGTCTGAAACAACAATGTTGGCACCAATGTCTACCCATCAAGGTTTTACATTTTGTTTGCAGCCCAAGAGCATAAAAGGAAAAAAAAGATGCAAGATGTACAGTCTAACAGGGACTGCAGTGGCAAATGATGAGGTTTCAAGGGCCTGTCCCACTTGGGCGACCGCGCGTCATTGCCTACGTCACCACGCACCATGCGCGCATCACATGTACGGCATGACGCGCGCGTCGTGCGTTGTGACGCGTAAATGATGACGCGTAAATTACGTGCAAATGACTCCAAGTGGGACAGGCCTTCAGCCTCAGGTGTTATTCAAATTAAACTGATGACAATGCAAAAAAAAAGCACCAAGAATCCGCCTTTACGTATACTTGCCTGCAGAGTGCAGTTACATGATAGATTTGTTTTTATGTTCTGCTTTCCCCCCACCAGGTAAAGATAATAGCTAAAGCATGTCAAATACTTTAAGATTCATGTGTCTCAATATGAACAGAAATGTTTGAATTTATCATTGCTATGTTTTGAATGCTAGATTACAGCAGAGAGCAAAAAACAAACAGCTGGAGGAACTCAGGGGATCAGGCAAAATCGGTGGAGGGAAATGGATTCAATGTTTTTGCTTGAGATCTTTCATCTGGATTGAAAGAGTGGTGGGGATATTGCCAGTATAAAGAGATGAGGGTGTGAAGGAAGACCTTGCAAGCATTAGGTGGACCCAGGTGAGGAGGGACGGGTTGGTGGATTGAGTCATTCAGATTGGGAAAAGAGGGGTGGAGACAGTTTTAGGGACAGTTTCTTCCCAGTTGTTGTCAGGCAACTGACCCATCCTACGTGACAACAAACTCAAACTGAAACTCAGATGGCGACGGAGACTGGGAGCTGAATGGTGGAGGGAACCACTTGTTTACAATGATGGAATCGGATGGGAAAGGAGGGAATATGGGATAGGTAGGTGGGAATTGTGGGGGGGGGGGTGATGAGAGGAGTGGGGGGTGGACAGATGAAGTGGGTGGGGAAGAATCTGGATAAAAGACCTTGGATAGCTGTGGGAAGGAAAGAGATGTGTGGGAAGATGTGGGTAGATAACGATGGAGAAAAAGACCAATACAATACAATATTGTTTATTGTCATTTGAACCTCACTGAGGTTCAAGCAAAATTTAGTTTCTGCAGTTATACATGAAGACCTTGCAAGCATTAAATCTGATTCCCTCAGCAAGGGGATCAGATTTCCTGAAACTGGAGACTTCAATGTTCATGCCAATTGTCATGTAGTGGGTTGTAGACTACCAGACGGAATATGAGGCTCTGTTTCTCTAGTTTGCGATTGGTCTCAACCTGGCAGTGAATGAGGTGCTGGGCAGAGCTAGGCTGGTGTGGGAAACTGGAGGGGAATTGAAATGGCAATCAAATGTGCGCTCCAGGCCGCGATGGTCGACAGAGAGGAGTTGCTTGGCCAAGCAGTCACTTTGTTATTTACTTGTGGGAAATACACTAGTTAGGAGATTTGAACAAGCAGAATCCATCATCTATCTAGACATCCGGTGGCACTGTTACTGGCTGCCTCAGCCCACAGTCTGGTTGTCTTTTTTGTTTTTTGTTATGTTTAAAGTATGTTTTTTTTGTTTTTTTCAGTATTTTATGTGGGGGAAGAGGGTATGGTAAGGGGGAGCTGTCCATTGGTGACTTCCTGCTGAGGATGCCACAGTTATCTGAGTCGCCCCCTCGCCCCCCTCCTCACGGCCTACTAACTGGATTGGCGCGGCCTTTCCTGCCGGACCTGACCGGAGCTTCAGCAGCGGTGGCGAGGCGCTGGAAACATCACAAAGCGGGCGAGGCCTTACCTGGTATTGCAGCTTGGAGCTCCAAAACGTTGGGCCGCTGCTCCAACATCGCGGAGCCGTGGGTGCGGAGCTCCCAATGCAGGTGGCGCTGACCTCGACATCGCGGAGTCCTGGGATCCTTTGCCGGGGGCTGCCAGCGCGAATCTCCGCCCAGCGGGGCCTGTGGACATCGGGAGCCGCGGACTCCGGTGGAAGGTGGAAGGTGGCCGATTGAGAGGTCCAGGCCGCTGAGGATGTCCCCCCATTCGACGGCAGGGTTCCATCGTTCCCGGCGCGAGGGCCTGAACATCGGGCCGCCCGTAGCGGTGACTACGGGGCGCTCGGGAGTCCCCGACCACGGGTGAACATTGGGGAACATCGTGAGGTGGTTGACAGGATTTTGTTTCCTTCCATCACAGTGGGGAACTTTGGTGCCGCTGTGGGGATGTTTGTGTTGTGGACCACTGTGTTCTGTGTTTTTGTGTTTTTTTTAATTATTTGTATGACTAAGGGAAAAATAATGTTGTTGTTTCTTAATTGAAGACAATGGCAATCAATTAAATCAAATCAAATCAAGTCAAAGAAGGCATGTTGAATTTAGCTGAAGTTGAAACAGGGAATGCTGGAAACATACAGCAGTTAGAGTCAACAAAGACCTTTCATCAGGATCTTCAATGTGAAGCATTACATTTGTCTTTACAGATACTGGTTGATATCCAAGTGTACACAGGAATTTGTATTTTATTAAAGGTTATTATTTATTGAATTCACCTTTTGGAAGCAGGAAGCTACCTTTGCTCATTCCATACTCATGCTCTTGAACAAGACTGAAAGTTAGCTTTTGTAAACATACACTTAAGTATACACAAGAGCTAGGAAAGGAAAAAAATGAAAAGGTTTGATTATTTTTCCCTTCAACAAGAGCCAATATTTTGCGTAAAATGCCCAAGAGAGCTGTCATATTTCTCAGACTTTTGACCAGCATTTCATACATAAAACACAAAGTGCTGGAGAAACTAAGCGGGTCAGCTAGCATTTATGGAAGGAATGAACAGATTACTTTTTGGGTCAGGACCCTTCTTCAGACCGATTGTCTGAATTGAGTCCATTCCCTCCACAGATGTTGCCTGACTCAATGGGTTCCTCTAGCCTAAGATTCCAGCATCTGCAGTTTCTTAAGTCTCCTTTTCTTGCATAAATCTCATTGAGGTTGGATATCCAGTGACAATTTACTCAACACTTCACTCCTCGGAACCTGTTCACCAACAACACGTACAAATTGGTAAACGATGATCTCCAGGATGTTGGTGGGAAGCCTCAGTGATGGTAATAGCATTGGGTGTCAAGCAAAGGTAGTTAGACTCTCTGAAAGGGTTTTGATCAGCTGGGCAAGTCAGCTGACGAATGGCCCACTTGCCCAACCACCGTTTGACTACCTCTCTCCTCTCACTAAAGTTCATAAGTGATAGGAGCAGAATCCTGGTCATTCGGTCCATCGAGTCTGCTCCTCCATTCAATCATTGCTGATCTATCACTCCCGCCTAACCCCATTCACCTGCCTTTCCCCATAACCCCTGACACCTGTACTAATCAAGAATCTATCTATCTTTGCCTTAAAAATATCCCAATGACTTGACCTCCACAGCCTTCAGTGGCAATGAATTCCACTAGCTAAATCCTAGCTAAACTAGGTTTCCTGCCTTCTCCAGGACTTGCAGTGGTAGGGTTCATGGATAGAACAGGTGTTAAGGACAACCTATCTAAGTGGTAGAGGAATATGTTTATACGCTACACGGTGTTTATACGCTACACGGTGGCGCAGCGATAGAGCTTCTGCCTTACAGCAAATGCAGCGCCAAAGACCTGGGTTCAATCCTGACTACGGGTGCTGTCTATACGGAGTTTATACATTCTCCCTGCGTGGGTTTTCTCAGAGATCTTCGGTTTCATTTCACATGCCAAAGATGTACAGGTATGTAGGTTAATTGGCTTGGTAAATGTAAAAGAATTGTCCCTAGTGGGTATAGGATAGCGTTAATGTGTGGGGATCGCTGGTCGGCGCGGACCCGGTGGGCTGAAAGGGCCTGTTTCCGCGCTATATCTCTAAACTAAACTCTGACAGGCTCTGTTCAACTTGGAGTTGTGTATCATTACCCAGCTGCCACTAATGTTCCTAAGATCATGTGATAGGAGCAGAATTGAACCATTTAGCCCATCAAGTCTGCTCCGCCATTCAATCATGGCTGATCTATCTCTCCCTCCTAACCCCGTTCTCCTGCCTTCTCCCCCTGACACCTGTACTGATCAAGAATCTATCTATCTCTGCTGTTAAAATATCCATTGACCTGTCCTCCACAACCTTCTGTGGCAAAGATTAAAGAGTTAAGCAGTCTGCTGCTTCTTTATTAGATGCCTTGACGTCTGTATTATCATTCTTTATTTTGCCAGCTGCATTTGTTTAAAATGCCAGGTGCATATCATACAATTAGCCTAATAGTTTTCCTCTCGACGCATTTAAGTTCTATCTTCCTGAATCCAAAAGACATTTGATATTCAACTTGACAAGCATCGGTTTTATGCGAGCAATGTAAAATAATTCTAATTGGTAAAAATCTGCCAGATTATGGCTGATTTGTTAATTTATGTTAAATGATTCTGGAGAATAACGTGTACGGGACTCAGATGTTCCACTGTCACATGAAGAACGGAAAAGAAAATTGGCAGCTGAATACTCTTAGCAGTTAAAACAGCTGTACAAATTCACAAGGCGGTACCCAGGGGAGGTTGCGAGCGATGATCACAGAGCTCCAAAAGGAACAAATATAGAAACAAACCTCAATATTCCCAAAGGAACAGAAAATCTATTGCTCCTGTAATGCAAGCCTGAATTATTAATGGTGCAAATTCCACAAAGCGAAAAGAAACGAAGTTCTTAGCACCGAGGATAAATTAACACGGCAACCTCAGGTTGCAGCAGATCAGTTCCCAAGGATTGCAAGATTTCTCAGGCTCCTGTTAATCAAATTAGCTTTGAGATGGAAAATGCTACATTGATCAACAATGATCATTATACAATGTGCCTCTGAAATCAAACTAATTAAGTGCATGGTTATTACACTGCAACGTTCCTCTTTATCCAACCTTGCTGCAAGGTTATTCATTTGTTTAAAGAACCCTCAGACGTATCACATGTTCAATATTGATGGAGTATTTCTATTTCAGCACAGTTCAGCTGTTCGTTCAGCGAGGAATTCGAAAGCAAAAGCAGAAAATATGGGAAATACTCAACAGGTATTCGTGGAAGGAGTAGCAGAATTAACATTTCAGATCTGAGTCCATTCATTAGAAATAGGTAAAAGAGTTATACAAATGTCATTTTTAAAAGGTAGACAAAAGTGCTGGAGAAACTCAGCGGGTGCGGCAACATCTATGGAGCGAAGGAAATAGGCAACGTTTCGGCACAAAATGTTGCCTATTTCCTTTGCCCCATAGATGCTGCCGCACCCGCTGAGTTTCTCCAGCACTTTTGTCTTCCTTCGATTTTCCAGCATCTGCATTTCCTTCTTGGTCATTTTTAAAAGTCTGGATCTCCCCTTCGCTATCTCAATGGGCAGGGTAGACATAAACATTCTTTGCAGATTCCCTCAGCTATCTTCATTATACTTCGTCCCACTATCCCTCTATGTATAAATACTTCATTCCATTCCACAGTTCCTCCACCTCCAGTGCATTTGCTCTGGTGATGAGATTTTCCACGCAGGTGCCTCTGGCATGTCCTCCTTCTTCCCGAATCATGGATTTCATTCTACCAGAGCATGCAGGAGCCATTCCATACATCTATTCTCACTCCTCCTCCTGGTCAGAGGAAGAATTGGATATCTGTGCTCCTCAGCTTCCTCCCACCAGCCTGTGCATTTGATGAACCTTTTGTTGCAACTTATGCCAGTTTCAACAAGAATCCACATCCAGATAGATATTTAATTCCCTCACCTTACAGTGTTTCTCAGTAACGTTTCCCCTTCGGTAACATCCCGGCCAGTCCCTACCAACCACTCCCCATCTCATAACACATTCCCATGCAACGGCAGGAGATGCAACGCATTTCCTTTCACCCTTTCCCTACTCATCTTCTAGGAACCCAAACAGTCCTTCTATGTGAAGCGCTGATTCCCTTGGACTTCCTCCAACCATTTGAGGTTCACAATCTGGTCTTCCTTACATTGGAGAACCCAAATGTAGATTAGTGGACCACAGCACAGACCACCTATGGTCAGTACACAGGGAGGCTCCTGAACTTACTTTTCTCTCTACGTTTAGTTTTCTTCCCATTCCCAATGGCATATCCGTTCAGCAATGAAACAATGAGGTCTGACGCAAGCTTGGGGAACAACATCTTACTTTGCAGCTGAGCAAGTTGAAGCGTTCCAGACTCATTATTAACCATATAACCATATAACAATTACAGCACGGAAACAGGCCATCTCGGCCCTTCAAGTCCGTGCCGAACAACTTTTTTCCCTTAGTCCCACCTGCCTGCACTCATACCATAACCCTCCATACCCTTCTCATCCATATGCCTATCCAATTTATTTTTAAATGATACCAACGAACCTGCCGCCACCACTTCCACTGGAAGCTCATTCCACACCGCTACCACTCTCTGAGTAAAGAAGTTCCCCCTCATGTTACCCCTAAACCTCTGTCCCTTGATTCTAAAGTCATGTCCTGTCATGTCATTATTGGAGTCTCCAACTTGAGGAAACTTGCTTTATCTGTCTGTATCAGGTGGCCATCCCTGCCATCAGTAATTTATCAGAATCATAATCGTAATTTATTAGCCAAGTATGTTTCGCAACATACAAGGAATTTGATTTCTGCTCAGTTTTTCTCTCTACATTAGTGCAGCCAGAAGCAAATTCCACGGTCCTGCAGTCCTACACAGACAAAAAAACACAAGAACCTTCTTATTGCCCCATTAAACCTAACTCACCTGGTGGTTTCCCTCTGTGTTACCCGTCCCTCCCACCACTTTCTCTGCAACTTCAAATTACTCTTTTATGTCACAGTTCTGATGAAGGATTTCAGCCCTGAAGCATTAAATGGGAGTCAGTCTACCCCACGACAGAAGGGGGAGGAGTTGTACAGTTTGATAGCCACAGGGAAAAAGGATCTCCTGTGGCGTTCTGTGCTGCATCTTGGTGGAATCAGTCTGTTGCTGGTGCTCCTCAGTTGACTAATATATCATGGAGGGGATGAGCAGTATTGTCCAAGATGCTCTGCAGTTTGAAGGGCATCCTCCCCTCCAAGACCATCTCCAGTGCATCCAACTCCACCCCCACGATGGAGCCAGCCTGGACAAAAATCTAATTCAAGGTGGACTGAAAGGATTCAGGCGGCAATGGGCGCAAACTCAAGATCCATAGTTGTGAATGAACTAATAATTACCCTTTGACATTGGGTCAGGTAGGCAGTGACTAGACGCCTTCATAGTTCAAGGTCCTTCACACTGGATGAAATCCTGACCCTACTCCATACATGCCATCTACACACACTAGCACCCTCTGCTGGGCAGCATACGTCACTTCCACTGCTGCACCAGGAAGGGTGAGTGAGATCCAGTGGGATCTTTTAGCAAGATTCCCTCAACCAAAAACATTAGATTGTCTTTAGGCAGGTGCACAAAATGAGAAGTGCTCAGTTAATCTCTGCATATTAATTCCAAAGCAGGATTAATATTAATTCATGATCACTGTAAATGTGTCTTCTGCTATTTCTCTTGTTAATGCAAGGGTCAGGATGATTAGTGGTGGGATGCCACACAACTATTGATCCATTTCATGTCAAGACAATTTACTGCTCAACCACAGAACTGCGAGCAGTACATTTTCTTTGTTCAACATTTAACGAGCATTTTATATGAGTCATAACTTAAAGACTCAGGGTTGAGTGCTGGAAAATGGGATTGGTGTAATTATCCGCCTCCACAATTCCTCTGACTCTGTGTTTCATATTGCAACCACTCCCTCAGTGGGAAAAAACTATTCAACCCCCCCCCCCCCCAAACCCCTATATCCCATGGTACTTGCCTCATATCTATGCCCTATAGTCATAGGCACCTTAGGGGAAGAGCTTCTTTCTCACTATCTATAATGCCAATGCCCATCATAAATTTCTATATCTCTATCATGCTTCCCCTCAGCCTTCTCTGCACCAAAGAAAACAAATCCAACCTATCCAGTGTTTAGGAAGGAACTGTAGATGCTGAAAAATTGAAGGTAGACAAAAATGATGGAGAAACTCAGCGGTGAGGCAGCATCTATGTAGCAAAGGAAATAGGCAACGTTTCAGGTCTCGACCTTACCCGCTGAGTTTCTCCAGCATTTTTGTCTACCTCCAACCTATCCAATCCTAGCTGAAATGGTCTGTCCTAGGCAACATACTGGTAAATATCCTCGGCACTTCTGCTGTGGCCCAACCAATGTTTGACACAACTGTACCAGAATATTCAATATTCTATGCCATGGCTCTTGAAGATTATCTCCTTTTGCTTCTGTGCTGCCTACTTCAGGGATCCTTGTTCATGTACACCAAGGTCCTTCTGATCCTTTTTACTTCCCAGGCACCATCCAGTAAATGGTGTAAAGTTGAAAACCCCTTCAAATGAGGATGGTCAAGGATTCAGTGTAGTTTAGTTTAGAGATACACCACTTAGAGAGGCTCACCGAGTCCGGGCCGACCAGCGATCCCCGCACATTAACACTATCCTACACACACGCTAGGGACAATTGTTTACACATACACCAAGCCAATTAAACTACATATCTATATGTCTTTGGAGTGTGGGAGGAAACTGAAGATCTCGGAGAAAACCCTTGCAATCATGGGGAGAACGTCCAAACTCTGGACAGACATCACCCATAGTCAGGATCGAACTCGGGCCTCCGCCGCTGCAAGTGCTGTAAGGCAGCAACTTTACCGCTATGCCACCCTGCCGCCCTTGACCATCTACTTCACTCAACACTGCCTTTGTGTCACAGTATCTGATCTGACGTTGAGAAACTCAACTTTGATTCCCTTATTTAAAGTAGGATTTACTAGCATTGGAGGCAATCCATAATAGTCTAAGGTCAGTTTCTGGGATTAGAGAGTTACCTTATCATGAACTGCCAAATAAATTAGATATGTACTCTTTGGAGTTTCTCCATCAATCTGCCAAACTTGAAGCTTTGGTGCTGGTGGACTGGCTGATTTTCCCTACTATTGGATTCTGTTTCAATTCTTATAGATGTTACACAGAAGTGTAATATATGTCGACTTGATTAGTACGGGTGTTATGGATTATGGGGAGAAGGCAGGAGAATGGGAGTTAGAGGAAGAGATAGATTGAATGGCTGAGTGGACTTGATGGGCTCAATGGCCTAATTCTGCTGCTATCACTTATGACCTTACGATGGCCTGGTGAACCCAGATGATTTGATAGGAGCACCGGAAATTGGGCCCAAGCGTATGAAAGGGAATGGACAAGTCAGGGCCCTAGTATGTTAATGGAAGTATGGGAATCAGCCAGGCATGTGCCGTGAGTAATTACTCAGGGTAGGCAGTCAGTCGACATTTAAATCTTTAAAACTGTGCATGCGCAGATTGTTCTCCTCTCCGGTAGGCAGTCAGTCGACTTTTACATAGTAATTTGTCTTCGAAAGCCTTATCTCTTAATAAAGTATTTAAAAACATACCATAGCTCAAATAAATGTACTTACCACATTATTTGCACACAAACTCCATTCTTCTCTCTTTGTTTCTTAAGATACACTTAAGACAATGACAATCCATGTTTGAAAAACCCGGCAAGAAGCTTGCGCTGCGCATGCGCGGTACATGCACGCAGTGCACGGTGCAAAGGCAGAATTTCAGCTGCCTTTATAGAGCGTTGTCATTGAAGGCTGAAGCAGCATCGATGGCATGTGAGTTACACGGACTTTTGCGTGTTACATCTACTGCGGATGAAAGGCACAGGAGAATTATGCCTACCTAAGAGATCGATTTCTTAGGTAGGCATAATGCTCTCGTGCCTTTACTATTTATATTTAATAATTACCATTTTATAATTTTAGTCAGGGTGGGCACTGCCTACCTTGCCTACCCTGACGGTACGTCCCTGGAATCAGCATCTAATGAGTCAGGTGCCAAACTCCCATGATTTACAAACAAACAGAAAGTACATTATCAGAATTTTACTGCAGTCCCTATCACCTATTCAATTTTCTACTCATGCTGCTACTCTAACGTTACTACAAGCTTACTATGTGGTACACCAGCAAATGCCTTTTGGAAATCCATTTGTACATCAGCAGTATTTCCTTCATCTTGTCCCACAGTTAGGATAATTGGATAGGATTTCCTTTGCTGTTTTTTCCAAATTAAACTCTACTTGTCCAAATTAAGACAATGACAATCCATGTTTGAAAAACCCAGCAAGAAACTTGCGCTGCGCATGCACGGTACATGCACGCAGTCCACGGTGCAAAGGCAGAATTTCAGCTGCCTTTATAGAGCGTTGTCATTGAAGGCTTGAAGCAGCATCGATGGCATGTGAGTTACACGGACTCACACGCTAATCCCGTCCCTGATTATTGTTTCCAGAATTTGCCTTTCCATTAAGGTTAACCTGGTCTGTAGTTACTGCAGTGAACCCTCCACCTTTTTTACTTTAATTATAAATCAGGAGGCCAATTGTATTATTTTCCTAAAATAAATAACTCTATCAAGTTAATAGATTATAACATTGACACTGAGATGGAGCCACAATAGACTGCAGATGCTGGAATCTGGAGCAGCGGTAGAGTTGCTGCCTGACAGCACCAGAGAGCCGGGTTTGAACCTGACTACAGGTGCTGTCTGTGTGGAGTTTGTACGTTCTCCCCGTGACCTATGTGTGTTTTTTTTCAGGGATCTTCGGTTTGCGACCACACTCCAAAGACGTACAGTTTTGTAGGTCAATTGGCTTGTTATAATTGTAAATTGTCCCTAGTGTGTATAGGATAGTGTTAGTATAGGGGGATTGCTAGTCAGTGCAGACTCGGTAGGCCGAAGGCCTGCTTCCTAAAGTAAACAAACCTAAAAATTAAACTAAACATACAGAATCTCCTCAATCTTCAGAAATAGGGGTGTTGATGAACTTTCTTTATGATTGCATCGATGTGCTGTGTTCAGGGCAGATCTTCTGAGATATGTACACCCAGGAACTTGAAGTTGGTGACTCTCTGCACCTCCGACCCATTGATGAAGAGAGGTTTCTGGATCCTTGTATTTCCTCTTCCAAAGAAAAACAATTAATTCTCTGATTCTACTGACGCTGAAAACGGGAAAACTGTTGGAGACCCTTCATCTGGCCTGTAGTCTGTATAAAGAGGTGGGGGTGGGGGGGGGGGGAGGGAGGGGAAGTTTGGGGCAAGAGCTAGCAAGTGAATACAGTTGAGCAGGGTTTACTGGCAGGCAAGGTCATGTCAGGGAGGGAAGGATGGAGATGGCACAGAGGATGGGGGATAAGAAGTGGAGAGTAAATAGCTGCAAATTCTGGAATCTGATGAGGAAGGAAAGTGAAGAGTGGAACCAAGTATGGAGTGATGTGGCAGACGGCAACATTAGAGGAAGGGGGGGATGATGAGAACTAGTGGGAGAAGAGTTTGGGTTTTGAGCAGAAGGAGTAGGTGGGGAGGAATTTAAAAAAGGGTAATAGGGGGATAAGGGGTATTGAACGAAGAAACGTGTGTATGAGAGGACCATGTTAGATAGGAGGTGAATGAAAATGACAGAAGGATTGTGGGTAACCTGAAATTGAAGAAGTAATTTTTATGCCGTTGAGTTGAAGATTGCCCAGGCAGAATATGAGGAGCTGTTCCGCTAGTTTGCATTGGGCCAAGGCACGGAAATCGCTATCAAAACATGGGGGGAACATGATTTGTTGGTGGCCGCACGCACGCATGAGCACACACACACGCACGCGCGTGCGCACGCGCACGCGCACACGCGTGAGGCTTCAGCCGTGGGCCCTATGGACAGTAACATCGGACCTGATCTGGCTGGTGACCGACTCCGAACTCCAGCAACAGCAGTTTCGTCTGCTCCGAATCGTGGGGCTTGAATCGGCCCGTTCGCGGGGCCTTTCATTTTGATCATAAGCCGCGCCGGGCGATGAAAGACCCCTTGAATGTGCCGATTCAGCCATTAGAAAGTGGCTGATAACATCCGGATTACAAAACATGGGGGGGGGGGGGGGATTGTCCCCCATCTCTCAAAGCATGGGGGGCCGTGTCCACTACCCCCCCCCCCCCCCCCCAGGATTTCCGGGGATCCAGATTGCCATAGCAAGTAGAAGACACTGAGAAATTGTAGGCATTTACTATGGCCTGAGCCACACTGTCAGTGGATCACCAGCTTCCTGACAGACAGGAAGCAGCATGTGAGGCTGGGAAAGCACATCTCGGACCCGCTGACCCTCAGCAGAGGAGCACCGCAAGGCTGCGTACTCTCTCCTCTCCTCTACTCTCTCTACAACTGCACCTACACTGACTCCTCTGTCAACCTTCTCAAGTTTGCAGACGACACAACTCTGATTGGACTGGTCCAAGATGGGGAGGTAACTGCCTACAGACAGGAGGTGACACAGCTGGCGGCCTGGTGCCATCGCAACAACCTGGAGCTCAATGCTCTTAAGACAGTGGAATTGATTGTAGACTTTAGGAGAGCTCCCCCTCCGCTCACCCCACTCACCATCAACAACACCACAGTCACATCTGTTCCTGGGAACCATCATCTCCAAGGACCTTAAATGGGAGGCCACCATCAACTCCACAGTCAAAAAGGCACAACAGAAGGTGTACTTCCTGCGGCAGCTGAGGAAACACAATCTGCCACAGGCAATGATGGTCCAATTCTATACGGCCATCGTAGAGTCTGTCCTCACCTTCTCCATCGTTGTCTGGTTTGGCTCAGCCACCAAGCACGACATCCGGAGGCTGCAGCGAATCGTCCGATCAGCCGAGAAGGTTGTTGACTGCAACCTTCCCTCCATTGACGAACTGCACACTGCAAAGGCCAGGAAATGAGCGGGCAAGATCATCTCTGACCCCTCTCACCCTGGCCACAAACTCTTTGAATCACTTCCCTCCGGACTGTCAAAGCTGCCACAGCCAGACATAAAAACAGTTTTTTTCCACGAGGAGTAGCTCTACTCAATAACCAAAAAATCTGTAGCCTCCTTTTGCTCTGGTATTTCATTTAATTCACATGTTTTATCAATAATGTTTTATTATTAATGTTTAATGTTTTATGTGTCATTTTTAATTGTCACTATATGTCATGTTGTCACTTGCGAGCGGAGCACCAAGGCAAATTCCTTGTATGTGAACATACTTGGCCAATAAACTTATTCATACATCCATACATGTATATGTTAGTTAACTGGAATTTATAATCAGTTGCTTTCAAGAGATCTGATGAATAGGTTTCAGAGCAATTTCTTTAGCAAACATGCCTTAGGTTCAAAACAGCTGTGAATGTGTGTTTATGTTGTTGATGAAAAGGGGATTGGTGGCAACTGTGAATATTAAGCAACTCTACAGAGGGACAGGGGAGTATTATTAGAAAATTGCTCTGCATCTCATTAATCATCAAGTGCAAAGAATAACCAGCAATATATTAGGTGCAAAGTGCCCTTCGGTCTACTTGTACACAGAAAATGTAAGATACAGAAACATGGGCAGGGAAACAAGGCATTTTTGTAATCAGTGTTTAAAAAAATTGCTTGATAGCAATGCAAAGAACATTTAAGATCCACTCTAGCAAAACCCCACGTCAAGACGCAGATTGGCCAGGAAAAGGAAACGGCTCACGGTGCTCAGCAGTTCACAAAGAAGAGCACATGGTTGGGGTCAGGAAGATTTGCAAGATTAGTGGAGTATCAGCACATTCCCCGTGTAACATGCCTCTTTACTGCAGTGTCTGCAAGAACAATACAATCCATTACTCAAAACAATGCAGGGTAACAGAATGCTAAGACATCGACTATGCAGGTTAAAGAAACAGGCAGATGAGAATGCTTCCTTTCTGCTGCCTTTCTCAAAGTCATCACAGGCTGTGTGTTATTTTAGAAAGGAACTTCTTTTTCTTTTCATATTTCAGAGCATTATTGACCAGGTGAGCATTTGTTGGCTAATTACTTTTAGGAATCTGCTGGTGACCCATGGATTCCTTCTGATGACGGTTCTGCCACAGTGCAGTAGGAAGCAGGTCCCAAGAATTAGATCCAGCGAAGATGAAGAATCTTGACCCGGTATGTTGACTGTGTAGGGAGGAACTGCAGATGCTGGTTTACACCTTTGATAGACATAAAATGGTGGAGTAACTCACCACGACAGGCAGCATCTCTGAGTAGAAGGAGTGGGTGACGTTTTGGGTCGAGACCCTTCTTCAGACTGAGAGACATCAAAGGGAACAAAGATCAAGGAAAATAGAATGGATCATTGCGAGCTAGTGGAAGATGACAACGCAGCATACAAAGGTAAAATTTAATCAGGAGGACAGTCAGACTGGTCGGAGAACTAGGATGGGGGATGGATCGAGCAAGGGGGGCTGCAAAGGTTACTTGAAGTTAGAGAAGTCAATATTCATACCGCTGGGTTGTAAGCTGCCCAAGTAAAATATGAGGTGCTGTTCCTCCATTTGCGTTGTTCCTTCAATCTCCTCCACTGCCTCACTTTGACAGTGGAGGAGGCCCAGAACTGTGTAGGAATGGGAGGGGGGGGTTAAAGTGTTTAGCAACTGGGGGATCAGGCCGGGTTAGGCGGACTGACCTGGAGGTCGACTGTCCATTTCCGTTCACGGATTAAGTCCACTTTCCTCCAGATGCTCTGCAGATTCCAGCATCTGCAGTCTCTTCTGACTCCACTTTACTGCTCTTTGTAGACTTTTCCTACACTCTTAAACAGGTTTGTGTGAGGCCCTCTCTCACTCCTCTGCCTCTGTGTTCTCCAACTCTTCGACCATATTCTCACTCACAGTCGCTACCAGAGCCACGTGTCCCTGCTCATGTCTTCTCTTCAGCCATTTTGACCCACATGACTTTCAACACTGTTTGATTTTCAGGCTATGATTTCACATATCTTCCCAGTCCAGATAAAGTGTCTTGACTCGAAATGCTGACCGTCCATTTACGAGGATGTTGCCAGGACTAGAGGGTCTGAGCAACAGGGGAGAGATTGAGCAGGCTAGGACTTTATTCCTTGGAGCGCAGGAGGATGAGGGGTGATCTTGTAGAGGTGCACAAAATCATTGTTGAATTAGATTGGGTAAACGCATAGAATCTCTTGCCCAGAGTAGGGGAATCGAGAACCAGGGAAAATAATTTTAGGGTGAGGAGGGAAGGATTTAATAGAAACCTGAGGGGTAACTTTTTTACACAAAGGGATGTGGGTGCATGGAAAGAGTTTCCAAAGGAGGTAGTTGAGGCAGGAACTATCGTGATGTCTAAGAAATATTTAGAGATGTTTGTATAGGATAGGTTTAGAGGGATATGGGGTAAATGCAGGCAGTGGTGCATGTTGGTCCGTATGGGCAAGTTGGGACATAGGGTCTCTTTTCCACACTGTATGACTATGAGATGCTGCCTGCCAACTGAATTCCCCTTTTTTGCTGCTGATTCCATCATCTGCAGCCTCTTGTGCCTCCGACGATGTTGAAGGCATGGTGAAAAAATATCCAAGTGAGGATAATGTGCGAGTTGGCACGGAATGTGGTGGTCTTGTACGTGTGAAATCTTTTGTCCATCTTCAAGCTCGAGGTTGCTGATTTTGGAGTAACTTGGGGAAGGAACATTTCGCAGATGATGCACAGGCAATCTCTGTACATTGCAGGTGCGGGGAATGAATGATTTGGATGGTCAAAGGCGCACCAATGAAGAAGACTCCTTGTTGGTGTTGAATCTGCACTCAACCAAGAAAATGGAAAGCCTATCATTACCCTTCCTGATCTTTGTTTGTAAATGGTGAAAGGATCTTGAAGCGTCAGGAGCTGAGATACTTTAGTTTCGTTTAGAGATACAGCGCGGAAATGGGCCCTTCGGCCCACCGGGTCCACGCCAACCAGCGATCCCCGCACATTAACACTGCCTTGCACCCACTAGGGACAATTTCAACATTTACATTTACCAAGCCAATTAACGTACAAATCTGTTCGTCTTTGGAGTGTGGGAGGAAACCGAAGATCTCGGAGAAAACCCACGCAGGTCATGGGGAGAACGTACAAACGCAGTACAGACAGCACACAAAGTCAGGATCGAGCCTGGGTCTCTGGCGCTGCATTCGCTGTAAGGCAGCAACACTGCCGCTGTGTCACCGTGACCTCCAATAGGCATCCAGCCTCTGACCTTTCCAAACCAGCATCTATGCTGTCGGCCCAATTGAGTTTCTGGTCTTCCCATCAATGATTTCCTCTTCATTGGTAGACACAAAATTCTGGAATTGCTCAGCAGGTCAGACAACATCCCTGGAGGACATGAATAGGTGATGTTTCAGGTCAGAACCCTCCTTCAGAGTCTGAGGAAGGATTCTGACCTGAAACGTCACCTCTCTATATGTTCTCCAGGGATCCTGCCTGACCTGCTGAGTTACTCCAGCATTACGTGTCCATCTTTTGTATAAACCAGCATCTGCAGTTCCTTGTTATTATAGGAGGTTTACAAGAATGATACCAGGAATGAATGGGTTAACATATGATGAGTGTTTGAGGCACTGGGCCTGTACTTGCTGGTGGTTAGAAAAATGAGGGGACACCTCATTGAGACATATCGAATAGTGAGAGGCCTGGATAGAGTGGATGTGGAAAGAATGTTTCTACTAGTGGAAGAGTCTAGGACTAGGTCAAGCTCAGAATTAAAGGACATTCCTTTAGGAAGGAGATGAGGAGGAATTCCTTTAGTCAGAGCGTGGTAAATCTATGGAATTCATTGCCACAGAAGGCTGTGGATATTTTTTAGGCATAGATGGATAGATTATTGATTAGTACAGGTGTCAGGGAATATGGGGAGAAGGCAGGAGAATGGGGTTAGGAGGTAGAGAAAGATCGACTATGATTGTATGGCAGAATGAGTTTGATGGGCCAAATGGCCTAATTCTGCTCTGATCTCTTATGACCTTAAGACTTTATGATAACTAGCAAAATAGTGAGCATTTGCAAACTGAACTGGATTACATATTAAAAAAACTTATGGTAACAGAAAATTATCCAACTTTGATAGAGTTCAATGTAAGTCAAACATTTGTTTATCAGTAACCAGAAAGAATATCATATTTCTTTAAAAATGACCGAGAAGTGCTATTATGTTTAAGAAGAAACTGCAGATGCTGGAAAATCGAAGGTAGACAAAAGTGCTGGAGAAACTCAGCGGGTGAAGCAGCATCTATGGAGCGAAGGAAATAGGCAACGTTTCGGGCCAAAACGTTCTTCAGACTGAATGCTATTACTTAGCATAGTACTTTTATGTGCTTTGTCATAAAATATTTAGCAAAACGAAGATCGGACACTTTACACATCTGATACTTGCTTTCATTATTTTGAACCATGTTCACACAGAAGACGCTGCGCATTCACCTTGATCATTAAAGCCGATATGAATCAGAGGGATGGGATCGGCTGCAGTGTTAAGCATTATTTATTCATTTAATGCATGGGAACTCCCATTCCTAATTGTGGATGTGAAGCTGGAGATGCATCGCGTTCCTGCATAGCTGCTTTCCATCTGG
This sequence comes from Raja brachyura, assembly GCA_963514005.1. The sequence continues at coordinate 37,960,414 of OY740801.1, forward strand.
TAATGCTACACCCACAGATAGAACATAGAAACGTACAGCACAGGAACAGACCCTTCGCCCCACAATGTCTGTGCCAAGCATGATACCAAGATAAACTAATCTCATCTGCCTGCACGATCCTTATCTCCCCATCCCAATCCCATCCATGTGCCTATTTAAAAGCCCCTTAAACGCCACTATCTGCCTACTCTACCATCCCTGGCAGTGCATTCTAGACACTCACCACACTCAGTGTACAAAACTTGCCCTGCACATCTCCTTTAAATCTTGATCCTCTCACCTTAAAGATATGCCCTTTAGTCTTCAATATTAGGAAAAAGGATCTGACTGTCTACCTTATCTGTGCTTTTGACAATTTTACTGTAGTTACTACTATCTGGTCTCCCGTCAGCCTCAGATAAAACATTCTAAGCCTGTTCTCCGTACAGCTAATACCATCTAATCTAAGCATCATTCTGTGGCTTCCGCAAACCCCCTCATCCTTCCTGTAATGAGGCGACCAGAACTGCATGCAATACTCCAAATGCAGCCTAACCAAAGACATATAAAGATATGTTATGACTACCTGACTCTTATATTCAATGCCCCAACCATTGAAGGCAAGCACACCACTATCTTTACCACTATCTATTTGTGTTGCCTTCTGTACATTAATGCTGCTAAGGGTCTTGTCATTAACTGTATACTTTACCCTAATGTTCAATCTCCCAAAGTGCAACATCTCACACTTGCGTGCTATCCAGTCAGCAGAAAGATGATACACGATTACAATCGAGCCATTTACAGTTTATGATATACATGTATCATGTATAGATACATGACATCTGCCTTCTCTCTAGTTTTCACACACACTATGATATTTTCCTCACCACCTTCCCTATCTTCCCCTCGCCTTGCCCCAATTATATCCATCTCCAAATGCACCCCCCCCCCAATCAGGTTTCTAACATAATCACTCCAGAATCTTCAGAATGTCCATTCTGGGAGATAAAGGCAGTTGTGCAAGATTACTATTGCTTTGGGTAGCATCACATAATTCTTGTGGTGTCCCACTCACAAAGCCATTTAACTTGCATTTTATTTCGGTAGTCACGTGAGTGACTACGTGAAGACCCCGCCAGCACGCATGCGCGACATATCGTCGTACGCATGCGGAAGCGACGGTCGGGAGGAGCGGGGCTCCTCCAGCGTAAGTTTAAATAGCTTACGCCAGGTAAGTCTCACCGGAGGAGTGAGTCGACGACATAGTACAGGATGGAATCACGAAAATCTAAAAGAGCTGCGGCCAAAGCAGCTGCCAAGGAGAGCAGCCAGCAGCGAGCCGCCTCTCCAGAGCTACAGGTTTTACCTGCAGCTCCCGACTTCTCGCCCATAGGGGCCGTTGGGACGCCACGGTCGGGCGGTAGAGCCACCCGGAAGTCGGACGGGGCCGCCGACTCAGCGGAGTCCGGTCCCGAGGACACCCCGTTCGCAGATAGCGACGGAGGTCGTCTAACCCGCATGGAGCGGATGATGGAGCAATTGCTCCAACGTGACCTGCTAATGCAGGGGCAGAGTCACAGTGGGCCTCTTAACAGGCCCACGGCAGGTTCCTACCGAGGACTACCTAATGTCTCACCCTCCTTGCAGGGGAGCATTGAGGGTCAGAACTGGGCTGACCCAGAAGAAGGGGAGCTGGCTGAACAACCATCTGTGTCAGGGGTGTGTGAAGACTACATGGATATGGTAAGCAAACATGCAATGCCCAACCAGAAGGGCCTACCAATCCACCCAAAGCTGGCTGCCAGCATTAACTACATGGCAACTAACCAGCTGCAGGAACAGGCCATTAATGCAACTGCAGACAAATATATGGCACCTGAAAACTGCAACTCGCTAAATGTCCCTGCGGTAAACAACCCTATATGGGGGAACATGAGCCCCTCGAGCAGAGGGCAGGAGATAAAACTTCAAAGGATCCTGAAGCTCCTAACCGCCGGGATTACGGCAGTGGCCAGAACTGCAGTGGGTATTGAGATGCCGGAAGAACTGCAAGATGGCTTGGCTCTACTGTGCAATACCCAGTATGAGATCAATAATTTCAGAAAAAGCATCATAAAGCCGGCGCTTAACCCCAAGTTTGCGGGGTTGTGTAAGCCTGGGAAGACTCAGCCTCCAAGCCTGCTGTTCGGGGATGATCTCCCCAAGCAGGTTAAAGACCTTGATGAGGAGGCCAAGGCCTTAGGCCTGATCAAGGTTCCTGGCTACACCAAGCCTCACTACCCACAAAGACAGCACCCCTACACACCCACCGGACAGAGTTACCATAACAGGTCTGCCGGTGGTGAAAGCTCGAAGGCCGGCAATCCTGCACAGCGGTCTTTTTTTTAGGCCATGGCCCAGCCCGGCCTTCTTGGAAGATGCGCCACTCCTACAACACAACGAACCAACCAAGGAAACAAGGACAGAAACCACAACACCGGCAGTAACCATGGAGGTAGGTGGGTCTGGGTCCCCAGAAACACATCTTGCCTAAATTCACTTTATGTAGGGGGCCGGTTGCACATGTTCTACGAGAATTGGTTCACTTTTACCTCTGATCCTTACATACTCAGGAATACACAAGGATCATAGGAAATACTTAAAATTTATCTGGATGGGACAATTATGGCAATACAAAGCCTTACCTAATGGGTTATCGTCAGCACCCAGATTGTTTACCAAGATATTAAAACCAGCTTTGGCCTACTTAAGGAAACAGAATCATACTGTTATGGCCTATCTTGATGACATCCTCATTGTGGGGGAAAATTTGGAAATGGCTACATTGGCAGTTACAGCCACGAAACATCTCTTTCAGAAGCTGGGTTTCATTATACATCCAGATAAATCAATATTAGAACCCTCTACCACCATGAAATACCTAGGGTTCATTATTGACTCAGTGCAAATGTCTATCACGTTGCCACCAAGCAAGGTGGAGGACTTGATAGAGGCTTGCAGGAGCCTCATTGGCATTAAGGACCCATCCATTCTGCAGGTGGCCAGGGTGATTGGGAAGATAGTGGCTGCATTTCCTGCAGCACAATTTGGGCCTTTACATTACCAAAACTTACAAAGAGCCAAAATTACAGCGCTCAAAAGTCATGCAGGCCATTTCGATAGGCCTATGAAAATACTGGAAAAGGCGAAAGCCGAATTATATTGGTGGATGGGTAATGCCCAAAATTGTTCTAAACCGATCACTATCATCAATCCCTCGATCATCTTACAAACGGATGCCAGTGCCAAAGTGTGGGGAGCTACTAACACTACCTCTAGTTGTGGAGGTAGATGGAGTGCACCAGAGTTAACCCAATTCAAAAACTTGGGGATTAACTATTCAGAAATGCTGGCAGCATTTCACGGCCTTAAAGCATACTGCACAAATATGCACAAAGTTCATGTTAGAATACAAATTGACAACACCACGGTGGTGGCCTATATTAACCACATGGGCGGTATAAAGTCGATATCGTGTGATGAATTGGCTAACAATATCTGGCACTGGTGTCTGCAAAGGGAAATTTGGATTTCAGCCACTTACCTTCCAGGTAAGCTAAACACAGTGGCAGGCACCAGGTCACGCAAATTCAACGACAACATAGAATGGATGTTGGATTGGAATGTGTTTTCAGATATTGTAGAACGTTATGGGACACCAGATATCGACCTTTTCGCGTCTAGGTTAAATCACCAACTACCAACATATGTTGCTTGGGAACCAGACCCGGGGGCAGTAGCGATGGATGCCTTCACGCTACATTGGGGGGATTTGTTTTGCTATGCATTTCCCCCTTTCTGCCTCATCAGTCGGGTCTTGCAGAAAATAAAACAAGATTCCGCATCGGGGATTTTGGTGGTGCCCGACTGGCCTACCCAACCATGGTTCCCTATGGTACAGAAGATGGCCACAGAACCTTGCATCCGGGTCAATAAAAGACCAAGCCTGCTCATTCACCCCGTAACAGGAGAACATCACCCATGTCATGACCGCATGAACCTGTTAATTTGCAGATTTTAAAACGGCCTCTTTGCGGATTCGGACTCACCAACAGGACCAAAGACACCATCACAGCAGCTTGCAGAGAGTCCACAAGGAAACAGTACCTGACCTACATCAGGAAATGGGAAGGATTCTGCATCACAGCCAACACCACATATGAAACCGCCACCATAACGGAAGTGCTGGAATTCTTGGCTACCCTTCACTTCGATGAGGGATTGAGCTACAGTGCCATAAACAGTGCCAGGAGTGCCCTATCATCCTACTTGGGCCGGGGGAGTGACCAATTGGGAATTGGATCACATCCTTTAGTATCCAAACTTATGAGGGGAATATTCAATTCCAATCCCCCCAGGGCCAGATATAGCCATACTTGGGATATCAGCACAGTCTTGACTATGCTGCAAGGATGGACACCTAACTCGGGACTCACTCTGGCAAAACTCACTTACAAAATGGTAATGATCATGGCACTTATCACGGCACAACGGGTCCAGTCCCTGCACAAACTTAATCTGGATGCTATGACAATCACCAATGACAAAATCATTTTTTATGTGCAGAGACTGTTGAAACAAGATCGACCCGGAGTGTCTGGTCATACTTTGGAATTTCTGGCTTATCCAGCAGATTCTCGTCTCTGTATCGTCACGTTAATTTCACGATACATCACAGTCACCAAAAATCTAAGGGGCACGGAGACAGCATTGCTCATTAGTCACAAGAAGCCCCATCATAAAGTCACGGTGCAAACCATTTCTAGATGGTTAAGGGTGGTACTGGATGCGGCGGGGGTGGACACTAACATATTCAAATCTCACTCCACCAGGGCGGCATCCACCTCGGCGGCTAGGAGGATGGAAGTACCATTGGACCACATCCTGGCCACAGCGGGTTTGGAGTAACGAAAAGACTTTTCACCGCTTTTACTATAAACCCGTGACCTCCCCTGACACTTATGCAGGGAGGATTTTGAGTGCTGCCAGATAGTTTACCCTTATGGGACACTATATTGTTTTGGTATGAATAAATACCTATTTTTGTTTTTCAGCCAGTGTCTTGTCTGAATTACGTTCATCCTCTTATCCCAACTTTAGCGGTGTGTGAGCATGGAGCTTCCAGGGCATGAAAACACAGAGCTTTGAAATCTTCACGTAGTCACTCACGTGACTACCGAAATAAAATAGTAAGATTAAACGAGAACTTACCAGTTTGTGACTGTCTGTGATTTCACACCACTGCTTTGTAGAATGTCGCGCATGCGTGCTGGCGGGGTCTTCACGTAATCCCTCATCGTAACTCCTCATAAAATAAAGATCAAACTTCAAACTGGTAAGTTCTCGTTTAATCTTACTATTTTACTTCAGAGTCACGTGAGTGACTTTGTGAAGACCCCGCCAGCACGCATACACGACATATCGTTGCTCGCATTGCAGTCGACAAGCTGGGGGGGGGGGGGAAGGGGGAGCGCAGCTCCTCTGCCAGCAGCTTAAAAGGACCATCAGGTACGTTTTTACTAACCTTGAGCTGGTTGGTCTTTGTATTTGTGAAATCTTTTACATAGACTTCATGGAGAGAACACGGAGCCAAACGCGGGCTGCTTCTAAGCATGCCATAGAACACCGCGGGACCTCGGAGCGAGGTCAGCGGCTAACATCCCCGGAGTTGGCCGTTGAGTTTTCGGCAGCACCCGTACCTCGGGCCGGGAAGACAGCGCGGAAGTCGGGGAGCCTCGCTCAGCCGGCAGGACCCGACTCTCCACCGCTACAGTCCAGGAAACTGCGAACTGGAGGGAGGACCGCGCGGGAGCGGGGAAGCCTAGACCTCGACTCTCCACCGCTTCAGTCCGCACGACCGCGGACTGGCAGCAAAAAAGTGTGGAAGTCGGGCAGCCCCGTTAAAATGGCAGGCCCCGACACTCCACCGCCTCAGTCCGGAAGACCGCGGACACGTGGCAAAACCGCACACAAGTCGAGTAGCCCTGTTGGAGCGACTGGCACCGACTTTCCGCCGCATCAGTCCGGAAGACCTCGGACTGGTGGCAGGCCCACGCGGATGTCGTGTAGCCCCGCTAGAGCGGCAGGCACCGACTCCCCACCGCCTCAGTCCGGAAGACCGCGGACTGGCGGTAGATCTACAAGGAAGTCGTGCAGCCCCATAGGAGTGGCAGGCACCGACTCTCCACTGCCTCAGTCTGGAAGACTGCGGACAGGCAGCAGATCCGCGCGGGAGTCGCGTAGCCCCGCTGGAGCGGCTGGCACCGACTCTCTACCGCATCAGTCCCATAGACATCACCCTGACGGGGTGCGGACTGGCGGTAATAGCCCCATTGACTTATCAGAATCTGGGAAAGCCGACCTGGCGTTTGCAGATAGCGACGGCGATCGCATTGCCCGCACGGAGCGGATGATGGAGCAGCTGCTCCCGAGGGACCTACTCCAGCAGGAGCATGTGTCCCGTGGATCATACAGGGCTATGACAGCTCCTTTTCCAGGACTGTCCAACATCTCTCCCTCCTCGGCAGGGAGCGCCAGAAGTCAGGGATTGCCGGACCTCGAAGAGGGGTTCACCGAAGACCCTAAGTTGCATGGGATGCAGGAAGAGGAACTTCTGGAGATGGTGTCAAAATTTGCACAGCCATCCCAGAAAGGGCAACCTCTTCAGCCACAGCTAGCGGCAAGTATCAATTACCTGACCACACACCAACTTCAGGAACAGGTAATTACAGAACCACAGGCAAGTACCTGGCACCGGAGAATTGTGTGTCACTGAATGTACCCACTGTCAACACTCCCATATGGGGGAATATAAGCCCTGGGATAAGGGCACAGCAACTGAAAATTAAGAAAATCCTCAGACTACTGACCTCAGGGATCACTGCATTTGCCAGGTCAGTCGATGGTGTGGCCATGACGGAAGAGCAGCAGGATGCGTTAGCCCTGTTCTGTAACACCCAATATGAGATTAATTGCTTCAAGAAAGGCTCTATCCGTCCCGCTCAACCCCAAATTCGCGGGGTTGTGTAAAACCAGCGTTAAGCCGTCACCGAGCTTGTTGTTTGGGGATGACCGGCCCAAACAGGTTAAAGACCTAGATGAGGACGCCAAAGAGATTGGCATGATAAAACCGCCTTCCTCTAGCGGGCCACCAGCGTATCGACGGCAGCATCCACGTGCAACACCCAACAGGCCCCGGTTTCACCCTGACAGGGTGACGGGTGCAAACCCAAAGGTCGCGCCTCATCCACAGAGGTCTTTTTTAGGCCAAGGCCCAGAGCGACCCGCTTGGTCAACCCCACATCACAACGCTGCAACACCCCAAGAACCAAGGACGGAAGGCCAAGCCCCACCAGTAACCATGGAGGTAAGGGATCTGGTTCCCTTGGGAATTCTGCATGCATGACCTCACAAGTGGGAGGTACGCTGTGTCTGTTTGGGGATGCATGGAGTTCCATAACTTCTGACCCCTTTATATTGCACAGTATTCAAGGTTATGAAATTGAATTTATAAACAAACAACTCCCCCCAGTTCAACATGTACCTAGCCGGAAGTTTGTGCTTTCTCAAAAAGAGAAATTGGAAGGACATGCAGAACTATTCAGATTATATACGAAGGGGGTAATAGAGAAAACTGTACATGAACCTCTTGAGTTTGTATCCAACATCTATCCCAAAACTAAAAACGATGGTGGATGTTGTATTATAATTGATTTAACTCAACTGAATACCTTGGTGCAATATACCCATTTCAAAATGGAAACATTTGAAACTACCAAGCAACTGATTTCCAGAGGGTACTTCATGGCCTGCATTGATCTAAAAGATGCACACTATTCAGTGCCTATACGTAAAGATCACCGCAGATATTTGAAATTTGTCTGGATGGGTCAGCTGTGGCAGTATAGAGCACTGCATAATGGACCAACAACAGCCCCCAGGTTATTTACTAAAGTATTGAAACCAGTATCGACATCGCTACGGAGACAAAACCACATAGTCATGGCCTATCTTGATGACATACTGATTGTGGGGAAAACTTTGGAATTGGCTAAATTAGCTGTGACAGCCACCAAGTCACTATTCCAAAAGCTGGGGTTCGTCATCCATCCAGACAAATCCAAATTACCGCCTACTGTCGTTATGGACTATCTGGGATTCACGATTAGCACTAATCATATGATTATTACTTTTCCAAATAACAAAGCGGCAGATATTATAGAGGCATGTAATAGCCTTGCTTGTCAGGAAACTATTCGACATGCTGCCAAGGTTATTGGGAAACTCATAGCTACATTTCCAGCTGCACGATTTGACCGTTACATTATCAAAACTTACAAAGAGCAAAAATTTCAGCACTAAAAACTAATGCTGGGCATTTTGATAGACCTATGCAGCTACCAACCAAAGCAAGAAATGAGCTACGATGGTGGATTAGCAGCATCCGAGATTGTTTTAATCCCATCGTAGTTACAAACCCTTCAGTCGTGTTGCAAACTGACGCCAGCGCCCACGGCTGGGGAGCTACCGACACCACGTCTAGTTGTGGCGGCAGATGGGATTTGCACAAATCTACATTTCTCCAATCACGAGGTATCAACTATTTGGAAATGCTGGGAGCATTTCATGGACTACAGGCTTACAGTACAAATATGCATCATATGCATGTCCGTCTACAAATAGACAGTACCACAGTGGTGGCATATTTAAACCATATGGGTGGTATCAAGTTGATATCTTGTGATGAATTGGCAAACACAATTTGGCACTGGTGCATTGAAAGAGATATTTGGATTTCAGCTACTTACCTTCCAGGTAAGCTTAATACAGTGGCGGACACCAGGTCACAAAGGTAGTGATGGACGCTTTCTCGCTACATTGGGGGAACTTGGTCTTCTATGCATTTCCCTCTTTCTGCCTCGTGGGTCGGGTATTGCGGAAAATCCAATTATGATTCCGCATCAAGGAGACTGATAATACCCAACTGGCCTACTCAGCCATGGTTCCCGGTGGTCCTCGATATGGTGAAGGAACCATGGGTTCAGGTTCCTAAATGCCCGAACCTCCTGACACATCCCATATCAGGGGAGAGTCATCCGTGCCATGGTCATCTGAACCTGTTGGCTTGCAGGTTCTGAAGAGATCATTACTGGAATTTGGACTGTCGAACAGGACTATGGACATCATCACGGTGTCGTGCAGAGAGTCCACAAGGAAGGAATACCTTACCCATGTTAGGAAATGGGAGGTCTTCTGTTCCAGGACTGATATCACCTACGACTCTGCCACCATCACAGATGTGCTGGAATTCCTCGCGGTCCTTCACTATGATGAGGGCCTCAGCTACAGTTCCATCAACAGTGCAAGGAGTGCACTATCGTCCTACCTCAGACGTGGGATCCCATCCACTGGTGTCGAGGGATATTTTCAATTCCAACCCTCCAAGGCCACGATACACTATGACCTGGGATATAGGGGTAGTGTTGTCCCTACTCAGAAGCTAGTCACCAGTTTTGAAACTCCCACTGGCAAAACTCACCTATAAAGTGGTGATGCTGATGGCACTTATTACAGTTCAACAGGTCCAGACTCTCCACAAACTAAACTTGGACAGGATGGTCTCAACCCCCACCAAGGTAACCTTCTTTATTGACGAATTACTGAAAGACCATAGACCTGGAACAACCGGTCTTAAATTGGAATTCCTGGCATATCCTATTGATGTACGCCTATGAATAGCCACCCATCTCCGACATTATATTAATGTCACCCATAAAATCAGAGGTATGGAAGTAGCACTCTTTATCAGTATTAAACGCCCACATTACAGGGTAACTGTGCAGACTTTTTCCAGGTGGCTCAGGGTGGTGCAGCAGGGGTAGACACTGATATTTTCAAATCTCATTCTACCAGGGCTGCGTCCGCATCAGCGGCGAGGACCATGGAGGTACCCATGGACCATATCCTCACAACTGCGGGCTGGGCCAATGAAGGCATGTTTCAACAGTTTTACAATAAACCCGTGGCCACACCCGTGACGTTTGCGGACACTGTTTTAAGTTCTGTTCCCTGAACGTTCCCCGAGTCAGGGGTTTTTTGTTGTGTTAATAAATACATTATTGTTTTTCAGCTCTGTTTCAAGTCTGGAATACGTTAACATACTTCCTCCATCAGTCATTACGGCAGTGTGTGAGCATGGACGTGGTTCCAGGGCATGAAATCACAGAGCTTTGAAGTCTTCACAAAGTCGCTCACGTGACTCCGAAGTAAAATAGTAAGATTAAACGAGAACTTACCAGTTTGAAGTTTGATCCTTATTTTATGAGGAGTTACGATGAGGGATTTTGTGCCCTCCGCTCCCAATCGTCTATCATTAAGGTCAACTGGTATGTTAGTTCTCTTAAATCTTACTATCTCCAGTCAATACTTCTATCTGTGATTTCACACTGCTGCTTTGAAGAATGTCTCGCTTGCGTGCTGGCGGGGTCTTCATGAAATCCCTCATCGTAACTCCTCATAAAATAAGGATCAAACTTCGAAATGGTAAGTTCTCATTTAATCTTCCCATTTTAATGCATATTACAACTGCTAAACCAATATCTCCTCAATATCCATCTTTCTGAGTGTATGTAATTAAAATAAATGCAAAACTAGATGTTGCTATAGGTTTAGTAATAACCTTTAATGGTTAGAATGTGCATCAAATTAAGCGCAAATTGAAGACGGTTTCAATCCAATTTCTGAAGGTCTCCAGCATGAATATCTCTCTGGTTTGGTAAATACTTCATATCTCAGGGCACCAAGTCTGGGAGAGGTAAAATTTATAATATTGTGAAATAAAGTATGTTTATCTAAGGCTGCAATTGAGACATTCTTTAGGGAAATGTAGTTGAAACCTTACTTTTCATCTAAATGTGCTAGATCTGATTTAGAAGTGCTTAATGACTCCAGGCATTTAATGTTTCTCAGTGCACCCAATGAATTCTGATCAATGTAAATGAATGAAACAGCTCATTTCCAACAAGCAAATCTCTCCAGACTGACAAAACCCTTGATTTTCATTTAAATGTTAACGCTGATTTTGTTTAGATCAGACAAGAATCGCAAATGCGCTGAGGCAACTGTTTAAGAAAGCAAATTCCTAACCACAAAAATGAACTTTAGTATTGTTCTTTATATTAAGGTATCAGTTTTGTTTATTTGCCGATGTTCTGACTATACTGGTAGGAAGAGAAAAAAAAGAGGCAAAATCAGAGATGGATTACCGGAAAATTATGGCTAGTTATACCAGAAGATTGCAACAATACTGAATTCAATACATCTAAGATGTCTTCATTCTTTTGGGAACGGAGGTTCCCCTCCCTCATCATAGATAAGACCCTCACTCGTGTCTCCTCGATACCCCGCAGCTCCACCCTTGCTCCCCTTCCCCCTAGTTGCAAGAGAGACAGAGTCCCCCTAGTCCTCACCTTCCACCCCATCAGCCGTCGCATACAACACATAATCCTACAAAAATTCCGCCACCTCTAACGAGATCCCACCACCAGCCACATTTTCCCATCTCCACCCCTTTCCGCCTTCCGCAGAAACCGTTCCCTCCGCAACTCCCTGGTTAACTCATCCCTTCCCACCCAAACCACCCCCTCCCCAGGTACCTTCCCCTGCAACCGCAGAAGATGCAACACCGTGTTGTTATACTTCCTCCCTCGACTCTGTCCAGGGACCCCGACAGTCCTTTCAGGTTCAGCAGAGGTTCACTTGCACCTCCTCCAACCTCATCTACTGTGTCCATTGCTCAAGATGTGAACTCTTATACATCGGCGAGACCAAACGCAGACTGGGCGATCGTTTCACGGAACATCTTCACTCAGCCCGCATGAACCTACCTGATCTCCTGGTTGCCAGACATTTTACTTCTCATTCCCATTCCTACACAGACCTTTCTGTCCTCGGTCTCCTCCATTGTCAGAGTGAGGCTAAACGCAAATTGAAGGAACAGCATCTCATATTTCACTTGGGCAGCTTACAGCCCAGTGGTATGAATATTGATTTTTCTCACTTCAGGTAGCCCTGGCATTCCCTCTCTCTCTATCCCTCCCCCACCCAAGTTGCACGAGCTTCTCATTTTCACCTTACAAACAGCTTACAATGCCCTGTTTCCTTTATCATCGTTAATTTTTTGCACATCTTTCATTCATTGTTCTTTATCTCGCCACATCACCGTCTATATCTCTCGTTTCCCTTATCCATAACCAGTCTGAAGAAGGTTCTCGACCCGAAACATCACCCATTCCTTCTCTCCAGAGATTCTGCAAAAAGCTTAGTCACTCCAGCTATTTGTGTCTATCTTCAATTTAAACCAGCATCTGCAGTTCCTTCTTACATAGAATTCAATATGGAGTCCGGAAGATTACAACATGATTGAATTCAAAATGGAGTCCGGAAAATTGGAGTCTGATAGAATTCAATATGGAGTCTGGAAGATTGCAACACGACTTAATTCAATATGGAGCCTGGAAGATTGCAACATAACTGGACAGAATATGAAGTGTTATTTTGTTGAGCCTCGTTGTTACAGTGCAGGAGACCACAAACAGAAAGATCAGAGTGGGAGTGGGTTGGGAAATTAAAGTTGCAGGCAACCAGAAGCTCAGGGTCACTCCTGTGGATTGAACATAGGTCCTCCACAAAGCAATCATCAAACCTACATTTAATTTCTCCAGTGTAGAGGAGAGCACACTGCACACACTGAATGCAGTACACAAACTGGAAGTAGCACAAACAAATCAGTCATTCACCTGAAAAGTCTGTTTGGGTCCTTGGCTGGTGGGAAGGGAAAAGATGAAAGCACAGGCGTGGTATCTCCTTTAGTTGCATGTCTACTCTCTAGTTTATGCAGTCGTGATATATAAATTGAGTTTGAATATGCATATCTTGTGAAGTAATTCCTCAGCCTGACAGATGTATGGAGGATGATTGCTTTGCAAGTGCAAGTGAATGTCCCATTCATTTCATATGGGACAGTTTAGTAGCTATATATTCCCCTTCTACTGCAACACTCTGTCTAATTTATCAAGCTGTACAGTTACGCTTAGACGGAGAACCAGCCAGAGTTTTTGCTCTTCAATAGTGACCAATTTAAATCAATAGCACTGGAAATCTGGACCCTGAATACAGGAGAATAGTTTGGTAACCTGAAGGGGCTGTCCCACTTTCACGACCACTGTCGAGTTTGCCCTTGACTCATACTCGCAGCATGGTAGTCACGAGGTCGTAGGAGGTTGTAGGTAGGTTCTAGCAGCCATGTGCTAGTCATAGGTACTCATGGCATCAAGTAGGTTGGAGCATATTTTTCTAGCCTGATGAAAAATGTCCACGAGTAAAAAAGGTCGTGAATTAGGTCGTGAAAGTGGGACAGGCCCTTAATGGTTTGTTTTCAATAATATGCATTTAATCATTTGGATTCTTCACACTGAATGTTATTGCTTTTATTTTTGTGTAATTGGCCCTATGGTGCATTGCCTTAGGGGATCATTGGTAATTCACTTGTCTACTTGCCCATAGGAATTTAAGATCAGAACCCAACAGACAAGAGAGTCAGCAATTTCTGCATCATCAATAATGATAATCACATGTAAGACATCAGCCACGGTTGTTTGCATCTCTGCACATTTTGGTATCAATAACTCAAATAAATATGTAAAGCTGAGCATAAATGATGGCCAATATTCCTCGATGAGTTCAGGACCAGTCACCAAAGATTAATTCTGCACCCTTAATTTTTAATGATATGTTATGGAAAGACATTTCAGAGATAATGTTTTAACAGTATCTGAATTACAACTGGAATTTGCACTCATACATCATTTTTGTAATGAAATATTCCATGGTGCTTCAAAAGTGTTATTAAACAAAATTTGACAATGGGCTATTGATGGTAATGTCAGAATAAATTGCCAACAAATCGTGTGATGCAGTCAGTTTTCAGAAGTCTGCAATAGTCAATTCAGCAGTCTTTAAAAGGACCATTGCAGGATTGTACCAAAAAGGTAACTGAGAGAAAAAAAAAATCTGACGGAAAGAGACACTGTGGTACATTTCCAGGGTCACAATGTAATTACAGGCCACGATGGGCACTGCTTTCATCCCGTCTTCCTGACCATTCTCCTTGAGATTTGACAGTCCTATTCGGTTGAGATTTCCAAAGATTCACCGCCCTCTGGATGAAGGAATTCTTCCCCATTTCAGACATAAATGCTGTTCCCCTATTTTGAAACTGTGACCCTTCGTTCACAACTCCCTAGACAGAGGAAACATCATCTCCACATCTACTCTATCAAGCCCCCTAAGAGCATGATATGATTCCATGAGATCATCTCTCATTTTCCTAAATTCAAGGGAGTGCTGGCCCGATTCTGCTTCATCTCCCCTCTAATGACTAACATTATAGGAATCAATCTGGTGAATCTTTGCTGGACTCCCACTACCACAAACATATATCTTTCTTAACATAGGGAAACCGCAACTGCACACAATATTCCAGATGTAGCCTAACCAGGACCCTGTATAATAGGAACACAACAACGAGGTGCTTTTGTTCAAATCCTTTTGCAGTAAAGACCAGCAAACCTTGTGCCTTACTAAATGCCACAAATTAAATTTCAGTGGTTCACGTACAAGGTCACTCAAGCCCCTCTGAACAACAACACCCTTTAATCTTCAGTAGTAAAATTTACTAGTTTGTCTGAAGAAGGGCCTCGACCCGAAACGGCGCCCATTCCTTCTCTCCAGAGATGCTGCCTCACCCGCTGCGTTACTCCAGCATTTTGTGTCTACCTCCACTTTTCTATCTTTTGTTTCCCACTGTGTGAATCGAGCTTCTTCAATGCCATTGCATTATGATAAACAGACCAGGAAAGCCGGAAAAGATCAGGAAAAACGTGTTTGCCACCCCGGGGAATAAAACTCAGGAGAGAGGTGAAATTGCTTGCCAATATGACATGGCCATTTTACATAATTTCACGATTTTACATAATTTCTCAAGCCTTTCTTGAGGTCCTCTGAGGGAGCACTGTATGTATGTATTTATGGGTGTATTTTTAATCTATGTACCACTGTATGTAGCACGTTGGTAATTCACTGATGTGAAGCACTTTGGTCAACGAGAGTTGTTTTTAAATGTGCTATAAAAATAAAATTGACTTGACTTGACTCATAGTTATGCTTGGTCACGGCTTGGTGGGGCAGCAAAGGGCAAAAGCCTTCCAACCGAACCTATTACTATACTGTTGAATGTTGGGGAATTTTAACTTAAATGCAGTAGAGAAAACGTTTACTGGTAATTGTTTCGGTGAGATGGTGTGGGGGTTGAAAAGAAGTGCGGGTTTGATTGAACTAAATGGCGCAGAATAACAATGGGAACAGCAGTGTGATAGACGGGGATATGGCTACAATGGACGACAGATGGAAAATTTACATTCAATTAATTATCAACTAAAACGGTTAACTTAATTATCAACTTAACGGTAACCTTGAAACTACTGGTTAATGTTTACATCCTTTAGGGAAGGAAATCTGCTGCCCTGACCATTCTGGCTGTTTGCTGACATAGAAACATAGAAACATAGAAAATAGGTGCAGGAGTAGGCCATTCGGCCCTTCGAGCCTGCACCACCATTCAATATGATCATGGCTGATCAACCAACTCAGTACCCTGTACCTGCCTTCTCTCCATACCCCCTGATCCCTTTAGCCACAAGGGCCACATCTAACTCCCTCTTAAACATAGCCAATGAACTGGCCTCAACTACCTTCTGTGGCAGAGAATTCCCCAGATTCACCACTCTCTGTGTGCAAAATGTTTTTCTCATCTCGGTCCTAAAAGACTTACCCCTTATCCTTAAACTGTGACCCCTTGTTCTGGACTTCCCCAACATCGGGAACAATCTTCCTGCATCTAGCCTGTCCAACCCCTTAAGAATTTTGTAAGTTTCTATAAGATCCCCCCTCAATCTTATAAATTCTAGCGAGTACAAGTCGAGTCTATTCAATCTTTCTTCATATGAAAGTCCTGCCATCCCAGGAATCAGTCTGGTGAACCTTCTCTGTACTCCCTCTATGGCAAGAATGTCTTTCCTCAGATTAGGAGACCAAAACTGTACGCAATGCTCCAGGTGTGTTCTCATCAAGACCCTGTACAACTGCAGTAGAACTTCTCTGCTCTTATATTCAAATCCTATTGCTATGATCCTATGCTAACACACCATTTACCGACCACCGACTCAGGGCCTATAGTGATGTCACTGATTCTGAGTTGGCCCAGCCAGGTGTTTAGTTGTGTCAAAATTACAAAGCTAAAGCAGAAACTGTGGCTTTGACCTAAGCACCAAAACACACTCAAATTTGGATCCCAGCCAAGCTGACCTTACACAATTCATTTCATGAACAGTTGTGACTGGTGATTAAATTGAGGAGACTGATCCACAGGCTAGCCACCCTCTAGGAGAAGGTAATGTGCACAACTGGCATCTTATCGATCATCCTAAACATTCACAAACGTTTTTTAGTTTAGTTTAGTTTAGTTTAGTTTAGAGATACAGCATGGAAACAGGCCCTTCGGCCAACCAGGTCCGCACCGACCAACGATCCCCGCACATCAACAATATCCTACACACACTAGGGACAGTATTTTACATTTATACCAAGCCAATAACCTACTTTTGGGAGGAAACCGAAGATCTCGGAGAAACAGCCTGGATATAGGGTGCAAGTTGAATCAAGTTAAAACTGACATGTCGCAAAGGTAATGCCACAGTGGTTATGGGGGATTTCAACATGCAGGTAGACTGGGAAAACCAGGTTGGTACTGGACCGTAAAAAAGTGAGTTTGTGGAGTACCTCCAAGATGGATTCTTAGAGCAGCTTGCACTGGAACCTACCGAGGGAGAAGACAATTCTGGATTTAGTGTTGTGTAATGAACCGGATTTGATAAGGGAACTCAAAGTAAAGGAGCCAATAGGACGTAGTGACCATAATATCATGTTTTAATCTACAATTGGGAGATGGGTAAATCGGAGGTGTCAGTATTACAGTTGAGCAAAGGGGACTATGGAGGCATGGGAGAGGAGCTGGCCAAAGTTGACTGGAAAGAGACCCTGGCAGGGATGACAGTGGAACAACAATGGCAGGTATTTCTGGGAATAATACAGAAGGTGCAGGATCAGTTCATTCCAAAGAGGAAGAAAGATTCCAAGGGGAGTAAGAGGCGACCGTGGCTGACATGGGAAGTCAAGGACAGTATAAAAATAAAAGTAGAAGTATAACATAGCAAAGATGAGTGAGAAGACATAGGATTGGGAAACTTTCAAATGGGCAACAGAGGATAACTAAAAAGGCAATACGTGGAGAAAAAATGAGGTACGAAGGTAAGCTAGCCAAGAATATAAACGAGGATAGTAGAAGCTTCTTTAGGTATCTGAAGAGGAAAAAAATAGTTAAGACAAATGTGAGTCCCTTGAAGACAGAAACAGGTGAATTTATTATGCGGAACAAATAAATGGCAGACGAGTTGAACAGGTACTTTGGATCTGTCTTCACCAAGGAATTTCCCAGATGTACTAGTGGCCAGAGGACCAAGGATGACGAAGGAACAGAAGGAAATTCACATTAGGCAGGAAATGTTGTTGGGTAGACTGATGGCACTGAAGGCTGATAAGTTCCCTGGGACTGATGGTCTGCATCCCAGGGTACTTAAGGAAGTGGTTCCAAAGATCGTGGACACATTGGTGATCATTTTCCAATGTTCTATCGATTCAGGATCAGTCCCTGGGGATTGGAGGGTAGCTAATGCTATTCCACTATAAGAAAGGAGGGAGAGAGAAACCAGGGAATTATAGATCAGTTAGCCTGACATCGATGGTGGGGAAGGTGCTGGAGTCAATTTTAAATGTTGAAATAGCGGCATATTTGTAATAGCAGTAACAGGATTGGTCTGAGTCAGCATGGATTTACGAAAGGGAAATCATGCTTGGCTAATCTTCTGGAATTTTTTGAGGATGTAACTAGCAAAATGGACGAGGGGAGAGCCAGTGTTTGTAGTGTACCTGGACTTTCAGAAAACCTTGGATTAGGTCCCCCATAGGAGATTAGTGGACATAATTAGAGCCCATGATATTGGGGGTAGGGTACTGACATGGATAGAAAATTGGTTGGCAGAAAGGAAACAAAGAGTAGGGATTAACGGGTCCCTTTCAGAATGGCAGGCAGTGACTAGTGGGGTACCGCAAGGCTCGGTGCTGGGACCGCAGCTATTTACAATATACATTAATGATTTTGATGAAGCGATTAAAAGTAGCATTAGCAAATTTGCAGGTGACACAAAGCTGGGTGGCAATGTCTACTGTGAGGAGGATGCTATGAGGATGCAGGGTGACTTGGACAGGTTGGGTGAGATGCATGGCAGATGCAGTTTAATGTGGATAAATGTGAGGTTATCCACTTTGGTGGCAAGAACAGGAAGGCAGATTATTATCTGAATGGTGTTTTTAGGAAAAGGGAAGTACAACGAGATCTGGGTGTCCATGTTCATCAGTCACTGAAAGTAAACATGCAGGTACAGCAGGCAGTGAAGAAAATTAATGGCATGTTGGTCTTCATAACAAGAGGAGTTGAGTATAGGAGTAAAGAGGTCCTTCTGCAGTTGGACAGGGCCCTAGTAAGACCACCCCTGGATTATTGTGTGCAATTTTTGTCTCCAAATTTGAGGAAGGACATTCTTGCTATTGAGGGAATGCAGCGTAGGTTCACAAGGTTAATAGCCGGGCGGGACTGTCATATGTTGAAAGAATGGAGCGACTCGGCTTGTATATACTGGAATTTAGAAGGATGAGAAGAATCTTATTTAAAAAGATAAGATTATTAAGGGATTGGACACGCTAGAGGCAGGAAACATGTTCCCGATGTTGGGGGTGCAGAACCAGGGGCTGCAGTTGATGAATAAGGGGTAGGCCATTTAGAACGAAGATGAGGAAAAACTTCTGTGGAATTCTCTGCTGCAGAAGGCAGTCGAAGCCGATTCTCTGGATGCTTTCAAGAGAGAGTTAGATAGAGCTCTTAAAGATAGCGGAGTCAAGGGATATGGGGAGAAGGCAGGAACGGAGTACCAATTGTGGATGATCAGCCATGATCACATTGAATGCCGTTGCTGGCTCGAAAGGCCGAATGGCCTACTCCTACACCTATTGTCTATTGTTTATTGTCTACAGTCTAAAACCCACATGGTCATCGGGAGAATGTACAAACTCCGTACAGACAGCACCCGTAATCAGGGTCGAGCCTCAGTCTCTGATGCTGCAAGTGCAGTAAGGCAGCACCACCATGCTGCCCTCTGATGCCTCTTGGTTGTAATGCAATACTATCGACAATATACACTGTAATCACTTGTCTTGTTACTCTGGCTGCACCATCCAATTCCATAGCTTACGCTGCTTAGAAAGATAAGAAAATATAGCAGAAGCCTGAGAGCAAGTGATGCACAGTCTGAATTTGGAAATATTTTCCTCCTACATTCCTGGGTTTTAATCCAAGAACTCCCGTTTCAGCAGCACAGTGGGAGACCTTTATCAGAAAGATTGTGGTAGCTCAGAATGGGCCCCATGTTCCTTTCATAGGGGCAAGTAGGGGTAAGCAGAAACGCTGGTCTTCCCTGTGATGTCTACATCTAGTAAATTCATTTTCTTTTAAACCAAAGATAGACACAAAATCCTGGAATAACTCAGCACCTCTGGAGAGAAGGAATGGATGACGTTTTGGGTTGAGACCCTTCTTCAGACTGAAGATTTAAAAAAAACTGAAACTGGAATTAAACATTTTAATAATTGCCATAAAATGCCCCAAATCTCTCAGCATATATTCCCTGCAGCCTAGCAGAAAACCCCAGAGAAACTATCTGGATAGCTATATTAGCCAATTACTTCCCATCCCCAGGATATTATCGATCTCCTGCCAGCGTTATGAAATTCAAATTGATATTGCTTTCTGTCATATATATCCGCCTGGGCCAAACACCACCTCCCAATTCACCTCCAACAAACTAATTGACATTAACTTCCCAATGATTAAACATATTTGAAACAAATGTTTTTTGATACGTAATGAAAAGGATGTTGTATACACAGGTGTATTAAAGTTATATTGCAATGTCTTCTGGATTGCTGACAGCGCTGATTCTAGAAACAAATATAGAGAACAGCGTATTTATATGCAAGGTTTAATTTGCACTGTACTACTAGCATCCATATGTGTTGAAATGTGGTGAGGTAATATGCTTTTCCAACTCTTCTATATTTCATGTGTTCCACTTACATTGCAGATTATATTTGAAAATAAACATAGCACTAAACCGGGTCTGATTTTAAAATGATCAACGTTCGATCATAGACACCAAATGGTGGATAAACAAATTACTGTTACTTGATCCTGTGAATAACTGGCATCTATTCACGTTTTTGGAAATGGGACATATGCCACACACGAATATGAAAGTGAGGGTTAAGTGTAACAGTGCTTATCAAAGATTGGCAGCCAAGCTTCAATCTCCTTGATCTTGCTGATGAATTCTGGTGTTAATGATTTTGGCGTGCATTATGTTCGAGTGAGAAATGAGTTTATTCAGCTTCCTGTGGGGTAAAAACCATGTATTCCATCAAATGCCCAATGTTTATTTTGTAGGTATCATCTATTATGAAGAGTCCAGCTTTTTCAAGGATACCCATTTTTCCAGTAACACCTTTAAAATATTATTTAAAAACAGAGTCACAAAATATAATCATAACTGAATCAGATACAAAAATAGTAAGGCTTTCATAATTAGTCAGAGGCTGGGTATCCATGGCCAGTGTCTCACCTCTCCATACACAAAGACCTTTTCACCACTTATAAGGCATCAGGGAAATGAACATCACTGGCCTGAATGAGTTCACCAAAAACTCTCAAGAAGCTTAACTCCAACCACAGCAAACCAACCAACATACCGGATTCACACCCCATCATTTTAAAATCAGACCCAGATTAGAAACATAGAAAATAGGTGCAGGAGGAGGCCATTCGGGCCTTCGAGCCAGCACCATTCATTGTGATCATGGCTGATCGTCCCCAATCAATAACCCGTGCCTGCCTTCTCCCCATATCCCTTCATTCCACAAGCCCCTAGAGTTCCATCTAACTCTCTCTTAAATCCATCCAGTGACTTGGCCTCCACTGCCCTCTGTGGCAGGGAATTCCACAAATTCACAACTCTGGGTGAAAAAGTTTTTTCTCACCTCAGTCTTAAATGGCTTCCCCTTTATTCTAAGACTGTGGCCCCTGGTTCTGGACTTGCCCAACATTGGGAACATTTTTCCTGCATCTAGCTTGTCCAGACCTTTTATAATTTTATATGTTTCTATAAGATCCCCTCTCATCCTTCTAAACTCCAGTGAATACAAACCTAGTCTTTTCAATCTTTCCTCATACGACAGTCCCGCCATCCCAGGGATCAATCTCGTGAACCTATGCTGCACTGCCTCAATCACAAGGATGTCCTTCCTCAAATTAGGAGACCACAACTGTACACAATACTCCAGATGTGGTCTCACCAGAGCCCTCTACAACTGCAGAAGAATTACTGGTTTGTTTATTTCTCAAAGACAAACTGCAACGGGACTGGATAACCTGAAATAGAGAAGCGATACATGCCAAGAAGAGATACATTCTTCCACCATCTGGGATCAGTAACTATGGTGTTTACCATAATTGCAGGCACATGTCCAAACTCCTCAACAGTATCTCCCAAACCCATGTGTGTCACTAAAAAGGACAAGGGTAACATGAGACTCCCTCCACGTCAGACATCATCCGCAATTTGGAAATAATTGTCAATCCTCCACCATCGCTGGATCTGAATCCTGGAATTTTCTGCCCAACTATGCTGAGTGAGTACTATCACAAGAAAGACTGCAGCAGTGCAAGGAAGTGGCTCCTCACCACCTTCACAAGGGCAAACACATGCAGTTAGTATATATATATGTGTGTGTGTGTGTGTGTGTGTATGTGTGTGTGTGTGTGTGTGTGTGTGTGTGTGTGTGTGTGTGTGTGTGTGTGTGTGTGTGTGTGTGTGTGTGTGTGTGTGTGTGTGTGGGCGCGCGCAGGCGCATGTGTATGTATATGTGTGTATATATATATATAATATATATACTAACCGCATGTGTTTGCGTGTACACACACACATATATATACACACGCACAAACACACACATATATCTCCCCCCTCCCTCTTCCCCCCCTCCCTCTCCATTTCCCCCCTCCCTCTCCCACCCTCCCCTCCCTGTTCCTCTCCCCCTCCCACTCCCCCCCCC
Source organism: Raja brachyura (assembly GCA_963514005.1). Next base: position 37,982,827 of record OY740801.1, read on the forward strand.
GTTCTCCCCCCTCCCACTCCTCCCCTGTTCCCCCCTCCCTGTTCCCCCCCACTCCCTCTCCCCCCCTCCCTCTCCCTCTCCTCCCCCCTTCTCTCTCTGCCCTCACTCTCTACCCCCACCCCGTCCCTTTCTAGACGCGCCTGCGAGGTGGGGGCGATGCATCAGTAGATAAGGCGGTTATGGGGTAAATGGAGCAAATTAATAATAAAAATATCCTAACAAGGGGGGTAGTTAGTGTGTGTGGGGGGGTGGTTAATGTGTGTGACACCGTGCCCCACCGCCCCCCCCCCTGCAACCGCACGTTGGGGGAACAGAATACTTGGTCTAGTATATATATATAAAAATACACACACACACACACACACATATATATATATATATATATATTACCAATGCCCAGATCCCAAAATGAATATATATACTAATTTGATGACAGACAGCACAGGAATACATTTGCTTCCCTGGAAGAATTACGAAAGTTACTCCTGGTGTTTTTTCTTTCCACATAATCTTGCATAATTTCTCCTCTTCTTTTTTCAAGTTGATTTTAAATAACTTGCATGCCAACAGAATAGCATGTTTGTAACTACAAAGAATCTGCCACCCTTGAAGAGGTCTGACGGGTGGTAGTCTGCCAAAATCAAATATTGCATTGTACGGGGCTCAAGCATGTGCCATTTCCTACGCTTCATAAAGAATCATCGAGTCAAACAGCATGGAAAAAGGCACTTAGGCCCAACTCACCCAGGCCACCCAAGGTGCCCAACTACACTAGTCCCATATGTCCATGTTTAACCTATATCCCTTTCCTATCCATGTACCTGTCTAAATATTTTTTATTACATTGTTATTGCACTTGCCTCAACCACTTCTTCCAACAGCTTGTTGCATATGTGTGCCAGCCACTTAGTAAAATCTATAATTCATTAATATCATGTCGTAAATGCAACATAAATCTACGGCCTCTCTAAGCAAGTGAATATTGAACTTTAAATAACCAAATCTGGATTACTGTTATTGAGGGGCTATTTTATTTGCCCACAGCATTTCCATGGAAAGTACTTTAGCACTCAATCTTCTGTGTGTAACATAAGGCAGAACACTGGAAGAACTCAGCAGGTAAATCAGCATCTGTGCAGGCAAAAGGTGTAACTGGATGTTTCGGTCACACAAGAACGAAGGAGGCTGCAGAAAGTAGTGGTCGTTGCTCGGTCCATCCCGGTATGGACCTCCCCACCATCATTGGGATCTACAAACAGCGATGCTTCAAGCAGCACCTAATGTCAAAGACTCCATTGCACTTGCCACATTCAGTTCAGTTTAGAGATACAGTGCGGAAACAGGCCCTTTGGCCCACCGAGTCCGCACCGACCAGCAATCCCCGCACACTAACACTACCCTACACACACTAGGGACAATTTTACATTTACATTACCCTACAAACCTGCACGTCTTTGGAGTGTGCGAGGAAACCGAAGATCTCGGTGAAAACCCACGCAGGTCACGGGGAGAACGTACAAACTCCGTACAGACAGCACCCGTTGTCAGGATCAAACCGGGGTCTCTGGCTACAGTAAGACAGTAGCTCTACTGCTACACCATCGTGCTGCCAATCCGCTCTCACTGCTACCATCAAGAAGGTAGTGTAGGAGTCTGAGGTTCACCTCCAGGTTCAAAAATATCTTCCCATCAACTACCTAATCCTTGAACTGCTACAGATTCTGCATTACATTGGTTGCTCCACCCATTGTGTTTTTTGTATTATCATGATTTAGTTTACTTAGAAGAACACATAATTCATTTTTATATTTACTTTCTCTGTTATAACAACAAAAGTATCTGTACAACTGCAGCAAGTACGAATGTTGTTGTTCCAGTTCATAGACAGTGTATCTGACAAAGAAACAATCTTGAATCTTGACTTTTGTGTGGAATCTTGCACGATGCATGCATGGGCGCAAGAGATGCATGCCGATCTGCAACTCAAAGATATATAAACATTCCGTGGGGCTTTATGGAGGAATAATCAACATAAAAATGACAAGATAAAGAAGGGTGACCAAAACATTCATGAAAGAGATGGGTTTTCAAGGAGAACTTTACATCAAAGCAGAAAGAAAAAGAGATGGAGGAGGTGAGGAAAGAATTGGGCGGCATGGTGGGGCAGTGGTAGAGTTGCTGCCTTACAGTGCCAGACACCCGGGTTCAATCCTGACTAAGCGTGCTGTCTGTACGGATTTTGTACGTTCTCCCCGTGACCGCGTGGGTTTTTCCAGGGTGCCCTGATTTCCTCCCACATTCCAAAGATGCACAGGTGTGTAGGTTCATTGGCTTTGTTAAAAAATGCAAAATTGTCGCTAGTGTGTAGTACGGGGTGATCGCTGGTCGGCACAGACTCGGTGGGCCAAAGGCCCCGTTTCCACGTTGTATCTCTAAACTAAAACTAATTCTGGAGCATGAGCTTCTTCTGCTGGATCTGTCGCTGTCAACAGCAGGGTGATTGCGGAGAAAAATGCACAAAAGCACGGTGACCAATAAATGGACAGTTCAGGAGGATGTTTTGCAGGATATTAAGGATTTTAATTACAATTATGAGAATCTTGATCAATAGACTTTGAGAATCAAGGAACCAATTTAATCAACAAGGATGGACATGATGCATGACTAAAGCGCCCTGTGGAAAGAGATATGATGTGTGGGTGAGCCAAAGTTGATGGAGAAGGATGGGATGGGAACAGACAAGGAGATGTGGGAACAGACTAGGCTAGAACTGCCAAGGTATTGCCAAGAGTCTCAACAGCAGATAAACTCGAGCACAATAGTTACAAATGTCATCTAAAACAAGATCAATACAGGAAATGATGAAACGAGACCTCGAGCAAATCTACCTTCTAAAATTCAACCTTATCATCTTCAATATCCTCAATGGCAATAGATCCAGGACAGAGTGGAAAATAACAAAATGATCTTCTCATGCTTCTTGTTAAACAGTTCTTTGGGGTTGGGAATGACATGTTCCCACTCAAATGCTTCTTCTTGCATGTGGCGTGCACAGCCTAAAGTTGTTGGACAACTTGTTCTATTTGATCTTCCGTTTGTGCACGTCAAGTTGATTGCATTAGTCGAAACAGGGCGGACCACGTGAAGGTTGCAATCTTCCACCCCCCACTCCAATCCTGAGGCCTTAACCCAAGGGTGGCTGTTGCACCAAGGAATCTGGCAGAGGTCCAATGGCATGGAAATCCAAAATATATGGAGACCAGCCTCTACTGCACAGTGTGTGTGTGTGTGTGTGTGTGTGTGTGTGTGTGTGTGTGTGTGTGTGTGTGTGTGTGTGTGTGTGTGTGTGTGTGTGTGTGTGTGTGCGCGTGTGTGTGTGCGCACACACATGGTTATACATGCACACACTAACATTCACGGACGCTCTCCGGCTGCACACACATGCATAAAGTAACATAATCTCATCCACACCTTTTCCTTGTCACTCTCGGGATCCCTTCTGCCTTCAGTCATCCTTTTCCCTAGAAGCCTCCTTCAGAGATTCCTCTTCCTTGATCCCCTTCCCCTCAGTTCTCAAATCTTCATCACACAAACCCTGTCAATCCTGCCCTTTCATCATTCCCAGGCTTGTTGTCAACTCTTGCTGTGAGTGTGAATCATTGCAGAAATCCCTGCCAGTCGGTGACATTGACATAATGAGCATTATTTTTTCACATTTGTCGCAACTCTCTGCTGCGTAGACTTGTCCCTGTTAAAGCCTCTTTTGGTTACTCGCAGTTGGGGAGTGCTTAGGACAACTGAGATGCTGGAAGACCTTGGAGCCACACGGCCTGGATCTGAGGCAGGGTTGTGTGAAGTCAGGCAGAGCGATGGTGAGAGCTAACCCGATAGTTCGGGGCACAGACATGAGACTCTTTGGCGGCAATTAATGGCCTGTTGCCTCCATGGTGCCAGAGTCCGAGATGTCTCGGGGCAACTGAAGGACATTCTCAAGGGGGAGGGTGAGCAGCCTGATGCTATAAATGACATAGGTAGGAAAAGGGATGAGGCCATGCAGAGTCAATATAGGGAGATACACAAAGGTTAAAATGCAGAACTTGGAGGTGGTAATTTCTGGATTACTACCAGTGCCACGTACTAGTGGGGGTAGCAGCAATAGGAGGATAGGACACGTGAATGTTTGGCTAAGGAGCTGTGCAGTGGGCAGGGATTCCGATTTTTGAACCATTGGGATCTCTTCTGGCACAGAGGTGACGTGTACAAGACGAAAGGATTGCACCTCAACTGGAGGGGCACCGACACACTTGCAGGGAGGTTTGCCAGTGCTACTTGGGAGGGTTTAAACTAGAGTGGCGGGGTGGTGGGAACCTGAGCAGTGGGTCAGAAAATGGAAGGGGCGATGAGTGAGTGGAGGTTATGGTAAATGGAGGATATTCCTCAAAGGAAGGACAGGCAGTGAGAGGTTCATGAATATCGGGGATAATGAAGGGGTGGTGGTGCAGGCTGATACGACCGTGGTGTCTCAGAGGGTTTTAGCTCGGCATATTGAAGTGCAGGGAATAGAAGGATATGGATCATGCGGATGAGATCAGTTTAATCAGAATCAGAATAAGATTTTATTCCCCAAGTATGTGGAGAATCCCTTAACGGGGCATCATGTTCGGTACAATCATCGCGGGCCGAAGGGCCTGTTCCTGTGCTGTACTGTTCTATGGTGGACAAAAGTGCTGGAGAAACTCAGCGGGTGCAGCAGCATCTATGGAGCGAAGGAAATAGGCAACGTTGGACGTTGCTTCGACGTTGCTTCGAAAATGCTTCGATTTTCCAGCATCTGCAGTTCCTTCTTGAACGCTGTACTGTTCTATGTTTTATGTACGTTCTATGATGTCATTTGCCCACCATTAAATGGGACTTTCATCCCCTCAGTAACATCTCAATGATTGCCTAATAAAAGATTTGGATACAACTAATTGCCAAATTTAATTGCTGGTATCTACATTTTCCTTATTTATCTTTGGATTCTGCTGGTAGATACAGCAATTGAACACCACTTTCAGATTTACTCATGTTACTAAAGACCGCTTGATTTCTTCGTACCAGCTGAGAAGATTCTAAATGGGGCCCCGAGTTACAATAGACAATCCGTTTTTCAGACACTCTGTTTAAATGGATCGCAAACCAGCAATCAGCCTGATAAAGGAAAAGTTATGTGTGGACAAATATCTCATAGCAAGGTAAGAGAAAATTTGAAAAAGAATATGGATTCAGTACAGGGAAATTATCTGAATGATTTGAGTCCATTTCCTCACACTGTTACCAAGCAATCTCTGCTGTCATTAATATCCTGCCTCGTCTGATGGCAGTCGCTGAAACTGAAAGGCTAATGAATAAAGAAACGTATTCTGACCTTCAGACAGTGTTTCCGATCTGAACAACTTTCCATGAATCAAACGAGTGGCTTATAACATCCTTGGGCATCCGCCACTTCCTGCCCATTAATATGTCACCATTCCAAGTACAAAGTCAATCACTAGTGTGTCAATGAAATCTGGGAATTAGAAAAGCTCAGGCCTGTTCACTGCACCACTAACTGAGCTGCCAATTCATCCTATTATTCTCCCACCAAAATTTGGCGAGAGTCAAACTCCCGGCCTTAAATTGCTATGTTAGAACAGTGCTTGCTATTCTTCAAAAACCCGTGTACTTGTAAAATGTACTAATTCTGTCGTGATTTATGTACCCTAAATTTATACACCGCTGACACGAGACCTGTCTGTAATTAATCTGTTTATCTTTATCCTCGGGTTTGGACAACTTAAAACAAAATTATCAGCTGCTTTACAGTCCAAAGGCACAACTTCATACTGTAGGATTGAAATAAGGTCTGTTCCTGCTATTTTTAAAATCTAAAGATATGACGAGGACGTGTCCAGCGGGACAGGAAATAACATTCCCTGTGGAAAGCAACACTTATACTGCGGGCCAGTTATCTTTAATCAGAATTGGAAAATACATCACAGGTTTTGATGAAAGCAGAGAGATGGGGAAAAACAGGAGGTAAGGAGAAAAAAATGAAGGAGGTTTGTAATGAGCAGTAATTCAGGAATTATTAAATGAACAGCAGAATTATTATGAAGATAAACACAAAATGCGGGAGTAACTCAGCGGGACAGGCAGCATCTCTGGAGCGAAGGAATGGGTGGCTTTTTGGATTGAGACCCTTCTTCAGACCTGAAAACGTCACCCATTCCTTCTCTCCAGAGATGCTGCCTGTCCCGCTGAGTTACTCCAGCATTTTGTGTCTACCTTCCGTTTAAACCAGCATCTGCAGTTCCTTCCTACACGAATAGAACAACCAAAATGGAAGGACCATTGGATTGGAAGGGGAGAGAGAGGGAGATAAAAAAAGAAAGGATCACATATGATCACACAGGATGACTGAAACAGCCAATAAATCGTTACCTAGTTATCGAATTTAATACTTAGTCCAGAGGCTGCAATGTGCCTAGATATGAGGTGTGTTCCTGTAGCATGCTTTGGGCCTTGGTGTGACAGTACAGGACGCTACACACTGACACAGCAGGGGAACGAGCATTTCCAACATTTGCTGTTTTTATTTTAGATTTCCAGCATCTGCGGAGTTTTTTTTTATTTTCAAAGAATTGTATATTTGATTCCATTACTTGACACAGGCGATGACTACCTTAAGGTATTTCATTTTCATTTCATTTTGGTCAGAGTTTACAGAAACAACCTAGTCGACTTGTCACGTCAGGCAGCATCTCTGGAGAACTTGGCGTGGTGACTTTTCAGGTCAGATCATCACCTATCCATGTTCTCCAGAGATGCTGCCTGACCCGCTGGGATACTCCACCACTTTGTGTCTTTTACTTTTTAAACCAACACCTGCAGTCCCTTGTCCTCCTAGTTCGCATCATTGGGTTCTAACATCCAAGCATAGTACATTAAACTCAGTCATTCAGCCAAGGAAAGAGAGCCAATATATCGGCTGTGGGAGTTTCCCATCTCATTACACCCAGGTATTAATCCTTCTCTTATCCCCCCGCATCGCTGCCTTTCTATTTGACCCATTGTTTACCCTTTGATGCCACAGTTCCTTCTGAGACTTCAGGTGCAGCTTTTCTGCCAACTTTGATTCACTCTGCACTTTAAAGGTTACTTGTTTTATCAACTGATGCTGCAAAAGTGCCCCCTGTGTGTAGGGGTTGCCAACTGTCCACATTAGCCGGGACATCCCATATAGTGGGCTAAGTTGGTTTGGTCCTTGTCCCGTACTTGACTGCTACTACTCGGGTGGAGGGGACTGTCGGGTCGGAGCGCCGCGTCCGACCCCGCCTCACCCGTCCCGAGGTAGTGCAGCCCATGGAGTACAGCAGCAGCGCCTCGCCCGTGGCCCCGTCGGTCGGCAGCCCGGCCAGCTGTCCGACCTTCGGACCTTCTTTTACTGCCGACAGCACAACCCCTCCTTCTCATGGCCGATCATTGGTTCACGAGTTGGATGGGGTGCTGGACTTTGTGCGCTCCTCAGCAAAACTCCTCAGCTGGCCCGCCGGCTGGGCTTTGTGTGCAGTCCAGCACCCGGGCCAGCTCATCATTCACCCAGCCACTGCCGAGTCGGTCAACGAATAGCCGTCGGGAATTTGTTCCTTATTTTGACCTTTTATCCCTTATTTGGGAGTGAGAAAGTTGGCAACCCTACCTGTGTGGGTTCATTGGCAACAGCAGGCATCATAGCAGGCCTCGCATTTAAACAGAGGCCTCAATGTGCAGTTAAACAACTCGAATAGGTTCAGGATTAATGGACTTGCACAAACTCCTCTTCAGAGAGGAGAAGCTTGAATGGTTATAATGTTATTTTCACAGAAGTAGTTATCCTTAATTTTCTTTTGCCTGGTGACAAAAAGGCTAATCAGAATTCACGCAGCTACTCTGGAAAAATGAAACTGTGACTTTACCTACCTATAATTGTATAGAATAAATTGCATTTATATCGCACATTTGGATACAAAGGGATAGAGAGCTCTGGGAAGGACTGGTGGGGTTGGAAAGGACAGAGTGAGGAAGATCATAGATGGTGTTAAGGATGATGTTAAGGATCCTGGGGCTGATGTAGGTTAAGAATCATAGGAATACCAGTTTACATTCTGCATAGAGTTTTATAATTTGAACATTGGACTTCAACAAATGGTATGAGCATTGAATTCTCCGATTTCAGGTCACCCTTTCCTCTTGTATCTTCCTCTCTCTCTCTCCTTCTAATCCACCTCCAGTCCTTCCATTTTGGTTGTTTTGCTCCAGTAGGAAGGAACTGCAGATGCTGGTTTAAACCGAAGATAGACACAAAATGCTGGGGTAACTCAGTGGGACTGGCAGCCTCTGGAGAGAAGGAAAGGGTGGCGTTTCGGGTCTGAAGAAGGGTCTCGGCCCAAACCACCATCCGTTCCTCCTCTCCAGAGGTGCTGCCTGTCCCGCTGAGTTACCCCAGCATTTTGTGTCTACCCTTTCGGTTGTTCTACTCTCTGGGTGGCTATATTTATGTGAAGGTTTCCAGTGTGGAAAATGTGCATCTTCTAGATGAGCTGGGACGCATCCTCAGTGATGTGATCTGGGGTCATCGGGTGTTTCAGGTGTCACAACATCCGTCACCCTCGCCCAGGATCAGCCATCTTAGTAACCACTCTGCAGGGGTTGGGAGACTCTAGTGCGTGGAGGGACTGGGCTCTGTGGGGTGAGTCCCGGCCGGGCTCCGCCTGGGCTCCGTTCAAGGCCTGTGCGCTGCACCTCTTTCTCCTTCTATGAGCATTTCATTCTCGCCTGATGGATTTTTGGCCACGGTGGGTCATTAGGCCTTTCCGTAGCTTTATTGGGTGTCTCACGAAAGACACAGACTGGGGTGCTAACGCAGCCTGTCCCGGGTGCCGTCTTTCCATGCCGTCAACTGTCTCTCCAGATACTCGAGAGGAGCCATTGTCATAGTTACATTTGTTGGAACACCCTGGTCTTGGTGATTCAACACTTAGAGCATAGTATACTTTAGTTTCCCATCAGCTCTACAACAAACAAATATGTCTAGTCTTTCCCAGTTTTGATAAAAATTCATATACCTGAAATATTTATTTCATTTTTCATTTTTCATTTCATTTCTGGCCTATTGTGTTTGTCTTGCACTTTTATCTCACACAGCCAAGCTTTGCCATACTTTCCTTTTGTACTATTGAATGTCTTCAGTGTTGAATATAAAGGGCCTGTCCCACTTACGTGTCCTTGGCATGCAAATTACGCGACCTCGTGGTCACGTTGAGGCATCGTATGGTCATGCGGGGCCGGTCCCACTGAGAAGCGCGAAGGGGTATGCAGTTGTGCGCGACATCGCGCAGGGCTCTGAAATTTTTGTAGCGAACGAAATCTTCGCGCGCCAACGGCCTGTCGCGTAACTGACAGCCAAAGTGGGACAGCCCCAGGACCCTGGCGCGACGCAATGTCTCACCTGCAACAGCAGCAGAAGCAGGCAAACGATCGGCGAGCTCGGCCTGGGGCTCACGGCCATTGCGGATCCGGATCCGCCCCCACTTCTACTCCCAGAGCGGGGCCAAGAAAATTGAAGATGGACACAAAATGCTGGAGTAACTCAGCGGGACCGGCAGCATCTCTGGAGAGAAGCAATGGGTGACGTTTTGGGTCGAGACCCTCTTTCAGACTGAAGAAGTCTCGACATGAAACGTCACCCATTCCTTCTCTCCAGAGATGCTACCGGTCCCGCTGAGTTATTCCTGCATTTCGTGTCCATCTTCAAATGACGTCACGCGCTCCACATGGCTGTGCAGTCGAGTGAAGTCGCGCGCGACTTTCGCAGGACCGTCACGGCTCAACGCGACAACGAGGTCGTGTAATTTGCGTACCAAGGACACGTAAGTGGGACAGGCCTTTAAGGGAACAAGACAAGACAAGTAACTTGCAATGCAGACAACTTGCATTATTATCCCTCCGGTCATTTAATCTCTCTCACCTATCTTTTCACAGGGGTTTCCCTTTGCTGTTTTATTAGCCCCACTCTTTTCCCTGCATTTTAAACATTTACATATTTCTAACCGAAAGGGTCTCGACCCAGAACATCACCCATTCCTTTTCTCCAGTGTTGCTATCTGACCCGCTGAGTTACTCCAGCCTTTCGTGTCTATCTTCGTATTTCTAACTTGTCCTCCCATTAAACGTCATCAATCTGAAACAAATCTTTTCGCATGACTTGCTGGGTATTTCCAGAATAAAAAAATATTTTAATTCAGATTTCCAATATCTGCAATAGTGTGACTTTGTGTCTGCTTCTGATGTACATTTATTGGATTGCGTTCATATATTCTCCATCAACATGTGGCCTGATCCCTCAGAGATACAGAACGTTGCAGTTATATATGTGCCTGCACGCATCCCAGTTGAGATTTACAATATTACTGAAAGGTTTACTACTGTATTATGGCATTGTTTCTATATCAGTAGTAACCAGATTAATATTCGGGAAGATGGGGTTGGACAAAATAGAAGCGGACAGTTTTATAGTCGTGAAGCGGCCATTTGGCCCAGATTCCATGATGGTTCTATGAATGTTCATTCCCCCCATTTATTTATCTGTAACCTATTCTCTCACACAATCCCATTAATACCCTGTGTCGGAAAGATCTGCAGATGCTGGATTAAATCGTAGGTAGACACAAAATGCTGGAGTAACATCAGGGGGACTGGCAGCATCTCTGGAGAGAAGGAATGAGTGACGTTTTGGGTCGCGACCCTTCTTGAGTCTTCAGAATTGTGCTACTTCAGATACTGCAGTTGTCTCAGCACCTCCAGCGGTCCAGGTTCAATTCTGACCTGTGTTGCTGTCAGTTTACAATGTGTGCACTCATGCCGACTACATGGATTTCTCATGTTTCCTCTTCAATTGTAAATACCTGCTGGTAATAGTTAATTAGCTACAATAAATTGCCCCATGTATAGGTGTAGATAAGCAGGGTAGACACAAAATGCTGGACTAACGCAGTCTGAAGAAGGGTCTCGACCCGGAACGTCACCCATTCCTTCTCACTAAAGATGCTGCCTGTCCCGCTGAGTTACTCCAACATTTTGTGCCTACCTCCCATTAATACCATGCTTATTTTTCCTACTATCTAATAGCACCTGAAGAATTATATGAACATCAAAAATTTGCATTAGCAATTTGCAATTTGCATTTGCATTAATAATAGCCTTTTAGTGTTTAATTTATAGTTTAGAGATACAGCACAGAAACAGGGCCTTCGGCCCACCGATTCCGCACCGACCAGCGATCCCTGCACGTTAACACTATCCTACACTAGGGACAATTTTCACATTTATACCAAGCCAATTAACCTACAAACAAGTACGTCTTTGGAGTGCGCGAGGAAGCCAAAGTCTTCGAAGAAAACCCATGCGAAGAACGTACAGAGTCTGAAGAGCCAAGCACCGGTAACCGCTGTAAGCAGTGTAAGGCAGCAACTCTACCACTGCGCCACCGTTGTTAAAGGCCTCAAGGCTCCGAGGGAATGTTATTTAAAATAATTGACACTGAGCAGCATACAGTGACAATAAGATAAGTGTAGAGGTAAAATGTAAAGAATGGTGGAAGTAGATGGTGGAGAGATTAACGAAGGAAATTCCAGAGTTTGGAGGCTGGACATCTGAAGGCATGTCTGCCAATTGAAGAAAGAGGATGCTCAAGAGGCCAAGAGACTGGGATTGAATGATCCCAGAGTTCATGAGGGGAGCAGAAGGTTACAGACGCACAATACAATATTACACTAATCATGCACAAATGCATTTTGAAAAATGGTTTAAAATACATGCATGTATTTTAAAATACACGCACATTGCATAACTGTGCATTATCTTTCAGAATCACATATGGATCCATAAATATAGAAGTCAATCTCATTTAAAAACCAGTAATATGACATGTCAGAGTGGGGCCCATTGCAAATTGGAGTAGCAGCACCTCACATTTCGCTTGGGCAGTTTCCACCCCAGCTGTATGAACATTGACTTGTCTAACTGCATCCCCTTTGATGACTCGTTTTCACACCTTACACTTCCTTATCTCTGGGTTTCCCTCTTCCCGAAGGAGGGTCCAGACCAGAAACATCACCCATTCCTTCTACCCAGAGATGCTGCCTGTCCTGCCTGCTGAGTTACCCCAGCATTTCGTGTCTGTCTACCAGTAATGTGAACGTTTGGTTACTTTTAGAACAGGGTAGGTGGAAATCATTTCAAATTAATAACTGTAGATGTATTCAAGGAAATCCTAAGTACTAGCTGTGCCAAGGAGCTGCCTGTTCCATAGAGAACTACCAGCTAGCAATAGTACGCACAACAGCATGCTCTGGATTGAGTCCAGAGGGATCACTAGGTTTCGGAAGGTGAGAAATTGGATCCACTTTGTATCTGGTTCTTCAGCATTATTACAGCCATAGCTGACACATCCATCACAGTCCCCTTCATTAAATTAGGTGACCGGCCTACATAAGGAAGCTATTTATTTCTCGTTATTTTCACATATTTATGTTTTTATTAATTGGCATTTTCTACTTAAATAAACGTATTGCTTTAATTTAAATTCTGTAACATCATTGTAAACAATAGGGTTTAGAGACAGCGTGGAAACAGGCCCTTCAGCCCACCAGGCCCACACCAACCACCGATCACATGTACACTATCCCATCTTATACACTAGGGGCAATTTGTACAAGTCAATGAACCGACAACCTGCACGTCTTTGAAACGTGGGAGGAAACCGGAATACCCGGAGAAAACCCACGTGGTCACAAGGGGAACTTACAAATTCCGCACAGACGACACCCATAGTTAGGATCGAATCCTGGTCTCTGGTGCTATAAGAATAGTAGAATATAGAATAGAATAGTTTCTTTATTGTCATTGTAACATGAACCATGTACAACGAAATTTGAAAATGTCAGCCAGACAGTGCAACATTCAAACATTTCTAAAAGCTAACGATACATACAACAGCACGCATAAATACCCAACCCTACATCCTTCTGTCGATTTCACAGTCCCTTAGTCCCTGTGTTCCTTGGCGGCTACATTTAGTGCCTTTATAGCAGTGGGGTAAAACTGTTTTTAAGTCTGTTTGTCCATGTCCTTGTAGATCTGTACCGTCTGCCTGGCGGCAACAGTTCAAACAGGGAGTGTCCGGGGTGGGAAATGTCCTTTATGTCATAAGGCAGGAGCTCTACCACTGCACCACTGTGCTGCAGCAGAGTAGGTTATCTAGGAAGGTAATTCAGTTCTAATGTGATAGTGGATGGACTTGTGACATTACCAACAGCAAATGGTGTCCCACATTTTCACCGTCAATGCACCCTGCCCAGAAAGATTCTGGACTCTGCTCACACTCAATAGATGCACACAGTTTCTTGCCCAGAGTAGGGGAATCGCGGACCAGAGGACATAGATTTAAGGTGAGGGGGAAAAGATTTAATAGGAATCTGGGGGGGTAACTTTTTTACACAGAGGGTGCTGGGTGCATGGAACAAGCTGCCAGAGGAGGTAGTTGAGGCTGAGACTATTCCAACGTTTAAGAAACAGTTAGACAGGTACATGGATTGGCAGGTGGGACTAGTTTAGCTGGAACATATTGGCTGGTGTGTATAAGTTGGGCCGAAGGGCCTGTTTCCACACTGTATCACTCTTTGTCTCCATGACTTTGATTAACATAGAAACATAGAAAATAGGTGCAGGAGTAGGCCATTCGGCCATCGAGCCGTCACCGCCATTCAATATGATCATCCAAAATCAGTACGCCGTTCTGGCTTGTTCCCCATATCCCTATTAAACTAACTTTCTCTTAAAAACATCCAGTGAATTGGCCTCCATTGCCTTCTGTGGCAGAGAATTCCACAGATTCACAACTCTCTGGGTGAAAAGGTTTTTCCTCATCTCAGTCCTAAACGGTCTACCCCTTATTCTTAAACTGTGACCCCTGGTTCTGGACTCCCCCAACATCGGGAACATTTTTCCTGCATCTACCCTGTCCAATTCTCTAAGAATGTTATATGTTTCTATAAGATCCCCTCTAATCCTTCTAAATTCCAGCGAATACAAGCCCAGTCGACCCATTCTTTCAACATATGACAGTGCCGCCATCCCGGGAATTAAAATGGCGAACCTACGCTGGACTCCCTCAATAGCAAGAATGTCCTTCCTCAAATTAGGAGACCAAAACTGCACACAATACTCCAGGTGTGGTCTCACCAGTGCCCTGTACAACTGCAGTAGGATCTCCTTGCTCCTAAACGCAAATCCTCTCGCAATGAAGGCCAACATGCCTTTAGCTTTCTTCACTGCCTGTTGTACCTGCATGCTTACTTTCAGTGACTGATGTACAAGCACACCCGAGTCTTGTTGCACCTCTCCTTTCCCTAATGTGACATCGTTCAAATAATAATCCAGTTTAGAGATACAGCGCGGAAACAAGGCCTTCGGCCCATCAGGTCCACGCCGACCAGCGATCCCCGTGCATTAACACTATCCTACACCCACTAGGGACAATTTTTACACTTACCAAGCCAATGAACCTACAAACCTGCATGTCTTTGGAGTGTGGGAGGAAATTGAAGATCTCGGAGAAAACCCACGCAGATCACCGGGAGAATGTACGAATTCCATACAGACAGCACCCGTAGTCAGGATCGAACCCGGGTCTCCGGCGCTGCATTCCCTGTAAGGCAGCAACTCTACCGCTGCACCACCGTGATCGCATTTGGTTCTTGCCACCAAAATAGATAACCTCACATTTATCCACATTAAACTGCATCTGCCATGCTTCTGCCCACTCACCCAACCTATCCAAGTCACCCTGCAGCCTCTTAGCATCCTCCTGTCAGCTCACACTGACACACAGCTTTGTATCATCCACAAACCTAAAGATGTTACATTTAATTCCCTCGTCTAAATCGTTAATATATATTGTAAACAACTGGAGTTCCATCACTGAGCCTTGCGGCACCCCACTAGTAACCGACTACCATTCTGAAAAGGACCCGTTAATTCCTACTCTTTGCTTCCTGTCTGCCACCAGTACTCTATCCATGTCAATACCCTACCCCCAAAAAAAACATTTAAAACATAGAACATTCAACAGTAGTACGGGAACAGGCCCTTCGGCCCACTGTGTTTGTGCTGACCAAAATACCAAGTTAAACTGATCTCATCTTCCTGTACATGGCGCATTCCTTGCACTTCCATGCGCCTATTGAAAAGCCTCTTAAGCACCACTATCATATCTGCCTCTATCATTACCGCTAACAATGTGTTCCAGGCCCTCACCACTCTCTGTGTAAAACAACTTGCCCCGCACATCTCTATTCAACTTTCCCCCTCTCACCTCATAGCTATGCCCTCTAGTATTGGAGATCTCTACCTTGGGACAAGGGTTCTGACTGTCTATCCTTTACTGATAAAAAGTAAATGCTATGAAATTCATATCAAGAACTAAAATTCGGCTCTGACCTTCCTTCCATCGAGGGGATTTATCGCAGTCGCTGCCTCAAAAAGGCTGGCAGCATCATCAAGGATCCACACCACCCTGGCCACACACTCATCTCCCTGCTACCTTCGGGTAGAAGGTACAGGAGCCTGAAGACTGCAACAACCCGGTTCAGGAATAGCTACTTCCCCACAGCCATCAGGCTATTAAGCTTAGCTACGAACTCTGAACATTAATATCCCTCCATCTGTTATTTGCACTTTATTAATTTATTAATTCATGGGTGTATTTGCGTATAGAATTGTAGTCAATGCCTTCTATGTTCTGTTGTGCTATGCAAAGCAAGATTTTCATTGTCCTGTCAGGGACACATGACAATAAACTCTTTTGACTTTTGACTTTGACTTTGACTTTGAAATGTAGGTGATTTATTAGGCCGAGCAGCTCCCAGAATAGGGAAGCAGGGAGTCTTGGCAAGCATGGCCCAACTGATCTTAGACAAGTGGAAAATCTGAATCCACATCAAAACTAACTGTACCAGTCAGAGTTCATGTTTGTGATACTATGGAAGGAAATATGTTACGAAGCAAATGTTGATCCACACAGCAGCTCATTGAACATGCAACGTAAGTGTCTCACAGAAAGGTGAAACGGGAGAGAGGAGGACTCCATGGTGCCTCTACCTTATTTGGAAGATTACATTCAAAGCTTCTCCCAAACTCATTATTGTTTAAAGTGACTAGCAGTAGCCCTCCTGGCTTGCCACCCAATTGGTCAAGCCAAGAGCAGATCCGAATCATCCGTCACCAATTCCTTCTCTCCAGAGACGCTGAGCTACCCTTTGGTTTCAACCAGCATCTGCAGTTCCTTCCTACACTGTTTCTGGAAGACAAGAGCGGAGATAGCTCCATCTTACGGGTACGCAGTGAACAACCCCGACAGCAGCCAGCGATGGAGCAGAGCTTGGGAGATGGGATGCAGATGAAGGAACAAGCGGGGCAGGGCAGATTGAACTTAAATGGCAGACAACCAGACTTCAGTAAGGTGGCTTCCTTTGACGAGCTCGTCGAAGTATACGGACACAGAAGTGAAGATCACGCTACCACAAAATAAACTATTGACCAGGCAAAGAGCAGCTGGTTTCTGGAACTGTACTCTGTACATGGCAGCGAGAGTCTTTCAAGCTCCCCGACTCTGACTGTGAACTGAATTACTGAAAGGGCACATCAGTAGTTCTTGGCACATGAGCTCCTGGCTGCTGGTTCCGTGACCTGCTGGACTAGGGCTCTGACTTATCCAGCGTCGTAAAGGAAATTAATCAATTTGTACACAAAGAAAAGGCAGCAGCCAGCAAATACTTTGCATGAGGCCTCCAACTAAAGGAGACCGACTTTCACGAAGAGCAGATGGCCCAGCCTCAAATTAAAGTTTGGACTCAGAGTTTAAGGTCAGTTTTGCATGATTAACTGTTGCTATGTTTGTGATGGGATCTGACGTGTCCGTTAGCTTGCACCAAAAATATAAAGCACCAGGCTAAATCACACTTTAAGGGGATAGTGGTCGGAAGAGCTCAGGGAGTAGGGGAAACATCCTATTTTTAAATGATCTGCAACTCTCTGAACTCCTTTAACGCTAGTTCTGGGACTGGCTATTTATGACTTTTAAATTTGATGGTAAATATTTTGCAGATGTCTATTATACACATAAAGCACAGCAAACATATTGTGATATCTGATCAGGAATGGTGGGTTTGTTTACACCAGCTTTGGTACATGGAATTTCGAAGCAGTCTTCGAGGTTAAAATATAACTTGGGTGTCACAAAGTGTCACGCGCATTTCAGCAACAATTTGGGCCGTGTAGCATTTAGGTGGGGGAAGATGAAACATAATATCTTCTGGTTTACAGTGATCACATTGGGGGAAGCTGTGAGCACTGAACAGTATGAGTGTGTGGAAGTTAAAAAGGATTTTGTTAATAGTAAGCCTGTCCTTCAGATCTCCGGTCTAATTATACCGTAACATTCTTATTATTTGAGACGACGTCTGAGGGAAATATCAATGTTGTTGTAGACACAAAATGCTGCAGTAACTCAGGCAGCATCTCTGGAAAGAAGGAATGAATGGGTGACGTTTCGGGTCGAGACCCTTCTTCAGACTCTGTTGTTGCATCTTGCTTTATGCTCTTATTTTCCTGTATCATTGAACAGAAATTACTGGTCTAAAATTCCTCAAGCTTGAAGGTGGAGCAATAACACAACATGGATGACAACATTTCCAAGTGTCTATATTGCCCTAGTCTCAGGATTGCAGTTGTTAGTTTGAATTAACACACTGGCCTAATTGGATTTTTAAAACCATCTTTTAAAACTTTCATGACATTTTTTGAAAAGATTTCAACATTCTCGGAAGCCTCCACACATTTATGAGCTATGTGTAGTCATGTTTAATTCACATCTGCCTTGCCATCAATGGCAATTGCTCCATCAGTGCCCTAGATTTAGTACCACAGATCCCAGAATGTGAGCACGTGCGTGAGATTCTACCAACTACCAACACTGCCCACTCAATTCATTCCCAGCTATTGCAGTTGGCAATCTGCAAGCCTAACGACATGCTTATGTTTGTCGTCACTTTAATGACTTCCTATCTACTCCACAAATATTAATTACCTGCTCAGATAGGTTCAATGATTGGATAGGTTCTCCGATTACACGGGAATGAACTAATTTATTCAAAATTCACTCACACAAAAACAACTTCATCATTAGCAAACAGTTAGCTGCATTAGCTTACTGACTTGATACGCACTTTTAGCTTTCTCTGTTTGTGTATACATAATCCGGGCTCAAAGTTCTTTGAATTTAATTTACTGCATGCAGGCAGTGGGGAAAAACAATCAGCCTTTCCATTGGACCTTGTTTTGTTTTGCATAATATGCCCTTGGTGTCAGTTTTCATTTTGTTTATGGGGGCAGCTCATATCAGTTTCTCATCTCCTGCTTTGTATCTCCAGCATGGAGATAAGCTCTTTCAGCAGATCTCCCCAACAACAAATGTAGCATCGTTACAACACTTAGAACGTGTAATCTGAGGCGCCATGTCACCATCTCAGACATAGAACATAGAACAGTGTAGCACAGGAGCAGGCTCTTTGGCTCGCAATGTTTGTGTCGAACATGAAGACAAGACCAACTCTCATCTCCCTGCACATAATCCATATCTCACCATTCACAACATATCCACATGTCCATACAAGGCTTTCTTAAATACCACTATTGTATCTGCCTTCACCGCCAATCCTGGCAGTGCATTCTAGGCACTCACCACCCTTGTCCCGCATACCTCCTTTAAACTTTGCCCATCTCACCCTAGAGCCATGCCGACAAGTATGTAATATTTCAATACTGGGGAAAAGGTTCTGACTGTCTACCCTATCTATGTCTCTTAATTCCATGAGATCGCCTCTCAACCTCTGGTGTTCCAGTGATAACAATCCTAGTCAGTCCAACATCTCCTTGTATTTAGTTCCCACTACTCCAGACATCATTCTGGTAAACCTTCTCTACATTCTTTCCAAAGTTTCCACATCCTTCCTGCATTGGGGGGGGACCACCATACTCTAAATGTGGCCTTACCGACGCCCTATAAACTGCATCATGACAGTAACTCTTATATTCAAAGCCCTGACTAATGTAGGCAAGCATACGTTTCGGGCCGACACCCTTCTCCAGGCTGAGAGTCAGGAGAGAGGGAAACTAGAGGTTCAGAACAAATCAGAGCCGGCACCGATGACCAAGGAAAGGTTGGAGACCACAATGGTCCATTGTTGGCTGTGGAAGAGGCGATAACGAAGGGATACGGACAGTGAAACAAGCAGAATGACTCGGGTGAGGGAAGGATAGAGAGAGAGGTAATGCAAGGGTAACTTGGAATTAGATAAATCAATATTGGTACCACTGGGTTGTAAGCTGCACAAGGACCAGGACATACAGTAAAAGTCAGTATGGGAATGGGAATGGGAGTTAAAATGTTTGGCAAACACGAGATCGCAAAGGCCAAGGTGGACTGGGCGTAGGTGTTCAGCAAAACTATCACCCTATCTGCACTTGGTCTCGCCGATATATAGGAGTCCACTGGGAGCCCACACCGAGAACAGCAGATACAGTTGATGAGGTTGGAGGGGGTGCAAGTGAACCTCTGCCTCACCTGAAAGGACTGTTGGGGTCCCTGCCTGACCCGCTGAGTTACTCCAGCATTTTGTGTCTATCTTTGGTGTAAACCAGCATCTGCTGTTCCTTCCTACACACTATAATTTCCTAGATTCTTTCTCCTTCCAATCTTAAACAAAGGAACAACATCGCTCACTCTCCAGTCCTCCGGGAGTTCTCTGGAGAGGGCCTGGAGGACCGGATTGTAACGTGTTGGAATACGACAGTTGCCTTGTCTGAGGCTTTCTATCACCTAACAAACAGGAGGGAAAACCAGAGGCAAACTCTCATCATCCAACAGCATTAGGTGGTGGCAAAGCAACTGGGGTATTCTGTTAAGTGTTGCGCCTCACCAGTGAGTTGGTGCCAGTTGAAACTCAGTTTGCAGCACCTGTGAATACAAGAGTCAGGTGTTTAATGATCTCAGTTTCTGCTCCAATAACTAGAGGACAAGACATATATCCCATCAAACCCAGAATACTCTTATACTCATTGACTGGTTCGATACTCATCATAGAATCATCGTCGTACATCCCAAACAAGCCCTTCGACCCACCATGCCATGGGAGTGCTGGTGCAGGATTCCCAAAAGCAGTAATAAAGAAAGCAAACTCAATGCTAGCTTTTTTTTCATATAGATGGATGTAATGCGAAGGCTCTATAAGGCGCTGATAAGGCTGCATTTGGAATATTGTGAGTAATTGTGGGCACCATATTTAAGGAAGGATGTGCTGGCTCTGGAGAGGGTCCAGAGGAGGTTTACAAGAATGATCCCAGGAATGAACAAGTTAACCTATGACGAGCGTTTGTCGGCACTGGGCCTGTGCTCACTGGAGTTTAGAAGAATGGGGGATCTCATTGAAACATACAGAAGAGTGAAAGTCTTGGATAGAGTGGATGTGGAGAGGTGGGAGAATCTAGGACTAGAGGTCATTGCCTCGGATTAAAGGATATTCTTTTAGGAAGGAAATGAGGAGACAGAGGGGGGTGAATCTGTAGAATTCTTTGCCACAAAAGGCTGTGGAGGCCAAGTCAGTGGATTTTTTTTAAGGCATAGATAGATAGATTCTTGATTAGTACAGGTTTCAGAGGTTATGGGGAGAAGGCAGGAGAATGGGGTTAGGAGGGATATATAGATCAGCCATGATTGAATAGCGGAGTAGAATTAGGCGAATGGCCTAATTCTACTCCTATCACTTGTGATTTTATATCCATGCTGACATTTTTTGTTCATCTACACTAATCCCATTTGCCTACATAAGCATCATATCAACCTATACATAGAAACCAGGCACGTGCCGTCAGGGTAGGCAAGGTAGGCACTGCCTACCCTGACTAAAATTATAACATAGTAATTACTAAATATAAATAATAAAGGCATGGGAGAATTATGCCTATCTAAGAGATCGATCTCCTAGGTAGGCATAATTCTTCGTGCCTTTCATCCGCAGCACTTGTAACCCTTGAAGGTCTGTGCAGCCCACGTGCCGTCAGCGCTGCTTCAAGCGTCAATTTCAAGCGGGGCTGAAGGCAGCAGAAATTCTGCTATTGCAGCACTGCGCAAGCGCAGCAGCCTACTGCGCATGCGCAGCGCTAGTTTCTTGGCGGGGTTTTCAAATATGGATTGGCATTATTTTAAGCGTATCTTAGAAAACAGGGAGAGAAGAATGGAGCTTGTGTACCAATAATGTGGTAAGTACATTTTGCGTTTATGTTTTTAAATACCGTACTTCCCGGGGTGTGTGGGTGGGGGGAGAGCTCCTTTCATAGCGTTTGGGGAGTCTGGCCTGGGGTAAAGTTGTGCGGAGGGCACAAATGTTGTGAAGGAGGGGATCGGGATAATGTCACTTGCGACGCTCCTTGCACGGAGGCGTGCAAAACCTCTCTCCTGCCGCTCGCTGGCCTCACTCATGTCCCGCAAATCTTTAAATTCTGACAGCGAGATTGAGGTTACTCGGCTGTGGGAATTTAAGGATTTGCAGGAAGCCGCTGACGTGAGCGGGCGGCAGATGAGAGATGTTCAGATGGAGAGCCCTGCCAGATGTGAGCGGGCCAGCAGAAGGCCCTGAAGTGGCGGACAGTTTGACTGTCGGGTCCTGGCGGCCGCTCGCAGCTCCCCGAGCTGCTTCTATCCCCGGCTACAATGTGGTGGCTCCACGCCTGGAGCGCCGCAGCAGCGGTAAGTGAGTGAGTTACTGGCATTATCCCCGACCCCCTCATTTTCAACAGTCCTGCTCTCCCCACAACTTTACCCCTGGCACAGACTCTCCACACGCTGTGAAAGGAACTGTTCCTCCAATTGGTCACCTGCCATCCCCCTTCACCCCCTCTCCCCCCCCCTCCCCCCCCACCACCCATTCATTAATTCAGAATAAAGGAGACTAGGATGCCTTGGGCAAATTGAATTGTCACTGTTTTTATTTTATTTTTTTATTTTTACGGAGAGAACAATCTGCGCATGCACGGTTTATATATATTTTTAAATCCGACCGAGTGCCTACCCCGAGTAATTACTCACGGCACGTGCCTGATAGAAACAAAGAAAATAGATGCAGGAGTAGGCCATTCGACCCTTCGAGCCAGCATCGTCATTCAATATGATCATGGCTGATCACCCAGAAACAGTTCCCTGTTCCTGCTTTCTCCCCATATCCCTTGATTCCATTAGCCCTAAGAGCTACAGTATATCTAACTCTCTCTTGAATACATCCAGTGAATTCAACTCCACTGCCTTCTGTGGCAGAGAATTCTACAGATTCACAACTCTCTGGGTGAAAAGGTTCTTCCTCACCTCAGTCCTTAATGGCCTACCATTTATTCTTAAGCTGTGACCCCTGGTTCTGGACTCTGGAACTGGTTCTGGAACATTTTTCCTGCATCTAGCCTGTCCAATCCCTTAAGAATTTTATGTTTCTAAAAGATCCCCTCTCATCCTTCTAAATGCCAGTGAATATGATGCCCAGGGCTGCTAGAAGAAGTGGTAGAATCAGATACATTTTTGAAAATGCCTCTTCAAGCTAGTATCTAATTCCACTATTTCCTCAGTCAGACTGGGCCAAATACAAGGAAAACGCCTACCCCTCAGACTTACCACCTCCTTTCATCTTAAAACCATGTCGTTGGTTTTCATGGGAAAATATTCTGAGAATCTACCCTTGCCATGCATCTCTTATCTACTTCTAACATGTGACTCTCAAAGAATCATCTGGCTTTGCTCAATCAAAATCTTAAGCCAGTGATCTGATCATTTAAATGGAGGCTGTTGGAAGCTTGTTATGTATGTATTGTCTCATATTTGTACTTTACAACAGAAGCAATTGTTAAAAAACTTGTCAAGCAGTTTGGAACATGCTAAGGCCATGAACACCAGTAAATTAATGCAAATCTTTCTTCACAACCGTTCTCTTGTTGCTAAGTAGGGCATTGTGGAGTATGTTTCCATGTACCTTTTCAGTTTATTTGACAAAGCCATGAAAATATTCTGTTAAAATGTACTGTTAGAAATAATGAACAAAGGAAAACACTCCTACGATGCTATTTCTAAATACTAGAATTCTTATTTCCCAATTCTCCATTAATGAAACCAAAGATTCTCTCAAAATGGGAAAAGTAGGAATCAGAACTTCCCACATTCATTATTAAGATTTTATTTCATTTTTATATATTTTATATTACTATATTTCCATTTTATATAAATTGTCTTTATTAATATATACAGGTTTTTTTTTTAAACATTTTAAACTTTACATTTATATTTTACCCACTTATTTTGAAGAATCTTCCCATTAAATTATAACAATTATGACATGGTCATTGTTTTCCAAGAGCCAATAAAGAAATTGTATATTTTGCCGAAGAATTATCTTGACACTGACCTTTTCAAGAATGTACAGGAGTCGTTGCCTCATCAGAGAGCCACACCACCCTGACCACACTCTCATTTCACCCCTGCCATCGGGAAGAAGGTGTAAGAGCCTAAAAACTGTAACGTCCAAGTTCAGGAGCAGATTCTCCCCCACAACCATCAGGCTATTAAACACAGCAACCTCCAGATAAGTTATGAATTACATAGACAAGGGGGCATTGTTTTTGGCTTTGCACTGTTATTGTTTGCATGTGTGTAACTATATATATGTACATTATACAGACATAATGAACTTCAGTTATACAGTTCAGTAAAGATATACTGAACCTTTTTGCTTTTTATTATGGTGTTTAGAGTGTATTGTGTTTACGTATCTGCTGCGCTGGTGCAAGTAATAATTTAGTTGTTCCCTTTTGGGACATATGACAATACAACACTCTTGACTCCTGGTATTTTGCACTGAAAAGATACAATGATGATCCATTGTGAATCACAGTTACTTGGTACATTGGATTGGTCACAGAGCTCCAGCTACACTATTGAGGAACATTGTTAATTGTACAGCCAGAGCCAGAGGCTGGGAATCATGGATACATTTTGTGGCTGGCACTGGGGATTGGGCTGGGTATGTGACTGGGCAAGGGAGCTGGACTGGGAGATGAGGTGAGAGGGTTGGGATGCAAGAAGGGGGGAGGTGGGGGAGGTGGGTGCGGGTTGCTGTGCCTGAACCCACGTGTGTGCGTAAGTGCACAAGCAAATCAGTGCACATTTGTTGCTTGGCATGTACACGTGTGCCTAACTATGTATGAGCACCCTCGTGGTCCCTTTGCCACTTGATAACATCTCGTGGATCACACAATAGTCAGTCTAGCAGGCAGGTGCCACACTACCCTCTGTCTTCTATGGATAAACCATTTCTGAATCCAATCTACCAAGTATCTTTTCAATGTAGAATGGCAAGGTCAAGAGCGTTTTATTGTCATATGTCCCAAAACAGAGCAATGAAATTCATGCAGGGAGGTTCACTAAGAGAGTTGAGAAGCAAGAAGAGAGGAAGTGGACGAGGGTTATTGTGTCTGCGCTCACAGTCAGTTCGGCACCATGAATTAAAGGACAATAAAATATAAATATAACATCTGTCCAACACATGCCTCATTTAATATTTAATATTTAACATGGATATTATCAATGATAATTATTTTATCACCACGCCAAGTGCAGATTTTAACTGGTTCTTTGTATGTACGACTATTACTTGATGAGCCGCTGAATTCTAAACTGCACAGAGAATTGTAGAGATCCTCAGAATAATTCAGAACCCGAGACTAGGGAAATTTAGAGTAAAAAATAAAATAAAAAATAATATAAGAGTTAGATTTAGCTCTTAGGGCTAACGGAATCAAGGGATATGTGGAGAAAGCAGGAACGGGGAACTGATTTTGGATGATCAGCCATGATCACATTGAATGGCGGTGCTGGCTCAAAGGGCCGAATGGCCTACTCCTGCACCTGTTTTCTACGTTTCTACTTTTCTAAACTGATGCACAAGGTAGAAACTAAAGGTGTCGCATAATAACAAATCCAGTTACCAGAGTAGTACATTGCAACAGAATAATGCAGAATTGCAAGATAAAACATCACTCGTTATATTCCCTGTTAAAAGGAAGCAAAATATTGAAGTGAGGCTGAGAACTACAAGTCTGTTAATGAGTAGCTGATTTACCTAATTTTCCTGGACATGTGCCTGCAACACAACATTTGTAATGCCGCAGCACAGACATTATGTTCTAATTTGGCAAAATTAACGAAAAGATTTTGGCACAACCAAAGTACTCCGGATGCTGAGTTTATAAAGCTAGTACATCAGTGAAATGATTAACAACGCTCTTATATTTGAATAAAAAGAGATTGTGCCCATCATTAGCCAACTAATTTATACCCAAGCACTATTCTTATGAAATCAATTATATATCAGAAATGGGGAGAAAAGATATCAGAAATGACGATGATGAAAGATTCTCCACTTTATTACACAGCATCAGAAAACCAAAGAGATATTTTGTTTTAATTAGCAATAAGTCCCTCAGACTAATGACTTATGGAAGGGAGCTTCAGAAATCTCAGCCAGTTCTGTGAATTTATAGCCCAGAGCTCAATGAAAAGCTCTCCCTAGTGCAGAGTGCTGTGTTGGTATCAGTCTCTCCCTGGGTGGATGGCGTGAGTCACAGTAATAAAAATCGCCCCAACAAACCAGTAGGAAACATTTGAATTCAGCACAATGATGGTTTCTCTTGAACTCCATTCACTAATAGACACCGCATTCAGCACAAATTTCAAACTTTCCGCCCGAACCTTTCCTGAACTTCACAAACAAGCATGCAAACACAGAGATATATTGTACAAGGGCAGGAGAGGCAAAGCAATTTTACAGACCATTTACCCAGTTAGAAAATTGGTCTCTAGACAGTAACTGTGCTTTTAGTGGCGTTCCAAAGTGAGTTTAGCCCAGCAATAAATGTTTATTGTACCTGAACCAAGCGCACTACTCTGGGAGCAAATCCAATCACCTAAAGTAACTTTGGATATTTGAAATTCCTTTTACTACCAATATACAAGTTACTTCCCAAATAAACAATATCATTGATGCGTCAAGGTCAATACATTTATCTTTTAAATCTGTTCCAAAGAATCAATTTCCCAGTATTTGCCTCATTCGAGTCAATTGTGCCCTCTAGATGCCTCATCTGCCAGTTCTATATCAGAAGTATTAGCTTTTGTTTATTGGTTCAAAACAGAGATAGTTTGGGAGACACAAGGAAAAAAAACTATGCGGTCCAGGGGAGAACGTACAAACTCCATACAGACAGCACCTGTAGTAAAGATCTGGTGCTGTAAGGCAGCAACTCTGCTGCTGTACCTCTGTGCCACCATCATCTTCATTGGTCTTGTTTTTAACAATGTTGCCAAAGAATAATTCAAAAGGAAATAAAATGAAAATTAGAAATAGGCACGGGGAAAAGGAATAAGGGGATGTTTCGGGTCGAGTCCCTTCTTCAGTGTGTTTTGTCCAGAGATGCTGTCTGACCCACTGAGTTATTCCAGCTTTTTGTGTCTATCTTCAGTTTAAACCAGCATCTGCAGTTCCTTCCTGCACTAAATGTTGAAACTGTTGGAATGCTGGCTACCCAAGTGGAATACGAGGTGTTATTCTTCCAGCTCTTACAGATTTAGATTGCGTAAATAGAGAGTATCTGTTACGTTGGAAGATGGTTTGAACATCAAAAGATATGAATTCAAAGTGATGAACAAACATATATTAGGTCAAATATTTGTCTTTACACAGAGAGTATAATGGACTTGGAATTCTATCTCCGTACAGGTCATGGAAACAAACAAATCCAAACTACAAAAAGGAATTGGATGGCAATGTGCGTAAAATAATTTGCAGGGCTATGGGAAAGTGTTTCAGTTTAGTTTAGCTTATTGTCATGTGTACTAAGGTACAATGAAAGGCTTTTGTTGCATGTTATCCAGTCAGCAGAAAGGCAAAATATGATTACAATCGAGCCATTTACAGTGTATAGATACATGATAAGAGAATAACGTTTATTGCAAGGGGAAGCCAGCAAAGTACGGTAGTTCGAGGGTCTGCCGGGAATCGCCAGCAGAAGTGCTCCGCCCGCCGGCCCGTGGTCTTTAACATCGTGAAGCCGCGGTCTCCGGTAAGAAGCGGCCGATTCGGGAACTCCAAGCCGCGGGGTGCATTCTGATCCATCCCGATGTCGGAGTTTCGATCATCCCAACGAGAGGGCTTGTAAATCGGGCCGTCCGTAACGGCGACTGTGGAGGGTTCAAGGCCCCGACCACGGGTGAACAACGCAGGAAGATTGACTGAACGTTATCGCCTTCCATCACAGCGAGGAATGCTGATTCCACTGTGGTGGATGTTTATGTTAAACTCTATTGTGTATTGTGCTCTTTTTACTTGTATGGCTGAATAGTAACTCAAATATCACTGGACCTCAATTGGTGCACGTGATATTAAAAATGTGAACTTGAACTTGAACTTGTTGCCTGATGGGAAGAGGGAGTGGCCGAGCGAGAAGGCAGGAACGGGGTACTGATTGTGGTTGATCAGCCATAATCACATTGAATGGCAGTGCTGGCTCGAAGGGCCAAATGGCCTACACCTATTGTCTATTGTCTGTTGCCTATTGACTCGTCCTTGATCATGCTGCTGGCCTTGCTGAGGCAGCGTGAGGTATAAATTGAGTCAATAGAAGGAAGGTTGGTTTGTGTGATGGCCTGGGCTATGTCCACAATTCACTACGATTTTTTGCGTGCAGGTGATTGGGACTATAGGGTTGTCCCTTTGTACGAGCTAATTCAAGAGTTCTCCCGAGTTTCCCCTGATTCGAACTCAGAGAATTACGGTATTAGCCGCTCGTAGGCACTCGGGGCTCTCGTGGACATTTTTCAACATGTCCACATTTTTCAACATGTTGAAAAATCTTCACGTGTCTTCCCGAGCTTACCGAGTTTCCCGAGTACCTGCCGTTAGCGTTACGAGCCGCTGAGAGACGTCCCGAGCTCCGACGTACCTGCAACGTACATTCTACGTGTAGATGATATGTGTGTATACCTTTAATATAGTGACATAACCACCACTAACCACTCCCCTTACCATTCAGTATAATTGTGACCTTCCCACCGCTGTCTCTCTCTCTAGCATCCGTGACAGACCACATACAGTTAGGGCTGCGATGTATTTGACTAGTGAATAAAAATAGTAGTAAAGACTCTGTGTGCAAGAGACCATTCTTTACATGGTGTCAGAAGTTTCTTGCCCTGCGCCTCCTGTTTACCGGTTTTTGTTACTTTAGTCCCAGTTCCCCCTTCCCTTTGCTACTATGTCTTCTGCCTGCCGCAAACCTGACGTTCTGGTTTTTGATTCTGACATCGCCCACCGCTGGAGTGTCGCCTCCTGATCATGACGTTCGTGCGCCTAGCATTACCAGCCGTCAGTACTCAACACAGCAGCGACGACGGGGAAACCCCCCGCCCGGGATCAGGACCCCTCAACGTTGCCCGAACTGTAACTTTGCTTCCCATCGTTTTAATGTGTGCCCCGCTCTGGGCAAAACTTGCAATTCCTGCCATAAGCAGAACCACATCTCCGCGGCATGACGTTCCCGTGGGAAGCCTGCACAGCCACAGCGTAACTTCTCTAACTACCTGGTACATGCTGATACCGCATCTGGTTCCCATCACCAGCATGAAGAACTCCCTCTGTCTGACTCCAGCTCCTCCCAATGTGAGCTCAGCGTGTTTTATCTGAAGGATGCACCTGCGCTGATAACGGACCCTACTGTTCAAGTCAGAGTCAATGGCATGACCTTCTCCGCTAAAGTCGACACGGGGGCGGCTGCCAACATTATGTCACCAAGCTTGTTCAAGAAGATTAGAAATAATGAGCTTGTTACCACTGACCGCTCTGTCTTGCGTGCCTATGGGGGAGGCATGCTCGTTCCAGTGGGCAAGGCCACTCTCCACTGCAAGGTACTGAAGGCCTCTCGGCCCCTCTCTTTCTTTTTGCTAGACAGCAAATGCACGCCCCTGCTGGGCATCCGGGCATGCCAGGACCTTGACCTGGTCAACTTCCACCGTGACATTCACCTGGTGCAGTCGCCCCTGGACCCGCTGACCGAGTATCCAGACTGTTTTAACAATGAGCTGGGCAGGCTCCCCTGCAGCTACAAGATCGCTCTCGATTCGGACATCGAGCCCGTTATCCGCCCGCCGCACCGGGTCTCCTTCGCGATGAAGGACAAAGTCGAGTCTACCCTCCACGACATGGTGACCATGGGCATCCTGAAGGAGGTGAGCGAACCCACCCAGTGGGTCTCCACCATGGTGGTTGCAGCAAAGAAGGACAAGAGTGAAATACGGATCTGCATCAACCCGAAGGACCTGAACTTGGCCATCGAGCGCCCGCATTACCCCATGCGAACTGTTGAGGACGTTGCTGCACAGGTCGGTCCGGCCACTGTCTTTTCGGTTCTCGATACCAAGAGCTCATTCTGGCAGATACCACTTGACGAGCAGTCTTCATACCTGACAACTTTCAGCACACCCTTTGGCAGGTTCCGCTTTCTCCGCATGCCATTCGGAATTAACTCTGCCAGTGAGGTATTCCAAAGGACAATGGAACAACTGTTTGCCGGTCTCCCGTGTGCCATCATAGTTGACGACATCCTGGTCTACGGGAAGGACATCGCCGAGCACGATTTCAACCTCCGCCGAATTCTGGATCGGGCACGAAATATCAACCTAAAGTTGAACCCAAAGAAGTGCCGATTCCGCGTCCCAGAAGTCACCTATGTGGGGCACGTCTTCACAGCATCGGGGCTGAAGCCCGACCCGCAGAAAACGTCCGCTATCTCCGAGATGTTATCACCGGCTGACGTGCTTGGTCTACAACGTTTCCTAGGCATGGTCAATTACCTGGGAAAGTTCATCCCAGACCTGAGCGAACTGAGCGCACCCTTAAGGGACCTGGTCAAAAAGGACACTGCTTGGGTTTGGTTCCCGCAACATCAGAAAGCTTTTGACATTCTGAAGTCCAGATTGGTCAGCACCCCGACGTTAAAGTATTTCAACCTCAAGCGCCCCATTGTCCTCACTTGTGATGCCTCCAAGTTCGGCCTAAGGGCCGCTTGTCTGCAACTGCACGACGGCCTGCAAATGCCCGTGTCTTATGCGTCCCGAACGATGACCCCCGCCGAACAGCGTTATGCCCAGATCGAAAAGGAGCTGCTGGCGGTCGTCTTCGCCTGCAATAAGTTCAAAGACTATATTTTGGGCAGCTGTTTTTCCATTGAGACGGACCACCAGCCTCTGGTTTCTATCCTTAACAAGTCTATACATGTTGCCTCCTCCAGACTACAGCGCATGTTGCTTCAGCTCCAACGGTTCACATTTAAAGTGGTCTATCGCAAGGGCAAAGACATGTTCGTTGCCGACACGCTGTCACGGGCGCCACTCGCATCCACCGAACGTCACCCCTATGAGGCGTCTGACCTGATGGTTCTCAACGTTAATTTCGTGCCTTCTAAACAGATGAAGTCCCTGGCCCAGCACACTGCTGAGGACTCTTCCCTACAACAGCTTGCCGCAGTGATCAAGCGGGCTGGCCGGACCGCCGTTCTGCCCTGCCAGCTGGTGCAGTGCCTTATTTCCTGGTTCGTGATGAACTCGTGCTGCATGATGGTGTAATTGTGAAGGGACACAAGGTGGTGGTGCCCGCTGCGCTGCACGACCACTACTTTCAAACCGCACATTGTGGCCATCCCGGGGCTGAGGCCACCTTATCCAACGCTCAGAGCCAGTTCTACTGGCCTGACACGGAAAAATACATCCGTGAGAGGGTGTCCTCCTGTCCGACTTGTAACAGCGCCAGCTCCGCACCAGCCTCTCATGCAACAGCCTGCCCCCGAGCTCCCCTGGTCTGCGGTGGCAACTGACATCTTCGAGTGGCGTGGAAAGCACTTCCTGGTGCTTGTCGACTCCTACTCCAGCTGGTTCGTGGTTGATCAGCTGCACTCGCTCACGTCGTCTGCTGTCATCGAGAAGCTGCGCCGCCACTTCACGACCTTCGGATCCCCGGCCAGCCTGCAGTCGGACAATGGCAGCCAATTCATCAGTGCTGAGTTCCCGGGATTTCGCTGATAGCTGGAATTTCCGCCACTATACCAGCAGCCCTGAATACCCACAGAGCAACAGCCTGGCTGAGTGCGCGGTCTGCAGAGCAAAGGGGTTGCTGGAACGT
Organism: Raja brachyura; assembly: GCA_963514005.1. The sequence goes on from OY740801.1 coordinate 38,014,263, forward strand.
TGTCATTTATCTCGCTCTGATATTTACCTTGCCCTCCTGAACCTCCGCAATATCTCCCGCGACGATGCCATGGGCTCCCCGGCGCAGCCCCTTATGTCTCGCATCACGAGGCCTCCGATCCTGGTGACCCAGCAGTCGCTCGAACCCTCCATCCTTGATCCTGCCACTGTCCAGAAGCGCATTGCCCATAGACAAGATATCCAAAAGCGCTCCCGTGACAGGTCCAGCCGTCCCCTTCCACCTCTCTTCCCTGGCCAGATCGTCCGAATGCGATCGCCCTCCGGCCACTCCAGGCTCGCTACTGTTGTGGGCTCTGCTGGTTCCCCACGTTCGTACCTGGTTGACCACGATGGGACAATCTATCGGAGGTCCCGACAATACCTCCGGCTTGTGAACGAGCCTCGTCCTCCTCCCGCTGGCCCGTATGCCCCCCCCCCCCCCCCCGTGCCAATGACAACGATGCTGCCTCAGACCGTGCCCGCACAACCTTACCAGCCTTGTCCACCCAAGGCTCATCCACCCTCCCCTGTGCGTGCGTCCGCCCGCTGCGGTCCCTGTTTCTCCGCCTTCTCCGTCCTCTCCATCTCCCCGTGGATCCCCTGTCATGGCTGTTCCTCCTGCCCCTGCGCCGACCCCTTTCGTTCCCGTCGAGGGGGGAAATGGCGGGGTACGGACCCGGTCGGGCCGCCTTGTCAAGCCGCCCGACCGTTATGGTGATTTTGTGTGATTGATGCTTCCCGTGTAACTGCTGTTTAAATGCCCTTAGCGTATGAGACGTGGTCACCCTGTCACAACCCTATAGCTTATTTGTAGAGGAAGGATGTAGATGATATGTGTGTATACCTTTAAATATAGTGACATATCCACCATCCAGTATAACTGTGACCTTCCCACCCCTGGGTCCCTCTCTAGCATCCGTGACAGACCACGTACAGCTAGGGCTGCGATGTATTTGATTAGTGAATAAAAATAGTAGTAAAGACTCTGTGTGTAAGAGACCATTCTTTACACAAAGTGCTTACCACGAGTTTGATTTTTTTTTTTAACTCGGGAGAGCTCTTGAATTACCTGGTACAGTGGGACAGGCCCTTTTTCTGTATAATGACCTAGCATGGATTCAATAGGCTAAATGGCTTCGCTCTGTGCCACAACTGTTCTGTAATTCCATAATGTCAAATCCATAAGATTAACTCTCAGTACCGTACAATATGTCTGCTGATCAGTGCACATATCTTATCCCACTTGCTTATATCCGACAAATTATCTGCCACTTTTCTAGAGTGGGCACAAAGTAGAGACTTCAACACTCGGAAAGAAAACTAGCTGTGATTTAACTATCACCATTCTTGAGAGTTTGAAGATCTCTTGTGTAAATATAATTAACAAAATGCCTGATGTACATTGGGGGGGTTAATATTTTATTCAGAGGTTGAATTTAGACACATTTACCACAGTACTTACTGGAATCAGATAAGAAATGTTCCTCAAGGATTCCAAATCAAAGAACCCAGTTTTAACGAGAATGCATTTATGGCAGGAAAGTGCTGGGATTTATCGGCTTTGCAAGAAGCAGAAGCAGAAGGAGCCATGAGTGATTTTAACTACCAATTCACTTGACACCTCTAATGGGAAGGAATCAGGTGCAGAATAGTTTACAGTAGCTACAAGATAAGTAGTAAGTAGAGTTTAAGGTAAGATTTTGTGGTGAACAGTTACGCAGTTTAAAGTAGCAAGCTTTTATTTGTAAGAGATATTTATTTAAAGAGCGTCTTCTGTCCTCAGGCCAGCTGTGGACATGCTTCTCTACTTGATTTGAAAGACGTAGTAATTTTTCCCCGTGCTGGTAAATTATTGATGAAGCCCCTGTCTGGTTTAAATGCATGCCTCGTCTGCTGACAGAATCTTGCAGATTAACATCAGAAATGGTCATTAGGAACGTCTTTTTAACTGCCCAATTATTGGCGATTAGGATTAAAACGAACGCCTAACAATGATCTAAGGAGCTGTGCTTCCTCCAGTCACCATTGATGGATTTCATTTTTTTTCGTTTACTTTAGAAATACAGCGCGGAAATAGGTCCACCGTGTCCACACTGACCAGCGATCCCTGCACATTAACACTATCCTACACACACTAGGGACAATTTACACTTAAACCAAGCCAATTAACCTACAAATCTGTATATCTTTTGGAGTGTGGGAGGAAACCGAAGATCCAGGAGAAACCCCACGCAGTCACGGAGAGGAACGTACAAACTCCGTACAGACAGCACCCATGGTCGGGATCAAACCCGGATCTCCGGCGCTGCAAGCACTGTAAGGCAGCAACTCTACCGCTGCGCCACCGTGCCACCCCATGCTAAATGCATTTTTATATATGGATATTTTTGTATATTTTTGTATATGCATTTTAATGAACACCTGCAATTTCCTGACATGGAATGATAATGGGTCACATTACTTGCTGATAGTAAAATATTGATAATTTAACAAAATCTTTTTGGAATGATACAGGTGTTATAGTTATGGACGATACGGTGGTGCAGCGGTAGAGTTGCCGCATTACAGCGCCAGAGACCCAGGTTAAATCCTGACTATATGGTGCTGACAGCATGTTCTCCCTGTGACCTCATGGGTTTTCTCTGGGTGCACCGCAGGCACGTGCCATCAGGGTAGGCAAGTTAGGCACTTCCTACCCCGACTAAAATTATAGCGTAGTAATTACTAAATATAAATAATAAAGGCATGCGAGAATTATGCCTATCTAAGAGATCGATCTCCTAGGTAGGCATAATTCTTCGTGCCTTTCATCCGCAGCGCTTGTAACACGGGAAGTTCTGTGCAGCCCGCATGCCGTAAGCACTGCTTCGAGCGTCACTTTCAAGCGGGGCTGAAGGCAGCAGAAATTCTGCCTTTGCTGCATTGCGCAGCGCTAATTTCTTGGCGGGGTTTTCAAATATGGATTGGCATTATTTTAAGTGTATCTTAGGAAACGGAGAGAAGAATGGAGCTCGTGTACCGATAATGTGGTAAGTACATTTTGTGTTTATGTTTTAAAATACCGTACTTCCCGGGGTGTGGGGGTGGGGCAAGAGCTCCTTTCACAGCATGTTGTGAAGGAGTGGCCGGGGGTATGCCACTTGCGATGCTCCTTGCACGAAGGCGTGCTAAACCTCTCTCGCTGGCCTCACTCATGTCCTGCGATTGAGGTTACTTGACTGTGGGAATTTAAGGATTTGCAGGAAGCCGCTGACGTGAGCGAGCGGCAGGTGAGAGATGTTCAGACGGAGAGCACTGCCTGAAGTGAGTGGGCCGGCAGAAGGCACTGAAGTGGCAGACAGTTTGACTGTCGGGTCCCGGCGGCCGCTCGCAGCTACCCGAGCTGCTTCTATCCCCGGCTACAATGTGGTGGCTCCATGCCTGGAGCGCCGCAGCAGCGGTAAGTGAGTGAGTTACTGGCATTATCCGCGACCCCCTCATTCTCAACAGTCCTGCCCTCCCCACAACTTTACCCCTGGCACAGACTCTCCACACGCTGTGAAAGGAACTCTCCCCCCAATTGGTCACTTGAACAAGTGTTGTCATTCAATAAGATGACAACTGATTCAACTTTTCCCTGTGTACTCCCGTTTTTCCCACCATCTCTCCACCTGTCATAACCCTTCACCACCCACCCACCCCCCCCCCCCCCCCCCCCCCACCCACTCAGTAATTTATAATCAAGGAGACTAGAAAGCCTTGGGCAAATTGAATTGTCAGTCTTTATTTTTATTTTTTATTTTTACGGAGAACAATCTGCGCTTGCGCAGTTTATATATTTTTAAAATCCGACTGAGTGCCTACCCCGAGTAATTACTCACGGCACGTGCCTGGTGCACCGGTTTCCTCCCGCACTCCAAAGATGTTTAGGTCTGCAGGTTAAGTGGAGTCTGTAAAAAAAATTGTAAATCGTCCCTAGTGTGTAGGATAGTGCTCGTGTCCCTGGTGATCACTGGTCAGTGCAAACTCAGTGGGCCGAATGGCCTGTTTCCCCCGCTGTATCTCTAAAGTCTAAAGTCTAGTGTAATTTAGAATCAAGGCTTCACAGGCTCTGAAGAAGAGCAGAATTAGATACCCTAACAAAATGCTACATATAATAAGTACTCTCCAATCAAGCTTCAGAGAGGTTGGGTACTTTGGGAACACGTAATGTTTGCATGGCTGGTACTCCACAAATAGTACAAGGGAGTGTGTGCTTGGTGAATGTTATTGTGTTGAAAAATGGCTAGTTGGCTGGATGTAGGGAATTCCGTCAATATACATGCCTGGAATCTTATGGTCAGTGACTTCAGTAGCCCCAGAGACATTGAACAGACAAGTTTATTTTCTATTTTACATTATTTCTCTGAAGGTTACTATGAATCACACCCAGTTAATAGAGATTCAAATACAGCATTTAATAAGATATTACATAAGGAGTTTGTAAGAAAAATGTGTAATTCAATGGAGAAGTGTGAAGGGACTGGCTTGAAAAGCAGAGACAATCAAGAAGTGGAGGTCGATTTATGGTGTGATACAATAGACAATAGACAATAGGTGCAGGAGTAGGCCATTCGGCCCTTCGAGCCAGCACCGCCATTCAATGTGATCATGGCTTATCATCCCCAATAAGCAGAGGCATGCAATCAGGGAACAAGAACTCTGACACAGAGAAACACGGCACAGAATGAGTGTGAAAAAAACTCAAATCAGTTGTGATGAAACCTAAACACAATCCCTTGAAATATCCATGGGGTTTTTCTTGCTGCTTCTTCAGGAGGGAGATCACTGGACACCCCAGAGAAACGTGGATGCCATCTACCATCCCATTCCGCGTTCTCGCATAATTTCGCAGAAGTTAAAAAGCGACAGAATAATCACATAAGCGAGTATTGTTTGTAAATTGTAGCTCAATGATTTGAGGTCTAGAGTGGAGACAAAGGATGAAATGTTTCCCCTTCAGCATTTAGATTTGCTCCACGGCAGGTGTGGAGCACATTGGAAGTAATGTAGAACAATGCAGAAAGGGCAGCTGAATGGCTTGGAGTAATGGCAGTCTTCCTTCACCCGGTTGCACGGGAATTGGGTCTGTGGCGTACAGAGGCCAAGTTCAAATGAAGTTCACAGAGGCTAAGTTCAAAAGAAGTATATGAGATAATGGCTCTAACACTTAAGGGCCTTCCCCACTTAAGCGACCTTAACAGGCGACTGCCGGCACCAGTGATAGGTCGCCGAAATGTTCAACATGTTGAAAATTCAGCGGCGACAGGCTGTATGGTCGTGAGAGGTCTCCTATGGTCGTGCGAGATCTCCAAAGAGTCGTAGCGTCTTTCCGGTCGCCGCTGAATTTTCAACGTTGAAAATTTCAGCGACCTATCACGGGTGCCAGCAGTCGCCTGTAAAGGTTGCTTAAGTGGGACAGGCCCTTAAATATACAAAGGTTAGAGATTCTGAGCTACATTGCATGATGCACAACACCGTTTCCCACTCATCAACATCCACATGCAGTGCAGTGCTCGGACAGTTGTTAAATTACCAGTGGAATAATCCAAAGGTCAGAGACAAGAGTTCAAACCTCACCAGCCACCTAGAGGCAGAGTTTGGGCTTTGTCAAATCCACCTGATCCCGGGTGAGATTTGGTCTAAAAAGGATCAAAGAGCCAAATTCCAAGACAGTAGTTAGAGTGGCTGCCTTTAATACCCAGTCAATGTTTGATAAAGTGTGTCAACAAGAAATTCTGGTAAAACATATGTCACGGGCATCAAGGGGAAAACAATGCTCAGAATCATCTTGCACACAAATAAAGCTGGGCACGGCAGAAGTTTCCGAAGGGCTGTGGGTCTCTGCCAAACCCCGGCAGGCAGCAGGCCTAGAACTGGGCCTGCCATGGACCCGGGAACCTGCCTGGAGTGGGAGCCTTGTCCAAGGCTCGCCCCTAAACACCAGGAACCTGACAGGAAGGTGGAGGGTTGGTGACATTGAAACATAGAAATTAGGTGCAGGAATAGGCCATTCGGCCCTTCGTGACGGTGGGAGACGCTGGACAAATGGCTGTTAAGAAAAACCAGGGGGGTTCTTAACTTCTGTGCCCTCGTGGTCAGCTGCCGGAGGTGCCCCTGGACACAAAGGCTGAAGGTGGTTGGGCGGGGACAGGGACAATGGTTCACACAATGATCCGGATGGCTGTAATGGGCCCTTATGGCCAGCAAATGGCATTAAAACCTGGGGACTCTTGCATATGGACTTAGTGGGCTGTTTCTATGCACAACGTACTTAAAGCGTGGATTGTATTTATGTATGGCAATAATCTTACTGATCTGTATGCAAAAAAAGAATTTCACTGTATCTTGGTACACATGATAATAAAGAACCATTTGATGTTCCAGGTGTTGATTGCTCTACATCGGTGAGACCAAGTGCAGGCTCGGAGATCGCTTCGCCAAACACCTCCGCTCAGTTCACAATACCCAACCTGATCTCCTGGTGGCTCAGCACTTCAACTTCCCCTCCAATTCTGAATCTGATCTTTCTGTCCTGGGCCTCCCCATTGCCAGAGTGAGACCCAGCGCAAATTGGAGGAACAGCACATCATATTTCGCTTGGGTAGTTTACACACCAGTGGTATGAACATTGACTTCTCCAATTTTAGGTGTCCTTGCTTTCTCCCTCCTTCCCCTTCCCAGCTATCCCACAAGTCTACTGTCTTCGCCTCTTCCTTTCTTCCCCCCCCACCCCCCCCGGCATCAGTCTGAAGAAGGGTCTCAACTCGAAACGTCGCCTATTCCTTCTCTCCATAGATGCTGCCTCACCCTCTGAGTTTCTCCAGCATTTTTGTCTACTTTTGATTTTTCCAGCATCTGCTGTTCTTTCTTTAACATTTGGTGTACATTATACTTTGCAATGATGGCTGGAAGTCAATCATTCCACCATAAGGACATCTCTTTATAAGTTCATCAGGCCAATGTCCCGGACCCAATAATCCTTAGCTACTTAAGCATTGGCCTTCTTTCAATCATAGGATCAAATGTGGGGACACGAGAGACTGCAGATGCTTTGATCTGGAGCAGCTAGTTGGTGGAGGAACTAAGTGGGAAAGCGGCATCTGTGGAGGGAAAAGAATGGTGAGCATAGTGCTGCAGGACAGGATTAACGCCAGGTTTTGACCCAAAATGAAGACCATTCTTTTCGCCCCACATGTGTTGCTCAACCCAATGAGTTCCACCAGCAGATTGTAGGTCAGAAGCAGGGATGTCCATTGACGCTTGCACAATGTTCAATCATTCACAACTCCTCAGTTCATTCATCTGTCTAATGCATGTTGCAACATATAGATAACCTTTAGGCCTGGGCTACAAAATGGCAAACAAGATTTGCACCAGAAACATACCAAGCAATGGCATTTTTAAACATGGGAGAATTTAACATTCTACCTTTGGTATTCTGTGATATTACCAGCTTGAGGTCCTGCGTTATCAACATGCTGGGGTCACCAACGACCATAAACTCAAATGGACCAGCCACATACAGAACATGGCTGCAAGAGTAGGTTAGAGGCTGGTTAATCTGTGGTAAATAATTTGCCTTCTGATGCTCAAAACTTGTTACATTCTACCATGCATACAAGGTGTGCAGGGGAAAAAATGGAAGGTCTTAATTTAATCTGGGCTTGCTTCAGCTTCAATCAATAGGCTCCACCCTTGCTGGACACCTACTATCAAGTTCAAGGCATCCTCCAGGACAGTGGTGTTTTTTAGGCCTCCACTGCTCAATACCACCCCCAAAGCATACACTTGCTGCTGATGTCCCTAGTGTCGCACTTGCAAATTACAAGCTTACCTGAGGTTGTGTGATCAAACTTTCTCCTCACCATATCAATAGACAATAGGTGCAGGAGTAGTGCATTCGGCCCTTCGAGCCAGCACCGCCATTCACTGTGATCACGGCTGATCATCCACAATCAGTACCTCGTTCTTGCCTTCTCCAAATGTCCCTTCACTCCTCTATCTTTAAGAGATCTCTCTTGAAAGCATCCAGATAATTGGCCACTAATGCCTTCTGAGGCAGAGAATTCCATAATCCTCTGTGTGAAAAAGTTTTTCTTCACCTTCGTTCTAAATGGCCTAACTCTTATTCTAAAACTGTGGCCCTTGGTTCTGGATTTCCCCCAACATCGGGAAAAGATGGCGGCGCTCGCTTAACAGCTGCGGCCTGCCTGCAGTCCGTCTGTTTTTTCTTTTTTTTGTTTCTGTGTCCTGTTTTTTTAGTTCATTTTGTTTTATTAGGTTGTGTATATGTGTGGGTGGGGGGGGGAGAAACATGTTTCTGGTCTCTTCCTTCAGGGGGATGTGACTTTCTTTGGCGGCCTCGGGGCTGTAGCGGCGTTCTGGCGATTTGGCGTCGGAGCTGTGGCGGCGGTAGCGGGGTTCCGGCGGCGGCCCTACCTAGGAGGCTCGGCCGCGGGCCCAGTGGATGACATCGTCGGGAGCCCGCAGGTCATAGGTTGGTTGGTGACCTGTTTTTTGGAGCTCCCACAACAACAGCTTCGTCCGCTGGACTGGAGGGCGGCAGCTTCGGCAGCTTCAACCATCCCGGGCCACGGAGTTTGAACCGGCCCGTTCTGGGAGCACGGTTGAGCCGCGGGACTGACTTACTATCACCCGGTGGAGTCACAACATCTGAAGCCTGGATCGCCTCGGCGCAGAGGGAGAACAAAGAGGGAAGAGATAGAGACTTTAAGATTTTGCCTTCCATCACAGTGAGGAGGTGTTGGTGGTGAGCTCACTGTGGTGGATGTTAAATTTGTGTTTATTGTGTTTTATTATATGTATGACTGCAAGGCAACAAAATTTCATTCAGACCAAAAGGTCTGAATGACAAAAATAAAATTCAATTCAATTCAATTCAATTCAATTCAATGTTTCCTGCTTCCAGCATGTCCAAACCCTTAATAATCTTATATGTTTCAATAAGATACCTTCTCATCCTTCTGAATTGCAGAATATTCCACTCCATTCTATCAACGTGACTGTCCTGCCATCCTGGAAATTAACCTCGTGAACATTCGCTGCACTCCCTCAATAGCAAGAATGTCCTTCCTCAAATTTGGAGACCAAAATTGCACACAATACTCCAGGTGTGGTCTCACTAGGGCCCTGTACAACTGCAGAAGGACCTCTTTGCTCCTATACTCAACTCGTCTTGTTATAAAGGCCAACGTGCCATTCGCTTTCTCACTGCCTGCTGAACCTGCATGCTTACTTTCAGTGACTGATGAACAAGGACCCCCAGATCTCGTTGTACTTCCCCTTTCCCAAATTTTACACCATTCAGATAATAATCTGCCTTCCTGTTTTTCCCACCAAAGTGGATAACCTCACATTTATCCACATTAAACTGCATCTGCCATGCATCTGCCCATTCACCCAACTTGTCCAAGTCACCCTGTATCCGCATAGCATCCTCCTCACAGTTCACACTGCCACTCAGATTTGTGTCATCTACAAATTTGCTAATGTTACTTTTAATCCATTCATCTAAATCATTAATGTATATTGTAAATAGCTGAGGTCCCAGCACCGAGCCTTGCGGTACCCCACTAGTCACTGCCTGCCATTCTAAAAGGGACCCGTTTATCCCTATTCCGGACATGTTCATGCATGGAATAAGATAAACCAATGAACACATTTTTGCTTGTGTTGCATTTCCTACCAGCTGGTGGCTCCCCTGGCCTATACTAGTATATTATGGTTAAACTTCAGTCCATACAAACATTCCAGATTTGTTTAGTTTGGTTTGGTTTAATAGCACAAGAATGAGTATGCTTAAGATCCCAGATTGTTCACGTGGTCCAAAATCTAACATTTCCACCTTCCAGTCATATTAACTGTTATACTTCCAGGACTGGAAGAAAATACCGTCATTTTTTTCTGTATTTATTCTCTTTCTCCAAGACTGGTTTCTTTGAAGAAATATCTGCACTTCTCCCCCATCCCCACTTAGTCAGTATCCCATTACTATGGGTGATTAACCACTTGAAAATATTGCCGTCTGCGCCTCACACGTCTCCATGGTAACCGTCATTGTGCCTGAGAATTGCACTTGCTGAAGACACTTCCCGTGAAACATCAACACAACTTCAAATGGCTCAGTGAACAGTAAATCCTCAGCATCACAGAATGGTTGCAGCACGGAATGAGGCCATTCAGCTGTCTCAGTCTTCCACAGTTGAGTCAGCAAAATAAATCTAATTAGTTGCACTCTCCCACCATCTCCCCATATCCTTTCAGACACTGATCCAGCTTTATTTTGAAATCTAGAATTGATCTACCTCCATTACTATTTGCACAGCAGTGCATTCCAGAACCGAACTACTGAGTATAAAAGATTATTTTCCTCATGTCACTTTTCGCTCTTTTATCAATTACAGTGTAGCTTCATTCTATAATCCTATAATTCTCGACCCCTCTGTCAGTGACAACAATTTCTTTCCACCTTTCTGTACCTTTCATGATTTGTTAATACCTCTATTAGATCTCCTTGCAATCTTCTTTGTTCCAGGGAAGACAACCACAACTTCTAGAGTCGATCCATGCAAGTAAGTTTCTCAGACTTGGCATCATTTTGCCAAGGGGAAATACAACAGAACGACTCAATGCAGTGAAAGATCATTTTACATACTCCAAATTAAACGATAGATGAGAAATTCATGATACCAATTAGGTGCACAGTCTTTTCATCATTACGTCGCAGAGGAACTGTAATCCACATTGATGAGGATGAGTGGAGTGGGTGTTAATATAGTAGAATCACTCGATCAGAGCAATCAAAGCACCACTCCTATGTAGACTTTATGCCTCCTCCGACATTTTCCATAAAGGCTGCCTGGGTCCTCTCAAAAGGATCAGGGAAAGCTTTACGCGCATTAGTTTTCAAAGTGAAATGAGCACTGGGCTCGACACTAACATTATCTCCTTTGAGTTGGGAGGTGGGATTACTGTGCCTGCGCTGTAAGTAGATACTGCTTCCTTGATGACTTTCCGTTCCCATTGTCTATCCTAAAGGTGTGCAAAAGGAATCCAATGCCGTTACAATCAATAGTTAATATCATTCCTGGACCATTCATTAGACTATTCAGACTATCCCCCTGGTAGTTCTGGCAAATACCAGAGGGGCCTCCTTCATTAGTCATCATAAACACAAAAATGCTGTATTTACATACAAAAACACCAATTTGTACGTAAAGACAACAGCTTTGAGTATATAGTGAATAATGAAGCAGATGTTGCTTAAAGTGAATTTCTTTGTTTCAGTAATGCATTTAAATTGCATCTTGTTCAATTATTTTACATTTTGCTTCAAAACAATGAAATGTTAGTACTACATGGCACGGTGGCGCGGCGGTAGAGTTGCCGCCTTACAGCGCTTGCTTGTACCAGCAACCCAGGTTTGATCCTGACTATGGGTGCTGTCTGAACGGAGTTTGTACGTTCTCCCCCTGACCACGTGAGTTTTCGCCGAGATCTTTGGTTTCCTCCCACCGCTCCAAAGACGTACAGGTTTGTCGGTTAATTGACTTGGTATAATTATAAATTGTCCCTAGTCTGTGTAGGATAGTGTTAATGCGTGGGAATCGCTGGTTGGTGCGGACTCGGTGGGCCAAAGGGCCTGTTTCCGCACTGTAACTCTAAACTAAACTATAACTAAACTACACATAGGCCTAAATACCATAAAACACCTAAAATAGGCGTATAAGAAGCAAACATTTTTAATTAAACTCATACTAGTGCTCAAAAACTATTTCTAAATTACCTGAACAAGGAATTGCCACAGACACAAAATCTCAAGTTGGGTTAAGGGCCTGTCCCACTTTCACGACCTAATTCACGACCTTTTTTACTCATGGACATTTTTCATCATGCTAGAAAAACGTCCCGACCTACTTAATGCCACGAGTACCCACGACTAGCATCACAGCCTGCTATGACCTACCTACGACATGCCTACGACCTCCTACGACCTCGTGAAGACCGTGCTGCGAGTATGAGTGAAGGGCAAACTCGGCAGAGATCGTGAATTAGATCATGAAAGTGGGACAGGTCCTTTAGTGTGCTTTAAATGTCAAGACCACCTTTTGGTACCAAACTATCCCAGGTTGATATTGCATATTAAGACATGTTATTTAAAAACTTTGACCTGATCTATAAGGAATTCCGAACAGAAATCAAAATGATAGATGGGAAAAAACCCACTACATTAGTTCATCCAACCTTTTTGGTATAGAGGTTACCATACTGTTCCGAGCACTTCTGGAATTATGCCATCTCTTAAGAGAAGCTAAGAACCAAAATAAAGTACAGGACAATCAAGAGGATCAAAAGTTTGGAAATGTATCTTCCTTTCACTTAGACTATCAAAAGTAATCCATGCACCCTCTTTGGCCATGAATAATATTAGCAGCCACCTTTTAAGTGTAAACTCCAACTCAAACAAAACAGGACCATCTTTCAGTTAAATAAACCCCGTTAACCAGGATTCTGGTCCTCTGAGCCGGTTTCAAAAGAGCAGTATTTTCTGGGGAGATAATCTAAGCTGGTATCTAACCTGTTTTTGCTCTTGTGGTAATCCATTATGTTATATAATCTAAACACAAATAAAATAAAAAACAGATAACACAAACCTGCAATGCAACCAAAAAACACTGTCAATTCGCAGCAGATCAGACAGCACCCGAGGATAGAGGCTCAGGCTTAACATTTCAGCTACGCAACCTAACCAAGACATAGGAAGAAGCTGAAATTAAACATACTTTGATTGCAGGGAAGGGGGAGGGATTGAGGGAGCAAATGGACTATCAGTGATGGTTTGGTGATCAGGGTGATTCAAATGGTGATTACAACCAAAAGAGGATGGGGAAAGCATGTTAATCACTATTGATAAGTGTGCAGGAGATGAATGAAAACAGAAAGAGACGCAATGCTGGAGCCAATGAGACCCCAAAACAATGGAGGAAACAATCAGCAGATCAGGCAACATTAGTGGAGTGAGAGAGAAACGGGTTACAGGTTGATCAGTGAGAAGATGAAATGCCTTGAGCTTCGTCAATGCATTGGGCTTTGTTGGGAGGGTGTAAGAAGCCAGAGAGAGGTCAAAGGAGAGAATTAAAGTGGGATTCAAATGTAAAGTAAATTAAAGAAAGGAAGATTTTAATTAAATGTTAATTGTCTTCCCAGAGTGCACATATTGAAACTGTTCTGTTGTCTGACGCGATTTCCATTTGTTTGAAGAAGGGTCCCAACTCGAAACATCGCCAATCCATGTTCTCCAGAGATGCTACCTGACCCACTAAGTTACTCCAGCACTTTGTGTCTTTTTCTTTTGTAAACCATCATCTGCATTTCCTGTGTCTCCATTTGTCTTGTTCAGCCTCATTGGCTTAATCACTGAACTCCTTTAGTGTATTTTTTACCTGCTTTTTGATATATACGAGAAACGTACGAGTTCCAGAATAACTGAATGCTGACCGCCACTAACCCGTTTTTCTTATCGATGCTCAGTTTGGCCTGTGCAAGGACTCAACCCTGGAACTTATTACAGCCTTGAGCCAAGCATGACAAAGTGTAAACTCCCCACTAAAAAGAGTTGTATCTAATACATGTCGTGCCTTGGAAGTCATTGTAGTTTCAGATAACGACAACAAGATCGCCTCACAGTAGTGTCCTAGGTCTAAGATTCATCAATAATTTTCACACCAGGATTGTCGCCGGAAGCTTGTGTCCTTTTCAGGACGGATGATGACAGCGAGGTGTAACAAGATGGACACGATAAGAAGAAGACTCCACTATATCAGAGCTAGGATCAGTTCAGTGACTATTCTAAAGTCCTCAATTGATACATGATTCCTCAGCCACTCATTTAAATGCAACAATCCTGGACAATATCCATGCACACAATTGCTATGCATCCCGAACAAGACTGTCCCACAAAGGACCAAAACGGTACAGAAATTGGTATTAGTTTATTATTGTCATGAGTATCCAGTTACAGAGAAAAACTATCCAGTCAATTCATATTGTACACAAGTACAAACAATAAATGCCATGCACAAGTACAACAGGTAGTGCAAAGTGGAAAACATCCTTTTGATTCTTAGTAACAAAGCACGGCCTTGCTCCTCAGCATCAACATCTGGAGCGGAGGGGCAAGGGATGAGGCCAGATGTTACCTTCCGCAGATATTCAACCAAGCACATTAATGCCATACTAATAATAGCGTGTCGGTAGATGGATCTTCTTGAGTGTGATGGAACTCAAATCCATCCAAGGCAAAACAATCTGGTCGATTTAGAGTCATAGAGTGGTACAGTGTGGAAACAGGGCCATCGGTCCAACTTGCCCAAACCGACCAACACGTCCCATCTACACGAGTCCCACCTGCCTGTGTTTAGCCCATATCCCTCCAAACCTGTCCTATCCATGTACCTGTCTAACAGTTTCTTAAATGTTGGGATAGTCCCTGCCTCAACTACCTCCTCTAGCAGCATGTTCCATACCCCCATCACCCTTTGTGTGAAAAAGCTGCCCCTCAGATTCCGATTAAATCTTTTCCCCTTCACCTTAAACCCATGTCCTCAGGCGCTCGATTCACCTACACTGGGCGAAAGGCTCTGTGCATCTACCCGATCTCTTCCTCTGATGATTCTCAAGCAATGATAAGCTTAATTGCTAGTTATGCTCATTGCTGATGTACTGTGTCCAGAAAACATTGCATTGATGTGTTTCTCCCAAAGCTACAGCCACTTCACCAAGAACAATGGAAGCGTATTAATGGGGAAACCATCACTTTCAATTTGTATTCTAATCATACACAAAATGAAAATCACATCATCATTCCTTCACGATCATGCATCAGATTTCTGTAAGTACTTCCATCACAGGAACAGGCTCTTTGTCCAACAATGTCCATTGAATATGATCATGTGATAGGAGCAGAAATAGGCCATTCGGCCCATCAAGTCTACTCCGCCATTCAATCATGCCTGATCTATCTCTTCCTCCTAACCCCATTCTCCTGGCCTCCCCATAACCCCTGACACCAATCCTAATCAAGACTATTTATCTCCGCCTTAAATATATCCATTGACTTGACCTCCACAGCCTTCTATGGCAATGTCTCCGGCGCTCCAGACAAAACAATCCAAGTTTATCCAACCTCTCCTTATAGCTAATCCCCTCTAATCCAGGCTGAAATTCCGGTAAACCTCTTCTGCACCCTGTCCAAAGCCTCCACATCCTTCCTGTAATGGGGAGTTCAGAACTGCACTCAATCCTCCAAACGCAGCCTAATCCTATAAAGCTGCAACATGACTGCTTGACACTTAATACCCAGACCAATGAAAGAAGGAATACCATACATCTATATACTTTTAAAACTTTGTGTGTGTGTGTGTGTGTGTATGTCATTTTGCTATGAAACGTATCTCCTCAAAAATCAGATGCAAACACGTGGAGATTTTTACAATTTCATAAATACACTCCTCTCTAAATTCGGTCAATTATTTCCCCAGATTTTGAATAAAGTTGTTCACAAAACTCACTTTTTAAAATATAGTCGCTGCTACATCACAATGCCCACATGCCCACCAATCAAGGTCCACCTGCCTCCTGGCCCTGCCCCCCCCCCACTGCTGTGGATTAAAGGCGCAGAAAGATCGAGAAAGTTCTGCAGAACAAAGATTCTACAGCTCCGTTCCGCTATAGGATCTTTGTTCTGCAGTCTCGGGGCAGCGGCGCCTCACGCACTGAACCTTCTCATCAGTGTAGGCGCAGCTCGTGAAGCCCCGCCCACCTGCGCGCTCATTCCAGCTGTGAATTTCCAGAGTCAGAAGCCACTTCTCTCTCTCTCCTCATTTGGCAGCCCGGCTCCCCTCCACAACCCCCCCCCCCCCCCTCCTCTTCTCATCTCCTCCCCTCTTCTTCCTCCCTCTCTCTCCTCTCCTCTCTACCAAAGATCCTATACCGCTACAGGGGAAGATCGTCTGTCCCCCGCCCCACCCCCCCAGCACGGCCTGGCTCTGTCACGCTGGTGGAAGCCACAATCGGCTGGTCCTCCCGTTGCTTTTCACCGTCCTCAGAGCGCTCCGTGCCTGCCTCGCCCCTCTCCTCTCTTTTTCTCTCTCTCTCTCCACCCCCTAAACCTCTCTCTCTCTCTGTTACCCCCCCTCTCCCCCCTCTCTTCCCCTCTCTCCCTCCACCTCTCTCTCTCTCTCTCACTCTCTCCCCACTCTTTATCTCCCCCTCTCCCCCATCTCTCTCTCTCTCTCTCTCTCTCTGTCTCTCTCTCTCTCTCTCTCTCTCTCTCTCCTCTCTCTCTCTCCTCTCCCTCTCGCTCTCCCCCTCCCTCTCTCTCTCCCTCTCTCTTCCTTCCTCTCACCAACCCCCTGCTCTCCCCCACCCTCCCTCCCCTAAACCCCCTTCCCCCTCCACACCCTCCCCTCCACTCCCTCCCCTACCCCCTTCCCTCCACCCCTCCATCACCCCCCTCCCTTCCCATCCCCTCTCCCCTTCCCTTCCCCCCTCTCAGCCCCCCTTTCCCCGTCTCCTCCCATCTCTTGCTCCCCTCCTCCCCACCCTCCTCCCCTCCACCCCCCAGCTCCCTCTGTCTCCTGTCCTTCTGTCTCTGTCTCTCCCCATTCTCACTCTGCCCTCACTCTCTACCCCCCCCCTCCCCTCCCTCTCTAGATGCGCCTGCGAGTTGGGGGCTATGCGTCAGTGGATAGGGCGGTTATGGGGTAAAAGGAGCAAATGAATTATATTAATATAGTATCAAGGGGGGTAGTTAGCTTTTGTGCGGGGGGGGGTAGTTAGTGTGTGTGATGCCACATGCCGCCCCTCCCAGCTCACCCCCCCTCTCCCGCAACCACACATTGGGGGAACATACCCAACGGGTCTGCACTTGGTCTAGTCTCCTTTAATAATCTATCCTCTTCTTTGACCACATTCAGAGAGCAATAGAATTTGGACCCTAATAATCCTCGGTATATCAGTGCTGTTAAAGGTCTCGCCATTAACTCAATACTTTCCACTTAAATTAATTGTCCCAAAGTGTAACACCTCCATCTGTCAACTCGCCGCCCTCCAGCTGCTCTGTTTCCAACTGAATACTTTGAATACTTTGATAGCCTTCCTCACTGCCCTGAACTCCATCAACTTTGGTGTCTTCAAACTTACTAACCAGCTCAACAACATTTATGTCCAAGTCGTTTATATATTTATCACAAACAACAGAGGTCCCTGCACAGATCCCTGCAGAATTCCACTGGTCACAGACCTCCAACCAGCATAATCCCCTTCCCCAAAACCCTTGTCTTCTTTGAGTAGTTCAACTAGTTCTGAATCCAAACAATCAGAACCTTCTTCAGACTGATGTCAGGGGAGGGGGCGGGACAAAGATAGAATGTAGTTGGACAGCAAGTCTAGTGGGAGAACTGGGAAGGGGCAGGGGCTGGATAGAGAAAGCAAGGGCTATCTGAAGTTATAGAAGTCAATGTTCATACCCCTGGGGTGTAAACTACCCAAGCAAAATATGAGGTGCTGTTCTTCCAATTTGCGCTGGGCGTCACTCTGACAATGGAGGAGGCCCAGGACAGAAACGTCAGATTGGGAATTCAAGTGCTGAGCCACCTGGATATCAGGTAGGTTAAGATGGACTAAGCGGAGATGTTCAGTGAAACAATCGCTGAGCCTGCGCTTGGTCTCATCGATGTAGAGAAGTTGACAACTGGAACAATGGATACAGTAGATGAGGTTGGAGGAGGTGCAATTGAACCTCTGCCTCACCTGGAATGACTGTTTTTGAGTCCTTGGATGGAGTCGAGGGGGGAGGTAAACGGACAGGTGTTGCATCTCCTGCAGTTGCAGGGGAAAGTATCTGGGGAGGGAGTGGTTTGGGTGGGAAGGGACAAATTAACCAAGGTGTTTTGGAGGGAACTCCGTCCTTTGAAGTCATTATGTCTATTTGTCAGACACGAGTAAAGGCTTGCATCTGAATATTTCTCTGTTGAAAGTGACTGGTGAGGTTTGCCTCTGCATTCCAATTGATCCAGTGAGTATTACAACAGAGACAAATGCTGTTTGTTTATTTTCCTGACCTTATATCTCTCTTCAGTTCTTCAAACACAAACTTTAGAAGTAAATGCAGAGGTCCATGCACTTCTGTCCCTCAACTGACTGGTTGCTCTCTTTGATTTAATTTATTATTGTTCAGTACATGACATCATCTTTAGTACGATTTGCAAAGGATAAGATTTGTTAATAATGCCCAATATTGTCTGATTCTGCTTTTTTTTAAGGAGTACATTCCCCCTTTTGCTACCCTTGGATATGTCAGCGCCAGGAGTGCAAAATGTGATTTTCACAACGATTCTGTGTTCCAGGACGTACTGTGAATGCAATTCTGTCTATTAGCGGTAATCTCCCGAGGTTCCTGGAGTCTTAACCTATGATTTTTTTTTAAAAAGCTGGCGATCGTTCAAAGACACAGTGTAGCTATTCATAACAGCCCCAGCAGGCAAGGATGAAGAGATTCAAGCTTGTACTGGTTTCTGGAGTAGAAATGGTAACTCCGTCCCAGAGCCCACTTGATGATATCCGGCTGAAGCTTGTCAGAAATTGAATGTTGGGCTTTGGGCCTTTGGACTTCGATTCCATTGTAGTGTAAACATCAATTGCGCATTCCAATGCAGCTCGCCAGTCAAGACCTGACTAAGCCATGCCAGTTCCAATGTCAATTGTGTACAGTTTTGGTCCCCTAATTTGAGGAAGGACATTCTTGCTATTGAGGGACTGCAGCGTAGGTTTACAAGGTTAATTCCCGGGATGCTGGGACTGTCATATGCTGAGAGAATGGAGCGGCTGTGCTTGTATACTCTGGAGTTTAGAAGGGTGAGAGGGGATCTCATTGAAACATATAAGATTGTTAAGTGTTTGGACACGCTAGAGGCAGGAAACATTTTCCCGATGCTGGGGGAGTCCAGAACCAGGGGCCACAGTTTAAGAATAAGGGGTAAGCCATTTAGAACGGAGATGAGGAAACACGCGTTTTTACGCAGAGAGTTGTGAGTCTGTGGAATTCTCTGCCTCAGAGGGCGGTGGAGGCCGGTTCTCTGGATACTTTCAGGAGAGAACTAGATAGGAGTCTTAAAGATAGCAGAGTCAGGGGATATGGGGAGAAGGCAGGATCGGGGTACTGAATGGGGATGATCAGCCATGATCACTTTGAATGGTGGTGCTGGCTCGCAGGGCCGTATGGCCTACTCCTGCACCTATTGTCTATTGTCTATTGTCAAGTCAGCCTGCAAGTAGCTCTCAGAGAAATTGGGAATTAAAGTTCAATAGACATGATTTACGAGGATGTTGCCAGGACTAGAGGGTCTCAGCTATAGGGAGAGGTTGAGTAGGCTGGGACTCCACTCCTTGAAGGCAGGAGGATGAGGGGTGATCTTATAGAGGTCTATAAGATCATGAGAGGAATAGATCGGGTGGACACACAGAGTCTCTTACCCAGAATAGGTGAATCGAGGACCAGGGGTCATATGTTTAAGGTGAAGGGGAAAAGATTTAACAGGAATCTAGAGGCAACGTTTTCACACAAAGGGTGGTGGGAGTGCGGAACAAGCTGTCAGAAGAGATAGTTGAGGCAGGGCCAACTCCAACATTTAAGAAACTATTAGACAGGAACATGGATAGGACAGGTTTGGAGGAATGTGGACCAAAAGCTGG
The DNA here is from genome assembly GCA_963514005.1 of Raja brachyura. The sequence continues at coordinate 38,034,056 of OY740801.1, forward strand.
TAGGCGGGACCAGTGTAGTTGGGACATGGTGGCCGGTGTGGGCAAGTTGGGCCAAAGGGCCTGGATCCGCACTGTATCACTCTCTGACTAAAATGAAAAACATTTTCAAATCACCCTGTAAACATTACTTTTTGGAGCAATGAAAACCAGGACAACAGAATACAATAGAATTGCAATTGAATGAATTAATACGTTCATTGGCCAAGTATTCACATACAAGGAATTTGCCTTGGTGCTCCACCCGCAAGTGACAACATGACATACAGTGACAGTTAGGAATGACTCATAATTCATTAAACATTAATAATAAAACATTATCGATTAAACATGTGAATTAAATAAAATACCAGAGCTTATTTCTGAGAATATTTCTGATAGTATTCGAATAAAATGCCATAACCCATTCAATTTAGAGTGCATGAAAGGTGGAAGGGAGGTGTAAGGGTTCAGTACACAGTCCTTATAATTCTTAGATAAGACTGAAAACCCAGCACAGAGGGTAATGTTCTTTCCTGATGAGAACACCTGTCCCTAACTTTCCCCTGCAACCGCAGGAGATACAACATCTGTCCCTATACCTCTCCCCTCATCTCCCCTCTCCCCTCGTCTCCATCCAAGGACGTTGCCAGTCCTTCCAGGTGAGGCAGAGGTTCCCTTGCACCTCCTCCAAACTCATCTACTGTATCCACTGTTCCAGGTGTGGACTCTTTAATATCGGCGAGACCAGGCGCAGTCTCGGTGATTATGTCGCCAAATATCAGTCCTGCCTAAACCTACTCCAGGTTGCTCAACACGTTAATTCCCCTCCCATTCCTACACTGACATTTCTGTCCTAGGCCTCCTCCATTGTCAGAGTAAGGCCCAGCGCAAATTGGAGGAACAGCACCTCATATTTCGCTTGGGCAGCTTACACCCCGGCGGCTTGAACATTGACCTCTTTAACTTCAAATAGCCTTTGCTTTCCCTCACTCTCCACCCCCTCCCCCTTCCCAGTTCTCCCACCAGTCTTACTGTCTCCGACTACATTTTATCTCTGTACTGCCCACTTCCCTGACGTCAGTCTGAGGAAGGGTCTCGACCCAAAACGTCACCCATTCCTTCTCTCCAGAGATGCTGCCTGTCTCACTGAGTTACTCCAGCAATTTGTGTCTATCTTCAATTTAAACCAGCATCTGCAATTCTTTCCTATGTGTGATGTTCTTTAAGTTGTGCACAGTGGCACAGCAGGTACTATTGCTGCCTCACAGCTCCAGTGAGCACGGTTCAAGTCTGACCTCTGGTGCCCTCTGTGTGATGTTTACACATCCGCCCGTTGTGAGAGGAAACAACAATAAAAAAATTATACATTGATGGCGCTGAAGTAGAAATGGTCAAAAGTTTCAAATTCCTTGGAGTAAATATCACCAGCAATTTGTCCTGGACTAGTCACCTCCAAGTTAAGTCCAAGAAAGCACACCAACACTTCTACTTACTTAGAAGGTTCAGCATGTCCGCTTCAACCCTCACCAACCTTTGCAGATGCGCCATCAAAAGCATTTTATCAGGATGTATCACAGGCTAGTTTGGGAACAGCTCCATCTAAGACCACAGGAAACTGAGGAGAGTTGTGGACGTAGCCCAGACCATCATACAAACCAATCTCCTTCCCATTGACTTCATCTGCACTTCACGCTGCCTTGGCAAGGCCAGCAGCATAATCAAGAACCAGTCTCACCCCAGTCATTGGCTCTTCCCCCCTCTCCCAGCAGGCAAGAGGTACAGAATTTTGAAAACACATACCTCCAGATTCAGGGGCAACCAAATGGCCCTCTCATCAACTAGAGTGTGGTCCTGACCTCCCATCTACCTCATTGTATACCCTTTGAACTATCTTTAATTGAATGATCAGAATTCAATGTTATATCTTGCACTAAATGTTGTACGTTTATCCTTTATCTGTGCACAGTGATCTGTAGAGTCATTTCTTTGACTGGGGAGCACTCAAAAGATTTTTACTCTACATCGGTACATGTGACAACAATAAACTAAACTAAGTTTGTGGATGCCCCAGCCTCCTGCCATAGATGTGCTGGTTGGTAGATTAAATTGCCATCAAAAATTAGCGCTGGCATAGTTGGATGTTGAGGGAATTAAGTTGGAGTTGATGGGCATTTGAGAGCAAATAGCTATTGGAAAATAATTTGGGGAGTGAGAGAATAATCTGAGAGCTAGCATAGACTTGATGGGCCAAATAGCTTTCTGCTATAGACACTAGGCTTGGCCCACCTGCTTGGGTTTGGCCCATATCCCATGGCCCATCAACCTATCCTATCCCAGAGTCATTCCATTAACTGTGTAGGTCCTGCCCTGGTTAGACACCTCAAAACCCAACACCTTTTGTGTTTTTCTGTATTAAATTCTTAAAGATAGCAGAGTCAGGGGATATGGGGAGAAGGCAGGAACAGGGTACTGATTGGGGATGATCAGCCATGATCACAGTGAATAGCAGTGCTAGCTCAAAGGGCCGAATGGCCTACTCCTGCACCTATTGTCTATTGCCTATCCATGTACAATACCTGTCCAAATATTTTATAAATGTTGTGATAGTACCTGCCTCAACTACCACCTCCGGCAGCTCATTCCAAATACCTATCACCCTTTGTGTAAAAATGTTACCCTTCAGGTTCCTATTAAATCTTTCCCCCCTCACCTTAAACCTGTCTTATACATAACTGGTTCAACCTGGTACTTGATTATTTTACTCTGGGTAAAATACTCTATGCCTTTACCTTATCTATTCCTCTCATGATCTTATTCATCTCAATAAGATCTCCCTCCTGCGCTCCAAGGAATAAAGTCCAAGCTTGCTCAACCTCTCCCTGTAGCACAGGCCACCGAGTTCTGGCATCATCCTTGTAAATCTTCAGCCTTTCCAGCTTCAACAACATCTTTCCTATAACAGGGTGACCAAAACTGAACACAATACTCTAAATGTGGCCTCAGCAATGTCTTGTACAACTGTAACATGACCTCCCAACTTCTATATTCAATACTCTGACTGATGAAGGCCAATGTGCTGAAAGCCTTCCTGACTACCCTATCTACCTGAGACGCCACTTTCAAGAAACTGTGTAGCTGCTCTCCGAGATCCTTCTGCTCTACAACACTCCCCAGAGTCCTTCCACTCACTGTGTAGGTCCTGGTTAGACTTCCCAAAATCCAACTCCTTGCGTTTTTCTGTATTTAATTCCATCAATAATTCCGCAGTCCACCTGCCCAACCAATCAAGATCCCGCGGCAAGGTAGTAAGAAACTATAAACATTTTTGACACCAGCCAGAATTGTGCACAACTTGGTTCAAAAGAGAGAGATCTTTAACAGGGGGCTTCCCTTCACTGGTGCAAAAGTGACCTTCAGGTTCAAGAACAGCTTCTTGCAGCGACCATCAGGCTGCTGAACACCGCACAACACTAACCACAACTCTGCCTCAGCAACTATGATTGGCTAAAGATTTGGTTTTGGTTGCACCAGGGACTTAGCATTGTTAAGGTCTGGTGACCTCGTACTACTGATTATTAATTTTTTGCATTCTTTATTATTGGATATTTATTTGTGCGTTATTGCCTTAAATAAGCCGGTATATGTGATAAATTAAACACTATTAGCTCTTCAAAAACAATATTCACCTGCATTAACACTGCAATTAAAACTCCAAAGTTGATACGATAGTACAATTTTGCTACCTCAGTACAATATCTGAAAATCAAGGCTAGGGAGTCATTTTATCTGTACCAACTACAGGTGCTGTCTGTTCAGTGTTTGTACATTCTCCCCGTGACCTGCGTGGGTTTTCTCTGAGATCTCCAGTTTCCTCTCACACCCCAAAGACGCACAGGTTTGTAGGTTAATTGGCTTGGTATAAGTGTAAATTGTCCTTAATGTGTGTAGGATAGTGTTAATGTGCAGGGATTGCTGGTTGGTGTGGACTCGGTGGGCCGTAGGGTCTGTTTCCGCGCTGGATCTCTAAACCTGGCATTGCCACCAGCTGAGCCCCTGTTTCAAGAAATCAGAATCACTCAATTTTCCCTGGCATCTCTTGCAGTAACATTACACACAAGCTGTTTTGTTCCGTTGTTCCTTCTGGAAATTAAGTTCATGTAAATTAGACACCTTCTGCCACCATCTACACATCATGTTTCCATAATCATGCATGTCAAATCAGAAGTGCGAGGGTTGGCAGATACTTTGTTAATACCCATTTTGCTACCACACCAATGCTCAGTTTCACCCTCGAAGGGCAGCAATATGGTTAAATAAGACAAGGCCCTCACCACGCATAGCTCCCTGCTCCATCAGCCCTCCAACCAGCATATTATGTGAAGAACACCATTGGTAAAATGGATGACAGCACCTTTAATGCAGTAAGACTTCACAAAACAAACAGAAGCTTTGAATCAAGTAATCGTTCAAAATCATTGCAGTCAATGTTTCTGTAGGAATAAGGAATTATGCGATACCCCATCAAACAACGTAAAAATAAACAATCAATTTAGTTCAAAGTCACACCAGTGCAAGTGATAAACAAAGCATCCAAGGAAAGGAAATACAAATTGTACTCTTCATAAATCTGTTTCACATCATGGCATCATCTCTCATGCTCCGAGTAGCTCTACATTCAGTTCGCAGTAGATATCAATCAATAACATGGCTCACTTTGGCACTGTGCCACATTTTTTCCATAACTTTGTTACTCACCAGGTTGACAAACTCTTGATAGCAGATTTGGCCCTGCTCGTTGCTCTGTACAAGAGCAAACAACATCTCAAGTTTGGTTGGATCCAGCTGCAATTCATGGCTCTGAAGCAGATTGGAAAAGTGCTCCACAGCGATGAAACCCGTATTCTCCGGATCAAGCTGAAAGACATATCACGGAGGAATTATCAAAGCATGCTCAACTGTTACTAGTTATTAGTCTTTTTAACTTTTTCACCTCTCGAACACTGACTTCTTATTGCATAGGAAGTTGCCCATTGAGACTAAAGACAGATTTTAAATGATTCCTCCAAAACCTTTCTGATATTCTTTAATAATGCCCAAATCTAGCTTTATTTACTCTTCAGTTTGCCTTTCTTGCTTGGGGGACAGACAACACTTTCCATTGGCATTTCGTGGATGGCCAATTAAAAATGGGGGTCTAGCCACAAGAACAAATCATGGCAAAACATATCTCCTTCCCAAGGCAACTAATCAGCTAATTTCATGGATTATGGAGGGACATACCTACTCAACCTATATATTTTACATGATAAGCACATATTCTCATCAATGGAATATTAAGAAAAAATAAAATTTTCATGAGTTCTCCAAGGAATATAGCCATAGCCCTTTACTTACTTGTCTACAATGCTCTATTGATATAGGAAATAATTATTCTGCAATATCACCAGAGCGCAGAGAGGAATATGCCCACAACTATTTCAACTAACTCACACAAACTAATTAGTATTATAATTTAAATATTATTGAGAAACATCTTGAATCGCCAGTGTAATGTGATGAATTAATTAATGAAACCAGCGTGACATATTTCAATTAGTTTCAGCATCTCTAGGTTACAGTAAAATAACAATCTAAGTACTTCTAATAACTGATGGAAGTGTAATAAATAGAATTCCCTCCAGAAATCTTGGCATTTTTCCACATTTTTACTCCTTTCACCTACATATTCAATCTCAGGGCAACATGGTGGCGCAGCGGTAGAGTTGCTGCCTTACAGCGCGTGTAGCGCCGGAGACCCGGGTTCGATCCTGACTATGGGTGCTGTCTTTTTTTTTTATTTTAATTTTTTAATTAATTAGAAGCAATTACATAATAAAAAGGTGCGTGGTCATTGTTGACATAATAAAAATCATTTTGTTCTTTGTAGATATACATAATCAGTATTATTTATATTAATGATTTCATAATAATTGTGCTTCTATATTTTTTTTTCCATTTTTTATAAAGATAGAAAATAGTAGAGAAAGATTAAACAAAAAATATATATATAAAAAGTTGGGAAAGAATGGAATATTCGACAGATTTGGCATAGTTGGAGATATATCCGCGTTTTATGAAATGTACGACTTCATCTATTCTTCGATTCTGGTTTCAGTCGGGTTCTCGTGCCGAACCAGTTTGCCCCTTCAAATATTCAAAATATGGGGACCATATTATTTTAAATAGTTCTTGTTTGTCCATTAAGACAAATCTTATTATTTCCAAATATAGGGTCTCCGACATTTCTGTGGTTCACATTTTAATTGTGGGGGTTATAGAGCCTTTCCAAAATTTTAATATTAATTTTTTCCCAATTATTAAACTATAATCAATAAAAGTTCTTTGATTCGAAGTAATGAATTGATTTGGTTCCGTTATTCCTAATATTATTAATTTTGAGTCAGGAACCAGAGTGCTGTCTGTACGGAGATTGTACGTTCTCCCTGTAACCGTGTGGGTTTTCACTGAGATCTTCCTCCCACAGTTTTGTACACTCTGTACAGACAAGATTTACAAGGATGTTACCAAGGCTAGAGGGTCTGAGCTATAGGGCGAGGGTGAGTTGGCGGGACTTATGTTCCCTGGAGTGCAGGAGGAGGAGGGGTGATCTTCTTAAGGTTTATAAGATCATGAGAGGAATAGATCAGGTTGATGCACAGAGTCTCTTGCGCAGAGTAGGTGAATCAAGGACCAGACGACATAGGTTTAAGGTTAAGGGGAAAAGATATAATGGGAACCTGAGGGGTAACTTTTTCACACAAAGGGTTGTTGGTGTATGGAACAAGAGGAGGTAGTTGAGGCTGGGACCATCCCAACATTTAAGAAACAATTAGACAGGTACATGGTTAGGACAGGTTTGGAGGAATATGGACCAAATGCGGGCAGGTGGAACTAGTGTGACTGGGACATGTTGGCCCGCGTGGGCAAGTTAGGCTGAAGGGCCTATTTCCACATTCTAGCATGCTATGACTCCAAAGATGTGCATGTTTGTAGGTTAATTGGCTTGGGTTTGTATACTTGGTATAGGCGTAAATTGTCCCGAGTGTGTGTAGGCTTGTGTTAATGTGTGGGGATCGCTGTTTCCGCACTGTATCTCTAAACTAAACACGAAACGAAACTCAGTCTGCAGCCAAATGACCTAATATATCCTTATTTGCCTCAATATGAAATTTTGTATTTTGATGGTCATCAGATGTTACATAAGTGCAAGTTGTCATTATTGTAGATGGCAAGTAGCAAAATACGGAGCTTAGATATAACAGCCTGCAATAACACATCTGTTATGGTTTTGTCTAGGCTTACGTAGAAAAAAAAATCATAATAGATTTTCCAACACCAAAATGCTAATGCAACATCCCATGAAATCTCAGTCCAGTCTAAACGTCCATCAAGAACAGAGTGACAAGGAAATTAGGAGATAAAATGCCCAAACAAATCTCCTTTAGCTGTGAAGGTCCAACTTGAATCGAGTTAATTCATCAATTACCATGACAACTAATGGTAGTTGACGAGAGGCACATGGTGGTACCCACATGACAAGACAAGACAAGCTTGTTCTACTATTGTCTTTATTTTATTAACTAACGGTTCAGATATTTCGATACCACTGTAATAAAGAATAGCACAAGCAATTTAGGAAGACACTGGGAGGGGGTGAGCGGACCCCCGCATGAGTAGCAAGGAAAAGAATGATCAAACATGAATCGTACAGCACTTCAAGAGGATATTGGGTATTATTAGTCCGCATGTACATGCCTTTTTATAAAGATCTGGTTAGTGGATCGGTCTAGCTGAAATGTGTGTTCAGGTGCAGTCTGCTTCGTGCCTCGATCGTCTGGGAAATATTCATTTCCAAACATTGACTTGGCTCACAATCTGGGCTAAGTTACAGACATTTCTGCATGACGTGTTGGCAAACATTTGGTTGTCATGCACATTACTTTCTTCCAGCCAGACGTTCATATGGCTGCTCTGCAAAGCACGAACAATTTGACTGCGGTCCCCTTCAGGCAGGGCAGCAGCTCTCTGGTCAACATCATGCCCTTGATTGTGTGAAGTGCAAAATACACATCATTTGAAATAGCAACAGAAGGCTCCATGTGAGATAACGCAAGTTGCTATTTCTGGGGCATTTCAACATGCTGCACTATTTTATTTTACTACAGTTAACATAACAATGATCAACACCGATATGCAGTTGGTACTCATTTTCTACAAAAAATGTTTTCACCACTACCTTCCATAGATTTTACACTGCATATTTCAGAACTTTTGGGAGAACATCTTCTTGCATCTGTTTAACATGAATAGTTTTATTATTGCCAGGACGGCTTTCTAGCTGCTAGAAGTATACATATTTATAATTCAATATGCATTCACTTGTAATATCTTGGCTATTCGACATAATATTCTGTTGGAATGTAAACAACATTATGTGACTATGTAGTACATCATGTAGTACACATCTAGCAGAGGCTTAAGATGCAGTCCTGAGGCAGGGAATCGACCCAAAACATCGACTTTTCATTTGCCGACACAGATGCTGCCCGACCCTCTCAGCAGGACCAGTAACTCCTTTTTTAGATCCATAATGACATCTACACCTGGAACTTTGTTTCAGGTGGCCAAAAGTGCAACAAACATTGTTCTTGGTAAGTATGAAACCTTATCTTTCTCGTGGAATAATAATTTAGCTTCCTCTTGGAGGAATCACAACTACACCACGTGGCAGGAGAATCCACATTGTAACCACTTTCTGGATTGAAGAGAATCTTCCCTACACTCAAGGAGAGGGTTGTGTTTTGTTATTAAAACCATGGGCAAAAAAGTCACGTTTGAAAATCTGTTCACTTCAACGGCTTTACAAGTGCCAACTAACATGATTAAAACATAAAGACAGATTCAACATTATTTTATATTGATGATCTGTCCAAGCAATTGAAAGCCTGTAATACTGGGTGTATGATTGGTAATATATTAGTGAACCATATTATGTATGCAGATGATCTTGTGGTCTTTAGTCCATCTAGCGTTGGTGGCCTCCAGCAGCCCCTTACTATATGTTCTGTGCATGGTGTGGGACATGATATTAAATATAATGCTTGTAAGAGTGCTGTTATGATCTGTAGAACCAAAGAGGATAAATGTCTAAAATATCCTCATTTTAAATTGTCTGAAAATAATCTTAGTGTCTGTAATCTTGGGCATTTTATTACAGAACAAATGACAGATGATGAGGATATTTATTGGCAATATGCTGTATGTACAGGCGAATATTCTCTAGCGTAAGTTTGGTGCGTATACAGATGTGGTGAAGATGTCTCTGTTCAGAGCATATTGCACACCACTCTATACTGCGCACCCGTGGTCAAACAGTGGAAAGACAAGTTTTGTAGACACTAAAGGTGGCCTACAATGATGCTATGAGAACACTGCTAAGGGAACCTAGATGATGTAGTGCGAGTAACATGTTTGTGGCTGCAGGACTCAGTACTTTAGAAGCTATCCTAAGAAATCATGTGTATAAATTCATTTGCAGAATAAATGCCTCTAAAAATGTAATTATCGTGGCTTTGTCAAACATAAGGTTTAGTACCACACGCAACAAATCCCAGTTGTGGAGACACTGGTATCGCTGTCTCGATGTAGGACACTGGTCTTTCCTTTTTATTCTGGATTTTAAATCATGTATTTTTTTTTTTTTGTATATAATTTATGATGTTTTTAAGTAATATACCAAAGTTTTATATGTATTTTATGGTGTTTTTTATATGCAATGTATTTTATGTAATGTCGTCTCTTAACGATCTGGACTTTGAGTCTGAATATAGTTTAATAATAATAAAAAATGCTGGAGTAACTCAGCAGATCAGGCAACATCTCTAGAGAAATTGGATAAGTAACATTTCAGGTCAGGAACCTTCTTCAGAGCAGACCTGGGCTACTATCTACCTCATTGGAGACTCACGGACTATCTTTGTTCTGACTTTACTGGAGTTTATCTTGCACTAAACCGGGGGTCAGCAACCTACGGCCCATAACCCAAAATCATCCGGCCCGCAGGCGTTTTTTCCCCGCAGTCATCTGGCCCGCAGCCTTCCTTCATCTCCGGTACTTCCCGGGCCCGAGGAGCCCAGGCGAGGAGACGCATGGAGGCCTGTGCCGGCGTCCACAATTTCGGAGCCGCTGGGCGCCCGAGTGGGGCCGAGGGCCGAGCTCTGGCTGTACCGCATCCTGCGCAAAGTCTCCGGCACGGCCGCGCACCTTCTGTGTCTGGGCTTCACTGTCGGGATCAGGGTTGGCAATAGGCCGGGGACGAGTGAGTTTGAGTATTTGAGCCACCGCCTTCAGGACAGAGCCAAGGAAATGGTCCGTAGGTACGCATGTTGGTGAGCACCCGTAACTAGGGGCCAGTGCTCCGGGTGGCGCCCTCGAAGGGCAAGATCCATGTGAACACGTGTTAGATGTGGCCCGCCATCCGCTCACAGACATGCCAACCAGCACCTCTGCAGATCAAGGTTGCGACCCCTGCACTAAACGTTATTTGTGATATTCCCTTTATCATGCATCTGTACAATGTGGATGGCTCGATTGTAATCACATATTGTCTTTCCGCTGACTGGTCAGCATGCAACAAAACCTTTTCACTGTACCTCGGTACACGTGACAATAAACAAAACTCAATGCAAATCAATTATAATGGATACTAAAGTAGTCAAGATCACAGAAACTCATTTGATTTCAGTAATTAAAGTGGTATTCCAATAGCAAAAGGTTCCAAATGAAGGAATTGAAACCAGGGCGTTAAAACCCAGTTAACTTTCAAATGATGCACAATGCTTGAAATCATCAGATCATCAGAAAATAACGTGGTTGCATAATGTCATTCATAGAATGATATCTGGATGAGAAGATTTCCATGCACATGCAAACCCCTGCAAAACATAAAGACGGATAATTAACTGCTTTGTGCTATTGCAGAAGGGCTACAGAGGCAAAGGGAAAACCACTGGAAATAATACAAAACTATCCAATTGAAGAAACACGCTCCACTGAAAGGCATGAAAGACATTAAAATCGCAGAGACCACTCCCACCGCATCTCCTTGGTTAATTCATCCCTACCCAGCCAAACCACCCACTCTCCAGGTATCTTCCCCTGCAACTGCAGGAGAGATTGGATGAACCTCCTCCAACCTCATCTACTGCATTGTTCAAGATGAATCGAATTGAATACATTTTATTAGTCAAGCATGTACAGTGCATTCAGAAAGTATTCAGACCCCTTCTCTTTTTCCACATTTTGTTACGTTACAGCCTTATTCTAAAATTGATGAAATTCTTTTTTTATCATCAATCTACACACAATACCCCATAATGAAAAAGCAAAAACAGGGGTTTAGAAATGTTTGCAAAGTAATTAAAAATAACAGAAATATCACATTTACATAAGTATTCAGACCCTTTACTCAGTGCTTTGTTGAGGCACCTTTGGCAGCGATTACAGCCTCAAGTATTCTTGGGTATGACGCTACAAGCTTGGCACACCTGTATTTGGTTAATTTCTCCCATTCTCTGCAGATCCTCTCAAGCTCTGTCAGGTTGGATGGGGAGCGTGGATGCACAGCTATTTTCAGGTCCCTCTGGAGATATTCAACTGGGTTCAAGTCCGGGCTCTGGCTGGGCCACTCAAGGACATTCACAGACTTGTCATGAAGCCACTCCTGCATCGTCTTGGCTGTGTGCTTAGGGTCGTTGTCCTATTGGAAGGTGAACCTCCACCCCAGTCTGAGGTCCAGAATGCTCTGGAGCAGGTTTCCATCAAGGATCTCTCTATACTTTGCTCCGTTCATCTATCCCTCGATCCTGACTAGTCTCCCAGTTCCTGCCACTGAAAAACCTCCTCAAAGCATGATGCTGCCACCACCATGCTTCACCGTAGGTATAGTATTGGCAGTGCCTGGTTTCCTCCAGACGTGACGCTTGGCATTCAGGCCAAAGAGTTCAATCTTGGTTTCATCAGACCAGAGAATCTTGTTTCTCATGCCTTTCGGCAAACTTCAAGCGGGCTGTCATGTGCCTTTTACTGGGGAGTGGCTTCCGTCTGGCCACTCTACCATAAAGGCCTGATTGGTGGAGTGCTGCAGATATAATTGTCCTTCTGGAAGGTTCTCCCATCTCTACAGAGGAACTCTGGAGCTCTGGCAGAGTGTTCATCGGGGTCTTGGTCATCTCCCTGACCAAGGCCCTTCACCCCCGATTGCTCAGTTTGGCCGGGCGGCCAGCTCTATGAAGAGTCCTGGTGGTTCTAAGGTTCTTCCATATAAGAATGACGGAGTCCACTGTGCTCTTCGGGACATGCAATGCCACATAAATTGTTTATACCCTTCCCAGGATCTGTGTCTCGACACAAACCTCTCAGAGATCTACGGATAATTCCTTTGTCTTCATGGCTTGGTTTTTGCTCTAACATGCACTGTCAACTGTGGGATCTTATATAGACAGGTGTGTGCCTTTCCAAATCATGTCCAATCAATTTAATTTACCACTGGTGGACTCCAGTCAAGTTGTAGAAACATCTCAAGGATAATTAATGGAAACAGGATGAACCTGAGCCAAATTTTGAGTGTCATAGCAAAGGGTCTGAATACTTATGTAAATGTGATATTTCAGTTATTTATTTTTAATTACCTTGCAAACATTTCTAAACGCCTGTTTTCGCTTCTTCATTGTGGGGTATTGTGTAAAGATTGATGATAAAAAAAAGAATTGAATCCATTTCAAAATAAGGCTGCAACGTAACAAAATGTGGAAAAAGTGAAGGGGTCTGAATACTTTCTGAATGCACTGTATATACACAAGGAATTTGCCTTGGTGCTTTGCTCGCAAATAACAACACAATATACAGTAGACAACTAAAAGTAAAATATTATAATTTAAACATTTGAAGAATTAAATAAAACAGCAGAGCAAAAGGAGGCTACAGACTTTTGGCTGTTGAGTAGAGCTACTGCTCGTGGAAAAAAGTTGTTTTTAAGTCTGGGTGTGACGGCTTTGACAGTCCGGATCGGCCTTCCAGAGGGAAGTGATTCAAAGAGTTTATGGGCAGGGTGAGAGGGGTCGAGATGATCTTGCCCGCTCGCTTTCTGGCCCTTGCAGTGTACAGTTCGTCGATGGGGGGATGTTGCAGCCAACACCCTTCTCAGCTGATCAAACGATGCGCTGCAGCGTCCAGATGTCGTGCTTGGTGGCTGAGCCAAACCAGACCATGATGGAGATGGTGAGGACAGATTCTGTGATGGCAGTATAAAACTGGACCATCATTGCCTGTGGCAAATTGTGTTTTCTCAGCTGCCGCTGGAAGTACATTCTCTGTTGGGCCTTTTTGACTGTGGAGTCGATGGTGGCCTCCCATTTAAGGTCTCTGGAGATGATGGTTCCAAGGAACTTAAATGACTCCACAGATTCTGAAGAAGCGTCTCGACCCGAAATGTTGCCTCTTCCTTTGCTCCATAGATGATGCCTCACCCGCTGAGTTTCTCCAGAATTTTGTCTACCACAGTTGTGACTGTGGTGTTGTTGATGGTGAGTGGGGGGAGGGGAGGGGGAGCTCTCCTAAAGTCTACAATCAATTCCACCATCTGAAGAGCATTGAGCTCCAGGTTGTTGTCATGGCATCAGGATGCCAGCTGTGTCAATTCCTGTCTGCAGGCAGATTCCTCCCCATCCTGGACTCTTATACATCGGCAAGACCAAACGTAGACTGTGCGATTGTTTTGTTGAACACCTTCGCTCAGTCCGTCTGGACCTACCTGATCTCCCGGTTGCCAAACACTGTAATTCCCCTTCCCATTCCCACACTGATCTTTCCGTCCTAGATCTCATCCATTGTCAGGGTGATGCTAAATGCAAATTGGAGGAACAGCATCTCATATTTCACTTGGGCAGCTTACAAGCCAGTGGTATGAATATTGATTTTGCTAACTTCAAGTAACCCCTACATTCTCTCTCTCTCTCTCTCTCTCCATCCCTCCCCCACCCAAGTCACACCAGGTTTTCATTCACACCTAGCAAACAATGTCCTGTTTCCTTTATCATCGTTACTTTTTTGCATATCTTTCATTCATTTGTTCTATATCTCTCCACATCACCATCTATATCTCTAATTTCCCTTTCCCCTGACTCTAATCTGAAGAAGGGTCTCCACCCGAAACGTCACCCATTCCTTCTCTCCAGATATGCTGCCGATCCTGCTCAGGCATTTTGTGTCGATCTTCTAGTAATCACCCAATTGTTTTTCTAGTGACCTAAAGGTTAGAAACACCAAGTGGATAGAATTTTAAAAGGAAAACAGTGGATAAAGCTAAGTAGATCAATCTATAAGTAGAACTAAGACTTATGGTAAAGCTTTGAGTGAGCAGGAAAATGAATTCTGGATGGGCCTATTAAGAGGATTTATTTTTCTACCATATCCTTGTCTTCACAAAAATATTTTTAAGCAGCATCGCCAATAAATTTGAATCTTATTCAATTTGGCTCACAGATTTAGAATGTCCAACTGTAATAACGGATTCCAAACAGATGGTCAAAACGTTAACCTTAGCAAAAGGGCCAAAGCAAACAAATCAAGTCAAGATTAGGAAGTAGAGATTGGAAGAATGACGAATGAAATATTTGAGTTTCAGTGAAGTGTGAAATAAACAACAAATGGGCTGACCTTCTGTAGCCCTGCAGGAAGTCACACCCATTGTTTTCTCACATTTTCCCGCAGCAGGGGATTGGACTTGCCCCCAATGTGCAAAATCAAAGTTGCACACAGAATATTGATGTGGAGTAGGCTTCCTGTTTCTGGCCATTATAGTTACTCATCTAACTCAACGCACCGGACAGCGTTTCTGTCAATCAACCCTCCTAACCTGTATCCCATTATTACTGGATAGAAGGAATGGGTGACGTTTCGGGTCGAGATCCTTCTTCAGGCTGAAGGCCCAAAATGTCACCCGTTCTTTCTATCCAGAGATGCTGCCTGTCCCGCTGAGTTACTCCAGCGTTTTAAGTCTATCTTTGGTGTAAACCAGCATCAGCAGTTTCTTTCTACACATTCCAACTATTATTTGCTAGTTCTTGCCCCAATCCTCGCCTCCACTTCTCTATCATGGCTATTTCCCATCTACTCTTTCAATGTGTTTTGACCCAAAATGCTGACTGTCCATTTCCCTCCAAAGTTGATCTCTAACTCGCTGAGTTCCACCAGAATTCTCTTTTGTTTAATTCCAGCTTTTGGCATCTGGAGCCTCTTATGCCTCCAATCTACTCTAAGCCTGATATTGAATTGGTCAAGATTTTAGACAATAGACAATAGACAATAGGTGCAGGAATAGGCCATTCGGCCCTTCGAACTAGCACCGCCCCCATTCAATGTGATCATGGCTGATCATTCTCAATCAGTACCCCGTTCCTGCCTTCTCCCCATATCCCCTGAATCCACTATTTTTAAGAGCCCTATCTAGCTCTCTCTTGAAAGCATCCAGAGAACCCGCCTCCACTGCCCTCTGAGGCAGAGAATTCCATAGACCACTCTCTGTGAGAAAAAGTGTTTCCTCATCTCCGTTCTAAATGGCTTACTCCTTATTCTTAAACTGTGGCCCCTGGTTCTGGACTCCCCCAACATTGGGAATATGTTTCCTGCCTTTAGCGTGTCCAAACCCTTAACATTCTTATATGTTTCAATGAGATTCCCTCTCATCCTTCTAAACTCCATAGTGTACAAGCCCAGCTGCTCCATTCTCTCAGCATATGACAGTCCCGCCACCCCGGGAATTAACCTTGTAAACCTACGCTGCACTCCCTCAATAGCAAGAATGTCCTTCCTCAAATTAGGGGACCAAAACGGCACACAATACTCCAGGTGTGATCTCACTAGGGCTCTGTACAACTGCGGAATCAAGGAAGTGCAGATGCTGGTTTACAATAAAGAACCAAAAATGCTGGTGTATCCAGCAGGTCAGGCAGCATCCCTGGGGAACATGGATAGGTGATGTTTCGTGTATGGACCCTTCTTCAGTCTGCTGTGGGATGGGGGGTTAGGAAAACTGGAAGAGAAGATGGGCAGGACAAATTATGGCAGGTAATTGGTGAACACAGGTGAGGGTGGGTTCGATATGCAGAATGGTTGGATAAAGGAAAAAATGGAAACTCCACCAATCTAAATGTCATAAGCAAACCTACATACCAGACCACAGATATTCTTATCCAAAGTCATTTATATACATGAGAACAAGGTTCCAGCCCCGATCCCTGCAGCATACTGCTGGTTACAGACTTGCAGTCAGACAAACAACCATCTACAACAGTCTGAAAAAGGGTCTCGACCCAAAGCGTCACCCATTCCTTCTCTCCAGAGATACTACCTGTCTCGCTGAGTTGCTCCAACATTTTGTGTCCAACATCTACAACTATCGTAGTCTCCTATCAAGCTAAATTCTGATCCAGTTTGCCAAAACGCCTAGAATCGACAAGACCATAAGAGCAGAATTAGGCCATTCAGCCCTTCGAGTCTACTCCGCCATTCGATCATGGCTGACAAATTTTTCCCTCTCAACCCATTCCCCTGCCTTCTTTCCTTAACCTTTGACACTTTTATTAATCAAGAACCTATCAATCTCGGCCCTAAAAATGCCCAATGTCTTGGCCTCCACTGCCGTCAAATACCTGTGAAGGAATTCTACAGATTCACCACTGAAGAAATTCCTCCACTTCTCCATTTTGAAGCTACATCCTTTTATTCTGAGGCTGTGCCCTCTGGTTCTAGGCTCTCCCATTACTCGAAACATCCTTTCCACATCCACTCTATCCAGGCCTTTCATTATCGATAGGTTTCAATCCCTCCCCCCTTATATTTCTAAACTCCAGCGAGTACAGGCCCAGAGTCTTCAAACTCTCCTCATACGTTAACCCAATCAATCCTGGGATCATTCGTGTAAACCTCCTCTGGATCTCTCTCCATAGCCAGCACATGCTCCTCAGATGTGGGACCCTAACCTGTTCACAATTTAAAGAATGTGGGAATCTAGCACTCGCCCTCCCAAGTATCTTTGCACCTCCGTTTTTTGCGTTTAGAAAGTAGTCCACGCCTTTCTTCCTTTTACCAAAGTGAATGATCGTACACTTTGCTATGCTGTATTCCATTTGCCACGTGCCTTAACTTTCTAGACCAGCCCACCATCCACGATCTTGTCAAACCTTTTTACAATCTGTGTACACCACATCTACCAACTTGCCTTCAACAATAATCTCGGCAACTGGCTCAAAGCAACATAGATTTGTCAGGCACGATTTCCCATGAATAAAACCATGCTGATTCTCCTAATCATAAATCCTGTACCTAACAATTTTCACACAACAAAAAGCTTTTCACTGTACGTCGGTACAATAATAAACGAAACTAAACTAAAAGATGATGCAAAAATCTCCATCAGACCCACAGCAATCTCCTCCCTTGCTTCTCATAACACCTTGGGATAGATATCATTAGGCCTGTGGATTTATCTACTTTGATACGCTCAATAACCTCTAATACGTTCTCTTTCCTGATACACACATGCTCCAGATTATCAGAGTACAACTCCCTTAACTCCCTATCGTCCCCCAGCTTCTCATAGATTCAGAGTCAAACAGCATGGAAACAGGCACTTCAGCACAACTTGCCCAACATGTCCCATCTACACTAGTCCCACCTGCCTGCGTTTGGTCCATATCCCTCTAAACCTGTCCTATCCATGTACCTGTCTAAACGTTTCTTAAGCATCGTGATAGTCCCAGCCTCAACAACCTTCTTTGGCAGCTCATTCCAGACACCCACCACCCTTTGAGTGAAAAAGTTACCCCTCAGATTCTTATTAAATCTTTCCCCCTTCACCTTAAACCTATGTCCTCTGGATCTTGATTCCCCAAGAACTAGAGACTCTGTGCATCTACCCGATCTATTCCTCTCATGATTTTATACACATCTATCGGACCACCCCTCATCCTCAATTCCATATTGGAATTGGTGGCCAGTGGGGCTTTCTGGAGCATGAGTATGGGTGTCGTGGGCTGAAGGGATTGGTTTCCAGAGGGCTAGTATGGACATTGTGGGTCAATGGATTCTTGGACTCACAGTTCAGTCACTCATGGCTGGTGGACTCACAGTTCAGTCAGTCACGGCTGGTGGACTCGCAGTTCAGTCACTCATGGATGGTGGGCTCGGAGTTCACTCACTTACGGCTGGTGGGCCCACAGGTCACTCACTCACGGCTGATGGGCTCGCAGTTCAGTCACTCACGGCTGGTGGGTTCGCAGTTCAGTCACTCATGGCTGGTGGGCTTGCAGTTCACAGTCATGACTGGTGTGCTCACACACACACACACACACACACACACACACACACATACACACACACACACACCCTCCATCACACACACACCCTCCATCTCGCACATGCACACCGTCCATCTCTCACACACACACACCCTCCATCACACACACACCGTCCATCTCTTACATGCACACCCTCCATCACACAAACACACCCTCCACCTTACACACACCTTCCATCACACACTCACTTCCACACACACACACCCTCCATTGCACACACACACTCACACACCCTCCATCACACACTCACACACACACTCCATCACACACACTCACTCACACACACACCCTCCATCTCACACACGGTTCAGTCATGGCACAGACTCACAGTTCAGTCATGGTGCAGACTCACAGTTCAGTCTCTCACGGCATAGACTCACAGTTCACTCAGCATGGTGTAGACTCACAGTTCAGTCACTCAGCACGGCGTAGACTCACAGTTCAGTCACGGAGTAGACTCACAGTTCAGTCACTCACGGCATAGACTCACAGTCCAGTCAGCACGGAGTAGACTCACAGTCTGGACTCAACTCTTACTCATGGCTTCCGGGCGGACTGATACAACTGGCCTCCGGGGCTTTATTCTCCTGGCCCCCGGAAGGGGTGTTACCTTCATGGTGATTGGCAGGTGAGAAGACCAATCTGCAGATCTCACAATTTGTTAAACCTTCATAATTTTCTATTATTTCACCGATCGGAACAAACCTTGGGTCGATTGGAGCGGAGGAGAATGGTGAATAAGATGGCGAAAAAATCATAGTGATATAGGATAGCGTGTTTGCTAAAATATATTTACAAGATATAGATCAAGATGGTCAAGATGAGAGTTTCAGTAATAGTACATGCACAGCATTCTATGTTGACATGTGATGCCGTTGACAGCGACTGAGCCTGGCATGTGTATGGGTGGAGGAAGAACTTCACTGGTTGACAAGTCCATTCAGACATGAACATACATTTAATAGGGATGCCACTAACCAACCACTTGGTGGAAGGCTGATTTCTCTAATTTCAAGTAACTCCCGCATTCTTCCCCCGCGGCCCCCCCCCCCCCCGCCCCACCCAGTTGTCCTACCAGCCCCCCGGTTTGAATCGTCATGTCCCTCTCATCTCCGCATCTTCCCCAGCCAACAATGGACAATTGTGGACTCTATCCTCCCTTAGGTCATCTGTTGCCGGCCCTGATTTGTTCTAGCCTTTCCTCACCTCCCCCCCCCATCCCCTCCAGGACCTCCCCCCCCCCCCCTCATTCCCTCCAGGACACCCCCCCCCCCCGACTATCTATCAATCTGAAGAAGGATTCTGACCCCAAGCTTCACCTTTTCCCCAGAGATGCTGACTGACCCATTGAGCATTTTCCAGCATTCTGTGTTTATCTTTGGTGTAAACCAGCATCTGCAGTTCCTTCCTATATAAAGTTTTAAGGAGATGTGCGGGCAAGTTATTCGTACACACAGAGGGTAGTAGGTACCAAGAACCCGCTGCTAAAGGCAATGGTGGAGACAGGCGCAATAGAAAGGTTCTGACCCCAAATGTCACCTTTTCTGTTTCTCCAGGGATGCTGCCTGACCTGCTGAATTACTCCAGCACTTCATGTCTATCTCAACCTACTGTTGTAAATTTGAGCTAGGACTACACTGGAAAACTCTGCATCGTCAGAGAAAACCAACAGTCTAGATTGGGAGGCCCACGTCCCATATGATGATAGAACTTAAACGATTTATCTTTATCTATAATAGGCTATCCTCAGCCTCATGTGCTCCTACATGGGGTAAGCTTGTCAGTAGCACCTTATCACATGGATTTTGGACATTCAAATATATTATGTATAGGAAGGAACTGCAGATACTGGTTTAAACCGAAGATAGACACAAAAAGCTGGAGTAACTCAGCAGGACATGTCTAGAGAAAAGGAATAGGTTACGTTTCGGGTCAAGACCCTTCTTCAAACTGAGAGTCATGGAAAGTCAGTATTACATCCACTGGCACCCTTTATCAATCTTGCCATTCTCATCTTCTAACAGTTTTGATAGATCTATTAAACACAATCTATTTTTCATTAAACCATGCTGACTCTCTCTAATCATGTTATGCATTTTTAAATACTCCATTATTAATTTCTCAATAAGTGATTCCAGCACTTACCTGATAATGAATGATCCATTCATTGGTCTATAGATTTTTGCATTCCCTCTCCAGTTCTTGAATAAAAATACTATATTTACTGTTTACCATTCAGGTTGGACCTGGCACGGTGGCGCAGTGGCAGAGTTGTTGTCTTACAGCGCCAGAGACCTGGGTCCGATCCTGACACACAGGTGTTGTCTGTATGGGGTTTGTACGTTATCCCCGTAACCTGCGTGGGTTTTCTCCGAGATCACCGGTTCCCTCCCACACGCCAAAGATGTACAGGTTTGTAGGCTAATTGGCTTGGTGTCGTTGTAAATTGTCCCTAGTGTGTATGTTACTGCTAGTGTGTGGTAATTGCTATTCGGTGTGGACTCAGTGAGCCAAAGGGCCTGTTTCTGCGCTGTATCTCAAAACTAAACTGAAATAAACAAAATTAGCTTAGTTTAAACTAAATGAGTTTAGTTTAGTGTAGATTAATTTAGCTTAGCGATACAGCATGGAAACAGGCCCTTTGGCTCACTGAGTCTACGCCGACCAGTGATTCCCGCACATTAATATCATCCAACACACACCAGGGACAATTTTACATTTTACTAGTCCAAGAGGGTCCCGTTGGGTCCCGTCCCCTCAACACACAGTGTTGAGGGGACGGGACCTGCACCAAAGCGCTAGAGAGGGGGGGTGGAGAGGGACGGGGGTTGAGAGTGAGAGGGAGGTGGGTAGAGTTTGAGTGGTAGGGGGTGGGGTGCAACGTCATAGGGGTGGGCTGGTTCCCAAACGCAATACTCCACAACTCACCCATAGGTCCCAATATTTACCACTCTCTAGAGAGGGAGGGAGGGCGGAGAGGGAGGGGGGCAGAGAGGGAGGGGGGGCTCTCCTCCCCCCCTCTCCATCCCCCCTCCCTCTCCCACCCTCTCTCTCTCTCCCCCCCCCCCCCCCTCCTCCTCCCCTCTCTCTCTCTTTCTCTGCCCTGGGGAGGGGGTAGAGAGGGAGGGGGAGGGGGGAGAGGCAGCACCTGCCCAGGTCATAGAGCACAAGCCTCCCCATCAGGCGCCGGGCCCGAGCTAGGCTGCAGCCAGCGTGGACCAGAGCGAGGCCCGGAGCGAGTTGCGGATGGTGTAAAGCAGCGGAGGGCCGGCTGATCATGGCTTCCGTGAGGGTAAGCACACCCACCAACATGACAGACGATTGGGCGGGGGAGAGGAGGTCGGCCCCTG
Organism: Raja brachyura; assembly: GCA_963514005.1. Next base: position 38,055,840 of record OY740801.1, read on the forward strand.
TGACATTTCCACTGTGCTTGTCCGCGCCCGCGCTGCGATAACGACCGCTGCCGCCATGTTGTAGAACTTGAAGGAGCCCAGCGGAGCACACAGCACGACTTGATCACGTGTTCAACGGCTTCAATCCAGAACCCTGGGGGGGGTGGGGAGGGCGGCTGAGCCACATAACTCACAGCTCGTGGCTGCGCTCTGCGCAGCTCGCCGCGAGGACCAAAGGCATTGTGACATCATCCAGCTCGCTTCAGCACATTAGATTTTAAAAAGATATCAGATTGGTGAACAATTTTACTAAAATACTCGGTAAATGATGAATCAAATTTACAAATGAGGGGATTTTTGAAATCATGAGGTAAACCTCCACCGGAATATGTAAAAATGTCACCGTTACTGCGTTGGGTTTTCAAGGAGATGTGTATTAAAGAAAAAGTTCAAGCAAGCAAACATCCCAACAAGTAAACATCCAAGATCAGAGTTTTATAAGTTATATGATACCAAGCCAATTAACCTACAAACCTGTACGTCCTTGAAGAATAGGAGGAAACCGAAGATCTCAGAGAAAAATGTCACGGGAAGGTCACGGGATGAATGTTCAAGCTCTGTACAGACAACACCCGTAGTTAGGATCAAACCCGGGTCCCTCACACTGTAAGGCAGCAACCTTACCACTGCGCCATCTTTCCAGAATTCAGAGAATTTTGTACGTTGATAACCAATGCATCTGCTACCACTGCAGTCATTTCTTTCCTCACTCTAAGATGTGGGCAGCAGAGCCAGAAATGTCTCAACCCTTTGTCCCATTAGTTTGCTTTTTATAGTGATTTTTATAGTCATGGAAACAGAGACAGGTTCTTCAGCGCACATCAACCATCAAATATATATTTGTACTAACCTACATATTATATTAATGTCATGTTCTTTTATTTATTTTTTAGATATTGTGAGCAAAGAGAACATTTACTGTCCATTATTTGGACATCAAGTGTGACAGCATTTGTGTCATCTCAAAGGGCAGATAAGAGACAACCACTTTGCTATTGGCCCTAACTAACCACTTAGCTGTTCTTTTAAGTTTTTCATTCCCTTTTGTGCATTGGTGTCTATTATCTGTAGATATGGTCCCATAGCAGAAGCGTCCACCTGAGCTAATTCTGGAACCACCATCATCTACTGCGACAAGTGATGGCTTTCACTGATTGTCGCCGGAAGCTTGCATCCTTTCCAGGACAGACGATGACAGCGAGGTCAACGTTCGTAACAAGATGGACACGAAAAGAAGAAGACCTTTAGATTTTCTTATCGTTTCTTCTTATAGAAAAACAAATAACAAAAAAAATAGGTCAACCTCTCTTTTAACCTTTCTTTTCATTGCCTACACCTAACCTTATTGTAGACGAAAAATTTGCTTTGACTATGCTTTTCCTCTTTTATTTACTCGAGGAAGATCCAACAATTGGTTTTTCCTTCTCTTACTAATTTCACTTTCATTCTCATCCTATCCATTTTTAATTCTAAACATTCTCCTAATCCTCATGTCTGCTACTATTCTTTCCATCATTGTAAGCTTTTCAGCCTAATATCTTATTCTTCGATGGACATGGGGGATCATACTTCCTCTGAGATCTTTATTCCACAATAAAAATGCATATTTACTCAGATTTGTTCAATATTCCACTGAATTTTCACTAATTCATTGGATGGACATTGAAGTATCAGGAAACTTGCATCATTCTCCTGCCATGCTGGAGTTAAAATTAGATTGAGGTATCACCAAAACTCACTAACTACATAAAATTGGAGAAATCAATGTTCATACCGTTGAGTTGTAAGCTACCCAAGGCCTCGTCCATTGCCAGAGTGAGGTCACACATAAAACGAAGAAACACATTTCACAACCCATTGATATCAACATTAATGTAATCAATTTTAGGCAAACAACTACCCTCTTTTATCTCCCTCTGTGTGCTCCACCTCGATGTGCTCTCTTTCCACTTTCTCCCATCCCCTTCCACCTATATTCCTTCCTCTTTGCTTCACACTACATGCCTCCTTACCTTATCTCACTGATGTCTTTTCATCTCTGGTGCTTGTCCAACCATCTGCCAACCCCCCCCCCATATTTAACCATCTGACACTTGCCAGGCTTAGGTCCCCCCACCTCTCCCACCTCTCTCCCAGCCTACTCCCCTCCCCCCTCCCCTACTACAATCCGTCTACAATCCGAAGGGTCCTGACGCGAAACCTCACCAATCCATGTTCCTCAGAGATTCTGCTTGACCTGCTGAGTTAAGGGCATGTCTCACTGCCGGGACCTAATTTGTGAGTTCAGAAGAGTTTAGGAGAGTCAAGGAGAGTGGCATGGTCTTGTTGTATCACTGAAGTAGAACACCTCCTACAACCTCCTTCGACTATGTAGAGAACCTCTTACGAATATGTAGAAGACCTCCTTCGATCTCCTTCGACCTCCTTCGACTATGTTGAAGACTAGCTTTGTCTAGCCTCAGGAAAATTGGACACCGAATAGTGGAGAGTGAAGACGACCACCTTCGATTACCTACGACTAACATGCCGACCTACTACTACCTACATCGACTAAACCTAAAAACGTTAAAGAAATATTGATTTTTTTCCATGCCGACCAATTTTAACTCGCGGACAATTTTCAGCATGCTAAAAAATACTCCTTGACCAAACTGAGGCCTCGAGTATGCGGGAACTTCTCTCGAGAGTTACATAGGCTTCCTAGGACCATGTGTCAACCATGCTGCGAGTTTGAGTCGAGCGCAAACTCTTCTAAACTTGCAAATTAGGTTCCCGCAGTGGAACAGGCCCTTTACTGCAGCACTTTGTGTCTTTTGCGGGAGTTACGTGGAACATTACTGAGCAGATTAACTGGCGGATTTTAATGGCCCATCCACATGCTTTTGTCAGGCAGTAGTTTTTGAATCCACCTCGTCAAACTAGCTCGTCAAAATAACAAATTACGAGACCCACAAAAGATTACTATATGCAGTCATCAGATCATTGGAGATGGTCTCTTAATACATGCAAATATCTTCAAGACCAAATCACATGTAGCAATGCATTACTGTTGCATTATTAACAATTATAGCATGGAGGTGGTCATTTAGTCATCATGCTCACAGTAGCTGAAGATGGGAGGGTTCAAACCTTTTCAAGATCCCGGACATTAACACCATCCCACACACTAGGGGCAATTTATATCCAAACCAAGCCAAATAACCTACAAACCTGTACGTCTTTGGAGTGTGGTAGGAAACCGAAGATCTCGGAGAAAATCCATGCGGTCACGGGGAGAACGCACACACTCTATACAGACAGCACCCATAGTCGGGATCGAACCTGGGTCTCTGGCGCTGCAAGCGCTGTAAAGCAGCAACTCTACCGCTGCACCACCGTGCCGCCCTCGAGTTCCAAATCCTATGCTTTGATTGTAAAAGAAAACTCTTCATAATTCCTTGAAAGTTCTGTTACTGAGGGCTCTGCTCGAGGAAAACATTTATTTCCTCTTCACCCCATGGGAGTCTCTCACAACACCACACAGCTTGCTTAAATCTCCCTTCAGATACTGAGCTAAATAAAATAATCATAGCCTTGTCAACGGTTTCTCGAAGCTTCTACAACATTGGCAAATCTGTGATCATTCTCCCCTGCAGTCTTCCCAGTACTCTTTGTCGCACTAGTTTAATATTCATTCAAAAAACGTAAAAATGAATTTTCCTCAACAAATCCAAAATTACTTGCCTTCATTAATCAATGTCTTTCTGAATGATTACATATAATATCTCTTCGTGCCTTCTCTTCCAATATTTTACTTACTACTTGTAATTGCTCAGATTATTCCTCCCTCCTATTTTAAATACGGTACTTTACCATCCTTTAAAGGCTGACTACTCCTGTAGGTAAAGGAGATTGGATTGCTCCAAAATTGCTCCATTATTTCCTACCTTGCTTCCCTTGATAGTCTGGGATACATTTTATGCAGGGCTAATAATGTACCTAGTTAAACCCAATAATGTTTCTCATTTATTTCTGTCATGAATTAGAATTCCCATAAATAGTAAAATAAAACCTGGAAGAATTCAGTTAGAGATAACCTGTTGATCGAGGAACAAAATGCGGTTATATTCATTCCCTCACCTTCTTGCTCTCTCTTGTATTTACTCCGTGCTTCAGTCTGACTACGATAGTATCATGTGTAGGAAGGAACTACACATCGACGATAGACACAAAATGCTGGAGTAACTCAGCGGGACAGGCAGCATCTCTACAGAGAAGGAACGGGTGACATTTCGCGTTGACCCTTCTTCAGGCTCAATTTCAATATTTCAGTAAAACTTGGTGAATACAGTGCAATGAGTAGGTAACTTCTAATAACTGCCAACTACCACAGTTACATAGAAACATAGAAACATAGAAAATAGGTGCAGAAGGAGGCCATTTGGCCCTTTAAGCCAGCACCGCCATTCATTGTGATCATGTCTGATCGTCCCCTATCAATAACCTGTGCCTGCCTTCTCCCCATATCCCTTGACTCCACTAGCCCCTAGAGCTCTATCTAACTCTCTCTTAAATCCATCCAGTGACTTGGCCTCCACTGCCCTCTGTGGCAGGGAATTCCATAAATGCACAACTCTCTGGGTGAAAAGGTTTTTTCTCACCTCAGTCTTAAATGACCTCCCCTTTATTCTAAGACTGTGGCCCCTGGTTCTGGACTCGCCCAACATTGGGAACATTTTTCCTGCATCTAGCTTGTCCAATCCTTTTATAATTTTATATGTTTCTATAAGATCCCCCCTCATCCTTCTAAACTCCAGTGAATACAAGCCTAGTCTTTTCCATCTTTCCTCATATGACAGTCCCGCCATCCCAAGGATCAATCTGGTGAACCTATGTTGCACTGCCTCAATCACAAGGATGTCCTTCCTCCATTTAGGAGACAAAAATTGTACACAATACTCTAGACGTGGTCTCACCAGAGCCCTATACAACTGCAGAAGAACATCTTTACTCCTATACAGAAATCCTCTTGTTATGAAGACCAACATTTCATTAGCTTTCTTCACTGCCTACTGTACCTGTAAGCCAACTTTCAGTGACCGGTGTACAATGACACCCAGGTCTCGTTACACCTCCCCCTTACCTAACCTAACCCCATTGAGATAATAATCTGCTCCCATGTTTTTGCCGCCAAAGTGGATAACCTCACATTTATCTATATTATACTGCATCTGCCACGCATCTGCCCACTCACTCAACCTGTCCAGGTCACCCTGCAACCTCCTAACATCCTCTTCACAGTTCACACTGCCACCCAGCTTTGTGTCATCCGCAAACTTGCTAGTGTTGCCCCTAATTCCCTCTTCCAAATCATTAATATATATGGTAAACAGTTGTGGCCCCAACACTGAGCCTTGCGGCACTCCACTCACCACTGCCTGCTATTCTGAAAAGGACCCATTCACTCCTACTCTTTGCTTCCTGTCTGCCAGCCAATTTTCTACCCATGTCAACACCCTACCCCCAATACCATGTGCTCTAATTTTAGTCACCAGTCTCCCGTGCGGGACCTTATCAATGGCTTTCTGAAAGTCTAGATACACTACATCCACTGGCATCCCTTCATCCATATTACTTGTCACATCCTCAAATAAATTCCAGAAGATTAGTCAAGCATGATGTCCCTTTCATAAATCCATGTTGACTTGGACTAATCCTTTTACTGCTATCCACATGCCCCATTATTACCTCTTTAATAATTGACCCCAGCATCTTTCCCACCACTGAAGTCAGGCTAACTGATCTGTAATTCCCCGTTTTCTCTCTCGCTCCTTTCTTGAAAAGTGGAATAACATTAGCTATCCTCCAATCCACAGGAACTGATCCTGAATCTATTGAACATTGGAAAATGATCACCAATGCGTCCACTATTTCTAGAGCCACCTCCCTGAGGACCCTGGGATGCAGACCATCAGGTCCAGGGGATTTATCACCTTCAGTCCCATTAGCCTACCCAATACTATTTCTTGCCGAATGAAAATTTCTTCAGTCCCTCTACCCCCTTAGATCCTCTGTCCTCCAGTACATCTGGGAGATTGTTTGTGCCTTCGTTAATGAAGACAGATCCGAAGTACCTATTCAACTCTTCTGCCATTTCCTTGTTGCCCATAATAATTTCACCCGTGTCTGCCTTCAAGGGACCCACATTTGAATTTGCTACTCAATTTCCCTTAACATATCTAAAGAAGCTTTTACAGTCCTTCTTTATATTCCTGGCCAGCTTCCCCTCGTACTTCATCTTTTCAGCCCGTATTGCCCGTTTTGTTTCCTTCTGTTGTTTTATGAACGTTTCCCAATCCTCTGGCTTCCGGCTACTCTTTACGTGTTATACATCTTTTCTTTTAGTTTTATTCTATCCCTAACTTCTCTTGTCAGCCACGGTTGCCTCCTACTCCCCTTAGAATCGTTTTTCCTTTTTGGAATTAAATCATCCTGCATCTTCCGGATTATGCCCAGAAATTCCTGCCATTGCTGTTCCACTGTAATTCCTGCCAGGATCCCTTTCCAGTCTACCTTGGCCAGCTCCCCTCTCATGCCTTCATAGTCCCCTTTGTTCAACTGCATCACTGCCACTTCCGATTTAACCTTCTTCTTCTCAAATTGCAGATTAAAACTAATCATATTATGATCACTACCTCCAAGCGGTTCCTTTACCTCGAGTTCTTTTATCATATCTGGTTCATTGGACAACACTAAATCCAGAATTGCCTTTTCTCTGGTCGGCACCATTACAAGCTGCTCTAAGAATCCATCTCGGAGGCACTCTCCAAACTCTCTTTCTTGGGGTCCTGAACCAACCTGATTTTCCCAGTCTACCTGCAGTTGGTAGAAATTATGTTGTAATCACAGCATATGGTCAGAAATCATTACAGTTTGGGGATATATATACCGTACATAAACCCAGGGCATCATAACTAAAATGTCTTGTACTCTAATTTACTAGCTTGTAAATGAGCTTGATGTAAAATCCTGTATATGGTCTAATGAGAGCAGCACAAATGATATGTAAGCCATAGAATTGGCAGCACAGTGCAATGGCAGGTGCATTCAATGGTGGAGTCACACTCCTTGGTGGTTCAGCTTTGTTCACCACTTTGGTACAATTTACAAATAACTAAATTCTAGTATAATGGACTAAAAATGAAAACATCAGAACAACCCTCACAGACATATTTCCTGCACAACCTACAGTTGTTAATTAAAGATTAATTAAAGCTAGATAGGGCTCTTAAAGATGGCGGAGTCAGGGGATATGGGGAGAAGGCAGGAACGGGGGGGTACTGATTGTGGATGATCAGCCATGATCACATAGAATGGTGGTGCTGGCTCGGAGGGCTGAATGGCCTACTCCTGCACCTATTGTCTATTTCTTTATTATTTTCATGTAAAATACCATTAACATTTTTTGCGTAGTGTCAAACATAACAACAGCACATAAACACAGTTGAGTAACCTGATATTTAGTTTACTTCAATTTAACTCTTTCACTCCCATAGATTACCATACAATATAGCATCTAATTTATGAACAATTTATTGGAGAAATATATTTTTCTACCTATATTAAGTTTAGCGAATTATATGCCGATTCATTTTAATTGTTCGAGACTGTTGCAATATTTACACCTAATGAGGTATGAAGTTGGTTGCAAGTCATGATATCATTTTACTAACTGCAAGATTAATAACTGAAAAATAAGGAGTCCCGTGAATAGACATGGTAACTGTGCCCAATGATCTCAATGTTCAGATGCTCCATAGAGTGCAACCTTTTCGGATGCATCCCGCTTGGTTTGGCAACTGCTCTGCCCAACACCACAGGATATTGCAGAGCTGTGGACACAGCCCAATACATAACGCAATACAGTCTCCCCCTCATTGACACCATCCACACGTCATACTGCTTCAGGAAAGGAAGAAACGTAACCAATGATCCTTCTCACCCAGATCATTATCTCTTTTTCTCCCATCGAGCAGAAGATACCAAAGCTTGGCAGAGTATGTACCACGAGATTCAAGAGTAGTCTCTTCCCAGCTGTTATCAGACTGCGGAATGGATCTCTCTTTTACTAAGCAAGTACTCTTGATCGCCCAATTGACTTTGTTGTGGCTAAACTAAACTAAACAATCTCTCATTCAAGGTAGATGAAAATGCTGGAGAAACTCAGCGGGGGATGTTTCGGCCCGAAACGTTGCCTATTTCCTTCGCTCCATAGATGCTGCCGCACCCTCTGAGTTTCTCCAGCATTTTTATCTACCTTCGATTTTCCAGCATCTGCAGATCCTTCTTAAACCTCTCATTCAATGTCAGCAGACCGAAGGAACTTCAGCAGACTGCAGGCCCGTTTTCATCAATGGCTCATCAGTGAACAGTTTGCAGTTTCAAATTCCAGGATGGTAACATCTTGCATGACATGTCTTGGTACCGACTCATAGATGTAATCATGAAGAAGGCAAACCTGTGCCTCCACTTTCTTAGAAGTTTGAAGAGATTTGGCATGCCACCGAATACTTTAACAAATGTCTACAGATACAGATAGATACAGATACAGGTAGATTTTATTTGTCACGTGTGCCAATTGGCACAGTGAAATGAAGTCGCCATACAGCCATACAGGAAAAAAAATTAAGAACGCAACACAAAATAGATAGAAATTCAACATACAACATCCCCTCACAGCAGGATCAAAATTTCCCACCGTGAGGGAAGGCACTAAAGTCAGTCTCTTCCCGATGCCCCCACTGTTCACCCGTGGTCAGGGCCTCCCCGAGCCCTCCGCTGTTGCCGCTCCGGGCGGCCCGATGTTCAGGCCCACTCCCGGGGTGATGTAAGTCCGATGTCGGGGCTGGGGGATGTCCTCAGCGGCCTGGACCCTGAGATACAATATAGATACAGATACAATATAGAACGTGTCCTGACTGGTTGCGTCATCATGGCTCCGTTCAGCAATAATAACACAGAGGAAGGCAAGAGGCTGCAGAGAGAGATGGACACAGCCCTGCCCTCATCAAAAGTATCTACACGAGGCATTATCTTAAGAAGGCAGCATCTATCATCAAGGATCTCCGCCATCTGGGCCATGGTCACTTCTTGCTGCTGATGTCGCGTAGGAAGTACAGAAGCCCCAGGTCCCACACCACCAAGTTCAGGAAGAACTGCTTTCCCTAACCATCAGGTCTTGAGCCAATCGGCACAACCCTTATGGGCCTGTCCCGCTTTCACAACCTAATTCACAACCTTTTTTACTCTTGGACATTTTTCATCATGCTAGAAAAAAAGCCCCGACCTACTTCATGCCACGAGAACCTACGACTAGCATTATGGCCTGCTACGACCTTGTGATGACCATTCTGCGAGTATGAGTCAAGGGCGGAGGTTGTGAATTAGGCCGTGAAAGTGGAACAGGCCCTTTATCCTACCTCAGCAGTGAAACACTAAGGCCCAACACTTGCACAATCATGGACTTGTTTTCTAATTGCGTCTCACACTAATGTCTTGCTTTTTGCAGTCATTTTCTTTTCACTCTCTTGTAAACTAGGTGTGTAATCTATGCACGATTTGAGTTTTCCTGTGTTGTCTGAGCTTACGTGCCGGTGAAACTGCTGTGAACAAGATTTTCATTGTTCTTCTGGCTCAGTGTACGTGTGCAAGTCATGGGACTTTACTTGACTTTACTCCTCTGAGTGTGAGCTCAATCACCTGCCCTGGTCAAGTCCCATACCCACTACAATCTCGCATTGATCAAGGGACAAGTAATTGAAAAACCATTATCAATTTACCACAAGGGTCCTCTCACTTTAAAACAATAAACCTTTGGCACATCAACCTTCCAGCAAGCAGTATATGATGATGTCGCAATTTAGACCATACATCACCCTTCAGCCATTCCAAGCTTGTTGGTTTGAACTGAGAAGAAAAACAGTGGTAACTTAATTCCAAGGTGGGAAACAAGTACAATTTGAGCCAAGATTTTGTGATTTACTGGAAGAAAACTGATTAGAGCCTAAAACCCCCCATTGCCCTTCAGCAATCATCAGTTCTGTCTCCAAAACTTTAAGCCATTTACATTTTAATAAATCATCCAGTTCCAACAAAGATTCTCTAAAAATAAATCCAGTGCAGTATCTGCTCTAAACGAATTCACTTCTTCACCTCTCTGAGATTCATTATGCTACTCTGCTCCCTTTATTGATTGCAGTTGGTAAAATATGAAGGAATAGGTATTTCAGATTGGCCAACACTGACAGACTATCTGGCATCCAAGGTTGCTATGTTATATTCAGCTCTAATTAACAAAAGGCAGTGTTGCTGAAGAAAATGCATAAGGCATGTTAGATGAATGCAAGAGCGATGCTTCCTCGAGCTGGGGTGCCAGAATAGTCTTGAAATACACGTGCAGCCATTCAAGGAAAAATGCGGAGACGTTTCGTCATCGTGAGAGTGGTAAATCTTTGGAGTTTTTTTTCCCACCGAGTGTCATGGAGGCTTGGGAGCTGAGTACATTGAAGACAGATTTTTGAATATTTAGGGAATCAAGGGATATGGATTCGTACAAGAAAGTGGTGCTGCGGTGAAAGACCAACCTTGATCTTATTGAAAGTGTAGGAAAGAACTGCAGATGGGATTTAAATCGAAGATAGACACAAATCTTAATCTTATTGAATTTATAACCTTGTTCTTATTGAACATGGAACAGTCTGAAGAAGGGTCTCAATGGTCACTAGCGATGCTGAATGACACGCTGAGTTAGTACAGCACTGTGCCCTATTTGGTAAACCAACATCTGCAGTAGCTTGTGTCACCATGAAACACAATCCTATGATTATTAAAAATGTCTTTCAAAATGATAAAATATATACAGATTAATCCACAGCTGAATTCTAACCTCTGAACCCCATTAGAGCTAAACTTTCTGATGTTAGGATTCATCCCAATGTTAAAAGCACACAATGTCTCCGATCTATGGTCTCCAGATACACTGCCTGACCTGCTGAGTTACTCAAGCACTTTGTGCCTTTTTTGTTACGAATGATATAGATTAGGACAAAATCTAACAACACCTAGAAAAAGCTAAATTAGCTTTCTGTATTTCAGGTGTGATTCCTATCAGATGAGTAGAATTTTGAATCACACATCCTGTGAACAATGAGCCTATTCAAGGACGTTCCTTTGACAGAAATCATTGCTTGAGGATTGCAAATCAATGCTCTCAATCCCAATGTTTAAAAATAGTGAAGAATAGCTTGATTTTATCTTTATCAAATTATTAAATAATGTGTTCATTTGCACACATTCCTTTGGTTGAAAGCATGGACACACAATAGAAGAACGTGGACTGTCCAATGAATATAGTGAGGAGTCTGGAGCCTGTAATTGTCATCTGTATTGACAACGGAACAATACACTTCTTGCTTGCAGCAGCTTAACAGGTTCATAAATGTAATTTACACTGAAAATATCTAATAATTTTTCAAAATTCAATAAATTATTAACCATCATACTGATGCAAAAACTAAAGTCCTGAGTGCAATGAAAGGTATTCCATAGAAGCTCATAGTTGCTGAAGTTAATGTTGTATAGCGTTCAAAGACTTGATGATTGTTAGGAAGAAGCTGTTCTTAAATCTGGTGCTCATGGTTTTCAGGCTCCTGTACCTTCTTCCCACTGGTAGGACGAAATGAGATCTTGGCCAGGGTGGTATGGGTCTTTGATGATAAAAGCTGCCTTTTTGAAGCAGCCCCTCCTGTATCAGCCCCTTTGATAGTGGAGAGGTCTGTAACTGCAATGGACCGAGAAGTGTCTACATAATCTCTTTCCTTCCTGGGAGTTCAAGTTACCAAACCAGGCCGCGATGCAACCAGTCGGTCTGCTCCTGACTGTAAATCTGCTGAAGTACAATGGAGAATTTGTCGACATACCAAATCTCCTCAATCTTCTCAGGAAGCAGAGGCACTGATGTGATTGTGATTGCATCAATGTGCTGGGCCTTGGACAGATCTGCAGAGATACGCACACCCAGGAGCTTGAAGCTGCTGACTCTCTCCCCCATTGACCTGTCGATGGAGACATGTTCATGGATCCTTGGCTTTCCATCCTGAAGTCAACAATCAGCTCCTTGATCTTGCGAGCATGACTATTGCTCTGCCACCATTCAATCAGATTGTCAATATCCTTCTGATACTCTGACTCATCATTGCCAGTTATTTGTCCAACTACAGTGGTATCATCAACTAATTTAAAGATGGTGTTGGAACTGTGCCCAGCTACATGGTCCTTGGTGTCGAGAGAACAGAACAGGGGACTGAGCTCACAGCCCCGAGGTGCCCCCGTGCGGATGGTTACCAAGGAGGAAATACTGTTACTAATTTGTACTGATTGCAGTCTGTTATGAGGAAGTCGAGGATCGAGTTACAGAGATTAGATTAGATTAGATTAGATTCCTTTATTGTCATTCAGACCTCTTGGTCTGAACAAAATTGTTACCATGCAGTCATAACATATAATAAAAAACAAAACACACAATAAACACATATTCAACATCCACCACAATGAGTTCACCAGGCACCTCCTCACTGTGGCGGAAGGCAAAAGTCTTAAGTCATTAAGTCTTAAGTCTTAAGCAACAGAGGAATGATCAGAGACTCTATTCTCCGAGTTTGATGATAAGTTTGGAAGGGAGGATGGTGTTGAATGCCATGCTGTAGTAGATGGTGTGGGTGTTCTTATTGTCCAAGTGGTCTTGCGTAGACTTATTGTGGCAGTAGGCAAATTGTAATGGGTCCCGGTCCTTACTAAGGTACAGGTTGATATGCATCATAACCACCCGATCAAAACAATAGATCACCACGATCGAAAGTGGCACCAGTCGGTAGTCATTGCGTCATGAAACCTTATTCTTCTTGGGCATCGGTATTATTGATGCCCTTTTAAAGCAGGTGGAAAGCTCTGGCTTTAGTTGTGAGGTTTGAAGATATCTACAAAAACTCCAGCCAGTTGGTCCACGCAGGTATCAAAACTAGGACCAGGGACTTCATCAGGGCCAAACGCTTTCCGAGTGTTCACCCGATGAAGGATCTTTTGACGTTGGCCTCGGTGACTGTGATTATAATGTAACTGGGGCTACGGGTACCTGAGAAGGAACACCAGTGTTCTCCCTTTCAAAGTGAACATTGAGAGCATTGAAACCAAGACACAAGAAACTGCAGATGCTTGTCCGGCAATGCTGCCTCGCTGTTGCTCGAGCTAACACTTGTTTATACCTAGTAGGAAGTGACAGTGCGCAGGACCTGACATCCATCTCATCCTCCAGGTTAGAGGAAAATATATTTTGGTCTTTGTGATGGCCTTATCAAGGTCACACCTTATCTTCCCAAATGAACCCACATCGCCAGACTTTATCGCCTGAGATCTGGTCCTCAGTAAATCATTAACCTGATTCATCCAAAGCTTCTGGATAAAGATGGTCTTAATGGGAACACACCCCTCCATGCATATCTTTATCAAAAATAGACACAAAAAGCTGGAGTAACTCAGCGGGACAGGCAGCATCTCTGGAGAAAAGGAATGGGTGACGTTTCGGATCGAGACCCTTACTTGGTAACAACTGTGGTGTATTCATTCAGTTCCGTTGCCGAGTCCTTGAACCTCACCCAGTCTACTGACGCCAAGTAGTGGCAGAGTCATTCCTCTGCCTCTCCGACCATCTTTATGAAGTCCTGATCGCTGGAGGTGTCCTCTTCAGTCGTTGCCCACATGCAGGAAGGAGCACAGCCTGGTGGTCTCACATCCTAAAGTGAGGGCAAAAGTTGGTGCGATTGGCATCTTTGATGTTGGAGTAGTAATGGTCACGAGCATTTGATCTGGACATGTGCTCGTGCTAGTTCGGAGATGACTTCTTCAAACCAGCCTTGTTGAAGTCTGCGGCTGCAATGAGAAAGACATCGGCACGCTGTCTGGTGTTTGCCGACCACAACGTGGACTAACCCATTACTGTTAGATGTTCCTGGTGTAGAGAACAGGACTTGGACAAGTCCGCTACATTGAGAAGCAACATAGGATCTTCCCATAAGGCAGACACGACTACCTTTCGCTTTCCCCAATGACAGGATTCATGGATTCAAAAAAAATTAAGTAGGATGTTCCCCAGATAATAGAATGTGGATGAAGGAGAGCATTTGGAATACTCTACTAATGGAAAGGAAAGGAGATTATATGAGAACATAAGAAGTGAAAGAAGGGAGTAAACCATTTGCATTTGTTCAACAATTTAATAAGATCACAGCTTGTAGTGGCCGTTTGGCTTGTTTTGTGTGTCATTGATGATGGCATGTGTCTTTAAATTTTAGATGGCCCGTTATATTGTGGGTGGGATTTATGACGTATTTGTGGGCGTGTTTGGAGCTAAGTTTCTTGCGCAGAAGCTTAGTTTTTAGTTTAGTTTCGGACCAGCACGGAGAAGGTTTACCCTTTGGCCATGCGAAGCGTAACGGAGACACGAGGAGTTTTATAACATTTAAAGCGGTAAGCGATAAGTTTGATGAAGATTATAGTAACGAGTCGGAAGAAGTTTGGATGTACCTTATTGTTTTTCATCACCAATAAAGAATTTATTCATCAAAAGGACTGTGTTTTGAAGACATCTGGTGAGCTCGCATACGTATAAAGACATTCCCCTTAACCATTCCCCTTGAACGATCTCAAAATCTGCCGCTACACAGCTGATCCTTCAACTTGGGGCTATTTTCCTGTACAAACATTCTTCAATTTACTAAATATCCAAAAATCTATAAACAGGTTCAATGACTGAGTCTCCACCGAACCTCCGGTTGAGAATTCCAAAACTTCACTACCTTCTTAGTGAAAAATATTGCTCCTCAACTCAATACTGAATGGCTAGTCTTTATTTTTGTGCTATGATTCATGTGATCCTTGGTTCTAGACACCGGAGCCAAGTAAACATCAGCCTTTATTAGAATTGTTAAGGTGGGAATTTGCAGATTTCCATTTCTTGATCCACGACTACGGTATTTGGTGTCCACAGATGCTGGTAGTCCTTTACTTAAAAACGCAACAAATATATACTTGGGGGGTCCACGATGACAGAAACCAGTCTGGGCTCTGTGGATGCGTAATTGAATGAAAGTAGAACAGTTCATCTGACCTGTGTAATAAAACGGATGCGAGGATGAATCTAAAATTACAATACCTGACAGGATGCGTACGATAAGAGGGCTGAAATGTTCAGAACAACGCTGCGTAAATGATACATGTCGTTATTAATGTACAAGTCAGTCGAATATGTAGTGAGCAAAAGACCCCTCAAATTGTGAAGTGATGCATGCCATGGTTAGCTTTGCACTTAACCTCCCTATGTGATTCATATTAAACATGCAGCAAAGAGGTGTCTAGCAATTAGTAATCAGTGTTAAGGGCCTGTCCCACTTAGGCTATTTTAAGACTACAGGTGACTAGGCTGTCACCATATGGTCGCCAGGGTGTCGTCTGTATGGTCGTGAGTCGTCTCCTCAGTCGCCCAAAGAGTCGTAGCGTCTTTCTGGTCGTCGCTGGATTTTCAACATATTCGTAAATTTTCGCCGACAGTGGGTTGACGCCAATGAGCGTAGCTTGACTTCTCCTGAAGTAGGTGCTGTTGTAGGTTGTCGCCGGGTGATGTAGATTGGCGCCAGTGCTGACTTCAGTGAATTCCATTGGCGACTACCTACGTCAACCGGCGACAGGTACCGGCGACTGAATTGTCTTCAGTTGTCTTCAGTTGTCGCCGACAGGGTCGTACCTTATCGTAACTTGTCGTGGGTGGACATAGGTTGTCGTACGTGTGGTCGTAGGTGGGCGTCCTAATGGGTCGCCGGTTGTCGGTAGCTCGCCGTAGCTTGACGTCGACTAGGTGATAGATTGTTGTAGTTTGTGGTAAACACTGTCCTAGGGGGGTCCAGTCACCCGTTTTTCAGCGACCTGCTACGACTATAACAGTCACCTAAAAATCGCCTAAGTGGGACATGCCTATTAATCCATTTCTCTGGTTCAGAAAGTGAATAATCCAAAATGTGCGGCCTTCTTCATTCAAGGTAGATTCTAAGGAGTTCTACCTGCACCTTAAGCAATAAAGCATGGAGGGCCTCAGCCATGTGAAGTGGCGTAAAAATGGCATGCACATTCCGTGATTTTCATGCACCCATGTTTCAGCTAGAGACAGGAAGGCCAATCACGCAACATGGAGCACACTGCATGATAAGTGGATCCTGCCTAATCTACTGAGCAAAATAGGAAACAATATTATTGCTCATCTTTAATTTCAGAAACAAACTAAAATGTTAATACGGAATGACTAAAATCACACCAAAACATTTGGTGTTGAATCCCGCTATTAATTTTGAATGATTATTTTCAGTCCATTCAGAGATCTCTAAATGCTACTTAATTTCTTCTCAGTGAACATGCTTCCATTCCAAGAGTCAGAAGCTTTTCAAAAATGATATATATATATATTTTTGCTGCTTTGTCTATCTTGAGGCAGTAGTAAGTGCTCTCATTAGCTACTTTTTTATTGTAGGAAGTACAATGGCCCCAATTTAAATCTTTATGGATACATGTCGGCAGGCAAGGAAATTATCTTTCATAAAATTACCCCATTCCCTGGACACCTGTTATTCATGTAAAATAGATCAAAGCCCTTGCATTTTATTTATTTATGTACGTAAAATCACCAATGTGTGCATATAAAATGGGAGTTATGTTCAGCAAAATACATTCATTCTAACCCACCAGGAAAGTTGAGGTTAATAAATTTGAATAAAAAAACTGCACCAATTCACCACTGAAGCTGGAGCTGTATGGATCTGTATATAGATCGTGTGCGGACCTGGCGTCGAAGGACGAGAAGCCAAAGGAAAGAAGTGGAAGCCAAATAACCGAACGGAAACAAAGCCAAAACGCCAACTAACCAAAAGCGTACGAAGCCTAAAAGGAAACTCACCGGAAGGCTGCGTTGCCTACAAGCCAACTCAAAGAAATGACCTCTCTGCCGAAAAGTCAAATAACGGATATGGCGTCGCCGGGGGGCCGAACTTGACAACAAATGGTCCAGACCCCCGCGTCCATCACTGGCCGGTGGAGATGGGAGGATGGAGGTAGTTTTCCCACACAAGCCATAGGTGACTGGGCACTCTGAACCCGAGCACCAAGTTGTAAGCGGCTGAAGGAGCGCATCCCTCGGGGCAGCCCCCATTCTCCCACGGCCACGGCTGCCCTCCGTCTCGTCTCCCCTGCGCGGCCGCACTGTGACGGGCTGTGTGACGGTGTGAAGTGTCAGCTGTGCGTAGCTGGAAACGTCACCCATTTCTTCTCTCCAGTGATGTTGCCTGTCCCACTGAGTTACTCTAGCTTTTTGTGTCTATCTTCCTTCTTAAGTATGCTCCTCAGTTCTTGAAACTCCTCCAGGGATATGGCTTCTATTTTTTTCTTGACAAGAGCCTCAATTTCTGTCTGTCCATTGGTAAGTGTACTGTCAGCTACTTTGGCTTAATACTGCAAAATCCTGCTCTAGCTCCTTAGCTCTATAAACCGGATACATCGTACTGGTAAAAACAGGACAGTGATTCAAAAGCTGTGCAATCTGGTGTCAATCCTGACAGCGAACAATTATGCATCACAGAAACAGACTCTATGTGTATAGGAGGGAACTGCAGATGCTGGTTTCAATCGAAGATAGACACAAAATGCTGGAGTAACTCAGCGGGACCGGCAGCATCTCTGGAGAAGGGGTCTCTGGAGAAGGTCACTCATTGCTTCTCTCCAGAGGTGCTGCTTGTCCCGCTGAGTTACTCCAGCATTTAGACAGAAACAGACTCTTTTTCTCGACTCATCCACGCTGAGCTAGTCCCACTTGCCTGTATCTGGCACATAGTCCTCTAAATCTTTCCTATCCATGCATCTATCTAAGTCTCTTTAAAAAACACTGTAAAAGTATCTCCCTCTACCACTTCCACTGGCAGCCTGTTCCATATATCCACCACTCTCTGTGAAAAACTAGACCCTCATTTCCCTTTTAAAACTTTCCCCTCTCAGCTTAAATTTACGTCCTCTAATTTTAGGCTCCCCTGCCCTGGGAAAAGGGCATTTGAGTCCCTCCTTTTAATCCAAGCCCTGCAGTCCTGGCAATTTCTTTGTGGTACTTTTCTGCACCTTTACCCAAGGTAATCACATCTTCCCCACGGTCTGGTGAGCAGAACAGTGCACAATATTATAAATACTTTGATTCCAGTCAGAATCCATGCTACCATGTCTAAACTTTTCCGAGCATCAGATGACATCCAATGACATCGATTGTCATGCAACTCACATTTGAAGCCTTTCAACATGAAATGGAATTCCCAGTTTCAAAATAGTTTTTTTGGCAGCGACAATAAAACAGGGTCATAGCTCATCGCACTTAAATGCCATTTAAAAACCCTCTCAAGTCACAACGAGATGCTTGAAAAGGCAGCTTCATAACTCACTGAAGACACCTCACACACTTCCCAATTTGCTCACGCGAAAATAGTATTTTTTATGGAGAGTTTAGCGACTGAGAAACTCATTTAATGGGCGTCTCTGTGGCTTTTCTGCACACGAGGAAGAGGCGAAATGCTGTGACCAAGAGGGCGAGGACACAGTGAAAGAAAATTAGTTGGTGACCAGTAATTACAGTCATAGAGTCATACAGTATGACTTGCCCACACCGACCAACATGTGTCATCTATGCTGGTCCTACCTGCCTGCGTTTGGCCCATATCCTTCTAAATCTGTCCTTTCCCATGTACCTATCCAAATGTTTCTTAAACGTTGCAATACTACCTGCCTCAACTACCTCCTTCCATACACTCACCACCCTCTGTGCGAAAAAGTTGCCCCGCAGGTTCCTATTAAATCTTTCCCCCCTCACCTTAAACTTATGTCCTCAGGTTCTCGATTCCCCCTACTCTGGGCAAGAGTCTCTGTGCATCTTCATCTATTCTTCTCACAATTTTGTACACCTCATATAAAATCACCCCTCATCCTCCTGTGACGTATGTTAGCAGCAGCCCTCATACTGACAGATCAGCCAGGCAGGAGTACAACAAGAAAGGCATGCAAGAAACCCAGGAAGAGATTTGTGTGGACGAGGATAGAGGTGACATGACGCGTATAAGCAGGCCGACTGCGTATGGGCGGCGCGCGGCATCGCATGTTCACCGACGTTGACGCACGGTGACGTAACCATGCGTCACCACGCGACACAGCTTGCGACGCCAATGCGTCAGCGTGCGTAAGCGCTACGTCGTGCAGGTGGCGTGCGAGGATTTCAGTACACTACGAAATCCTGGAGCGCCGTGCGATGCCGCGCGCCACTACATGCGATTCCACACCTCACCATACAAGTCACCCGAGCACCCCCCATGGTTACGACGC
This sequence comes from Raja brachyura, assembly GCA_963514005.1. Next base: position 38,075,364 of record OY740801.1, read on the forward strand.
GTCAACCAATTTTCTACATGACGCGTAAATGAGGCGCAAAATGACGCCCAAGTGGGACAGGCCCTTGAAGCTTTTCTCTGATTGTTGTGCAACAAGTAGTGGCAGCCGCAATAAACTGGGCGTACGCCCCGGCAACCCAGACTGCCCACAACTGAATGCATATATTTTTGGGTGGAAACATGTCCACTCCTATTGTAATTTATTTTCAGCCATTTTATTCTAGGGGGGGGAAGGGTCCTCAACCTTAATACCAGCGCAACACATTGCAATGTTTTCGACCACTAACAAAGATGAAATCCAATCTCTCGGCACTTCTGCTTCTCTACCTTCTCCTAATTCCAAAACCATCGCCTTTGTAGATTCAGAACAGGAATTGTGAGACAACAGGAAAGATCAAAGTCCACTAAATTTCCTTCCATTTATATATGAGCTGTAGAATGATATAATAAATAATAAAATTGTTGACTAAATGTGGAAATAAATCTCTAACAACTGCATTGCAATGCACGACATGAGGTATACGAAACCCACAGTAATATAGGAAGCTTTGAGAACATAGATCCAGAGTTACTTCTTCCTCCCAAACATGCATTCACTGCACTATACAACCAACCTGAATATTTCATTTTAATATATTATTTGCTTAAAGATATCGAACTGATTTTGATTTGAATTAAACTAGTGTCGTCTTTGTTCAATGTTACCAGAGGGAACTTGGTCCTGCGAAAGGAAGACACTTACACAATAGGTGTCGCAATGTACCTTGCCAGCTTGGACACTCTCCATTATCAGGAGTTGCCAGATAAGTTGTTGTCACCGTCACAATTAACACAGGGAGCTACAGTGACTCATGTTCTTCCGTATCAAGAATCCAACCAAATTATTCCGTTTTAGAGCAATGAACCAAACTGCTGGAGGAACCTCTTCACCTGTCTGAAGAAGGTCCCGACCCAAAAAGTCATCAGTCCATTTCCCTCTACAGATTCTGCCTCAACCATTGATTTCCCCAAGCAGTTTGTTTGTTGCACAAGATTCCAGCACCCGCAGTCTCTTGTGCCTCATGTTTGGTTTGGGCGGATCTCACCTCTTCTCTCACAAAGGGAATCACAACAAAGCCTGTTCTGAGTAGGGGACGATTACTTCATTGTTAAAATAATAACGGGTTCCACTTATGCCTTAGAACTGATTCCCGTGGTGTTGGCTGCATTAAAGCTATTGGGTGGTAAAGCTATTCATTCCTTTCTGAGACAATCAATACCCCATTAACAGCAGGCGAAGAGCATTCTGATTCCACTATTCTGGATAAGGTGAAAGAATTCAGCATCATTTAGTTGATGTTATCCCCTTAGAATCCCCAAAGTAGATAATGATAAAACCTCTCACAAACACTTTTCATGCAACATGTTCAATTTACCACAATCCATTCCCTCCGTCATTCTGGCTACCCAAGTTTGTACATTCTTTAGAATTGCAATATCCCTTGCGATTATTGTACAGATCAGAACTAAACATTAACATCACATACTAATTTATAAAGCATGATCATCATTACATTTGTTTAATTTTGACCCATTCAAAACCTAATCTGCTTTCCTCACTACCATCTCACACTTATTGGAACAGTTTCAATTTATTGTGAACCAAGATTCTCATGGCTTTCTACAGATCAATTAGAGTGATAGTGTCAAAGAGCTACGTTGAAAAGAACGGCATTGCGCAGAAACAGACCATTCGGCCCTTCCTGTCCATGCTGACTAAGTTGGCGTACAGGGCATTTGCTCCCTGGCCCTCGAAACCCTTCCTTTCATTTGATTACAATGGTAACAAATAGTCCTTCAAACCATACCGGTGGCACGGCGGTGCAGCGGTAGAGTTGCTGCCTTACAGAGCTGGCAGCACCAGAGACGAGGGGTTCGATCCCAACTACGGGTGCTGTCTTTATTTGTACTTTCTCCCCGTGACCGTGCGGATTCTCTCCGAGATCTTTGGTTTCCTCCCACATTCCAAAGACATGCAGGTTTATAGGTTTATTGGCTTGGGCTTGTATACTCGGTATAAATGTAAATCTTAGGTCAGTGCGAACTCCGTTTGGCCGAAGGGCCTGTTTCCGTGCTGTATGTCTAAACTAAATATCTTTAACTTTGTTTTTTTTTTAATTGACATTTCCATAAGGAGTAAATAAATAATCCTTTAATTTGTCTAGTTCAGTTTGTGAGATACTCCCTATGTACTATCTAAAAATGGCTCTGCTACGGATTCCACGCTCTATTCTTTTTTTTCAAAACACCTTTGAAATGTAGATTGGGATGTTTCTTCTTCCCATGCTAAAATTCAGAACAAATGCATGTGTTTTTAATGACATCAGATAGATACGCTATGCAATGGAATCAATGCATTTGTCAGGCAGGACTGTGCTCCATGGGTACAAACCAAAAATTGCACCTGACAATTGCATCCATTTTGCTTGTGTTAAACCTCAACACCACCCACATATCAGCAGAAACAATGGGCGACCGAAATACCAGACCCACCACATCTTGAAGGTTTCCCTTTGAATTTGGACACATGTGCATCCGGCACAGCATATTCAGGAGCCCACAACTGATTTAACTTTCTAATTTTTAAGGCGGGTTCTATTTTGTCATTGAAAATATTATAAACAAAACATGGACCCGAGCGGATCCTAGGATATTGTTCTTGCAAAGAATCCTCACAATATTGCAATTAAAAGTCAAGAGATTTTTTTTTCTCGCTGCGCCTGAAATGACCAATAAAGAAGGTGAATTTATGGGATACTCACATTTGACTGTCAAAGGCATTTTCGAACATGAGAAGATTTGTTTGAACATTTATTGGATGGGCATAACGGATCGAAAAGAGTGAATGTGTTGTGGAATATATTTGCAAAGCACACACGCTCAAAATGTTGCAATTTATGTCAAATCTGTTTGTGTCCATTTCACATGTGCATTTGAGCACAGTGCAGAAGAATTGCTGGGCTGTTATGTTTAATAAAATTATGTGTTTGCCTTGAGTATACAGCTATAAATCTCATATCTGGGAATCACTTGGAAATAACATCACTGTGTCAATTGTAAATACAAGGAATTGCAGATGTTGGTTTACAAAACAAGACACAAAGAGTGCTCAAGTAACTCAGTGGGTCAGGCAACTTCTCTGGGTATCATGTGCAGGTGACTTTCGGTTCGAAACACAAAGGATCCTGACCCGAAACATCACTTGTACATGTTCTCCAGAGATGCTGCCTGAACCACTGAGGTACTCCACCATTTTGTGTCTCTTTCACTGTGTAAAATGATTCGTCTTCCTGTCATTTGGTCGAGAACTGCAGGTGAACGCTGCAAGCATAACGGGTTAGAGGCAGTGGTACATATACCATTTTTTGACAGTTTTTAAATAATTGAGATATTTTGATGTGTCATGGCACCAATGTAGGAATTTGTGCAACGTAACATTTATTTCAATTTCAGCCAGTGATCAAAACCTATTAGAATGGGGAAAGGATAATCAGTATATTATCATATAGTCATATAGCATCCTAGTGGGATATAGGATGCTGTTCCATGTTCCTGGAACTCCCAGGTACACAACATTGTGTGTATACCACAGGGATTACAGAGGTTCATGATAGTTGTCACCACCATTCCCACAAGCACAATTGACAATATTGGACTTGCCCGTCCTGAGAATAAATATTAAAAAGTGATAAATATCCCAACGGTCACTTCACGTTTAGTATTGCTATCCAGAATGATACCAAACCAAGTTAGTGCCCTGACATTCCCATTCCCAAAGATTTCAACGAGCAAAGAAATTTCCCAAAATCTCTACTTGTGCAAATTTTCCTTAGAACTACATTAGAACTCGTTCACTCACATTATACAGAGATCCAAGTTACCAAACCACTTCTTATTCATCCCCATTCTGAAGAGCTGGAATTGGCCAGTTGGCTTTTTATTCCCTATTCCACGTGATTTCTGAGAGAGGCAATGCTATCAGAATATAACTCTGATTGCAGAATAAAACATTCCCCAATTACCCACCTATGCAATCGCTTGCTGAAAAAATATCAGGCTGGAACATGTCAGTCATCTTTCATACATTGACAGCCCCTTGTAAAAAAATGTACAATGCATAATCAGGCATTCAAAAATAGAATCAGGTATATCATCAGTGATTAAATGAACCAAGATACATGAACCACAAATTTATTTTTAAAAGATTATTTCCAGCATAATATTTTATAGAAGATATTTTTTGTAAGCCAAGATTAGCTATCACTATATCAATGAATCTTTTAGCATAGTATTTCTGACACTTTAATCCGCACCTGAAAGGGTCATAAAATCACTTAACTTGTGGGTTACTTAGTGTAATTTGTATGTTTTGTTAAATTACCATTGGTGTGGTGGCCCTCTTCTGGAAGCAATGTAAAACAGTAATATATAAAGCACTGCAAAGATGGTTAGATCAAATAAAGAGGTGCAGTCACGTACAGGAATTTAGAGTTAAAAAAGCAAAAGTTAAAAGAAATTGCCATCATGGTAACAGGCAGAGCCAGGTTTTTACCTCGAAATTCTGTTTAATTACCTTAAAACTCTACCCTTTGGTTAATAAAGAGTATATCTTACGATTGAATAAAACCTCATTTATGAACAAAGCTAAAATAGCATGAAGAGTTTGCGGGTACTCAACCTTTGCCCGGTGCGGTTCTGCAATTAGCCGGTCTTCAGTTCTAAATTTTATCCTTCATTCTGCTGCTTCACCAGATTTTCAATTTTGTTTTCACTTCCTGATTTCTTCCTTCTTATTCTCAGCCCCAGCCCTTATTTTTCATTCCCTCCCTAATTTGTTTTTAATCCACATATTAATGATGTTTTCTCTCACTTTTAATTTTAGTGCTTTTCCATTTCATCATATTCTAATTCAGGACATTGATTCTCTCTGTATCCCCCCTCTCACCTCTTCCCACCCCCCTTCTATTCTGGGTAAAGTACAATCATTTGATCACCGACTTTCTTTTCACTTTTGATTTTTCTAAGTCGCCTCATGCTTTCCAACAATTTTTGCATTCACTCCCCTCAGCGCCAGGGTCACATTGCCATGAAATTAGCTCATTATTGAATCAGGCAGATAAAATTTAAAAGCCCATGTAAAATGTGGCTTGTGATTCATTAATATGAGATGGCTTTCACAGCAATGAAAGATGAGAACTCTGGAACAAGATGATCCAAGTGCAGGAGAGTGACGAAAGATATACTAACCTGCTCCTGTATGAGCTGAAGCAGAGAACTCCTATCCATATACAACCTTGGGCTTGCTGCACGCACACCAGGCAAGAATTCTCTGCCTCTCCCAGCACTCAGATAGAAGCACAAGCACTCACAGGCACTGAGGAGAGCTTGCAAGGCAGTACCGATCTTGATCCAGGCCCTCTCTGCACAATGTCCTTCAATAACCAACATCTACACAACAGAATGCCAACAAGCTCCTAGAAGAGGTGCAGCCAATCATGCCCAAACAAATTGAGAGTGAATGACATGGCTCGAACGTTCTCTGTAGGATTTTTCACACAGCTGCTGCCTCAGTAGCTCCCTCTGATGAAAGATGGTGGGCCCTGCCCGAACATAATTACACTTACAGCACTGATACGGGGACCTACAGGCACACTGCTGCTCTGCAGAGAAACGGAGAGATATACAGCATCTTAAAGACTTCAATATTAACCCTTTCCAAGCTTCAGTACTTTTCATCAGCATTTTCTATGACATTGTGGGCATTATGCTGCTTTTTAATTTTAGAACCAATTGTAGAAAATTGCAAAAAAAGATATAATTTAAAAAAAATGTTCTTATTCTCCTATCCCTCTTTTCAGTGTCTCTGCACCAAACAAATCCAAGGAGAAAATCTGGTGACCTCTCCTGTTTGTTAGATATACCTCCTCGTTATTAGAATTAATCGTTAGGTGAAAACAAGCATCCCGTCAAATTATAACACAGGTTTAGTTTAATAGTAATGCTTCTCTCCAGTGACAGACTGAAGAGATCTTTCAGCCCACCACACATTGCACTTCAACTGTAGTAACCCTTTGTACATAAGTTTCGCAACAACTAACTTCAATTTTAAACCATTCCAAGATAATGTAATTGATTGTCAATTACCATCAATTTTCCCTTGATGCAACAATCTGTGCTATGGGACTGGAATCCTCCCCGGCTTCCTACAGTAACCCCTGCGTTCCCTCTCTCTCTATCCCTCACCCACCCAAGTCGCACCAGATCCTCGTTTTCACCTAACAAACAGTCAATAATGTCCTGTTTCCTTTGTCATCGTTACTTCTTTGCACATCTTTCATTCATTGTTCTTTATCTCTCCACATCACCGCCTATATCTTTCGTTTCCCTTTCCCCTGACTTTCAGTCTGAAGAAGGGTCTTGACCCGAAACGTTACCCATTCCTTCTCTCCAGAGATGCTACCTGTCCCGCTGAGTTACTCCAGCTTTTTCGTGTCTATCGTGCATTTGCCGATAGCTGGTATTGTGATCGCTGCCATCTGTGCCAAAGTCCTGAGTTGGGATTTTTTCAGTAAACGACAACATACTGGAATCCCTTATTCTGCAGTGAAATGCCTTTATTTAAGGATGATGATTCATAGCAACCTGAATGTAACAGCTGACACAATGTCCTCTGTTCTCTCTTAGTACAAGATACACCTTGTGTTCTCCTCACAACCATTCCAGTGAGCAACTCAATAACAATCATACAACAAACAACTTTTCCTGAACAACAAGTCCACTTTCCTGACTGCAACAATGTTGAGGGTGAGGGATGGGAGTGACAGATTCCACTCTCCTGACTGCATCACTTTGCAGCAGAGATGTTTCGCTTTAAGGTGAAATTCCACTGTCACAAATAACATAACCTCCAATCTTCCCTTCCATTTAACAACAGCATTTTCCCATTTCCTTTCTCTTTTTGGCTAAGAATACTTCAGCGATTCTCCCACCTTTCATGTCCCAGCTATTATAGTTTTAATATTATAGAATCATGGATAACAGTCCCCACAGTGAAGATGTGGATCGCAGAAATGACCGAGTCACTACATTTAGAAAAAAATAAGGCTTGTCTTGACTGACAAACCAGATCAATTTTCCAAAATATGGTCTCCTTTCATTGAATTTCTTCAACAACATAATGGTTGAACACAATTTCAAAACCGATGCTAGGGTCGGGTGAGCGGGCGCAGGGAAGGGCAGTGGGATATATCTCCGCTTCTTTCACTTCTTCATTAGTTCTGGGGTTTTTCTTTTTTCTCTTTTTCGATATTCCTTTTTCTTCCCCTTTTTTCCTTTTTTCTTTTTTTCCGATTTAGTTAATAGTTTATAAAATGTTAAAATTGAAGCTGTGCGAAAATTGTATAATTGTTATGTCGATTACTTTCTCCTTGTACAATTGCTTCTAATTTTAAAAAATAAATAAACAAATACATACATATTATAGAATCATAATAATAAATCATTATTTATATTAGATGGGTCTCGTCCGGAAACAACACCTATTCCTTTGCTCCAGAGATGCTGTCTGACCCGGTGAGTTACTCCATCATTTTGCATTTATCTTCATAATAAATTGCATGCCAGATGATTATACCCAATATCTATTTCTACAAGTTGTTACATTAATATTTTAGTTATGAAATAACGCTTCAATAAAATAATACACAGGAATACATTATAAGTGAAAAGTCAACTTTGACATTTTTAATATCCTTGTTGTAACAAGCTAATTCACTTCAATCTTTTAAAAACCAATGAGAACAGATAGAAAAGACGTTGTCTAACTGGAAAGGGTACAGAGAAGATTTACGAGGATGTTGCCGGGTCTAGAGGGTGTGAGCGAAAGGCAGAGGTTGAGTAGGCTGGGACTCTATTCCATGGAGCGCGGGGAGATGAGGGGTGATCTTATAGAGATGTATTAAATCACGAGAGGAATAGATCGGGTAGCTACACAGTCTCTGGCCCAGAGTAGGTGAAGCGAGGACCAGAGGACATCGGTTTAAGGTGAAGGGGATAAGATTTAATAGGAATCTGAGGGGTAACATTTTCACACAAAGGGTGGTGGGTGGATGGAACAAGCTGCCAGAGGAGGTAGTTGAGGCTGGGACTATCCCAATGTTTAAGAAACAACTAGACTGTTGGGTCTGCTCCCCAATGCAATATTCCACCACTCATGCATAGCCCCCAACTGTGCAGGCGCGGCTCATTTCCCCTCGTCCCCCTGCATTCCCCCCTCCTCTTTACCCTCCCTCTTCTTTCCCCTCTCCTCCCCTCCCCTCCCCAATCCCTCCCTCCTATCCCCTACCCTCAATCACTCCCTCCCTCCCTCCATAACACCTCTCCCCTCCCCATCCCCCTCCTATCCCTTTATCCCCCACTCCTCAACTCCCCTATCCCCCTCCCACTATCCCTCCTGACCTCCCCCACTCCTCTCCCTCTATTCCCCCTCCTCCCCCACTCTCCCTCCTTACCTCCCCAGGATCTTTCCGCTCTCCTCCTCCTCTCCCCAATCCCTCCCTCACCACACCCTCCCTCTTCTATCCCCTACCCTCACTCCCTCCCTCCCTCCATCCATAAAAAGCAGCATCTGCAGTTCCTTCCACCACAGGTCATTCATTGTTAGCTGTGGTTTAGATCCCATTGTCTTGACGATTGGACGTGTGTGTGTGTGTGTGTGTGTGTGTGTGTGTGTGTGTGTGTGTGTGTGTGTGTGTGTGTGTGTGTGTGTGTGTGTGTGTGTGCGTGCGTGTGTCTCTGCGCAAACTGCTCGGCCACCCTGCAACCCGTGGGAGGTGGAGAGGAGGGATGTAGGGGGGGGATGTGGGGGAGGAGCTATATGTGGGCGGGGGAGGGGTGTGTGTGCGGGGGGGATGGGTATGTAGGGGAGGGGTGTGTGGGAAGGGTGTGGGGGGGGTTGTGAGGGGAGGGGAATGTGGGGGCGGAGGGTTTGTGGGGGGAGGGGGGGGTGTGGACAGGGCGGGGTTATGGGCGGAGGAGTTGTGGAGAGAGGTGTGTGTGTGGGGGGGAGGGGGGTGTGTGGGAGGGGGGGTGCTTTGTGGGGGGGATGGGTGTGTGGGCGGGGGCGGGTTTGTGGGGGGGATGGGTGTGTGGGCGGGGGCGGGTTTGTGGGGGGGATGGATGTGTGGGCGGGGGCGGGTTTGTGGGGGGGATGGGTGTGTGGGCAGGGGGGTTTTGTGGGGGGAGGGCGGTGCTGACTGGCAGGAGAGAAGATCGATCTGCGCACGCGCTGTTTTTAAGATTTTTATACCTAGCTAACCTTTACAATAAGCCACTGATCAGAACAAAACTTGGTGCACTCGCAGCACAGGAGAACAATGAATGAGCTGGTGAAAGATCATAGCGCTATCTCATACCATTTTTGCGCAAATAGAAAAACCGCGCAAACTGGAAGATAACAAGATCAAAGTTTTAGTTATGTACCAGGAGGTAGATAGATAGATAGATAGATAGATAGATAGATAGATAGATAGATAGATAGATAGATAGATAGATAGATAGATAGATAGATAGATAGATAGATAGATAGATAGATAGATAGATAGATAGATAGATAGATAGATAGATAGATAGATAGATAGATAGATAGATAGATAGATGCAGGAGGAGCCCATTCGGCCCTTCGAGCCAGCACCACCATTCTTTGCGATCATGGCTGATCGTCCGCTATCAATAACCCGTGCCTGCCTTCTCCCCATATCCCTCGACTCCACTAGCCCCTAGAGCTCTATCCAACTCTCTCTTAAATCCATCCAGTGACTTGGCCTCCACTGCCCTCTGTGGCAAGGAATTCCATAAATTCACAACTCTCTGGGTAAAAAAGTTTTTTCTCACCTCAGTCTTAAATGACCTCCCCTTTATTCTAAGACTGTGGCCCCTGGTTCTGGACTCACCCAACATTGGAAACATTTTTCCTGCATCTAGCTTGTCCAGTCCTTTTATAATTTTATATGTTTCTATAAGATCCCCCTCATCCTTCTAAACTCCGGTGAATACAAGCCTAGTCTTTTCAATATTTCCTCATATGACAGTCCCACCATCCCAGGGATTAATCTCGTGAACCTACGCTGCACTGCCTCAATCACAAGGATGTCCTTCCTCAAACTAGGAGACCAAAACTGTGCACAATACTCCAGATGTGGTCTCACCAGAGCCCTATACAACTGCAGAAGAACCTCATTACTCCTATACTGAAATCCTCTTGTTATGAAGGCCAACATTCCATTGGCCAACTTTCAGTGACCAGTGTACAAGGACACCCAGGTCTCGCTGTACCTCCCCCTTATCTAACCTAACCCCAATAGATAGATATTAGATAGATAGATAGATAGATAGATAGATAGATAGATAGATAGATAGATAGATAGATAGATAGATAGATAGATAGATAGATAGATAGATAGATAGATAGATAGATAGATAGATAGATAGATAGATAGATAGATAGATAGATAGATAGATAGATAGATAGATAGATGGAAATGACAGGTTTGGGGGTATATGGACCAAACGTGGGCAGGTGGGACTAGTGTAGCTAGGACATGTTGGCCGGTGGGGGCAAGTTGCGCCGAAGGGGCTGTTTCCACACTGTAACACTCTATGACTCTGTGAAAACAAACCCCAGGCACCAGGGACGTTTATTTCACAACAGCATCAGCAAGGCTATTTCTTTGGATACACATACAGGTATACCCCCAGGCGGGCCGAGTTGTCGACTATTATTGTTGTTCTCTTCCTCATGGCCATCAGCATAGATTCGAAGCTTAAAGCTTGGTTCCCAGAAAGCATGGTGTAGAAAGCTACAATATTTCAGTCTATTCTTGCAACATTACAAGCTACACGTTAATAGGGGTCTCCCAAGTTTGTTAATATAGGTACAAGGTGCACTCGACCTATAGGTATTGCTATGGTGCAGTTGCATGTGCCTATGCACATGTGCATGGACAAGCAATGGAAGCCCCAACAAGCTCTACATTTTTTCCCCATAAATATGAAAATTGCTTTGCAACATTGAGGACAATCGTTGTTATCATTTTTTTAATGCATTCCTCAATTTCTTGCATTTTCAGGGTTTCTTTCCCCTGCCCCGTCTCCATCAAGGGTGTGGGTGTTCAGACCCGGGTGACGGATGGGCAAAAATACGAAATAGGTATATCTCTCCTAATTTCTCTTTTCTCTACTTTCTCCTTATCTCTCCTTATCTCTCAATTTTTTTTGCTTTTCATCTCTGCCCTTTATTTCTTTCGCTATCTGTCTCTACTCGCTTGTCTATCCATTTCGACACTCTTTATTTCCTTTTTCTTTCACTGCTCTTTTATCATTAAACTAAAAATACAAAGTTGTACAAGAATGGTAATGTGTATGTACGTATTAGGTACTCAAGTACCACACTATTGTACTTACTTCTAACAAATAACAATTAATTTTTTTTTAAGGGTGTGGGTGTGCAGTTTACCAAGGAGTACAAGTACCTTGGAGCTTACCTGGACAGTAAACTGGTCCAGGAACACTGGGGCACTGTACAAGAAGGGACAGAGCCGGCTGTACTTTCTGAGGAGGCCCCAGTCTTTCAACATCTGCAGTGAGATGCTGCAGATGTTCCACCAATCGTTGGTACCCAGTGCAATTTTCTTCACTGTGTGCTGGGGCAGCAGGGCAAAGGCCGCAGATGGCAACAGGATTAACAAGCTCATCAGGAGGGCTGGATCCGTCCTGGGGGTGGAATTAGATTCACTGGAGGTGGTCTTGGAGGGGAGGACGCTCCTCAAACTGCGGAGCATCTTGGACAATGCAGCTCACCCCCTCCATGACACACTGGTCAACCTGAGGAGCACCTTCAGCAACAGACTGGTTCCACCAAGATGCAGAACAGACCGGCACAAGAGATCCTTTTTCCCTGTGGCTATCAAACTGTACAACTCCTCCCCCTTTTGTTGTGGGGTAGACTGACTCCAGTTCCCCCTCCCCCCTCCCTCCCCCCTCCCCAATGTTTGCTCATCCCAAATCCTGGACTTTCCACTCATCACTTTAATTTCATGTTTCATATATCTTGTTGTGCTTTATGACTGTTGGCAGAGCTATTTCCCTCCTGGGATAACTAAAGTTCTAACGTATCGTATCGTTTCAAAAGAAACTCCAGTTCAATGTAAGCCAAATCCTCCTAGTTGGCCAAGATAACAGCTCTCTGCACGAAGTATGCTTTCAGGGTTCCCATGTATTCTTTGCCTATCCAGAAACATTCTTGAAAAGGACATTTGTGAAGCATACAAAGAGGCTTCAGAAGGATAGATGAACAGCCAAGAACATAGTAGGTAGAATGTAATCTGGAAAATAATTAAGGCCATCCATTTGGGTGGAAAGAAATAGAAATGCAAAGTTATTTCCTACAAGTGTAAAGGACTGAATGTTGTTGGTAATCAGAGGAATCCAAGTGCCCTTCAATCAATGAATATCAGTTAACGGCAGGAGATTAAGGAGGGAAAGGGCCCTGATGACACCTGGAATATTCAATATAAATCTGGTCTTCCTAAACAAGGAAGGATGATAGTTATGAAAGGAGAAATGCAACAAAGACTAACAAGCTTTATTCCCAAGGAGGGGACACAAGCGACTGCAGATGCTGGAAATTTGAGCAATTAAACGTGCTGGAGCAACTCCGCAGATTAAGTCACCATTTTTGGAAAGAAATGGATAGACAACATAGAAACATAGAAAATAGGTGCAGGAGGAGCCCATTCGGCCCTTCGAGCCAGCACCGCCATTCATTGTGATCATGGCTGATCGTCCGCTATCAATAACCCGTGCCTGCCTTCTCCCTATATCCCTTGACTCCACTAGCCCCTAGAGCTCTATCCAACTCTCTCTTAAATCCATCCAGTGATTTGGCCTCCACTGCCCTCTGTGGCTGGGTATTCCATAAATTCACAACTCTCTGGGTAAAAAAGTTTTTTCTCACCTCAGTCTTAAATGACCTCCCCTTTATTCTAAGATTCTAGCAACATTTTGAGTTAGACTGGAGAAGTCCTGACCCGAAATATCATCTGCCAGTTTGCCTTCACAGATGCTGCCTGAACTGCTGCCTTCCTCCTCCAGTTTGTCTTTTGCTTTATTCCTGAGACAGCAGGTTTGTCAGATGAGATTAAGCAGATTGAGACTATGCTCTCTTGAGTTTAGAAGAATAGGAGGAGATTGATGGAGTAGATGCAACAATAGTGTGGATCAAGTAATCAAAGTCTCATACTAAAGGGTCAGCCATTTAGAAATGAGATTGAGAAGAGATTTCTGCACCAGTGGGTAGTGAATCTTCGGAAATCTTTACCCGAGGTGGTGGTGGTGGAGGCTCAATTGCAGATTTATTCCTTGCATATCCAAAATTCTATATAAGGATTATTAGGTTAAGGCAAAAAGTCTCAGCCATGAGCCACGTAAATGGTAGATCAGGCACCAGGGGCCAAATGGCCTACTTCTCCCTCTATTTCGCATTTTCACAGCGATTAAGTTGAGTAGAGAACTTGATTTGCAATGTGTATGTACAAGACATGGAAGTTTGCAGGTGATGCCAAAAGCGTTGGTATCGTAGAGAGTGAAGATGGTTATCAAGAAGGGCAGCGTGATGCTGATCATGAGGGCAAGTGGGCTGAGGAATAGTTCATGGAATTTAATGCAGATAAGTGTGAGTTGTTGCAGTTGGGAAGTCCAACCAGGGCAGGACCTTCACAACAAACGATTGGGCCCAGGGGAGTATTGCAGAGTAGAGAGATTTCGGAGGACAAACCCTGAAAATGGCATCGCAGATAGATAGGATGGTGAAGAAAGCTTTTGGCATACGGAGTCTTCATCAGTTAGGGCATTGAGCATTAGATACACAAGGAACTGCAGATGCTGGTTTGTGCCCATCGGGCTGATTGCATTAGTCGAAACAGGGTGGACCACATGAAGGTTGCAATCTCCAACCCCGAATACCCTGAACAGAATCCGCACCCTCCATGCAAGACCAGCCCATCACCTGCATCAGTGGGGGATGACAGACAGCCCTGCTTGCAACTGCAGACATCCAGACCAGACCACCCAGTAACTGATGTTGTCCTGGTCTGGATGTCTACCCTTGACCTATAACTTTAGGCTGTGCACGCCATACGCAAGAAGAAGAAGATGCTGGTTTACAAAAAAAGACACAAAGATTGCTGGAGCAATTCAACAGGGCAGGCAGCATCTCTGGGTAGATGCTGTTTTAGGCCAGGAGCCTTCTTCGGACTGATAGTGATGGGGGGGGGGGGGTGGGGGTTAAAAAAGAGTGGGTTTATAGCCTGGCAAGTGATAGATACTGTAGCTGCAGGTGAGGAAGCATAGGTTTGATTGGAAGATGGTTGGTAAAAAACCCATAGATTAAAAAAATGAAAAATGTGAGATCAGGTAAAAGGTGCAAACTGTGATACCAGCGGAGGGATTATTTATACATGGAAGGGGACGGGAGAGGGGGAAGGGAAAAATGGGTGCGAGTATTGGTGGGGCACAAGGAAGAGAGGGGGAAAAAAGAGGGATAGAAAGAAGATTGTCTGTAGGTTAGCTACCTAAAATTGGAGAATTCTAAGCACATACCATTAGGTTGTAAGTTACCCAATGGAATGTGAGGTATTGCTTCTCCATTTCGCTTGTGGTCTCGCTCTGGCAATGGAGAGGGCTCAGGACTGAAAGGTCAGTGTGAGAATGGGAAGGGGCTTTATAATGGATTGCAAGCGGCAGATACAGTAAGCCTTATCGAACCTACTGCAAGTTCGACTAAACGATCACCTCGTCTATGCTTGGTCTTACTGATGTAAGGAAGCCACAATGGGAACACTGAATGCAGTAGATGAGATTCGAGGAGGTACACATAAACCTCCATCTCACCTGCAAGAACAGCAGAGTGCCTGGATGGATGTGAGGTTGGAGTTATTAGAGACAGGTGTTGCATCTCCTGCAGTTGCAGGGGTAAATACCTGTGAAAGGAATGGTTTGGGTGAGAAGGGATGAGTGAACCAACTGCGAGCTGTGGAGGGAGCAGTCTCTGCAGAAGGTAATAAGGGATGGGAAGGTGTGACTGGTAGTGGAATCACATTGAAGGTGGTGGAAATTTCAGAGAATGATGTGTTTGATGCAGACGTTGCTGGGGTAAAAGGTGAGGACAAGGGAAACTCTAACCCTGTTCCAACTGAGGAAGGGGCAGCAACAGCAGAACTACGGGACATGGAGGAGACGCCGGTGAGGGTTCGATCTATGACAGCGGGGAAACCTTGTTAACTAAAGAAAAAGGACATCTCGGATGTCTTGGGAGCAGATGTAGCAAAGACAGAGAAATTGAGAATGCATCTTTGTAACAGACAAGGTGGGAGGAAGTGTAGTCCTGGTAACTGTGTGAGTCGGTGGGTTTGTAGTAGATGTCAGGGTTACACAAAAAGCTGGAGAAACTCAGCGGGTGCAGCAGCATCTAAGGAGCGAAGGAGATAGGCGACGTTATGGGTCGAGACCCTTCTGCAGACCAATAGGCGACGTTTTGGATCGAGACCCTTCTTCAGACGTCAGATGGTCGTCTGTCCCTGTGATGGAGACAGAGAGACCAAGAAAGGAGACAGAGGTGTCAGAGACAGTCCAAGTGAATTTGAGGGCAGGAATCGAGGTAAAGTTAATGAAATTTAATGGTGGCCGATTAGGAAAAGGGGAGATGCAACGAGACCTGGGTGTCATGGTATACCAGTCATTGAAAGTAGGCATGCAGGTGCAGCAGGCAGTGAAGAAAGCAAATGGTATGTTAGCATTCATAGCAAAAGGATTTGAGTATAGGAGCAGGGATGTTCTACTGCAGTTGTACGGGGCCTTGGTGAGACCACACCTGGAGTATTGTGTACAGTTTTGGTCTCCTAATCTGAGGAAAGACATTCTTGCCATAGAGGGGGTACAGAGAAGGTTCACCAGACTGATTCCTGGGATGGCAGGACTTTCATATGAAGTAAGACTGGATAGACTTGGCTTCTACTCGCTAGAATTTAGAAGGGGGGGATCTTATAGAAACTTACAAAATTCTTAAGAGGTTGGACAGGCTAGATGCAGAAAGATTGTTCCTGATGTTGGGGAAGTCCAGAACAAGGGGTCACAGTTTAAGGATAAAGGGGAAGTCTATTAGGACCGAGATGAGAAAAACATTTTTCACACAGAGAGTGGTGAGTCTGTGGAATTCTCTGCCACAGACGGTAGTTGAGGCCAGTTCATTGGCTATATTTAAGAGGGAGTGAGATGTGGCCCTTGTGGCTAAAGGGGATCAGGGGGTATGGAGAGAAGGCAGGTACAGGATACTGAGTTGGATGATCAGCCATTGGCATATTGAATTAACAGATAGCTATTAATGAGTATGATATAGTTGGGATCACGGAGACATGGCTCCAGGGTGACCAAGGCTGGGAGCTGAACATCCAGGGGTATTCAATATTCAGGAGGGATAGAGAGAAAGGAAAAGGAGGTGGGGTAGCGTTGCTGGTTAGAGAGGAGATTAACGCAATGGAAAGGAAGGACATTAGCTTGGAGCATGTGGAATCGGTATGGGTAGAGCTGCGAAACACTAAGGGGCAGAAAACGCTAGTGGGAGTTGTGTACAGGCCACCTAACAGTAGTAGTGAAGTTGGGGATGGTATAAAACAGGAAATTAGAAATGCGTGCGACAAAGGCAAAACAGTTATAATGGGTGACTTCAATCTACATATAGATTGGGTGAATCAAATTGGCAGGGGCGCTGAGGAAGAGGATTTTTTGGAAAGTATGAGGGATAGTTATCTAAATCAACATGTAGAGGAATGAACGAGAGAGCAGGCTATTTTAGACTGGGTATTGAGTAATGAGGAAGGGTTAGTTAGCAGTCTTATTGTGCGTGGCCCCTTGGGCAAGAGTGACCATAATATGGTCGAGTTCTTCATTAGGATGGAGAGTGACATTGTTAATTCAGAAACAATGGTTCTGAACTTAAGGAAAGGTAACTTTGAGGGTATGAGACGTGAATTGGCCAAGATTGACTGGCAATCAATTCTAAAAGAGTTGACGGTGGATACGCAATGGAAGACATTTAAAGACTGCATGGATGAACTACAAAAATTGTTCATCCCAATTTGGCAAAAGAATAGATCAGGGAAGGTAGTGCATCCGTGGATAACAAGGGAAATCAGGGATAGTATCAAAGCAAAGCATGATGCGTACAAAGTAGCCAGAAAAAGCAGCATACCAGAGGACTGGGAGAAATTCAGAGACCAGCAGAGAAGGACAAAGGGCTTGATTAGGAAAGGAAAAATAGATTATGAAAGAAAACTGGCAGAGAACATAAAAACTGACTGCAAAAGTTTTTATAGATATGTGAAGAGAAAGAGATTAGTTAAAACAAATGTAGGTCCCTTGCAGTCAGAAACAGGTGAGTTGATCATGGGGAACAAGGATATGGCGGACCAATTGAATAACTACTTTGGTTCCGTCTTCACTAAGGAAGACATAAATAATCTGCCGGAAATAGCAGGGGACCGCAGGTCAAAGGAGTACTTGAGTGAAATCCAGGTCAGTCGGGAAGTGGTGTTGGGTAAATTGAATGGATTAAAGGCCGATAAATCCCCAGGGACAGATAGGCTGCATCCTAGAGTACTTAAGGAAGTAGCTCCGGAAATAGTGGATGCATTAGTGATAATCTTTCAAAACTCTTTAGATTCTGGAGTAGTTCCTGAGGATTGGCGGGTAGCAAACGTAACCCCTCTTTTTAAGCAGGGGGGGAGAGAGAAAACAGGGAATTACAGACCAGTTAGTCTAACATCGGTAGTGGGGAAACTGCTAGAGTCAGTTATTAAAGATGGGATAGCAGCACATTTGGAAAGTGGTGAAATCATTGGACAAAGTCAGCATGGATTTACGAAAGGTAAATCATGTCTGACGAATCTTGTGGAATTTTTCGAGGATGTAACTAGTAGCGTGGATGGGGGAGAACCAGTGGATGTGCTGTATCTGGACTTCCAGAAGGCTTTCGACAAGGTCCCACATAAGCGATTAGTATATAAACGTAAAGCATATGGCATTGGGGGTTCAGTATTGATGTGGATAGAGAACTGGCTGGCAAACAGGAAGCAAAGAGTAGGAGTTAACGGGTCGTTTTCACAATGGCAGGCAGTGACTAGTGGGGTACCGCAAGGCTCAGTGCTGGGACCCCAGCTATTTACAATATACATAAATGATCTGGATGAGGGAATTGAAGGCAATATCTCCAAGTTTGCGGATGACACTAAGCTGGGTGGCAGTGTTAGCTGTGAGGAGGATGCTAGGAGAATGCAAGGTGACTTGGATAGGCTGGGTGAGTGGGAAAATGTTTGGCAGATGCAGTATAATGTGGATAAATGTGAGGTTATCCACTTTGGTGGCAAAAATAGGAAAACCGACTACTATCGAAATGGTGGCCGATTAGGAAAAGGGGAGATGCAGCGCGACCTGGGTGTCATGGTACACCAGTCATTGAAAGTAGGCATGCAGGTGCAGCAGGCAGTGAAGAAAGCCAATGGTATGTTAGCTTTCATAGCAAAAGGATTTGAATATAGGAGCAGGGAGGTTCTACTTCAGTTGTATAGGGTCTTGGTGAGGCCACACCTGGAGTATTGCGTACAGTTCTGGTCTCCAAATCTGAGGAAGGACATTATTGCCATAGAGGGAGTGCAGCGAAGGTTCACCAGACTGATTCCTGGGATGTCAGGACTGTCTTATGAACAAAGACTGCATAGACTCGGTTTATACTCTCTAGAATTTAGGAGATTGAGAGGGGATCTTATAGAAACTTACAAGATTCTTAAGGGGTTGGACAGGCTAGATGCAGGAAGATTGTTCCCGATGTTGGGGAGGTCCAGGACAAGGGGTCACAGCTTAAGGATAAGGGGGAAATCCTTTAGGACCGAGATGAGAAGGAATTTTTTCACACAGAGAGTGGTGAGTCTCTGGAACTCTCTGCCACAGAGGGTAGTTGAGGCCAGTTCATTGGATATATTTAAGAGGGAGTTAGATGTGGCCCTTGTGGCTAAGGGGATTAGAGGGTATGGAGAGAAGGCAGGTACGGGATACTGAGTTGGATGATCAGCCATGATCATATTGAATGGCAGTGCAGGCTCGAAGGGCCGAATTGCCTACTCCTGCACCTATTTTCCATGTTTCTATGTTTCTATGAAACCAATGAGTTGTGCACAGGTGCAGGAGGCAGGCCCCGTGTAGTCATCAATGTAGCAAAGAAAGAGTTGCAGGATGTTGCCAGAGTACATCTGGAACAACGACTGTTTGGTGTAACCTACAAAAAGGTCAGCAGAGCTGGGGCCCATGCGAGTGCCCGTGGCTACACTTTTAAGTTGGAGAAAGTGGAGGGAAACAAAAGAGAAGTTATTGAGCATGAGTGTTAGTAGAGGGAAACTGAGTGTGTATCTGTTCAAGGAAGATCTGGAGGGCCTTGAAGCCTTCCTGGTGGGAGATGGCGGTGTAAAAGGTCTGGGCATCCATGGTAAAGATGAGGCGATTTAGAACCAGGAATTGAAAGTTGTTGAAGATCATATGAGGTGTCTCGGGTGCTGGTCGGATTGGACAGGATGGGAGAGGGTAGGATGAAATCAAGGTATTGGAGATGAAATCTGTGGGCAGGAGCAGGCAGAAGCAATAGGTCTGCCAGTGTAGTCCTGTTCATTGATTTTGAGAAAGAGATAGAAGCGGGCAGCATGGGGCTGGGAACGATAAGGTTGGAGACTGTGGAGGGGAGATGACCAGAGGTGATGAGATCAACAATGGGCTGGAAGATGACGGCCTGTTGTTCATCTGTGGGATCATGGTCTAGGGATAGGTGTGAGGAGGGGACTGAGAATTGGCGCCTGGCCTCAGCACAGTAAAAGTCATATCCCTTGCTGGCAGGCATGATAACCATTTTGGGATTGTGACTGAGTGAGTTGAGGGCTGTGTGTGCAGCGGAGGTGAGATTGGAGTGGATAACGGGAATGGAGAAGTCAAATCGGATGATGTTGTGCTGGCAGTTGGAGTTAGGTCATTATGTTACTGTTATACAAGACATTGGCGAGGCCACACTTGGAGTACTGAGTTCTATTTTGGTCATCCTGCTACAAGAAAGATGCCTTTCAGCTGCAAAGTGTACAGAAATGATTTATGAGAATGTTGCCAGGACTTGTGGGCTTGTGCTTCAGGAAGGGGTTTGGTAAGTGAGCGGTAAGATCATCTCTGACCCCTCTCACCCTGGCCACAAACTCTTTGAATCACTTCCCTCTGGAAGGCGACTCCGGACTGTCAAAGCTGCAACAGCCAGACATAAAAACAGCTTTTTTTCCACGAGTAATAGCTCTACTCAATAATCAAAAATCTGTAGCCTCCTTTTGCTCTGATATTTTATTTAATTCACATGTTTAATCGATAATGTTTTATTATTAATGTTTAATGTTTTATGTGTCATTCCTAACTGTCACTGTATGTCATGTTGTCACTTGCGGGCCAAGCACCAAGGCAAATTCCTTGTATGTGAATACTTGGCCAATAAACATTCATTCATTCAAGTGAGGACTTTATTCCTTGGAACACAGGGGGCTGAGGGGTTATCTTATAGAGGTGTATGCAACCATGAGGAGAATAGAAAGGGTGAATGCACAGTCTGGAGGTTAGGGGAATCAAGCACTAGGTTTGTGTAGAGGGGAAATAGTTTTGTGAGTGGTTTGTAAGAGGGGAAATATTTAATAGAAACCTGAGTGGCCACTTTATCATGCAGAGGGTTATGGGTATATGGAACAAGGTGCAAAATGAAGTAGTTAAGGCAGATACAATAACAGCATTTAAAAGAGATTTGGACAGGTACATGAATAGGAAAGGTTTAAAGGTATATCGGTTAAACTCAGGCAAATGTTTGAGTTGAGCCAAAGGACCTAGCCATCTTTCTAGGAGAAATGGAACAGCTTAAAAGTTTTCAGATATTCTTCACGGGCAATTTGAGGAGTGATTAGCAACAATTTGAGACAGACAGATGACGAACCTTAACCTCACAATTAGTTTATGCGTCTCAGGCTATATTGGATATCCAAGAACAGCTTTTGTTTGTAGTTCACACTGGCCTTATTATGCATATGCTTTAAAATCCTGATTGTCATACGATTGATCTTTGTTCAGGAAAGAGTCAACCATTTATTTCAATGCTCAAAACCAAATCCAAGTGGAAAGCAGCCATGATGGAACCAAATGTGATTCTATTGGCAGTCATCATAGAATCGGTGGTGGAGAGGATGTTTCCAATAGTGGGAGAGTCTAGGACCAGAGGACACAGCCTCAGAATAAAAGGATATATCTTTAGAATGGAGACAGTGGAATTTATTTAGCCAGATGGTGGTGAATCTGTGGAACTTATTGACCGCAGATGGTGATGGTGGCCAAATCATTGGGTATTTTTAAAGTGAAGATGATAGGTTCTTGATTAGCAAAGGCGTCAAAGGTTGCAGGGAGAAGGCAGGAGAATGGGGCTGAAAGGTAAAAACAGATCAGCCATGATCGAATGACGGAACAGCACCTCATATTCCGCTTGGGGAGTCTGCATCCTCTGGGCTTATACATTGAATTTTCTCAATTCTGTTAACCCTGGCTGTCTCCTCCCCTTCCCACCTCTCCCTCAGCCCTCGGGCCCTGACATTCCTTCTCTCTCTATCTCTCCCCCACCCAAGTCGCACTAGCTTCTCATTTTCACACTACAAACAGCTTACAATGGCCTGTTTCCTTTATCATCGATACTTTTTTGCATATCTTTTATTCATTGTTCTTTATCTCTCCACATCACCGTCTATATCTCTCGTTTTCCTGATCCCTAACCAGTCTGAAGAGGGATCTCGACCAGAAACGTCGCCTATCTCCTTCGCTCCTTAGATGCTGCTGCACCCGCTGAGTTTCTCCAGCTTTTTGTGTACCGACGGAACAGACTCGTTGGGCTGAATGACCTAATCTTATTTCTTATGGTCTTCTAAATTCATAATATAGATAGAATGGTTCAGCATGTGATTCCAGCAAGGATTGCAGATGTATGTTCTCCTTTTCATGGTAAAGTAGTGTGACTATTGTTCCAGAGTTCAGTGGCCTCTGGATAAAGATGAAATTCAATGAGCCACCCAATCTTAGATAACAGACATCATGGGTGGGAGATTGCAACCTTCACGTGGTCCACCCTGTTTCGACTAATGCATTCAACCCGACGTGCACAAACAAACAGATCAAATAGAACAAGTTGTCCTACAACTTTAGGCTGTGCACGGCATACGCAAGAAGAAGAATCAGACTTCATGAGTGATAGTATCAAAACATTGGTTAGGTTAATGAATGCCACGTACAGCAAAATATTACTTCTCTCTGCTTTGTGCCTCTGCCGCACTGTTTTCATTTGTGAATGGAGATAAAAACCTGCGCCTTCATAATAAATCTCAGCCTTGAGGTTACTCAAGGGAACAAGTTGGAGCTCCCAGCATAAACTTGCGCAGCCAACTTTCAGAAATATTTATGATTTAAAGTAAAACTGGCTATTTACAAAGCACACTAACACTTGCTGTCTGCACGCTGTCCCATCACCCATGAAAAAATCCCCAATGGAAAAGGTAGCACGGTAATGAAAGCTTCCAGAATTTTTTTACTTTGAAAAATTTACCATGAGGTAAGGCATAAGTGACAAAATTATATTTTTCTGACTCCTTTTGCCATGACATAATTGTAAATAGCACCTCATATTTCACTTGGGTAACTAACACCCCAGCGGTATGAACCTTTGCTTTCCCTCTCTCTCCATCCCCTCCCCCTTCTCAGTTCTCCCACCAGTCTTATTGCGTCTGACTACATTCTATCTCTGTCCTGCCCACTCCCCTGACATCAGTCTGAAGAAGGGTCTCGACCCGAAACGTCACCCATTCCTTCTCGCCAGAGATGCTGCCTGTCCCACTGAGTTACTCCAGCTTTTTGTGTCTACCTACGATTTAAACCAGCATCCACAGTTCTTTCCTACACAGTTATACATATTTGACAGGTTCCAGATGGTACCTTCATTGAAGGTTGGTAGTAAAGAATTTAATGTTGAGCCTTGAAGTGTTCTGCCAGTGCTGTTAAAACATTGTAAAGGACTAGACTAAGTGCGACCCGTTGTGTCCCAGCTTCACACGGGAGGGCTGGTCCCCCAATGCAATATTCCACCTCTCCAGTGGCCAGTGGGGGGGGGGGGGGGGGGGGGGGAGGGGGTTCTGGAGCGCTAGCATGGTGTTGTGGGCCGAAGGGACTAGTTTCCAGAGGGCTAGTATGGACATTGTGGGCCGGATGGATTCTTGGGCTGGCAGATCAGTCACTGAGACCACTCACACACTCACACACTCACACACACACATACACTCACAAACACACACATACACTCACACACATGCACACACACACATACACTCACACACACACATACATTCACACACACATACACATACACACACACAAACACACACACACACACACACTCACACTCACACACACAAGCACTCACAAACACACACCCACACACACACACATATACTCACAAACACGCACATACACACACACTCACACACCATATATATGGCAGTAAACAATTTTGAATACTAGCACGGCTGAGCGCGGCCTCTCCACTTTGGGGCTTCCGCAGTCAGCGGCACTTCTGCAATCAGCGTGACCTCTGCATTTACCGGAAATTACGCAATCAACATGACCTCTGCACTCACCGCACTCACAATCAGTGCGACCTGTCCACTAAGCAGAAGTCACAAAATGAGCGGGACATTTGAACCAAACACAGTCGGACATAATAAAGCATTTATTCCTTTAAACACAGTCAGACCTAATAAAGCATTTCAGTTTCAAGCACAGGGAGGGCAGCAGGCCAAACAACTCGTGTTCAGTTCACATCACAGTTCAGTTGATTCACAGCTTAGAATGAGAGTCGTGGCCTCTCCCTCGCGATGTTGCAGAGTGACTGAGTCACGTCCAGGCACCCGGGGTTTTATAGTCCTGCCCCCCCCCCCCCCCCCCCCGCCTCGCGGTGATTGACAAACGAGAGGATCTCAAGGATTTTTAAACACTCATAACTTTTTTTTTCTTCGATGGGAAAAATCCTCAGGGCCTGCTCAATGGAGGAAAACTGTGAGTAAGATGGGCAAAAATCATAGCGATATATAGTAGTGTTTTTTCTAAAACCAATATACAGCGCGGACAGGAAGTGGTCAAGATGAAACTTTTAATTATATAGATATAACATGAAACAAGGAACAGTACAGCACAGGAACAGGACTTTCAGCCCACCATGTCAGCGCTGGCCATGATAAATGAATCCCATCTGCCTGAATGTGGTCTGTATTCCTCTAGTCCCCTACCTGTTCATGTGTCTGTTTTGCTGTCCAATCTACTTCATCCTCAGGCAGCATGTTCTAGGCACCTATCACTGCGTAAAAACTGACCTTGCAAAACTATTCCCTTCTCACCTTAAACCTATGGCCTCTGCTATGTGTCGATCCCACCCCGGGAAGAAGACTCTGACTATATGCCTCTCACAATTCCATATTCTTTGTAGATTGTCCAATCTCTCCCTATGGATTATATACATCCCATTCCATGCAACATAGAAACATAGAAAATAGGTGCAGGAGTAGGCCATTCGGCCCTTCGAGCCTGCACCGCCATTCAATATGATCATGGCTGATCATCCAACTCAGTATCCTGTACCTGCCTTCTCTCCATACCCCCTGACCCCTTTAGCCACAAGGGCCACATCTAACTCCCTCTTAAATATAGCCAACGAATTGGCCTCAACTACCTTCTGTGGCAGAGAATTCCACAGATTCACCACTCTCTGTGTGAAAAATGATTTTCTCATCTCAGTCCCAAAAGGCTTCCCCCTTATCCTTAAACTGTGACCCCTTGTCCTGGACTTCCCCAACATCGGGAACAATCTTCCTGCATCTAGCCTGTCCAACCCCCTAAGAATTTTGTAAGTCTCTATGAGATCTCCCCTCAATCTTCTAAATTCCAGCGAGTACAAGCCGAGTCTATCCAGTCTTTCTTCATATGGAAGTCCTGCCATCCCAGGAATCAGTCTGGTGAACCTTCTCCGTACTCCCTCTATGGCAAGAATGTCTTTCCTCAGATTAGGAGACCAAAACTGTACGCAATACTCCAGGTGTGGTCTCACCAAGGCTCCGTACAACTGCAGTAGAACATCCCTGCTCCTATACTCAAATCCTTTTGCTATGAATGCTAACATACCATTCACTTTCTTCACTGCCTGCTGCACCTGCATGCCTACTTTCAATGACTGGTGTATCATGACACCCAGGTCTCGTTGCATCTCCCCTTTTCCTAATCGGTCACCATTCAAATAATAGTCTACTTTCCTGTTTTTGCCACCAAAGTGGATAACCTCACATTTATCCACATTATCCTGCATCTGCCATGCATTAGCCCACTCACCCAGCCTATCCAAGTCACCTTGCAGCCTCCTAGCATCCTTGTCACAGCTAACACTGCCCCCCAGCTTCGTGTCATCCGCTAACTTCGAGATGTTGCATTTAATTCCCTCGTCCAAATCATTAATATATATTGTAAATAGCTGGGGTCCCAGCACTGAGCCTTGCGGTACCCCACTATTCGCTGCCTGCCATCCTGAAAAGGACCCGTTCACTCCTACTCTTTGCTTCCTGTCTGCCAGCCAGTTCTCTATCCACATCAATACTGAACTGCCAATACCATGTGCTTTCAGTTTGTATAGTAATCTCTTGAGTGGGACCTTGTCGAAAGCCTTCTGAAAGTCCAGATATAACACATCCACTGCTTCTCCCTTATCCACTAGTTACATCCTCAAAAAATTCAATAAGATTCATCAGACACGATTTACCTTTCGTAAATCCATGCTGACTTCGTCCAATGATTTCACCACTTTCCAACATCCTGGTAATACACGTTTGCACTCTCTCCAAAGACATCACATGTTTCCAACAGCGTGGTGCCAGGCTGCGCAAAATATTCCAACTATCGCCTAACCAAACATTTATACAGCTATAACACGATTTGCCAGCTTCTACACTCAATGCCCCAATCAATACAAGCAAATATCTCTGCATTATCATCCTATCACTTATGTGCTACTTTCAGGGAGCTATGGGCTAATAACCCAAAATCCTTTTCCGTATGTCAATATTTCTAATGAGTTCTGCCACTTGCTATATACTTTCCTCTTGCATTTGAACTCACAAATTGCTCCCAGAATGTCCTGATCTTTCATTTATCAGTTCAAATTTCAAACTGATCCACTGTATCCTTTGATGCCCATCCTCATTATCCCCAACCACAAAAATATTCATGTAATCTCCAAATTTACAAATTAGACCACTTACATTTTCACCTGAATCAATAATAAATGACAAACACTGAGAACCTAGCTGTAGTAGGCTAGCTACTGTTAACATATTATATTATTTTGTCTAGATATTTCTAGCAGTATTATTTTGAACACTTGGGGGCAGGTATTTAATGCATAGAAGGATGTTACATATGTCATATTGGACAGGGAGTGACCAGATCAGACCAGGCACTGAAGGTGGAGAGAACACGGTTCTCACCAGATGGTAAGAACAGAAATATACAACTTATATGAGAATAAGGAGAACCTGGTACGTTCATCTCTTTGTTTGTACAACTACTTCAATAAAGAATCAATTAAACATGAAATAATGACTGGAAGATCTGTAATCTGCGTAAGATCACTCCTGTATAGTAATGGCAACGGAAAGTTGGACATTGGAAAAGGAACAAAATTGCCATTGCACTAGCGCTTACCTGAGCAAACCTCAGCCGTGACCTTCCAAAATATAGTCTTCATGTTAGGGAAGCAACCACAAGCCTCAATGAGTATACGGACACTGTATCATCATATGTCAGCTTTTGCTTGGACAGTTGCATTCCAACTAGGACCCGGACATGGTTCAACAACGACAAGCCCTGGTTCACTGCAGAACTCCGACAGCTCTGACAGTCTAAAGAGGAAGCCTACAGGAGCGGGGATGCAGACATCTATAGGCAGGCCAAGTACAAGCTGAGAAGAGGAATCAGAGCTGCCAAGGAAATGTACTCTGAAAAGCAAGTTTTTAGCTAGTGACTCTTTTTCAGTTTGGAAGGGCTTGCAAGAAATTCCCAGCTACAAGAGGAAAGGCCCCGCTCTTTGGACAATCGTCAGCTGACCAATGACCTGAATGAGTTTTACTGCAGGTTTGAAAAACAGAAACGTAACCTTGGTACCCCCCCTCCCCCCCCCCCCCCCCCCCCTCCCCAACCAACACAGCCAGACCCCAATCTACAATGAATGGGCCCTGCACCCTCTCCTTCCCATTCATCACTTCACACCTACTTAAGGCAAGACTCCAGTATGAAAAGACTGGACCGTTTCCCACCGCAACCAACACTTCACACCCACTCACAGCCTGAACTCAGTCTGCAAAGACTGGGCCCTTCTACACCCACCCCCCTCCAATTACCACTTCACATCCAATCACCCACACCCCCTCTGTGCTGCACAACATCACTTATCCAATATCAACAATACAAATAGAGGAGGTGGCTTTTCAGAAAACAAAAAAGCCGGAAATCTCCAGGACCTGACAATGTTTCCCCCTCTACTCTTAAACTCTATGCCAAACAGCTGGCACCAGTCTTTACAGACATTTTCAACCAGTCCCTGCAAACATGTACTGTCCCTGCCTGCTTCAAAGTCTCCACTGTTGTCCCTGTACCCAAAAAGGCAAGGTTTACTTGTCTTAAAGACTACAGGCCTGATTTTAGCACTGCATTCAACACCATTGTGCCAGAGCTACTACACTCCAAACTTTCCGAGCTGACTGTGCCTGAACCTCTCTGTCGGTGGATCACCAGCTTCCTGACAGACAGGAAGCAGCATGTGAGGCTGGGAAAGCATATCTCGGACCCGCAAACCCTCAGCATAGGAGCACCGCAAGGCTGCGTACGCTCTCCTCTCCTCTACTCTCGCTACACCAACCACTGCACCTACACAGACTCCTCTATCAACCTTCTCAAGTTTGCAGATGACACAACCCTGATTGGACTGATCCAGGATGGGGAGGAATCTGCCTACAGACAGGAATTGTCACAGCTGGCGTCCTGGTGCCGTCGCAACAACCTAGAGCTCAATGATCTTAAGACAGTGGAATTGATTGTAGAATTTAGGAGAGCTCCCCCTCCCCTCACCCCACTCACCATCAACCATCACCATCAACACCACAGTTACATCTGTGGAGTCTTTTAAGTTCCTGGGAACCATCATCTCCAAGGACCTTAAATGGGGGGCTACCATCGACTCCACAGTCAAAAAGGCACAACAGAAGATGTATTTCCTACGACAGCTGAGGAAGCACAATCTGCCACAGGCAATGATGGTCCAATTCTACACGGCCATCGTAGAGTCTGTCCTCACCTTCTCCATCATGATCTGGTTTGGCTCAGCCACCAAGCACAACACCTGGAGGCTGCAGCAAATCGTCCGATCAGCAGAGAAGGTTATTGTCTGCAACCTTCCCTCCATTGATGAACTGTACACTGCAAGGGCCAGGAAGCGAGCGGGCAAGATTATCTCTGACCCCTCTCACCTTGGCCACAAACTCTTTGAATCACTTCCCTCTGGAAGGCGACGCCGGACTGTCATAGCTGCCACAGCCAGACATAAAAACAGTTTTTATCCACGAGTAGTTGCTCTACTCAACAGCCAAAAATCTGTAGCCTTCCTTTGATCTGGTATTTTGTTGGTTCACATGCTTGATCAATGGTGTGTTATCATTAATGTTTTATTATTATTAATGTTTAGTGTTTTCCGGGTCTTTCGTAACTGTCACTGTATGTCATGTTGTTACTTATGGGCAGAGCAACAAGGCAGATTCCTTGTATGTGAATACTTATCCAATAAACGTATTTACTTACTTACTTACTAATCCTTGTGAAATACCATTGGACACAATTGGAAAGAGCGTTCCTGTCACGGCTGTTTCCACCAATCTTTCCACCATCCAAACAAACCAAGTATCTTGGCATCAAATTGCAGAATGATCTACGTTGGAATGGTCAGACTCATCATGTAACAGTGAAAGCAACAGGTGTCCTAAACTTCTTGAGGCGCAACTTCCATCATTGTTCAGCTTCTGTCAAGGAGAAGCTGTATTTCACCCTCGTTAGACCTCTTCTGGACTACGCAGTTGCAGCTTGGGACCCATACACAGATAAAAACATTTCATCCATCGAACGTGTCCAAAGACAGGCCGCTCGCTTTGTTACTAACACCTACGAGAGAGAAGCGAGTGTCACCAAACTTCTGAATTCTCTGGGCTGGAACCCTCTTCAAGACAGACGTGAAGCTCACCGTTTGACCTGTTTTTACACAATTTTAAATGGTCAGCTAGACATAGATCACAAGACCTACACCAACCCCAAACCAATTAGGAGCAGACGAGGGCATCCGATCCAATTTGTGCTCCCAGCCTCAAAGACAGATGTGTACAGCAATTCGTTCTTTCCACGCACTATTAAAGCATGGAATAATCTCCACCAAGCCACGGTTGCCCAGCCAGATGCAACTAAATTTAAAGTGGCACTTTCTTCCCAATAACCCTCTCTGGCTAAACCCCTCCCTTCACCACCTCCAGTTTAAATGTCAGTTGGAATATTTTGGAGGACCAAGTAACCAAGTAACCAAGAACCAAGAATCACGCACAAGATGCACAAGAAGCTACAAGATAGACACCATTGTATGCAGATGCCGAGAAGTGTGTTCAGCTCTGGCTGAACAACTTCTAATCTTGTGTCTGGACTCGATAAGAAGATTGGACACAGACTTTTAGTCAGAAAATCACTCCCCTACCATGGAACCCTGTCTTCTATAACCACGCCAGTTTTGGATTGAATTTAGCAGTTTACCATGGATTGTAATGTGACTTTATGGGACCATCCTATCGTGACGCACCTTGTTAAATGCATAGATGTAAAATATAAACAGCTGAACATTTACACTGGACTCCCACTCACAGAAACGGAAGAAAATTAATTTCAGGACCAGCATCTTGCACTTAGAGGCTTAAACTTACACAAGCTTTTAGTTGTTCACCCATCCACAAATTTCTTACATTCTCATTGGTTATATATTATTTTAAATGATCACATGCAAGACTTTTACCTTTATTGGAACAGCCTAGTATGAAAAGAGAGTGATGGTGATAAGAAGGGTCCCCAGAAGACATTAGTAATCGGTTTAACGCTTCTAAAAGGGAGTGGTCAGGTTAGCGGATTCTGGTTCTGGCAGAAATGGCAGCAAGGTGGCACAGCGGTAGAGTTGCTGCCTTACAGCGCTTGCGCCGCCGGAGACCTGGGTTCGATCCCGACTACGGGTGCGGTCTGTACGGAGTTTGAACGTTCTCCCCGTGACCGCGTGGGTTTTCTCCGAGATCTTCGGTTTCCTCCCACACTCCAAAGACATGCAGGTTTGTAGGTTACTTGGCTTGGTATAAGTGTAAATGTTCCCTAGTGTGTGTCGGACAGTGTTAGTGTGCGGGGATCACTGGTTGGTGGGAACTCGGTGGGCCAAACGGCCTGTTACTGCGCTGTATCTCTAAACTAAACTAAAAATAAATGCATTAGGCCCAAATCTGTCCAAGCCCATGCAATGAACTGCCTTTGATTTTCAGCACCAACTTCTCAGAAATTAACCCATATATCTAGTCCTCTAGAACATGTGCACTCAGGGGCGGGAGATGAATCCTTCCAAAGTACAGAGATCGTCAAACTGTTCAGTTTCTGGACATTCAGTGAGTTAAAGGAAATCGCATAATACCAGAAAAAACCAAGGACAAAATCCTTAATATAGCGACACCCACGAGTCAGCAGGAGGCTCAGCGATTTGTCGGGCTGCTCGACTACCAGAGCACGTATCATTTTTGACAACCCTGAAAACTCTTGCATTACAACTGTTGGTTCACAAAAGGACTCAAAATGCCCTACTCCCGTCCACGTGCGGCACAGTAGCAGGCAGCACTGCTACCTCAGCGCTCCAGTGACCCTGACCTTTGGTGCTATCTCTGTGGTGTTTGCATGCTCTCCTTCTGACTGCAGGGCGTTTTGCCTGGTTGCTGAGGTTTCCTCCCAAGTTTCATTCTACCATGTTGAGGATGGTAGGCTGGCCACTGTCAATTTTGCCAGTGTGAAAGAGTGGCAGGCAAATTAAAGGGAAGATGATGGAAATGTGAAAGACAATAAATAGGTGGTGGGGGAAAAAAAGTGGTGGAATGAAATTGATAGGACAGCTCTGAGAATCAGTATGGATTCAATGGGCCAAATGGCCTTCTATGCCAAAAAACAAGAAAAAATAGCGCAATGATGAAATGTCATAGAATATTACCTGTTATGTTGGGATGATTGGGAGGAAATAATATCTGCAATTAGATCTAATGAAAAATAAATCTAATTGGACTGAGCACTGAGCAAACATTATGGCTTCAAACACATCCTCTCCAATTAACCCAGAGAGCTGGCTTTGCTCCCGAGGAAATATCTGGATGTCTGATGTCCAACCACAATATCTTTTTAAAAGGGTGAAATATTTTTGATGAGCTTATGTTTGAGCTGCTGTCAGGTCACGCTGACTACTCACTTCTGATCAGAAAAATCAATTTAACAAAAGGTGTTTTTCAAACGGTTTGCACAGGAGAGCATCAGCTCCACATTGTGTTGAAATTAGATTCATTTGTTGCAACACCATTATGCAGTTGTTTTCAGATCTTTCATTTGGTCAACCTTATCCTCGAATATTATCGCTATTTCTTAGTTTATCACCTTTAAGTGGCAGGCAGGCTGGCTTTAAGAACAATTGGCTGCTGCTCATTGGAACTGAATATGTAAAAATAGTACATTTCTTATGTTAATTGGTGAATTGATCTTGTTAGGGGATATAGAGATACATGATTAAATTAAGGGGTTGGACAAGCTAGATGCAGGAAGATTGTTCCCGATGTTGGGGGAGTCCAGAACAAGGGGTCACAGTCTAAGGATAAGGGGGAATTCCTTTAGGACCGAGATGAGGAAAACATTCTTTACACCGAGAGTGGTGAGTCTCTGGAATTCTCTGCCACAGAAGGTCGTTGAGGCCAGTTCATTGGCTATATTCAAGAGGGAGTTAGATGTGGCCCTTGTGGCTAAAGGGACCAGGGGGTATGGAGAGAAGGCAGGTACGGGATACTGAGTTGGATGATCAGCCATGATAATTTTGAATGGCGGTGCAGGCTCGAAGGACTGAATGGCCTACTCCTGCACCTATTTGTCTATGTTGCTATGTGATATTTTGTAGCCATTCTCCTGTATCATTCAAATATAGCATGCTCTGACAAACATATTTCTTGGAAGGAACTAAAGTTCCACGACAATTATATAATTGCAGGAAACTGTCTGATTGTTTACAGACTTTCAATACGTCATGTACTCTGCATTGACATTAATAATCAATATTTCATTAATAAATTAAAATTGATATTAGGCAAAGTGAAATCATACATATTATGCAATGCCAAGTTTACAATTAAAACAAAAAAATATTGCTCAGCAACATAGCATTTTCCATAAAAGGTTAAGGTTTAAATAATAGATTCGGGCACCAAAGCTGCCTATCAAAAAGATAAAAGGGTAAAAAAAAGACCTGTTTTTATAGCATCCTTTCCAAAGCCACTTGTTGCCATTTAATGATTGGTGTGTAGGAAGGAACTGCAGATGCTGGTTTACACCGGAAATCGACACAAAATGCTGGAGTAACTCAGCGGGACAGGGAAAAAGAATGGGTGACGTTTCGGGTCAAGACCGTTCTTCAGACAGGCCTGAAGAAGGGTCTCGACCCGATACGTCACCTATTCCTTCTCTCCAGAGAAGCTGCCTGTCCCATTGAGTTACTCCAACATTTTGTGTCTATCTTGCATTTCATGATTGGAATGTTTTTTTTCTAGAAATATTTCTCTGCAATATTGTATTGTAATATTGCCAATTTTCTAACAACTAACTCCTGGTAATAATAACCAGACAACCCAATTTTGTGACGCTGATTGAGCATAAATATTATAAGGAACACTTGGTTTAACCAGTCTCTTTTTGATATCGAGCTGCTGAATCTTCGCTGCACACCTGAGTGGGCACTAGGAGCCTCTAGTTAATATCTCATCCGAAAGGGAGCATGCACTTCCCTTATTACTAGACTGTCAAAAAAGAATTAGAACTGGAATGAGGCCTTTTCATTGCAAAGAAAATGACTTAGAATGCATAAACCAGTTGGAAATACTGAAAATGAAGGCTGCAAAAGGAACAGGATAAACAAAGACAAATATGAAAGAGGAATTGCAGAATTAGAACAAGCAAATATTTGCTAATGGCTGTTTCTGAGTACAGTTTTGTATGATTTATGCACATAACCACTAAGAGGTAATTATTGTTATTATTGCACTATTATTGCTTGTTTTCTGTGTGTACGTACCTGTGTGTGTGCGCATGCATGTATATATATCTTATACATATGATCTATATATATTTGTATTTGTGAGTGTGTGTATATACACACATGCTGAACATTTTTGTTTCCTTTTCTTTCTCTCTCATTTATTATATTGTTTACAGTGTACTATGTTTACATATGCTGTTGTGTTGTAGCAAGTATTTTAATTCCTTGTTCTATCTGGGACACATGACAATAAAACACTCTTGACCCGTGAATCTTGAAGTCTGATGGTGGGATTTCTACTGCCATGAATGCACATTGAGAATTTAGGTATAAAGACACCACTATGTTGCATGCATTGTACTTATGGGAGAAACGCTATGGGTTATGTGCCAAACCTTCTAATAAAACATTTCCATCGGACCAAACTCCCAGCATAATATAAATAAGCAAATTACCTCGCAGGCTAAGTGACTAAAAATAATCACCATTATAGCCTTGGGGTACCAAAAAAATGCACAGAAATATTATTGCTCAACCAGAAGATGCTGCACCAGACTGGGGAAATCAACTACAGCAACTGGACATGGAACTTCATTGCAGGATTTCTTAGAAAAGCAAGCAAGCATAGACGCTGAGTGGAGTTGAATGCCTTGAACTGCAATAAGCTAGCTCAGGTTCAGGATACTGATCCCACGTTAATGTTTCGAAACAGTTCGCACAACATGGGGGCACCAATAGCACATCACCTCTGTTAGATACATAACAATGAGGAAGGGTTTTTGATTACACAATGAAGCTCTGAACAGCAGAAATGCATAAAGGATTCCAATAAACAGTCCGGACTTATTGCTAATAATTTATTGAAGCTAACTCCCCACATTCCATTTGCAGCACATTAGGGAATGAAACCTGAACTTTTATGAGGCTTCTTAGTATCCATCCATATTTTCTTCAGGTGACCAATCAATCCCAGGACAATAGTCATGAAACATGCCATTCAGGTTCCTTCTATGATTACCCTGCCAGACTCCTCCAAAATCCAGGAAAACAGACAAATCCATCAGTGGCAACGGCTCCAAGGATATGGATAAATGTTCCATGTAAATTGACCAATGTAAATTTATAAACTGTAAATGACTTCCAGACTCAGTATACGATTCAAACACATCTTTAATCAGCACTAAAACTTAACAGCATGAAGGATGGTAATTATTAACAGCATCAACACCTCCTGGCTGCCCCCACTGTTGGTGCAGAGCAATAGCATAAGTATCAGTATTACAGTGGGGTCTACTAACATGGCCCGAGTGCGTGCGGACCAAACCCTCCCCTCCCTCACTTGAAAGATGAGACGGAGAGCCTGGAGGCGAGAATGACGTCATGGAGGCCTGTGGTGACCGAAGGGGGAAATATGCGGTGAGAGAGGCCCCGTGGTTAGTGGAGACCACAGGACGTGGAGGGGTGCAAGGCATGCGGGGACGGGTGGGAGACATTGCAAAAGGCGCCTGGAACTGGAGCGGTGGAGCATAGGGACAAGCAGGCGGTGGTCAAGGCTCCCTCACAGCAAGCAGGTGTTGTCGACTTCTCCGGTACACCGCTCCCTCACAGTCTACCAGGTAATACAGTGACTCGTCAGTCGGGTTGACCACAGTGCCCAGACGGGAATGGC
This sequence comes from Raja brachyura, assembly GCA_963514005.1. The sequence continues at coordinate 38,110,705 of OY740801.1, forward strand.
CAGTTGAAGTTCGTAGATGGACCACCTGACCCGGAAGTAAAGGCCTGAGTGGTCTGCTGGAACTATCGTAGGACCGTTTCTGAATATCGTGCTTCTCTTGTAGACGTTTCTGGATAATGGCAGGTTTCAGCACCTGAGGAACCAGTTGCTGTTGTGCGATGGGTACCGGAGGCCTCGTCAATCTCTACATCAGTCGCTGTGCTGGCGATCCCAGGGTTCCATCCCTGGCAACATTTCTGAGATTCAGGATATCGAGATAAACGTATGACTTTGAAATCTGTGCTCGCTCCAGCAAGTGTTTGGCGCTTCTGACAGCGCGTTCAGCGAGTCCATTACTCTGTGGATACTCGGGACTGCTCGTGATGTGCTGGAAGTTCCATCGGTCTGCGAAAAGCTTGAACATGTGGCTGGTGAACTGCCGACCATTGTCGGTTCTCAGGCTGACGGGAGCGCCAAAGGTAGAGAAGTGTCTTTTCAGCTTCTGGATGACCATCTCCGATGTGAGGGAGGTCAGTTGGTCTAGTTCAAACCAATTAGAAAAGGGGTCGACTAGAACGAGGTAGTGCTTCCCGCACCATTCGAAAATGTCCGCCGCCAGCGATGTCAGGGCAGAGCTGGTGGAGGTTGTTGCAGAAGGGCCTGCCGCTGCTGATGAGGCGCAAGGCTGTTGCAAGCGGGGCTGGAGGCTACGCGGTCCCGGATGTAGCTGGCCATTCCCGGCCAGTAGAACAGGCTACGGGCGCGTGCCAGTGTGACGTCGGCTCCTGGGTGACCGCTGTGTGCCTCTTTGAAGTATACGTCTTGTAGCGACGAGGGTATCACCACCTTGTGACCCTTGACGCCAACCCCATCCTGAACTACCAGTTCATCACGATCCAGGAAGAAAGGCTGCACCTCTGTGGGCGTGTTGGATTGTCTGTCTGGCCAGCCTGTTTTGATGATGGAGGAGAGGATTTGAAGCGTATCGTCTGTGGCGGTGTGCGCAGCCAGGGCGCGCAGTTGCTTGTTGGAGACGAAATCGACACCGAGGACCGTGAATTTTCCTGTTGTTCGCAGGATGCCCGAGGTGCACGGGAGAGAGTGTCAGCGACGTGCATGTCCTTACCCTTAGTGTAGGTAATAGAGACATCGTACCGCTGCAGCTGCATCATCATACGCTGCAAACGAGCTGGCGCGGCGTGGATTGGCTTGTTCAGGATTGTCACCAGTGGTTGGTGGTCCATCTCAACCGTGAAGGTGTTGCCAAAGATGAAGTCGTGGAATTTGGAGCAAGCAAAAACGACGGCCAACAGTTCCTTTTCGGTTTGCGCGTAGTGCTGCTCCGTGTCGGTCATGGTGCGAGAGGCATACGAGACAGGTAGTAGAGTGCCCTCGGCAGATGGTTGCCCTCAGGCTGCGCCGAGCCCGAATTTCGAAGCATCGCAGGTGATCGTCACCGGACGTTTCAGGTCGAAAAACATTAGAGTCGGTGCACTGGTCAGTTTGGACTTTAAGTTATCGAAAGCAATCTGATGTTGCTGGAACCATGACCATGCTGTGTCCTTTTTTGTCAGCTCCCGCCGTGTGGAGCTTAGTTCGCTGAGGTTCGATATGAACTTGCCGAGATAGTTTACCATGCCCAGAAAATGTTGCAGGCCTTTCACGTCTGTGGGGGCAGGCATTTCTGTGATGGCAGTAGCCTTCTTCGGATCGGGTTTGAGACCTTTAGGAGTGAAGATGTGGCCGACGTAGGAAACCTCTGGAACCCGGAACTTGGATTAAGCTTGAGGTTGATCTTGCGTGCCCGATCCAAGATGAGCCTGAGATTGTGGTCGTGCTCCATTGCATCTTTGCCATACACTAGGATATCGTCGAAAATGATGGCACAAGGTAGGTCCTCGAATAATAGCTCCATAGTTCTTTGGAAGACTTCACTGGCAGAGTTGATTCCGAATGGCATTCTCAGAAACTTGTATCTGCCGAATGAGGTGGCAAATGTGGTGAGGATTGATGACTCCTTGTCCAGCGGTATCTGCCAGAAAGAGTTCTTTGCATTGAGGACAGACAATAAGGTGGCCATTCCGACCTTTGCTGCAACATCCTCGACAGTCTTCAATTCTGGTCTCCAATTGGAGGCGTGGGTTCGTATCCCACTGCTGACACCATGTAAATGACTTCCAGACTCAGTATACAATTCAAACACATCTTTAATCAGCACTAAAACTTAACAGCATGAAGGATGGTTAGTTATCAACACATCCTGGCTGCCCCCACTGTTGGTGCAGAGCAATAGTATTAGTATCAGTATTACAGTGGGGTGGAGTTAGAGATGCTGGCTGGTGTGTGATTGGTTAACATGCAACATCAATCTACCTAAACCATCACAGCAATACCCCCAGTCAAGATGGTGGACATGGGTCCACAGTTTTCATGAATAGAGATTTTGGAAATAATGCATACGTTTAGTGTTTTAGTTTAGTTTAGTTTAGAGAAACAGCGCGGAAACAGGACCTTCAGCACACCGAGTCCGTGCACACTAGGGACAATTTACACATACACCAAGCCAATTAACCTACAAACCTGTACGCCTTTGGAGTGTGGAAGGAAACTGAAGATCTCAGAGAAAACCCACACGATCACGGGGAGAACGTACAAACTCCATACAGACAGCGCCTGCAGTCGGGATGGAACCTGGGAACGCAGTAGGTGCAAGCGCTGCGAGGCAGCAACTCTACCCCTGTACCACCAGTAACGTATAAAGTAGATTAAATTATTTATTTATTGATTGCCATCTGGGCATTGCTAAAAAGACTATAATTTGTTGTCCATCCTTAAATGCCTATAAAAGCTGGTGGTATAGATCTAGCAACAGGAAACAGTGATATATTTCTAAATCAACTGGTGTATGACTGAGGGAATATTCAAGGGTTGGCATTGCCATGCTCCTCTTGTCCATTTTGGTTGTAGATTGCGGGATAGGAACATGCTGTCAAACAGTTACATTTGTGTATTTTTGCAGATGGAAAGCTAATCTGAACAAGAAACAGATATGAGGAGCTCAGCTGGTCAAACAACATCTGTGGAGAGTGAAGCCAGTTAATGCTTTGGATCAGGGACGCTTCCTTAGAAATCAGTCCTGACAAAGAGTCCCTGACCCAATATGAATTGATTTCTCTTTCCACAGATACTGCTTGAATGGCTGAGGTCTTCCAGTATTCTTGGTATGATATTTTGTGGGTGAAAGACCCTGCAGCCACTTTGCACCGGTGGTGGAAAGAACAAATGTTTAGAGTAGTGAATGAGATACCAATCAAACTGCTTGCTTTGTCTTGGATGGTGTCAATCTTTTTTAAATTTTATTGGGGCTGCACCACTTTCCATCGCTTTCCTGGCTTGTGCCTTGGTGGAGGGCCTTGATGTTAAGAATCAAATCACTTGCTGCAGGATATCAAATCTATGACCTACACTTGTTGACACAGTACTTATGGACATTACCCTCAGGGTACCAATGACTGGGAAATTGATGATGGTCATGTCACTAAATGTCAAGGGTAGGTAGATAAACTCTCTCTTGTTGGAGATAGTCTTTGGCTTTTCTGTAGTGTGAATGTTACATGCCACTTATAAGCCTGTGCCTGAAAGACATTGAAATAGAAAGGGGAGGTCTGCTTCTTTTACTGAGCTTTTACTGGGGTGGAAGATTTCAACCTTCACGTGGTCCGCCCTGTTTTGACGAATGCAATCAACCCGGCGTGCACAATCAAATAAGATCAAATAGAACGAGTTGTCCTACAACTTTAGGCTGGTGCACGCCATTCGCAAGAAGAAGAAGCTTTTACAAAAGGAATCCCCAGTAAACATCAGTACTTTGGACCTTCTGATGAAGGGAGGTCATTGATGAAGCAATCGAAGATGACTGGGCTACCCTGAAGAATTCAGGTGGCAAAGTCTTAGAGACTAGACCTCTAACCGCAACAGCCAGTTTCCTACCATGCCATTTTCATGTTTTCCACTTCATAGTAGTGGTATCAAAAAGAAGAAGGCATGGGTTCAGGATGAGATGACATTTTAAAGGAGATTTGAGGAGTAAGTGCTGTGTTTTTATACAGAGTTGTTGATATCTGGACCCTCTGTCAGAGGAGGTGGTGGAATCAAATGGAATCACTACTTTTGAGAGATACTTAGATAAGCACATGAATAGGCAATGCATAGAAGGACATGGATCCAACTGGATTCATGCAAATGGATTCCGATTGGGTTGAGCAGTCTGTACAAAGGACCCCAAAGTATTTTGGCCGCTTTCTCATAAGCTTTCCCTGTGTCTGCTACAATACTACTTTGTTTGCTGTGGAATTCTCTGCCACAGAAGGCAGCGGAGGCCAATTCATTGGATGTATTCAAGAAAGAGTTAGATACAGCTCTTAGGGCTAATGGAATTAAGGGATATGGGGAGAAAGCAGGAACGGGGTACTGATTTTGGATGATCAGCCATGATCATATTGAATGGCGGTGCTGGCTCAATGGTCCAATGGCCTGCTCCTGCACCCATTTTATATGTTTCTATTTTTAAACCACAATTCTTTACCCTGAAGTTCAGGAGCTGCTGACTGTCTTTAAGTAGCATTAGAGACTGGATATCCAGTGTCAACTAGTGTGTAGCTAATGGTAGAGTTGGCTGTGTGCCTCAGTCAGGGAAGCAGCTGGGAAATGGCATGCAGTGGAGTGCTGTGCCATTACCCCATATAACCATTTTTGAGCGATTTTGAATTCCTAATATAAAAACTCACAGATATAGAATTTTAATTATCAAGATGTCACGTTTTGTGCGTGACAACATAAGGAAGAGACCTGAGCACTACTTATAGCCACTGAAGCAATTTCTTACAAATGCTAAGCTAAACAGCTTCCACAGTCCACTATAGATTTATTAAGAGTGGCAAAGTTACAATTCATGCAACTTTCAGATCTTGTACTCTCAGATCTTGAGCATGGCCTATGGAAAAGAAACAAATAAAAATCTATTTCTACTTAAGTGGCTTATTATTAGAATGTTTTATAAGGAGTATAGAGACCAAAGAAGAGATAGATTCTATGCATTCAAAAAATAATAAATATCGATCCAGAGTTAATTAAATCAAACCCTTCCTGACAGTTACATGAAAAGTCTACATGGCAGCACGATGCTTGTTTACAGGAGGAGTTTTTAACGAGATTTTTTTGAGAACCCATCAACATTAAGTAATCAATTCAAGATGGGTTAATTGGACAAGTAATGCATGATCTGAAAGAGCAGGGTGATTTGCAACACAATATCATAAGTTTTAATTACTTCCTGTGCCCTGCATTATCAATGTCTTAAGATAACGTGACACCAAAGCAAATAAAAGATCAATTAATCATTTAAATATCCATTTTGCTTTGTGACTATGTGACAAATTGTGGGACTACTTAGTGTTAAAATTCATTGCTGCAGTTATTGTTTCATACATGCTTAAATCTTTACTACACGAACATTGGCACAAGAGTACAATAGTATTAAACCACGAAACATGTGTTTTCATACAATAGTATAAAACACATGAACCCAAATATTGAAAATAGGAAATAAGACTATTACAAGGTTTTTAATATTCTACAGATGATTATGAGGAACTATTCTTATCAACTACTTTGGTACGAGAATGACAACCAAAAGACTGAAATATGCCTTAGCCCGCATTTAGCATAAAATGCCATCTTGATAAAGAAAAAAGCCTGAGTTGGGAAAAGCCGCCCAGAGGTTTGCGACATTTATTTAAAATTCCTGTTATTTTTGAGAGGCTGCGTGATCTTTTGTTTGACTAGTGCTTCAATTAATACCCGTCTCAAAAGCCTCCAACTGTTTGCGATAAAAACAATGTCATTTTCAACCACTATTAAAAAGACATACGTAAAGGGACACTCCACATTTTAAAACTGTTCCTAGAGCTACAAAGATAACTACAAATTACAGCAGCATATTTCTTTGAGTGAGTGTTTTATTTGCCTATTGAAATTTTTGTTCTCTTCCAAATTTTTTTAATTAAATCTGTTTGCATTATACAATCAAGCAGAGCGTTCTAAATCACTACATTTTGAGATGTAAAAACATTGTTTCAGCACAGCGCCCTCTGGATCTCTTGCCAAGCACCTTAAATCTAATTTCTTATTGCCCCCTGACTAGTTTTGTAACACACAATGAATAATAAGAGGCAGACCAAATATAAATATTACAGGGCTATGTATAACTGCTAGGGCAGTTTGAGATCGAGAAGGAGGCGGTGCAGAGGCTCTTTAAGAACATCAAGGTGGATAAGTCGTCAGGGCCTGATGGGATCTATCTGAGCTTATTGAGGGAGGCAAGAGAGCACATTGCGGGAGCCATGATGAGGATCTTTGTGTCCTCATTCGCCAGAGGTAAGGTCCAGGAGGACTGGAGAGTGGCCAATGTTGCTCCTTTGTTTAAAAAAGGAAGTAGAGAAAATCCAGGGAACTATGAGCCCCATGTCAGTGGTAGGGGACCTATTGGGGAGAACTCTTCGAGATAGGATTTACAGCCACTTGGAAGAGTATGGGTTAATCATGGATATCCAGCAAGGTTTTATATGTGGCAGGTCATGTCTCACCAACTTGAATGAGTTTTTTGAGGAGGTGACAAAGGAGATTGATGAAGGTAGGGCGATGGGTGTTGTACACTTGTGATTTTGGAAAGGTTTTTGATAAGGTCCCTCATGCTTGGCTGATCCAGAAGATTAAGATGCATAAGATTCACAATGTGGGTGACAATAGCGGGTGGCTTTAACTTCCCAAATAGAGACTGGGACTTAATATGGACACAAAATGCTGGGAGTAACTCAGCAGGTCAAGCAGCATCTCCGGTGAAAATGGATAGTTGACATCTCGGGTCAGGACCGCTCTTCAGACTGATTGTGTGGGATGAATTGGAAACACGAAAAGACCAGGTAAATCAGGGCCAGCAACAGACGACCTCAGGCAGGGAGGTTCCCTGATAGACCAATTATTGGCTAGGGATGGTGTGATCCCAAGAGGAATATGTGGTTGCTAACTGTGGGGGGGGGGAGGAAAGTAGAGGAAAGGTAAGGAGAAGGGGAGTGTTTGCTGAAGTTACCTAAAATCAGATAATTCAATGTTCATGCCACTGGGTTGTAAGCTACCTAAGGATAATATGGTGTGCTGTTCCTCCAATTTGCTTGTCCCAGCAATGGAGGAGGCCTGGGACAGAAATTTCAGTGTGGGAATGGGAGTTAAAATGCTTAGCAATTTGGAGATCCAGTAGGCCTTGGTGGACCAGGCATAGATGTTCAGCCGAAACAGTCGCTGAGTCTACGCTTTGTCTCCCCGATGTACAGGCCAGATCGGGGACATCGGATGCAGCAGATGAGGTTAAGGGAGGTGAACCTCTGTCTCACCTGGAAGGACTGTCAGGAGTCGAGGGCGGAGGTAAAAGGTCAGGTGGTGCATTTATTTCCTGCGGTTGTGGGGGAAGGTACTTAGGGATTGGGTGGTTTTGGTCGGAAGTGTTGAGTGAACCAAGGAGATGCATCGGGAGTGGTCACTGCAGAAAGCAGAAAAGTATGGCGATGGGAAGATGTGGTTAGTGGTGAGATCACGTTGGAGGTGACGGAAACGTCAGTGGATGATGTGTTGGATGCAGTGACTGGCGGGGTAAAAGATGAGGACCAGGGGATCTCTGTCTGTCTTGTGTCAGGGGGTAGAGGGGAGTAAGAGCAGAACTACGGGGCACAGATGAGACGTGTGTGAGGGTCCTATCTATGACTGAAGGGGGAAAACCATGTCCACTAAAGAATTAGGACATTGTCGGATATCTTTGTATGAATTGAAGTTTTTGTGGAGGTGACGAAGGAGATTGATGAAGGTAGGACAGTGGATGTTGTATCCATGGATTGTAGTAAAGGGCCTGTCCCACTTAGGCGACTCTTCAGGCGACTGCCAGGGACTAGTTTTAATGGAATTCACCTATGACAGCTGCGACAACCTACGACAGCAAAAATTGGCGCCACTGTCGCCAAAAATATTTCAACATGTTGAAAATTTTGCAGCAGTCGCCTGTAGTCGCCCTAAAAATTGCTTAAGTGGGACAGGCCCATTAGCCTTTTGATAAGATATTTTATGGTAGGCTATTCCAGAAGATTAAGATATACAGGATTCACGTCCACCTGGGGGGAGAGGGGAGCAAGAGGAGATCTATGGGACACAGAGGAGACATGCGTGAGGGGTCCCTCTATGATAGAAACTACTTTTACTATTAACCGGACACCTCCCAGTTATCTGCACTGCACGTTCTCCCACCCTGCATCTTGCAAAGACTCTGTACCCTAATCTCAATTCCTCAGTCTCCATCGCATCTGCTCCAAGTCGAGACTGCATCTGAGATGTCCTCTTTCATCAGTAATCGTGGTTTCACCCTTCTGTCATAGATGCATTCCTCATTGAATTCTCCAATTGTATGTAACGTCCAACAACCCCCCCCCCCCCATCCTTATTCTCCCCCCTCCCCCCCCCCCTCTCTCCCCTGTGCCCCATCTGGACTCCCACCGATATCTCCTTTCCACCCCCTGCTGCCTTCATCCTTCTGGCTTCACAATCCGCAACTCTTCAAATCTGTACCACAACTTGAAGAAGGGTCTTGACCCAAAACGCCACCTATCCATGTTCTCCAGGGATGCTGCCTGACCCACTGAGTTACCCCTGCACTTTGCGTCCATTTGTATATGAACCGGCATCTGTAGTTCTTTGTCTCTACCTCTGGCTTTTGTTCCATCCATATGCCTATCAACCTCCCCCCTTGCCTATGTCCTGCTGCCTCGTCCCTTTTCCAGCTTTCTTCGTCCCCCACAAAAATCAGTTTGAGGAAGGGTCCTGGCCGAGACGTCACCTATCCCTATACTCCAGGGATGCCTCCTGACTTGCTGAGTTACTCCGGCACTTTGTGTCCTTTGGTGTGTTAACTCAGCAGCTTCAGTTCTCTTCTTCTAATTCTGCCAGGATTTCGGCTCGGTGCTAAAATCACTCCAAGTTCAGAACTCTGGCATTCCTTCTTGACTTTTTTTTGTTTTGCCCCAGCCCCAGGGAATTGTTTAACCACAGCCAGACTCCTGATGCAGCTGGATTAAATTGTTGTGTTAGAGCAGACATTTAAATAAAAAGTGTTGGTTGTTTTGATGAACAACTTTATTTGAGATCCTGAAGCAAGGGCCAAATTGCAAATTGTTCAACATTGCAACAGAGGAAAAATAACATTCAAGATGCTGCTGTCTAATGATAAATGAAAGCAATATTTGTTTTATTACTTTTATTGATTTAATGCTTTATGCACTATTAAAACAGGAAGAGAGTTTTAAATTATTTTGTTATAAAATGGTTTTAATTTTAGTCACTACATTTTAGTTCCTACATTGGACTGTTGCCCATACTAACCCCAACTTCAACAGACCCTACTACTCACTTTTACCGCATTAACCTGCACTTTTCACGGTTGCCAGGGACAACCTTCCAGAGAATTATGTCAAACCATTCCTTCCTTTGATTTTTTTGCATTTTTATCCTCTCCACCTTTCAGCTGGATATGCCACATATCTGTGTCGAATGGTGTTTGATTTTCAAAATTCACATTCTGCCCTTCAGCTAAATAAAAGGCCATGCCAGTTTGCACATGTCATTTCAAGACATGAAATAAGCTTGAAAAGAGGCTTTCGTAAACAATAATACGACTCAAACGAAGATTTATTTTCAAATGGCTTTTCATCTGCATACAAACATTTGAGTTCCTTAGTGAAACTAAGACACGTTAAAAAAATGCAACCTCTTTCGCTCACCAAACGTAGCCATGTTGGTTTAAATACTCCTGTTGATTTAGCACTGCATGGATAGCTTGCATTGTCTACAGGTCTGATTTGGGTGTAAGGAAGTGACATTGTGCACCACTGGACACTATTGCAGCTGCCCACATTCCTCTTTGAGTTAGTGCTTTGGAAGCACGGAGAAACTGCAGGAAAATCGCATACATCATCAATTAAAAATAATCTACCTGAGGGAGGAAGATGCTATACTTTTCAATTATTCATTTCACGAGCCAGAGAGGACGATTAACAATGATTGGAACAATAATATATGGAGTACTTATGAAACTAATTACAAGAAAACTTTCCGTGCACGTTTAAAATGTGTGGCTCTAACCATGACTTGCTCTGATTTACAATTCATGGGACCATCTCCTCACTACAAATGTTTGGCTGATTTGTTCATGAATAACAATAAGCTTTATTTACACAGCATTATTCTGAAAATGTTAGCCCTATGTATACAAATTCATGTTAATAATTAATAATTCATCCTTACATTTCTTTTAATGTTCCCTACAACTCTCACCAACTTCTACAGATGCACCATAGACAGCGGTTTATCAGGATGTATTACCACAGCTTCGTTTGGGAACTGCTCCATCCAAGACCGCAAGAAATTGCAGCGAATTGTGGACGCAGCCCAGACCACCACAAAAACCAACTTACATTGACTCCATTTACACCTCATGCTACGTAATCAGTGACGAGTCGCACCCAGGCCACTCCCTCTTCTCCCCATAGAAATTAGCTTGAAAAGATGGGCTTAGAAGTGTGAAAATGCACATCTCCAGCTTCAGGGACAGTTTCTTCCCAGCTGTTATCAGGCAGCTGAATCGTCTTAGCACAACTAGAGAGAATTGCAGAACTACTATCTACCTCCTTGGTAACCTTCAGACTATCTTTGATCGGACTTCGCTCGCTTTAATCTGCAATAAACGTTATTCCTTTATCCCGACGTGGGAATATCGACCGCCCGGACGTGGGGGCTTCGACCGCCAGCTGCGGGAGCTTCGATCGCCCCGACTGCGGATGGTCGATTGCCCCGACCGCGGGGACATAAAAGAAGAAGGACTTTATTGCCTTCTATCACAGTGGGGAATCCGCTGTGGTGGATGTTTATTTTAACTTGTATGTAGTTGTGTGTCTTGTTGCTTTTTTTTAGTATGGCTGTATGGTAATTCCAATTTCACTGTACCTTAATTGGTACACGTGACAATAAACTGACTTTGAAACCTTGAAACCTTGTATCTATAAACTGTAAATGGATCAAATGTAATCATGTATTGTCTTTCCGCTGACTTGATAGCACGCAACAAAAGCTTTTCACTCAACCTCAGTACATGCGACAATAAACTAAACTGTGCAAATTAGATTAACGCTAATGTTTTCATTCAGTTAACCATCTGCAAAGTCAACCATAATTTTCTTTCAGCAGTTCGTTCAAATATTTCTTCTTCTGATCCATATATATATTTTTGGGTAAATAAGGGATATGAGTGGAATTAGGCCATTCGGCCCATCATGTCAACTCTGCCATTCAATCATAACTGGTCGATCTCTCCCTCCTAACCCCATTCTCCTGCCTTCTCTCCATAACCCCTGACACCTGTACTAATCAAAAATCTATCTATCTCTGCCTTAAAAGTATCCACTGACAAGCTCTACAGCCTTTTGTGGCAAATAATTCCACAGATTCACCACCCTCTAATTCTCCTCATCTCCTTCCTAAAAGAACACCCTTTCATTCTGAGGCAATGACCTCTAGTCCTAGACTCTCCCACTGGTGGAAACATCCTCTCTTCATCCACTCTATCCAAGCCTATCACTATTCTGTAAGTTTCAATGAGGTCCCTCCTCATTCTTCTAAACTCCAGCGAGTACAGGCCCAGTGCCGACAAACGCTCATCATGGGTTAACCTACTGATTCCTGGAAGCATTCTTGTAAACCTCCTCTGGACCCTCTCTAGAGCCAGCACATCCTTCCTCAGATATGGTGCCCAAAATTGCTCACAATATTGAAAATGCGGCCTTACCAGGGCCTTATAGAGCCTCAACATGACATAGCTGTTTTTGTAAAGAAACGCTCTTGAAATAAATGCAAGCTTTGAGTTTTGCTTTCTTCTAATTCTGAAATGTGTCGAGAAACATTAAAACTGACTGATAAAAACATGCCCAAGTTTTGGAGACCAACAAGATCCCACCTTCACAAACCTCTACACCTATTTAGTTGCCAAATATGGAAGGTGGTTAGGATCGTACTAGAAAAATCACTGAAAGTTAAGATTCAGTAGAAGAAATCAACAAAGAAAAACTCTTCATCAAGAGTGCGTTTTTTCTTATTTTCAAAAAAACTTCCAGGCACTCAGTCGTGATAAGAATATTCAAATATAATATGTTCATGAGCTGTACCGATCTAATATTTAGGATACATGGAAAAACATTCAAGATGTTATCCATCCTGAGTTAATGACTGTGATATCACAGCGGTATAGATAATGCTTTACAGCGCCAGATGATACAGGTTCAATCCTGACTATGGGTCTCATCCGTAGGGAGTTTGTACGTTCTCCCCGTGACTGTGTGAGTTTTACCCGGGCGCTCCAGTTTCCTCCCATACTCCAAAGATGTACAGGTTTGTAGATTAATTGTGTACGCTAAATATATTGTAAATTGCCCCCTAATGTTGAGGATCGTGCTAGTCACAGAGATTACTAGTCTGAGCGATGGGCCAAAGGGCCTGATTCCACGTTAAGTCTCAAAACTAAAATAAACTAAAATAAAAATGAATAACCTCTTGTTGCTGTCACGAGTAATATTACATATTAGCTTGGCCAGGGGCTCAAAACTCATTTTCATTAAAGGTCTGTTAAAAATAGAGCAAGTTGATATTTTCCCTTTGGTGAGCTGTACATTCTGTTATATAATTGTCAGTGATGCTGCAGACCGTGATCATAGCTGAGCAAAAGCTTACTCTCCAGTTTATTCCCCATCTCCAGCTTTCCGTTGACGGCGCTAACAGCAGAAAAGGGAAATGCTTGAACTGACAAAAAGTGGCTACGTGGATTTTGCTGCCTCAGCAAGAAACTGACAGTCAACTTCTGCCTCTAGACTGAAAGGATTTCAAGAAAGGTCCTTAATGGTACAATTAAAAAATGTTGTCAATCACAGCAAAGGCCAGTCATGACTAATCCAGGCTTGTTAACATCAAGTTTGATCTGAGAACTTTCTTCTAAGTACTATTCCAGAGGAGGAGTACAAAATGAGCACTTAAAGAATACAGCACACAGATAAGGTCACAGGCTTACTAACTGCTCCATTTGATAGACGGAATACATCCAAAAATGTGTGTTTGAATCATTAAAACAAATGTTTTGAATTGACATATTGAAATATTAACATATGGAATATTTCAAAAGTCCTGGGGGAATAAGTTTGTCCTTAGTTTTAGTTTTAGTTTAGTTTATTGTCATGTGTATCGAAGTACAGTCAAAAGGTTTTATTTCATGCTAACCAGTCAGCAGAAAGACAATACATGATTACAGGTTCACTTGCACCTCCTCCAACCTCATCTATTGTATCCGTTATTCAAGGTGTGGACTCTTCTACATATCGGCGAGGCCAAACGCAGACTGGCCGATCGTTTCGCAGAACACCTCCACTCAGCTCGCCTAAACCTACCTGCTCTCCCGGTTACTCTGCACTTTAACTCCCACTCCCATTCCCAATCTGATCTTTCTGTCCTGGGCCTCCTCCTGTGTCAGAGTGAGGCCCAGCGCAAATTGGAGGAACAGCACTTCATATTTTGCTTGGGTAGCTTACACCCCAGCGGTATGAACATTGACTTCTCTAACTTCAAATAGCCCTTGCTTTCCCTCTCTCTTCATCCCATCCCCCTTCACAGTTCTCCCACCAGTCTTATTGTCTCCGACTACATTCTATCTCTGTCCCGCCCACTCCCCTGACATCAGTCTGAAGAAGGGTCTCGACCCGAAATGTCACCCACTCCTTCTCTCCAGAGATGCTGCCTGTCCTGCTGAGTTACTCCAGCATTCCGTGTCTGCCCTTGGTCTCCTCCATTGTCAGAATGAGGCTAAAGGCAAATTGGAGGAACAGCATCTCATATTTCGCTTGGGCAGCTTACAACCCAGTGGTATGAATATTGATTTTTCTCACTTCAGGTAGCACCGGCATTCCCTCTCTCTCTATCCCTCCCCCACCCAAATTGCACTAGCTCCTCATTTTCACTCTACAAACAGCTTACAATGGCCTGTTTCCACTATCATCATTACTGTAAATGACTTCCATACTGAGTACCTGATTCAAACACATCTTTAATCAATACTAAAACTTAACAGCATGAAGGATGGTTAGTTATCAACACATCCTAGCTGCTCAAACAGTCAGTGCTGAGAAATAGTATTAGTATTAGTATTACAGTGGGGTGGAGTTAGAGATGCTGGCTGGTGTGCGATTGGTTAACATGCAACATCAATCAACATCCTTCCCCCCAAAGGTTAAGTGTGAAAGGGCACTCATGCCATGGGGTTAAACATACTCGCCATATCTGTCTGGTGGTCTACTAACACGGCCCGAGCGCGTGCGGTCCAAACTATCCCCTCCCTCACTTGAAAGATGAGACGGAGAACCTGGAGGCGAGAATGACGTGATGGAGGCCTGTGGTGACCGAAAGGGGAAACATGTGGTGGGTGAGGCCCCATGGTTAGTGGAGACCGCGGGACGTGGAGGGGTGCAAGGCATATGGGGACGGGTGGGAGACATTGCAAAAGGCGGCTGGAACTAGCGCGGTGAAGGGACCAGCAGGCGGTGGTCGAGGCTCCCTCACAGCAAGCAGGTGCTGCCGACTTCTCCGGTACACCGCTCTCTCAGGTCTACCAGGTAAGACCGTGGCTCGTCAGTCGGGTTGACCACAGTGCCCAGACAGGAATGTCCAGTTGAAGTTCGTAGACGGACCACCTGCCCGAAAGTAAAGGCCTGAGTGGTCTGCTGGAACTGTCGTATGACCATTTCTGAATATCGTGCTTCTCTTGTAAACGTTTCTGGAAAGTGGCAGGCTTCAGCACCTGAGGAACCAGTTGCTGTTGTGCGATGGGTACCGGAGGCCTCGTCAATCTCGACATCAGTCGCTGTGCTGGCGATCCCAGGGTTCCGTCCCTGGCAACATTTCTGAGATTCAGGACTTTGAAATCTGTGCTCGCTCCAGCAAGTGTTTGGCGCTTCTGACAGTGCATTCAGCGAGACCATTACTCTGTGGATACATGGAATTGCTCGTGACGTGCTGGAAGTTCCATCGGTCTGCGAAAAGCTTGAGCATGTGGCTGGTGAACTGCCGACCGTTGTCGGTTCTCAGGCTGACGGGAGCGCCAAAGGTAGAGAAGTGGCTTTTCAGCTTCTGGATGACCATCTCCGATGTGAGGGAGGTCAGTTGGTCTAGTTCAAACCAATTAGAAAAGGAGTCGACTAGAACGAGGTAGTGCGTCCCACACCATTCGAAAATGTCCGCCGCCAGCGAAGTCCAGGGCAGAGCTGGTGGAGGTTGTTGCAGAAGGGGCTGCCCTGCTGATGAGGCGCAAGGCTGTTGCAAGCGCGGCAGGAGGCTACGCGGTCTCGGATGTAGCTGGCCATTCCCGGCCAGTAGAACAGACTACGTGTGCGTGCCAGTGTGGCGTCGGCTCCTGGGTGACCGCTGTGTGCCTCTTTGAAGTATACGTCTTGAAGCGATGAGGGTATCACTATCTTGTGACCCTTGACGCCAACCCCATCCTGAACTACCAGTTCATCCCGAACCAGGAAGAAAGGCTGCACTTCTGTGGGCGTGTTGGATTGTCTGTCTGGCCAGACTGTTTTGATGATGGAGGAGAGGATTTGAAGCGTATCGTCAGTGGCGGTGTGCGTGGCCAAGGTGCGCAGTTGCTTGCTGGAGACGAAGTCGACATCAAGAACCGTGAAATTTTCCTGTTCTGATCCCACTTCTGACACCATGTAAATGACTTCCATACTCAGTACATGATTCAAACACATCTTTAATCAGTACTAAAACTTAACAGCATGAAGGATGGTTAGTTATCAACACATCCTGGCTGCTCAAACAGTCGGTGCTGAGAAATAGTATTAGTATAAGTATTACAGTGAGGTGGAGTTAGAGATGCTGGCTGGTGTGTGATTGGTTAACATGCAACATCAATCTACAATTACTTATTTGCATACATTTCATTCATTGTTCTTTATCTCTCCACATTATCGTCTATATCTCTCGTTTCCCCAATCCCTAACCAGTCTGAAGAAGTCTCGACCTGAAACATCACCAATTCCTTCTCTCCAGAGATGCCGCCTGTCCCGCAGAGTTACTCCAGCTTTTTGCGTCTACCCATGATTACAATCGATTCATTTACAGTGTATGTAAACGTTATTCCCTTATCATGTATCTATGCACTGTTAATGGCTCGATTGTAATCATGTGTTGTCTTTCCGCTGACTGGCTAACACGCAACAAAAGTTTTTCACATATGAGAATAAAGTAGATAAAGCAAGGTAAAGCAGGCTGAGTGATCAAGGATTGTCTGAGGGTCATCAAAGAGGTAGATAGTAATTCAGCAC
Organism: Raja brachyura; assembly: GCA_963514005.1. The sequence goes on from OY740801.1 coordinate 38,127,201, forward strand.
TGCTCCCTGGTTGTGGTAAGATGATTCAGTTGCATGATAACAGCTGGGAAGAAACTGTCCCTGCATCTGGTGGTGTATGTTTTCACACTTATGTACCCTTTGCCTGATGGGAGAGGGGAGAAGAGGGAGTGGCCAGGGTACGACTCATCTTTGATTATGCTGCTGGCCTTGCCAAGGCAGCGTGAGGTATAAATGGAGCCAGTAGATGGGAGGTTGATTTGTGTGCTGGTCTGGGCTGCGTCCATAATTCGTGCAATTTCTTGTGGTCTTGGATGGAGCTGTTCCCAAACCAACCTGTGAAGGGTCCTGATAAAATGCTTTCTGTAGAAGTTGGTGAGAGTTGGAGCTGACATGCCAAACGTCCTATGCCTTCTAAGGAAGTAGTGGCTCTGGTGTGCTTTCTTGGTCACTGCTTCAATATGAACAAGTTGTTGGTGATATTGACTCCTAGGAATTTGAAGTTCTCAACCATCTCTACTTTGGCACCATCAATGCAAACTGGGGTGTGTGCACCGCTTCACTTCCTGAAGTCGATCACTATCTCCTTTGTCTTGCTGACGTTGAGAGAAGGGTTGTTGTCTCGACACCAGGTCACGAGGATCTCAATCTCCTTCCTGAACTCCGTCTCATCATTATTTGATATCCGGCCCACACTGGTGGTGTCGTCTGCAAATTTGAAAATTGAATTAGATGTGTACATGGCTGCACCGTCGTGGGTGTACAAGGAGTAAAGAAGGCGGCTGAGAACGCATATGCTACTCTCAGTGCATCTGTTCATCCTTATTTTAGGAAGTTACAGAGAAGATTTAAGACCAGCACAAGTGAGTATCACAAATTTCACTTAATTCAGGAACGCGATATTTGATTTGTAATTATCAGTCCATTATATAGAAAGTGGGGAGGGAGAAACCAGTTAACATCAACTCTTCTTAATATGTTGTGAAAATATGACTATGATCTATTGATGGCAGTAAAGTCACTGAACATTAGGACAAGCATCAGCAGATCAAAAAGAGTTAGTGTGGAGTTACAATAAATATACATTTTACTTCGAAGTCATGTGAGTGACTACGTGAAGAAGCCCGCCAACCCGCATGTGCATCAATACGTCTAACGCATGTCGCACGACTGGCTGGGAGGAGCGTCGCTCCTCCAGCGGTAAGTTTAAAACCTGCAGGTAAGTTTCAAACTTATTCTGAGGTCGTATTTTTTGGTTGGGAAAACTCTTTTACAGAGTTTGCTTTGGATATGGAAACCAGGGCGAAATCCAGACCGGGGAAACCGGCTGCGGAGGACCGTGGAAGTGCGGGTAGCCGGCGGCCGGCGGCTTCGCCGGCCGAGTCGCTAACAGTGAGGTCAGCAACTTCAGACTTGGTGATGGCCCAAAGCACCTTGACAACCCCGAAAGGGGGGAAAGCCAAAAGGAAGTCTGACAGGCCTGTTTACTCAGACAAGTCAGGCCAGGAGGAGTCGCTTCATACAGTCATGGATAACGTCTTCGGGCATTTATCCCGGATGGAGCACCTTATGGAAAGGATGCTCCATCATGATATGCTCCGTGAAATGGAACCATATCAGCGCAGGTCTCGAAACTCCAAAACATCTTAAAATTGCTGGCGTCAGGCATTATGGCATTTGCCAGATCTGTGGATGGGGGACCCTTATCAGATGTCCAGCAGGATGCCCTGGCGTTGATGTGCAATGCACATTTTAAAATAAACTGTTTTTGGAAGAACGCCATCAGACCTGCCTTGAACCCCAAATTTGCAGGCTTATGTAAGGCCAGCAACGTCCACCCGCCGAATCTTATGATCGGGGAAGATCTACTGAAGCAGGAAAAAGACCTGGATGAAGAAGCAAAAGCTTTCGGGCTGATCAAGGCACCAATGACGAGCAAAGCTTCACCGTTTCGGCGGTAGCACCCCTACGCTTCCATCAACAATAAGCGGTTCACTGAAGCTGGTGGCAGCTCAAAAGCTGAATTCTCTGGGCAGAGAATATTTTAGGCCAAGGCCCAAGCCGGCCCTCGTGGAAAATGTGCAATCTGTGCACCCCAGCAGTCCTACCCTCCAAACATCGAGGGCGGAAATAGAACCTGTATCAAGGGCTTTTCGGCCTACCATAAAACCACCGGTAACCATGGAGGTAGGTGGGTCCACCGAATTGTGGATGCGATCACTGCAGCTTGGAGGGATAGCACCAAGAAGCAGTACATCTCTTACATCAGGAGATGGGTAGTGTTTTGTTTGCAGCCGGACATAAAGTATGATTCGGCACGTATAACTGACATCTTGGAGTTTCTCTCAAAACTGTTCTTTGACAAAAGATTGAGTTATAGTGCCATTAATTGTGCCAAAAGTGCCTTTTCATCATACTTGTTGCTGGGATTGGGGCACCACACTGTCGGGTTTCATCCGCTAATATCCAGATTTACGAAGGGTATCTTTAACACAAATCCTCCCAGGCCCAGGTACACGGAGGTATGGGATGTTAACATTGTGCTAACGCTGCTTCGCCAATGGGCTCCAGCTACATCCTTGTCTTTGGTCAGGCTCACATTTAAAGTTGTTATGCTCATGGCGCTGGTTTCGGCGCAACGGGTCCAGTCATTGCATAAGCTGCAACTGGACAGAATGGTTACATCTACCAACAAAATAATGTTTTATGTACTGACCTAATTAAACAGAGCAGACCAGGGGTGTCGGGTCTAAAACTGGAATTTATGGCATACCCTATGGACTATAGATTGTGTTTGGTCACACATATGCAACAGTATTTTAAGGTTACAAAGAGCCTTAAAGGCACTGAACTGGCAATGTTTATTAGTTATAAAAAGCCACACAAGAGGGTGTCAGTGCAGACCATCCCCAGGTGGTTAAGACGTGTATTGGCTAGTGCAGGAGTGGACACTGATGTTTTAAAATCTCACTCCACCAGGGCTGCAACAACATCAGCAGCAAGGTTTATGGAGGTTCCGCTGGACCACATCCTAGCGACTGCAGGATGGTCAAACGTTCCAAACTTTTTATAATAAACCGATTGCCAGGCCGGGGTTGTTTGCCAACTCAATTTTAATTTCTGTTCTATAATTTGCTCCCGGATGTGAGGGGCACTATTATTTTTTATTATCATTTGTTTATTAAAAGCATCAGCATGTTTTAAATCTATGTCATGTCTGAATGCACTATCTTTTCAATCATTTCTGGTCAACTAATGTAGTGTGTTGCATGGACTCATGTTTGTGAAATGAAATCACAGAGCTTTAAAGTCTTTACGCAGTCACTCACGTGACTTCAAAGTAAAATAGGAAGATTAAATGAGAACTTACCAGTTTGAAGTTTGATCTTTATTTTATGAGCAGTTGCGATGAGGGATTACGTACCCTCCGCTCCCAACCCTCTTCTCATAAAGGTCATGTGGTAGTTCTAGTTTCTCGAATCTTCCTATACTCAGTTCAGCAAATGGTTTCTGTGATTTCACACTGCTGCTTTGAAGGTTGACGCGCACGCAGGCTGGCGGGCTTCTTCATGTAATCCCTCATCGCAACTTCTCATAAAATAAAGATCAAACTTCAAACTGATAAGTTCTCATTTAATCTTCCTATTTTTCTTTGCTTCACTAGCATGATAGTCAAAGAATGCTGGTTTGAAGGTAGACACAAAAGGCTGGAGTAACTCAGCGGGACAGGCAGCATCTCTGGAGAGAAGGAATGGGTGACGTTTTGGGTCGCGGCCCTTCTGCAGACTGGATCTCAGTAAGTGGACAATCCAGATGTGGATTCAGTAAATAGATATCCCAGATGTGCAACTGGTCAGCAGTCTGAAGAAGGGTCTCAACCCAAAACGTCACCCATTCCTTCTCTCCAGTGATGCTGCCTGTTCAGCTGAGTTACTCCAGCATTCTGTGTCTATCTTCGGTTTAAACCAGCATCCGCTGTTCCTTCCTAGACAAGAATGTTGGCCATACTGCCTTCCAGATGGTTTTTAATGAGATTCTGCACAATTTATTGGTGGGGCATTGACATGTGCTCAAAGCAAGCAGATTCGGAGGTAACTAATTCCTAAAGTCACGGTCAACTGAAGTTCTTAAGACTAATCACAATATGTCTTTGTGGGCAATTGTGTCAAAGAATATGTACCAAATGCAGACAATGGTGCAGAATACATAAATACAAGTCAACTCGAGAGGTTGAATGCTATTTTTGTTCTTACATTTTGGCGCTTTTGATTGAAAATATTTTGTTCACAATGATCCAATATACCTTGTGTTTAACCTATCTTATTGTGATGTTGTTCAAACAGGTAAGGCTGACACTAGTTTTCATTGCGTGTCTTGGCATGTAAAACAATCAACTTAATTTAACATTGAGATGACAGTGGTCTTAGATCGCTTTCATCATCACATATCAAAAAACATGTCCCCTTACAGGTTCTACCCTGAGCTTCCTGGGCAATTGCAGAATAAATGCCCGATTAAAATAAACAAGAAGCATTATGTTTACAACGCCATCCACAAGATTTGGGCTGGAATAATGTATGACTCAAAGTGGCAGCTGGGAAACCCTTACCATAGTGATTACAAAATGTCAAAGCAAAGCTATAGGATTTTATGGTATTTTTTCACTGGAATAATTCATGTGCAGTGGATAGATATATTGACATAATGCAGACAACATTGCAAAAATGAGCTTTAAAAAATATATAAAATGTAATCACTAAATAACCATAAAGAAAAATAAATATTAGGTATGTTTTTACTACAGATATGTATGAAAATTGCAGCACAGGTTCATACATTCCTCGTATGTTGCAAAACATACTTGGGTAGTAAAGTATAATTATGATTATGAAAACAATTGTTGCTAATCTACCATTTCCTAATAGATGATTCCATGGGCATGTTTGCATCAGCAAATGTACCCTGCATGCGCCAGTGCAAACTGCTGGGTATATAATCCAGTATTGTAGCTGGACTGTTTCTCTGTACAAATATAAGAATGTGCTTGGAAAGTAAGATTAGACATGATGTTGATAGTTTCAGTCATCTGAACCATTCCAGGCTATAAGGTCAGAAAAAATATTTACTTCACATGCAGATGATAGTAGACATCAGCCAGAATTCATCTGCTGAACTGAAAATACCCGAAGTAATTAGGTGCAGGTTGAACTTATGACCCCGATAAATTCTATTGTCACTTTTTTTCTTTGTTCTATATTCTTGGAATTGCTATCTTTTCTTTATCTTATAATTAGAGTGATTTCTACATTCGGCATGTGGATGTGTTCCTTATGTCTATGTAAGTGCATTTCTAATATATTTTTACCAGTTGTCCAAAATCTGGATTGCACAAAGAATCACGGGCATGAATCATTTTGTTTACACGTTAGTGTGACATGATTTAATAAAGCAACCAAATGTAGTAGCGATTCCTTTCAATATTATTTCTAATTATATTTGTCAAAACATTTAAAACACAATATTAATATTTTCACATAATTATGCTTTGAACTGGATATTCAGTTAAATGAATATACAAATACAAATTAGTAGTAAATGTATATTCTCCATTCTATTAAGATATGCTCCCAAACTAGCAAATTGTACCAAATATTCCTACAATCTGTTTTTGTATACTGTGTATACCTTTAAAAAAATTGTCAAAAATTCTACATTGACTTTGGCAAAGGAATAACTAGTTTCCAGCAAATAAAAAACACCGACTTCTTCTGCATTAATGATAGGTTGTATTTTTACATTAATGGGATGATTTGTCAATTTAAATAACCTCATTTACAAAGCAACGTAAATGTTGCTCACCTTTCCCTTCTCTATTTACCTACAGATCTAGAATCTCTTTCAGTTTAGATCATTTGTGTATGTTAAATAATCTATTAAGATTCCAAGAATGGATATTGGCTGCTTTTGAAACTAACATTTGGATATTGGACAATATAAGTAGTCAAGTAAAATTGTTTTTCTCGTCAAAGTTCTTAGGTCACAAGAACTGTTACTGAAGCAGAGGTTGGAATGGATGGAGATTCTAAACTCCTCTTGATGTTCTTAAAATGCCAAACATTTGCTTAATGTTTCAACTGCTGAATGATATTGAAAGGCATATTCATATTCACATCCTGCATCATGGTACATACTGTCGACTTTACGAGATTTAAATGTTTGTATCCACTTATTTGAGAAAGAAAAACACTTGTAAAAACCATTGAAGAAGCTAGGTAATGCATGGAATTATGTAAAATAGATAGTAAAGGACATGCCAATTAGTCTGCTGGTTGTTACGGTCTACTGGAGCATCCTCTTGATTTCTGTATTGGTTATACTTTATTGTCACATGTACTTAGGGACAGTGAAATGCGTTGTCTTGCATACAATCTGGTGAAATGATGTAGCAGGTGTCACCTGGACAGTACACAAGTGTTTCTGGTGCCGACAAAGTTACCCGCCACGTCCCCGTTCATTCTGGGTGGCCCCCCACCAGGTCTCCCCTTTCTTCTCAGCACCCCCCCCCCCCCCCAGCCGGGTACCCCCCTCGTTCCCAGCGGCCCAATGCCGAGTAGCTCTCAAAGCTCTCCGACAGCCCACCTAGTTCTCCACGGTCCCCTTGCTCTCAGTGGTTGATCATGAGGCCCTCCTCGCTCTCGGTGGCGTGTGTCCCTTCAATGCTGGTGGCTCGGGGCCAAGTTCGGAGACCGCAGCGAGCGAGTCTTCAATGCACGGTGGGCCCACTGGAGGACTTGCCCCCGCTCGCTGGAATACTCCCAATGTCAAAGCCCTCCATTCCATTCTCAAGCCTCCTCTTCAATGCACTTATATTGTTTACTTCAGCCACCTGCCCTTGACGGCAAGTTCCCTGAGAAAAGCGGCTCAGGCAGATAGAGTGGTGAAGAAAGCAAATGCTATTGACTTTTATCAGTCAGGGCGTTGCATACAGGAATTGAAACGTCATGTTACAACTGTACAAGTTGTTTGTGAGACCACACTTGTAGTATTATGGATAGTCTGGACGTCCAGCTATACAGAGAATGCAATTAAGCTGGAAAGGGCGCAGAAAAAGATTCACAAGGATGTTACCTATTCTGGAAGGTCTAAGTTATAAGGGATTAATTTAGTCAGCATGGCTGAGTTTAGTTTAATTTAGTTTAGTTTAGAGATACAGCGTGGAATCAGGCCCTTCGACTCACCAAGTCAGCGCCGACCAGCAATCCCCGCACACTAACGCTATCCTATGCCTACGAGGGACAATTTTTACGTCTGTGGAGTGTGGGAGGAATCCGAAGATCTTGGAGAAAACCCATGCAGATCACGGGGAGAGCGTACAAACTCCGTACAGACAGCACCCGTGTCTCTGGCGCTGCATTCGCTGTAAGGCAGCAGCTCTACCGCTGCACCACTATGGCTGCCCTTGGCAATCTTGTCAATGGGAGCTGTGCCAAAGGGCCTGTTTCCATAATATACAACACTATAATTCCCTCTTCCACATTCTCATAAATCGTTGAACAAAGAATTTACGTCTGAATTCCCTTTTGAATGTATTGGTAATTATCTTATATTGATGTCCTATACTGACATTCTTCTCCAAACCGGGAGATAATATCTTTGAATCTATGTAATAAAACTGTTTTCACATTTTAATGACTAGTCCTCTCAGCTTTAGGATATCATAATAAAGACCTAACATGTTTGTTTGTTTCTGATATATATATTTTTTGCACCCCCTACAATGCTCCTCATCTTCTTAATGACCCGGCAATCAGAACTGTGAGCTCTGTTCCCAAGAGTGATTGAAACAAGGAAAGATACAGATTCTGCATAAATTCCTGACTTTTCAATTTTATCCCTCAAAAAATAAACCTTATTTGTGATTGGGGCATTTACAGTAGTTTGAGATCTCTACTGAATCAAGACCCTTCATGTAATAGGTGACCTCTCTATTCTTCCTAGAAAAATCTGCGATCACAATTTATTTCCATTGAATCTTACCCGCCAATTCTTTGCCAATCTGCAAATTGAGAAAAATATTTTGTCAAATATTCTAAAATGTCTACTTAATCTTAGCTACTTTTAATATATTTTTGGATAATTATTTTGTATAAAAATATTATATAATTATTTTGTAAGACTACTTTTAATTATCTCACACACACTTGTCTCTTGTTATAAGTCAAGTCATATCAATGCTTTCACTCACAGGTTTAAATTGAATAACCCAGTTTAAACCAAACATTTGTTTGAAGTTTTAACTAATTTGAATATTGGCTCCCTGTGCAATGGGTTTGTTTGTGCTTTTCAATGAGCGTTTAGCTGCTGAAGGATGCAGATGAAAGTACCACCTGTCATTAATGGGTATTTATATATGTGATGAAATGTTACAAAGTATTGCTCCAAGATTTGAAATGTTTCATACTATTTGATGAATGTCAATGGGTGCTTGTGAACAATGGGCTGTGGAGAGTTACATTTATTCATTGCCATGTTTACATTCTCAGAAATAAATATTTAGTTACATATGGTATATGGACAAACTATGTTAGAGTCATAGAGTTCTACAACATGGAATCAGGTTCTTCAGCCCAACTTGGCCATGCTGATGTTCTGTACAATAAAAAGGATCATAAATACAAATTACGATAATTTAAGAATAGTTCATGTTGTTACCAAGGAGGCAATGTGCTTTTGGTCAAAGGCATTTAGAAAGATGTCATTACATGCAGAGCACGATTAATTTGATGACTACTAAACTGGTGCAAGGATGATAGTGCACAATTAAAACTCGCCATTCATGCCAGTCTGGGCAATGGTCAAACTGGGGCCAGTTCAGATGTGAAGAACTCCAGTTAATGCTAGACTGACTATTTAAAAACCTGTCTGAGGAAGGGTCTCGACCTGAAACATTGCCTTTTTCCTTCGCTCCATAGATGCTGCCTCACCCGTTGAGTTTCTCCAGCATTTTTGTCAACCTTTGATTTTCCAGCATCTGCAATTCCTTCTTAAACATTTAAAAACTTTTGGTACTTCTTAAAGCAAAGGTGTCTTCTCCGTGGCAAATATCGAGTTTACTGGCAAGTGAATGTACTGTAAGTCGAACAGGCAAAGCACAAAATATACAACAGACTGCATGGTTTCCAAATTATGCACTGGAGGTCTTGGTGGAAGAATAGAAAATATATAGTTTAACTTTGTGTCCAGGCCACTCTGCAGGCGATCACTACGCAAGCATTGGAGTAGGTGAATGGTGAGTCAAGCATTGAAGGCAATGCTGTGAGAAGTTCAATGGTATCATACAAGTGGTCAAGATGAAATAATCCATCTTCATAGGCATATCCCACCAAATGCACCTTGAGTCGCAGAGATTATTCAATGCACAGCAGCCTTGTTATTTAAATACCTTCTGAAATGGTAGATACTGTCCGGTCCATTACTGGTTCTGACATCCGCACCATCAAAGGGATCTATAAGAGGCACAGCCTCAAAAAGCAGCCAGTATCATCAAATACCCGCATCACCCTAACCACGCTCTCATTTCACTTATACCATCGGGAAGATGGAATAGGAGCCCGAAAACCATGACCAGCACCTTGAAGAATAGCTTCTTCACAAAAACCATCTGGCTCTTGAACACTACACAACACCAACTTCCAGAATGAACTATCATTGGTTATGCTAAGGACTTTGGCTCATTTTTTACAATAATGTTGGGATAATTATTTTTTGTTTATTACATAATATATTGCTTACAGACCTGTTGTGCTGCTTCTAGTAAGAATTTGATTGTTCCATTGTCGGTACACATGACAATTAAATACTTTTAATTCTCTTAATTCCTCGTGACACACACGTAACATGCACAGGCTGTATCCAACCTTCATCCTACAGAACAATACTGCAAGGCTCAGAGCCACATTTCACAGTGTGCACAAACTGCCAGCGATTCAACTATAACAACATAACACCCAGTGCCTTGCACACGGTTGACTAACCCTCTGCTCTATCTCCTGCGGAAGAAAGTGATATTAGGTACCAGTTGCTAAACAAAGTTGCTCAGGGTTTGCACCATCCCTTTGAAGGAGAAGGCAGCTTGCATAATGGCACCAGTTACAACTGAAGGCAAGTAGTGAGCTAAAGGCATTGACATCATCATTTTCATCATCCTACCATCACTCCTGATGTAATTTTTTTTAAAGTTTTAGTTTAGAGATACAGCGTGGAAACAGGCCCTTCGGCCCACCGAGTCCGCGCCGACCAGCGATCCCCGCACATTAACGCCATCCAGCACACATTAGGGTCACTTTACATTTATACCAAGCCAATTAACCTGCACACCTATACATCTTTGGAGTGTGCGAGGAAACCGAAGATCTTGGAGAAAACCCACGCGGTAACGGGGAGATTGTACAAACTCCGTACAGACAGCACCTGTAGTAGATCCCCATCCCTGCAAGCGCTGTAAAGCAGCAACTCTACCGCAGCGCCACCATGGCCTAATTCTACTCCTATAATTTGTCAACTTGAAATCAGCAGCAGATGCTGCAAACATTTAACTCTTATTACACTTGTCCTTAACTATGATCCTAATTGTGTCTCTTTCTCCTTGTTGAAATCCAAAATCGCCTCACCATGTAGGCAACAATGCAAGACCTGTCAGAGCAAAGACCATCGACCTATTTAGCACTTGCACCTACCAGCTCAGAGTCTGACAATTGTGCAAATAATTGAGAAGCAGAATATGCACATTGTGAAACTATGAGTCAATGTCATCTGTAGCTAGGCTTTACATCTGGCTTTATATTTCACTTCTTATCTCTCCTTACCTCACCCATCCCCAAATCAAACCCTCATCATCTGTATTCACCTATCATTTACCAGACTCTGTGCCACACCCACCTCTCTTTTCCAGCTTTCTTCCCTCAACCACGATCAGTTTGAAGACCAAAAACGTTGCCTTTCCATTCCCTTCATAGATGCTGCCTGACCAACTCTGCCTGACTCCAGCACTTTGTGTCTTGCTCAGATTCCAGCACCTGCAGTTCCTTTGATCCGTATCAATCTCCTTGATGGGCAATGTCAGACACAAGTTAATGAAAGTCAGAATAATGAAAGGCATAGAGTGGATGTGGAAAGGATTTTTCCACTGGTGGGAGAGTCTAGGACCAGAGGTTATAGCCTCAGAATTAAAGAGCACTCTTTTAGAAAGGAGGTCAGGAGGAACTTTAGTCCGAGGGTAGTTAATCTGTGGACTCATTGCCACAGGGGGTTGTGGAGGCCGTCAGTGGATATTTTTAAGGCAGAGATAGACAAATTCTTGATTAGAACGGGTGTCATGGATTACACAGAAACATAGAAATATAGGTGCAAGAGTCAGCACCTTCGAGCCAGCACCGCCAATCAATATGATCATGGCAGATCAGCTAAAATCAGTACCCCATTCCGGCTTTTTCCCCATATCCTCGATTCCTTTAGCCCTAACAGCTAAATCTAACTCTCTCTTGAAAACATCCAGTGAATTGGCCTCCACTGCTTTCTGTGGCAGAAAATTCCACAGATTCACAACTCTCTGGGTGAAAGAATTTTTCCTCATCTCAGTCCGAAATGGCCTACCCTTATTCTTAAACTGTGACCCCTGGTTCTGGACACCTCCAACATCGGGAACATTTTTCCTGCCTCTATTCTGTCCAGTCCTTTAAGAATTTTATATGTTTCTATAAGATACCCTCTCATCCTTCTAAATTCCAGTGAATACAAGCCCAGTCAACTCATTCTTCAATCATATGTCAGTCCCGCCATCCAGGGAATTAACCCAGTGAACCTGCGCTGCACTCCTTCAATAGGAAGAATGTCATTCCTCAAATTAGGAGACCAAAATTGCACACAATACTCCAGGTGTGGTCTCACCAGGGCCCTATACCTCCTTGCTCCTAAATGCAACTTTTCTCACAATGAATGCCAACATGCCTTTAGATTTCTTCACTGCCTGCTGTACTTGCATGCTTACTTTCAGTGACTGATGTACAAGCACTCCCAGGTCTTGCTGCACCTCCTCTTTTGCTAATCCGACACCATTCAGATAATAATCAGCTTTCCTGTTCTTGCCACCAAACTGGATAACCTCACATTTATCTGCATCTGCCATGCATCTGCCCACTCACCCAACCTATCCACGTCACCCTGCAGCCTCATAGCATCCTCCTCGCAGCTCACACTGCCACCCAGCTTTGTGTCATATGTAAAATTGGTGATGTTACATTTAATTCCCTCGTCTAAATTGTTAATATATATTGTAAATAACTGGGGTCCCAGCATCGAGCCTTGCAGCGCCCCACTAGTAACTGCCTGCCATTCTGAAATGGACCCATTAATTCCTACTCTTTATTTCATGTCTGCCAACCAGTTCTCTATCCATGTCAATACCCTACCCACAATACCATGTGCTCTAATTATGCACACTAATCTCCTGTGTGGGACCTTGTCAAAGGCTTTTTGAAAGTCCAGTTACACCACATTCACTGGCTCTCCCATATCCATTCTACTTGTTACATCCTCAAAAAATTCCAGAAGATTAGGCAAGCATGATTTCCCCTTCATAAATCCATGCTAACTTTGACTGATCTTGGCACATCTTTAATAATCGACTTAAGCATCTTCCCCACTATCAATGTAAGGCTAACTGGTCTCTAGTCCCCAATTTTCTCTATTATTTCCCAATTATGGGCAGGAAAATCTGATTAGGAGGCAGAGATCAGCCAGGATTGAATAGTGGACTCGATAGGCCGAATGGCCTAATTCTACTACAACTTATGAACTTGTGATCTTGTGAATTTTCCCTGCAGCGGACTCAGAAGAGGACTTCAATGTGGTAGACTAGAGAACGTGGCCAATGGTATACTTGGTGCAATGGTAGATATATCAGAATAGCTGCTGCAATTTCAAAGCTCAAAGAGGATACTAACCGACCTTTAACATGGGTTCCATGTGGAACTTGCAGACCATTCTGTCCAGCATGTAAGTGATAGGCCATTCTACTGGCATTATTCTGGATCCAGCTAGGATGCACCATCTGAAGGATGACTTTGTAGTATAAATGAATCTCACCCAATAGATGCGCATGCTGTGGCAAAAGATCAAATATCAGCCATCATGGCCTTGCATACTAATGTTCACAACAATGCAGCAGTCTTCCTCAAGTCTGTAAAGGCTAGTGGGATAAATGTACTGCCACTTGAGATCACGTTGTCGGTGCACTTTCTGTGCTCACTGGGTAGCGAAGCAAGCTGCTATCACTTATATCATAAGGATGCAAACTAAAATTAGACTTAGAATTAGGCCCACAGCTGCTGGTCACAGAGGCTCAAATATCACCAGCACAGCAGACTGCCACAAAATAAAGTATTGTCGCTGCTGGTTGGAAACCAGATGTTCACGATTACAACGCTCTATTTATGGAACCTGGTCCAGTTGTGGTACATCTCCAAATTTATATGAATGTGACGTCGATAGGCACCCCTGGGAACCCTGCACCATGATAATACTGCACGCTCACTTTGACTACTGTTTTTCTGTGGGGAATGAGATTAATCTCGCTGTCTTGCAATAAATAAATTCCTGCATCATCCCTGATGCAAAGGTGCACAGCAAACTGGGCTTCACCAACTCTGATCTGTAAGAAGCCTGATATAAGGACAGTGATAATCACTGCAACATCAATAGTTTCCACCTGTGGACTTTTCATAGCTCTTTAGTTGCGACTGTGGTTTGAGTCAACCATGTATTTCAGAGAGGAGCACCTTGCTGAATCCTCGGTGCCACATATATTGTTCTTTGTTGAGAGTTAAGTCGGAATACTCCTCCCAAAAAAACATTAATAAACATGTTAATTCGCCAATTCATTCTCATAATTGTCCTGCTCTGAATGCCTTCATTCATACTGTGAATGAGCTACCAAAGAGCTACACTCCGAGACGAATGCGGGCTAACATAATCATTTCTGAAAGCAATCAGTTATTGTAGAAACCTTGGACAGCTGCAACTCCAATAACTCCTGGATCATAGGTGGGTGGGGAGGGATGTGAGGCAGGTATATCACCACTTTTTTCTCTCTTTTTCTTTTTGTCCTTTTATTTTTTCTATTCCTATCTTTGCACATCTCACACTTTTTCTTTCTTGCTTTTTCTCCTTTCTTTTCTTTCTAATTCAAAGCTAAAAAGTTAAAATTGAAGCTGTACAATAACTGTATAATTTTATATGCCGTCAGTTCTACTCTTTAAAAAAAAATTAAAAATTAAAAAAACACTCCTGGATCACCACTCCCATATTCTGCAAGCTCTGCAAAGTACCAAATACCTTCATTTGCATCAGTAACTAGTATGGTTCTAGTTTATTCTTGTCACATGTACCAAGATACAGAGAAAAACTTTGATTGTGTGTTATCCACTGAATTCATACTAGATACGAGTAAAATCATTCCATACACAAGTATACAGGCAGTGCAGAATAATGTTATGGCGTTGTGACAGTATAGTTATGGGGATCATGACAGAAGCCTCCTCGTGGCGATCCCCGGAAGCAACGACAAAATGCACTCTGTGACGCGTCGGGCAACAATTCTGTCAACATGTTGGACGACAACAGAAGCCAACAGCGAGCTACATCGTCTGACACACGAGCAAACGAGTATAGTTACAAAGAGAGTACAGATTTTTTTAAAGTGCAAGGGATTCCACCTTCGGTTTATGAGGCCCTTTCAGTATTCTGATAACCGCAGCGAAGAAACCGATCTTAAATCTGGCGAGACATGCTTTCAAACCTTTGTATATTCTGTCAAATGGTAGAAGGGAGAAGAGAGAGTAACAATGGTGTAAATGGGCCGTGATTATGTTGGCTGCTTTCCTGAGGCAGCATGAAGTGTAGATGGAGTCAATGGAGGGGGGCAGGCTGGTTTGTGTGATGGACTGGGCTACATCCACAACTCTCTGCGAGTTCTTTGCAAACTGCTGCCAAACCAAGCTGTGATACATCTCGATAGGATACATTCTAAGGTGGCATCTGCACAAGTTGGTAAGAGATGTTGGAGACATGCCAAACCTCTACAGTCGTCTGAGAAAGTAGATGTATTGATGTGATTTCTTGGCTGTGGCTTCACCATGATTTGTCCAGGATAGATTGTTGGTAATAATTATGACGAGGAACTTGAAGCTCTCGACTATCTCCACCTTGGCACCTTTTCTTGCTGACTGGGGTATGTACACTATTCTGTTTCCTGAAGTCAATAACTAATTCCTACATCTTGCTGATATTGAGAAAGAGGTTATTGTCTTGACTCCATGTTACTCAGCTCTCTATCTCCTTAGATAGACACAAAGTGCTGGGGTATCCCAGCGGGACAGGCTGCATCTCCGGATTGAAGGAATAGGTGACGTTTTGGGTCGAGACCCTTCTTCAAACTGGGAGTTAGGAGAGAGGAAGACACAGAGATAAGGAAAGGTAAGATGTGAAAACGAGACATCAAAGGGGACGAGGTTCAAAGAAAATGTAGACTAAATCACCGTTAGCTATGAGAAGGTGACAACAAAGCATATATAGAATTTAAGAAAGGGGACAGTCAGACTGGTTTGAGAACTAGGAAGGGGAGGGATTGAGAGAGAGGGAATGCATACTGCTTCTCATACTCCATCTCGTCATTGTTCAAGAACCAGTGGTGCCGCCTGGCCACACAGTCTTGAGTGTAAGGAAGTATAGGAAGGGACTAAGAATGCATCCTTGTGGGGCACTTGTGTTGAGAAGTATAATGAAAGATGTTTGGTCAAATATCTTCACTGATTGCGGTCAATGAATCGGGAAGTCAAGGATACAGTTGTACAGACAGGGCTACTGACTCCTAGGTCTGGGTGTTTGGAGATCTGTTTGGTTTAATGTGTATGTCTTTATTGATTCCTTTTAGTAGCTCAGATGTGGGGCTATTCTTGCACTTGACCTGCGAAGGACATTGTGCCCCATAAATGCATGATGTCCGTCGTATGTCCAAACTAGCAGCTCTGTCTTTAAGTCTGCATTGCATGCTGCCTACCACCACAATCCGTACATTGAAAGTGCAAGCATCTTCTGTAAAAGTATGTCAACATGACTCATGTGCGCACTATGCAAATTGGATACAAGTCAGCACCCAAATTAAAATCCAACAAAAGGCAATGCACAACTGAAATTCGAGGCCAAGATGCCCTGAATATTAATAGTGCACTGGAACAATGCCAAGTTAAGAAAAAGGCAAGGTAGATAATAATTCAGAAACACAAAGCTCATGAAATACTGCCTTTCTTGTTTCCTGCTAATTGTCATTTTGACGGTACGATTGCTCCATGGCAATTATATGACTGAGAAGCCAAGTCCAGTCTGTTTGTTGGTCCAGGGTATGCATGTGACTGTAAAACGAAAAGAGATCACAGTGACAAATTGCTTTACACAGCACATTCAATTGATTTTTCTGAGTTGCACAAAGCTTTCTCGTCACATTTGTGTTACTAGAATCATAAATGGAAAAATAAAATGGGGACATAATCTTCTAATTCATTCTACAATGCATTGTGAAGTGAAGTTCCAACCATTCCATTAACAGTCTCCATGCCTACACGCGCAAGGCACAGAATTGGAAGAGCAAATATGTATCTCTACGTTTCAATGCCATGCTTGGAATGTTGAACAAATGACAGCCTCTTCCTGTTCTGGGTGAATAATGAAATCGAAAGAAGTAGAAATTTAATATTAGAGACATAACATCACAACTGTAGTCTGTCCAACCAATGCAGTAGAAATAAAAATACATATAATAAATGATACATAAATTTGAAGAAGGGTTCTGACCCCAAATCTCGCCTGTTCTTTTTTTTCCAGAGATGCTGCCTGACCCGCTGAGGTAAGGGCCTGTCCCACTTTCACGACCTAATTCACGACTTCTGCTGAGTTTGACCTTGACTCATACTCACAGCATGGTCGTCACAAGGTCGTAGGAGGTCGTAGGAGGTCATAGGTAGGTCGTATGAGGTCGTAGCAGACCGTGATGCTAGTCGTAGGTACTCGTGGCATCAAGTAGGTCGGGGCGTTTTTCTAGCATGATGAAAAATGTCCACCAGTAAAAAAGGTCGTGAATTACGCCGTGAAAGTGGGACAGGCCCTTTACTCCATCATTTTCAGTCTGTCTTCGGCATAAACCAGCATCTGCAGTTCCTCTCTACACATTAATTTAAGAGTATTGATTGGGAGAATAATATTTGCATGGAATGAAAATTGGTGACATTATAAAATAAATTACAAAGGTTTAATTACATAAACTATTGAAATGTAAACTGAAGTTTTTTAAAATCTCATTAGGATTGCACAATTAAACTATTGATTTCCTACTTGTTGCAAATTACAAATCCAAGTCCAAGTACATGGATTCAAAAGGGTTAAAGAAATAACTGAATCAAGATTATGTGACTATTTTACTGTCATTGTTATTGAAATATATGATCTTTTAATTCACCAAAACATACTTAAGAAAATTATTCCACATCACTAATGTATATATATATATAAGGGAGTTAAGAAAATAGTATAGATTATATAATTAGTGCTTGTAAGAACTGGACCCAACAGTTTGCTGCTGTGCCACAAATCATGTCAGGTTCCACTGAAGTACTGTTTTTGTCCCATAAATGAAAAATATTACTATTTAATGCCAATCAAAATATGAATTTTAGTTTAGTTTAGCGATACAGCACGGAAACAGGCCCTTCGGCCCACCGAGTCCGCGATACCCACACACTAACACTATCCTCCACGCACGGGGGACAATTTATAATTTTACCGAAGCCAATTAACTTACAAACCTGTACGTCTTTGGAGTGTGGAAGGAAACTGGAGCACCCGGAGAAAACCCACGCAGGTCACAGGGAGAACGCACAACCTTCATACAGACAGCCCCCTTAGTCAGGATCGAACCCAGGTTCCCTGGCGCTGTTAGGCAGCAACTCTACCTCTGCGCCACCGTGCCGCCCCTTGTGTCATTTTTCCATGGTGTTTCTCTCAAAATTCATGCAATCATGGATGTGATGTAATGTGATGTGATATTCTGCTGGTTCTATAGCTGCTACAAATCTGTGTTACTGAAACCACAATTAGAAAATAAAATGGTACATAATCCTCTCATTTATCCTACATTGCATTCATGAATGAGTCATGAAATTGCAAGGTGAAAATTAAATGACTGAGTGCAAAACGCTTCGATGGGGCTAAATTTGTGAGGTGTATCCCAGAAGGTTTCCCGAAACAGTATGTGGACAGTCCAACTTCGAGAATAGATCTTACTTTACCTTGTACTTGGAAACAAGCCCTCTCAGGCGAATTATGTTTTAGAGGGAGGGTATTTTGGAACAGTGATAAAAACTCTATACATTTTAAGGGAGTTATGAGTAAGGATAAGTCTGGACCTTGGGGTAAGGTATTAAATTGAGGCATTTTATTAGGCAGGAGCTAGGAAGAGTAAATTTTGAGCAGTTGTTATTGGGTATGTCCACACCTGACATGTGAGGGTTGCTAAAGCCAGCTGATTAGAGTCCAGGACAGGCATGCGAGATGGAGGCAATTACAGTGGCACTGTAAGGCAATCTTGCATTACCAAAAAGTTGCAAATTGAATCAAACAGCAAAAGGGAGCATATGTAAGGTTTGGAAAGATGAAATCAGGGGGCTTTTGAGGAATAGAAAGCAAGCAGGGAAGAACTCAAGCTGGGAATTAGACGGGCCAAAAGGGAACATGAAATGTCATTGGCGAGTCGGATTAAAGAAAATCCCTACACACGTTAAAAACAAGAAGGTAACCTGGTAGAAGGTAAGATAGACACAAAAAGCTGCAGTAACTCAGCAGGATAAGCAGCATCTCTGGAGAGAAGGAATGGGTGATGTTGCGGGTCGAGACCGTTCCTCAGACCTTCTTCAGGTAAGGCCGGTCAAGGATTAGGCAGGGAATTTATGTTTGGAGTCAGAGTATGTAGGTGAGGTATTAAACGAGTACAGTATACCCTCCTTTTAACGTCCCCTTTATAACGGATTTTGTTTATACCAGACGGACCTGCTTATACCACCCCCACCTCGCACTGCCTCCCCAGCCACTTAGATCCCTGGCATCCGACGCCATCGCTGCCCAGAAAGGTGCACCAACGAGCTCTTCTTCACCCACCACAGGGTCCAGTTGGCGTGGCTGTTGTTGTGGCTCATGTTGTAGCCCCTGGAGGCAGTGCTTTCTTCAGTCCGCTACCACCGACAGGACATGCTTGATCACCATAGGGCTCCGCCCTTTCTCACTGACTGCTGCTTATTCCTGTCCCCTTAATGCCCCCTCCTCCACCGCCACCTCCTCCTCCCCCTCCTCCCGTCGCTCTGTCCACTGGGCATCTCCCTCCCACAGCTGCCTCCGCTTACTTCTCCCCTGCAGTTGTCAACATGCTCCACCTTGGAAGCTGCAGACCAGCGGCGTGGGTGCCTAGTTTTAAGGTGAAACTACACAGAGTGCTGGAGTAACTCAGCTGACTGAATCAATCTGAAGAAGGGTTCCAATGTCACATATCCTTGTTCTCCAGCATTGCTGCCTGACCCGCTGAGTTACTCCAGCAGTTTGTGTCCTTTTGTGTATTAACCATCAGCAGCAGTTCTTTGTTTCAACTACATATAATGGTAATGCCTTACTTGGTTATAACAGACGATCAACAATAACAGACACATCCCCCCCGCCCAACCTCCCTCATGGTCATTTACAATGAGGGCTTACTATACTTTGTATTTTTATTCACCAAAGGAGAAGAACGTGGAGGACAGTTTGAGGTCCAGAAGAAGGTGACGTTGGGCTCTTGAAGAGCGTTGAGGGGGATAAATCCCCAGGGGCTGACGGGATTTATCCCAGGTTATCGAGAGAGGCAGGTGAGGAGACTGCAGGGGCCATGACAAAAATCTCTACACCTTCTCCAGCCGCAGGCAAGGTCCTGGCTGACTGGAAAGTGGGCAATGTTATCCCTTTATTTAAGAAGGGAAGTAAAGAAAATGCAGGAAGTTATAGATCGATGAGTCTCACGTCAGTGGATAGAAAGCTGTTGGAGATTTTTCAGGGTGGATTTCATCACATTTGTAAGTGAACGAGCCAATTAGGGACATTCAGCATGGTTTTGTCTGTGGCATGCACGATTGATTTTATTGAGGAAATGGCAAAGGGGATTGATGAGGTTTGGAAAATGGATGTTGTCTGCATGAATTTTGGCATGGCTTTGATAAAGTGGTAGGCTGGCCAGAAAGATTAAGATGCATGGGATCCACAGTGACTTAATCGCTTGGATTCGGAACTGACTTACTCATACAAGACTAGGGGTTGTGGTGAAAGAGTGTTACCCTAACAGGACGTCTGTGACCAGTGGAGTTCTGCAGGGGTATCATAAACAATAGAAGACCCAGCACAGATCCCTGCAGAAATCCACTGGTCACAGACCTCCTACTAGAGTAACATATAAACGAATTGGACACAAAAGTAGAAGGTACACACAAAATGATGGAGTAGCTCAGCGGGACAGGCAGCATCTCTGGAGAGAAGGAATGGGTGACGTTTCGGGTCGAGACCTTTCTTCAGACTGATGTCAGGGGAGTGGGCGGGACAGAGGTAGAATGTAGTCGGAGACAGTAAGACTGGTGGGAGAACTGGAAAGAGGGAGGGAATTTGAAGCAAGGGAGAAGATTTGAAGCAAGGGCTATTTCTTCTTCTTGCATGTGGCGTGCACAGCCTAAAGTTGTTGGACAACTTGTTCTATTTGATCTTCCGTTTGTGCACATCGAGTTCATTGCATTAGTCAAAACAGGGCGGACCATGTAAAGGTTGCAATCTTCCACCCCCAAGGGCTATTTGAAGTTAGAGAAGTCAATGTTCATACCGGTGGGGTGTAAGCTACCCAATTGAAATATGAGGTGCTGATCCTCCATATTGCACTGGGCCTCACTGTGACAATGGTGGAGGCCCAGGACAGAACGGTCAGATTGGGAATGGGAGGGGGAGCTAAACTGCTGAGCAATTGGGAGATCAGGTAGGTTAAGACAGACTGAGCGGAGGTGTTCAACGAAACGATCGTCGAGTCTGCGCTTGGTCTTGCCGATGTACAGAAGTTGACACCTGGAACAGCGGATGCAGTAGATGAGGTTGGAGAAGGTGCAAGTGAACCTCTGCCTCACCTGGAAAGACTGTTTGGGTCCTTGGATGGAGTCGAGGGGGGAGGTAAAGGGACAGATGGTGCATCTCCTGCGGTTGCAGGGGAACATACCTGGGGAGGGGGTGGTTTGGGTGGGAAGGGATGATTTGGCCAGGGAGTTGCAGAGGGAACGGTCTCTACGGAAAACAGAAAGGGGTGGAGATGGGAAGATGTGGCCAGTAGTGGGATCCTGTTGGAGGTGGCGAAAATGTTGGTGGATTATATGCTGTATGCGATGGCTGATGGGGTGCGAGGTGAGGGCAGGGGGGACTCTGGCCTTGGTGCGAATGGGAGGGAGGGGGAGCAAGAGTGGAACTGCGGGATATCGAGGAGACCCTAGTGAGAGCCTCATCTATAATGGAACCCTGTTTCCTAAAGAATGAGGACATCTCCGATGATCTAGTATGGAATACCTCATCCTGGGCGCAGATGCAGTGTAGACAGAGGAATTGGGAGTAGGGGAGAGAGTCTTTGCAGGAAGCAGGGTGGGAGGAAGTGTAGTCTAGATAGCTGTGGGAGTCAGTAGGTTTGTAGTAGATGTTGGTCTTCTGTGATGGAGACGGTGAGATCCAGAAATGGTAGGGAGATGTCGGAGATTGTCCAGGTGAAATTGAGTGCAGGATGGTAATTAGTCATGAAGTTAATCATGTCGTAAGGGTTTGTCCCTCCGACAAAAGTAGAAGGGATGGTTTGTAAGTTTGCAGATGACACCTTAATAGTAGGAAGATTGTCGTGGTAAACAGCCAGATATAGATCCGGTACTTCTCTTCTGGCTTTATGTCAGAAATCTCAGTTGTGTGTACTAACCACAGCCACACTGGAGATAATTGAGTGGTTCACTGTCAAACAAGGATACGGAGAATGCTACTTGAAGTGTTGAAGATTACACATCCTCCACATTGGATTTTGATGAAGAAGTGAGACGGCTTTTGGAACTGCTGTAATTTTAGTCATGACTTTCATTTGCAGAGCAGTGCTTGTTGTGCACCATTGAAATAGATTCTGCTACAAAACAAAAATGTCCATAATCATTTCTTATAAGTTCCACCCTAAGGAGTTGGTGGTGGACTTAAGGAGGAGAGGGATACCCCTGTCCCCCGTCCCCTGCCTCCATCAATGGTGTGGATGTGCAGTTTACCAGGGAGTACAAATACCTTGGAGTGTACCTAGACAGTAAACTGGACTGGTCCAGGAACGCTGAGGCCCTGTACAAGAAGGGACAGAGCCGGCTCTACTTTTTGAACAGGCTCCGCTCCTTCAACGTCTGCAGTAAGATGCTGCAGATGTTCTACCAATAGGTGGTAACCAGTGCCATTTTCTTTGCTGCCGTGTGCTTGGGCAGCAGAGCGAAGGTTGGGGAGACCAATAGGATCAACAAACTCATCAGGAAGGCTGGCTCCATCCTGGGGGCAGAGTTGGATTTATGCAAGGTGGTCTTGGAGGGGAGGATGCCCCTCAAACTGCGGAGCATCCTGGACAATACAGCTCACCCACACTGGTCAACCTGAGGAGCACCTTCAGCAACAGACTGGTTCCACCAAGATGCAGGACGGAATGCCAGAGGAGGTCTTTCTTCCCTATGGCTATCAAACTTTACAACTCCTCCCCTTTCTGTCGTGGGGTAGACTGCGACTGACTCCCCTCCCCAATCTTTGCACATCCCCAAACCTTTCCACTCGTCACATTAATTTAATGTTTCATGTATTTTGTGTTTTTATGACTGTTGGCAGATCAATTTCCATCCTGGGATAAATAACGTATGGTATTGTATCCAACTCCAACTTATCAGCTGACACAATGCTCATTGGTTTGCACTCTGACGCCAAGATATTGACAGTTCAGTTGATGAGATATCATGGAACATTTTTGCAACACTGATGCCTTTGATAATATTGTTGCGTCCGGTGAAATAGTGTCTAAGTTATTGAACTTGCGGACGGTGGTCTCGTCTGTTGATGCACTGACATTAGTTTGACTACCGCAATGATCGCTGCGGAAATCAAATAATATGAATTTTTTTTAAAATCTTGAATGGAAATAAATTTAATTTCCGTAATAATTACTATGAAATTACCAGATTTCTGAAAAACTTCATGGAAAAATATGACCGTCACCCAGTCCTGCCAATGTCAGCTCCAGACTCACCAGCTTGGTTGGCTGTTAACTGCTGTCTCCATTTGTAGGTCATTTAGGATGGACAATAAATGCAGCCCTTGCCCATGACATCCACACCCTGTGAATAAATAAATATAGACCATAACGATAAATAAGTGTTTAGCACCATGGTATCTTACCCTTCTACACATGTTATCAGTGCTATCCCATGAATATGTTTGATACATTTTATCCCACCTAATATTTGTGGAGAACTCTATGACTCGAACCTGCATCATGAAATGTGACTTTCACTAGCTTTCAGTTACATCCTTTATTTTTTTCAATTAAATAGTTGAATTAATTGGCATAATTTGATATTTTCAAAGGACAGCAGCTCACCGACATTAATGCAGCCTCACATTAGTTACCCCAGCTTTTTAATATGAACTTCAGATAAAGCAGAGACGGGAGGAATTGCAAATGGCGGAATCTTATGTAAAACACAAAGTACTGGAGTAGCGTCTGTGGAATGAATGTATGGGTGATGTTTCAGGTCAAGATCTTTCTTTGGAATCGTTATGGTTTGAGGGGAGAAAGCTGGAAAAGAGTTGGGCATAGGACACTGGAAAGTGAAACTGCAGGAGATGCACCAACTCTCCATATGCCTTCTCCCTCGCCTCCATCCAGGGACCGCAGCAGTCCTTGCAGGTGAAACTGAGTTTCAAATGCACTTCCTCTATCCTCATCTTCTGCATCCAATGTTCCCCATGTGGCATCCTGTACATCAGTGAGACAAAGCGTAGACTCGGCGCCCGTTTCACCGTACACTTGCACTCCTTCCACCGAGGCCTAGGGGGTCTCCCAGTTGATAGCCATTTTAACTCCCCTTCCCATTCCCATGCTGACCTTTCTGTCCTGGGCCTTCTCCATTGCCATAGTGAGGCCATGAGCAAACTGGAGGAGCAGCACCTCATATTCCGCTTGGGCAGCTTACAACCCAATGGTATCAACATTGAATTCCCCAGTTTTAGGTACCCTCTAACGGTGGAGGAGGCACAGTTGCACAGCAGTAGAATGGCTGCCTTGCAGCGCCAGAGCGCTGGCTTCAATCCTGGCTACAGGTGCTGAATGGATGGAGTTTGTACGATCTCCCCATGACCACGTGGGTGTTTACTGGTTGCTCCGGTTTCCTTCCATCTTCCAACAACGTGCAGGTTTGTAGGTTAATTGGCTTCTGTAAATTATCCCTAGTATATAGGATAGAACTAGTGTATGGGTGAACGCGGGCCGATGCAGAATCGGTGAGTCAAGGGAGTCTGTTTCTACGCTGTATCTCTAAACTAACGGAAACTAAACTGACAACCCACTGCTTTCCCTCCCCTTTCTGCCCCACACCTCCCTTTCTCTTCCCCCCCCCGCCCCCCCCTTCAATGCCCCACCTAGACTTGCACCTATTTCTCTCCTCCACCTACTATCTTTCCTCTGGTTTCACAATTGGCAATTCTTCAATCCTTTTTCCTCACACATTTGTTTAAGCTCTTGCCTTTGTCCAACCATCTGTCTATCAAAAGCCTCCCTCGTTTGTGTTCACCTCTTAACTGCCACACTTTGCCCCTTCACTCTTCTAGCTTTCGTCACCCCGACCCCCTCCCCCCCTCCTCGCCCCACAATCCATCCAAAGATGCTGCCTGACCCGCTGAGTTACTCCAGCACCTTGTGTCTTTTTCTTTCTTGGAAAGTGATAGATGAATGGGGTTTGATTGCTAGATGGGTGGACAGAGACTGTAGATGAAAAGAAGGCAAAAGGATGTCCGATAAGGGGAGGAGAAGAGTGAAATGTAAATCTAGAGGGAAGGATATAGATGGAAGGAGACAGGGTTGGTGGAAAAAAGAGGGGTCGTGCAATTGGAGAAATGGGTCCACATTGTGATAGGGCAGACACATGAAAGAGAGAGAGGCAGAAGGAGTTGTGACTTAAAATTAGAAAATTCAATGATCATACCATTCGGCATTAAGCAATATATGAAGTGCTGCTCCTTCAGTTTGCATGTGGCCTCATTCCAGCAATAGAAGTGACCATGGACAGAAAGGTCAATATGCGAATGGGAAGGGGAGTCAAAATCTTTAGCAACCAGAGGAGACATGGGTGAGAGATCAATCAACATCAGGTTAGCCATCTTTACTGAAGAGAGAGGACATCCCGGATGTCCGAGAGAGGACAGCCTCATCTGGGGAACAGTGGTGTCAGAGACAGAGACATTGAGAGTGAGGGCATCTTTGCAAGAGATATGAGGTGACACCTTCATCCATGGACCCCAGTAGCCCTTCAAGGTGGGACAGAGGTACACCTGCATCTCCTTAAACCTCATCTCTTGCATTCAGTGCTCCCAATGTGTCCTCCTTTACATTGGCAAGAGCAAGCATAGATCAGACCACCATTTCACCGAATGTCACCTATCTATTCCGTCTCAAGATGTTGCCTGACCAATTGAGTCATGCCGGCATCTTGTGTTTCTGGTAAAGCATTTGGTTTCTGTGAAGAAGTGTACGATTATACCATTTAATGTTAATTATATGCTAGGCTCTTTAGAACGTATTTCAGGCTCACTTAACAGGAACACAAAGTCATCATTTTGAAGTGATTTCCTAGAGGCTTTATCATATTTAAATATGAGACTAAAATGAAGAACTGAATGATTCTGCTTCGCAACCTGCATTTTTATTTGGACATCCTTTAACTGTGGTAATTCTGTGAATGGAGCAAGAAAACTACAGATGCTGGAAATCTTAAACAGAAACAGAAAATGCTGGACACACTCAGCAGGTTAAGCAACATCAAAGAGGAGAGAAACTGGATTGATGTTTCAGTTAAAGGACCTTTTATCAGAACTGAAAAAGTGAGAAGACAAGTGTGTTAAGTTGGAAAGAGAGGAAGGGATGGAGTAAACAGAGATAATGTTTATAAAAGGATGCAGACCAAAGTTTTAAGATGACAACTAGTTTAAAACACAGCAGTTGAAGACAAAATAAAAATATATAAATTGAACTGGAAAAATGTTTAACTATGTATGGGAGAGGCAAAAAGAAAAAGAGTCACTGCTCAATATTGGGTCCAAGTGCTTCAACATACTCAGTAGAGAGCGAGGTACAGGTCCTTCCCAGGTTACAGTAGGGTTCCATTCCTGGGAATTGTTCATAACCTAAACAGTTTGCCCGCTCGAAAGGCAACTGCAAACTTAAGGGCCTGTCCCACTTATGTGTCCTTGGCACGCAAATTACATGACCTCATGGTCGCGTTGAGCCGCGATAGTCCGGCAAAGGTCGGGCGCGATTACATGCGACCGCACAGCCGTCTGGAGCGCGTGACATCATTTGAAGATGGACACAAAATGCAGGAGTAACTCAGCGGGACCGGCAGCATCTCTGGAGGGAAGCAATGGGTGACTTTTCGTGTCGAGACTCTTCTTCAGTCTGAAAAGAAGGGTCTTGACCCGAAACGTCACCCATTCCTTCTCTCCAGAGATGCTGCCAGTCCCGCTGAGTTACACCAGCATTTTGTGTCTATCTTCAATTTTCTTGGCCCCGCTCTGGGAGTAGAAGTGGGGGCGGATCCGGATCCACAACGGCCGTGAGCCCCAGTCCGAGTTCGGCGATCGTTTGCCTGCTTCTGCTGCTGTTGAAGGCGAGACGTTGCGTCGTGGCAGGGTCTTGGGGACTGTCCCACTTTGGCCGTCAGTTATGCGTCAGGTCGCGTAATTTGCGTGCCAAGGACACGTAAGTGGGACAGGCCCTTTCGTTTTCAGGTCTCAGAAGATGCCTGCAGCCCTGCATCTATGCAAACCCACGCCTCTGGTCCCCCAAATGCATGCAGGCTGCAAATAAGTCTGCCATCCATAACATTTGGAGGACATGTACTCTTTCTTCAGCATATGTTGATCATCATTGAAGCAATATAGGAAGCCAAATAGAGAAATTAGGGCTGAATGCTTACTGAAGATAGGATTAAAGAACTGTAGCTCACCTTTATGTAAAACAATTATAGCTTTTCAGACAACATCTGGTCTTTTTAAAAAAAATTATTTTGCTTAAAACTGATATCAGTCTTAATAAAACATCTCTAATTTGTAATGTTAACTCTATTTTTTTTTTCCAACGATGCTACTTGATCTGCTGATACTTTGCTCTATATCAACATCAATATTTCTCTTTGAAAATGTTCTCACTTAATAGCGAGGTTATGGATTCTTGAAAATGGATTTCTGGTACCTGCCACATTTTTCCAACTTGCTGGGGGCAAAGTCAGATGCCCAGTTAAGTACAAGTTTAAGGTCGGTGCAAGATTCTCAAAATACCGCAACACTTGATATTTTACAAAAAATCTACCACATATTATAACAAGACAAGCAGGACTCAGCTGGTAGCGGATTCAACAATTCGATAATTATGATTTTGTTTCTCCAAATACTGTGCAGTTTGTGCTGAAAAGCGTTTAACAGCTGCAGGATGTGTTCAATCCAATCTTGTCAAATAGATCTATTTGCTCGATAGTATTATATGAGCAAAGCCGACAAAAAAAACCCCTAATATTAAATAAACAATTGAATTAAATTTACCAGGTAGTAGAAAATGAGAAATGTTTTTTGTTTCCCCAAAAAAACACCAGCAAAGACTAATTTGGAATCTTCAAATAATTAATTTGGATGAACACACTTGGTTAAGGAACACAATACAGTACATTCAAATATAATTGGTTTATTTGTGGATAAAGCTAGTCATTTTCAGCATTTCAGTTTTTACACCAACCTCTCTCACTGAAAGCAGTAAAAACAAATTGTTTGAATTCTCTACCTATATCAGCCAACTGGCATGGGTGCAATACGAGTGAGGAAATACAAGCACGGCATGGGAGCGTTCTGGATAAGACACCAGCTCTGAGAGATGAAGCTCTCAGGGGCATCAGCCGAAAACAGCAGCATTTGTTTCTGTCTTTTAAAGATAAGCTGCAGACACATCCCCCCGATTCCACATTCTATTCCAATTGAATGAAACAAAAATTGTATAGAAAAGTAGAAAATAGTTGAAAACGCAATTCAATTAATTTTCTACTAATTGCTTGAATTGAGACTTTTCACAGTTGGAAATGGCTGATTAGGAAATGAGCATCCCGTAATCCCGATTAGGGGGGGCAAGGATTAAGAGACCCGAATAGGTCTTTCATGTGGTTTTTCAAAGAAGACTCAAATAATAAGTAATAAATATTTGGGTGATTTTATTTCTCGGCACCAATAAGATTGAGATATCTGAGGGAGAGATTTAAACAGCCTCATATCGTCATCGCACTCACGCTGCCGGATACTCTTGCATCTGGATGTTGCAAAGCATGTCAGGATCCATCCCACACACCCCACAGCTGTATTTATTTTCAGAACAATAATACAATTTAAATCATAACCATCTTCTTCTGCGTGGTGTATATTAAACACCTGGTTGAATTTTCTCCAAAGAGCAACTGAAATGTTGTGAATGTTTCCTTACAGATTAGGAAGAGCAAAATAACCTCCTGGCATCTTGAGGATATTTAGGATTTCCCATGTCCCAATATTCCTTTAGGTGTGAGATTGTTTGTTCATTTGGTCATGAGGTTCACCTCATTGGTAACTCTCGGACTATCCTTGTACGGACTTTGCTGGCTTTACTTTGCACGAAACGTTATTCCCTTATAGACCTGTCCCACTTGGGTGTCATTTGCGAGTCCTTTACGCGACATCATTTATGCGCCACGACGCACGACACACGCGTCATGACGCGCACGTGATACCTGCATGGCGTGCATTACGTGCACATGGCGTGCATTATGCGCGTATGGTGCCTGGTGACGTAGGCAGTGACGAGCGGTCGCGCGGCGCCCCAGGATTTTGGGCTTCACAAAACCTATGCGCGCCACCTGCAAATGACGCCCAAGTGGGACAAACCCTTTATCATGTATCTATACACTGTAAATGGCTCGATTGTAATCGTGTATTGTCTTTCCGCTGTGTAGGAAAGAACTGCAGATCCTGGTTTAAATCGAAAATACACACAAAATGCTGGAGTAACTCAGCGGGACGGGCAGCATCTCTGACGAGGAGGAATGGGTGATGTTTCAGGTCGAGACCCTTCTGGATAACACACAACAAAAGCTTTTCACTGTACCTCGGTACACATGACAATAAAATAAACAAAAGTGGTTTCAGACCACCAACATCTCCTACCTCAAATGGAATTGCTGTTAACTCAGAATATCCCTCATTCAGTAAATTACAGTTCCACTCATTTATTCCTGCTTGCTTTATAGGATTAATATCAATTTAAAAATGGAATTAGCCAGTCACCGATTAAATGAGGTCAGTAGTTAAAATGCGCCTCACTTTTTGTCAACGTCTGTGCAAGCCTCAAGCTTTCAGTGCCTTCTCTACATAGAGCCGTGATTAAAAATGGTGGCATTGTTTTAATTTTCCTCTACCTGTTCTCCTGCTCAGAAATTAACATTTCCCATTTGTTCATGTTACTTCTTGATAGTTTTTCTTCATAATTGTGTGGAGACTTATTGAATTTCTGATGTGCTGAGATTTTTTTTTTTTTAAATCGCATTGCTAAGTAGAGGTAGGAACTGCTGGAGGGTAATGTATTATGAATATATTGATTGAAAAGAATATTATCAGCTGACTGATAAAGGGTGGTGCAAGGTATTTAATTGACAGCAGAATGGAACCTTTTTTTAACCCTCTCTGATCACAATAATCAATCAGAATAGTAAGATTAAACGAGAACTTACCAGTTTGAAGTTTGATCTTTATTTTATGAGGAGTTACGATGAGGGATTACGTGAAGACCCCGCCAGCACGCATGCGCGACATTCTTCAAAGCAGTGGTGTGAAATCACAGACAGTCACAATGACTAATATAGTAAGATAAGAGAGAACTTTCATACCAGGTGATCTTTATGGTAGAGGGTTGGGAGCGGAGGGCACGTAATCCCTCATCGTAACTCCTCATAAAATAAAGATCAAACTTCAAACTGGTAAGTTCTCGTTTAATCTTACTATTTTATTTCGGTAGTCACGTGAGTGACTACGTGAAGATTTCAAAGCTCTGTGATTTCATGCCCTGGAAGCTCCATGCTCACACACCGCTAAAGTTGGGATAAGAGGATGAACGTAATTCAGACAAGACACTGGCTGAAAAACAAAAATAGGTATTTATTCATACCAAAACAATATAGTGTCCCATAAGGGTAAACTATCTGGCAGCACTCAAAATCCTCCCTGCATAAGTGTCAGGGGAGGTCACGGGTTTATAGTAAAAGCGGTGAAAAGTCTTTTCGTTACTCCAACCCGCTGTGGCCAGGATGTGGTCCAATGGTACTTCCATCCTCCTAGCCGCCGAGGTGGATGCCGCCCTGGTGGAGTGAGGTTTGAATATGTTAGTGTCCACCCCCGCCGCATCCAGTACCACCCTTAACCATCTAGAAATGGTTTGCACCGTGACTTTATGATGGGGCTTCTTGTGACTAATGAGCAATGCTGTCTCCGTGCCCCTTAGATTTTTGGTGACTGTGATGTATCGTGAAATTAACGTGACGATACAGAGACGAGAATCTGCTGGATAAGCCAGAAATTCCAAAGTATGACCAGACACTCCGGGTCGATCTTGTTTCAACAGTCCCTGCACATAAAAAATGATTTTGTCATTGGTGATTGTCATAGCATCCAGATTAAGTTTGTGCAGGGACTGGACCCGTTGTGCCGTGATAAGTGCCATGATCATTACCATTTTGTAAGTGAGTTTTGCCAGAGTGAGTCCCGAGTTAGGTGTCCATCCTCGCAGCATAGTCAAGACTGTGCTGATATCCCAAGTATGGCTATATCTGGCCCTGGGGGGATTGGAATTGAATATTCCCCTCATAAGTTTGGATACTAAAGGATGTGATCCAATTCCCAATTGGTCACTCCCCCGGCCCAAGTAGGATGATAGGGCACTCCTGGCACTGTTTATGGCACTGTAGCTCAATCCCTCATCGAAGTGAAGGGTAGCCAAGAATTCCAGCACTTCCGTTATGATGGCGGTTTCATATGTGGTGTTGGCTGTGATGCAGAATCCTTCCCATTTCCTGATGTAGGTCAGGTACTGCTTCCTTGTGGACTCTCTGCAAGCTGCTGTGATGGTGTCTATGGTCCTGTTGGTGAGTCCGAATTCGCAAAGAGGCCGTTTTAAAATCTGCAAATTAACAGGTTCATGCGGTCATGACATGGGTGATGTTCTCCTGTTACGGGGTGAATGAGCAGGCTTGGTCTTTTATTGACCCGGATGCAAGGTTCTGTGGCCATCTTCTGTACCATAGGGAACCATGGTTGGGTAGGCCAGTCGGGCACCACCAAAATCCCCGATGCGGAATCTTGTTTTATTTTCTGCAAGACCCGACTGATGAGGCAGAAAGGGGGAAATGCATAGCAAAACAAATCCCCCCAATGTAGCGTGAAGGCATCCATCGCTACTGCCCCCGGGTCTGGTTCCCAAGCAACATATGTTGGTAGTTGGTGATTTAACCTAGACGCGAAAAGGTCGATATCTGGTGTCCCATAACGTTCTACAATATCTGAAAACACATTCCGATCCAACATCCATTCTATGTTGTCGTTGAATTTGCGTGACCTGGTGTCTGCCACTGTGTTTAGCTTACCTGGAAGGTAAGTGGCTGAAATCCAAATTTCCCTTTGCAGACACCAGTGCCAGATATTGTTAGCCAATTCATCACACGATATCGACTTTATACCGCCCATGTGGTTAATATAGGCCACCACCGTGGTGTTGTCAATTTGTATTCTAACATGAACTTTGTGCATATTTGTGCAGTATGCTTTAAGGCCGTGAAATGCTGCCAGCATTTCTGAATAGTTAATCCCCAAGTTTTTGAATTGGGTTAACTCTGGTGCACTCCATCTACCTCCACAACTAGAGGTAGTGTTAGTAGCTCCCCACCCTTTGGCACTGGCATCCGTTTGTAAGATGATCGAGGGATTGATGATAGTGATCGGTTTAGAACAATTTTGGGCATTACCCATCCACCAATATAATTCGGCTTTCGCCTTTTCCAGTATTTTCATAGGCCTATCGAAATGGCCTGCATGACTTTTGAGCGCTGTAATTTTGGCTCTTTGTAAGTTTTGGTAATGTAAAGGCCCAAATTGTGCTGCAGGAAATGCAGCCACTATCTTCCCAATCACCCTGGCCACCTGCCGAATGGATGGGTCCTTAATGCCAATGAGGCTCCTGCAAGCCTCTATCAAGTCCTCCACCTTGCTTGGTGGCAACGTGATAGACATTTGCACTGAGTCAATAATGAACCCTAGGTATTTCATGGTGGTAGAGGGTTCTAATATTGATTTATCTGGATGTATAATGAAACCCAGCTTCTGAAAGAGATGTTTCGTGGCTGTAACTGCCAATGTAGCCATTTCCAAATTTTCCCCCACAATGAGGATGTCATCAAGATAGGCCATAACAGTATGATTCTGTTTCCTTAAGTAGGCCAAAGCTGGTTTTAATATCTTAACAATCTGGGTGCTGACGATAACCCATTAGGTAAGGCTTTGTATTGCCATAATTGTCCCATCCAGATAAATTTTAAGTATTTCCTATGATCCTTGTGTATTGGTACTGAATAGTATGCATCTTTGAGGTCAATGCATGCCATGTAGTACCCATCGGCTATTAACTGTATAGCAGTGTCGAAGGTGTCCATTTTGAAATGAACATACTGAACAGAAGTATTCAGTTCGGTCAAATCTATGATAATGCGGCAACCGCCGTCTTTTTTATTTTTGGTGAATATATTAGACACGAACTCCTGAGGTTCTTTAATGGCTTTCTCAATTACCCCTTTTCCTATTAACCTGTGAAGCTCAGCATGCCCTGCTGCCTTCTCTTTTTGAGAGAGGATGAATTTTCGGCTAGGTGAATGCTGGACCGGGGTAGGGAGTTCGTGAATAAATTCAATTTTGTAGCCCTGAATACTCCTGAGTATGTAAGGATCAGAGGTAAAAGTGAACCAATTCTCGTAGAACATGTGCAACCGGCCCCCTACATAAAGTGAATTTAGGCAAGATGTGTTTCTGGGGAACCCAGACCCACCTACCTCCATGGTTACTGCCGGTGTTGTGGTTTCTGTCCTTGTTTCCTTGGTTGGTTCGTTGTGTTGTAGGAGTGGCGCATCTTCCAAGAAGGCCGGGCTGGGCCATGGCCTAAAAAAGACCGCTGTGCAGGATTGCCGGCCTTCGAGCTTTCACCACCGGCAGACCTGTTATGGTAACTCTGTCCGGTGGGTGTGTAGGGGTGCTGTCTTTGTGGGTAGTGAGGCTTGGTGTAGCCAGGAACCTTGATCAGGCCTAAGGCCTTGGCCTCCTCATCAAGGTCTTTAACCTGCTTGGGGAGATCATCCCCGAACAGCAGGCTTGGAGGCTGAGTCTTCCCAGGCTTACACAACCCCGCAAACTTGGGGTTAAGCGCCGGCTTTATGATGCTTTTTCTGAAATTATTGATCTCATACTGGGTATTGCACAGTAGAGCCAAGGCATCTTGCAGTTCTTCCGGCATCTCAATACCCACTGCAGTTCTGGCCACTGCCGTAATCCCGGCGGTTAGGAGCTTCAGGATCCTTTGAAGTTTTATCTCCTGCCCTCTGCTCGAGGGGCTCATGTTCCCCCATATAGGGTTGTTTACCGCAGGGACATTTAGCGAGTTGCAGTTTTCAGGTGCCATATATTTGTCTGCAGTTGCATTAATGGCCTGTTCCTGCAGCTGGTTAGTTGCCATGTAGTTAATGCTGGCAGCCAGCTTTGGGTGGATTGGTAGGCCCTTCTGGTTGGGCATTGCATGTTTGCTTACCATATCCATGTAGTCTTCACACACCCCTGACACAGATGGTTGTTCAGCCAGCTCCCCTTCTTCTGGGTCAGCCCAGTTCTGACCCTCAATGCTCCCCTGCAAGGAGGGTGAGACATTAGGCAGTCCTCGGTAGGAACCTGCCGTGGGCCTGTTAAGAGGCCCACTGTGACTCTGCCCCTGCATTAGCAGGTCACGTTGGAGCAATTGCTCCATCATCCGCTCCATGCGGGTTAGACGACCTCCGTCGCTATCTGCGAACGGGGTGTCCTCGGGACCGGACTCCGCTGAGTCGGCGGCCCCGTCCGACTTCCAGGTGGCTCTACCGCCCGACCGTGGCGTCCCAACGGCCCCTATGGGCGAGAAGTCGGGAGCTGCAGGTAAAACCTGTAGCTCTGGAGAGGCGGCTCGCTGCTGGCTGCTCTCCTTGGCAGCTGCTTTGGCCG
The DNA here is from genome assembly GCA_963514005.1 of Raja brachyura. Next base: position 38,161,926 of record OY740801.1, read on the forward strand.
CAGCTCTTTTAGATTTTCGTGATTCCATTCCTGTACTATGTCGTCGACTCACTCCTCCGGTGAGACTTACCTGGCGTAAGCTATTTAAACTTACGCTGGAGAAGCCCCGCTCCTCCCGACCGTCGCTTCCGCATGCGTACGACGATATGTCGCGCATGCGTGCTGGCGGGGTCTTCACGTAGTCACTCACGTGACTACCGAAATAAAATTAAAGATCAAATCTCACTTTTTGTAACCATGTTCATTTTAATATTAATATTTCTGTTTAATTTAATGTTAATGTTTCTGCATTTGTTCAATGGCTGTTGAAAGGAACAATTTTCCTTTTCATATTTTACCACTCTCAGGAATAAGCAGCAAAAAAAGTAGACCTTTCTTGCTTTTAAAGCAGCTTCAAACATATTTTACCTTAGCGCATAGGCCTTTAGCTCTGGTAGATGGTGATATAGCATTATCAACTGGAATGCTACTTGCTGAATTAGAATGCAAGTAAGCTTTCATGTCACAACTTCCCAGTGAGAATGAACCACCTTGATATACATTTAGATTTGACTTTTGCTCATTTCCACAAATGGATGAACAAGCATCGTGTGATTTGTGGCGACCTCGTCAACCCTGACATTATAAAAAGTGAAAATAAACTCCCAGTGGCAAGATTAGATTGGCAGAAACACATTATAAAAACATGGCAACATTTAGATTTAAAACGTCTATGAACTTTTAGCAGAATGTTGGAAAGCAGCAACAAACTGCTTCAGAAACCAAGGATTCGTGCATGTTGAATAACTAAATGGCGAATTGCAAGCAGACTTTTTGTCCTCTGGTTTGTCATTCCACTAATCTCACCTCATGTCCTTGAGGGAGAACTAATTAAGTAAATGAGGCAGGCACCTGTAGATGTGACAGAACTAGAATGATCGACACCTAGAGAAGCGGCAATCTTATTGTTGCTTCACAAAGGTCCACTTGATGGCTGACCTGAGAGGGAAAGGGAGTTAGAAGAAATAAAGTAAATTGCAAGCAGAGGAACTTTGAAATGTTCAATCATCCACTGTTGTACACCATGGAATAAGGGTCCAAGGTCTGGAAAGATGTGGCCAAAGTATCGTAGACAAATTGGACTTTGAAACAGCCCTAAAAACTGTCATTAGATGTTTGCCAAATCAACCACCAGTCTTGAAGCACAATAAAATTAAATTTCCCTATGGATATGTTTTTCAAATTTCTTGATAACATTTTACTGGATGGATCACTCCAGGGGGAAAAGAGAGGCAGAGGAAGGAGTTGGGAAAGGAAGATGGAAGAAGAGAGTAGAGGAAATGATTGTGGTACACCAGCGAACCACTCACACAATCAGGCATTCGAGAAGAATAAAACCCACAGTAGTTTAGAGGCATCTGTAGTTCAAATTGCTCTATCCTTGTGGCTAAAAGAGAGAGTGCTGGTACTTAAAACCAGACATGAAAGGACGAGAAAATGACAATTATGTTCCTTCAGTTGCTGCAATTTGTCTTCAATCAAATAGAAATCTACTATATTCAAGTGTTAAAGAAACAAATCCAACCGTAAAATCACTAAAATTATATTTCTACCATGTGACCTTGCTTGCATTATACAGGAGCACCCTCAGGTGGTCATCGTCAATTTTTGATATGCTTTTTCTGTCAATGTTCTCCCTGCCCACTCTTCCAAATGTGCGGCTTTTTAAATGAGGTTTTGCTTTTTTGCTGTTTGCTCCAAACCAATGTAACTCAAACCACTACTCTTGTCACACTTTCCCTTTAGTCCTCTATCTGAAGCCTTTTGATTTTATTTCAAAATACACATTAATTCAAAAAAATAATCTAAAATATCTAAATGCAGAATATTCTAGTCAACATTTGCATAACATGTAATGTTATTTTATTACTGACAGTGAGAAGTCTAAAGAAGGGTCTCGACCTGAAATTTCACCTATCCATGTTCTCCAGAGATGCTGACCGACCTGCTGAGTTACTCCAGCACTCTGTGCCTTTTTCCATCAACCAACAGCTGAAGTTCCTTGTTTCTACTTCTTATTCTGTAAAGGGTCTGTCCCACTGTACGAGGTAATTCAAGAGTTCTCCCGAGTGTCCCCTGATTCGAACTCAGAGAATTACGGTAACAGCCGCTCGTAGGTACTCGGAGCATTCGTGGACATTTTTCAACATGTTGAAAAATCTTCACGAGCTTACCGCGTTTCCCAAGTACCTGCCGTTAGCGTTACGAGCCGCTAAGAGATGTCCCGAGCTCCGACGTACCCGCTATGTACATTCTACGTACTTACCACGAGTTTGATTTTTTTTAAAACTCGGGAGAGCTCTTGAATTACCTCGTACAGTGGGACAGGCCCTTTACTTAACATTAACACATCATCAGCGATCATCCATTTATGAACTTAAAGTTTTAACTAATGGCAGGAAGGACCTGAACTGTGTCCCATCCCCATTGCGACTCAGCCTCTTATTAAATGTTGCAGCAAGCTCACCTTGTTATAAACTTATCTCTGCATTCCTACCTCTCTCTTTCATAGATGCATAATTCTCCTGTATTGGAACGATATATAACAAAATCTATTAGCTTTCTCTATTACTTCCATGCTGGTCTTATGCAAATCATCACGCCTGTGGTGATGAAGTGCTTTGAGAGGTTAGTTATGACACATATCAACTCCGAACTTAGCAAGAACCTGGACCCACCACAATAGATCAATGAGGTAAATGATCTTGCCAGCTCTCCACTCTGCATTAGACCACTTGCACAATACAAACACATACAACAGGCTGTTGTTCATAGACTTGTTCAACACCATTGTCGCCTCCAAACTTGGTACCAAGCTCAGGGAACAGGATCTCTGTGCCTCCCTTTGCAACTGGATCCTCAACTTCCTCATCAGCAGAACAAAATCGATATGACTGGCAACAATACAATCATCACCGGAGCACCTCAAGTACACAGCCTCCAGCTCTACTCACTCTATACTCATGACTGTGTAGCAGCACATACTTCCAACGGAATCTTTAAATTCGCCAAAACACCTTTGTAGTCGGTCGAATTACAGGTATTAAGGAGCCAGTGTATTCAATCGTCTAATTGAATGGTGCCAGCTCAACATCAGTTAAAACAAGAAGAGGAAGGTCGAGAATCAATAAAGAAGGGTCTCAACCCGAAACTTCAACTCTCCATGTTCTCCAGAGATGCTGCCTGACCTGCTGAGTTACTCCAGCACTTTGTCTTCATCGATGGGTCAGTGGTGGAGAGAGTCAACAACTTCAAGTTCCTACCATGTATATCTCTGAAGATCAGCCCTGGACCCAGCCCATTGATGCTATCAGAAAAAAAAGTCCATCACCAGCTCTACTTCCTTGGAGAATTGAGGGGATTGGGTATGTTGATGAATACTGTCTTGCAGCTGTAACAGCCTCATGTCCTGATTCAGTAACTCAAATGCCCAGGAATGAAGAAGATTACAAAAAGTGGTGAACACTGCTTGATCCATCACAGGTACTGAGTTCCCCAACATAAAAGGGATTTACAAAAAGCATTGCCTCAAAATGTAAACCAGCATAACCAAAGACTCACGTCACCCTGGCCACACTCTCATTTCAGTCCTGCCATTGGGAAGAAGGTATAGGAGTCTGAAAACTGTGATGACCAGGTTCAGGAACAGCTTCTTCCTGACAACCATACATTCAACACTACAAACTCCAACTAAACAGCAAACTATTAACTGTCTTGATTGCACTAGGGATTTAGGGCTTGGTTTTGATTCGCACTATATTGTTTTTTTCTTATTTATTGAACCTGTTGTGTTTGTTTATTGTTCTCTATTGAGTACAGTGTTTACAAACCTGGTGTGCTGCTACAAGTTAGAATTTCATTGTTGCATTTTGGTACATGTCACAATTAATCACTCTTGATTCTCCAGAGATGTTTTACATCCCAGAACTCTGCAATCAGCATTTAGACAATATGCTTATTCTTTATGTTCCCTACCAAAATTGACAATATCACACATTCCTCATTATGTTCCTATGAAAGATAATTATTTGCTCATATAACCTATCTATATCCTTTAGTAGTCTCCTTTGTCCTCGTCACAGTTTACTTATTCAAAAGCTAATTTTTAAAAAAAAACCTTTTTCACCTTCATTGGCTTCTATTTCCATTCTTGCTTTCAAAAAGGTATTGACTAAAATTCACATTCGCAGGCACATCTCTTTGTTGCCCCAATGTTTTAAACTGAAATTCCATCCTTTATATTTCAGATACTCCTACAATTACAGACACAAGCAAACTATTCATCATTACCCCAGTCATTGCTGTAATCACATCCTGATACCCATGCTTTGAACCCTTGTCAACCCCCAAGTCTAACCCTTTGTATTTCTTTCACTATCCCCTTTGACCCTTCCCTCTCTGATCCAAAAGGATCAATCCTCAGGACAGACCCAGCTTCATCTCACCGCTTACTCATCTTGATAAATTCTAAACCCAACATGACGCTGAAGACCAGATCCTAGGCACTCAGGTCTGGCGACGCAGAGGTGTATAAGAAGTCCTGACACGACCTTGACAAGGGCATCAAAAAAGCAAAAGGGACTATCACTCTAAGCTGGAAGATGGCCGATGTTTGGCAGCTGTGGCAGAGCTTGAATGCCTACACAAGGCCAAATCAGGAGGCAGCTCAGTGTTGGACGAATTACAGATGCTGATGAGTCAGAGTACAGAAGTGGGATTGATCGATTGACCACTCTTTGATAGGAGGACAGTGATGTGCCTTGCAGGGCCCCCATACACCCTGATGGTATGACAGTCACAGTCACAGAGACCAACGTCAGAAGATCCTTCAGGGGGATGAACCCTCGGAAATCGCATGGACCTGTTGGCATACCCGGTCGAGTTCTCAAAACCTGTGCAGACCAACTGGTTGGAGTTTATGTGGACATTTTCAACCTCTCATTGCTGAGGTATGAGGTTCCCACCTGCTTTAAGAATGCATCAATAATAACGGTGCCCAAGAAGATTAAGGTGACGTGCCTCAATGACTATCGACCGGTGGCACTAATGTCTGGAGGTTGAGAGATTGGTTATGGCGCATATCAATTCCTACCTCAACAAGAACCTCGAACCACTGCAGTTTGCCTACCGCCAGAACAGGACAACGGAGGGTGTAATTCACTGGCTCTCCACTCTGCACTAGACCACTTAGATAATAAAAACACATACGTCAGGCTGTTGTTTATAGACTACAGCTCGGCGTTCAATACCATCATCCCCTTCAAGCTGGTTACCATCCAGAGGGCAAGGAGCATCACCAATCCACCTAGGGTATAGGTGGATACCACGATATAGAAAGACATCCTTGCCATAGAGGGGGTACAGAGAAGATTCACCAGACTGATTCCTGGGATGTCAGGACTTTCATATGAGGAAAGATTGGATAGACTCGGTTTGTACTCGATGGAATTTAGAAGATTGAGGGGGGATCTTATAGAAACCTACAAAATTCTTAAGGGGTTGGACAAGCTAGATGCTGGAAGATTGTTCCCGATGTTGGGGGAGTCCAGAACAAGGGGTCACAGTCTAAGGATAAGGGGGAATTCCTTTAGGACCAAAATGAGGAAAACATTCTTTACACAGAGAGTGGTGAGTCTCTGGAATTCTCTGCCACAGAAGGTAGTTGAGGCCAGTTCATTGGCTATATTTAAGAGGGCGTTAGATGTGGCACTTGTGGCTAAAGGGATCAGGGGGTATGGAGAGAAGGCAGGTACGGGATACTGAGTTGGATGATCAGCCATGATCACATTGAATGGCGGTGCAGGCTCGAAGGGCCGAATGGCCTACTCCTGCACCTATTTTCTATGTTTCTATGTTTCTATGTCCACAAGGGGAGGAGTGGCTCTGCTGTCAATGAAGAAGGACTGGTGACAGGATCTAGGGAGTAGGCAGGGCTGAAGATGTCCTGGTTGGCTTGCACCTAGGCCTGGCCAAGCTGGCCATCTGCGAGTCACAGCACCAGGCGGAAGAAGGCTTTGCCCGAGCCAGAGGCTTGCCCCTTTACCGGGGTTGTACAGTAGTTATTAGAATATTTGTAAAATAGTTATTTGATGATTTTGTAACATGGTGGTGGGTATGTCACCACGGTTTTGTTTTTTTGGGTTTTTGTATCGTGTTGAAATTAAATAAATTATTTTATGATACAAAAAAAAAGAGACCAAGCTCACGGAACTGGGTCTCTGCGCATCCCTCTGTAACTGGATTCTCAACTCCCTCATTAACCAGTCTGTTCGAATTGGCAGAAACACGTATTCCTCAATAACAATCAGTATGGGTGCACCTCAGGCTGTGTGCTCAGCCCCCTGTTCGACTCACTCTATACTCATGACCCTGTAGCCGGACACAGTGAGAACTTCATCTTCAAGTTCACCGACGACACCAGCATTGTTGCACGAATGACAGATGCTGATGAATCAGAGTAAAGAACTCTGATCACCATTATCGTTGAACACCATCAACGATAATGGTGGAAAGAATCAAAAACTTCAAATTCCTGGATGTGCATATTTCCAAAGGTCTTTCCTGGACCCAGCACTCTGAGGCGATTATAAAGAAAGCACATCAATGCCTCTACTTCCTGAGAAGACTACGGAGAATTGGTCTGATAGAGAGGATTCTTTTGAACTTCTACAGAGAGCATTTTGTCTGGTTCTATCGCGGCCTGGTTCGGCAACCTGAATGCCCAGGATCGATGAAGACTGCAAAAAGTTATGAACACTCCCCAGTCCATCATCAGCTCTGGTCTCCCTACCATCGAAGGGATTTACCGGAATCGCTTCCTCAAAAAGACAGCCAGCATCATCAGAGACCCACACCATCCTGGCCACACACTCATTTCACCCCTGCCATCGGGAAGACGGTACAGGAGCCTGAAAACTGTAACATCCAGGTTCAGGAAAAACTTCTTCCCTATTAAACACTACAACCTCAAATAAGCTCTGAACTGCATGGACTATTATTGTTATTATTACACTTTTATTGCTTTGTTGTGTGTGCGTGTGTGATCTATACGTATATATATGATCTATGTGTATGTGTATTTGTGAGTGTGCATTTATGCATCCACTGAACTTTTTTTCTTCTCGTTTATTATATTGTTTACAGTGTACTATGTTTACATATACTGTTGTGCTGTTGCGTAAGAATTTCATTGTTCTATCTGGGACATATGACAAAGCACTCTTGACTCTTGATTGCGTCTAACAATCTGATTGAGTATTTTGAGGATGTGACCAAACAGGTCGATGAAGGCATTGCATATGTGGATTTCAGTAAGGCATTTGACAAGGTTCCGCATTGGTAGGCTGGTTACGTCCCAATGAGATTCAAGGAGAGATAGCGGAATGGATAGAAATTTGGCTTCATGGAAGGAAGTGGAGGGTAATCGTGGAATGTTGCTTTTCGGACTGGAGGCCTGTGACTAGTGGTGTGCCTCAGGGTTCGGTGCTGAGCCCATTGCTGTTTGTCATCTATCTCAATGATTCGGATGAGAACGTACGCGGCACGGTTAAAAAGTTTTCAGATGACACTACAGTGGGTGGTATTGTAGTGAAGATGGTTGTCAAAATTCGCAGCAGGATCTTGATCGGTTGCGCAGGTGGACTGAGGAATGATTGATGGAATTTAATGCAGAGAAATGCGAGGTGTTGCGTTTTGGGAACACTAACATGGGCAGGACCTGCACAGTGAACTGTAGGGCGCTGTAGAGTGTTGTAAACCAGAGGGATATATGAGTGCAGGTACATAGTTTGTTAGAAGTGGCATCTCAGGTAGACAAGGTGTCAAAGAGGCTTCTGGCATATTGACGTTCATCAGTCAGAGCATTGCATACTGAAGTTGGGAGGTCATGTTGCAATTGTATAAGCTGTATTTAAAGTATTCCGTTTTGGACACCATGTTGTAGGTAAGATGTTGTCAAGCTTTAAAGGGTGCAGAGAAGATTTACAAGGATGTTGCCAGGACTTGAGGGCCTGAGCTATAGAGGTTGAGCAGGCTAGCACTCTATTCCTTGGAGCACAGGGAGATGAGGGGTGAGGTAGTAGAGGTGTATAAAATCATGAGAGGACTAGATCGGGTAATCGCACAGATTCAGATTCAGATTCAATTTTAATTGTCATTGTCAGTGTACAGTACAGAGACAACGAATCTCTTGCCCAGAGAAGGGGATCGATGACATAGGTTTAAGGTGAGGGGGGAAAGATTTAATAGGAATCTGAAGGATAACCTTTTCACACAAACGGCGGTAGGTGTATATGATGAGCGGCCGGAGTAGGTACGTGAAGCAGGTACGTTTAAGAAACATTTAGAAAGGCACATGGATAGGACAGATTTAGAGGGATATGGGCAAAATGCAGGCAGGTGAGACTAGTGTAGATGGGACATGTTGGTCGGTGTGGGCAAGTTGGGCTGAAGGGCCTGTTTCCAAACTGCAGGACATTATGATTAAGGGAAGTAGAGATAACCTAGAACGTTGTAGGCCAGTGAGCCTCACATCAGTGCTGGGAAGCTATTGAAGAGAATTCTTTGGGATGGGATTTACTCATTTTGGGAAGCGAATGGGCTAATTAGGGACGCTCAACAGTAGGTCATGTCTTACAAACAATTCAGTTTTTTGAGAAGTGAAAAAGGTGATTGATAAGGATAGGGCAGTGATGTTAAGTCCATGGATTTTAGTAAAGCATTTGATGAAGTCCCTCATGGTAGGCAGATCTAAAAGATTACGTTGCATGGGATCCATGGTGGCTTGGTTATTGAGATTCAGAACTGACTTACTCACAAAAGAAACAGGGGTGCGGTGGATGGGTATTATTCTAGCTGGAGGTCTGTGACCAGTGGAGGTCCACACAAATCTGTGCTTGGAATTCAATAATTGATGTCTGTAATAGAGTAGTAGGAAAATAAAGCATATAGTATGCTTGCGTTCAGAGGCCAAGGCATTGAGTGTAAGAGTCAGGAAATCATGCTGCAGCTTTATAGGACTTACTAGACCCATTGGGTCCCAGCATCACACGTGAGGGATGGTCCCCGAACGCAATATTCCACCTCTCCACCAATTCCAATATTGATGGCCAGTGGGGTGGGGAGGGGGCTTTCTGGAGCGCTAGTATGGGTGTTGTGGGCTGAAGGGACTGGTTTCCAGAGGGCTAGTAGGGACATTGTGGGCCGAATGGATTATTGGGCTGGCGGCTCAGTCACTCAAGCCTGTTGGGCTGGCAGCTCACTGACTCAAGGCTGGTGGGCTGGCAGTTGACTCATGGCTATTCCTTGAAATTCCATTTCAAGCAGGGTGCAAGGCCACCAAAATCAAGTGCAGTTTCTTACCACTTCAGCAGGGTGCAAGGCCACTAAGGACAGCTCTCTCCTCCATCTTGCACGCCCACACTTCTGGGTTTTATAGTCCCTTCCCCCTCCTGCCTTTATGGCGTAAGTGACAGGAGAGAGAATCTCAACATTTTTTAAACACTGATAACTCTTTTACTTTTCATCGATGGGAAAAATCCTCAACACCTGATGAGCGGAGGGGGACTCTGAGTAAGATGGCCAAAAATCACAGCCGTACGTGGTAGCGTTTTTTTCTTAAATCAATATTAAGCACAAACAGGAAGTGGTCAAGATTAGACTTTTAATTATATAGAAGGCAAGGCAACTTAGCTTTAGCATTTCCAAACCAAAGGCAACACAGCTTTAGCATTTCCAAACCAAAGGCAACACAGCTTTAGCATTTCCAAACCAAAGGTAACACAGCTTTAGCATTTCCAAACCAAAGGCAACACAGCTTTAGCATTTCCAAACTATATTTTCAAACCACATTAAGGGCACTGGCAGGTCAGTAAAACCACTCACAGTTTACTAGACATGTGTTCAGTGGTATTCACAGCTCAGACTGAGAGACGTGACCCTCTCGCTCCCCTTTCTTGCAGAGACTGACTGAGGCACACAACACTTCTGGGTTTTATAGTCCCTCCGGAAGGGGCGAGGCCTTCAGGAGAGAGAATCTCAACATTTTTAAAACACTAATAACTCTTTTATTTTTCATCGATGGGAAAAATCCTCTTGTCCTGCGCAGCGGAGGGGGACTCTGAGCAAGATGGCCAAAAATCACAGCCATAAGTAGCAGCGTTTTTTCTAAAATCAATATACAGAACAACAGGAAGTGGTCAAGATCAGACTTTTAGTAATATAGGCTGCATTTGAGTATTGTGTGCAGTCCTGGCCATCTCATTACGGAAAAGATGTGAAGGCATTGGAGAAGTTGCAAAAAAGGTTTACCATAATGATGCCTGGATTAGAGCGTATTAGTGATAAGGAGAGCTTGGACAAATATGGATTATTTTCTCTGGAGTGTTGGAAGCCGAGGGGTTTTTGTGTACCTTGTGTGTTGTGACTGTTGGCAGATCAATTTCCCTCCAGGGATGAATAAAGTTGTATTGTATTGTATAAAATGATGAAAGTCATAGATAGGGTAGGCAGTCAGAACTTTTTCTCTCTCAGGGTGAAAATGTGAAAGGCTAGAGGGCAAACCCTTATGGTGCGAGGAGAAAAAAACTGAAAGGATATGTGTGGGACAGGTATTCTTTTTCCAATAGAGTTGTGTTTGCATGGATGGTTTTACAAAGGATGGTACATACGATAGTGGCATTTAAGAGGCTTTTAGATAAGCACCTAGGTATTCAGGGAATGGAGAGATATGGATCCCGTACTGGCAGAGAGAATTAGTTTAACTTGACATCACATTCAGCACTGACATTGTGGGCTGAAGGATCCGTTCCTGTGTTGTTCTGTTCTATACTCACCAAGGCTGAATGCCAATTCTCTGCCACCTTCCCTTACATCCCACAATGCAATGAACTCACCACTGTCAGAAAAACAATGATGTGATGACTTGAACACCAGGCCATTATTTTCCAGTCATTAACCTAATTTCCTTTGAAAATCTTCCAACCACAGAGTCATCAATCCTTCAAAGTCATCAATCCCACATCCTCTTCTACCTCTGCCCCAAAATCCACAAGATGGATATCCCAGTCGACTTGTCATTTTAACCTGGTGTCTCACAAACTAATTTATTCCTATCTTAACTTTATTCTTGCTCATCTTACCCAGTCTGTTGGGACTTATATCCAGGACACCTCTGACGATCTCTGCTATTTTTACAGTTCTCTGATTCATGGTCCTTGCTGAATCGCTAATAGCATGAGCATCAAACTCCTCTACCATTTCACACCACACCATGAGAACCCGCTGCCCCTTCCTTGAACGGAAGCTCAACCATCTTCTCCGTTGCTAGGGAAACCATGCGGGGGACAAGTTTTGTTGCCCCTTTGTGATTCAAATTCCTCACCTACTATTGTAGAAGCATCACACTCTTTTAAACAATTCAGAAGATTCATCTCCTGCTTCAATTTTCACATCACCCATGGTTGCCTCTTCCCTTTCTTGATTTCTCCATCTAATGAGATAAGCTAACAACCAATATGCATGACATTCCCAGAGACTAACATAATGATCTTGACTACACCAAGTCCCAACCTGATTCCATTTTCCCAGATTTTCCAGCTCCATTTTATCTGTGACAACTTTCACCGCGTCTTTGAAGATCTTTCCTTTTGGCCTTAACTGTGATTTAATCTCTGCTGCAGCTGAAAGGCCTTTCAACCATGTTTGTACTATTTCACACACCTGCTCTCACACCCTCTCCTCTAACCCAGAGCACGGATAGGATTCTCCTTGCCTTCGCCATCCAACCTCACCAGCTTCCACAATCATGATTATACCTGTAATTTCTGCTCATTTTGATGTGATGCATCATCTGATTCATCTTCCCCTTTCCGTATTTCAAAGTGACCATTTCTTCCTGGACTTCCTCATTCATACTTCCATCCCCATCAATATCCTTCACGAGGCACCTTCTCATTTAAACAGAGAATGCATCATTTTCCCTTATGATTCTTTACTGACCACTCTTCAGGCTCTCTCTCTTCCTCTCTCTCTCTCTCTCTCTCTCTCTCTCTCTCGTTTTGTATGTAAAAGTTCTGTATTTTCAACTTTCTTCACTATCCCCTTTTATCCATTTGTCCCAGACAGATCCTCTCCGATTAACAAGCCTTCATCAATCTCTATCAACTAGCACCACCTTCACTTGTAGCATTCAGTCTTTCTTGATTTTTACTCTATTGTAGACATCCTTTTTTGCTCTCTCCTGCCTTCCCCCTTCTCTGCAACTTACTCGGTATGATATATGAGCATCCCTAGTTTTGAGATAAGGCCATCGATCTGCAATGTTACCTCAATTTTCTGCCACATATGCTGTCTAACTTGCTGAATGTTTCCAGAATGTTTCTGCTTTACTTCATGAAATCGCGTTCCGTAAAACATTGCTATTTAAATGTTCAATACCCTTAAAGAATCAAGACCTCACCAAGATCTGCAGCCTCAAATATATTCTGACGCATATGGTTATTGAAGTAAAAATTATGGTCACTCTCAGCTTCCTTTCTTTAGGATCATTTCATGCTCCTGCAACTGATCTCAGCCAATTGTTGCCCTAATGTCGCCTCTCAACAAAACCTTATCTAATCTACTTCTCCTTCAACCCATAGGAGCAGGTAGAGCAAGTATAGGGACTTACTAGAATTGCAGACTCTCTTAAAGAGTCTGGTATTCATGGGTCACTCGCATGCATTATTACTCTTTACAGAGGCCTTCCACGCTTGCCAGGAGCAGGTTGTTGTAGAACCAGAGAGATTTAAAGCCATGCTTGCACAAAGAACTTGCTTCATGCAGATACTATTCTTCACTAGCTTATACAGGTCTCTACAAATCCCCTAAACCTTATTGCCACTGACCCCCCCCCCCCCCCCCCCCCTTCCCCTTCATCAATATAGTATCCATTATTTAAGGAACAGCATTCTCCAGTGGTTGGAAGTGAGCCTCTTGTATAGTGTACAGTACATATGTCCCTTTAAGGGCTGACTGCCAAGATTACACTACCAGGCTAGCTGACCATAGCTGGAAGATCTTGCAATAGCTGTTATGTTTCTGCATTTCATTTTTAAGATGCACTTTATAACTCTGAGACTGTGATTGTGGGAAGAAAGTACAAGTGCCAAGTGCACAGATTCATTGCCGAACATGATGTATAATTAATCATAAAAACAATCAAACCTTCCAATGCCAATGTGGAGTTACACAGTGAAGTCTGACAATATTTCTCTAGGAACCTTGCAATTAAAGATTTGTATGTGTGTGTGACTTTTGAAAGGGCATTACAACAATAAACAGTTATTATAATGGCATTAAAATGTTGTTTTATTCCATAAATTATATATTCATAACCAAGTAAAATATTTAATTTCATTAGAAATAAATGCACAAAAGGACAAAGAGGAAACAGTAAAAATTTGAAGCAATAATTATATTTGGTGATGGCATAAAAGATCAGATAATGATAATTTAGATGGGGAGGTGATTAAAGATCTGCAAAAAAATTATAATCGCGGACGGATTGCTTGTTAGAAACTAGAAAATCCAAGTGCATTCACAGAAATAGGAACTAAATCACAATAGATCCTAACGTATAAATTTTAATGTAAGTTAACTTATGGTTTGCTATTTTACAGTATAGTATGACGTTGCTATCATTTCAGACAATCCAATTTCTCTCAATGAAGACTTTCCAAAGTTAAATATCTAATTTATTTCAACAGAAAAGATTCCTTGTCCAGCCATAAACTGAAAACAGCTTAAGTGCTTAGCATATATTTATCTAATAATCATGCATTCATTAGTTCTGACTTTGCAAGGAGTACATTAAGCTTAGAAAGCCTTCTAGTGAATTATCTCCTGGTCATTTGTATTAAACCAGTTAGTCTGTGTCCAGGAAGAGAAGCATTTATTCAGTGGTGCTATTTACGGTGGATGGCATGACCATCTCGACACTATTCCGCAACCCCTGATGGGCAGAGATTGGCAGTGAAAAATTGTTTGACATGAGCTATCTTTACGGAGCTCTTAAGACCTTCAACATTTGTGATTCTGCCGCAGTATTTCTGTTCTCACCAGGTCAAGCTGAGAGATTAAGGACAATGATTTGGTTAATCCAAGCATCTTTGCAGTCTCTCACTCTGATGATGAGACGAAACAGGTACCACTGCCTGGATTTGGGGGTTTGGCAAAAGATTTTGTCCTCGTCTCTCAGATAAAACAGGGTGTTAGTTAAGATAAGATCAACTTCCAATTATGTTGTCAAGTGGAAGACTCATAGAGTTAACTTTCCCTCCTTCCTTCCCGTGTTGCCAGAGAAAATCATTGTGGACTATTATACAACGACTAGAATGTAGCAAATGCAGCAGCTCTGTCCACAAGGTAATTTGCAAGTTTAGTTTAGAGATACAGCACGGAAACAGGCCCTTCAGCCCACCGGGTCCACAGCGATCCCCGCACATTAACACTATCCTACTACTAGGGACAATTTACACATACACCAAGCCAATTAAGCTACATTCCTGTACGTCTTTGGAGTGTGGGAGAAAACTGAAGATCTCGGTGAAAATCCTCGTGGTCACGGGGAGAAGGTGCAAACTCCGTACAGACAGTACCCGTAGACAGTATCGAACCCAGGTCTCCAGCACTGCAAGCACTGTAAGGCAGCAACTCTACCGCTGCTCAAGGTCAAGACTCAGATGGGGATACCACAGCTGCATTGCAGATGGGACAAAACACTTCAAGTTTCACTTCACATGACATCGAATGTGAAACTTGAGCTAAGAATGCTAAACGATTAAAACGCGAGTCCTTCCTTCTTTAGTTAAGATTAGAGTTTGGCCATAGGATGTAGGTGCGGTTTACTCTTTGAAGTGACTAAGGCAAAAGCAGCCTCACCAAAGTAGTCATGTAGAAATGCAGATATGTTACAAACCATACTGTGTGCAGATTTGTTGTGTGTAAGAAAGAACTGCAAATGCTGCTTTAAATCGAAGGTAGATACAAAATGATGGAGTAACTCATCAGGTGAGGCAGCATCTCTAGAGAGAAGGAATGGGTGACGTTTCGGGTCAAGACCCTTCTTCAGTCTGAAGAAGTTAACTTCTCTACATTGGTGAGACCAAGTGCAGGCTCGGCAATTGTTTCACTGAGCACCTCCGTTCAGTCCGTCTTAACCTACCCAATCTCCCGATGGCTCAGCACTTCAACTCCCCCTGCCATTCCCAAAATTCCTTTGTATCCAGGGCCTCTTCCATTGTCAGAGTGAGGCCCAGCATAAACTGGGGGAACAGCACCTCATATTTCGCTTGGGTAGTTTACACCCCAGGAATATGAACATTGACTTCTCTAACTGCAGATAGCCCTTGCTTTCCCTCTCCATCCCCTTCCCAGTTCTTCCACCAGACTTCTTGTCTCCCAACTACATTCTATCTTTGTTCCACCCCCTCAACTGACATCAGACTGAAGAAGGGTCTCAACCCGAAATGTCGCTCATTGTGTAGGGAGGAGCTGCAGATGCTGGTTTACACCGAAGATAGACACAAAATGCTGGAGTAAATCGGCAGGACAGGCAGCATCTCTGGAGAGAAGGTATGGGTGACTTTTCGGGTCGAGACCCTCCTTCAGACTGAGAATCGGGGGAAAGACACAGAGGTATTGAAGGGCAAGGTGTGAAAACGATAGATCAAAGGGGACGTGCTCAAGGAAAATGTAGAATGGATCATTGTTAGCTGAGGTGATGAGGTATACAATCAGTAACATTTAATCAGAAGGACAGTGAAACAAGTCAGGGAACTGGGATGGGGGAAGGACAGAGAGAGTGAAACCAATGGTCACTTAAAGAAATCAATATCCATATCGCTGGGTTGTAAACTGCCCAAGCAAAATGCGAGATGCTGTTCCTCCAATTTGCGTTGGGCCTCACTCTTACAATGGAGGAGGTCCAGTGTTTTGCAACTGGGAGAACACTTAGGCCTAGGCAGACTGAGTGGAGGTGTTCTGCGAAACGATCGCCGAGCCTGCGCTTGATCTCACCGATATAGGAGTCCACATCTGGAACAGCGGATAAATTAGATGAGGTTGAAGGAGGTGCAAGTGAACCCATGAGGTGGTGTAAAGACCCCGACATTCTCTTCCCTCGACTCCATCCAAGGACCCCGACAGTCCTTTCAGGTGAGGCAGAAGTTCAGCACTCCTCCAACCTCATCTACTGTATCTGCTGTTCCAGGCATAGACTCATATATATTGGCGAGACCAAGGTCCCCTTGTGAGCTCATGTGTTTCCTCTGGGTGCTCCTTTTTCCTTCCACATCCTAAAGGCACTTGGGCTTGTAGGCTAATTGACCTCTGTAAATTTCCTCTAGAATGTAAGGAATGGATGCAAAAATGGGATAAAATAGAATAGTGTGAATGGGTGATCCATGGTCTGCTAGGACTTGGTGGGCTAAAGGCATGGTTTCAATACCCGATCTTTCAATCAATCAATGGTACGATGCTTTCTATGGTGCATCTGTCGAAATTGATAAGACTCCATAAAGATACACTGAATTTCCTTAGTCTTCTGAGGAGTTGGAGACATTGGTGAGCTTTCTTGACCGTAGCATCAATGTGGATGGACCAGGTCAAATATTTGATGTTTTTACCCCTAGGCCCTTGAAGCTTTCGACCATCTCTACTTCAGTGCTGTTGATATGGACTAGAGCATGTATATACTCCAGAGTCACACATCTGTCACACGTTTGCCATTTCACCAATCATACTCTCTTCTTCCCTCTCCAGTTGGGCAGTAGATACAATAGCTTGAAAGCACGCACTACCACATTCAAATGTCCACAAGAAACTATTTATTGAAAGTAATAGCAGCCGCTGAGTATTAGAGACTATGACAGGTAACTTTTCAGAGACAAGTTACAAATTAAAGACATCAACTTTTATTGCACAATATAGTTCATAATATAATCTTCTCAACATGTTTCAAAATAAACTAAATTACAAGATCTAAACTGAATGTCATATCAATATGTAGGATGATGGTTAAGATTAATTCCCTTTAGTGTATTCCATTCAGATACAGCAGCCTCTAAATTTGTATCAGATAATCTATATTGCCTCTCTTCATTCTTCATGCAAAGCATATACTATAACCATATAACAATTACAGCACGGAAACAGGTCTTCTCGGCCTTTCCAGTCTGTGCCGACCATTTATTTTCCCCAAAACTTTTACTTTTCTACTAAATTCCATCTGTGATACATTTGTCATTGCACATTCTTCTGGAGTCTGTTACTATCCTCCTCTTTGATTACAAAATAGGCTAGTCATCTACAAACTGAAATTACCTGTATTCATGTCAAATTGTTATTAGTTCTTAATGCTTAATGTCAATTACTGCATAAGAACTTATCAATATGAATGCCATAAATCAACAAATTGCATTAATCTTTCAATTTCAAACATTATTTACAGTGCCCCCCATAATGTTTGGGACAAAGACCCATCATTTATTTATTTGCCTCTGTACTCTACAATTTGAGATTTGTAATAGAAAAAAAATCACTTGTGGTTAAAGTCCACATTGTCAGATTTTAATAAAGGCCATTTTTATACATTTTGGTTTCACCATGTGAAAATTACAGCAGTGCTTATACATAGTCCCCCCCATTTCAGTGCACCATAATGTTTGGGACACAGCAATGTAATGTAAATGAAAGTAGTCATGTTTAGTATTTTGTTGCATATCCTTTGCATGCAATGACTGCTTGAAGTCTGCAATTCATGGACATCACCAGTAGCTGCGTGTCTTCTCTGGTGATGCTCTGCCAGGCCTGTATTGCAGCCATCTTTAGCTTATGCTTGTTTTGGGGGCTAGTCCCCTTCAGTTTTCTCTTCAGCATATAAAAGGCATGCTCAATTGGGTTCAGATCGGGTGATTGACTTGGCCATTCAAGAATTGACCATTTGTTAGCTTTGAAATACACCTTTGTTGCTTTAGTAGAATGAACCGCCGGCCAATGCATTTTGAGGTATTTAGATAATACACAATAGGTGCAGGAGTAGGCCATTCGGCCCTTCGAGCCAGCACCACCATTCAATGTGATCATGGCTGATCATCGCCAATCAGTACCCCGTTCCTGCCTTCTCCCCATATCCCCTGACTCCGCTATCTTTAAGAGCCATATCTAGCTCTCTCTTGAAAGTATCCAGAGAACCAGCCTCTACCGACAGGCAGAGAATTCCACACACTCACAACTCTCTGTGTGAAAAAATGTTTCCTCATCTCCGTTCTAAATGGCTTACCCCTTATTCTTAAATTGTGGTCCCTGGTTCTGCACTCCACCAACATCGGGAACATGTTTCCTGCCTCTAGCGTGTCCAAACCCTTTATAATCTTATATGTTTCAATAAGATCCCCTCTCATCCTTCTAAATGCCAGAGAATACAGGCCCAGCCACTTCATTCTCTCAGCATATGACAGTCCCGCCATCCCGGGAATTAACATTTTTAAACCTACGCTGCACTTCCCCAATAGCAAGAATGTCCTTCCTCAAATTAGGGGACCAAAACTGCACACAATACTCCAGGTGTGGTCTCACCAGGGCCCTGTACAACTGCAGTAGGACCTCCTTGCTCCCAAGGGCAAATCCTCTCGCAATGAAGGCCAACCTGCCTTTAGCTTTCTTCACTGCCTGCTGTACCTGCATGCTTACTTTCAGTGACTGATGTACAAGGACCCCCAGATCCCGTTGTACTTCCCCTTTTCCCAAACACCAAACTAGACACCATTTAGATAGTAATCTGCCTTCCTATTTTTGCGACCAAAGTGGATATCCTCACATTTATGTGCATTAAACTGCATCTACCATTGATCTACTCACTCACTCAACCTGTCCGAGTCACCCTGCTTTCTCCTAGCATCCTCCTCACAGTTCACACTGCCTTTATGTCATCTGCAAATTTGCTAATGGTACTTTGAATCCCTTCATCTAAATCATTTAATTGAACTTGAGCAGATAGGATGTGTCGAAACACTTCAGACTTCATTATGCTACTACCATCAGCAGTTGTATCATCAATGAAGATAAGTGAGCCAGTACCTTCAGCAGCCATACATGCCCAGGCCATTACACCCCCATCACCGTATTTCACAGATGAGGTGGTATGCTTTGGATCTTGGACAGTTCCTTCTCTCCTCCATACTCTGCTTTTGCCATCACTCTGATATAAGTTAATCTTCGTCTCATCTGCCCACAAGACCTTTTTCCAGAACGGTGGTTGCTCTTTTCAGTACTTCTTGGCAAACTGTAACCTGGCCATCCTATTTTTACAGCTAACCAGTGGTTTGCATCTTGCAGTGCCGTCTCTGTATTTCTGTTCATGAAGTCTTCTGCGGACAGTGGTCATTGACAAATCACACCTGGCTCCTGAAAAGTGTTTCTGATCTGTCGGTCAGGTGTTTGGGGATTTTTCTTTATTATAGAGAGAATTCTTCTGTCATCAGCTGTGGACGTCTTCCTTGGCCTGCCAGTCCCTTTGCGATTAGTAAGCTCACCAGTACTTTCTCTCTTCTTAATGATGTTCCAAACAGTTGATTTTGGTAAGCCTAAGGTTTGGCTGATGTCTCTAACAGTTTTATTCTTGTTTCTCAGTCTCATAACGGCTTCTTTGACTTTTATTAGCACAACTTTGGACCTCGTGTTGATCAACAGTAATAAAAGTTTCCAAAGTTGATGGAAAGACTGGAGGAAAGACTAGGTGCTGAGAGCTCTCTTATACCTGCATTAACGAGTCAATTAAACACATTTGAGCAATTACAAACACTTAAGAAGTCATGTGTCCCAAACATTATGGTGCCCTGAAATGGGGGGACTATGTATAAACAGCTGTAATTTCTACATGGTGAAACCAAAACGTATAAAAATGGCCTTTATTAAAATCTGATAATGTGCACTTTAACCACATGTGATTTTTTCTATTACAAATCTCAAATTGTGGACAGAGTACAGAGGCAAATAAATAAACGATAGATCTTTGTCCCAAACATTATGGAGGGCACTGTACAAACAAAGGTTAAAAAAAAAGATCAAACTGAATAAATCTTCCACGAACTTCACAAAAAAAATCAACAAGGATGAAGTGAACTTTTGTCCAACATAGTCCTCAAATTTTAACACACTAAAAATCCAAGAGAATTAGCATTTCCATACTTAGTAAATGAAGTTTACTGCTATCAAACATAATAAAATGGTTCCTGGAATGCTGTGAGACACGCAAAGCTACTCAAGCATGCTCAAAAATAAAGTCTAAAACATAGTGTACTGACAGCTAGTGACCATACCCTAAAATCACTGTCAGTAACACAAATGAACAACATATATTATATAAAAAATAATACCTGCTTTCAAAGTAATAATCAGATGTTCCTTTTTGGATCATGGTTTGAAACCATTCATTTACACTCTCGTGGCTTTTAACAGTGTCTAAAGCCCTCAATTAGATTACAACCCAGTAATCACCCTGAAGTATCCTTTCATTATCTTTCGACATTGTACATGCCCCAGCTTGGCAGATTAGAGTTTATCAAATGTGGTCCAGAACACAATTACTATGATTAAATATATCTGACATGGGGGTGTGAAATGCTCTTTGTATATTGTTAGTTTACTTCTTTAAAAAACCAAAAGGGTGTTTATAGTTTATTGGATTCTCTTTTTTTTCGTAACTACTTGCAATGAAGCTCCAACTCCATCTTTAAATTTCCCAACAAATCCGCCATTGTCGGGTGAATAATAGGTAATGAGGAGTCTGAGTGCAGGAGGGAGATTAATCGAGTTGCCAGAACAATTGCTCCCAACATTAGCAAGATTAAGCAGTTGATTGTTGTCTTCAGGAAGAAAAGTCGACAGTCCATGAACCTGTCTTCATCAACAGTGTGGCAGTGGTGCCTGTGAGAATCACCAACTTCAAGGTTCTGAACGTAAGTGTTCAGCACCTGTACATCGGCGAGACTTAGCGGCCGTTTCGCTGAACACTTACACTCAGTCTGCTGCACCCTGTGGGATCTCCCAGTTGCCAACCATTTCAACTCCCTTCCCTTTCACATACTGACCTTTCTGTCCTGGGCCTTCTCCATTGCCAAAATGAGGCCATGTGCAAATTGGAGGAATAGCATGTCATATAGGTACCTTACAACCCAGTGGTATGAACATTGAATTATCTAATGTGAAGTAACTTCTATCTACAATCCCCTCCCCCCTTCCACCCCCCTAGTTGTTTAACCAGTTTCACAACTCCCAACATTGTATCCCACTTAAGATCACATCATGGTATGGTACTTTGTCACGTGTACTGAAGTACAGTGAAAATTATTGTCGTATACAGTTATGTATGTACAAGTATCACTATACATTAGCAGGTATGCACATTAGATAAGCATCTCAGATACAGTTCAAATGAATGCACTAATACAGTATGTCACTGTATGTCATGTTGTCACTTGAGGGTGGAACACCAAGGCAAATTCCTTGTATGTGAATACTTGACCAATAAATGTATTCATTCATTCGTTCATTCAGTATAGAGTCACCAGTTAGGCACCATTTTCAAGTCCCAGTTGTTGTAAGTGCAGGGATCTTGATCTGACCATGAAGGTCCGTTGTCCTGGTGGCATTGCAGGGTGGGCCCGGCCAAGTCTAGCTGTCGGTGTCCTCCACCGCTGCTGCACCACTGTAGGCCAGGTTTGGTACATGTGCTCGGCCTCTGGGAGCGAAGACCAGCCCAGGCTGCTGCAGGGCCTCCAGCGGCCCACTCCCCCGTCGAGGCAGTGCACTCCTTCCCGCAGCCGGTCTGCTTACCAGCCCTCCAGGTGGGTTCCCGTGGATCCTCGAACCGCGGCAGGATAGCGGGCCTTCCGGGCGGGTTTTGGTCTCCGAGGCGGGTCGCAGTCCCACCATCCACGGCGGATGAGTCGGGCCTACCAGCCAGTTTCCAGTCCGGTGTAGGTCTTCGGCGGGCGAGTCAGGGCCACGGGTCGCCAGGTGGAGACTCCAGGTGGCGAGTTGGATCCTCTGGACAAGTTCCGGTCTACAAGCGACTGCCTCCCCAGGATACTCCCAATACAAAATGCTGGAGTGTCAGGCAGCATCAGATCAGACAGCATCCCAAGAGAGAAGGCATGGGTGACGTTTCGGATCAAGACCCTTCCCGAGCCAACAATGGGACCACCAGGACCACCTTGCCTGAGGTCACTTGTGGCTGGCCCTGGTTAGTCCTGGACTTTTCTCACCTCCAGCTCTTCACCTATTCCCCCTCCCCCTACTTTCAGTCTGAAGGATCCTGACTCGAAACTTTACCCATCCTTTTTCTCCAGAAATGCTGCTTGACCCGCTAAGTTACTCTAGCACTTTGTGACTATCACAGGCAATGACCGCCTCGTCACCATTGAATGGATCTGCAGAAAACAATGCATCAAGAATGATTCTAACAACATAAAATATCCACACCACACTGGCTATGCACTCACCCTGCATCTACCATTGGGGAAAAACTATATAGAAGCCTGAGAACCATTATCTTCAGGATCACAAATAGTTTTTTCCCATCAAACATCAGATTCTTGAACCACACAGCGCCAGCCTAAAGGGTCTATCCTACTTTCACGACCTAATTCATGGCCTTTTTTACTCATGGACATTTTTCATCAGGCTAGAAAAACGCCCCGACCTACTTGATACCACGAGTACCTACGACTAGCATCATGGCCTGCTACGACCTACCTACGACCTCCTACGACCATGCTGCGAGTATGAGTCAAGGGCAAACTCAGCAGAGGTCGTGAATTAGGTCGTTAATGTGGGACTGGCCCTTAACCAAAATCCGACTTCAGCACTAAACTACTATGGACTTTGTATACTGTTGCGCTACATCCTTCGGCTTGCATTTTTATGGTCTGTTTATGTAGTATAACTGATAAATATACAATAAATAACAAATCAAGACATTATTTGTTGTGGTTATTTAATTATTTAATGTGCCTGCAAAAGCTGCAGCAAATAAAATAGTCATTGTTCCAATCCCAGCGCATATGATAATTAAACACTCTTGACACCACCTTGATAGAGATTTTATTCTGCAGATTTCTCATATGCAACTCAAGGATTGACCTTAAATAAGAAAAGCTATACCCCAATATATTACTACTGTGGTGGAAGGAGTAAGTTTTTGTTCAAATAATCTCTTTCTAATCTGTCCACATACCTAGTCTTCCAGAAATTTGATTCAATTACTTTAATGTGCCAGAATTGATGCTTATAATTCTTTGATGAAAGTTATTTGCGTAAAATGCCAAATCCTGCAATCCAGCAGTGTCAGTGCCGTGGCAAAGGTATTCAACTTACATGATCATTCTGATGCTAACTCTGTCAGACCTCTCCACAACCACAATCGTGTCCTATCCCGAATCATCCTTTAATCGCTAACCTGTATAAGTGAGTTTGGTGTTCCAAAAAATGCAAGGAATCATGGGATTTGTCAAAGGTCACTCGCGATAAACATTCTCGGCAGCTGAGCTGCTGCATGGATACAGACCCGCGTTTCATCCATAGACAGGATCGAACCCGGATCTCCGGCGCTGCAAGCGTTGTTGACTTGCTACTGGACCATCCCCGTCCCCTCCTGAGTGTCCCATCCCTGTCTGGGGGCGGCCAGAGATGTCCGGGGTGACCCTGGACTGACAGGGCACCACCCCGGAGTGGTGGCAGCCTAGGCTTACAGCCAGCGCGGAGAAGAAGCGCTAACTCCAGCTCAATCCTGCCTGTCCCACCAGGTTAACCGACAGCCCTGGACTGACGGGAATTTTTTTTTTAAATTTTAAATAAAATATTTTGGGGGGGTGGGGGGAAGGGGAGAGCAGAACAAAACTACCAATTCTGCTCCCCTTATAAAACTACCAATCTTCAATATTCAGAAAATATTTGCACTCCACAATTCTGGCTTTCTGGGGTTCTCCAATCTTTATCATTCAATCACAAATCCCTTCAAATTTGAAGCTCTAGAATGGTCACTCCACCTACCTCGCTGCTTCCCTCAGTTTTCTGAAATCTAGCATTTTTATCAAGCATTTGGCCTTGTGCCCTAATATATGCTTATGTGGTTCAGCATCAAACTATTTATCTGTACTGTGATGGCTCCCTGAGCAGATAATTTGGCTATGAAGTCATCTATATCTCCAGCTTGTAATGAACATGAACCTACAACATGTGCCAGCCCAAGTTCATTTTGTTCAAATTTTGAAAAAAAAAAGTAGAAAATGTTGTAAATCGACAGCAGGTCATCACTTCCCCAGTTTTAACAAAATCAATAATCTTCCAGCTTTTCTTTTCACAGGAGCTGCAAGACCTGCTGGATGTTTGCAACATTTTCAAATTTTATTTCAAATTTCCAGCATCTTCTGTTATTTTTACTTGCAGTCATCGAACTTTAATTTCTTTGCTACAACCCCACAATCCTCATTCAAATGAATGATCTCGTGGATCCTACCTACAACAGGTCTAAGATGACATGAAGATCATCTGATTCACCAGATTGTCTGATATAAATACACGGAGAATCAGTAAATTCCTGCTCCGCTGATAAACTCCCATGGGGACTCCAGCAGTTGCAGAACTGTCAGCAAAATGCCAACAGTGTTTGGCCAATAAATACAGGACTTCTCAATTTATGTGGAATTCCTGATATGAATGTACACAGGGTGAAAGCTGATGATGTTCCATGTGGAACTGTCAGTAAGACTAACAAATTCTGGCCTTACTTTTCAGGCTGATTACTGACCTATAACGCCAATTTTCTCTCTCCAGGGGTTCTTCATTTTCTGCATTTAGTTATACAAAAATAGGATCCTGCATAGCACCTGTGAAACTGTGCTATACATTTTCCATTAAATGTTTACATATTTGTTCATTAGGCTGTATTTTCTGCTTCAGGAATGGAAAGTACCATCCATTTATTATATTTGCATTTGCCCAAGCTTTCAGTGCGATTCTGCACTGGAATATAACGCAAAGTAGGAAAAATGGAGATCAGGAAAATCTGGTAAAATTGCCTCTCTTCTGCAGAATTGAGTGAGTAAATAAATTGACACTTGATCATTTACGATAGTAAACACAAATTAATTTCCAATCCAGTTCAAGTATACTGTATACTGTATACTGATTTCATCTAGATTAATGGAAGATACTGCACATTTGGTGGTTTCTGAGGGCAAATAAAGAAGGAAGAAAATAAAAATAAAAAAGGGGGGGGTGAATTAAGAAATAAATAAGAAATTAATAAAAAAGCTGGGAAGACGGCTCAACCGTGGCTGACGAGGAAAGTCAAGGATAGTGTTAAAGCCAGGAAGAGGCATATAAATTGGCCAGAAGAAGCGGCAAACCAGACTGGGAGAAATTTAGAACTCAACAGAGGAGGACAAAGGGGTTAATTCAGAGGGGGGGAAAGAGCATGAAAGAAAGCTTGCATGGAATATAAAAACTGACTGTTAAAGTTTATTTAGGTATGTAACAAGGAAAAGAATAGTGAAGATGAATGTAGGTCCCTTATAGTCAGAGACAGGTGAATTTATATTGGGAAACAAAGAAATGGCAGAACAGTTAACAGAGTACATTGGCTCTGTTTTCACTAAGGAAGACAGAAACAATCTCACATAAATACTAGGGGACTGGGGATCTAGTGGGAGGGAGGAACTGAAGGGAATCCACATTAGCCTGAAAATTGTGTTAGGTAAGCTGTTGGGACTGAAGGAAGATAAATCCCCAGGGCCTGATGGTCTGCATCCCAGAGTACTCAAGGAGGTGGCCCCAAAAATCATGGATGCATTGGTGATTATTTTCGAATGTTCTCTCGAGTCTGGATCAGTTCCTGTGGACAATGTAATTCCACTTCCTAAGAAAGGTTGGAAGCCGGTGACCAGTGGGGTGCCTCAGGGATCTGTGTTGGGTCCACTGTTGTTTGTCATGTACATCAATGATCTAGATGATGGGGTGGAAAATTGGATATGTAAGTATGCAGATGATACTAAGATAGGGGGTGCTGTGGATAATGAAGTAGATTTTCAAAGTCTACAGAGAGATTTGGGCCATTTGGAAGAGTGGGCTGAAAGATGGCAGATGGAGTTTAATGCTGATAAGTGTGAGGTGCTACATCTTGGCAGGACAAATCAAAATAGGACGTACATGGTAAATGGTAGGGAATTGAGGAATGCTGTGGAACAGAGGGATCTAGGAATAACTGTGCATAGTTCCCTGAAGGTGGGATCGCATGTAGATAGGGTGGTAAAGAAAGCTTTTGGTGTGCTGGCCTTTATAAATCAGAGCATTGAATATAGGAGTAGGGAAGTAATGTTAAAATTGTACAAGGCATTGGTAAGACCAATTCTGGAGTATGGTGTACAATTGTGGTCGCCTAATTATAGGAAGGATGTCAACAAAATAGAGAGAGTACAGAGGAGATTTACTAGAATGTTGCCTCGGTTCCAGCAACTAAGTTACAGAGAAAGGTTGAACAAGTTAGGTCTTTATTCTTTGGAGCGCAGAAGGTTAAGGGGGGACTTGATTGAGATCTTTAAAATGGGATAGGGATAGACAGAGTTGACGTGGATAAGCTTTTCCCATTGAGGGTAGGGAAGATTCAAACAAGAGGGCATGACATGAGAATTAAGGGACAGAAGTTTAAGGGTAACATGAGGGGGAACTTCTTTACTCAGAGAGTGGTGGCTGTGTGGAATGATCTTCCTGCAGAAGTGGTGGAGGCAGGATCGATTTTAACATTTAAAAGTAAAGTGGATAGGTATATGGACGGGAAGGGAACGGAGGGGTATGGTCTGAGGGCAGGTAGATGGGACTAGGGGAAAATTGAATGGTCGGCACGGACTGGAAGGGCTGAGAAGGCCTGGTTCCGTGCTGTAATTGTTATATGGTTATATGGTTATAAAGGAGGGGGAGAGAAAACGGGGAATTATAGACCAGTTAGCCTTAAGTGGGGAAGATGCAGTAGTCGATTGTTAAAGATGTTATAGCAGCGCATTGGAAAGCAGTGACGGGACCAGTCAAAGTCAGCATGGATTTATGAAGGGGAAATCATGCTTGACTAATCTTTTGGAATTTTTTGAGGATGTAACAAGTAGAATCAATAAAAGAGATTCAGTGGAGGTAGTGTATCTGGACTTTCAAATAGCCTTTGGCAAGATCCCACACAAGAGATTAGTGTGCAAAATTAAACGACTTGGTATTGGGGGTAGGGTATTGACATGGATAGAGAACTGGTTGGCAGACAGGAAGCAAAGAGTAGGAATTAACTCGTCCTTTTTAGATTGGCAGGCAGTGACTAGTGGGGTGCCACAAGGTTCAGTGCTGGGACCCCAGTTGTTTACAATATCTATTACCGAGTTAGACAAGGGAATTAAATGTAACATCTCTAAAACTACGGGCAACACAAATCTGGGTGGCAGTGTGAGCTGTGAGGAGGATGCTATGAGGCTGCAGGGTGAAATGAATAGGTTGGGTGAGTGGGCAGAAGCATGGCAGATGCAGTGTAATGTGGATAAATGTGAGGTTATCCACTTTGGTGGCAAGAACGGGAAGACAGATTATTATCTGAATGGTGTCAGATTGGGAGAAGGGGAGGTGCAATGAGACCTGGGTCATTGAAAGTAAGCATGCAAGTACAGCACGCAGTGAAGAAAGTTAATGGCATGTTGGCCTTCATTGCAAGAGGATTTGAGTTTAGGAGCAAAGAGATCCTACTGCAGTTGTACAGGGCCCTAGTGAGACTGCACCTGGAGTATTGCATGCAATTTTAGTCTCCTAATTTGAGGAAGGACATTATTGCTATTGAGGGAGTGCAGCATAGGTTCACCGGGTTAATTCCCGGGATGGCGGGATTGACATATGATGAAAGAATGGGTCGACTGGGATGATTCACTGGAATTTAGAATGATGAGTTCAAGTTCAAGTTACATGTCACATGCACCAATTGGTACTGTGAGATTTGAGTTACCATACAGCCACACGAATAAAATAGAACACAATACACGATAGAGTTTAAGATGAACATCCCTACACAGCGGAATCAATGTTTCCCACTGTGAGGGAAGGCAATGAAATTCAGTCCTCTTCCTCATTGTTAACCCGTGGTCGGGGTCTTTAAGCCCTCTGTAGTCGCCGTTATGGCGGCCCAATGTTCAGGCCCTCTCGATGGGATGATGGAACTCCAACGTTGGAATGGAAGAACGCACTCAGCGGCTTGGAGTTTCCGAATCGGCCACTTCCGATAAGAAGGGATCTTTTAGAAACATAAAATTCTTCGAGAATTGGATAGGATTAATGCAGGAAAAATGTTCCCGATGTTGGGGGTGTCCAGAACCAGGGGTCACAGTTTAAGAATAAGGGATAGGCCATTTGTGACTGAGATGAGGAAAAACTTTTTCACCCAGAGTTGTGAACTCTCTGCCACAGAAGGCAGTGGAGGCCAATTCACTGGATGTTTTCAAGAGTTAGATTTAGCTCTGAGGGCTAACGGAACCGAGGGATATGGGGAAAAAGTAGGAACAGGGTACTGATTTTGGATGATCAGCCACGATCATATTGAATGGCAGTGCTGGTTCGAAGGTGCTGACTCCTGCACCTATTTTCTATGTAATTAGCAAGAATTATTTGCAATTGATTGCTTTCCACACCTTCCTCAAATAACGTGAATCAATGAAACACACTAATTTATGGCACACTCCCAAATCTCAGTCTGAGCTTTATCTATTTTCAACATATTAAGGATTCCTCTCTCAACACCTTTAACAACTGCCCTACATAAGCAATATTTTTTAACTCCCTTGTATTCCTCTTAATTGTTTACTACATGTCGTGTTGTTGCTTGCGAGTGGAGCACCAAGGCAAATTCCTTGTACGTGTATATACATGGCCAATAAACTTATTTATTCATTCATTCATTTATTCATTTATCCACATAGAGAGAATTTAATCAATCCCGGCTTATTCTCTTTTATTCCACGGAAAACTACAACAGCCTATGCCAGTCTTTCCTCGACATGATGACCAACATCCCCCTCACCTCCATCTCCATCGCCTCTGCCGGCCTCAGCCATCACGTGATTCACTCTCGGCCATTGGGGGGAGGGGGGGGGGAGGGTTGGGCTAGAGTCACGTGTTGCTGCCCCCGCTGCAGCTGTCAGTCACGTGCTTCTCCTCTTGTCACGTGTTTCTCTCCCCGCTGTATGAAGTAGTGAAACAAACAAGTTGTTTAATCTATCTATCTATCTATCTATCTATCTATCTATCTATCTATCTATCTATCTATCTATCTATCTATCTATCTATCTATCTATCTATCTATCTATCTATCTATCTATATACTTTTAAAACTGTATGTGTGTGTGTGTGTGTGTGTTTATTTGTGGGTGTATGTCAAATTTGATTTTCACATAACATTTTTGGAAAGATTTTTGGCCTTTGATTCCTTGGTCCACCAAAACTACTCTCAAAGTCCGCGATTTTTTCCATTTCGCTAGCGTTATCGCTTTTACATTCGCAAATCCACTCCTCATTACACTTAGACATTTTTATGCACACATTTTAAAATGAAATCCCTCCCCCCCCGCACTCACTCATTTTGTGGCCTCCTGCTGGCCAGCCACCATAACGGTTGCTGCCGCCCGGATCTCCTCCAAAAACGCCACCATTTTTCTTCTTTCGCTGGCGATTTTCGCTGCTGCCGCCTGGCCCTCCTCGCCTCCCTCCCTCTCCCCCCCTCCCTTCCTCTCCCCCTTTCCCTTTAATTTAAACGGCTCTCACCAGCTGCTGACGTCACAATGCCCACATGCCGACTAATCCAGGCCCACCTGCCTCCAGCCCTGTGCCCAGCACAAGTCCACTCCCGCCGCGGTTCCCGCAGCAGGACTCCCACGCCCGCCTGTTCACTCCAACCACCCCCCTCCCCCCCTGCTCTCAAAATGCTCTGCAGATCAGGAGGTTACAGCCTGTCACCGGCTTCAACATGGCAGCGGCAGTTATTGTCCTCTGGGAAACCTGCAATTCCTCCATTGAGGCTGGTCCCCCTGCTGCTTTTCTTTTTTTCTTTTTAGAAGTACATGAATATGCCTAATATATATTGACATATTTCATTTTATGTACAGCTTCTTTTTTTTTATAATTAAAAAGAGAATGGATAATAAGATAGAGAAACATGTGATATATAGAGTGTGAAAAGGAAAAAAAGTGTGAAAGAAGAAAATTAAGAAAGAAAAAGAGTAGATAGTAAGAGATTAAGGAGATCATTATCTATATTCTTGACCATCCCTCACCCAATCCTGAAACAGTTAGCTTCTATGATTTTATTGCACCATATGCTTCCAAAAAATCGACAAATGGAGACCAACTCATTAAGAATTGGTCTTATTTATCTATTAGGAGGGATCGCATTTCCTCAAGATGTGCGGAGTGCAACATGTTTGAAATCCACATTTTAAATTGGTATGGATGTATTTTTCCAAAAGTTAAGTATAAGTTTTTTTGCCGTTGTTAACCCATAAATAAAAAATAAATGTTGAGATGAGTTCAATTTATTCCCATCTTCCATTACTCCAAATATAATAATTTCAGTATTTGGTTCCATTTTTATCTTGAATAATTTTGTAAATATTTGAAAAAATATCACTCCAGAATTTATAAAGTTTTATGCAGGAGACAAAAGAATGTGTTAAAGTTGCATTTTGGGATAGACATTTATCACAAATGGAGGAAGTATTTGGATAAAATTTATTCAATCTAGTTTTTGAATAAAATAATCTATGTAAAATTTTAAGTGGAATTAAATTATGTCTTACATTAGTCGAACATTTGTGTATATATATCAAATACTTTTCCCATGTTTCCTTCGTAATTTTTATCATGAATTCTCGTTCCCACTCTTCTCTAAATGCCTCTGTCAATGGTAAGTCTATACTTAAAATACTATTATATAAATATGATATTAATTTCCGTGAGTCAGCCTTAATATTCATTGCTTCTTCCAGTGGATCTAAAGTTATGTTTTGATATCTTGTATGTATTTCTTCATGAAGTCGCAGATCTGAATATATTTAAAATACTGGTTATTTTTCCGTTTAAATTTTAAGTGTAATTTTTTGAATGATAACAGATTTCCCATTTCATACATATCACCGGTCCTTTTAATTCCCATACTTTCCCATTGATTATATGTTTTATCAATAAGAGATGATTTAAATGAAGGATTATTCACTATTGGCATTAACAATGATAGGTTTCTTAATTTTAAGGATAATTTTATTTGTTTCCAAATTCTTATTGTATCATGTATAATTGGGTTATTCTTATATATTGTGTTGTTCAGTTTTATCGGGGAGAAGAGGATCACTCCTATGTAACAAGGAGAACAGTTATTGTCCTCTGGGAAACCTGCAATTCCTCCATTGAGGCTGGTCCCCCCGCTGCTTTTCACCGCACTCAGATCGATCTGTCCCTCGCGTTCGGGCTGCCGCCCCGCCCCCCTCCTCTCTCACTCTCTCACTCAGTACAGAGAGGGGAGGGCCGGGAGGGATGGGGGGGGGGAACACCATGTCCATCTGCTCCTGGGCCCACCGAAGACGGCCACCCGCGGGTCCAGGTTGCGGGCAGCCAACGGCCGTAACGGGGTCAACCGCCCGCCCCTCCTCCGGGTCCCCGGGGACCCTGGATGCCCTCCGCGAATGCTGGTCACCGCAGGAGGTCAAGCACTCCGTTGATAAAGTTGATGATACATCAACTCGATGATCGCCTGCCTGCAAACTGTCAACATAGGCAGTCCCTGATTGTGTCAATACTCGCACTCGGCAAGCCATCCGCAGCACAGTGCATCACCCCCCCCCTCCCGTCCCCCCTCTCCCCTTTCCTCTCTCTCCCCCTCCTCTCTCACCCTTCATCTCTCCCCCTCCTCTCTCTCACCCTTCCCCCATCTCCCGCTCCACCCCTCTCACCCCCTCCTCTCTCCCCCTCCCCTCCTCTGCCCTATCCCCCCCTCGCCCCCCACTCCCCCACCCCTCTCCCACCCTCCCTCCTCTCTCTCCACCCCTTTCCCCTCTCACCCCCTTCCCCCCCTCTCCCCTTCTCCCTCTCGCCCCCTGCCCCCCTCTCTCCACCCTTCCCCCCCTTTCTCCCCTCCACCCCTCTCCCTCTCCCCTACACCTCCCCCCCATTCCCCCATCTCCCACCTCCTCTCTCCCCCTTCCTCCTCTCTCCCCTTCCACCCCTCTGCCTCCCCACTCCACTCGCCCCTCTCCCCCCTCCCCATCCACCCCCCTTTCCCCCCCTCCCTCCCCTGCCTCACCCTCTCACCACCCTCTCCCCCCCTGTGTGTGTGAGGGGTGGTTAGTGTGTGTGTGATGCCACAGCCCCCCCGCAACCACCCGTTGAGGGGATGGGACCCAACGAGTCCCACTTGATCTAGTTTCATATAAAGTTCTTTAATATCCATATACAAGTCAGAGACTATACGAAAGCCTCCACGTAGTTTATCAGAAAGCCTCCACCATCCTTACCACAACCAACTGCCTTGCCCAGCTAACCGCATACCACAAGATGACATTGTGAAAACCCGGCATGGGTCATGGATCGGGTCAGCAATATAGTAAAACCAGGTATGGATCAGATTAGTAATATAGTGATTGATCTACATCCTCCTTCTTTAGCTTCTGCCCCATAAACTAAACACTAAGCATGCATATACGTAATGTGTATAGATATGAAAATTTAACTAAAAACTAAAAGCGAAGCGGAGGAGAATAAAGTAACACAAAGTATGATAAAGTGATGTCAGTTAGAGTCTGAAAAAACACATTAGTCATAGGTTTTGTATCTGGGATTCAGCTTGCAGACCTGTACTGCACGCGTCCGGCATGGCCTCTCTGTGGCACTCTTCACAGGTGATGACGCCACTGGCACAAACTTCACAGGCGATTTCTTCAAAGGCGAATTCTCAACTGGCACCGACTATCGGATGATTTCTCTACGGGTGGCTTTATGGGTGATTTCTCCACCAGCACCGACCCCACTGGTGGTTCTTCCACAGGTGTAGAGACGGGCTCCTGATCCCAAAACTGTTCATGGTTTGCTGTCACATGTCTATCATTTAGAAGAGCATTTCCGTCGTCTGTCCGATCAAAGATGTCGGTTGCCACTAGGGACCAAGGCAGGTCGGGGACAGGGTGAGCAGAAGCGGTTCTCTCTGCTGGTGTGGCTTCATCCTGTTGCACAAAGCACAAGACTGCACCCTCTGGTGTATCTTGTCCGTCATTGAAGGCCTTTGCTCTTTGCACAGTAGCTTCTGAACCTGGATGTCCCCTGTGTATGGAGTCAAAGTACTCCTGTTGGAGCGAGGCCGGGGTCACTGCCTTGTGGCCCTTTTTAATTATCCCATCATCAATGGTTAGTTCGTCTCTAATGGAAAAGTAGGGCGGAAGCATGTGCTGTTTGTGAGCCATCCATGTTTAATGATTGAGGTGAGCGTCTGCAGAGTGGTGTCTTCTGCCGTGTCACCAGATCTTCCAGACGAGATGGATGGATGTGGTCAACCACCTTGACATCTAAAATGTTCTTCTCAGTTGTGTATTGGGCAGTGGTTTTCCTTGGAGCCCAAGACAGTGTCAGCCAGGTACATGTGTTTTCTGTGTTTGTAAACAAGAGTAATGTCATACTTCTGGAGCCTTAGCATCATCCTTTGCAGTCAAGCCAGAGCCACGTATGTAGACTTGTTTAGGATGGTTACCAGAGGCTGGTGATCTGTTTCTATGGTTACGGTTTGCCAAAGATGTAGTTGTTGAACTTAGCACACGCAAAGACCACTGCCAGCAATTCCTTCCGTGCATATCTAGTCTCAGTATCCATCATTGTCCTGGAGGCATAGGCGACAGGCTTTTGTTCCTGCAGGCATGTGGCGCCGAGGCCGTACTGAGAAGCGTCGTAGGTAGGCGTGACAGGCTGATTGACATCGAAATAGAACAGAGTAGGAGGACACGACATCTGTTGGCTGAGTGTGTCAAAACCACGTTGCTGCTGCTCATGCCACATCCAGGCAGTGTCTTTGCGAGTAAGTTGCCGCAGGGGAGCCGAGAGCTCGCTGAAATTGGGAATTAATTTTTCAAGGTAGTTGACTCTGCAGGCCAGTGACATCTTTTGGCTCTGTCATCTCATTGATGGCCGCTGTCTTTGAAGGCTCAGCTTTGAAATACGTCCCTCATAGCTCCCCCAGTTGACAAGGAATTTACACTTGTGAGGATTAAGTTTTAAGTGCACCTCCCTGGCACGTTCAAGCACCTTTCTTAAGTTGTCGTCGTGCTCTTTCATGTCTCTGCCCCCAACGATAATGTCATCAACGAAGATCGCACGGGGTGTCCGTCGAAGATTTGTTTCATCTTGCGTTGGAATACCTAACTGGCCGAATTGATTCTGAATGGCATCCGTCGGAACCTGTAACGGCCAAAATAAGCAATGAAAACATCACAGTGTTCTTCGAAGTTGCGCCACTGCTCTCTGATGATGCTGGCGAAAACAAGCGGGTCCGGTTTTCAAAATGCTTCAGCCATATCTGAGTCGCAAATAAACTCTGTGAAAACGCGTAAAAAGAGTATTTCCGAAAGAATAATTCTGACACCATGTAGGAAATAGTGAAACAACAAGTCATTTGTTGTCATATAAAGATCTTCTAACTACAATACTACTAATACTAACTACTCTTCTCATGTGTGTGTGTGTGTGTGTGTGTGTGTGTGTGTGTGTGTGTCTTCTGGGCACAATCTCGTTAATTCCTATTTTCTTCCAAATGCTAGGCCACAGCCTTCCCATTTTCACACATCCTACTCCCATTTTCCCCCTGGAGGCGATAAACATCTTCCCGTCGCGTTTCCATATTTCTGAACTTTTTGATCCTTGAGATTTTAAAAGCAGCCCAAACTCACCCATTTTAGCAAAGAAAAATCAGACTAACGTCACAATGCACTCGCAAGACAGGACGGGACTCTCCGGGAGGGAGGGGCACTCCAGCGCTCGCGGTGAACGAGGATAGGCGGCGGCCGCCCGGTGCCTGCTGGGGAGGCTGCTGCCGCATGTCGAGCCCGGCCTGGGCTGGAATAAGCCAGGATCTGGAGTGAGGGCTGAACCCGGGGTTCGGGATGGGGCTACGACCGGGGCCGATAAAGAAGCTGCCGGAGGAACCAAGGATGAGCCAGGGTCCAGGGTCAGGGACGGTTAAGTCGGAAGCTGCATTGGAGCCCAGGCAGCGGCTGAGCTGACGGCTGGAAGCTGCTGCTGGAACCAAGGACGAGCCTTGGTCTACATGAGGGCTGGGTCGAGTATGAGAACCTGGCCCAGTTCCAGGCCCTGGCGCTGCTCTGCGACCTGGGTAGGTTCTGGGGTAGGGAATGGGAGTGAGGGGAGGAGGATGAAGGAAATGAGGAGGAGGGAGATGGGGTGAGGAATGGGATGGGGAGTGGGGCAGTAGAGGGAGATGGGGTGGGGTGTGGTGGGGGAGATGGGTAGAGGGAGATGCCCCGTCCCTATCCACCCACCCTCTCCACCCCCCTCCTTCCCTCGCCCTCTCTACCCTCCCTCCCACTCTACCCCCTCTCTCTCTCTCTACCCCCTCCCTCTCAGTCCCTCTCCCTCTCTACCCTCCCCATCCCCTCCTCCTCCCTCTCTACACCCGCCCTCTCCAGCCATCCCCCTCACTCTCAACCCCCCTCCCTCTCTAACCCCCCTCCCTCAATACCCCCTTCCCTCTCTAGGGATTGAAGAGGGAGGGTGAAGAGGAGGTGGAGGAGGGAGTGCTGGGGATGAGGAGAAAAGATCCGCACCTGTGCAGTTGGGGGCTATGCGTGAGTGGCGCAATATTGCGTTGGGGGAACGGGTGAGTGGTGGAATCTTGCGTTGGGGGAATCAGACCCAACGGGTCTGCACTTGGTCTAGTATCCATATAAAAGTCAGAGACTACACGAAAGCCTCCGCGTAGTTTGACATCCTTACCAACAGACTGCCTTGCCCAGCTAACCGCATAGCACAAGATGACATTGTGAAAACCCGGCATGGATCAAGGATCAGGTCAGCAATATAGTAAAACCAGGCATGGATCAGGTCGGTAATATAATGATTGATTTACCGCCGGCTGCGGGCTCGAGGTCACGTGGTTCTGCCCCCGCCCGTGGTTGAAGACCACGTGATTCTTCGTCGCCAGGGACGATGGCGGTCACGTGGCTACGCTCCTCACTGCGGCTGGGGGTCACGTGGTTCTGCCCGACCGGCCGCAGCGCGCACTCACGTCGCTCCGTCTGTTGGTGCGTGCGCGTCCCCGTCAGCGTGTGAGAGCGCCCTCACGTCGCTCCGCCTGTTGGTGCGTGCGCGTCCCCGGCCGCAGCGAGCCCTCACGTCGCTCCGTCTGTAGGTGCGTGCGCGTCCCCGTCAGCGTGTGAGCGCGCCCTCACGTCGCTCCGTCTGTTGGTGCGTGCGCGTCCCCGTCAGCGTGTGAGCGCGCCCTCACGTCGCTCCGTCTGTTGGTGTGTGCGCGTCCCCGTCAGCTTGTAAGCGCACCGCTGCCGCTGCCGCTGCCCGGCCTCGACTGTAAACCCCGCTGTTGGCCGACATTGCGAGAACAAGATGCTCTGTGTAGCGTTGACCTTCTTTGCCTACATGTTCCAGATGGGTGAGAGGGGGCAATGAGGGTGAATGAAGGGCGCTTGGCAGCCCCACGCTGGGCTGGAGCTGGAGCTGGAGGCGGGACCGGCACAGCGTTGTGGGCGCCACATCTTGCCTGCATCTGTCTGCAGTGCTTGTGGAGGCAGTGAATGACTGGGACACTAGGCGTTACTGTTCAGCACACCGGGGCAGTGTTATGCATTCACTTCACAAAATGATGGGTGTAACCTGAAAATCAGAGTTAAATGTGAAAGTACTCGCGTTCAAAGGGATAATGTCAAAAAGCACTCGATTACACAAAGGACTGTGGAAGTCAGGCATTGTCTCCCACAGAAGTTATTGAGCTGGATTAATTGAAATTTTAAAACCCGAAATTGATAGTATAGTAAGTAAATTATTGCATTTGTATCCGGAAGATTATTAATCCCTGGCCACGAGTTTGAAACACATCATGATCTCTGCATGATATAAATTAAGTATCCTGGCGTCAGTATTGGTGACTGAATTGGCATAAAAATGACTTGATTCCCTTATGTCCTTTGGGGGAGGAAGTGTGTTTTTTTGCTTGCTCTGGTCAATATAGGACATTAGTTCAACCAATGTGGTTAATTCTTAATTGACCTCTGAAATTATCAACTAAGTCAACCAGTTCAAGTGGCAAGTTGGTGCCAGAGTTGACCCTAGTCAATAAATCAGAAAATAATTATGCACAAAGGATAAACAAATGGAATTGAAGTGCATGACTTAATTCAATGGTGGGGCAAAGTTGTGGACTGAGTGGTGCAGTCCTATTCCTGTGTACCTTTCTGGGCAAACAGGCCAAAATAGAAATGTAATAATTTTTGGCTGAATGGCCTACTCCTGCACTCTTTCCTATGTTTCCTAATGGGTAGGAACCTAAAAGGAAACTAAGATGTGAAACGTGATTATAGAAAGGCAAGAATTCGCTTTCAAATCTTTGTTTATTTTTTAGTAAAGACTGGAATATATGAGCGTACCTTTGTAGCTATCAAACCAGATGGAGTTCAGCGGCGTTTGGTTGGAGAAATCACACGGAGGTTTGAGAAGAAAGGATTTAAACTGGTTGGGATGAAAATTATGAAGGTATGATGCTTCGGATGTGCGTTTCTTTTCCTATGAAGTATAATTATGCAGAACAAGTGAATGAATAAATGAACAAATTATACTTTATTGTCACGTGTGACAAGTCACAGTGATATTATTTGTCTTGCACACCCAAGGTATGCCACAAAAAGGGTGGTGGCAAAGTTACAAAATAACCCACGCCAGGTCCTCCTTTGTTCTCACCCTCCTCAGGGTGGTTCCCCTACACCGAGTCCTCCTTTGTTTCCCCCCGCCCCCCCCATACCCACACACACAGCGGTGCCCACACACTGGGAACCTTTGCATGTATAGTGACGGTGAATTATTGATACTTTATCATTATTATCAATAAAGTGATAATTCAAAGTGGTAGAGATCACCTCCAAAGAATGTCATTTTCTGATTCCTTAAAGATGAAAAGTAGTTTGGTTATTTCTGTAGATATGGTAATGTGAGGCCTAAGTTACAACATATTTTATACTTTTTCGTAACTTTCCTTAAGAGACAAAATAAAATTCCCTTTGTAGCACAGGAGAAAAAGCTAATTAGCATGCTGCAACAAGAGAATTTGCCCATGTTGTGAATGATTGAAACATTTTTGTATGTCAAGGTCATAAGTGATCGGAGTAGAATTAGGCATTTCGGCCCGTCAAGTCTACTCCGCCATTCAATCATGGCTGAGCTCTCCCTCCTACCCCATTCTCCTGCCTTCTCCCTATAATGTATGACACCTGTACTAATCAAAAATCTATCTATCTCTGACATAAAAATATCCACTGATTTGGCCTCTGCAACCTTTTGTGGCAAATAATTCCACAGATTTGCCACCCTCTGACTTAAGAGATTTCCCCTCATCTCCTTCCTAAAAGAACGCCCTTTAATTCTGTGGCTATGACCTCTAGTCCGAGACTCTCCCACAAGTGGAAACATTCTCGCCACATCCACTCTATCCAAGCCTTTCACTATTCTGTATGTTTCAATGAGGTCCCCCCCCCCCATTCTTCTAAACTCCAGCGAGTACAGACCCAATGCTGACAATGTTCATCAGAGGTTAACTACTCATACCTGGGATCATTCTTGTAAACCTCCCCTGGACCCTCTCCAGAGCCAACACATCCTTCAACTGGATTGACATAAAACCTTTCTTATTTTTGAGCTCTAAATGTTTAATTCCCATAAATTCTCTTGTAAACCAAGTGCATTCATGAGATGTATCCAACTACTTAGGCCATGTAATGATGTGTAGCAGCCTTTGCTAAGACCAGGAACTACTTGACAACTTGTACATTAATGAAACAATTCCAGTTGATGCACTTTTGGTATAATAATCATGAAATCATGCATCATTGAAATGGGCTCTTTTTCAGCTCCTCACCACATCCATGTCAACGTTTTTACTCAGCAGAACTAATCCAAATTGCATACGCTGTCAATATCCTTTCTAAATGTCTCTTAAGTGTAGTGATTGCATCTGACTCCGCCACCACCTCTGGTAGTATGTTCCAGTTGTACCCAAAACCTTCAGTGTAGAAGGAAAAAAAAATCCTCCAATTCCCGTTAAAATTATTTCCTTTCACCTTAAATCTGTATCTTGTTTTTGATACCCTATCTATATATCAGTGTTTAACAGAATAAAATCTTATAATTTAAGTAACTGTATATTTATTCCTTTTTAAATTTAGGCTTCAGAAGACTTGCTGAAAGAACACTACATTGAACTGAAGGAGAAGCCTTTCTATAATAGTTTGGTGAAATACATGTCTTCTGGCCCTTTGGTTACAATGGTATGTTAAAGCCACCACAAGTGTGTAGTATGATCCATTCATGCAATATTATATGGTTTAGATCAGAGATACAGCACGGTATCAAGGCCTTTGGCCTACCGAGTCTGCATGGACCAGCGATCCCCACACAATAACACTATCCTACAAACACTTGGGTCAATTTACACTTATAGCAAGCCAATTAACCCTACAAACCTGTATGGGCCCAACTTGCCCACACCGGCCAACAATGTACCAGCTAATGTACCAGCTACACTAGTCCCACTTGCCTGCGCTTGGTTCATATCCCTCCAAACCTGTCCTATCCATGTACCTGCCTAACTGTTTCTTAAATGATGGGAAAATCCCAGCCTCAATGATCTCCTCTGGCAGCTTGTTCC
This sequence comes from Raja brachyura, assembly GCA_963514005.1. The sequence goes on from OY740801.1 coordinate 38,201,995, forward strand.
ATACACCCACCACCCTTTATGTGGAAAACGTTACCCCTTGGATTCCTATTAAATCTTTTCCCCTTCATCTTGAACCTATGTCCTCTGGTCCTCGATTCCCCAACTTTGGGGAAGAGACTTTGTGCATCTACCCGATCTATTCCTCTCATGATTTTGTACACTTCTATAAGATCACCCCTCATCCTCCTGCGCACCTTGGAATAGAGACCCAGCCTAATCAACCTCTCCCTATAGCTCACACACTCTAGTCCTGGCAACATCCTCGTAAATCGTTTCTGCACCCTTTCAAGCTTGATAATGTCTTTCTTGTGACATGGTGCCCAGAACTGAGCACAATATTCTAAATGCGGTCTCACCAAAGTCTTATACAACTGCAACATGACCTCCCTTCTATACTCAATACACTGACTGATGAAGGCCAAAGTGCCAAGAGCTTTTTTGACCATCTTATCCACCTGCAATTCGACCTTCAAGGAATCATGCACCTGTACTCTGTTCTACAACACTACCCAGAGGCCTACCATTTACTGTGGAGGTCCTGCCCTTGCTCAACGTCCCAAAATGCAACATCTCACACTTCTCTGTATTAAATTCCATCAACAATTTCTCCGGCCACCTGGCCAATTGATCCAGATCCTGCTGCAATCTTTCACAACCATCTTCACCATCTGCAAAACCACCCATTTTTGTATCATCAGCAAACTGGCTAAACTTGCAATTATTGATGCAGATAACAAACATCTTTGAACTGGAAAGAAAATAATCAGTAAAATTTTTTTATCTAACCCTGAATGATCCATGCTGGAAAATATAATGGCGAGAGTGTGTGAAGAGAGGATTAGCCATGTATGATATTTACACGATTCAACAATTTAATAATATTCTCTGAGATTAAACAATGGGCATTAAATAACGGGCTACTCACACGGGCTACTATAGGCTGTATTGCAGCGAACAGTATCTAGAAAATTATTTTAAAAATGAGCACTCAATATAGTTTGATTAATATTTGTTTAAGATCCCTGCTGACTTTTACTTTAAAACTGGAGGGGATGCCAGGTATAAAATCCTTTTGGAGATTTAACGCACAAATAGCTAATGACTCACAAGGTTACGAGTATTTAAAACAAAAAAATGATTTATTTTTTTAAACAAACGAGACAACGGGTATTTCACCATCTCTATTATGGGAATCTTTTAAGGCATTCATCCGTGGAGTTATAATTTCGTATCAAAGTTTTTAAAATAAAAAACACATGACAGAACAATGGACGTTAGAAAAGGAAATTAAATTATTAGAATTAGGTAATGCAAAAGACCCAACTATGGATAAACATAATAAGATCACATTATTGAAATTTAAACTTAATCGAATACTATCTGAAAGAGTAATAAGATTATTTCAGATCACAAAATAAGTACAGTTTGAATTCGGGGATAAACCACATAAACTTCTAGCACGACAATTGAAGAGGCAAGAAAAGGAAAAAAACATTATTAAAATTAAATCAGAGAACGGGGAACCATTAACTTTACCTAAGGACATTAACAAAAGGTTTGCTCAATTTTATCAAAATTTATATACATCTAAAACTAACATTGAAGACAATAAAATTATAAATTTTTTAGATTATTGTAATTTGCCAAAATTGGATATCTTAGAACAAGAGGAATTAGGAGCTCAGATTACAAGTAAAGAAATAAGAGAAACAATAAAAGAACTGAAAAATGGGAAGACACCAGGGCCTGATGGTTTTAATAATGAATTCTATAAAAGATTTCAGGAGTTAATGGTCCCACGATTACTTAAATTATACAGTTATGCTTTTACCGAAAAGAAATTACCAGAAATTTTAGCAGAATCTACAATTACGCTTGTACCAAAAAAAGATAAAGATCTAGAAGATCCGGGCTCATACAGAGCTATATCACTTTTAAACACAGATAAAACAAATTTAGCAAAGATTTTGCAAGAAGATTGAGTAAATATATTAATAAATTGATAAACCAGGACCAAACGGGGTTTATACCTAAAAGACAATCATTTAACAATTTGAGACGACTTTTTAATATAATGTATTCACATAAACGGGAAAAAGAAGACTTATTAGTTATATCTTTGGATGCAGAGAAAGCATTTAATCAGGTAGAGTGGCAGTATTTGTACATAGTACTCCAAAAATTTAATATGGGAGATAATTTTATTAGATGGGTAAAATTATTATATGATAAACCAATGGCAAGAATATTAACTAATAATATGTTGTCTCCAAAATTCCAATTATCACGGGGCAATAGGCAGGGATGTGTTTTATCACCCCTGCTATTTGCGCTTATGATAGAGCCTCTGGCTTAAAGGATAAGAACACATCCGAATATTCAGGGATATAATACTAAGGACTCTAATAACAACATTTCATTATATGCGGATGATATACATTTTTATATATTAGAAATTCAGAAACGAGTATCCCGAATTTACTAAATGTAATAGAGGAATTTGGCTTTTTTTCTGGATATAGAATAAATTGGAATAAAAGTGAAATTATGTCATTACAACCCCAGAAAGCGAATCATCTATTAAAATTTCCATTTAAAATTGCAACGGAAAAATTTAAGTATTTAGGTATTCAAGTTACTAGAAGATATAAATCATTATTTAATGCTAATTTTAGTCCTTTGTTAAATAAATTGAACGCTCAGATTAAATTTTGGAAAACGCTCCCACTATCATTAATTGGCAGAATAAATGCTATAAAATGATAGTGCTACCACAAATAATATATTTATTTCAATCCATACCAATATATATACCAAAATATATATATTTTAAAACTTGACTCTAATATTACTAATTTTATATGGGACTACAAAGCACATAGAATTAAAATAAATCATTTGTGTAAACCTAAACTAAGATGTAGGGGGACTTGCACTGCCAAATCTTTTATATTATTATTGGACAGTGCATATTAAGAATATCATTTATTGGTTGGACTGTCCTTCTCAACAGATGGAATGGATAAGAATGGAGAAAGAGGATTGTTTTCCTTGCGATTTAGGAGCGATCCTCTTCTCCCCGATAAAATTGAATAATATATAAGAAGAATCCAATCATACACAATATAATTCGAATTTGGAATTTAAAATTAAGAAACGTATCATCATTAACACCAATAGTGAATAATCCGGTATTTAAACCATCTTTTATGGATAAAACATATAGACAATGGGAAAGATTGGGAATTAAAAAGTTGGGTGACATGTATGAAAAGGGAAATTTATTATCATTTCAACAATTAAAATCAAATTTAATCTGAATAATAACCAATACTTTAAATATTTACAGATATGTGACTTTATAAAAAAATATATACCAAGACTACAGAACATAATGACAGATCCACTGGAAGAAGCAATGTATATTAAGGCACTCACAAAAATTAATATCATATTTATATAACAGTATTCTTAATAGAGAATTGCCATCAACAGAGGCAATTAGAGAAGACTGGGAAAAAGAATGAATGACAACAATTTCTAAAGAAACATGGGAGAGGTATTTGATATATATACATAAATGTTTGATTAACGCTAGACATAATTTAATTCAATTTAAAATATTGCACAGATTATATTATTAATAAGAGGTTGAATAAATTTTATTCAAATATTTCTCCCATCTGTGATAAATGTCTTTCTCAAAATGCCGATTTCACACATTCTTTCGTTTCTTGCACAAAACTTCAAAGATTTTTGTGTGATATATTTGATATATTCACTAGTTTATTTAAGATTAAAATGGAACCTAGCATGGAAATGATTATCTTTGGAGTAATAGGAGATGGAAACAAATTAAATATATCACAAATTTCATTTTTTAATTATGGTTTAATAACAGCAAAAAAAACTCATACTAAAATTTTGGAAAAAGGCTACTATACCAACACTCAAAACGTGGATTGGTAATATGTTGGAAACGGCCCATTCGGAAGAAATGAGACTCCTCCTAATAGAAAAAAAAGACCAATTCTTAACGAGTTGGTCTCCATTTATTGACCTTGTGGATTCATGTGGTGCAATAGTATTGTAAAATTAAAAATTCTGGGTTTGGGCGAAAAATAATGAAGAATATAAAAAAACATCGACTTGTGGCGTGGGAGAATCTCCCTTCTGCTTCACTTTCTCACATTTCTTTTTTTACACCACACTCACTAGACTATCCTTTACTCTTCACTACTTCTTTCTTTCTCATTTCTTTCTAAAAAAAAGGAAGCTGTACAAAGAATGTTTTAATAATTCTGGGAACCTGTAAAAACGTACCATCAAAATGTAATGTACTTCTAATTAAACAAAAACAAAAAACAAAAACAAAAAATAATTTGTATAAGGTGACATTAAACTAGTTATTTGTTCATCTTATCTCTGGTTCTACTTATTGGACCCAAATAAACTCAGTGTATAATACTTTGGGTTATGGGTATGGACATCCTCTTTGGAATTCACATTAAAAAATCATCATGGATAGCAGATTGCTAAAGCTGAAGCAAAATTCTGCAAATGTGGGGAATTTTAATTAAAAATCGAAGTGGAAATAATTTGGAAATATTCAGCAAGTCGGACAGTGAAGGGAAAGCGAGTTGGTGTTTCCCTCTGGTCAAATCCTGTTTCGCTGTAGAATAGTTCAAACATTTTAGTGTTTTTATTCTCTAAATCACCACTGAGAAATAACTCCTCATGGGTACAACTAGTTTTTATAAAATGCTGTGTTTTACTCTTCAAGATTATGCCACGCGGTATTGCTGTTGAATGTTGCTTTGACATTTCAGGTATGGCAAGGATTAGGTGTTGTTAAAACCACTCGTGCTATGTTGGGAGAAACCAACCCTGCAGACTCAGCACCAGGTACCATCAGAGGGGACTTCTGTATTGAAGTGAGCAGGTGGGTACTCACATGTTTGGTTTAAAAATAGACCTTTATCGAAAACAGGTAATTCTTTGTTGCATAGAATTCTGTTAGGAAATCTTCATGACTTTTTTAAAAGTTTTTTTTAAACTTGCAATTAATTAGTGTTAGACATTTTGTATGAAATGATATGGAGTGGTTTCTGCAATCAGTCATAGCTTCCAAGGAGTGTGCTACCTGTTCTCTTTACTCGTTTCGTTCACTGAATTTACTCTAAGCAGGAATATAAGTATAGACTTCTATTGCTAAGTTCACCATCAGCTGATCGACAAGAGCTAGCAAAGGGCCTTTCTGTTCATCTGGCAAACTGCCCCATATTTGTCTTGAATATTGAGTTTGAAAATTCCTGTGGGTTTATAAAAGTCTCTGCCATTCACAAAACATTCAGAAATTATGCACAAATTACATTGACAATATTTAATTATCCATGTTAAATTTTAATTATAATTTTTTTTTAATTGGTCTAGTTTTATACTGAAAGCATCGATAATTAAATATTAAATTAAACTGATTTCTGTGTAAATTGAACCGGCTATTCTCCATTCAGCTGAAAAAATTGCAGAACATATTAGTTTAACCTTGTGCAAGTCAGAGACAAACTGCAGCATAAATGCTGCGCATTTGCAACTACGCTATAGATTGAGTGGAAGTGCGGGGTCTGTCTTCACACTGGAATCTTTAAACTCCACACAGCTATGGAAGTAGATAAGTGTTACTGCCTGGTTCAGGCTAATGTTTTTATGTCTGCTTTTATGATGCTTGTCATGTGGCAGTAACTGAAGATATACCTCTAGCCTACGCAGAAAATTCCTTTTAAGAACAAAAAAAAACATTTTAGTATGTAATCTGGTAGGCACTTTATCATAATAAAAAATGCTGCTTTGAAAAAGATGGCTTCATTATTTTCATGAAGCTTCAGACTTCTTTGAACCACACTGCAATAGATCAGTTTCTCTAAGGTCAGGGGTAAGGTACAGAACTGATGGTGTACTGGCTCAAAGGAACTCCATTTGATTAATCCCCAAATTTCTAAATGTGTGGCTGAGAAAGAGGGATCTAATTTTGTCATGAATTTTAACTGGAAATGTAAGTTTGAAATGGTTTTGCGGGAAATAAGGGAATATCGGTTTAGAGAGGTAAGGATGCTTTTGCAATCTTCGTTTGAATGCAGTGTTGTATCTCGAACCTCTTGAGCATTTAACCCAGTTTGTTTATTTTGTTGTGCTGCAGAAATGTAATCCATGGCAGTGATTCAGTGGAGAGCGCCATCCGTGAAATCTCGCTCTGGTTCAACCCTGAGGAGCTGGTTTGTTGGAATGATTGTGCTGTTGACTGGATGTATGAATAAACCAGGCTTTTTAAAATAAAGCCTTTGCTCAGGAAGAAGCCCATCAGTACGGAAATATCATTGCTACAGAACACACACTGACCGACTGCAGTAAACCTATGCACCATTGAGATTTCATTCTTTCTATGTAAATTCTTTTGAAATTAATTACTTAAAAATTCTGTTCCCTCTGGTTGATCTAATTTAATTTTAGAAGGAAAAAAAGTTCCGTTTTTATTTGATCCTAGAATTGAAGCATTAACATTTGCTGTTTATCCTTGGTGCATTGCTACAAATTTTCTGCTTTTACTTGGTCCCCAGTATTTCTGTTTTTGTTTTAAAATTGAAATAACCGTTAAAGTGTTTCTGCTGTAATATGGACACTATAAGTGTGAGGTTTTTTTATTTCTGGTGAGACGTTTCTTACATGACAAATGAATATCAAAGCATGCTTCAATTCATCGGTGAGGTGACTAATGGACCAAAATTGCATGCTATTTCATAGTATAGGATGGATCAATAATCTGCATCTGGGCTACAGAAATGAGTCCAGATGTTGGCTGGTCAGATGCAAAATACTATTTAATTGCAATCAATGTTTAAAAATTCTGGACTCCATTATGTCAAAACTTTTGAGGCATAGTAATTCTAGAGAAGTGGCTGGGAGTTGAACTTGGCCCATTCTCTTACTAGTCAATTATATGACTGAATTAAACAATGTTACTGCTTCTTGTTGATTATACTTCAGTATGTATTTCATGTAGTCTGTCTTCAACTATGCATCTAAAGGGTGCTTGCACTTGGTGTGACTGAGTTTTGATTGAGTGCCAGGTGAAATTCTGTGAAAAGGATTCTATAAAACTTCCAATCATTGTCCTTGATCAATCTGCAATGTTAATATTATGCAACCGGCTGTAGAAAAGGAAAGTGTTAACAATCTATGAAGCCGTTAACAAGGCAGCATTGTCCTGAGAGGATAGATTAGACCTGTCTTAAATGTATTATGCTGAATATTCACAGGAGATTCGTGGCCAGTTCTTCGTTAATAAATGTGTTTAAATTTATACTTTAATTTGGTCATGTTTGTTAAAAGATGAAACTAAAATATCATGCAATATAAAATAGTGTTGCATGAAATGAAAACCTTTAAATGAATTGGGGAAATTGTTCCATTCCATGTCTTTTTTTTACCCCCAAAGGTTTTTTGTCAGCAGCCTTGTTGATGTATCATTTGGACCATCTGAGTCTGAGCATATTTATTTCTATGTCACCTGTGCCATTTTATTAATAGAAATTCTTTATTCATTGATATAATTTACAAAATGCAAAATGTTTTTTAGGAATTTGTTCAGTGCCTGGACATGCATTACACTGCTTTTTTTTTAATGCAAATATAATCAGTGATTCATGCAATGTTGATTATGAATATAAACTAAGTTTTGTAAAGGGGAAAATGCCAGAAGAGTAAAAGATTATCACAGAGGACTGGACCCTGAAATGTATTACTGAACACTAAAACGTAGGCACTCTTTGGGTACTCTAAACGCCAATTCATTTTGTACAAGCTTATTCTTGGACATTAAATGTTGTAGCCTAGGTTGTAAATTAAATTGGCCAGTTCCAGGTAAGGGAGAAAATAATTCTTCAACTATAAGATTATGAGAGCTTTTCTAAAACTGATTATTAGAGAATGTCAGTTTGATACTTATTCTGCTGATCAAAATGGAAAATTTACATAGTGCAGGTTGAGTTTCCCACGGGAACATTTTTTAATTTTTGTGATAAATATTTTTATGTACGTGGGAAAGGAATAGTGTGAAGAGATGAAAGAAACGCCTAGGTGAGCAGTTAGAAAACTTGCCTCGGGGTCTTTAACTGAAGGAGAATGCAGAATAGCGCAGTACATTTGCTTCAGACTTTGATGTGAGGAATCACGGGTGTGTACTCTTTCAGTGCTAAAGATGGGAAATACATGCACCAAAACCATGAATCCTCTTGGTGCCACAGTTCTCTGTTGTTAAAGACTTTTGTTGATGCAATTTTATTTGTTTAAAGAGGGAGGGGTGAAAAACACAGGGCATTATTATGATGGGGTGTGTTTAAGGTGCCATTTACTTGGGCTTCCCAGGTTACAAATATCCTGTGGAAATCAATTTTTCGGAAATTCTTCTGAACAATTCTGAAGCATTTTTCAAACTAGTAACACTAAAAGTGTTTTGATACTTACTAATAACTCAATATGTATTCAATTGCTGGGTAGGATTAGGGTAATTATTCAATGAAAGTATACTAGGTATATGTAAAGTGATACTATATGGGCTACTGCGGGAATCAGATATTTCTGACTTGAGATATCAGCCAACAGTCTGTTCTCAGCAATGGATCCCGTGTTTAACCCCTGCCTGCACTTTACACACCAGAAACAGATCCAGATAAAAGTCCTGTTAACCCAAAATTGGTAAATTTAAAGTTGATTCCCAAGAGCTGCAATACACACATCGGGAAGAGGTACAATGACCTTTTCTTTACCCTGCCTAATGGTCAGAATTTGCTTGTAATGTTAAATTCCAGTGAGCTGGCCAAGCATCTTTTAATGTATCATGCAACGAGGAAAGTAGTTTTTAATGTTGCTCATGGGGTCTGAATAAAAGATAGCCTTATTAAGCACATTATTCTATGGGCATTTCCTTGTATATTGTTGGCAACGTTTAAGTAAATAACTATTATAAGCAGATAAGATAATTTTCTATGTCAAAGAGCAGTGAAATATGGACAATTAAAATATGTCCTTGGAATCTATCTATATTACGAAAACCCGTGTGTGTGTGTGTGTGTCATCTGGACACAATCTGGCTAATTCCTATTTTCTTCCAAACGCTGGGCCACAGCCTTCCCACTTTCACACATTGTACTCTATTTTTTCCAGTGGAGGCGATAAACATCTTCCCGCTGCATTTCCACCTATATTCCCAAAGTTAGAAAACAGCCCAAACTCACCGACATTCGGCAAAAAAACCCAAGTGACATCACAATGCATTCGCAGGACAGGACGGGACACTCCGGCTCTTCACGGGGGGTGGGGGGGGCATTACGCTGGAATGTTCTGGAAACCACCCCCCCCCCCCCCCCCCTTGCCTGCCCCAGTCGCAGTCCTCAAGTCCACGCCCGGCCACGGTCTCGCTCGGGTCTGGGCTGAGCCGAGCTTGGAGCTGGAGTGAAGGCCGAGCCCGCTGCTTGGGATGGGGCCGTGACCGGAGCTGAGAAAGAAGCCGCCGGTAGAACCAAGGACCAGCCTGGGTCCAGGGTCAGGGACGAGACCGGAGATGAAGTCGGGCCTGGACTGCAGCCCAAGCGGTGGCTGAGCTGATGGCTGCAGTCTAAAGCTAGGGCCGGCCCGAGCACTTGAACCAGGCCGAGTTCCAGGCCCCGGCGCTGCTCTACAACCTGGGTAGGTGCTGGAACAGGGAATGGGAGTGAGGGGAGGAGGAGGAATGAAATGAGGAGGAGATGGGGTAGGGTCTCTACCCCCCCTCCCTCTCTACCCCATTCCCCCTCCATCCGTCTCTTACTCCCCTCCCTCTACCTCTCTACCACCTCCCCCTCTCACTCTACCCTCTCTCTCTCTCTCTCTACCCACCTCCCTCTCTAGGGAGTGGTGAGTATTGGGACCTATGGGTGAGTGGTGCAATATTGCGTTCGGGGATCAGCTCTCCCCTGTGACGTTGCGCGCCTGCCCCCCCCGCCCACGCCCACGTTGGGGGACGGGACCCAACGGGTCCCACTTGGTCTAGTAATATATAATCTTCAAAGAATCAAGTATTAACCTATTGAACAAAACAACTGAAAATGCACCTTTTTTTTTACTTTAAGCTGTGTGGAGCAACCTCAACTGACAGATAGTAATAAGAAGGGTGTCTATATATGACACCTTCACTGGTCTGCTCAGTAAGTAATCCACAATTGCTGATATTTTCTAGAGTGGACCTGAAGTATTCAACATCCTGTGTTAGTAATATATAGACCATCATGCAAAGTTAGTGGGTGTCAATAATATGAGGTAGAAGTAAGCACATAAAGCTTTTTTTTTCTGTACAGGCTTATTGTAACAAGTTTTAAACTTGGCACATTTTTCAATTTATAAATAAAGACTGCAACAAATGATTTATGATGTGAATGTTTATTACATATGGAACAGTTACTTGTTAAGTTAAATTACATTGCACAGGGAAATCAGCTCAGATCGTATCCTTACACCAGCCAACCCTCTCTGTACACCCAATCTGACCTTTTCATTATACACCAAGCAGCATTTTGTACAGGACTCTGCTGTGAAGCAGCAGTGTTCAGACAGTAGTATCATTTTCCCAAGACTGTAATACACAGGAGCTACTTTACATGATGAGAAGAACCTCAACTTGCTACGGGCAGAGGACATGGTCTGCAAGTCCTGAGGAGCTGTAATCTGTAGACTTAGTAAAATGACCGCCTAATCAAGGTGACAACCAGATACGTTTCAAATATAATGCACTCATGTGGCCAGAAAAAAAGTCATATTTGCTGATTTCCAAACCAGCATTATTCATCTCACCCTGCCATGTGTCGGTAAATACAAGTTCTTCTGAAGAAAAGCAGACAGATTTTCGCCCATCTGTCAGTGATTTTGTTTCCCTTATCAGTTCCCATTGCGGTACTCTGTCAGCTCATTCAAAATGTATTAATTCCTGCTTACACCTTTGTCCAAACAATGAAAATGACTGGTTACTGGTCAAAATAACCTTAATTATTACACATTACACCGAGACGTAGGGTTGGAATACTCTGAAAGTGATATGTTATATGGACATACAAAGAATGAATTACAATATGAAAAGGCTTTGATTTCACTAACATTTATAACATACTCCAGGATATTAAAACAGAAAATCTTTAACTTGACACTCAGGAGTTCTTTTTGTACCCAAGGACAACTGTATCCAACATGCCTGCAGTAATGTGTGGAGTTATTGTAGGCACTCAGTTCTTGTGGGTAATTCTTAATATTCCCATTTGGCTCAGATGGAAACGGAAAACTTATTGTTCTTCACATTAACTGTTTTGTCTTTCATTCTTAATCCATGTTGTCCCCTGCATTTTAACTGCTCCTGCAGTCCTTCACCCTAGAGGTAAAAGCACAATCTACATTGCAACTGCAATCAGTGCATTGGTTAGCAGAGTCTGGTTGGTTCTTTGACATTCTCTCTCCACATTTCCAAAAAATTGCACACAATCTAACAATATTTAAGATTGTAAAATAAAAAGGACTACGAAATGACACTTGCTTCCAAGTGCCCCGTTTTGACAAATTACTCACAATTCGCACTTTCACATGCTCTTTTTTTAATCTTAAATTTGAATCTGAGGAAGGTGACCAAACCCTATAATGAAGTTACCAGCCTTTCTAAATCAAAATTACTTTTACATTATACTGGAGTAGACAAACACCACAAAATCTTAATTAGCACTGTATATATCCCAGGACATTTTTAATTAAGTTAGCATAAGCTACAGGATGCAACTTTTGGCATTGGCAGAAATCCCTGACCAAAAGCACTTTTGGATTTGCTCTGCTTTGTCTTGAGAGCACACTAAAGAGCTTCAAAGCAAATAGTATCTTGATGTTTTAATACTGGATATTCATGGAGATTCACTGTGTAGTTTGGTAAATTGTGAAAATGGATGATGAATACTGAAATATCTTCCTATGTTCCCAAGTCAATGAATGTACTTCCAGAGGGCTCGAGGTCCTGGTCAACTCAATTCATTTGCTATAATCTTGGAACACAAGATTCCAACTATCTTCAAGCAGTTCAGAAAAGGAACCCTTCCAGAAATCTATACTGTACTATCAATGATCTTGATTTTATTTCATTCCTGTTAACCCTCCTATTTATCCCTTCAGAAATATAGTCACTTAGAAAAAGTTACTTGAAGGAGATAAGCATTTATAAAATTAATGACATCTCCAGAATTTTTTGCACAAATCAAAGGCATCCAGAAATGAATAAGAATGCATCCAGTTGAAATTCCATACTTTTCTATCCATTTTCAGGTATTGTTACACTTTAAACTGAGAACTAGCAGGTTTTACCAAATCCTTCCTGTGCCAACTAGAACGCTGACAGCTACAATGAAGTCCGGTGAGAATTTACTCCACTGAGCATATACAGAAACCCTTTTTAAAAGTGAATGCACTTTTCTCCCTAAAGAAATACTAATCTTTCCGGAGCTGCTTATAATAATGAATGAATGGATAGGTAAAAATTGGTGGGATGAAGGTTTCCGAATTAAAATTGTTAAACTTTCCTGTGTCATTAAACATGTGGCATCCTTCAACATAAGGAACATGTATTCTCAGTGTCTATATTTGCACTTTATCGAATGTATCCGTAATATTGGTTTCTGAAATCTCCTATCCTCCTTTCTAGCCCTTTTGCACTACCTGTTATTTGTGATCGGTCACAGAAGCAGGACTTCATGAGAGACGCAGAGTAATGTCGCAGATTTGGTTTAAATGTGAACATTATTATCAATGATTTTTCATTAAATATTTTGAGAGACAAAGCAATACAAAATAAAAGTAAATGCTATTTATACACACAAATCAACCTTTAAGGGATGCATAAATAAACAGACAGGAAAGTTGACATTATTTCAATATCTGACATGCATTATGGTAGCATTCTTAGTTTCATATTTTAAGGACAGGCTAATTACAGAGGTAAGTGCTTTAAACGGCAACACATTTTGTTAAAGTGAATAAGATTTCAGTCTCCGAAAAGCCAGTGTTAACTATTTTTAATTATTTTAACATTCCATTTTTTAATTGAATCCAAAATGTGTTGGATTGGTGCAAATTTCAACAAATGAACAGTTCCAAAGTGGAGATATGGAAATGCTACAGAAATTCTAGATTTTCAGCGACTTTCTTTACGGACAAGTACAATGCAGGGAATCTTATATATACATACAGATGATCTGAGGGTATCTGGGAGTAGTTTTGTGGTGGTGGCATACTATTCAGGAACATAGGACACCTGCCAGACAATGATGTGACTTCGTTCTGCTTTAGTGAGGGCTGGTCTGATTCCATCTGACAGATTTTCTTCGGTCTCATCGTCTTCACCATCACCTGCACATAGGGAATTGTTCCGTGAGTATAAAAAGTTAGCAGAAAGAGACAGGTATGCAGGAAGTAGTTGATTCTAATTCCAATTCACAAGGGTATAAATGGAACGGAAATGCATATGTTCTTCCTATTACCACATTTGAATAGATTTTGTTCAATGTCCCATGGACATAAAATTGAAACAAAACTATCTTAAAACCTATACCCTGCACATGAGTTAATTTCAATTCTATTCCAAACGTTGGCATCTGCATATTGGAACAGGAAAGTACTGGAAGTCAGAATTGGCGCATCTTTCCTCCCGCTCTATTGCTGGACTCACATGTGCTGAACTGAGGGACTGGATACAAAGGGTATCCAGTTCCTTATTTTCACAACTCCCACACCTGAATTATTCAACATTGCCCCGTTCATTTGAATAGTGTGGCTGGCCTACATGGAAAAAATGTGTTTTTTTTCTACATGTAATCATTTTAACAAACTTGCGCAAGTTATATGGGTGTTTACATTTTTTTAAATTATATTAATCTATTTCAGTTGTTGCAACATCAACATCAGTGACAATTGAAAAAGGCCTTTAACAGAATGAACTATTAAAAATTAATTAGAGCAGCCAGATGATGAAACATCGGGTTGCACCTCCTCAGGATTAGTCACTGCTTGCAGAATCGACGGACATAGTGGCAAGTTATGAAACTCATTTAGACCCATGGACTGGAAAAGCTTGGTGCAGCAGTGAAGATTTTGCAGTGAGCAAACACAAGTTACTGCCACCTCAAGCTAAACTTGGGTCTATTGTTACAATTATATATGTTCATAAATGATAGGAGCATATTTAGGCCATTTGGACCATCAAGTCTACTCTGCCATTCAATCACGGCTGATCTATCTTCCTCTCTTAACCCCATTCTCCTGCCTTCTCCTCATAACCCCTGACACCCATACCATTCAAGAATCTATCTATATCTGCCTTAAAAATATCAATAGACTTGGCCTCCACAGCCTTCTGTGGCAATAAATTCACCTCCCTCTGACTAAAGAAATTCCTCCTCGTCTCACGTCCTTTTATTCTGAGGCTATGACCCCCTAGTACTAGACTCTCAGGAAATTGGGAAAAACCCTACCAAGTAATAGTACAACAAATTATGACCTGGAAACTATGTTTCCTCCTCAGTCAAATTAGTGCAGAAAGACATTAGATACAAACATCCATCCATATATAACCAGCAAATGTGATTTTGTTCATGACTCCTTAATGCAAGGTGAGCATTCTTTTCCAGCCTGAGGATATTTTACTGAAAATAGAATGAAACATTACAACTCAATAAAAATTGGCAAAGTATAGCAATAAGTGAGAGGTGTTAATGTGCAATGTGGAGGGTAGAGAGTAAAGAATAGCAAGACAAGATGTGTAGATGGGAACTGCAGATGATGGTTTACATTGAAAACAGACACAGAATGCTGGAGTAACTCACTGTGGATCAAACGCACTGAGTAACTCCAACATTTTGTGTCTATCTTCAAAGAATGGCAAGAACTGGCCCAATTAGCAGAGCAGAATAAATTAGGACAATTAACATGGTTGTGTAGGCTGGATTATTTAACAGGAATTTGAAAATATAATGAGATAGCAAAAGTGATAACTTGCAAACTAAAGACTTTTTCAGTGCTATCTTATGCAACCAAAGTCTGCCTTACCAATCCTAAAGTCAATGTAGCCTTCTCCTCCGCTGAGAACCAAAACAGGCTGCAGCTTCCTCTCCTCCTGCTCGGGTGCAGTGGCTCCTGGATTCTCTGTAGGGCTGTCCAACACGCTGCCATTCAGCGTTGCAAGGACATTACCTAGCAGAACAAGCCACAGATACATTGAAAAAAAACATGAAAGAAAACAGCTTCCAAGTCAGCAATCTCCATTTCAGTTCAATAGAAGACACAGAGGAAGTATTAACTTTTTTCTGGTAGCTTGAAGAAACTGAGTTCTGAGCAGTGCTGGATTTTAAGTGAGTTCTCCCTCGAGTGCCCTGTGCCTTCTGCAGGCTGTAATTGCCAATCTCTCTAATGTGCAAATGCTGATCTCATTCCAAATCTTCCGGGCAGCATAATTATCAGAAACAAAAGTTGTGTCCACACCACCAAAGGAGGGAGAGGAACCAGAAATTCATGTTGTTCTGCATCGCTCGACGTTCCCACAAAAAAAAATTATAGTATCTATGAACTGCAGATGTTGGTTTAAACCAAAGATAGACGCAAAATGCTGGAGTAACTCAGCGGGACAGGTTACGGGACAGGTACAGGTTACGAGATGCTGCCTGTCCCGCAGAGTTACTCCAGCATTTTGTGTCTATCTATGGAAGAATCATAGTAATTGAATATTTCAAAACTACTTTTCAATAAACAGTGAACAGTAAAGGACCTATCCCACTGTACGAGGTAATTCAAGAGTTCTCCCGAGTTTTCCCCTGATTCGAACTCGGAGAATATCCGTAGCGGATCCGCAGGAGTTTGTGGATGTCTCGTAGCGGCTTGTATAAGTAACGGTAGGCACTCGGGAAATCCGGTAAACTCGTGATGTTTTTTCAACACTGTGAAAAATGTCCACGATTAAAAAAAACTCATGATGAAAAACATTGTTACTTTTTACTCGTACGAGCCGCTACGAGACATCCGCGAACTCCTCCGGACCCGCTACGGACATTCTCCGAGTTCGAATCAGGGGAAATCAGGGGAGAATTACTCTTGAATTTCCTCGTACAGTGCGACGGGCCCTTATGGGAGATTGGTACCAAGAATTTACCTGGCACTGATGCAAAGAATTTGACAGCATCCCTGTGGCCATGGAAACAGAGCTGGGCTTGAGCCATGGAACAATATGGGATGAAGCTGCCAATCGAGGCCTTGTCACTGCTTTCATCGGCGTAAACCCGAATCACTCCACCAGGGCGGGCTCCTTCACTGGCGGTCGGTGATGTCTTATTGGCTGCAACAAATACATCAATTGTAGCGTTTTAGAATTAAGAAAACGATTCAACAAGTTGAAAGGATAGTGATTTACAATACACTGAAACCTGCTTGGGTAAATAAACTTCAGAAATATAAACTATTCATATTAAATATCCCTGGGTATTAGATTTAACAAATATTGAATTTCATCTTTGGAATTTCAAGAGTTCACCAACTCTCATGCTAATATTCAAGAAAGCTGATAGTCGTGATGCAAATAATCTGAATTGTTTAACTTTAATTTAAAAAAAAAGAAAATTACCAGATAGAGAAAGCACCATAGTGGGTTTGATTAAAAAAGCAAAGTAAAATAAACTCTACAAATATAGATTGTCAGCCTAAAGCCAATTATAGATAAAAATCCATGCGTTCAAGTTGAAATCGTAAGTAGCGTAGAGATTGATAAAGAACAGGCCACAGGGAATTATTAAAGGCAAGTTGGCTTGAACAACTTTTAAGCGATACCATCATGAAATGTAGATGTAATGAAATTAAAGGAGTTATATTGTGGTATGCGACAAGATGATTGTTAGAAAAAAAACTTTTATTAAAGGAAATGTATCAATGTGGAATGAAATTTGATGAATGGTTAGGAAACTGGATAACTGAGTGAAGTTTGAAGAATTGGTGATCAATTATGTAAAAGACCATGTCTGATTGGAATAGACATTTCACCACAACTTAATTTGTTCATTTCTTGCTTTACATGGGTAAAGGTTTTGTAAACAAAATGAGGAAACTATGTTTACAGGATAACTGTTGTCTATACAATAGTGGGTTACTCCTTATTTTATGAAAGACAACCAATACTCTTAGTGCTATGAAACATTCAGGCTTCATTGTAGTGTTAAAAACATAATTGATACTGTTATGTAAAACAGTATAGTTCACACTAACATGCCACATGCAAAGAGATGACAAAGAAACTTCTGAGAACCCGGTATAATGTAAAGAGAATTTACTATAGATATCACTAGTTATAGCACTATCACCAGTACATGCAGTCAGTCAGGGAGCATCTCTAAACCTCATGCATACAATCGGTAACTCAAATCACATTTACCTTTTGCACAGTATAATTTATAGAATGATTTTAAAACTAGCAGGAAATAAATAAAACTGTAACATTACTGTGAACGTTTAGAGTTTTTAAACGGAACCATTGTTTAGGGACATGAATGCAATAGATAAAATGAAGTCCGAAAAAAAATCCTCTGACATCCTAGAAGTCAGTGGCTGAGCCCAATTCTTTACCCTCTGCAAACATGCTCTTTAGTAAATGATCTAAACTTCTAATCCATTCCATTAGTTTTCTGAAGTTTGGAGATGCTCCCTTAGTTAGCATTATTTAGACCTTGAAGGAACACAAACGCAATTGACATTACAGCCATGAGTTCGTCCTCAATCTTCACTCAGTGCTGTGGCCAGCCAGTCTATGTGGCTAAATCCTGGCCTTTTGCCCGTGAAAACGGATCCAAAAGTAGGATAGTCTGGCAGGAATGATGAAAATGACTGTGCTTTGATGAAATACAAGGAGCACTGTCAATTGTCCTAATAGACTGGAGAAAAGAATGCTCACCTTGCATTTAGGAGTCATCCACAAGATACCAATACAAAAAGCACTGAGGGGTTCAGGATTAACCCCAGTTACGGTTCAAGTGGAGGCATGCCTAATCACTGCTGTTTATTTCTGACATGGACAGAATGGCCCTGCTGTATACGGAGACTAGTTCATGTTTGGAGAATAATGGAAAGCAAGTGCCTCCTAACCACTCACACATCTCATATTGGGATTGAAGCACCAAGGAACAAAATGAGAAAATCCTTAGCACACAATCCAGCCTCCAATGGACTGTACAGTTGGCAGGGGTGGAAGGTGGAAGGGGTGGAATGATTCAACCCTCCAGTGTGACAATATAACTCTGTCACCATTTGATTAATTATTAACTTTTCAAACATCATACGTGGACTTCTTACAACATTGATTTAATTTTTTTTCTGCCCTTTAAGGAAAACCTAGCTCTTCAGCAAACAATCTCACCAGAGTTCTCATTAATTGTTGCAGTGTAGCAGTATGTAAAGTCAGTTAACCCAAACTACACAGGCTTATCTCTACATCTAGTAGTGAACCCCAAATACAACCTCAGCCAGGTAATTCTGCCACTGACTGAATTGAATCCAAGTAAAATACATCACCATTCTGAGTTGTCGGGTTAGTCTATTCTCAAGCTATACTTCCCCTGCAATTCACTCCACACTTTAGAAGAACGCAAAAAGTCTGATTCCGCAGCCTTTTATATCCCTCACAGGTGTCACTTCTGTTGTCTTGGAGATTGTCCAATTTCAGTCCCTCTTCTGTGGGCATGCTCATCTCATAAAACTGTGGAGAGTTGTAAATCCGGACAACGTACATCCCATAACACTAGCTATAAAAGAATTGTTATTACACCGTACAGCCGCTTCCAGATTGAATACACTCATGAACTCTCGGCCTCCAGCATGGTTTTACATGTTTAACTATCTAAGCACTGAGTTCAGTAATGTTATTAATACCACTAAACTCGTTGTTGGTTCAAGGATATCAGTTGCTACTAAATATGTGTACTGTTTGCATTTATATAGCATCTTAATGCAATGAAGCAAAACAAATGATTATATCTGAACTATTCTGATGGAATAAATGACCCAGCCATTTGGTTTAATTTTTGATACTATGTAAATGGAGATGCTCAAACATTCTCTTCAAATATGGATAACATCTCACCCTAGCACTTTTATCAAAGGATGAGATGAACGCCAATTCAATACTATACTCCTTTTGTGCTACAATGTAGATCACCAGATAGGAGCCCTGTTTCATTAACCATGGGAACCGACACAACAGTACAATCCTCAAACCCAGATGCAAATATATGGACCACCAAATCAGCCTTATGCTTCCGCCCATCATGAAATAAGGACTGAAAAAACAAAAATAACAATGTTGTCCTCTAAGCGAGTAGAGCAATGAACTGCAATGGTGGTTGATTAAAAAAGCTTCACCAGGGTTGTATTAGTGGGTAGGGAAAAAGCAATCTAAAGACTCAAGACAATTAAAAATACCTGCATGAGTTATAGTTATAGAGAGTTACAGCACAGCAACAGACTGTGCGGCCCAGCTAATCCACACTCACCATCAACCACTTGTTTACAATAATCTGACTTTAATGCTTTTTTAAAACCATTCTCCATATATTCTCATCAATTTCCTCAAATTCTACCACTCACAGTGTGTTGCAATTTACAGTGGCCTGTTGACCCACCAACCCATGTGTGGGATGTGGGAGGAAACCCTCACTGTCACAAGGAGAACACGCAAACTCTTCAGACAGTACACAAAGTCGGAATTGAACCCACGACTCTGATGCCGAAGCAGTGGCTCTTCCAGCTGCGCCAGTGTGTTGCTCCACTGAGGGTAGTAAACCAAGGGGTTATGGATCAAGAGCTAGGAACAGGGATGATTCTATGGCTGAGGTATTGAAGGGAAAGTCTACTTAAGACCACACTGAAGTATTGACTACTCTCTCAAAAGCATCATAACATTGAAAGCATGGTGAAAGAACTACTGGGATGACCATAAATTACAATTCTTAGATTTCCTTTTAAAAAACATTCTATATGCACCAAAATAGATTAGTAATAACATTTATATATATTAGCACCATTACAGAAAGCTGGAAAATGCACCAGACTAGATGCATTACCAATGAAGATTAGATAGTATTCTTGAGCTTCAGGATAAGTAGTGTAATATTATTACGCTAAATGGCTTGCATGGCATTCTGCTTCAATGATTTAACAACTAATCCACTTGCCTCAAGCAATCCACTTGTTACAAAAATTCACTGCTTGCACATTTCCCCTCAGGTATTCTTCCGCACTTTACACATCCTTCTATGCTGAAGCAACCTGTTCATCAGCATCTGCCTCTATCATCGCTTAGTATAGAACCAGCCACCTCGGGTTATCCATCAGTGCTTGATTGCTCCTTTGTTTGGTATCAACTAAATCCTGGACTGTAACATCAACAATTGGGTGCAGGACCATTGTTTAAGTAAATTCCTGCTCTGTAACTCTCCAATGTGTTTCAACAGAAGTACCATCTAATATAAACCACCATATTTGGCCACCATTTTAAGTCAGTAAGCTGCTCCGTGGCATGAAGATAAGATTCTGAACACCATTATTCAACTGATAAGGAGAGCAGAGGAATATTTCATTGAGTTTCAACCCCCTTGGATCACAATTACAACTTTAGCAACATTGTCAAAAACACAAGGTTTCATATGTACACTAATAATATCCCACTCTACATATTCCTGTCTTAGGTCTCCCTCCCATCCCCTCCCCATTGCCTCCGACTGTATCACACTCTGTTGACATCTGGTATTGGAAGGTGCTTTCTCCAACTAAAAGTCTCCTCTCATCTCCCTCTCTCATAGTGTTCAATTCTGAGCTAAATGGTTCATGTCTGATGTTGTATTTTGCAGCAAAAATAAGTTTGTGAGCACAAATTCACATCTACATCTCTGCCTCAACACGTCTGCAATGTCAATTTTTATCTGTCTTGGTTACGTCTAAATTCCCACTTCCTCTATTATTTGAGCTCAACTGTGTTACCTTTACTAAAATTTGCTCTGTTCAGCCATCATCCTATATTCTTGCTGACATATATTGACTCAGCAAGGTATTGACTACCAATAGCTTGATTTTACTACTTTCCTTCTTGTTTAAATGCAATCATGCTCTCGTCCCTTCTGGTTACAGATTGACTTGCCTTCTGCTGCCTTGGTCATAAATTCTGGAATTCTCCCCACAAACCCCACTGCCGCGCCATTTTATTCTGATCATTAAGATGCCCTCAAAACTATTGTGAATCTGAAAACAGGCTTCACTTTGTTAGACGTTAAACAAAAAATGTTGAGTAACGACCAGATAACAATGTATCCAATAGACCCAAGATCACCTGTGGGGATGGGAAGGTGTGGCTAGTGGTTAATCGCGTTCGAAGTGAGCTAGTGGTGGTCAGTCCCTCCCCC
The DNA here is from genome assembly GCA_963514005.1 of Raja brachyura. Next base: position 38,223,531 of record OY740801.1, read on the forward strand.
ATCCTAGTCATGGTACTAGTTTTACTGTCATCGTGTTGAATTCCTTTGTCTGTATACCCGTGGTCACCTATCCTATATTAAAAAATGGCCTATTGTGTGCCATGTATTGCCTTAATTATTGCATATCTTCCATTCATTTCTTCTAAGTACTGTCTATATCTCTTGCTCCCTTTTCCCATGACTCTTAGTCTGTAGAAGGGTCTCGATCCGAAACGTCACCCATTTCTTTTCTCCTCAGACCCGCTGAGTTACTCCAGCCTTTTGTGTCCGTCTTTGGTTTAAACCAGCATCTGCAGCTCCTCTCTACACACTTCATGTAGGAGTTCCAGGGAAAAAAAATATATGGGCAGGAACAGTGGACTATTTGGTACTCAATTCAACTACAACAATGGATATTTCAACTGAATGACTAATTTCTCTTATTCAAGAGCTACAGTAAGAAGTAGAGAAAGTGTTCCATGGCTGCCATTAATAGTGCTCTGCACTTAGTCAATGTGCACAGCACCTGACCATGGCATTTATTCCCTCTCCAAGCAGAGTTACCACTTGATACATTTATGAATCACCCACACAAGCAAAGAGAGAACTAGAAACATAGAACATAGAAACATAGAAAAATGGGTGCAGGAGCAGGCCATTCGGCCCTTCGAGCCTGCACCGCCACTCAATGTGATCATGGCTGATCATCCAACTTAGTATCCCGTACCTGCCTTCTCTCCATACCCCCTGATCCCTTTAGCCACAAGTACCACATCTAACGCCCTCTTAAATATAGCCAATGAACTGGCCTCAACTACCTTCTGTGGCAGAGAATTCCAGAGACTCACCACTCTCTGTGTAAAGAATGTTTTCCTCATCTCGGTCCTAAAGGAATTCCCCCTTATCCTTAGACTGTGACCCCTTGTTCTGGACTCACCCAACATCGGGAACAATCTTCCAGCATCTAGCTTGTCCAACCCCTTAAGAATTTTCTATAAGATCCCCCCTCAATCTTCTAAATTCCAGCGCGTACAAGCCGAGTCTATCCAGTTTTTCCTCATATGAAAGTCCTGACATCCCAGTTGGGAGATACTAGTTGGCAGATACATGCTCTAAATACTGTCAATAGCTCCACTACCTAACAAGGATATATTTACCCTCCGACATGTTTGCTTTGCTCACATGCAGTTAGAACCATCTGAACAGCAGAATCCTACCTAGGTTTTGCCTTCTAAGAAATATTATTTACTCGATGTCAAATATATCAAATTGAGTTTGGTTTTAATTAAATACCTGTTCTATTCTAAACATGGTAGCATTACCATAATTACTTTTTTTTTTAACGTTATAGTGTTAAACATTAGAATAACCTTCAAAAACAAACTGCTTCCTGATCTACTGAACCATGTCAAATGAAACTTTTAGTCCATTTTGGATAAATTGGCACCTTGTTGGAGGCTTTTAGCCAAGTCAGTCTTTCATGAAAATAATTTGATTATATTTTAGCTAGCAGAACAAGAACGTATTTTTCACTTTTAAATTCCAAGAAAGAAATATCAGAACCAAGTCATTAAAATAAAATCCTAAATTTGCTAGTTTGATTTGAACACTTATCACAAAAGTATGAGTGTAAAATTCACAACTTGACAAATGAGAGGCAGGCAAGAAGTGAGGCATGATGGAGAAACTGAAATTGAAAAAAAAAAAATGTACTACACATCTAAAACAGTCAGATGTTGAACTTACCCCTGAACCCCAACAGTTGGCCTCGGTGCAAAACTACAGCTGGAGGAGGGAAGGCAGAAGAAGAGATTCAGAGAGGGAAAGGTGGAGGGAAGGTCAGAAAAGCAGATCACATAAAGCCATCAACGGAAGAACCTTGGAGTTAGGAAGGGATCGAAGAAGGGCATGTGCACTGTGCTCACTGATTAAAAGTATTCTCTCTGAGAAAGTAAAAAACATTTCTTAGATAATAAACCTCCAAAGTGCATTTTTGGTTCAAACTACTCAATAAGATTTTTTTTTTAAGAATATCAAATTATCCAATATAATGAAGGAGTTTCAATTGTGTAGTCGTTGTACAAGGTATCACAGCTCTCGTCTGTTCTGACTTCGCTGGCTGTGACTCTGGCAGTGGTGAAGGTGCTATAATGGGTCTTTGACCTTGGGTAAGGAAGGGCAATGAGCCTGGCTTTCTAGTCATGACCATGTGCAACTACATCTGTTGTGTTTGCTCATGCTGATGCCCAGTGAAAGCCAGGAACACAGCCTGCAGCCTATGCCTCTTGGCCTCAACAATCCATATTGGTCACGTACCACAAAGTCCCCAGGGAGCCACTGACCAAGGAGAAAGCAATTATTTTGGAAGAGGAAAAGTGAATGGGAAGGCAGAAAACGTGCAGAAATTAGGAACAAAGGTGTATTACTGAATGCAGTCAAGCCTGTGACCATTCAAATAATTCCATCATAATACCTCCACTGTTATTCACTTCAAATAAGGATCCAGACATGAAGTTACAGTACACTATTCTCAAAACTGTTCCAAAAGATATAACACACATACACCAGTTCAATTACGAACACAATAATTTAAATCGACATTTCCAATGCACAGAAGATGTTGTTGGAGACTACCAAACTTTAAGAGTCTTCATCTTATCGGAATCTTATTTGGAAGGGGGATATCAAAGCCAGTTGCCTGACCTGACTTCTTGCACCTTTGATTTAACATAACTTTCTCCATTTGAATTAGTCACAGAGTCTTAGATACAGCATGGAAACAGGCCCTTCAGCCCAACTTGCCCATGCCAACCAGGATGCCTCATCTACACTAGTCCCACCAGCCTGCATTTGGCCCATATCTCTCTAAATCTTTCCTAAACATGTACCTGTCCAAATGTGTTTTAAATGTTGTTATAGTCGCAGCCTCAACTACCTCTTCAGGCAGCTCGTTCCACATACCCACCACCCTCTGTGAAAAAGTTGTCTCTCCTATTAGATCTTTCCCCTCTCACCTTCAGCCTATGTTCTCTGATTCTTGATTCCCCTACTCTGGATAAAAGACTGTGTATTCCTTTCTATTCCTCTCATGATCTTATATACCTTTATAAGATCACCCCATATCCTCCTGCGCTCCAAGGAATAAGGTCCTAGCCTGCCCAGCATCTCCCAAATTAGTTCCTAGAAATATATTTAACTCGTAATCATTTGGCAATTCTGGTCTCCAGTGCTTGACCTCTATGAAGGATGAGAAACCTAGGAGATATCACAGGAAACTGAATTAATTCATCGTGTGTATTTATTAGCGATATTTGTGATTTAGACTTTAGAAATACAGCGCAGAAACAGGCCCTTCAGCCCATGCCAACCAGCGACCAACCCGTATACTAGTACGAACCTACACACTAGGGACAATTTACAATTTTACCGAAGCCAATTTACCTACAAATCTGTACGTCTTTGGAGTGTGGGAGGAAACCAGAGCACCCGGGCAAAATCCACGCGGTCATAGGGAGAACGTACAAACTCCGTACCAACAGCACCTATTGTCAGGATCCAACCCGGGTCGCTGCGCGACAATGTAGCAGCTCTACCGCTGCGCCATTGTGCCGCCCGTGATTCTGCTGAAGCTGAAAACAGAATGAATCTCTCGATCCTCAGTCAGTTTAAATGTCAGTTAAATTTGTTGAAAGATGCAGACTTGTGTTTCTACTGCATTCCCACCATTTGGTCTACACTTAAAGCACTGTCAAGTCTACAGTTCTGAAACTGCAACCTTCCAAACTTTACATCGATGTATTAAGTGACGCAGATGGGATTAATATCCAATAACTATTGATTCTTGGTGCCATGGTATTGCCCAGTCTTTGTTCATTACTGATCCCCTCAGCTCCAAATTCATCATTTCAATCACTTTTCACAAATGGTAACAAGCATGCCATGCTTTGTAGGGAAGTATACTGTAGTGATTCAAATTAGTTGACTATCTATATGGTTGGCAGAAGGTGCAGGAGAGAATGTTCAGGAGGGAGGACTTTAGACGCTTTAGGATTTGTTCTGCACCACACATAGAGCTAGGGCCAATATCATCATAGACTGATTTGATGTTTTATTTCGCCGGGTTGAATTGTTTAAGACCAGCCTGTCAGCAGGATCGTAAGCTGAACATCGATTAAGAGGGTATAAAAGTTGAGATGGAAACACAAGGCAGCAACTTAGTTAAAGATCATATTGAGTCTGAGAAGGGTTTCGACATGAAACGTTGCCTATTTCCTTCACTCCATAGATGCTGCCTCACCCGCTGAGTTTCTCCAGCACTTTTGTCTACCTCCGATTTTCCAGCATCTGCAGTTCCTTCTTGAACGACTTAGTTAAAGAGGTGGAGCAAACAAAAGGAAGAGAAAATCTGGCTGGCTATGAATGAACAGAGATATTTGAACCTGAATGAACAGATTGAATAAGGCAGATGTGTGAAGAACATTGGTAGCATCTGGAAATATGTACTGGAAGGTGCAAGGGGATGCACAATAAAGGCAAAGTTAGGTGGAGAAGTGAGAATAGAAAAACCTTGGTACGTGGGTACACAGATCTTTAATGGTAGTTCTGACAGTTCTGATCATTATTGTTGTAAAGATGTATTATACTGTAAAGGATGCTGAAGAGAATCGCACAGACATCAGGAATGGAACATTTTAGCAAAGGGGAAAAACTAGGTTGTCTGAAGACTTTTTCTTTGAAACAGAGATTAAACTATGAAGGGCCTAAATAGAGTAATTAGAAAGGACCTATTCCCTTCTGCCATAGGGTGAAAAAGCAACTGTCTGTATGGCAACATAACTGGAGAATGAACATTTAGAGAATAAGGAAAGATGTTTTCAACTGGAGGTTGTTAGGGGAAGAAGTCCATATTATAGTTAAAACATATTTTAGCGCTCTTGAAGAAATACAATTTGCAGAGCAAATTTAAAAAGGTGCTCAAGAATATTAATAACTTAACAAAATTGCGGTAATAAATGCGGTGAATTGTGTTCCTGCATTTGTAAAACTCTATAAATTCACCAGAGTACAACATGCAGCTGAACTGGCATGTTTGACTCGCATTTGCAGTGATGGTAGGTGAGATTAGGCTGGGAAACCATTTTGCAAATGACATGAACACAACGGGCCAAAAACACCAGCTTCTGTGCCATAAATGTTCGATAATATGATTGAGCAAGTTCTGCACAGTTGCCGTTTATTTTTACAGTGATGGGATACAAAAGATACAGAGAGAAGAATTCTTTGCAAACAAAGAATCCTCCATCCTAAAATTGCACCAAATCTAGACCTGTAAATCGGAAAATGCTTGGCTTTGTTCAGGCAGCCACAGAATGAAGACAGAAGGATTTCACATCAAAATCCTCAAAAGCAATCCATTTGTCAGTCACAACCAGTCAGTATTAGTTTGTGCGGGCAGTGTTTAAGCAACCAGTACAAAGCACTTTGTTAAAATAATTGTACGTTATAAAGAAGGACCATCATTAGTAACAAAAAAAAAACATAAAGACTGAAAGCACACAATTATTCATCCAGACAGATGCATGCATCCATGCACATGCTCGCACACAAGAAAGTTGTATTAGCAGCCTTTAATCGAATGGCATTCAAATAATCAATTACTTTCTTATCGTCAAACTCATACTTTTATTTAAAAGGTGCTTTAGAATATTAATAACTTACCAATATTATACTAATAGTTAAATGGGTTGTTGTGAATTGTGCTCCTGCATTTGTAGGGTACACCAGAGTACAACATGCAACTGAACTGGCATATTTTACTCAAAAACAGGTTGGGTTCTGAGATTAGGTATCTTTGATCACTGCAAACTGAAGTTTACATCAAACTTTACACAAATGGTCTGGAATTTGCTTTAAAAAACACATTTGAACCATCCAGTGTTATTAATGTGAAAGTGAGCAGCAATCTGTGACCCAGATGAGCTACCCAGTGAACTGTGAATCATGCTTCGCCAACCCCTCACCTTATCCATAACCTGCCCAGCAGCTCTGCAATGTCGCAGCATCTGTGTATTAACATTGAATTAATCCATTCATTTACTCGCCTTTTTAATTTAGTTGTTGCTCTCTCTATTTTTCAGTTGCATTGGTTAAGCAGACACATTCTTGGCTCTCTACTTCCAGCAAGATCCAAGATGCCCCTCACTGTCAGTTGATATTCCAGCAAACTCACCAAACACAAATAAATGTCCTGCTTCCAGAGATTTTTAGCCAAATATAACTACATTTTATTAAATTTGTGCTATTGCATATTGGCTACTTGTGTTGTATTTATTATGGTGAAGCGGTGATGAATTTTAACAACTTGAACTGACTGTTCAGATCAGAATTGGCTCCGAATATTTATACCCCGGGAGGCCGTCTCAAGATTGGCCACCTTTCAGCTGAAGGAGGCTAGAAATGGTCTAGTCAGAACAAATTAATCCAGAGAGATGAGAGGCAACTCATTTAGGGAGGTGGAAAACACCAATGGAATACAAAATAAGTGGCAGAATAATGATGAATGTGGGGCAAATCTACACTTTGTACATCCACAACAGGCACGTGCCTGATCCACAGAAAGCATGACAAGGAGAGAAGGTGTTTCATAAACTAATGTTTTGCTTTATCAGCTTTGGCAGAGAGAATAAGAGCTTGGAAGTGATCCTAGAAATGTATTCCATAGTTGTTGGCATCCACAGTGCGAGAACATGTACAATTCTGGTCACACTGCAGGAAAGGTGTGATTACATTGGCAAGGGTACAGAGATGCACCCTTGGTGCTCAAGTGCCAATTGAATTGACTGTGTGAGCCCGTACTGAATGCCATCTCAGCCCAGCCCCCCCACTCCCCACAGGTCAGTCTTGCGTGTGTAGGCGATGTGTAGGAAGGAACTGCAGATGTTGGTTTAAATCGAATATCTATAAACAAAAAATGCTGGAGTGACTCAGCGGGACAGGCAGCATCTCTGGCGAGAAAGAATGGGTGATGCTTCGGGTCGAGACCCTTCTTCAGACTGCGTGATGGGGAGTCAGTCTTCCATCTGCCACCATCCTACAGGGATGAGACCCACTTTCAGGACCCCTCGAGTCCCCCAACTGCCCACACACATATAAAACCACAACTGTCACCTTGATGTGTGAAAAATGATAGCTATCTTCCTTGTCTATCTCCAATCCAAAATCTAATCTCAGCATGACGCACACAGCCTTTTCCTGATCGTCAGGGACAACTTTAACCCCAAATAAAATATTGCTGATTTTGATGAAACCCACCTTCATCCATGGCCAGCTCGAAACTGATAACTTGACATCACTAACACTGAACTTGTTACAGTTCTCATGGTATTTTTAAGCTCACAGTGAATCCTAATTCATTTTAGGCAGCCCTAGTGAATAGTCTATTTTTTTTTTAATTGGCATATATTATTTTAAAGCATTTATTTGTAGACAATAATTTTATATTGAATAATTAGTTTGTAAATGAGATGAGATCAACCCTTGCTGGGTAGGTCTCGTGATGCAGGAGACATACAGATGCTGGGATCAGCACACCACTGTGTGGTCTTGGCTGCCGAGTTCAATCAACACCTTCTGCTCAACCCAGCATATAAACCTGCAACCTACTGATTTACATGATTTCAAAACACTGCAGCAGATGATGCCTTCTGATTTTGGAAAGGTTCCACGCAGAAGAACTCCAATGTTATCAATAACCTTTCGACTTGGAACTATAAATGTATTGGCAGCACCTACTCAGACATGTGAAAGGACAATATTGAAATACATATAGAGTGCCAAACATATTTACAATTACAGTCGAACATTTAAATATTCAAGAGACACATCTGGAAGTAAATATTAACAAGCCATAAATGTAGAAGAAAGATCTCGACCTGAAACTTCACCTATTCCTTTTCTCCATAGATCCTGTCTGATCCGCTGAGTTACTCCAGCTTTGTGTCCATCTACACTTTTATGCTCATGATTTTATTGGAGGGAAAAAAAAACCTTCTGCATTCAAGTAACACTGAAAATCCCCACTACTTTCCAAGTCAGACTGTATCAACTTACTTTCAGTCAATGGGATTGAGATGACGACTCCATTTCCAGTTCCTACCCAAAGCCGGTTTCCACCAATAAGCAAAGCTGTGATCCGCACAAAGGAGAATCCCAATTTCCCGGTTCCTGACAATTACAGTTAAGGAGAATTAGTCATCGTTCAGCTCTTAATAGCACACGAGAAATTTAATACGTAGCTGTGATTCAATGGCACTTTAAATCAATGATACTTCATTGTCACATGTACCGGGCGCACAATGCTCACCACAGACTTTCCAAATCGCGTACAGTGAGTGAAATGCTTTGTTTTGCACACAACCGGTAAAATCATACAGGAGACCTCACCTCGGCAGCTCACAAGAGTCACCACGTGTCTGGCGCCATTTCTGCGGCATCAATTTAAATATAATCTAATGAAAAAAGACTGACTTGGGTGATCCGTGCCTAAATATTCTGCAGGTATTTGCTGAAGCCCAGCCAATGCCCCACCATCCAGAGAAATGGTGTAGAACTGTTCGCCTGAACCCGAGATGAACTTTCACTATCATTCAGGGGTACTTTTTGTATATACTTTCACTCATTTGTATCTATAACTCCAGGAAACTAAACACTATGGACCTTCCTTCCATCGAGGGGATTTATCACAGTCGCTGCCTCAAAAAGGCTGGCAGCATCATCAAGGACCCACACCACCCTAGCCACACACTCATCTCCCTGCTACCTTCGGGTAGAAGGTACAGGAGCCTGAAGACTGCAACAACCCGGTTTAGGAATAGCTACTTCCCCACAGCCATCAGGCTATTAAACCTGGCTCGGAACTCTGAACATTAATATCCCTCCATCTGTTATTTGCACTTTATTAATTTATTAAGTCATGGGTGTATTTATGTATAGAATTGTAGTCAATGCCTTCTATGTTCTGTTGTGCTATGCAAAGAAAGATTTTCATTGTCCTGTCAGGGACACATGACAATAAACTCTTTTGACTTGACTTTGACTTTAGTTTAATACTTTGGTTAATATTTTTGTAAGCTATGGCACAGGAATAAATTCAATGTTTACATTAGTAACATATTCAAAGTATCAGGGAGAGAGTGCAAAACCATACCTAACATCTTACTGACATAAGGTTCAATGTCAACATCCTGTAAATGCTGATGTGTGTGTGCATGATAGAGGCGCAAAGTGGAATCGAGGCGAATTGATATCCAGACCCCATCTCCAATCCATGCCAACTGGCGCACTTGGCTTTCCCTTCTTGGGTGGGCATCAAAAGACTTCTGTAGGAAAGTGAGAGTTTGCAATCAGTAGATGATTCCACAATTGCAGCTCCTTCAAGAATGACATTGAGATCTTGTATTGTGACTAAAACCTTGACAACTTTCTCTCAACCATCTTGCTGCGCCAACATTAAAGAACTACAAACTTGCTGGAAACAAAACAGGATCAGGCGATAGGGAGGGTTAGCCGACTTGGCCTTTCACCTCTGGGAAATCATAAACACAGGATAATAATTGTCCCTTCTGTCAGCTATTATGAACTCAATACAAGGCCATTTTTGGGAATACCAATCTGATTCCCAGGGCAAGATGGAGTGTTTCTGCAGTGGTAGTTCGGTACAATAAACAAGACAGTAAGAATCTGGTGGTGGAAATCTCCCCACATAGTCACCCTGACACGTCCTGGCCCTGATTCACCTGTTATTACCTGTGCACATGATGACACCATCAATGTGTGCAACGCTCCTCTCTACATTACTGACACAGACTGAAACATAATCTGCATCCTGTAGCATTGAGTTATAACTCCCCGTAAAGGAACAAACACTGAGGCCGATCCACAAGACGTGAACTACTGAGCCATGACTGGGGCATCGCAGCTCCCGCCCGAGTTTTCAGTGCTGTGTGTAGTTGTTCCATTATTACTGGTCGCACAATGCTCACTACAGACTTTCCAAATCACGCACAGTTCAGATGTGCCGCACTTTCTGACTGAATAATGAGTCTGTGCCTTGCATTGGCATTGATTCACTCACGACACGAGTCAAAACATGTAGGCATTTGTGAGGGAAAGTGTACATAACGCACTGAGGAGACTCCTCCCCCCCCCCCCCCCCCCCCCTTCACATACGCCCCTGACCCCCCACTGCCCAAACCTGCATTCCCCAATGCTGCACAAAACTTCATAACATAGAAATATAATTATACTGGTAAATAGAGTTCGATTTTATGGATGGTTAAAGATATTTTTATTGAGCATATACCACAGTCTCAGAGTTCTGTTGGCCTTAATAAGCCACCAAAGATCTTCTGTCATATTGAACTACACACACACACACACAATGATAACTGCATTACCACTGCATTAAAACAAAGTTGGTTCAGTAATCACTTTTTCGTCCCATTTTGCTGTGCTTAATAGCTGAATTGGATACCATCAATGTTGAATTGGCTGCCTGTCATACAATCTGTCTCACTTTCTCTTCCACAGAAATTACTTTGGGCAGAATCATGGAGGTTGATTCTATACTGCATGCATCCTATGTTGCATGTTTTGCAACCAAGTCAAATTATCCGCCTATAACAATCTTCAGGAATTGGCAGGTGAAGGAGGTATAACAGGTGAGGCATCTGGAGTACATTTTCACTTTAGTAAGGCAAACCAGGGCAGGACTTGCACAGTAAATGGTAGGGCCCTGGGCAGTGATTGAGAGGCGAGAGAGAGATAGGGTGCAGGTACATAGAACCACTAGAGGGTGGTGAAGAAAGCGTTTGGTCAGAGTACGGAGTATAGGAGTTGGGACATCGTGCTACAGCTGTACAAAATATTGACAAGCCCACCTTTAGAGAACTGTGTACAATTCTGGACACCCTGCTGTAGACAAGATGTCATTAAACTGGAAAAGATGCAAAGAAAATTACAAAGAGTTATAAGGAGGGGCTTGGGTAGGCCGTGTCGTTTTATCCCAGGGATGTAAGAAGCTGAGGGATAACTTTATAGAAATTTATATAAATATGAGCCGCATAGGGTCTTTTCCCCCAGTAGGGAAATTTAAAACTCACCTTTATTAGGTTCAAGTTGAGAGGCAAAAGATTTAAAAGGGACCCGAGAGGCGAGTTTTTGCACACAGAGTATACGTGTACATGGAACGAGCTGCCAGAGTGAATGGTTGGGATGGGTACAATTACAACATTAAAAAGACACTTGGATAGGTATGAGTGTAGGAAAGGTTTGGAGTGGGACAGGGAAGTGGGACTAGTGTGGTTAGGCAAGTTGGTCAGCATGGATGTGTTGGGCCAAAGGGCCTGTTTCTGGACTTGATGACTGTAACTAATGGCCTTATCAACGATAAATGCTCAGATGGACTGAATGGTCCAATGCAATATTTGTTTAACTTATTTTCTTGTGTGACCTAGATTTCATTTTCCAATTCAGTTACTGGGAATCAAAATTCAAAATGAACACCTTGGTTAAAATAAGTGTACGTTAATGTTAAACAGCTGAATAAATGTTATCTTAACTGTAACTTAAATGTTGGTTTAACCAAAGTTCCCAAAATTAAGTATTTTAAAATGTAGAATACAGTACACAATGGATTACACATATTACTTGCTGCAATGGACAGGTAACATATCCGGTCTGGAATGCTCTTCAGACTGAAATATCCCAAGCAGAAACATCTCCAGTCCATTCCCTCTGCAGATGCAACCCGACCCGCTGAGTAACCCCAGCACTTGGTGGTTTACTCAAAGGCGGCACGGTGGCACAGTGGTAGAGCTACTGCCTTACAGCGCCAGAGACCCACGTTCTGGCCCCGACTATGGGTGCTGTCTGTACGGAGTTTGTACGTTCTCCGCGTGACTACCTGGGTTTTCTCTGAGATCTTCGGTTTCCTCCCACGCTCCAAAGACATACAGGTACGTAGGTTAATTGGCTTGCTACAAATGTAAATTGTCCCCAGTGTGTGTAGGATGGTGCTAGTGTGTGTGGATCGCTGGTCAGCGCGGACTTGGTGGGCCGAAGGGCCTGTTTCCACACTGTATCTCTAAACAATCTACACAATTTTAGTATCTGCAGTCTCTTGCACCTCAATATTTCATTGCTGTTTGCTTATGAGGATGAAATCATATTGCATCATTTCCTCCTGCTATTAGTCAAATCCCTAGCACTGCATAGATCTCAAATTACTGTCCATCCCCAGGCAATGAATAGGTTCCTTTGTTGCAGATGTCCCACAATTGAATTTGTCCAACGGTCGGAAAATGCACACATCACTTGAGATGGTGACTTTTACCGATGCTGTCTGTAATGAATGGCATCAAAAGCACATAACACTGATAGGAAACAATGACTAAAAGTGGAGAGGGAGAGGATACTGGTTCTGCTGGGTATATGAAGGAATGTATGTATGTATGTATGTATGTATGTATGTATGTATGTATGTATGCATGCAAGCACAATTTTTGAATTTTATAATGTTATGCGAGTTTGATTGTATGTAGGGATGTCCATAAATTATCCATTCTTAACCTGGGGATGGACTACATGCCATCAAGGTTAAAATGCTAATGCCCCTGTCCCACTTAGGAAACCTGAACGGAAAACCCTGAGGACTTTGCGCCCCACCCAAGGTTTCCGTGCGGTTCCCGGAGGTTTTTGTCAGTCTCCCTAATGGTTGAAGGTGCTTTCTGTTTTAAAAATCTGTAATTTTTTAGTCGAAGCCAGTTGCGACGCTAGTTGAAGGTGGTTGCCGGAGAACAAAAACGTCCGGGAACCGCACGGAAACCTTGGGTGGGGCGCAAAGTCTCTGGAGGTTTCCGTTCAGGTTTCCTAAGTGGGACAGGGGCATAAGTTTAAGGCATTCTTAGCTCTCAAGGGTTAAATTCACGGGAAATCCATGACTAACAGGTTTTGCTACGGTTTATAGCAGGATGTCTGAAACATCTACGTACAAACAACAAAAGATAATTTGATATTCCAGAGACAGCGCACAATGCAGATTTATCACTTCTGCTGCAGAAACGCTTTTCTTTCATCTCAGCAGGGTCACTGTCAAAATAGGCTGCTTGCGGGGTTGGAACACAGTAGGTTTCATTAGAAGCTTCTTCTGGGGATAAGGTTTTATAAAGAAACAGTAGGATGCGTAAAATCAGGAAGCTGTGAGGCAGTAAAATGCTGCAAGGCGGTTGCAAAAAGATGGCCTCTGTCTTGTACCACAGCCCAGAATGCTCAGGACTAGTTAAGGAAAGGTCCAGTGGGATACAATAGAAAATCCATCATTATTAAGTAATTACATGGAGAAAAGTACTATTAAGTAAATCCCACCATAACTATTGTTCTAAACTCTCATCCTACTGTGGGATTAAGCTGTAAACGGCCACAATAAAACCTCTGAGCGTCAGAACGAAAGTACTTTGTTCGCACAGACACTGAAGATAGACAGAAAACACTGGAGAAACCCAGCGGGTCAGGCAGCATCTCTGGAGAAAAACAAATAGGTGACGTTTCGAGTTGAGAAGGGTCTCAATTCCTTTCCTCCAGATGCTGCTTGCCTGCCACTCTTAACGTTCCAGATTATACAAATTGATTCAGGTAAACATGAATCCACCAGCATAGAAGCCATTGAACCTCAGAAAGTATGTAAAGCTAAAGTGGACTTGTGGTCATTATTAATATTTGGAAAATGTATAACTTGCGTAGTTCCAGCAATAAAGTCTCTTAAACAAACTCCACGTCACTCAACCTGCACTCATCCCTGCTAGTTAGTGCGTTTCTGACTCCCTTTTGAAATTTGCCCATAAATGGCAGCTACTATTTTAACAGTACTCTTTCCAAATTAAATCCTGGAATTAGACCAGCTGACATGAAATAACTGGATTTGTATAAAGCACAGGAGGAAAGAGGAAACGGGGTTAGACTGTAATGGCTCTAACTAATCCATTATTTTTATTCAGAAATGCGAGGAAGAAAAACGATTTAAAAAAATCTACGAATAAAATGAAATTTTATTTTCTACTATTTTCAATAGTTGAGTCAATTCTTATTGAAATTATCTGGCATAAAAAAGGAATTATTTCCATCAAACGCATAATATTAATTTGTTGGCAATATATTTCCAATCCTGTTCTGCGTCATTGATCCATTGGTCCACCAGCATAGGTGCCCAACGGCATCGCTGGCTGTTGTGGGAGGAATATTCTGGGGGCACAGACAGAGATTTTAAATCTTCGCATCTCAGGTGAGATGACAAATGATTGCTGGACAGTGAACGTGGTGCCACATTCAAGAAGTAGAGAAGGGAGAAGTCTTGTAATTACAGGCCTGCAAGTCTAGAGTCAGTGGGATGGAGGTTATTTGAAAGAAAAATCTTGGAGGTGGGATTAATGTACACTTGGAAATGCAGGGATTAATCAAATAAAGCATGGCTTTGTGAAGGAGGACATCCTCTCTGACAGTATGATTGCTTTTCTTTCAAATAAGTTAGAAAATGTATTCATGAGGGCAGTTGGATAGATATAGTTTACATAAAGTTCAGTAAGGCGTTTGACAAGGTTCCATGTGGGAAACAAGGAATTTCTGTGCAGATTGGTAGAGGGTGATGATGAAAAGTTGTTTTTGTGACCATCAGTGTTCCACGAGAATCAGTGCTGGAAATCTTACTGTTTGTTCCATACATTGACCATTTGGCTATGAATAACATACAGTAAACCATCAGACAAACAGACCACTATATAATGGATTTCAGATATCGCGGCCCGAGGCTCCCCTTGTACTGCCCCCCCTCTATTACCAGTTCGCCGATGAGCTAGCGCCACAAGGCGGGAGCTTCCGGCTGTGGGAGCGGAGGGAGCGTGATAACCGGGCCCATCCCCGAAAACGTCCATGTGTGGGGCAACACGCTCTGTGGCTCCCCAACCTGTGAATTCCTGCTTATTTAACCCCGCCTAACCCGCCACTCCACTCCTGCATTACTTCCCACCCGGCCTTGGGTCAACCTTTTCCCCACTCACTCAATTGTAGCAGACATTCAGCAACAACGGACACCATCCCTGCCCCCGTGGCACTTTATACCAAGGGTTTACCTTAATCAGAATGTCCATATGTGGTATGTAAACTGCTAACAGTGAGAAGATGCCACTGGGAGAGATACACTGATGTAGTGGCACACGTCTGTGTCAGGAAGGAGGAAGTGTCAAGATACCGAATCATGTGGCCTGATTGGATCTATCCTAGATGCTACGGGGAGCAAGGAAGAATGTTGCTGGGGCTCTAACGGAGATGTCTGCATCTTTGTTAGCCGCAGGTGGGGTACCGGAGGATTGGAGGATATCTGAAGTCATTTCCATATTCAAAAAGGGCAGAGGGTATCGTGTGCGGACGTGGCGTGGAAGGACGAGAAGCCGAAGCAAAGAAGCGGAAGCCAAATAACCGAACGGAAACTAACCCGAAACGCCATGGCTTCGCTTCTCGTCCTTCGACGCCACGTCCGGGTACCGAAGAGAAAGCCTGAGAATTACAAGTCTATGAGCATGATGTCACAATGTCAAATTATTGAAAAACATTCTATGGGGCAGGATTGATGATCACATGGTAAGGGTGGGACAGGTTCGGAAGCGTCAGCATGGTTGTGTGTGGCAGAGATCCTGCAATATAAATCTGAGTTTCCTGAGGACGTAACTGAGAAACATGATGAAAAGGGGGGGGGGGGGGGGTCTGGTGGATATTGTTTATTGGACTTTAGCAAAGCCCCACGTGGTTGGCTGGTCCACAATGTCAGGACACATGGGATCCAAGGATGTGTTAGCAAACTGGGTCCAAACTTGGCTTTGTGACAGGAGGCAGAGACAGCAGTGGAGGTGCTTTTCTGGCTGGAGGTTTGTAACAAGTGGTGTAATGCAGGGGTTGTGCTGCCCCATGTTGTCTGTCATGCTCATAAATCATTTGGATGAGGATGTACATCTTCTCTACATCGGTGAGACCAAGCGCAGGCTTGCCGATCGTTTCGCTGAACACCTCTGCTCAGTCCATCTTAACCTACCTGATCTCCCGGTGGCTCAAGCACTTCAACTCCCCCTCCCATTCCCAATTTGACCTTTCTGTCCTGGGCCTCCTCCATTGCCAGAGTGAGGCTCAGCGCAAATTGGAGGAGCAGCACTCATATTTCACTTGGGTAGTTTACACCCCAGCGGCATGAACATTGACTTCTCTAACTTCAGATCTTCTTCTTGCGTGTGGCGTGCACAGCCTAAAGTTGTAGATAAAAGGGTAGACATCCAGGCCAGGACAGATTCAGTTATTGGGTGGATGGTTTTGATGCCACCAGGGAAAAGCCTCAGTGGGCAGTCATTCACGATGTGTGGGATGGTCTGGTCTGGGTGTCCACAAGCAGGGCTGTCTGTCATCCCCCACTTATGCAGGTGATGGGCTGTTCTTGCATGGAGGGTGCGGATTCTGTTCAGGGTTAGCCATTGCTTGCGATGGAGGTCAAAACCCGGTGGTTTCACTGTGGGGTCTGTAATGACCTCTCCGTTGTTGGTGTTGGCATCTTTCCAGGCTCTGCGCCACTCAGTCTAGGAGTTAAATCTAACTTCAGATAGCCCTTGCTTTCTCTCTCTATCCCCTTCCCCTTCCCAGTTCTCCCACTAGTCTTACTGTCTCCTCCTACATTCTATCTTTGTCCCGCCCCCTCCCCTGACATCAGTCTGAAGTAGGGTCTCGACCTGAAACGTCGCCCATTCCTTCTCTCCAGAGATGCTGCCTGACCCGCTGAGTAGTCCAGCATTTTGCGTCTACTTTGGATCAGGATGTAGGTGGACTGATCAGTGAGGGCGATAAACACAAACATTTGGGGAGCTGTTGGTAGCCAAGGTGGTTGTAAAAGAATACGGAAGGACAAAGGTCAGTTGGAAAGTCCGGTTAAGTGATGGCAGATGGAAATTAATTCAGACCCGTGTGAAAATATAGAGAAACAGGGACCTGTACATGCTGGCTTACAAAAAATAGACACAAAGTGCTAGAGTGACTCAGCGGATCAGGCAGCATCTCTGGAAAACTGACGTTCTGGGTCAGAAATCTTCTTCAGAGCCTGAAGAATGTATACGTGAGGTACCGAGAATAGGAGTTGGGATATCATGTGCACCTATACAAAAGATTGGTCCATCTGCACTTGGAGTATTATGGACATTTTCTGATCACCACACTGCAGAAAACAAGTGGTAATATTAGAATGGTTTACAGAAAAATACATGAACTTAGAATGTCAGGCAGCATCTCTGGAGAACATGGATAGGTGACATTTCAGGTCAGGACCCTTCTTCAGATTGATTGTAGTTGGTGGGAGAAAGCTGATAGAGAGGAGGGGGCAGGACAATGACTATAGAGAAGTGGATACAGGTGAGAGGGAGCAAGGGTTTATGATTGGTAGATGGTAGAAGTCTTAAATGAATATTTCTCACCTGAATCTGGTCAGGTTCATGGATAGGAAAGGTTTAAATAGATATGAGACAAATGCTGGCATAGACTAGCTCAAGTAGGTAACCTGATTGGTACAGACATGTTGGGCCAAAGAGCCTATATCTGTGCTGTATAACTATGGCATACAGAGACCTGTCAGGTATAGAGAGGGCACAGAAATAGTTAGACAGATGTGTGTAGATGGACGCAAGGAAAAGCATTTAGACACAGAGGTACTTTCAACACCATGTAAACAACATGTACCCCTCGCAACCTGTGATCATCACAACTTTATTTCTCAGATTTACCACACACGTACCTCAATCTGCATTGTTTTAGGCTGAATGACATGGATCTTGTTCTTGTAGCCGCACCAGACTTTATCATGCACCACAGCCATGCAACGAATGGAATGGTTTGGACGTCGCAGGTCCATAAGGTGGTAATTGCTCAGATCCCACTGACCATCTGTCCGGGAAAAAAAAGCATCTTGTTTCCATAACTGATGATGATTAGTGTGGCGATCACTTTTCCACAATTTCCCTTCTGGAGCAACTGATCTCCATGCTGCTCTCAACTTCTTTGATAATGTACAAAGATGCAGAACCATCTGATGTTTTTCTCAATGAAAATTATAATGAATTCTGTGAAGCACTTTGCATGCGATCAGGAGACTGCATTGGAACGCTGTCTAGACCTTTTAAAATCTTAATGTTGATTTATTGACAAATTCTTACAGATGAGGAAAGACTGAAAAGGTAAACCTCTGTCACAATTCTGGTGCGAGAATGACAGAACGCAGGAGGCAGGGGCCGGTGATGTGAAACGCAGCACAGATACCAACATAACGTGCCAGATGTTAAATCAGCAGGATATCTCAACATTTGAATGGCAGATTATCAGAGTTTATTCAAGGATTATCAGAGTGTTATTGTACCACAAATGATACCGATAACATTGCAGTTAAGAAGTACAACGCACATAATCATAAGCAACTTGCAGTGGATTTGCTAACGTTTCATTGAAAAATACAGAAGAGAAATTGGCCCTTTTCATAAGTTATAACATAAATTAGGCCATTCGGCCCAACAAGTCTACTCCGCCATTCATTCATAGCTGATCTATCTTTCCCTCTCAACCCCATTCTCCTGCCTTCTCCCTATAACCTGTACTAATCAATAATCTATCTATGTCTGTCCTAAAAATATCAATTAATATCCTACACAGAATTATTTTGGCCCAACTCGTCTATGTTGAGTGTGATGCCGATCTTACTGCCTTTATTATATTGAATATTATTTTCGAGCAATTTCTTTCCCTTACTCCACCGACTCATTTACCTTCAAAGATTTGCAAAAAGATGAAAAGATAAGCATGCCCCAAACAATTGCAGGAAGAACAAAATAGTTAAAAAAATATTATTCATTCCTTAAAAAAATTACCAAATAAGATTTTAATGAATCCTTGGAGGTTGGTTGGTTCGGCTCCTCCATTGAAAAGCAGTTTCAGCCAAACCATTTAATTGCTGCAAAAGTTTAAATTATCTACATGAAACACAGTATTTTGTTTAAATCCCTTGCATTCCGAGATAAAATTCCAAGCCAGGGCCACTACCCAGCTCAGCCCTGCTTAAGAAAGATACAAGCTCATTTAACTTTTGAAGTTGTGCCAATGATTAAATCTATGCTTCATCATTTTGGCATATAAAACATTGTAGGCAGAATTTATCGAAATGTATCCATCTATTAATTCACCATTTGTGCAGCTATTACCAACTTAAAATCAAAGTGTCAATAGAGAAAGTTCCAAATTGTTTAATAACTCACATATAATATTAGACAAAGGCACAGATGGGTGAAGAATTACACACAAAGTGCTGGAATAACTCAACGGGTCAGACGGCATCTCTGGAGAACATAAATATAAAGGAGGGTCCTAACCCAAAACGCTGCCTATCCATGTTGTCCAGAGATGCTGCCTGAACCACTGTGTTACTCCAGCATTTTGTGTATTTTTTTGTAAACCGGCAACTGCAGTTCCTTATTTTTACAAAGAATTATACAACTGTATTCAAATTTATTTTTGAAAATGTACTCACCTTCAGCTCTGTGAAATATAGCTAATGTTCCGTCATTCAGAGCCACCAGAGCACGCCCTTTCACATGTCTACAAGCAAAAATGGGAAAGCGGTCAATACTTATAGTCTGTAGAGGGAGCTTCAAAAGGGTCTATACCAATTAAACTAGGAACACACTTAAAATATTAAACAATCTATCCCCAGACCAGCTGCCAGTTCCTGGATTAGGTCATAAATAGCTTCCTAGTGTTAGTGTTCTCCAGCCAGTTTCTGGACAGCACTGGCTATTGGCATCTTGATGGAAGCCTCCTCAATATTGGCTGGAACGGTTTTGTACTTCCCAGGTTCAAATTCAGGAGTCATACTGCACGGAAATAAGGCTTTTAGCCCAACTTGGCCATGTTGACCAAGATGCCCCATTTACACATTCCACCCGCCCATATACCTCTAAACTTTTCTTATTCATATGCCTGTCCAAATGTCTTTTAAATGTTGCTATAGTACCTGGCTCAACTACTTACACTGGCAGCTCATTCCATTTATTCATCACCCTCTGTGGAAAAAGTTGTCACGCAGGTTCCTCTCACCTTAAACCCATGTCCTTTGGTTCTTGATTCCCCTACTCTAGGTAAAAAAACTCTGCATTCACCCTATTTATTACCCTCAGGATCTTATATGTTGTATCTCTGTAAGATCACCTCTCATCTTCCTGCACTCCAAGGAATCAAATCCTAGCCTGCCCAACCTTTCCTTTACAGCTCAGGTCCTCAAATCCTGGCAAACGCCTCCGTTGCCACGCTGTGAGAACGGAGAGGATGAAAAGGAGTTTCTTCGGAGAGGCCATTCGGACAGTAAACTCCTATCTCACCAGGGACTAACTTACTGGACCAATTTACTGTTGTGTGGTGTCTTTTTCAAATAGCTGTTTTTTCTTTTTTTTTCCTCCCACAAATATGTAATATGTGAATATGTGATTCTGTTCCATTTTGTAGTTTTGTTGCCACTTTTCATTTCACTGCACATCTCGTCTGCGTATCTGACGAATAAACTCGACTTGACATCCTCATAACTTGTCTCTGCACTCTTTCCAGCTGATCATCGTCCTTCCTGTAGCTGATGATGAAAACTGAACACAATACTCCAAATCCCAAGGCCACCAGCTTCTACAACTGTAACATAACGTAGCAAAGATGAGAAGGAAGCAAGAGGATTGGGTAATGTTTAAAGAGCAACAGAAGATAACGAAAAAGGCAATATGGGGTGAAAAGATGAGGTACGAAGGTAAGCTAGCCAAGAATATAAAGGAGGATAGTAAAAGCTTCTTTAGGTATGTGAAGAGAAAAAAAATAGTTAAGACCAAAGTTGGACCCTTGAAGACTGAAAAAGGTGAATTTATTATGAGGAACAAGAAAATGGCAGATGAGTTGCACAGGTACTTTGGATCTGTCTTCACTAAGTAGGACACAAACAATCTTCCTGGTATACTAGTGGCCAGAGGATCTGGGGTGACAGAGGAACTGAAGGAAATCCACATTAGGCAGGAAATTGTGTCGTGTAGAGTGATGGGACTGAAGGCTGCTAAATCCCCAGGGCCTGATGGTTTGCATCCCAGGGTACTTAAGGAAGTGCCTCTAGAAACCGTGGATGCATTGGTGATAATTTTCCAATGTTCTATAGACTCAGAATCAGTTCCTGTGGATTGGAGGGTAGCTAATGCTATCCCACTTTTTAAGAAAGGCGGGAGAGAGAAAAAGAGGAAATTATAGATCAGTTAGCCTGACATCGGTGGTGGGGAAGATGCTGGAGTCAACTATAAAAGATGAAATAGCGGCATATTTGGATAGCAGTAACAGAATCGGTCCGGTCCGGATTTACGAAGGGGAAATCATGCTTGACTAATCTTCTGGAATTTTTTGAGGATGTAACTAGGAAAATAGACAAGGGAGAGTCAGTGGATGTGGTGTACCTGGATTTTCAGAAAGCATTTAATAAGGTTCCACATAGGAGATTAGTGGGCAAAATTAGGGCACATGGTATTGGGGGTAGAGTGCTGACATGGATAGAAAATTGGTTGGCAGACAGGAAACAAAGAGTAGGGATTAACTGGTCCCTTTCAGAATGGCAGGCAGTGACTAGTGGGGTGCCGCAAGGCTCGGTGCTGGGACCGCAGCTATTCACAATATACATCAATGATTTAGATGAAGGGATTCAAAGTAACATTAGCAAATTTGCAGGTAACACAAAGCTGGGTGGCAGTGTGGATTGTGAGGAGGATGCTATGAGAATGCAGGGTGACTTGGACAGGTTGGGTAAGTGGGCATATGCATGGCAGATGAAGTTTAATGTGGATAAATGTGAAGTTATCCACTTTGGTAGCAAAAACAGGAAGGCAGATTACGATCTAAATGGCGGCAAGTTGGGAAAAGGAAAAGTACAACGGGATCTGGGCGTCCTTGTTCATCAGTCTATGAAAGTAAGCATGCAGGTACAGCAGGCAGTGAAGAAAGTGAATGGCATGTTGGCCTTTACAACCAGAAGAGTTGAGTATAGGAGCAAAGAGGTCCTTCTGCAGTTGTATAGGGCCCTAATGAGACCACACCTGGAGTATTGTGTGCAGTTTTGGTCCCCTAATTTGAGGAAGGGCATTTTTGCTATTGAGGGAGTGCAGAGTAGGTTTACAAGGTTAATTCACGGGATGGCGGGACTGTCATATGTTGATAGAATGGAGCGGCTGGGCTTGTATACTCTGGAGTTTAGAAGCATGAGAGGGGATCTTATTGAAACATAAGATTATTAAGGGTTTGGACACGCTAGAGGCAGGAAACATGTTCCCGATGTTGGGGGAATCCAGAACCGGGGGCCACAATGTAAGAATAAGGGGTAAGCTATTTAGAACGGAGACGAGGAAACATTTTTTCTCACAGAGAGTTGTGAGTGTGGAATTCTCTGCCTCAGAGGGCGGTGGAGGCAGTTTCTCTGGATACTTTCAAGAGATAGCTAGATAGAGCTCTGAAAGATAGCGAAGTCAGGGGATATGGGGAGAAGGCAGGAACGGGGTACTGATTGGGGATGATCAGCCATGATCACATTAAATGGCGGTGCTGGCTCGAATGGCCTACTCCTGCACCTATTGTCTATTGTCTATAACATCCCAACTTTTATACTAAATACCCAGACTGATGAAGGCCTATGTACCAAAAGCCCTCTTTACCACCCTATCGACCTTAGACGCCACTTCCATGGAACTATCTACCTGCACTCCTAGATCCCTCTGCTCTGCAACACTCCCCAGAGACATGCCATTCACTGTGAAGGTCCTACCCTGTTTTGACTTCCCAAAATGCAACATCTCGCACGTATCTGCATTCAACTCCATTCACCATTCCTCATTTTTTTAATAACCATCTTCGCTACCTACGATATAACGCCTTTTTTTGTCATCTGCACGCCTACTAATCATACCTTATACACTCTTATCAAATCATTGATGATATAAACAGCAATGGGCCCAGCACTGATCCATATCATATGGCTATGTCTAGTCATAGTCAAAAAAACAACATCCCACCAACATCCTCTGCTTCCTTCTACAAAGGGAATCCTCTATCCACCCATTCAATGCGAACTAACTTCCAGAGCAGCCTACCTTGCGGAATCTTATCAAATGCCTCGTTGAAGTCCACGCAGGCAACAGCTATGGCTTTACCTTCATCAGCTGTTTTGGTTACTTCTACAATAAACTCAATCAGATTCAGAAGACACGATCTCCCATGTTGATTAACCCTAATCAGCCAGCCTAGCCAAAGGCAGAAATATATCCTGTCCCATAGAATCTTCTGCAGTAATTTGCCTACCACAGATGTTAGGCTCACTGCTCTATATTTTCTTTGCAGCCCTTCTTAGATAAAGGCACAACATTAGCCACTCTCCAGCTTTCTGGCACCTCACCCGTGTCTAAAGATGATTCATATATCTCAGCCAGGGCTCCTGCAATTTCTTCTCTAGCTTGTGGAGCCTCATCATTAGTGGTGCTCTGTATTTCAGTGGAACCAGATCGTTTATTTATCCATATGCTTCCCATTGAATCTGTTCTCCATCACACAAAATTCATAGTCAGAATTCCAAACAAAATATATTTTTTGCTACAAATCTTCTTGGTCACACAGAGGAACCTTTCTAGACGGGGCTAACATTGGCACTGGCAGGAGAATAGAGAATAAATGGGCTGTCCCACTTGGGCGACTTAATTCACAACCTCTGCCGAGTTTGTCCTTGACTCATACTCGCAGCATGGTCGTCACAAGATCGTAGGAGGTCGTAGGTAGGTCGTAGCAGGTTGTGATGCCAGTTGTAGGTACTCGTAGCATCAAGTAGGTCGGGGCGTTTTTCTAGCATGATGAAAAATGTCCACGAATAAAAAAGGTTGTGAATTAGGTCGTGAAAGTGGGACAGGCCCTTAACTAATCAAGATCATCCCTAAAACGATTTGCTCTCTGCAGCAACTTACACAATGCTGAGGACTGCATCCTTCAGTTTGATGGTGTGAAGACATTTCTTCCAATTGGATACCGCAGAATGCACATAAAGGCTAATAACATAAGGAACAATACAGAAAGATTAGATACCACATTGTTACAATCACAGCGCACACTGCTAATACACGGAGCTGGCAATATAGTTACACAACACAGCCTTGCAACTGTCTGAAAAACATTAAACCAATAGTACAAGTATCATCTTTTGCACAAAAACATGTTAAGGATGTTAAGCCAAGGTCTGTATATAAAGGATAATGCATACATTTTAATATTCTTTTTGTACAGCTGGATAGGATGTCAGAGCATGTGGATCTGTACCTGGCACCATTGACATCAGCTCAGAAGAGGTGAAGGTCTCTATTCTCCAGTGAGGATGAGTCACAAGATTGTGAGCTACTCGAGACTCGAGCATATATGCTACTCTCACACTTAAGCATTCTTGATCGAGCCATCTGGTCATTTAAATGTAATCGATGATCAGTATTCCACCTGACCACAAAAGAACCTTCGCGCCATTGGAAGAATGGAGGTTATCCTGGCTATTATTTATCTAACAAATAGCCTTACAACAACATTATTACATGATGTTATCTACTCATCATGACGCTACTCTGGGTTCTTCTATGGCCGTTTCTCAGCTGGCACTCACTGCCTCACGAGTTATTCAGTCACCTTTGGTCTCCACCTATCAGATATTTCCCTTTCCACTCACCCTTCCCTCTTAATTTCAATTTATAACAGGTTTGGTTTCCAAATTGTCCAAGTAGTAATGAAACATTAACTCTATTTCCCTCTCTCATCTGCCGTGTGTCTTGCATCACGAAGTCCAACTAACTGCAGGCTGTCTCTGGTGAACAAGCAGATTCATATTCCATTATAAACTTTTCAAAGATCCTAGCACTGGTCTTCCTTAAAGATGGGGACAGGTGGCCATTAACAGGCCATCTCAGGCCACATATTTAAGCACCACTCTCCGCAGAAAACATAAGTATAACATTCAAGAAGAAGGGTCTCGATCGAAACGTCACCCATTCCTTTTCCCCAGAGATGCTGCCTGTCCCACTGAGTTACTCCAACATTTGTGTCTATCTTCAGGATAATATCCACTACAACCTCAAACACCACAATGCAGTGAAAGGGTCTAATCCTCCCAAATATAAACAC
The DNA here is from genome assembly GCA_963514005.1 of Raja brachyura. Next base: position 38,248,839 of record OY740801.1, read on the forward strand.
ATGTACACAGTAGGAAACTAATAGAATAGAGCCTGGGTGAGACGTTTCAGAAACTTGAAAGTGGCAAGTTGTGCCCGAACGTGATGACTGTCTGCATGTTGTTTCAGCAGAGGATGTGTTGTACTAATGTGTGATATGATTGATGGATAGCATGCATTTTACAGTATCTCAGTAACACGTGACAATAAAGAAACCCCCAAGCTATAACTGTTATAGTGATGTAGTCCGTCGGTACTTCCAGATCCTGGGAAGAGTGAATGAGATTCACCTGTCAGTCAGTGTGACCTTCCTCACCATGGGACTCGTCATCAATGGGAATATCGTGTGAAGCATCACCTGACACACCCGTGCAATGTTGACCTACCAGCCATTCTGTGCCCCCAGCCACATGGTAGGGGCTGCACTTGTGATCGATCCATTGGTGTGAACATTGGCTTCCACTTCTGGCTGGCCCGTGTTCTGTTCCTCCTTGGGTTGGCCGTTTTCCCTGAAATGATTAAAAAAAAATTCCCAAACGGTGCTTTTAGGCTTCACCTAACTAATATATTCAAGAACTGTTAGAGGACAGCCATGTATCAAAATAACATTTAATTGTGCTTACAATTTTTAAGTTTCCACCTTTTTTTGGACCATGAAGACTTTAAATTAGATGGTGCCTGTGAATACATGTCTGCTCGTGCAGGTTAATGGTTAATTCAATACAAAGTTAAAAAATCAGTGAGGCCCGTTCACATAGATTATTGCTCTCGCAGCAAAGTTGGGTGCTGCAACGACACAGCAGTTAGTGCTGCTGCCTCACAGCTCCTGCGAAGTCGTGTTCCACATTCTCAAATATGTGCTGGTAGATTAACTGGCCATAAGATGGAGGGGTAGAGGGATATCAGATGGAGGGGTACAGGCATATAAGGAGAGCAATCTGCTGAATGGGATCAATGGGCCAAAAGGCGTCCGGTGACATTATAGAGAACGAGATGACAAGAGGACAAGATGATGAGGTGGCACTGTGACACAGCTGCTACCTCACAGCGCCAGAGACCCAGGTTTGATCCTGACTTCTGTGAGGAGTCCGCACTTTCTCCCTGTGCCCATGTGCTGCTCCTGTTTCCTCCCGTATCCCAAACACGTGCAAATTTATAGGGTATATGGCCTCTGTAAATTACCCCTAGCATGTAGGGAGTGGATGAGAATGTGAGATGACGTTGAACTAGTATGAATGGGTGATTAATGGCCAGCGTAGTTTCCATACTGCATCTCTAAATTAAAAATGAGAAAAATCTTTCATAACGTTTACTATTCATAATTGGGAATGTTGTGAAGGTATTAACCTAGCAGGTAAGAAAGAATGAAGGGAGATGTTTTCCAGGAACCATCTTCTCCCACTTATTGGGCATAAAATCATATGCTTAGTAGAAAAGAAACACAAAGGGATTACAATTTTTTGTTAAATGGTATGAATGGTCTATGATGTCATTTTTTTGGTTATTTGCAATATATTCTAATATATCTTTACAAACTGTCTATCTTTGCAACACCAATTGTGCATTCGTACGCATTCAGTTCATCTTGTAATGAAACATGCTATGCAGCTTCCACCATGGCAACTATAATATGCAGTGTCAATACCATACAGTATAATATGTATACACTCTTGCCTAAGGTGCTTGTACAATGGGATGAAACCACCAAACATCAGCTCCTGAGCCTTCACCCCATCACAGTCTTTGAGTACAATGATCAAGTCATTGCCAAGCAGAACATCATTTTCCAACAAAACAATGAGCAGAGAAAATACCTTGTTCTAAAACCACACATTTAAAATAATCTCATGAGTTAGTGAGACGCTAAAACTGAAAACGCTTTGGGCGACACTTTATTTCGCACAGAATTGTACAAAAAAAAACTTGACTTTTGTTTCCATAATTATCATCAGTAACATTAAAAATCAGAAATATAAATCTTAGCATTAATTTGCCGTTCTATAATACACAAGCACCAGAAATGGGCATTGTGGACAGTGGAATCTGCAACTTTAACCAATGAAGTGGGCGCTGAAATCTCATGGGAAGTGCATCGCAACTGACATCTGGAGCTTTCTAGAACCTGATGCCCACCAGCAATAAATATACTGGGTTAAGTGGAGGGCACTTCATCTGTTCAGGGCAGATCAACACAGGCACCACTTAAGGCCCTTCACTGACAACCCATTGCCCAAGAGCTGTACAAATCTCGCCCAGGCCAAACACCAGAAGGGCGAATTGCTCAAACCACTCAAGCTTTGTTGCAATCAGTTTCTATGGAAAGCAGTCAATGCAGGATAAATACAGAGGGACGTCTGTGGAATTCTCTGCCTCAGAGGGCGGTGGAGGCCGGTTCTCTGGATACTTTCAAGAGAGAGCTAGATAGGGCTCTTAAAGATAGCAGAGTCAGGGGGTATAGGGAGAAGGCAGGAACGGGGTACTGATTGGGGATGATCAGCCATGATCACATCGAATGGCGGTGCTGGCTCAAAGGGCCAAATGGCCTACTCCTGCGTCTATTGTCTATTGTATTTCGGTCTTGAAGGCGAGAAGCTGATGGAAGAATTCCAATGTTTAAGGGTGACGCTCCTTATCTTGCTGGGCTTCAATGATCAGCATAACCATTCCAAAATTAGAAGCAAGAACTTTGACTCATGGAGACTATGGTCACAATTTAAGAGCTCAAATTAATTGTACAAAATATTCCCTCAATCTCAACTATGGAAATGAGTCGTCAAATTGTATTTCATAATGCATCACACAATTAGTTTCAAGCCAGTCCGGTAACCTAAAGGCACTGATAATCCCTACACTACACATTGAATCAATAAAACAAAATCATCACAGACAGATACTATAGTTCTTGCTTTCCCTAACTTATTAGTTATTCAGTTGAATTTACTGCTAATGAAATTCATCTGGTGACATTGTTGTTCAATGATCAAGCAACAATTTGAATTAATTTCAAGAGAAATTGTAAACAGGCCAGGACTCATTTTATTTTTTGATTATAATGTAAAACAAATGCAAATGCCTATAAAACAAACCTAAGTGATCTCCATGTGGAAGAACTACCTGAATCCGTGTTGCCTGCGTTGTACTGTCATGCACAATCAACTACACACCTATTGCTACGACAGAGTGTAAGCAACATCCATCTGGTCCATTCATGCAAACCAAAATCTCGAAGTTGCAAACCAAATCTCGTTGCACTTATGTCTAATGACAATTAAATATATTATTATTATTATTATTATCTGATCTTTGTTTTTGGAATGATGACATAAAATAGGTTCACAAGGGGATATGAAAGGGCCAGAGAGTTTGCCAGCACACAGTCCTACAAATCAGTGTTAAAGAAGGAACTGCAGATGCTGGAGAATCGAGGGTTACACAAAACGCTGGAGAAACTCAGCGGGTGCAGCAGCATCTAAGGAGCGAAGGAGATAGGCGAAGAAGGATCTGAAGAAGGGTCTCGACCCGAAATGTCGCCTATCTCCTTCGCTCCTTAGATGCTGCTGCACCCGCTGAGTTTCTCCAGCGTTTTGTGTAACCCTACAAATCAGTGCCTTTTTGCCATTATATTAAAATGCTTCATAATTGGGAAGATAGCCGAGTCCATTCTGAGGCCTTTATCGAGGTGCCGTGCTTACGCTGCCTCCCGGATCGCTGCGTAGAAGCCCTGGTCAGGCGAAGTGGCCAACGTAGGCCGCAGCTGGGGCCGAGGTGGACACCGCAAAGGCGTGAAGTGGGGCGCCTCGCGATGATGGGGTCTCAGCGGCAATGCCTCACGGGTCGACCCACCGTCGATGAGAGCGTGGAGGAACCGCCATGAGGGGGGAGGGGAAGAACAATGAAGGACCCGGCATGGGGGAGGGGGGAGGACCGTCGTGAGGGAGGGGGGAGGTGGGGGGAGAACAATGGACAATATGGTGGGGGTGGGGGTGGGGGGGGGGGGGGGGGAAGGACAATGGGGACCCGACAATGGAGAATCTCACTGTGCCTAGTCCCATGTGACAATAAAGTATTCCTATTCCCATCAGTCTGTATGTTTCTTACAAGTTGCAATGGCACCTGCCTCAACTGCCTCCACCGGCAGCTCGTTCCATATACCCCTTACCTTAAACCTATGTTGTCTGGTTCCCAATTCCCCTACTCTGTGCAAGAGACTCTGTGCGTCTACCCAATCGATTCCTCTCATCTTTAGTTTAATTTAGTTTAGAGATACAACACGGACACAGGCCCTTCGGCCGACCGGGTCAGTGCCAACCAGCACATTAATACTATCTTACACCCACTAGGGACAATTTTTACATTTACCAAACCAATTAACCCACAAACCTGTACGTCTTTGGAATGTGGGAGGAAACCAAAAATCTCGGAGAAAGCCCAGCCAGGTCACAGGGAGAACGTTCTCTATAAGATTATTCTCCTGTGCTGCAAGGTATAGTCCTAGCCTGCTCAACCTCTCCCTATAGCTCAGGCCCTCATGTCGGGGCAACATCCTCGTAAATCTTCTCTGCACCCTTTCCAACTTGACTACATCTTTCCTATAACATGGTGCCCAGAACCGAACACAATACTCTAAATGCGGCCTCACTGACGTCTTATTTAACTGCAGCATGTCCTTCCAACTTCTATACACACTAATCTGCTTAGTGAAAAAGGATTTGATCAAAATACAAGACTGAGGCTCTTGACGGGCTGTGTATGGAGAACATTTTGCTTGCCGAGAGAGAATTCAGAACCAGTGCAAGGCAGAGAAGAAGCAAAATATTTAAGACAGCGAAAAAGCAAAATAGTTTCTCTCAAAAGGATGATGAATCTTTAGAAGTCTCTCCCTCAAAAAGCACTTGAAGCAGGGTCTTTGAATATTTTCAAAGGGAGCTGCTTTCTTGGTATCAATGAGTGATACAAGTAGATAGGAATACGAGGTTGAGATTACAATTTGTTCAGCAGTGACCTTATTAAATGGCAAAACCAACCTGTGAGGCCCTGTGTCCACTTTCCTACATCAATTTAATGTCCTCAGATAACAAACTATTTCAGTTGTTGCAATTAAACTGTCAAGTGTAATAACTCATGAATCCTTCCAATTATAATGAACCATTATGGTGAATACATATAGTGACTATGCCCCTCACAGTCAAAACCTTATCAAAACATTTTACCTGCACCATTACAGTTACCCCCCCCCCCCCCCCCCATCACAATGCAGAGACTTTTGATCTAGCAGTGATTTTTTTTTCGCCACAGCATTTCCTTTCTTATTGGTATTCCAGAACTCCAAACTACAGTTAACTGAGACTGGAAAAGGAAAAATGACACAAAGTGCTGGAGTAACACAGCAGGTCAGGCAGCATCCCAGAAAACAAGGACAGGTAATGTTTCAGGTCAGGACCCTTCTTTGTGGGGGGGGGGGGATCCACGAGTTATGCAGGGGTGAAGGCAGCAGCCCTAACGCAGTCATCAATGTAGCGGAGAAAGAGTAGGGATATAGGGATAGAGTAATGCCTGGAATAAGAACTGTTACATGTAACCAACAGAAAGGCAGTCACGGACAGTTGAGAGTGCCCATGGCTAACGTGGAGGAAGTGAGAGGAGTCAAAAGAGAACTTGTTGTGGACGAGGCCAAGTTCCATCAGCGGAGGAGAGTATTTGTTAGTGGAGGGAAATTAATTGGGTCGCTGTTGGAGGAAGGAAGAGAGGGCCTTGAAACCTTCCTGGTGGGTGAAAAAGGCAATGTGTCGTTATTTATCTATCCCAACTTATCAACCAGCAACTTATCCACCAGCATGCATGGACTACATCCGATTCCAGGTTTCATACATTTCCCCGTCACCAGCAGGCGCATGGACATAATGTAAAGGTTGAGAACCATTAGGAGCTTATCATTCCGTAGTGTAGACCATTGGAAGGTTCGTAACAAAGAACAGCACGTGTTATTTACATAAATGCTGCCTCACCCGCTGAGTTTCTCCAGCATTTTTGGTTTCCTTCGATTTGTCCAGCATCTGCAGTTCTTTCTTAAACATGTTATTTCCCATAGCGTGATCTTTGCACATAACCAATGCCCTTTACTTTGTCATGGAAACTGAGGGTGCACATTGCTCTCCTAACTTCATACCATTGCAACGTTACCAGTTCCCTCAATGAGTGTTGGGCCAGCCCTGCCCACGCCCATCACCATTACCTGAGCTGAGTTTGGTCGTCTGTCCGTGCGGAGTCTGTGAACACGTGTTCTGTGTAGGCACTGGGCCTCGCTAATGCTGGTTCTGCATCAGTGACTCCGTTCCCTGTGGCCTCTGTCGCTTCAGTTGCCTCTTCAGCTGACTGCGGTTGGTTAACCTTCCCGCCTTTAAGGGGAGCCATTTCGCCTGTGAGGTAGGATAGACATGATTGGAAATTTGTCTTTATGATGAAAAAGCACAGAAACTACACTGCTGTAACCATAAGACAGAGGAGCAAAATTAATCCATTCGGCCATACGAATCTTCTCCGCCATTAAATCATGGCTGATCTATTTTTCCCTTTCAATCCCATTCTCCTGCCTTTTCCTCAATGCAGAAAGTATTTAATCATCTTTCAATAACATGCAATCATTGGAATTCAGTGTCCGCGGCAGCCTTTTACACCTCTAATTTCCTATTCTTTCAAAGGACCCCGACCACCATCCTTGCTTGCAAATTAACCAAGTACCAAACCGTGCTGCACGTTCAACAGCCCCTGGCCATCTGCCTCTTTATGCTTGTTTTGGAATCTCAGCTCACTGGCAGAATGTTAGCGAGTTCTATTATAGAATGAAGGGATTTTCTGGTGCAGATTGACGACACTTGACCCATCATATTCACAGTAAAACAATCGTGGAACAGGGTCGGCATGGTGGCAATGTAAATGACAGCAGTGTTTATATATAGTCCCCCCCATATCAGGGCACCATAATGTTTGGGGACACAGCAATGTAATGTAAATGAAAGTAGTCATGTTTAGTATTTTGTTGCATATCCTTTGCATGCAATGACTGCTTGAAGTCTGCAATTCATGGACATCACCAGTTGCTGGGTGTCTTCTCTGGTGATGCTCTGCCAGGCCTGTATTGCCACCATCTTTAGCTTATGCTTGTTTTGGGGGCTAGTCCACTTCAGTTTTCTCTTCAGCATATAAAAGGCATGGTCAATTGGATTCAGATCGGATGATTGACTTGGCCACTCAAGACCTAGAATTGACCATTATTTTACCTTTGAAAAATTCCTTTGTTGTTTTAGCAGTATGTTTGGGATCATTGTCTTGCTGCAGAATGAAACACCGGCCAATCATTTTTGAGGCATTTGGTTGAACTTGAGCAGATAGCGTGTGTCTATACACATCAGAATTCATTATGCTACTACCATCAGCAGTTGTATCAGCAATGAAGATAAGTGAGCCAGTACCTTCAGCAGCAATACATGCCCAGGCCATAACATCCCCACCACCATGTTTCACAGATGAGGTGGTATGCTTTGGAACTTGGGCAGTTCCATCTCTCCCCCTTACTTTGCTCTTGCCATCACTCTGATATGTTAATCTTCGTCTCATCAGTCCACAAGACCTTTTTCCAGAACTGTGGTTTCTCTTTTAAGTACTTCTTGGCAAACTATAACCCTGCCATCCTACTTTTGCGACTACCCAGTGGTTTGCATCTTGCAGTGTAGCCTCTGTATTTCTGTTCATGAAGTCTTGACAAATCCACACCCGACCCCTGAAGAGTGTTTCTGATCTGTCAGGTGTTTGGGGGTTTTTCTTTATTATAGAGAAAATTCTTCTGTCATCAGCTGTGGAGGACTTCCTTGGCCTGTCAGTCCCTTTGTGATTAGTAAGCTCACCAGTGCCCTCTTTCTTCTTAATGATGTTCCAAACAGTTGGTTTTGGTAAGCCTAAGGTTTGGCTGATGTTTCTAACAGTTTTATTCTTGTTTTATGGCTTATTTGACTTTCATTGACTTTGGTCCTCATGTTGATAAACAGCAATAAACGTTTCCAAATGTGATGGAAAGACTGGAGGAAAGACTAGGTGCCGAGAGCTCTCTTATACCTGCATTAAGGAGGCAATTAAACACACCTGTGAAGCCATGTGTCCCAAACATTATGGTGCCCTGAAAGGGACTATGTATAAACACAGCTGTAATTTCTACATGGTGAGATCAAATGTATAAAAATTACCTTTATTAAAATCTGACAATGTGCACCTTAACCACATGTGATTTTTTTTCTTTTACAAATCTCAAATTGTGGAGTACAGTGGCAAATAAATAAATGATTAGTCTTTGTCCCAAACATGATGGAGGGCACTGTACCTGTATGTCTTTGGAGTATGGGAAGAAACCGAAGATCTCGGAGAAAACCCACGGGGTCATAGGATGACCCATGATCCCATGTGTGACTCAAGTCCTGTTTAGCCTAACTTTTTAAATTTAACAATTTAACTTTGTTAGTTTAGGAAGAAATCAACTCTTTGGGCAATCAGTCTAACAGCTCTCAGAGTGGCATATCACTTATCGGTATTTGCTTTTGCTATGAGCTATCTGACTAGTTCCGGGATCCATGATGAAATTAAGAAATGTTCATATTCTGTTAGCCATTTTTCTGTTAAAAATTAGATGATGTTCAAGTGTACTTCCTGAAGTATTAATCGCATGCTCCAGAGTGTGAATGTTAAGAATAGTAATCTCACTTAGCTCAACAGTAAATACATAAATGATCTTGATATACTTTCTGAACGTGAACCGTCTCTCAAGTCAAGGACCAGAAGCAAATAAGCAGAACCTTTATTTTATTTCTGGACCACTTGGACAACAAAAACTCATATGTCAGGCTGTTATTCATTGACTACAGCTCGGCATTTAACACAATCATCCCCTCCAAGCTGTTCACCAAACTTGCAGAACTGGGTCTCTGTGCATCCCTCTGCAATTGGATCCTCGACTTCCTCATACACAGACCAGAGTCTGTTCGTATTGGTGGAAATGTGTCAGACGCGATAACAATCAGCACGGGAGCACCTCAAGGCTGCATGATCAGCCCCCTGCTGTACTCACTCTATACTCATGACTGCGTAGCCGGTCACAGTGTGAACTCCATCATCAAGTTCGCTGACGACACCACTGTTGTGGGACGTATCACTGATGAGGATGAGTCAGAGTATAGAAGAGAGATCGAGCAACTGTTCATATGGTGCCAGCACAGCAACCTGGCCCTCAACACCAGCAAAACCAAGGAACTGATAGTGGACTTTGGAAGGTGTAGGATGGGGACCCACAGTCCTGTTTATATCAACGGGTCGATGGTTGAAAGGGTCAAGAGCTTCAAAATTCCTGGGCGTGCACATCTCTGAAGATCTTTCCTGTTCCAAGAACACAGATGCAATTATTAAGAAAGCTCATCAGCGCCTCTACTACCTGAGAAGATTACGGAGAGTTGGTCTGTCAAGGACGACTCTCTCTAACTTCTACAGGTGCACAGTAGAGAGCTTGCTGACCGGTTGCATCGTGGCTTGGTTCGGCAATTTGAGTGCCCTGGAGAGGAAAAGACTACAAAAAGTAGTAAACACTGCCCAGTTCATCATCGGCTCTGACCTTCCTTCCATCGAGGGGATTTATCGCAGTCACTGCCGCAAAAAGGCTGGCAGCATCATCAAGGACCCACACCACCCTGGCCACACACTCATCTCCCTGCTACCTTCGGGTAGAAGGTACAGGAGCCTGAAGACTGCAACAACCCGGTTTAGGAGTAGCTACTTCCCCACAGCCATCAGGCTATTAAACTTGGCTCGAAACTCTGAACATTAATATCCCTCCATCTGTTATTTGCACTTTATTAATTTATTAATTCATGGGTGTATTTGCGTATAGAATTGTAGTCAATGCCTACTATGTTCTGTTGTGCAATGCAAAGAAAGATTTTCATTGTCCTGTCAGGGACACATGACAATAAACTCTTTTGACTTTTGACTAAACTGTAGTTGTAACTCACTGTGTCCTTTGTCAGATGTTGGGGTGTCACCTCTAGATGTGCTGGTGCTCCGGGGAACGTTACACCTGGTTGCGCATCCCACCAAGGTAATTCCTGCCAATACTCCTTCTGCTCCGCTGGAGTCATCTGGATTCAAGTCCCCTTCCAAAAATATCTCTCCTGCAGGATAGTCACTCTCACTGGCAGCTGCCACAAAGACAGAAAGAGAATACATTAGTCTCATCATGGTGGAGATATAATTAAACTTTGGGGAACCTGTTCCATTGCATCTACTTCACAAGGTTCAGGAAATCTTTCAGTCAAAATTTCAACCGCACCAATTTCATGACTTGGAAGAATAGGCAAAATGCCTCTAATGAGCGGATTTTCTATAAATTACCTGTGCAACTCTATGGTAAACCTTTTACTTTATTCATTCTTGAGGTGGGCAACATTGCCATCTAGTGCCCAAATCTAGCTATTCAAGAAGTACAACTTGTTGGAGTAACTGTGTTAAAGAAGGAACTGCAGATGTTGGAGAATCGAGGGTTACACAAAAAGCTGGAGAAACTCAGCGGGTGCAGCAGCATCTAAGGAGCGAAGGAGATAGGCGATGTTTCGGGTCGAGACCCTTCTTCCTATTTTCCTTGGTGGAGGTAAGGTGGGACAGGAATTGTCAATTGAAGCGGTGGATCTTCTGGAGGATGTAGTGTAGTTGGGGTCCGTTGCAGGTCTGGGTGAGTGAGGCCCGAAGATTCGGGAGAGTCAATGCGAGGTCCTGCTGGTGCCGGCGCATTGCAACCAGGGTGGATCTTAATGCCCGGTTGGAGAATTGTACAGTGTGGCGGCGGATAGCCAGTTGGTACCGATAGTCCGGCTGGGGTCCGAACTAGGAGGCAGGGACCTGGAGCTGGAATCCACGAGGTATGAGATGGAGGCGCAGGCAAGCCCCGAGGAAGCAGATGTGGCTGTGGTATCGAGTCTGGGTGAGGATGTGGTCGTAGAGTTGGAGGGAAGGGGGCATCACAGAGGGGGGGCAGTTAGAGAGGAGGTTGTGAAACTGTCTTCGTAGGGAGGAGGAGAACTTCTTCAATGTAGGCATACCTTGAGGAGATATCGCAGTGGAGTGGACAAAGTGTTAAAGAAGGAACTGCAGATGCTGGAAAATCGAGGGTACACAAAATGCTGGAGAAACTCAGCGGGTGCAGCAGCATCTATGGAGCGAAGGAGATAGGTAACGTTTCAGGCCGAAACCCTTCTTCAGACATGTTGGAGTAACTTATGGGCCTGTCCCACTTAGGCGATTTTTTGGGCGACTGCCGCAACATTTTCAACATGTTGAAAATGTTTCGGCGACAGTGGCGACAATATTTGCTGTTGTAGGTTGTCGTAGGCTGTCGCCAGGTGAATTCCATTAAAATTAGTCCCTGGCAGTCCCTTGCCTAAAGAGTCACCTAAGTGGGACAGGCCCATTAGGGTGACAGGCAGCATCTCTGGATGGAAGCAATGGGTGACGTTATGGGTTGAGAACGTTCTTCAGACTGAAGGAGGGTCTTGACCCGAAACGTCACCCATTCCTTCTCTGCAGAGATGCTGCCTGTCCGATTGGACATTTTGTCCGATGCTGCCTGTCCGATCCAACATTTTGTGTCAATCTCCGGTGTGAACCAGCATCTGCAGTTCCTTCCTCCTTAAGAAGTGTGTTACGCGAGCGACAGTCCATCCCCAACACTGTAGGATCGGGAACTGCAGGATTGTTACACAGCTAACACAAACATCACCCATCCATGTTCTCTAGAGATGCTGTCTATCCCGCTGGGTTACTCCAGCACTTTGTGTCTTTGAATGTTTAGGGAAGTAAACCGTACACTATTCAACCAGACTACCTGATCTTAGATGGCACTGAGCTTCTTGACTTAGATCTGCACTGATTGAGATCATGGAAAGAATTACATCATATTCCTAATCCAGGAGTCAAGAGTGCTTAATTGTCAAATATACCAAGAGCAGAACAATGAAATTCTTACTTACCGCAGCTTAATAGGCCTATAAATATCATTTTTAATTCAATAAACTAATAACCATAAAACCAGTGCAAATAACCAGTGCAGACAATCTGTGGCTGACAGATGTGGAAATTGTGCATGACAGTTCTTTAGAAAATGGTCATGATACTCTTATCTCAATTATGTTATCACTAATTCCACAATCAAAGCAAGTAATTTGGTTGGGGGGGGGGGGGTGTTGCATGCCCAAAAGAAGCCTTGTGACACAACTGTGTGATCCCGATATCCTCCACCAAAAAGGGAAATTATAATGGCTATTTTCTTATGGCAGTCTTGAGATGGATCAGACAGGCCATTTACATTCTGGGGAATAATTAATGTAATTCCCTCTATTGTAGATGACAAAATGCAAAGCACATTTCTAACATTTCCCAACACAAATTGTAAATGTTTAAATTTATACAATGTCAATAGTGATCACAATTGTGTTCACAATGCACTTAACATAGTGGCGTAGCGGTAGAGTCGCTGCCTCAAAGGCCTGTCCCACTTGGGCCGTCATTTATGCTATAGGCCGGTAGTGACTGATGCGCGAAGGTCGCACACGTCATCATGCGTCCGCACAGCCGTCTGGAGCGCGTGACGTCATTTGAAGATGGACACAAGCGGGAGCGGCAGCATCTCTGAGAGAAGGAATGGATGATGTTTCGGGTCGAGTCTCTTCTTCGGTCTGAAGAAGGGTCTCGTCCCGACACTTCACCCATTCCTTCTCTCAAGAGATGCTGCCGGTCCCGCTGAGTTACTCCAGCATTTTGTGTCTATCTCCAATCGTCTTGGCCCCGCTCTGGGAGTATGAGTGGGGGCGGATCAGGATCCGCAACGGCCGCGAGCCCCAGGCCGAGCTCGGCGATCGTTTGCCTGCTTCTGCTGCTGTTGGAGGTGAGACGTTGCGCCGCGCCAGGGTCTTGGGCCTGTCCCACTTTGGCCGTCAGTTACGCGAGAGGCCGGTGACGGGCAAAGATTTAGTTCAGGACGAAGTTCACGCCTCTCCATGCGCCCGTCCCGCGCTACTCACAAGCTAGCAGGTCGCATAAATGGCGCGCGAATGACAGCCAAGTGGGACAGGCCCTTTACAGAGCCAGAGACCCGGGTTTGATCCCGACTACGGGTGCTGTCTGTACAGAGTTTGTACGTTCTCCCAGTAATCTGCGTGGGTTGTCTCTGGGATCACTGGTTTCCTCCCACACTCCAAAGATATACAGGTTGATAGGTTAATCAGTATAATTGTAAATTATCCCCAATGTGCGTAGTAGGATAGTGAAAGTGTGCGGGGATCGCTGGTCGTCACTGACTCGGTGGGCCGAAGGGCCTGAATCCGAGCTATATCTCTAAACTAAACAAAGCGTCTCCAGTGTAGGCACATCGGTAAATTCTGATCCTCTAATTCAACAACGGTTTCTGTTTTCACTTTTGGTATTGTATTTTATTTCACTGATATCATATTTAAATGAGGCCGTGTAGTTCAGTTCTGTATTTCAATGTTCTCTGTCAGAGAAATGCATAATTGGAATTGCAGAAATTCCCAAAACAGGCCAGGAAAGCAGCAAAGGAGAATGAATCTGGGCTCAAAATATTTGACAAATCTTAGCACGATTCATCATTTAACACAGCTAAGAAAAGAAAGAATATTCCAAAACACAGTTTAAACTAATTTAGATTTCATTAAACTTTCTGCGCTTTTCATTTTCACTCCAATCCTTTCATTCCTGCTTCCGGGCAATGCAGTAAAATGTACTCCAGAAGAATCAAAATTTAAGAAGTCAGGAAGCAGCACTATAAAGATGATTTGTGTCCACAGACTAAGAATTGAGATAGCTGCGTATCCAAGGCTTTTAAAGAAATCTTAAAACAGCTGCAAGCTAACATGGGAACTATATATAGAGATGCACAAACAGGGTGTGCATCAATTAACCAAAGAATAAACAGGATTATCAAATCCCACTAATAACATGCACTTGTTTAAATATAACTATCTGTATCCTCGTGATCCAGCTGATCAAGTGAATGAAAAACACTCTTAGTTTTGTTTCATCTGCAAAATCATATTTCGGAAATACAATCCATTCCTCAGCTTTTCGAAACGCAGAACCTTTCCATCAAAACATTTTTGCCTGATAATGGTAAAAAGAGCAAGCGTTCCTTTGGGTTAACAATGGACTAAATCATTGACACCGATGTAAGCATCGACAGTCAGAAATGTCCGACATTAGTGGGCACAGTTAAAAGGTGAGAGGAGGTAATTCTCAGTCTAGAAGGGTCTCGACCGGAAACATCACCCGTTCCTTCATCTCGAGATGTTGCCTGACCCGCTGAGTTACTCCAGCATGTTGTACTTCTTGAGTAGCTAGGTGAGTCTATTTTAGGGGTAAAATTTAATGGATATGTGCAGGGCGAGATTTTTTTCACGGAGAGTGGTGGGTGCCTGGAATTGATTGCCAGAAGTGGTGGTGGTGGTGGAGGCAGATACGATAGTGGCATTTAAAATGGGGGCGGGGAGGGGGGGGGGGACACTCGGGTGGGGACGGGACAGCGCCGGAGATCCAGGATCGATCCTGGCTGCGGATGAGGTTCAGGTCTATACCATCTCTCCCTCCTCCAATCACCGCGCTCTATCCTAAGTCGCACCCCCCCCTTCTTCCGCCTCTGACCAACATCTCCCTCCTCCAATGATCCCACTGAATCATCATGTCCCGCCCCCAATGCCTGCTGACCGACATCTCACTCGTCCAATCGGCGCCCTCGATCATCAGTCCCACCCCCCACTGTCTCGCGGAAAGCGGAGATTTCACCGAGTTTAAAAAAATCCAGATTACAAAAAATGGGGGGGGGGGATCGGCCCCTACCTCTCAAAACAGAGCGGGGACATGTTCCCCCCCCCCCCCCGGGATTTCCGCCCCTGTATGCAGTCACATGGAAGGGCAGGGAATAGAGGGATATGGATCGTGTGCAGGCAGATGGGATCAGCTCAACTCGGCATCATGTTCGACACAAACATGGTGGGACAAAGGCCCGTTCCCCTGCTGTAATGTTCTATGTTCTATGTAAAAAATGAATCATATCACAGACTCATAACAAAGAGGCAAGATTAAGATAAAATGATATCAAAGTTTGAATTGCAGTAATCAAATTGACATGGGCTTAACTTTTATAGTATAAAGGAGGAGGATTCTGGGCAAGCACTTGCAAGGGAACCATAGGCAGGATTAGTCACCTGTACACATTGGAACAGAGTCAGTTCAAATGGTCACCAAAGTGAGTAGTGTTTAAAATCGGCAAGTTAAAGAGAACAGAGAGCAAAGGTTAATGATAAAATGAATATTATTCTATTGTTGGTGCAATATTTGTAAGTAAACTGATAAATGGACATTGAGTTGGACTTCGATGTGATCCTTGACGAGTTTTATCTCACTGGAATGGGCTCAGGTTGAACTCGGGGATGACAATATCTGAGGGAAGGGAAGGGACACCTCCCCAAAGTCCCATTCACCACAAAGTCAGGACAACAAACTCCGAAACCCATACTACTGGCCTGCATTAACAGGCGTGCAGAAAAAGCTTTCATTGCCGACGAGAAATGTCTTATTTTTAAACAGTCAGCCAGGCCCCAAATATGTTTTGAGACCTGATTAAGATATGGTCCTATGCTTAATGGTCCCATGATACCAGCTGTCAAAACACTCAAAGGTCTGCCCCTAATGTTCACACAAATATTCAAAAACAATTCTTAAAGTAACCTTACTATTAAGATTCAAATCGAATCATTAAATTATTTAAAAATTAAAATCCTTTTAAAGGTAAGAAAGTAAGACAGATGTAAAGCACTGGAAAATACCAAAATTATTAAATTAATATATAAATATATGTGTGTGTGTGTGTGTGTGTGTGTGTGTGTGTGTGTGTGTGTGTGTGTGTGTGTGTGTGTGTGTGTGTGTGTGTGTGTGTGTGTGTGTGAGACATGTATAAATGCATGTGTATGTATATATGAGTGTGTGTTTATTATATATATATAATTCCATTTAAATAGACACGATTTAATTAAAATATAGAAATAAAGTGAAACTTGCCATTCCGCTCCTGTGAACCAAACATGCTCCAGACCTAATTTGGTGCCAGTACTGCCAGAGACCAGCATTGGATTCCATGAGAAGCATAATATTGGACTGAGAGCTTCAAGGATTTTCTTGTTTGGGACATTCTTGTTCTCAAGAATGGTTCTCCCCAGGAAAAAAAAAAAACACCTGTCCGCTGCTGCTTCTCATAGATTTGAGAAATCTCAAATCTATGCTTTGAGATTTGATAAAAAGCAAATACAGAAAACTACCCAGAAGATGTTTGGCTTATAACCATGCTACATTATTTTTTGACATCAAACTCGATTACATGCTGTTGGTCCAGTTGTCCTGAGAGACAAGTGCCATTGGTCACAGATACATGGCCGTTGCCCGAAGATCCTCCTAATCTGAGGAAGGACATTCTTGCCATAGAGGGAGTACAGAGAAGGTTCACCAGACTGATTCCTGGGATGGCAGGACTTTCATATGAAGAAAGACCAAATAGACTCGGCTTGTACTCGCTGGAATTTAGAAGATTGTGGGGGGATCTCATAGAGACTTACAAAATTCTTAAGGGGTTGGACAGGCTAGATGCAGGAAGACTGTTCCCGATGTTGGGGAAGTCCAGGACAAGGGGTCACAGTTTAAGGATAAGAGGGAAGTCTTTTAGGACCGAGATGAGAAAATCATTTTTCACACAGAGAGTGGTGGATCTGTGGAATTCTTGCCCACAGAAGGTAGTTGAGGCCAGTTCGTTGGCTATATTTAAAAGGGAGTTAGATGTGGCCCGTGTGGCTGATGGGATCAGGGGGTATGGAGAGAAGGTAGGTACAGGATACTGAGTTGGATGATCAGCCATGATCATATTGAATGGTGGTCAGGCTCGAAGGGCCAAATGGCCTACTCCTGCACCTATTTTCTGTGTTTCTATGATACGGGTTCACTCACCTGGGATGCTAGTGATGCACAGAACATGGGCGTTGCAAACTATAAACTGGTCCATAATGGTGCCAGGCTGATTGGCATCAATGATCACAATTTTACTGGTGGAGTGGGTGCTAGTGCAGATCCACACACGGCTGGAGACGTCCTCTGCACTGTGGACCTGAGGGAGAATCACAAAGTCAGCAAAACATCTGCCTCTGTGGGTATACCAAAGCACAACACCAGCCTGTGGGTGGGTTAAACTATCCCAGCCGGGTGATAACTACCAGCATGATCAAGAACTCATGTTTGTGTTCAGATGAGCGATAATTATGCCGGCAGGAGAACTAATGGTCTATGCATTGCTTCCCTGCATGATCTGCTTCAGGCATCATTGGTCTCAGTAAGATGCTTTTATTGATACCATGCCTTTAATAACCTCAGCACTTACAAACAAAATGTGCGGGATGAATCCCGCACTAAACGTTACTCATGTTATTCCCTTAATCATGTATCGAAACACTGTGAATAGCTTGACTGTAATCATGTATTGGCTTTCCGCTGACCAGTTAGCGTGCAACAAAAGCTTTTCACTGTACCTCGGTACACGAGACAATAAACTAAACTAATGAAATGCAGCAGCCTATTTGAACACTGGAAGTTCCCACAAACCACAACTGAATTAGTGGCGACACAATCTGATTACAGCCTTGGTTGATGGTACATACTCATCACACGGGCTGAGCGAAGGTGTTCCGTGAAACAATCGCCCAGTCTGCGTTTGGTCTCGCCGATGTACAAGTGTCCACATCTTGAACAACGGATACAGTAGATAAGGTTGCCTAACCTGAAAGGACTGTCGGGGTCCCTGGACAGAGTCAAGGGAGGAGGTATAGCAACAGGTGTTGTATCTACTGCAGTTGCAGGGGAAGGTACCTGGGGAGGGGGTGGTTTGGGTGGGAAGCGATAAGTTAACTAGGGAGTTGCGGAGGGAACATTCTCTGTGGAACGGAAAGGGATGGAGATGGGAAAATGTGGCTAATGGTGGGATCCCGCTGCAGGAGGCGGAAATTGCGGAGGATATGTTCTCCATCCATTTGGATATAGGAACAAGAGGAACAGTTATCAAGTGATAACTAAAACTTCAACAACATTGCACTAACTTGGTTAAATATATCTTTGATATTCTTGTAAACAATCGAGTCAAGGTCAAAACCTCTTGATCTTGAAAAAGAGGACCCCAACTAGAGAGTAGTGCTGAAGTCTTATCTACCTCTTTGGTGACCTTCGGACTATCCTTGACCAGGCTTTGCTGGCTTTACCTTGCACTAAACGTTATTCCCTTATCATGTACCTATACACTGTAAATGGCTCGATTGTAATCATGTATTATCTTTCTGCTGACTGGATAGCACGCAACAAAAGCTTTTTGCTGTACCCCGCTACACATGACAATAAACTAAACTGTCAACAAAAGGTTAAAATGACCAACACTCTGCATTTACAGAATAGATTCATGGGTTTTCCAGGTTAACAGAAGGAACATTGTATTTTTATGGTTCCTCCTGATATTGCTGCATCATGCATCTCTTGAGAATTGGTGGAGTATCCAATCAGTGATGCCCACTTAACATCACAATGGTTGGCATTCCTAGTACTACCAATGCAGTTGCAAGGAATAGCAGATGCTGGAACCATCAGCAAAGCACAAAGTGCTGGAGTAACTCAGTGGATCAGGCAGCATTTGCGGTGGGAATGGATCAGTCTGCAGAAGGGACACAACCCAAACTGTTGCCTTTCCATTCCCTCAACGGACGCTGCCTGACCCGCTGAGTTACTTTGCTACAGCACCTTGGGCCGATCAGTGTTACCATCCGCATACCTGTTTAAATTGCCAGCCAAACCGGCATGCTACTGAGTTTACCTTCTTGTTTTTGTCGGGGGAGCTGTGGCTGCTGCTGTTCTTCACATCTTTCTCAGCATCAGAGGTCAGGGGGTCGCAGCTGCGTGAGCGGCCCAGTGCGTTGCCGTTATCCATGCGATGTGGCTTCCAACCAGTCAGGTCCACACCAGCTGCACACCAAAGCTGCGACAATATAAACACAACATGTCTTTGCAGAACACTGGAGTAGCCTTCTCAAAACCGGCATTCAGAACGGGAAAGATGAGGAGATTCTTACGACAGATTTATAATGTAGGGAAAAGACAGATTCGGATTGTTAGGAATAGACTTAAAACTTTATTCGGGAAGTGGTAATGGTTTGGAACTCACTTAGAAAAGGTACTCGAAAGAAAATCACTTACATGACTACAGGACGGGGTCAGTTCAATGGGAAAAAGCGGCACAATGGAGCAGCGGTAAAGTTGCTGCCAGAGACCCAGGTTCGATCCTGACTACGGGAGCTGTCTGTGTGCGGTTTCTCCGGGTGCTCTGGTTTCCTCCCACACTCCAAAGACGTACAAGTTTGTAGATTAATTGGCATCTGTAAATTGTACATTTTCCCCAGTGTGTAGGACAGTGTGTTAGTGTACGGGGTGATCGCTGGTCAGCGTGGACTCGGTGGGCTGAAGGGCCTGTTTCCACGCTGTATCTCTGAAGTCTAAAGCTGCTCAAATTCAACGGACTGAATGGTCTGCTTCTGTTTTCACAACTATTTAATAATTCTAAGGGCCCCAAAACATTCGATGAAAGACGCAGTGCCAATCATATTGCATCCCAGGAATTTGAAGTACATGTTAAATAACATAGAGTTGGCATCAAAACCAGAATAAAATAAATTCCAATCATTATGATTTCTGGTTACCTTCATGGTTGGGTCTTTTGCAACTAAAGGACGACAGTAGACGGGGATAGGGACATTCTTCATGCGATTGTCTTCCTGGCTGCCATTGGGACTCAACTAGAGAAAGAACAAGGTCATCACAATTGCATTAACACAATATTATAAGGAGCTTGATATTTAACATTCCCTTGCAGTGATGCATAATAGTAAGATTAAACAAGAACTTGCCAGTTCGAAGTTTGATCCTTATTTTGTGAGGAGTTACGATGAGAGATTTCGTGAAGACCCCGCCAGCACGCATGCGCGACATTCTTCAAAGCAGCGGTGTGAAATCACAGATAGTAGTATTGACTGTAGATAGTAAGATTAAGAGAACTAACATACCATTTGACCTTATGATAGAGGGTTGGGAGCGGAGGGCACAAAATCCCTCATCGTAACGCCTCATAAAATAAGGATCAAACTTCGAACTGGCAAGTTCTCGTATAATCTTACTATTTTACTTCGGAGTCCCGCGAGTGACTTTGTGAAGATTTCAAAGCTCTGTGATTTCTTGCCCTGGAAACGAGTCCGTGCTCACGCACAGCCATTAGGATGAATGGAGGTAGTATGTTAACGTATTTCAGACTTAAAACAAAGCTGAAAAACAATAATATATTTATTAACAAACAAACAATAAACCCCTAACCTCGGGGAGTTAAGAAACAAAACTTAAAATAGTTTCTGCAAAAGTTGCGGGTGTGGCCACAGGTTTATTATAAAACTGTTGAAAGGTAACCTCATTGGACCAGCCCGCTGTTGCGAGGATGTGGTCCACGGGAACTTCCATGATCCTCGCCGCTGATGTAGACGCAGCCCTGGTAGAATGAGATTTTAAAAAGTCAGTGTCTACCCCTGCTGCACCCAACACTACCCTGAGCCACCTGGAAATGGTCTGAACAGTTACCCTATGGTGAGGGCGTTTAAAACCGATTAAAAGACCCATTTCCGTACCCCTGATATTTTTTATGACATCTAAATAGTGCCGAACGTGAGTGGCTATACAAAGGCGTCTATCTACAGGATAGGCCAAGAACTCCAATTTTAGACTGGATGACCCTGGTCTGTGATGTTTCAGTAACTCATTGACAAAGAAGGTTACTTTGGTAGGAGTTGATACCAATTTATCCAGTTTTAATTTGTGAAGGGTCTGGACCCATTGTGCAGTGACGAGTGCCATCAGCATCACCACTTTGTAGGTGGGCTTAACCAATGAGAGTTTCGAGACTGGTGCCCAACCCCTGAGGAGGGATAAGACCAGTCCGATATCCCAGGTTTGTGTGCATCGAGGCCTGGGAGGGTTAGAATTAAAAATACCCCTCATTAGTTTGGACACCAGGGGATGGGATCCCACCAAGCCAGAGGTAGGATGACAAAGCACTCCTAGTGCTGTTGATGGCACTGTAACTGAGGCCCTCATCGTAGTGAAGGACCCCAGGAATTCCAGTACGTCCGTGATGGCAGCAGAGTATTAAGTGGTACCAGTCCTGGAACAAAATACCTCCCATTTCTTAACATGGGTAAGGTATTGTCTCCTTGTGGACTCCCTGCACGACGCTGTGGTGATGTCCATGGTCCTGTTCGACAGCCCGAACTCCAGGAGTGGCCTTTTCAGAACCTGCAAGCCAACAGGTTCATGTAACCATGGCACGGATGATTTTCCCCTGTTACGGGATGAATCAGGAAGTTCGGGCGTTTGGCAACCGGAAAACACGGTTCCTTTACCATGTCGAGGACCACCGGGAACCATGGCTGTGTAGGCCAGTCGGGTACTATCAGTATCCCTGATGCGGAGTCTAATTGGATTTTCCGCAAAATCCGACTGATGAGGCAGAAAGGGAGAAATGCATAGAAAAACAAATTCTCCCAATGTAGCGCGAAAGCGTCCATCGCTACTGCCCCAGGGTCTGGTTCCCATGCGACATCTATTGGAATCTGATGGTTAAGTCTAGATGCAAAAAGGTCGATATCTGGCGTTCCATACTGAGCTATAATGTCAGTAAATACCTGGTGGTTCAACATCCATTCGGTGTTGTCATTGAATATGCATGACCTGGTGTCCGCCACTGTATTTAGCTTACCCGGAAGGTAGGTAGCTGAAATCCAAATGTTTTTTTCTATGCATCAGTGCCAAATTGTATTTGCCAATTCATCACAAGATATCGACTTGATACCACCCATATGATTTAATTATGCCACCACTGTGGTGTTTTCTATTTGTAGACGAACATGCAGATGGTCCATGTCTGCACAATAGGCCGTAGCCCGTGAAACGCTCCCAACATTTCTAAATACTTAATACCTTGTGCCTGAAGTAATGTAGATTCGCGCGAATTCCATCTACCGCCACAACTGGAGGCGGTATCGGTAGCTCCCCAACCGTGAGCGCTGGCATCAGTTTGTAACACAACTGAAGGATTTGTAATTGTGATGGGATTAAAGCAATGTCTAATATTGCTAATCCACCATCGAAGTTCGATTTTTGCTTTGGCCGGTAGCCGCATAGGCCTGTCAAAATAACCAGCATGAGATTTGAGTGCTGAGATTTTGGCTGTTTGTAAATTTTGATAATGTAACGGTCCATAATGTGTAGCTGGAAATGTAGCCACAAGTTTCCCGATTACCCTGGCAGCGTGCCGAATGGTCGGTTTACTGGCGCAAACAAGGCTATTACATGCCTCTATTAAGTCTGTCGCCTTGTTTTTTGGCAAAGTGACAGTCATTTGAATTGTGTCAATCGTGAACTCCAGATAGTCCATTATGACAGAGGGCATTAACTTGGATTTATCTGGATGGATGATAAATCCCAGCTTTTGAAATAGCAACTTGGTGGTTGTCACAGCTAACTTAGCCAATTCCAAGGGTTTTCCCACAATTAAGATGTCATCAAGATAAGCCATGACTATGTGGTTCTGTTTTCGTAAAGAGGCCAATGCCAGTTTCAATATTTTGGTAAATAACCTGGGAGCTGTTGTTAATCCATTAGGCAGCGCTCTATACTGCCATGCTGCCCCATTCAGATAAACTTCAAATATCTGCGGTGATCTTTATGTATGGGTACTGAATAGTATGCATCTTTTAGATCGACGCAGGCCATGAAGTACTCTCTGAAAAACTAGTTGTTTGGGAGTTACAAATGTTTCGATTTTGAAGTGGGTATATTGCACAAAAGTATTCAGCTGAGTTAAGTTAATGATAATGCAGCATCCACCATCTTCTTTGGTTTTGGTGAAGATGTTTGATACAAACTCAAGAGGTTCATGTTTAGTTCATGTTCTCTATTACTCCCTTGGCATATAATCTAAGTAGTTCCGCATGTCCTTCCACAAATTTCCGGCTAGGTACATGTTGAACTGGTGGGAGGAGTTTGTTAATGAATTCAATTTTATATCCTTGAATACCGTGCAATATAAAGAGGTCAGAAGTTATGGAACTCCATGCATCCCCAAACAAGTGTAACGTACCCCCCACTTGTGAAGTTACACATGCGATATTCCCAAGGCAACCAGATCCACCTACCTCCATGGTTACCGGTGGCATTTGGTCGGGTTCTTCCGTCCTTGGCTCTTGGGAGGTGGAGGCGCTGTGGTGTGGGGTTGACGCATCTTCCACGAAGGTCGCTCAGGGGAATGGCCTAAAAAAGACCTCTACGTAAATGGTGCGACCTTCGGAGTTTCACCCGCCATCCTGTCTGTATGGTAGCGGGGCCTGTTGGTGGTTGCATAGGGGTGCTGCCGCCGGTATGCTATCGACCCGATGGTGGAAGGTGGCTTTATCATGCCTACCCCTTTTGCTTCCTCATCCAGGTCCTTGACCTGTTTTGTCAGGTTGTCTCCAAACAGCAAATTCGGCGGTGGTGTACTGCTGGTTTTGCACAACCCCACAAATTTGGGGTTGAACGTTGCGCTTTTCCTGAAACTATTTATTTCAAATTGCACGTTGCAAAACAGGGCTAATGCGTCCTGTTGTTCCTCCGTCATATCCGTGCCATCAACAGACCTGGCGAACACAGTGATCCCTGCGGCTAGCAGTTTCAGAAATGTCTGCATCTTTATTTCTTGTGCCCTGATGCTGGGGTTGTTGACAGCCGGTACGTTCAGAGACACAGTTCTCCGGGGCAAGGTATCTGCCTGTAGTATCGGTCATTACCTGCTCCTGCAGCTGGGGCATAGTTAAGTAGTTAATACTCACTGTCAGCTGCAGCTGTAGTGGCTGTCCTTTCTGGGATGGTTTTGCAAACTTGGATACCATACCCAGAAGTTCCTCTTCTTGCACCCCCAGCAAGTTTGGTTCTTCAGTCAACCCATCTTCGAAGTCAGCCCAGCCCTGACTCCTGATGCTCCCCTGCGAGGAGGGAGAGACATTGGGCAGCCCAGAATAGGGTACTGCAGTGGGCCTGCGAAGAGACCCACGGTGACCAGACCCCTGCTGGAGTAGGTCCCACTGGAGCAATTGCTCCATCATCCGCTCCATGCAGGAAATACGATCGCCGTCGCTATCTGTGACTCGCGTGACTCCGAAGTAAAAGCAGTGTTAGTGGCGTCTCAGAATTTGTAATGAGATTAGTAACTGGGTTTTATGCATTGACTGTGATAATGAGGGATATTTCACAACAACTTCGGGAGTGTGTCCCTGCACTGTTGAAAGTGGAAAGCCAGCAGCAGCAATGCAGGAATCTCTTGAGAAGGTGAAACCTCCCACAGAAAATTAATAGAAATTAGTGAATAGAATGAGTTTCAACCGCCCCGATGCGGGAGTTTCTTTAGTTAGAGGTGGTGAATCAGTGGAATTCGTTGCCACGGAAGGCAGTGGAGGCCAAGTCAATGGATATTTTTAAGGCAGAGATAGATAGATTTGATTGGGTGAAAGGCCTAATTCTGCTCCTATAACTTATGGACTTATGAATAAAAAAGTGACATTGCAAAGAGGGATTTTATGCAGTAGCGGTTGCTGGGTCCCCTCAGCCAACTTTCTTTGTGTCTACTAGAGCGGACCGTAAACTCTGCTCATGTGGTCCTGAGGTTGAGATCAATTGGACCACAGGGAAGTTATCAACTGTTTAACATTGATTTGGAGGCGTGGGTTTGAATCCCATTTCTGACACCATTTTTATCACTGATCCACAACAACACACACATAGTGAAAGATCAGTCTTTATTCCATAAGCAAACAGGAACATTTAAACTGCCAGCCATTCTCATCTAGCTCGGCGTGACTTGTGAGAAAGAGAGCGGGCTGACCTTGATAGTGTAAAGCTGTGTAGTACCGTAATACCATGTAAAGGGTGGCATGCACATATGTATAGTGGAGATTATAAATGGCATGGATTAATAAAGGTAAATCAACATTAGACGTTGAGAATTTCTCAGATTTATTACCCCTTTGAATGAACATTTGTCCTGGTGGACATTGGTGAGGTTGACAAAACAGTGGGTACAAAATTCAGGAAAAAGTTAGAATCTCAAAATATATATTTATGACCTCATCCTGAATGAATCCTTATTGGTTTTTGCGGTTTTTTTGCAGACTACATTTATGCACCATGGGGCAAACAGTAGTTAATCTCGAGAGACTGCGGTATGCTGCAAGCCTGGATGTATCTGAGCAGAAAAACCTCGGAACGTATGTTCCATTAGTGACTAAACTACATTACCTTCAGGTAACACACTAATTTCATGATACAGGTGACCCCCACTTTATGGTTATGTAGGTTACAGAAAGTTGCCCCTCGGACAATTCACATATCCCCACCCAAAAATCTGAGATACTGAATTTGCCCTCATGAAATATGTCTTAGAAAACAAAATATCAGCACAATTTCCTTCCAACTCTTGTTATTTAACACAGGCGCAATGATGCATCTTCGGGTTACGGAAAACTACGACACGATCGCCATCCTTGAGTGCGAGCACCCCAACGCCTTCCCTCGTAACGCTACGATTGCCTGCATTCTTGGACCCAAAGCCCTTTTCTTGCCGATCAATAGATCTTCCCATTGATAGTCAAGGATCCTTCCCGGGAAGCCTATAGTTAGTTTGCACATTTCTGTTCCCATGAATGCAGAACACCTGATTATTCACATCAAGGTAAGCTTTTAAATCATGAATAGAACTGAAAGTGAAGCTGTGGCATCCATGATTAGATAGAAATGAAAATGGAGCAAAGGCAGGGGACTGGAGCTGTGCTGCAAATGAAACGTGACTTACTAAAGGAATAATGGTGCACCACTCCTACAATATTGCACCAGATATAGACTTTCAAGTAGATGTTTCGTGTGGGCAACATTTTGTTATTGCTCTTCTATTAAAGTATGTCACAAGAATATGTGAGATGAATGCTTTTATATTTGTATTCTAATATCACATTTCAACAGCCCATGTCACCATTGACCCACAGCTCCTGCTATGTTCTCTTTTCATTCCAACTATCAGGAGGATGAGACAGGATGATACTGAAATCAATGAGCACCAGTTCCACGAGCAGCTTCTTTTTGGCATCCATGAAGCTCTTAAACGCTGCACAACGTTAACCTCAACAACTATCAACGTCCATGGACTGTGTCTTTGGTTGCGCTATGGAATATTTACAGTATTTTGCACTATTATCCGGGCTATTAATTTCTTGATATTTTTTTACCTGTTATGTGCACCTAGGAAGAATTTCCATTATCAGTACACATGACAATTAAACATTGTTGACTGTTGATCCGAGGAACCCTCTTCCTGACCAGTTTATGCTTCTGAGCCAACATCATGCAGAAGCATATTAAAAGCCCTGCCCACAGTGCGAGTTCATTCAAGTGCTCTCCCGAGTTTAAAAAAAATCAAACACGTCATAAGCACTGAGAATGATCGTAGAGGGTACGTCGGAGCTCGGGGATGTCTCTTACCGGCTCGTACCGATCACGGCAGGTACTCGGGAAGACTCACTAACCGCAGATAAGCACGGGAAGACTCGTGAAGATTTTTCAACACGTTGAAAAATGTCCATGAGAGCCCCGAGTACTGACGAGTGGCCATTACCGTAAATCTCCGAGTTCGAATCAGGGCAAACTCGGGAGAACTCTTGGAATGAACTCGCACCGTGGGACAGGGCTATCGGGCAGTGATAAAAAGACAAATTGCTGGAGAAACTCAGCGGGTCAGGCAGCATCCCTTGAGAACATGGATGGCTGATGTCTTGAATCATAACCTTTCTAGACTGATTGTGCGTGTGTGTGTGTGTGTGTGTGTGTGTGTGTGTGTGTGTGTGTGTGTGTGTGTGTGTGTGTGGGGGACGGGGGGAGATACCTGGAAGAGTGGAAGGGCAGGACAAAGCATGGCAGGTAATAGGTGAACACAGGCAAGGTGGGTTCTTGATAGGTAGATGGTTGGACGAACGACAGAGATGACAAAAAGCTGTGAGATTAAAGGATTAAAACAGAAAATAGGTGCAAGATTATGCCATTCGGCCCTTCAAGTCAGCACCGCAATTCAATATGATCATGGCTGATCATCCAGAATCAGTACCCTGTTCCTGCTTTCTCCCATATCCCATGATTCCATTAGCCCTTAGAGCTGTATCAAACTCTCTCTTGAATACATCCGGTGAATTGGCCTCCACTGTCTTCATTGGCAGAGAATTCCACAGATTCACAACCCTCTGGCTGAAATTTTTTTTCCTCATCTCAGTCCTTGTTAGTTGTGAATTGTGAAGCCAGAGGAAGGAATGTAGATGGGGGAGGGGGGTGTGGGAGTTGGAGATACGTTGTGAGAAGCTGAACTCCTACCTGTTTGTATTTTGCAGGGAGGCTCCAGCCACAAGCCTGGAGTCGGCCGTCATCATTCCTGACGTGGTCCCTCACCTGTCGGTACTGCTCGCGTTTCAACTCCCGCCGAGCACTAGACGTGCAGTCGCTACGAGGAAAGACAACCGTCACCTCACTGTCTCACAAAAGTTTAAAAGAACACTTTTTAAATGCTCGTGAAAGAATAGTGATCCACATGGTTGCTGATTTAAATGATACTCTGACCGGCAGTGTTTCCTTTGTACCTGAAAGTCCCAAAGAACATAGGAAATGGAAGTGGGACGAGGTGACATGCTCTCTCAAGCCTGCTCTGCCATCCATTAAGATCATGGTTGATCCTCGAGACTACATTGACACACGAGTCCCACGTTCTACTGACCAAAAGTCACATCAGTTGTCACCTGCGCTGCACAGTACTAGATCTTTTCCACAAAGCGTTATGACAAAATGTTTATAATGAGAGGTCATTGATCTGATCTCCACAAATGCTGATTTGTTTCCAACATTTCCAGGTTTTCTATAGATTATCACGATCTGCTTTGGTTTCCATCTCCATGGCAGCTCATCTTAAAATTCGTCTGACCGCTCCAAACTAAAACAAGGAATCTGAAGCAACCATCCAGCTGGGCTTGCAGTGCCAAGATTATGCCAGTGTGGATTTTTGTCTAAGTACTGTTGAACTAATACAAGCTAATTAATACACTCAAAAAGTCTAGACTCCCCACTCCCCCCACTCCCCCCAAAAAAAACTCCTCCACACCTCTAGTCTTTTCCTTTCAAAGTTTTCAACAACAATCATCCACAAAACACAGCACTTTCCACAAACACCAGGGAGGGTTTGGTACAGAGACAATAACTGCATCTTCGAATCTAACCTGACATGATGAGAATGCTAGTGAACAATTCAGAATCTGACCCGGAATATGACAGAATTCAATGTCAAATTGGATCCAGAGATTGAAAAATAAAAGGGAAAGGAAGATTGGATAAAACTGATAGGAAGCCGTTTTTTTTTAACATCTTAAATAAATGAAATCTTGAGGAATAAGACTATGTTTGTAAACATAATATTCACGACAGGAGGATACTTGGCAGCAATTTGTTATTTGTATCCTTGTTAAGCCTCAAACTGTTCTAACAAGTTTGGTCTGTGCCTGTTGGTAACGTCCACTAACGTAACTATGCCGAATCATAGGGCACAATGCCATTTTTGTACGTATTTAGAAAAATGTAGCGTGATAAACAGCAACTTCCAATGAGCAGACAACATAAATCCCGTGTTGATGTAGATTCCAGAGTGCTATGGTCACACTGCTAGTCCCCAGGCAAAATCTGATCCAGTGATGTTTTCCCAGACCCTTGATATTGTGATCAACTAACCCTCAACTCAACTAGCTCTGCCCTTCCCAACAACACGCCAACTATGGGCAACAACCTTCACCATCACTCCCTTCCAGCCCTGCAAGGAGCAGATTTTGCAACCGCCCGCATGAAGGTCTGACGTGCTCTCCAACCTCCAGCTCCCTGACCCCAGAGATTTCCTTGCCCTTGACCGCTCCACACACTGACCATTTTACACTACAATTCCACAATTCCCAGGCCATGGCAGTGCAACCCCAACAGAAATGAAGTTGTCTTTTCAGCCGTACCTTGACGGTTTTGAAAATGTTAAGAGTAATTTTACCCTGAAATACATACAATGCATTAACCAACTCAGCTAACTCTCTTGTTTCTACTTCGGACAGCTTCCCCATTGATGAGCAATTCATTGGCTCAGATCGCCTCCCAACTGGTCAGTACCCCAGGTATCTTTAACAAACATTTTTGGGGGTTATACTTATCAGGCACACACTTCTTTAAATTGCAATCCCAGCCAGCATAGTACTGTGTTTTCACTTGTTTGCAACAAGTCATCAGATAATAACTATGAGTGCTTTGAAGACCTTAAAAACAATTGCTTTCCTTCTCATTACTGAAATATCACATGAGCCTATCCAGGTCTAACAATTGCACCCCACAGTTGGCTTGATTACACCTCCCTCCAAACTGGAGGCAGCTTGATGTGAAGACTTCACAAAACCAATCCAGTAAACCTTGTGATGAAGAAGCTTTTCTTCACAAACCAAGAAGTTTGTACCGAATATAGTCTCCACAATATCCCGGTGCCCGTGTGAAATCTCGGATGCTCACCGCTTCTAATGCCACAGTTACCCCACTTTTAAATGCACAGAGCTCAAGAGTTGCTGCACTCTAAGCACCCATGATCAGCAAGTTCACCATTAACTTTAACCCCTAGCCCTGATACAAAGCCCCAAGGAGCTGATAGACCGTACACTTGTTCATTATCTGTGTCTGGCTTCTTCTCCTCCATAGGCACTTTCTGTCTACAAAAAAACATAAATTTCAAATTAACAAAACATACATAATGGAAAACAAAAACACACACTCCTCCAAAAGAAAGATTGTCTGCAACAGTGCACACTCCTAAAGATGGAAATCAGTAAATTTTTAAAAAATCTGTTCCGCCACACAGAACAGACTGATAAACAAGTGAGTGCAGAAATTGCCCACATGGTTCCCTTTAGCATAAAAGTGATTTACAAACTACATCCGCCTGCAACATTCAGAATAAGTTGTGTGAAAGTGAGAAATTATTCCTTTTAAAGGTAAATGTTAAAATGAGTACATTGGGGTTATTTAGAAGGGATTTACAGAGTACCTGCCAATTTCAGAATGATAAGTGAGCCAACTGATCACTCTTAAATAAGCACTTTTAGGGGGAAAGGGGGAAAAACATGTAACAGGCTACAGCCTATTGTATGGCCCAAGGTTCATATATGCTGCACAATACAATTTTAGCAAAATCACATTCTTTTTTTTTTGTTTAATTTCTTTTATTAGAAGTAATCGATTTACAATATTGTAAACAGTTTTGCAAACATCAACTTAATTCCAATTTTTTTTTTAAATAACCCATTGAAAGATATTATCTTCTATTTTTTAGGAAAAAAAGATAGAGATAGAGTAGTTTTAAATCAATAAGAGAGTGATTAAATAATAATTTGATTATATAAAAGAGAAAAAGAAAATAGAAAAAGAAAATAAAGTTACCAGAAAAATAAAAAAATATATATATATATATAAATGAAAAACAACCAAATATGTTTTATCTAAAACTATTACAAATAATAGTATCAATGAAGACATGCTTATTAATCCTAGTCTAAGAATATGTTAATCTCATCAAGTCCCGCAGGGTACCCGTCAAGCTGTGTTGTCAAGAGCAGCTACTTCTCTAGGTACTGTATATATGGAGACCATATTTGTTCGAAAGAATTATATTTGTCCAGTAGGACAAATCTGATTCTTTCCAATTGTAACGTCTCCAACATCTCTGCCGCCCACATTTTAATTGTGGGGGTTAAAGTTCCCTTCCAAAATTTCAATATTAATTTTTTCCCTATTATCAAACAGTAATCAAAGAAATTTCTTTGATTTACTGTAAGGACCGAGTTTGAATCCAAAATTCCAAGTATTAATTAAGTATGCAAAATCACATTCAGCGATCAAATAATTATTACTTAGTTCACATACTTGGCGAAATTTCCTCCCTGGTGTCCAAAAATGTGACGTGTTTTTTTTGCAAGAGCTCCCAGAAAGCACACTGACATTATCTAAAAGGAAGAATTCCTCATTTCCTCATGTCTCACTCTAATATTACAGATGGGAGTGGGCAGTATATACATTTATGTCAAATGGGAATCATGAGGTCAATCTCCATTCTTAACAGATACTGGAACATCCAAATGCAGTTCAAGTCACATGATGATATAGCTCGGTTAAAATTTATACCCGTGTCTGACCAACTAATGCATTCAAGGCCTGCTTTAGTGTCAATTAACAGGGGAGCTGTGTTACATTGATCCTGGTCTTCAATGCTTTGAACCTCGCAGATAGATAATCTTTAAGGATTTACGATGAACCCTGACACACAGTACCAGCCACACTCACTCAGGCTCTGCACCTCCAGACTCACATCCTCAGCCTCATCCCACTCCCCCTCGTTCCATTGCAACTGACACACAACTGATACTCCCCAACTTGGGAGCAATGGAACTGGGACGCAACGTCACAAGCTTTCTCCAACTAAACTTTGCCTTTGCTGCAGCATGCCAGCCCAAGCACTCACCATCCCCCACACCCCCACCATAGTGTTGAGTGGACTATTATGGTAGGAGGACATCTACTTCATAGCATTGGTCTATGGCAACTTATGAAGCACGTAACGTGACTTCTGAGCCCTACTTTATTAAGCCATTTAGCACTGCCCATTGCTCTGAAAATGACTACCGTCAAGGTCAAATAAATAATCGGTAACAGTTTTAAAATAATGCCCATTACAGGTACAAAGTCAACAAGACTAGCATTCCATCTTTATTGCCATTTTGACAGCAGAGTAATTTAGATCCTGCAAACGCAGGTAAACATGGACAGTTGGGGTCAAACAAGTGAGGTGCTCACCAATGCAAGGGCCAACGGTAGATTCCAATCACGTGCAAACTGGGCACCAACGAACTACCCGAGCCAGCCTTCCACTTTCAAGCAGTAGATGGAGAAAGGTGCCGAACAGTAGAACATTCACTTCATCTCATGTAGGCTCAGCCCTAATGGTTTTTGTGCTTTTGTTTTCATCTTTACAAAAGCCAAAAACTTATTTTCCAAATGTTTAAGAATGTCAATTAGAAGCAGTTCCGTCTCTGAATGAAACAATTGTACATTGACCCCAGAATCTTGGGACGTGCATCTAGCTTTTAATTCTGAGAGACACTAGCAATGCTGAAGCTGCTGCCTTTACAATGAGATGTTAAACCACGGGTCCTCCTGTGGATGTCAAAAATCTCAACTCAGTATTTCAAACAGCAGGAGACTTTTCCCCAGTCGCTTGTCCATTGTTTATGCCTCTCTCGGCATTACGAAAACATCTTCCCAGGTTATTATTGTATTGAACTTGAAGGTGCTTGCAGTATGCACACACTGCCTGCCCTTTTATGGCCCAAAATGGAAGTCCCTATATTTCCACAAGCACCACTGATGCCCGAGCTTCAGACTTTGACTGAATGCACAAAGGGGTTAGAAAGCTCAACTGCAGAAGGGAAACTGAAGGAATGCCCCTACAGTAGTAACAAGTTGCATGGTGACATCAACTCAATGTGGCTAAATTACCCAACACACTTCACAAGAGCTTAATTGAAAATAAAGTGGCACCATGCCACAAGAGGGGATATCAGGGCTGATGACCACAAGTTTTGTCAAAGAGGTTGACTTCAAGTAACCTTTTAAAGCGGAATGGAGAACCAGAGGCCCAGGGAAGGCAAGTGGAGTTCCTGACCTCTGGACCCTTGCAGATGAAGGCACATCCACCGGTGGTGATGGGTAGAAAGTCAAAGTCTGGGGAGGGAATTCCGGAGCTTTGACCATTGGCAGCCGAAATTATATATGGAAAAATTTTCTGCATCCATTTTGGTTCCAGGTTTCCCCAAACACAAGTAAAGTGTGACCAATCTCACCTTAAAAAAAAAAATTATTTCAATAGCCTCGTCAATATTTGTGCAGTGCAGTTGTGACATTAAATATATAAATTGCCATTTCACACTTTGTATACCAACGATATTTTCTTTGCATTGCAATTAATCCAATCTATCTCAAAAACTATGTGAATCCCCAAGTTACATTTTTGGTAACACAAAATTAGAATGAAGAATTAGAGGTTCTAACTGCTATGGTGGTACATCAATCCATTGAACTTCCAGCTCAAACTACCAATCCAAATAATAAACTCACAGCAGCATCAACTTAACTTCATTTGAACATAATCAGAGCCATAATGCCCACAAACTGGCGATAGACAATAGACAATAGGTGCAGGAGTAGGCCATTCGGCCCTTTGAGCCAGCACCGCCATTCAATGTGATCATGGCTGATCATCCCCAATCAGTACCCCGTTCCTGCCTTCTCCCCATATCCCCTGACTCCGCTATGTTTAAGAGCCCTATCCAGCTCTCTCTTGAAAGACTTTGGCCCATCTGATCAATGCTGACCAAGTTGCCTAACCAAGCTTGTTCCACCTGCCCATATCCCTCCAAACATGTCCTATCCGCCCACATCTATGATTATTGTACCCACCTCTCCCGCTTTCTCTGGCAGCTCATTCCCTATACCCACTGCTCTGTGTGTGGAAAAACCTGTACCTCAGGTCCCTTTTAAATCTTTCCCCTCTGACCTTAGTTTAAGGTGAACTCTAATTGTAGACCCCTCTATCCTGGGGAAAGACTATAAGGTGGCTCTTCACCACATTTATGCTTCTCATGAAAGTATATATCTTTACAAAGTCACCCATCAGCCTCATACTCTCCAGGAAAAAAAAATCTCGGCCTATTTAGCTTCCCCATAACTCAAACCTTCCAGACCCCATAACAGCATCATGAAGTTTTGTTGAAGGAACTGCAGATGCTGGAAAATCGAAGGTAGACAAAAATGCTGGAGAAACTCAGTGGGTGAGGCAGCATCTATGGAGCGATGGAAATAGGATTTTGGCCCGAAACGTTGCCTAAGTGTTTCCATCGCTCCATATATGATGCCTCACCCGCTGAGTTTCTCCAGCATTTTTGCCTGACAGCATCATGAATTTCTTTTTGCAGCATTTCAAGTTTAATGATATCTTTCGTACAGCAGGGTGACCAGAACTGTACTCAGTACTCCAAATGTGGCCTTACCAACATCTTGTACAACGTCCCAACCTCTGCACTCAACACACAGATGAAGGCAAGCACGCCTAACATGGCCTTTAACAGCCTTTCTCCCTGTGTCGCCACTTTCATGGAACTATGTACCTCCACTCCAAGTATGTTCAACTCACCCTAATCAACACCTAAATATTCCTACGTGCAATTTAAAGGATTCGATTGTCAATGAAGTTTGCAAAATTTTCCTTGATCAACGTGGACCCTTAAATTAAAAACATTGTTTCTGGTTTTGTTTAAAGAAAAATCCCAATCAGGCCTCTTTTTTCTGGAACTTGCGTGATTGAAAAGTCTGTAAAAACTCTTTGTGAGTTGATTTTTTATGCTTGCTTAGTGTAGAAATAGAGAATTGACCACATCAGGCAATTTAGCTGGGAAGCCCTCCCGAGTCAGACAGTATAAGCAGGGTTTGAAGTAACATGCCAATTTAATGACTGGACCTAAGATGGATATTAATGAACTTTCTTCAACTGTCTGACCAGGGTACTCCAATCAACATCTCAAATTATATGAAAGTCTTAGCAAAGAAATGTATGCAATCCCCCTCTTCTGAGCGTCTTGAAGATGAGATGACTTCTTTAAACTGTCAGAATTCCAACTCTTCATGTAAAATAAATGACAGCATGACCTTTGCAAACAATCTTTCTTTGAGAGTAACCAATTATTACAAATGAAAGAGCAAAACAAATAACCAGCAAAGCAAATGAATAATGAAAATAAACAGCAAAGATATTGAAAATGACAAAGAGTATTAACCCTGTGCCATGGGAGCGGGGCTGCATGTCAGTGTTGTGCATGTGGGACAGGCTGCACCTCATGGTTGTCACTTACACCTCAGGCAGGAAATCCATGGCATGAGATCTGTCTGTGGTAGATAGTTGGGACATGGTGTGCCGTCGGCCCTTGGTGAAGCCAGAGGAACCATAGGTGTTTGGAGCAGCGTAGTGAAGGACGGGCGGTCTCTTAGCTGGCTGGGCAGTAGAGGAGGAGCTGAAGAGGCGGCTGAAGCTGGAGGATAAGAAAACAACGAGGGTGAGGTTCCAAAGACAGAATGTCTACCAGATTCCTATCACAAACGGCAGCTGTGTAAAGCAGTTTTCCATTTTTTCCCCCCATATATATTTATCATTTATAATCACAATGGGCACTAACAAAAAGCACAACAAAACTCTCCCCCACAAACTCAATTCGAATCCCATATTCAGAATAATGGGAAAAAAATCCTTATTCGTCCTTTCAAATCCATTTCACCATTCAGTGCAGCACGGTGGTGCAACGGTAGAGTTGCTGCCTTACAGCGCTTGCAGCACCGAGACTCGGGTTCTGGCCCGACTACGGATGCTGTCTGTACGGAGTCTCAGTGACCAGCATGGGTTGTCTCTGAGATCTTTGGTTTCCTCCCACACTCCAAAAGATATACAGGTATGTAGGTAAATTGGCTTGGTAGAAGTGTAAATAGTCCCCAGTGTGTGTAGGATAGTGTTAATGTGTCTGTCGGTGCAGACTCGGAGGGCCGAAGGGCCTGTTTCCACACTGTACCTCAAAACTAAACTAAAATTCTAGTCCCAGCTGATCTATATCTCAGTTCAGTTTATTTATTTTTGTTCCACAGCCCTTAATACCATTAACAAACTGAAAAAAAGATCAGTTTTAGTCTTGAAAGCTTCTACTGATTTAGCCTCATGTGAGGAATAGCCTTCCAGAAAATTGGTAAAAATATTCTTGATTTCACTTCTTTTATTGCTCTTTTATGCTGGACCTCTACTTCACCAAGCTGCTTCTCAGCTGGATATGTTACTGAATGCGTTACAATTTAAAAAAAAACAATCTTAACTAACTTCAGACTACTATTTCTGAAGAATTCAAATCATACTTGCACAATACTTTTTGAGTGTTAATCTCTTCAGGCCTCTGGACAATTCTGGTGATGCTCCACTCTCTAAGCTCCAAGACCAATCCAACTCTCCCGCGTTTGGATGTAAATCTAGACCCTCATTCAGATGAAGATTTCCAGGTTTCTCCACAACTAAAGCAGCATTTCCTCTCTTCGGACTTTGTCTACCAGCTGTGTATCTACCAGCATTTCCTCTAGTTTTTTTCCCATTACCTTGCACACCCATGCACTGGTATTTAGTAATTCTGAGACGATAGGTGCAGGAGTAGGCCATTTGGCCCTTCGAGCCAGCACCGCCATTCAATGTGATCATGGCTGATCATCCCCAATCAGTACCCCGTTCCTGCCTTCTCCCCATATCCCCTGACTCCGATAATTTTAAGAACCCTCTCTAGCTCTCTCTTGAAAGCATCCAGAGAATCTGCCTCCACCGCCCTCTGAGCCAGAGAATTCCACAGACTCACTACTCTGTGAGAAAAAGTGTTTCCTCGCTGAATTCTCTTGTACTTCACTTTCATCACGATGAAATATTTCAATTCTGCTTTTTCAGATCTGCTGTCAGTTATCTTTGCCACAGTTTTTCTACTGTGTACTTTCTAATTTTAGGCTTGCACCTGGATAAACACCTCTAAAATCTGACCACAGTAAAACTCTGATAATCCACCATTGGGAAACCTTGATGTTTCAGCCACTGGTTCAACAGGTCATGTATCCCATGTTTACCCCAAATCTCAAATTATCCCAGTCCCCAGATTCCCCACAGTCCCACAGGGATCTGGCTTCCCCCTCACCCCACCTGAGTCCCACTACAGTCTTGGCCCAGCACCCAGGTCACCGAGTCCCATCGGGAACCCAACCCCACTGCTCTGTTGTCCCACTGGGACCCTGACCTCGCCGGCTCCATCTCCCACCACCAAGTCCCATCAGGATTCAGTCCTGCCGGTCTGCCAAGACTTACAAAAGCCACTGGAGAATGTATTATATTACTATGGGCGTGCAGGGGCACAGATGGTAGAGCTGCTGCCTCATAGAGCCAGAGACCCAGATTCGATCCTGACATCGGGTGCTGTCTAGCGTCTGCACGTTCTCCCTGTGACCCCTTGTATTTCCTCCAACATCCCAAAGACTTGTGGGCTTTTTGAGTGTTAAATTGTAGGTAAATTGTCCTCTGTAAAGTGCCCCTAGTGTGTAGAGAGTGTTTGCGAAAAGGGGATAACAGAACTAGTGTGAGCATGTAGTCGATGTTCGGTGTGGGCATCATGGGCCTGTTTTTTAAAAAGGGGCAGCACAGTGGCGCAGAGGTAGAGTTGCTGCCTTGCAGCGCTCACAGCACCAGAGACGCAGGTTCGATCCCGACTACGGGTGCCTGCCTGTACGTTCTCCCCGTGATCTGTGTAGGTTTTCTCTGAGAACTTTGCATTCCTCCAAAACTCCAAAGGCAAACAGGTTTGTAGGTGAATTGGTTTGGTATAAATGGTTTTTTTTTTAAATTGTCCCTAGTCTGTGTAGGATAATGTTTAAGTGCGGGGATCGCTGGTCGGTACGAACTCAGTGGGCCAAAGGGCTTATTTCCATGCTGCATCTCTAAACTAAACTAAACTGTCATCTTTAAAAGCAAATTACAACTGCATTTGGAAATCAATTCTGAATAATATCGACAAATCTGTAACCATCGATGACCACTTCCTTTGTCCAAGCTATTAACATTTATGATGAAAAGCTTAGTCCTCAGTAAAGATCCTTGAGGGGACATGAGTAGATAAACAGAGAATGCTCTCTTAATCTTGATTCCTGGATCCCAACACTGCTTAGATTATCCGTAGGAGACGGATATATGGAAAGACCCTCAAGCATCAAGCACTGTGGAAGGGAGGCTCATAAACTATCATCTAGCTTTAAGGTTTGCTCACGTCTTCAAGCAGTCTGACAAACAAGACCATTACAGGCTCCTGGGAGTGAGCTGCCCACATGCATATTGTGATATTTTGATTATCTTGAAACTATTGATGAAAAAATAAACTGTTAATTATTCAGCAAAATAAATAGGCACGTTGAATAATTTTTTCATTTATTCTAACAGTGATAATCTCCAATTCAAAAGTACTTACAATTGCCAGATTCCTGACTTTTTCTTCTCCGGGATTGTCGGATACTCTCGAGATGCTCTATTGAATATTAACAAATATATTAAAATATAGAATAGTAAGCATGTATTGTCTTTCCGCTGACTGGTTAGCACGCAACAAAAGCTTTTCACTGTACCGTACACATGACAATAAACTAAACGAGTAAATATCACGTTGTACACACACTTGATCTCCATGTCCAATGTCTACTTAATTCCAACCAAATTGGTGTCAAATTGGTGAAGTTGCTTCTGATTAAGTGGAATTTGGCTCTTCGTTTGAAACAGTGGTTGAACTGGACCCAGGAGAGCACGAAGCTCACTTCAAAGCAACGCAAACTACTGAACTACCATTTCGATCCATTTTGTCAAATCTACTGGAAATCCCATTGCAGCCTGGAGCGATGCCAAACTCCAGTATCACATCCAGTAATGCTGGTGCTGGCTATTCCGCACACTCAAATTACTCAGCAAGTTTTATTTGCAACATCAGCAAAAGTGAACATTTATATTAACTGAACTGACAGCAGTATTAAATCTTTCTAAGTGCTAGTACTACTAAACTTCCAGTCGAGTTAGAAGCACAGCATTGAACATGTGGCAGCGGTACCGTAAGGTTCTTGCACAATTCTCTTCATTAACATGAGCTCTTCTCTCTCCACACCTTCCATGGACTCTGACTTGTGAAAGATGTAATTGAAAGATGTAAACCATATGGAGAAAGCCAAGAGACTCATTGCATGGCTTCTATGGAATAGCCACACCAATACATGAGAGGTCTGCCTGCCATTTGATATGAATAAACCATGTTCAGCAGAGCAGATGTAAGAGAAGTGAAGGTCTCTTCAGATCACTAAACCTATCCTTCAGGAAGATGAACTCTTCCTGCAATTTTAGCTCTTCCTGCATTTTCTAGTTTTATTTTGAATGGTTCCATCAAGATACCTCAAAATATTAGTTTATACTATGGAGAAATTCTTCCTAATACCCCATCTAAAATGTGGGTAATTTTTCTGCTTTTCCAGATTGCTTTGGATATATATTCACAATTTAACCACCTAGATCCAACAACAGGGTCCTGTTGTTCTCCAGAGATGCTGCCTGACCAGCTGGGTCACTCCAGCACTTGGTGTCTTTTTTTTTGTAAACCAGCATCTGCAGTTCCTAGTCCCTACAATATTTTTAAGAATTTTGTTTTGTCCATTGCCATGCTAATCTTTTTGACCTTGGAGATCAAAGTTTTTCAACTTTTCTTTGTAGCTCATGGCACTTGCAATTAGAATAAATCCAAATGATCTTTTTTAAATCATTTTGAATGGAGTTTTCATCGCTGTGGCAACCGAATGTCAATAACTTCCTACTAATGAAGTACAATCTGTGCTCAGTAACCGCCAGGGATTTGGATTGCATGGTCTTACGAAAAATATTTAAACACATTGGCTTTCTTAATAGCTTGTCACATTGTTCGGACATTGAAAATGATGATCCATCCATTATGCTTTGGCTTTTTCTGGCCATTCAATAAACTTATGTTTATCCTTAAATCAGTGTTTCATACTTTGTCTTGGCAATTGCAATAAATCCTGCTGTTCCATTGCCCTCCCTTTCTTCGTCAGCATTTACATTTTGCTTTGACAACCAGTTAACTGATGTTTTAGACACAGCAAGATTCAAGAACCAGCCTGTTGGATCTAACTCAATTCTTTCCCATACTAGAATTATTCATCTCATCTCAGATATATCCTTATTTTTTCCATTAACCAAATTGGCTTCCAATTATATATCCTAACTTGGATTATATCAAGATTAGATATATTGGATTGTACATATATACACCTTGAAATGTTCAACCTCAACTTTTTTAAATATTCATTTTTATCCAAACTGAGATAATTTCTCCCAGATAATTTCTCCTGATTTAGGTTTCATTCATTTAAATGTTTCCCTTTCAAAGTCAACCATGGCTCCAAGTTGGTCAGAGAAGCAGTGGTTCCATAATTTTTATATTGTAGGTGTTAGAATCATTCAAAATCAGTCTTCCCTGCCTTATTTTCAAAGGAATTTACAAGACATCAATGGTGTGCTGAAAATATGCTGAAAGTATACAGTTAAGGGCCTGTCCTACTTACATGTCCTTGGCACGCAAATTACGTGACCACATGGTCGCAATGAGCTGAGACGGTCTAGCGAAGGTCGGGCTCGATTTCATGCGTACGCACAACCGTCTGGAGCACGTGACGTCATTTGAAGATGGACACAAAGCTGGAGTAACTCAGCGGGACCGGCAGCATCTCTGGAGAGAAGCAATGAGTAACGTTTTGTGTCGAGACTCTTCTTCAGTATGAAATGAAGGGTCTTGACCAGAAACGTCACCCATTGCTTCTCTCCAGAGACGCTGCCGGTCCCGCTGAGTTACTCCAGCATTTTGTGTCTATCTTCAATTTTCTTGGCCCTGCTCTGGGAGTAGAAGTGGAGGCGGATCCAGACCACAACGGCCGTGAGCCCCAGGCCGAGCTCGGCGATCGTTTGCCTGCTTCTGCTGCTGTTGAAAGTGAGATGTTGCATCGCATCAGGGTCTTGGGGCTGTCCCACTTTGGCTGTCAGTTCTGCGACAGGCCGTTGGCGCGTGAAGATTTTGTTCACTGCAAGAATTTGAGCCCCGCGCGATGTCTCCGGACCGACCCCACACAACTCCATACCGCTCCGCGCTTCTAAGTGGGACCGGCCCCGCGAAGCCATACGGTGCCCATAAGCCTCAAGCAACCACGAGGTCGCGTAATTTGCAAGCCAAGGACGCGTAAGTGGGACAGGCCCTTTAGTATCCCAAATTTCAACACTTCACACTTGCTCGGGTTAAAATTCATCTGCCATTTATTAGCCCATTTCTGTAGTTGATCTATATCCCACTAACAGCCTTCCTACACCCATGTCAAGTCATTTATATTGATCACAAACAACAGATCCATGTGGAACTTCACTGGTCACAGATCTCCAGCCAGAAGAACACCCTGCCAGCACAACCCTGAGAAAGTCAGTTTAGAATCCAAATAACCAGGTCGTCGTGGATCCTAATCATCACCATGCACCTTCATCTTCTTCATTAGCCTACCACGTGGGCCTTGCCAAATGCCTCATTAAACTCCATGTAGACAATATCCACCATCCTGCCCTCATCGATCACCTTTGTCACATCCTCTATCTCTTATTAGCCCATTCTCTTCCAAATTAGAATAATTCCTATCCCAAAGAATCTTCTCCAATAGTTTCCCAAACAATGGCATGATGCCTACAATTTCCTGGATTATCTCTTCTTCCCTTCTGAAACAAAATTGGCTGTTCTGCAGTCCTCCGAAATCTTACCTGTGACTGGAGAAGATACAAACATCTTCATCAAGGGTCCTGCAATCTCATCTCTTGCCTCTCTCAACAACCTGACATAGATCCTATCAGATCTTGGGGATTTAACCACTTTAATGCTTTTCAAGAGGCCCAACAGCACTTCTTTCTTGATCTCAATCTGCCCTTGCATATTAGTATTCCCCACACTCATCTCACAGTCCTCCATGTCCTTGATGGATACAAATGTAAAGTACTCATTAAGTATCTCGCTTAAATCCCCCGACTCCAAGCACAATTTCCCTCCTTTATCCTTGA
The DNA here is from genome assembly GCA_963514005.1 of Raja brachyura. The sequence goes on from OY740801.1 coordinate 38,290,965, forward strand.
GTAGTCCTGCTGGTTACCCTTTTGCTTTTACCCTCTTGTCTTAAGGCAATAAAAACCATGGGATTTTCTTTAATCGGAGTCACCAATGACATTTCATGGCCACTAATCACCTGTTTGAGCTCTTTCTTACTTGCTTTATTTTCCTCAAAGGACTTGCCTGATTTTATCTTTCAAAAGCCAACATGCGTTTACTTTACCTTGTCGGCCTAATTGACATCCCCTTTGTTGCCTTACCTTGCCTCCTTTCTGGAAACATGTCGACCATGAACACAGATCAGCTTCTCAGGGGAAATTAGGGCAATAAATCTTGATCGTGACTGCAACACCCACAACCCATCAATAAAACGTCAATGGCAAAAATCAATACCAAAAAAAATAAAATGTGTGATTAAAAACATGCTTAGACAAGAATATTACTAACTTTGTTGGCAAATTATGAATGAGATGTGTCAAATATCAGCTGGTCTCGGGCATGCATTGTTCCATTTTATCTTCAATAGTCAAAATAAAGAGATAATAGAGAGTGCCGGGGCACATATCATGTAACCCACCACTGAGGCTTGGTAAAATATGTTTCTCTAGACAGTACTGAATGCTGATGTGCTTTCCCACCTGATCATTTCAATCCACCTGACAGCCTCCTGCAGCTCCATCAGCCTCTCCTTGTATTGGTTGCGTTCCATGAGTACGCGTGCCATCTCCACTCGGGTGAAGCGGCGCCTCTGTGCCACCTGCACATCGTCCTGTGGGTAACGACAGCACTGCTTCACCACAACAGACAAAAACCAGCAGCCTGGTGTAGTTCAGCGCAGCAGCAAAGCAGCAGCGCACAGCCACCAACACAGTTCAGAGAGGCATTTTATAATCATTCTGCAACTCTGACAGGATACAGCGTCACGACACAACATGCTTGCTTGAATTAATCTCTTTGTTATCATTGCCCCAAGTCTCCTTCTGCCACTGGAAGAAACAATAGGTGTTCTCCTCCCACGCCCTTGACAAGCCGTCTAGACTAAAGTGCAGTAAAATGGCCAGAAGGCAAGTGTTAGCAACCATGTCCAATTCACTTTCTGATATTCCCCTTGCCCCTGGGTGCCTTCATTTGGCAGCAGTACCCCAGGGAGTCCTGTTGTTTTTAATCCTTTGCATCATCGCTGTCTCACCTTTATATTGTCTGCCTTCGGAAGCAACACTGGGGAAAACCGGTCACCGCAACCTCAGTGATTTATAGCAGAAATACCAGAGTGATTAGATTAAAGGCAGTGATTACCACACAGGCAAGTGGTCACACTGACCTGTAACATGTTTATTTTATAGATTCCTGAATAAGATGTTGATGAACAAATGTACAAGCTTGTTTTTCCAAAGAGAATAATGTGAACAGAGGATAAATATTATTCTGAGGAAGGGTTTCGGCCCGAAACGTTGCCTATCTCCTTCGCTCCACAGATGCTGCTGCATCCGCTGAGTTTCTCCAGCACTTTGTGTACCATAAACATTATTTGCTTGACAGCATTATATTTTTGATATCAATAGTTATATGCATCACCACAGAATACTACAGACAGTGGGAAGAGCAGACACGTGAATAAAGTGCCTAAAGTTATAAGTGTAACAGAGTTCATGTAGCAGGGGATTTTACCTGCCAAAATTAATTGGGATTGCCTCAGCGGCTTCGATGAGGCAGAATTTGTTAAGAGAGTTCAAAAAACTTAAACTACTATGTAGGAATTGCAACGAGTGAAGGGGGTGCATTTGAGCTCATTTTTGGAAATGAAGCAGGTGAGATTGTGGAAGTGTAAATGGGGGAACATAATATAACAGAAACATAATAGTAACCATGTTAAGCTGCAGCAAGTAAGAATATCATTGTTCCATTGTTCCGTATGAAACTCTCTCTTGAATCTCCCACTCTCTCTCTCCCCCCCCCCCCCCCCCCCTCTCTGATTCCGTGGGTATCAAAGCAATCGTAAAAACAGAACATGTTGACTCAAAAGTCTTGAATTGGGAAAGGACTGATATCCACAGCATAAGAAAGGACCTGTTGAAAGTAGATTGGGGGCAGACACGTACTGATAAAACAACAACTGACTAGTGGGACTTTTAAAACAAAGGTAGAATAGAGGTCAGGGCAACTTTATCTGGAAAAGGTAAAGGACAAAGGAGGCAACCCACATCATCACGGGCCCACACCACCCTGGCCATTCTCCCGTTTCACTCCTACCATTGGGAAGAAGGTAGAGGAGTTTGAAATCTGTGACCTGGTTGAGGAACCGGTTTTTTCAACAACCATCAGACTATTGTTAACTACAAACATCAATTAAACTTCAAACTGAACTGTTTTGGTTGCACTGGAGAATTTGGGCTGTTCTGTTTTGTGCTCTAATGGGTGATTTTATATATTTAACTTTTTTACTTAGCTTATTATCTTATCTATTGAGTACTGTTCAGCTGCTGTGAGTAAGAATTTAATTGCTCCATTTTTATGACAATTAAACACTTCTTAACTCTTGGCTGATGAAAAGGCTCATCAGGGAAAAAGGAAACATTTGGTGGGGATAGGTAACTGGAATCTCTTGAGCGATACAGAGTGTGTAGAAAAGAACACAAGAAAGAAATTAGGAGGGCAAAATGAGGCCATCAATTTATTTTGGCAAGTTAGATTAAGGAGAATCCCAAGACATTCCGAAAGTACACCAGGAGCATGAGAGTGGCCACGGAAAGAATGGGTCCTCTTCGGGACCCAAGGGGAAATCCTTGCGGAGCCAGGCAATGTGGACGAGGTTAGGCACAAAATGCTGGAGTAACTCAGCGGGACAGGCAGCATCTCTGGAGAGAAGGGTCTCGACCTGAAACGTCACCCATTCCTTCTCTCTAGAGATGCTGCCTGTCCCGCTGAGTTACTCCAGCATTCTGTGTCTATCTTCAGTGTTGCACACCTAGGGTCAATTTTTGCAGGTGGGAAATATTTTCTTTACCTGTGGAATACTATTCTGTGTTAATTTTAAAGTGAAGAAAATTTGATTTGATTTGTGCTGCTTTATTCAGCATAGAGCCAAAAATTAATTTTTCGTCTCAAATATATGCCCTATTTGGCTTTAATGAAATGACTATCTGAGGCAGGCTATAATGTTTCAGGTTGAGACCCTTCTTCAGACTGATTTAAACCAGCATCTGCAGTTCTTTCCCACACAATGTGGACGGTAGGTGCCCATCACCGAAGGACCCTGAGCATACTCAGGGCTTCCACTGCTCACTTAACCCCTTCCATGCCCACCGCCGTGAAGGGGGGGGAAGAATAATGGACAATGGGGACACAGCGTGAGGGAGGGAGGAGGGAACAAGGGAACAAGGGAGGAGACTGCGGGGGTACTTTGTAACTTTGTCAGCACTGTAGATGGCCGCTATTTGCATAGGTTGGGTTTGCAAGAAAATAATTCCACTGTGCCTTGTTACATGTGACAATGAAGTATTTAATTCCATTCCCAGCCAAGGCCCAAATGTTGCATGGGTGTCCTGCAGCAAGTCCCCCCCCTGCCACCAACCATCAGCCTCCCCCACCCACCTCTCATCTCATACCCCATCATCAACCCCTCTCCCGCTCCTGCGAGAACCCTTACACTCACTACATTAACCACCCCCCCCCCCATCCTGAGCCCTCATCCCATCACTATCTTCTGCTCATGTGCCTGGCTCCAGCTCCAATCCGTGCCATTTCTCCACCATTCCCCTGAGCTCCCCCGCCTCTGAAGCTGAGCAGTCTGTCTTCAGCAGAGGCCTCACTTGCACCTCAACGAGTTCCGAGCCCACCAATATGTTCTCTCCTTCCATCATCTCTGCCTCTGTGCCCATTTCTTTGGCATGGAATCCTCGCTCCCACACCACCACCGACAACTCTTTCTCCTGCCTCCAACACTCCTCCTCCTCTCGGATACCTCCCCCTGACCTTTTACTTCCTCTCGACTTTTTACATTTCTAACAGTCGACGTGACTTCTCGGCTCCCCTCACCCACTCTTTCCCGCCTTCCCGCTCCGAATGCACAGATCCCCAGTCCTTCTGCACCAATCTGAATCTGCTCATTAAACCCGCATACAAGAGTGGTGTTCTAGCGGACTAACTCTATCTTGCAGAGACCAGGCGGTAGCTTTACGTTCCCAAATCTCCTCGATGAAGTGTCAATTCCTGGGAGCCCCTGGCTGCGACAGCTCAGGACGGACGAGGAGTATTCACGTATTGAGAATGAGCCGAGCGTGAGAGCAGAAAGTGCGCACCACTTCCCAAACTACCCACCTACCCGTGTACCAAGCCCCTCATGCCACAGTCTGTGGGATCCACGTTACCATAACCATACACCAATAATCCTTATAACTTGAGTGGAAGCTTTAGGAAAATTAAGATTCTTCTTTTTGTCATTGGAGCCTCAAATCACACTTATTGACTGAACAACAAAGATACATAATTTTGAATACTTACGCTTACTTCCTCCAGCTCTTCTTTGCCCTCCTTATTATTCATGGCAACAATAGCTTCCGATTTCACCCTAGAATTGCAGGGAAAAAACATACCTTACTTAGCAGGTGGGAAGGGCTTGACCAATGCAAGAAACATTACTGACTTGTAATTTATACAAAATGCTGAAGTAACTCAGCATTACTCCAACATTTTGTGTGTACAGTGGCTTGCAAAAATATTCATACCCCTTGAACTTTTCCACATTTTGTCAAATTACAACCACAAACGTAAATGTATTCCCCCCCCCCCTTGATTGCAAGTCATTTGGGGTATGTCTCCACCAGCTTTGCACATCTAGAGACTGAAATGTTTGCCCATTCTTCTTTGCAAAATAGCTCAAGCTCAGTCAGATTGGATGGAGAGCGTCTGTGAACAGCAATTTTCAAGTCTTGCCAGAGATTCTCAATTGGATTTAGGTCTGGACTTTGACTGGGCCATTCTAACACATGAATACGCTTTGATCTAAACCATTCCATTGTAGCTCTGGCTGTATGCTTAGGGTCGTTGTCCTGCTGGAAGGTGAACCTCCACCCCAGTCTCAAGTCTTTTGCAAACTCTAACAGGTTTTCTTCCAAGATTGCCCGGTATTTGGCTCCATCCATCTTCCCATCAACTCTGACCAGCTTCCCTGTCCCTGCTGAAGAAAAGCATCCCCACAGCCTGATGCTGCCACCACCATGTTTCACAGTGGGGATGGTGTGTTCAGGGTGATGTGCAGTGTTAGTTTTCCGCCACACATAGCGTTTTGCATTTAGGCCAAAAACTTCCATTTTGGTCTCATCAGACCAGAGCACCTTCCTCCACATGTTTGCTGTGTCCCCCACATGGCTTGTGGCAAACTGCAAACGGGATTTCTTATGGCTTTGTTTCAACAATGGCTTTCTTCTTGTCACTCTTCCCAAGGCCCGATTTGTGGAGTGCACGACTAATAGTTGTCCTGTGGACAGATTCTCCCACCTGAGCTGTGGATCTCTGCAACTCCTCCAGAGTTACCATGGGCCTCTTGGCTGCTTCTCTGATCAATGCTCTTCTTGCCCGGCCTGTCAGTTTAGGTGGACAGCCATGTCTTGGTAGGTTTGCAGTTGTGCCATATTCTTTCCATTTTCGGATAATGGATTGAACAGTGCTCCGTGAGATGTTCAATGCTTGGGATATTTTTTTTATAACCTAACCCTGCTTTAAACTTCTCCACAACTTTATCCCTGACCTGTCTGGTGTGTTCCTTGGGCTTCATGATGCTGTTTGTTCACTAATGTTCTCTAACAAACCTCTGAGGCCTTCACAGCACAGCTGTATTTATACTGAGATTAGATTACACACAAGTGAACTCTATTTACTAATTAGGTGACTTCTGAAGGCAATTGGTTGCACTAGATTTTATTTAGGGGTATCAGAGTAAAGGGGGCTGAATACTTTTGCACGCCACACTTTTCAGTTTTTTATTTGTAAAAAAAGTTGAAAACCATGTATCATTTTCCTTCCACTTCACAATTATGCGCCACATGTGTTGGTCTATCACATAAAATCCCATTTACGTTTGTGGTTGTAACGTGACAAAATGTGGAAAGGTTTAAGGAGTATGAATACTTTTGCAAGCCACTGCATCTTCGGTGTAAACCAGCATCAGCAGTTCCTTCCTACACACTTCACTTGCAACTGTTTGGCCTGGGCAGTGAAGGCAAAGTCATGACTCGTCATCAGCGTCCAAGAATATGCTCGTTACAAAATGCACATTTTATCATTGACACTGCATACAATATATTTGTCCAGCTCAAAAAGAATTAACATCGGAATTAAAGTAAACTTTTAAAATAACCCTGGGACAGACAAGATGCATGTGATGTGAAGCCCAGGTTGACGCTGAAATTATCCCCTTAAACCCCAAAAGTCTATATAAATTACAGCTGAAAATAAGTTCAAACATTTGTCCCCTCAGAAACTTTGAGGAACAATTGAGCAGGAACAGCTAGAGGTAAACGCAGTTCAACTACTGGATTACATTAATTCATAGGGGTGATTTTAACATGTTGCCCCTGGCATTAATAGGTTCACAATGGTTCAGTTGTCTGGTAACAAAGTAAAACGTGCCATTCGGGATTGTCTGCTGTGCCTGAAATGCTGCCATTTTCAAGTTCTTCTTAAATGGAATCTGACTGCTGTTTCAACTTGGCACCATATGGAGAAAGCATCAGGTATTTGCGTTTCAACCGATGAACAACATGCCTGTTGATTCCACAATAACAAGCTGGCCACTCAGCTCCCAAAGCCTCTGATATGTTGCCAGTGCCAGAATTGGTCCCATCTCCTGTCCCAACATATCAGAGTCCTGGGTGCCAGTGCAAACAATGCAAAGAAAATCTCTGGAGATTAAATGTCATCATTTCCAGCAGCTTTGCACTGAAGTGCCATTTTAAATCATATATTCATGTCTGTAGGGTGGGTTCTCGACACTGCCAGCCAATGCTAAGACACAATTTCAGCATTATTTTTAAAGTTATGTTTCTTATATAACAAAAAGAAAACAAACTCAGATAATATTTATATCTTGAACCTTAGGTTGCTGAGAACTGGGAGATGGCGTTTCATTCAGTCACTTGGAAGATGCTGCAAGTGCAGGATACTTATGAAAATAGTAGATTAATTGGGACTAATAACATTAACATTCCTGCAACATCATCAGCTGTGTGCCTCACTGGACCCACTTGAAGGAACCAGCTGCCAGAGGAAGCTTCATTATTAAACTGTGCCTCCATAACACACACAGATGATGCACAACTGATCTCCCTGCCGCAATGGACAGGATCAATAATACATCCTACTGCGCCATCTTACCGTTTCAGCTCTTCCTCCAGTTCCTTCATCCGGTTCTCAACCTTGGCCTTGGCTTGTTTGACGGTCTCGAGTTCCCCTTTCAGCACCTCCTGTTCACTTGATAACTCGTCCACCTTTGCAATCAGATCATCCTTCACAATATTCAGGGCATTCCTTGAAAGCAGTCAAGGTCACAGTGAGATCACATTCAGTTGAAGTGACTGGAATTCCAAAACTTCTCATCTTCATTCAGGTGAAGATTAATCGCCAATAATCATACAGTGAGGAGCAGGTACGAGTGCACATTCTCGTCTATTACAGCCACAACATTTAATACACATTACAGAGACAACAATGGTCAGTTCTGGCATAGGATTCAGCTCCACACTCCTGCAGAGTTGACCTAAGGAGCAGCATAGTTCTTTACCACTATCTATGCTGCAGTTCTGAAAATTCAACAACCATTAAAGAGCAAGTCAGGTGCAGCTTTGAGTGCAACTCATGACTGAATTCATGAGCCCTTTCCTTTCACCTTGTCCTGCCATTTCCTAATTCCTTAGTATTTCACATTCCACATAGGTTTACAATAAGCTGAGCTACCCTTCTGAAATGTCACATCACTTTTTGTTGTATTCACCTTCAAATTGATTCTTAACCCTTTCAACGCCTCTCCTCTCCCACGTGAGGATTGCTAACTGCACATAGATGACGCACATCTGAGTTTGTAATAATTTCACAAATTAACTTAAATCAGAGCATTGTGTTCTATCTACACAGAACATTCATGATATTCTTAAATCAGTGCAAAGTGAACTGGAACTGATTCACACATTGCAATGAAAGCACAGCAGATTTGTTTTGTTATTATATTGGGATGGGAGGGTAGTTCACACTCAGAGGCAAGGACAACGTTTTTTAAGTTTAGTTTAGTGATACAACGTGGAAACAGGCCCTTTGGCCCACCGACTCCATGCTAAACAGTGATCACCGGTACACCAGCACTATCCTACACACTAGGGACAATTGACAGAAGCCAATTAACCTGCAAACCTGCTCGCCTTTCGAGTGTGGGTGGAAACTGGAGCACTCGTGGAAACCCAGGTGAAAACAGAAAGTGCAAACTCTATACAGACAGCACCCTTGTTCAGGATGGAACCCAGGTCTCTGGCGCTGCGAGGCAGCAACTCTAACACTGCTCCACGTGCCACCCTGCAAGTATAAAGTATTAGGCTCCATTATACACTCTCTTTTTTTTTGTGCATTGTATCCGGCAGATTCTTGTGAAAATGACAAACAAGAGTGAATCGCTCCCCAATCTCAATTCAACAAAATCTAATTTGAATAATCCAGTTCCTCAAACTAAATAATTCTAATACAGTATAGCATGTGTTCATTTAATTTCAATGTGAAGCAAACAACTTTGCATTAAAAGGTGCCTGAGTTACCAGACTCCATAGTCTATTCCAGCATGTAGCAACACAACCATTTATATTTTTCAGCTTGCCGGACTTTGTCTACACATGCGTAACCCCAACAGTAAATTACAGCCCTTACTTGGTTTCCAAGAGCTGAGTGTTCTCCATGATGAGATTTTCAACTTCCTTTCCCATTCCTGGAAGAGGCACAAGTTGTTTCCATTCAATATCAATGTAAATTCCTCAAATTACTATGACACAGCATGAACATGTACAAACACATCTATATGCGCGCGCACACACACACACACATATACACACACACACATATATATAAAGATGGCCATTTCAACCATCTTTAACTAGCAGGTTTTTATTCAACTTTCACTGAAGCAGAATAGATGACGTGTGAAATCGCTCACACTTCACACAAATATGCACAGCCATACACCAGGTGCTACTGTGAAGCGCGTGAGTGGAACGTAGACCTCTGATCACCGATGAACCTCAGAAAGCACATGCACCCCACTGATTCCACCCACCTCTCGGTCAGTTATTCCATGAGATCCTATCAGTCTTTTAACCAGCTGCTCAAACCTCACCTTTGAATCCTGTTCAGTAACAAAAGCCCGATTCAATTGCGATCTACATTCAGTTTTCTAAAATCTACGCTCCATCCAACCAACTGTGTTTCATGGTTCAGCAGCCAATAACAGACCTCACAATCAATGATTCGGAGGTGCCTGCCCTGGTAGACTCTTATTTTGAAACTTTCTATCGCAAGATGAGACTTTTGCTATTATTCTAGTCTTTCTGTGCACTGTTATATGGTTGCTCCAAAACCACACCTTAATAACATAAGAAACAGAGGCTTACTGACCAGCAATGAGAACTTATTGCAATGAGAACAGCTGAACACAGCTTTTAAATATTAACAAGCTGCAGAATAAGGAAGTAACAAATAACGAATGGCAATCAAAAGTTTGGTTGAGGAGATGGGTTCGAAGTTCGATAAAGAAGATAAAAGTAGAGAGATTTAGGGAGGATTTTTTTTTTTGAGCTGAAGCCCTTGTTTCCAATGTTAAAATTCAAAGGGAAACGTAGAGCGACTATAAATCCAATGCACCTTCAGACAATCAAAAACAAAAACAATCAGACAAGAAGCAGCATCACCCTTTATTTATTAACCCAATCCATCTGGGAAGACACCCAACTATCTCTTCACTGACTCATTGAAAGGATGGGCGGGAGGGTCAACAGAGCTTGTGGACCCAAACAGGAGCCATCAAACATTTTAACAGATCGAGAGGGATCAGCGGAGGGGACATTTTGCTTTCTTCGTGTCCCAAACCATTACCTTGCCTCAGCCCTCATCTTCAATGAAAGCCCAGCCTGAGATTCACCTCCCTGCCGGAGGTGCTTTGTGGCTGGCCCTGATTGGTCCTCGCCTCCAGCTCTTCACCCCTCCCCCCTACTTTCAGTCTAAAGAAAGGTCCCGAACCAAAACGTCACCCATTTTCTTTCTCCAGAGATTCTGCCTGATCTGCTGAGTTACTTAACCTGAGATTAAAAGTACAGAATTTTAGAGCAAAGATTCCAGAGATAGGGCAGTGGGATTGAGTGAGAATGAAGAGATTTTAAACCACCACCCACAAAATCTTTTTAAAACCCTTTATTCAAAACTCACCCAAAATTCATTCTAGTAACCCAAGGTGCGCGGCAAGGGGAACATGGGGTCTGGAGATAACATTGAAACTCACTACGAGTTTAGTGGTTGGGGAGCAACTTCAGATAATCTTGTGAGAGTAAAGGCAAACATGGTCATAGAAACGCAGAAAATAGGTGCAGGAGGAAGCCATTCGGCCCTTCGAGCCAGCACCGCCATTCATTGTGATCATGGGGAACTATCTACACCTGGGTCGGTATTTATTCTATAGCAACAATTGTCATTTTGTGTAACAGTCCTCAATGCTTGAGATAATGACGAGATATTATTTGTATCCTGTGTTTACCACCGGCCACAGAAACTATGCCTGTTTTAGTGAAAGGATCAGAGGGAATACCCAATCACTGACTTGTAGGACGATCTCATCCGATGATTTGCTGTATCTCTCGCTCAGACTGCACTAACACCAACATACAAGTAAAGAAAGACCTCAATTTGGGGTGGGAAAGAGAAAGTACACAGTACAAAGTAATTTTCTTCAATGGTCCTTTAATGCTCAATTATCACCATTAAGGTTGTTTGATCCCCTTTAATTCTGGACTAGATACAACCAAATATATTTCCTTTAATAGATGTACAAATAAGTCCTAATCTTTCCCCCTGACCTCTTCACCTCACATTACAGTCTGCTTATTATATCTTCTATTAATGTTAAAATAGTTGGCAATCCTTCAGAGTGCAAAGTATGTTGCACTATAATCTGTAATTCCCACCTTTCCAGCTTGCCAAAGATCTGATACAGCTAGCAGAGAGATCTCCCATTAATAATATAAGTAAGACAAACTCAAAAGGCTGGAGTAACTCAGCGAGCCAGGCAGCATCTCTGGAGAAAAGGAATAGGTGACGTTTCAGGTAATACGCCTATAATCACATAGGATTTAAAACCATGGGTTGGATTTTGTGGGAACATTTCTCTGCATAAGTGTCAGTATGTTCAGGGTTTCTGCACAAATAAACACGGAGGCACAAATTTGTTGGCTGCCGCTCACTAATTTCCCAACTTGATCCCAAAAGCGACCCTTCAATCCACTGAGTATGCACCAATCAGACCAATTATAAATCATACCAATTGATAATAAGGTATAATTTATAATCATACCTTCATATCATTTTGTTTAACTTTCCGCTCATTCTCATCACTTCCACCCTCCACAGATTCTACCACTCACCTACAATCTCGGTGCAATTTTCAGTGGCCAGTTAACCTGCCAACCTAACCTTGGGATGGGAGGAGAAACCCCATGTGGTCCCAGGGAGAGGCAGAAGTCAGGATTGAACCCAAGTGCGTGGAGCTGTGAGGCAGTGGCTCTACTGGCTCTGCCATTGTGCCACCCCCATAGAATCATAAGTGATAGGAGCAGGATTAGGCCATTCAGCCCATCAAGTTTCCGCCGCTCAATCATGGATGATCTGTCTCTCCCTCCTAACCCCATTTTCTTGCCTTATCCCCATAACCTCGGACACCTGTAATCCAGCAACAGGGAAAAAAGTTGCTGCACTTGCCCCACATCTTGGAATTCATCAACCGGAGAACAATTGCAAGGAGTTAGAAAGAGTTGCTGGCCTATTGCAATTTTTTTTTAATTGTCTACTTAAAATTTGTGCTATATTTACAAAGTACATGATTAGTGCAGGTGTCAAGGGCTATGGGGAGAAGGAAGGAGAATGGGGTTAGGAGGGAGAGATAGATCAGCCATAATTGAATGGCGGAGTAGACTTGATGGGCTGAATGGCCTAATTTGCTCCTATCTCTTTCCAGAATGTGGCACTCTCTATTTGCTGCTTTAAAGGTTATTGGTGAAGGTTTTTGTTGTTCATACCAAACTCTGCAATTTGCTGATTTCTTTCATGTGAATCTGGTTTTAGAGCTACTGTGTGGAAACAGATCCTTCGGCCCCCCGAGTCCTTCGGCACGCCAATCAATGATCACCCACACACTAATTCTATCCTACACACTGGGGACAATTTACAGAAGCCAATTAACCTACAAACCTGCACATCTTTGAAATGTGGGAGGAAACCAGAGCACCCAGAGAAAACCTACGCGGTCACAGAAAAACTCTGTAGGGTCAGCACCCGTAGTCAGGATCGAACCTGGGTCTCTGGCACTGTAAGGCAGGAACTCTACCGCTGCTGCCATGGTGTTAAAAGGAGTTTTATTGTTGCATGTCTGGAAATGGTGGAATAGAAACATAGAAATTAGGTGCAGGAGTAGGCCATTCGGCCCTTCAAGCCTGCACCGCCATTCAATATGATCATGGCTGATCATCCAACTCAGTATCCCGTACCTGCCTTCTCTCCATACCCTCTGATCCCCTTAGCCACAAGGGCCACATCTAACTCCCTCTTAAATATAGCCAATGAACTGGCCTCAACTACCCTCTGTGGCAGAGAGTTCCAGAGACCCACCACTCTCTGTGTGAAAAAAGTTCTTCTCATCTCGGTCCTAAAGGATTTCCCCCTTATCCTTAAGCTGTGACCCCTTGTCCTGGACCTCCCCAACATCGGGAACAATCTTCCTGCATCTAGCCTGTCCAACCCCTTAAGAATTTTGAACGTTTCTATAAGATCCCCTCTCAATCTCCTAAATTCTAGAGAGTATAAACCGAGTCTATGCAGTCTTTGTTCATAAGACAGTCCTGACAACCCAGGAATCAGTCTGGTGAACCTTCTCTGCACTCCCTCTATGGCAATAATGTCCTTCCTCAGATTTGGAGACCAGAACTGTACGCAATACTCCAGATGTGGCCTCACCAAGACCCTATACAACTGAAGTAGAACCTCCCTGCTCCTATACTATCTGGCAAACACAGCAGATGTGCCCTTTAGTTGCCTACACACTGGAGGAAAAAAGAGCTAAAAAGAACCATCAGCAGTATCAACAGATTCAGTACATTTTCTTCAGGATTCTCAAAGATGCTCCTTTGTTGCTTTGGGATTTCAGATGGGAATTCTATTCCAGCTAACAACTTTGACGATACTGCACCAGGGCAATGAGAAAGCCTGGATCACCAGACGCTGATTGGGATTTGGCTGGGTGCCAGTCCGTTAATGAGCACTGTCACCTCCAGCAATAACTGATGCATCCACAATGCTGACCTCCACACTTCCCTGCGACCTTATTCTAGTCAAAAGTAGACAGAAAATGCTGGAGAAACTCAGCGGGTGAGGCAGCATCTATGGAGAGAAGGAATAGGCGGCCTATCAGGTTGAGACCTTTCTTCAGACTAATGACGGGGGGGCGGGAAAAATAAAGGAAAAGGCGAAGACAGTAGGACTGTGGGAGAACTGAAAAGGGGTAGAAGAAAGCAAGGGCCGTCTAAAATTAGAGAAGTCAATGTTCACACCGCTGGGGTGTAGGTGCAATAGATGAGGTTGGAGGAGGTGCAGGTGAACCTCTGCCTCACCTGGAACGACTGATTAGGTCCTTGGATGGATTCGAAGGGGAAGGTAAAGGGACAGGTCCTGCGCATCGCCTGCGGTTGCTAGGGAAAGTACCTGGGGAGGGGGTGGATTGGGTGGGAAGAATTGACCAGGGAGTTGCGGAGGGTACCGTCTCTGCGGAAAGCAGAAAGGGGAGGAGATGGGAAGATATGGCTGGTAATGGGATCCCGTTGGAATTCTAGTCAAGCCTTACTGAGAAAGCCATGTTACTAAATACAATATTCCTCTGCTGAAACATTAGCCAAATGACTTTAAATCACTTTAAATGAAATACTTGAAGAATGGGCCTGACCAAGAAAACAGCAACTTCCGTCATGGCTACTGATGCTCCTCAGACCTTGCATCCCCGTCATTGTGTCCATATCAAGGGGGCCAAGCATGGTGACACCAATGAAGTTCTGAAAATTCCCACCTTAAACATGATCCTCAAGCACATTGGGGGAAAAAACACTAGGCCTGATGACGGGGGCTTAGGCATGCATTGTAACAGTGTGGCAATCACAAGAGATAGTCTTCACTTCAATTGTAATCTTGAGAAGGTAATGGAGGCATGAATACACTTAAGTGGTTATGTTACTAGTAGTTAAAAGAATTGCCAACAAATATTCATCACTCCTGTGCAACTAACTTCAAAACCTTTTCATATTGGGGGACTTTACAGGAACTCAATTTAGAATTGCTACCCAATCACTGGCTCCAGACAACATATACTCCTGATCTTTGAGGGGTATTCTACACTGTGAACGGCTCGATTGTAATCATGTAAGGTCTATCCGCTGACTGGTTGGTACACAGCAAAACGATTTTCACTGTACCTGAGTACACGGGACAATAAACTAAACTAACCAAGCAGCTTCAGCTCTGCGATCTGTGTTTGATCTGTCCATTATCCTCCTTTCAGTTCTATCTGAAATTAATTTGGACATTATCAATCCAATAAATTAAAAATCTCATTCATTGACATTGACAAAAAAAGTATAGCACTGGAAAACGAGGGTGTCACACAGCTGGAAGGAGTTTTCTTAATGTATGGACTTAAAGTACGCAAAATAGCTTTATTTTGCATCTGGCCACTGTGGCAGAACCTAACAATGTGAACGTTGATAATGAATATAAAATGGCCCAGTGTTCTATTAACCTCTACTATCATTCCGCAACTCCCTGCCTGCAAACAAAATTCATTAAATTCAAAATATAAGTGGAAGAGAAGAATGACTGTGTGTGAAAGAATTTAATCAACAAAAGAATATGTAAACGTGAGCATCATTATGAAGCAAACTAGTCATATTTTGTAATGGACACTAAACATCTAAGTTGATAGAATACACGCATGAAATGGTCCCTCATTGATGTTGAAAACCAATAGCCTCGATGACCCTCTAAGGTGAACTAACTCAGGAAAGGCTCCAGAATGAAATCAGGACATTTCTGATATATCTATATTGCAGCTACTTGCTGTGTCATTAGGAGAGCTGCAATTGCCATGAGTTTGTTCCCAGTCAGCTGCAGTGAATGGTTATATGTTAACATTGGTAGATTGTAGCCTGCCTCAGATAGTCATTTCATTAAAGCCAAATAGGGCATATATTTGAAACGTGAAATTGATTTAAACCAGCACTGCAGTTCCTTCCTACACATGTACCATACTGATATCCGCAGGCACTGCCACTTTTCATTTCAGTGCACATCCCGTATGTGTATGTGATGAATAAACTTGACTTGACTTGATATAGTTTCACTTCAAGTCACAACAACCCCGTACTAAATTATTCAAGATATTTATTGCTTGTCCACCAAACATCATAAAATGGTGACATTTTTAAAAGATTGGTATTATTCAAAATTGAATTTATTATATTTGAAATATTTGTTTGAAATTATTTGTTTTTTTCAAACTTTTAACAGTATTTTTCTGTAATTCTTGTGGTACAGTATTCCAGGTCAGGGAATGTTGCCCTGGATAAGTATCACCTCCAATAATAAAAACCATCAACAGCGATTTAAATCATCTTTTAAATTGGTCTTCTATAGAGGAAAGCCCCCTGAAATACCATCACTTTTACTGGCATCATTGGAAGTCTTTCACCAGTGCTGACCATTGATCAAAATCAAACAACTTGGAATATCATTTCTTCTGCTAATATCGGTTAAAAAAAAATTAGACAGAAGTTTTAAATTTTTCATGCCATTTCCTTCAGCATCACTACATGGTTTGGGAATAGCTCCATCCAAGACTGTAAGGAATGTAAAGAATTGTGGACGCAGCCCAGACCATCACACAAACCAGCCTCCCCTCCATTTATACCTCACGCTGCCACAGCAAGGCCAGCAGCATAATCAAGGACAAGTTGCACTTCCTCTACCCCCCTCTTCCATTGGGCAAAAGGTGTAGAAATATGAAAATGTGCACCTCCAGATACAGGGACAGTTTCTCCCCAGCTGTTATCAGGCAACTGAACCACCCTACCACAACTAGAGATCAGTCCTGAACTACTATCTACCTCATTGGTGACCCTTGGACTATCTTTGTTCACACTTTACTGGCGTAATCTTGCACTAAATGTTATTTATGCTATTCCCTTTATCATTTATCTGCACACTGTGAATGGCTCGATTGCAATCATGTATCGCCTTTCTGCTGACCGGTTAGCACGAAACGAAACAAAAGCCTTTCACTGTACCTCAGTACACGTGACAATAAACTAACCTCATTTGCTGATTTTGACTGAAAAATGTACCTTATAAGATATCACTGAAAATGGTTTAGCGTACAAGTTTGGCAGATGTTCAGGCTGACAATGGTCTTCAATCATGTTGACTGGGCTATAGTAAAATACCATTGATCAATCCTAGAAAATATTCAACTATCATTGCGTATTACTATCAAAACCATTATCCTAAAGAACCAGTCTGGGGTTTTAGGAAGCAGCATTGGATTCCTGAATTGGATCTAACAATTCAGATATCTTTTGAATGATCCATGACACTCTTGTGTGTGTGTCCCCCTCCCCCCTTCTCAGTTTCCACTTTAATGACAGTACAATGGGTTCAGCATTGAAACATCGGCACCAGTCTGCGGTTTGATGACCCTCGGTCTTTGTCAAAAATTCAACTGAAAATGTTGGAAACAATGTAATGTAAATAAAAGAGCCAATCAGCCAAGAGCGGTGCTACGTAACAAGCCAGAACACAAAGACACAACCAAACTAGGCGGCCACAGGGTCAAAAAACAAGCAGCACCATTTCCCCAGCCTCACTACAGCTATGCTACAAAGCAAAAAGAAAAGATTGCGTTTAACTGCAAAAAAAAAAAAAGGGTATGAACGTGTATGAAGGAAGAAGGAAAACCGGCGGCAGGAACCTTACCGAAGAAATCATCGCGCACTAAGAGGGCAGTCCGATAAGGCCAGGGGGGGGGGGAAGGGAGCAAAAAGAGAGAAAGAAGCAGTTATGCACCAGTTCATTGTTTCTCAGCCTTCACACTGGACTGACTGCTGATAAACTTAACTGCTGTACTGCACAGCGATTCATTAAGTGAGGCAAAAGAATGCTCGACTCCTCCAATGTCACAGTTGTCTCAATTACCAAAGTCGCAAGATGCACAGTAGGAGAAATGCAACTTTACCCAAGATAAAGTGGATTACTTTGGGTAAAGGATGAGGTTTAACTGGTCTGTTTTGGTTGTGCAAAATGATCTTGTTTTGCAAATAGGCAGCCTTCTTTACATTGTCTGAATGCAAAGAAAAATAAACTGGTCACTGTACCACACGACACCCAGTTTGCTTTTCCAACACTCAGGCAAGGGGCAAGATGCATAGCTGTTTCATGCTATTGGTCAAGTCCAATTTCACAACCAGAAAAGTGGCAATACAAAGGAAAGGGGGCAACGTGTAGTCCATCCAAGTAGAACACCTGGAATGAGCACCATGGTTGCAGGCAATTGTCTTGTGCTGGGCATGCAACAGCCGATTATTGGAACAGAATTTGCTCAGAGCTTCTCCACCCAACTGCCTTAACTCTGCCAGAAGTGCAGCAGGAACTTATAGAAACATAGACATAGAAAATAGGTGCAGGAGGAGGCCATTCGGCCCTTCGAGCCAGCACCGCCATTCATTGTGATCATGGCTGATCTTCTACCCATATCCCTTGATTCCACTTGGTCCAATATTTGCTTGTTTCACTGGTGGAGTGAGCTTTGAAGAAATTTGAGGCAATCTAGAGCAGGCTTTGTGCTGGGACACCAGATCTGGAATAGAAGCAGCAGCCTCCTGGATTGCAATGGATTACTCAGCGGAAAGGATGACCTTGTATTTCTTTATGTCTGTCACGTACAAATTAATCTAGGTTTGATGAGGCACAATAAATTAAAATTGTCTTAGTCCTTGGACATTCAAAATTAATGCAAAGTTAATGCAGCTCTTTATTCCTCTCAACTACTGTTCCTTAACCTAAAATAAATCTTTGTGTTATAGGTTCATGCTTTGTTTCAATGCAAGTACCAAACTGGTGGGTGGGTAAGAGGGAGTGATATTCATTGGACAAGCAGGTAATTCCCACAACTGCAAACCAAGCCACAACAAAGTAAGTTTCCTTCCAGCTCATTAAAATTACCTATAAATACTGAATCACACAGAGGGAAGTGTGTTGTGGCAGAAGAGGTTTCTGAAAAAAGGTACAATTGTACTTCAAAAGATTATTTTTGGATTTAATCCATTTCCGATAAGACAAATTGACTAATCCACACTCAAACAATAACTCGATAATCAAGAAACTAAAAGTGAAATGTAATCCTTACATCATTAAATCACTCACCTATCTTTATTTTTTGCCTTTATTATTATTATATATCATGCAAATCTTTAGTATTATATCCCCAATTTCCCTTTAAACTGTTAGTCCACCAATTCCCACAACCCAATCAGTTCCATTATCATCATTCATTCAGCATGCCTGGATTAAGCTGTGTTCCATTGGATTTAGTCACAGATGGACGTACATTGTTTTAACAGATGAAACTGTGTTAAAGGCCTCAGGGTTTTCTCTGATAAAATGAGCACCTAATTGAAAATTTGGTGTTACCCAGATGAGGAAAATGGCAAGTTTGACTACTAGTTGAGATTGGGCTTTGAACGCAGTAGCGGGGAGTCGAAACAGGAAAAAAAACACAGGAAGAGAGGTAATACTTTTATACTGACCACAATTCTAAACACAGTTCAATTTTAAAATCAAAAACTCTTATTTGGCGTAACATTATTCATCATTGAGCAATCTTAAATGAGAAAGCAGTTTTGCTGCATTGCCAGCTCTCTGGAGAAAAGCAAGAATCACTGCAGTTCGCAGCGAGGCTGAGCAAACCTGACAGAAGCAGAGGCCAAAAGCCGAGAGATCGCGTAGTGGGAGGGGAGTGTTACAATGTGTACAGCACCAACACAAAAACACCAAGTAGAGGGGATATACACACCTGAAAACTCTCCTATGGAGATGTCCAGCGCAAGCAGAACACAGGCGGGGAAGGAAAAAGAAAGCAAAAGAAAAGATCAATAATTCATGTTTGGGAAAAGAAAAATCACAAAGAAAACTGTGACCCTGCAGGCATTTTAGCGACAGTGAACAAGGAATACCAAAGGCTAGACCAGTCGTGAGCATGTGTTCTGCAAGGCCTCTCCTGCCAGACCTGGCGTCAACCTGCTGCAAATAAATCGGTTCACATCTCGCCATCAACAATGTCAATATGGCCAGTTAGGATATACAGACTACAGCTGAGCCTCATTGAAACTCACCTGGAGACAATGCTATGACGCAGGGGGAAAGCCAAAAGATTTCCATTAGAGCAGGGGAATGGTATGATTCATGAATACTTTACTTTTGATATCGCATCTACTTGATTACTCCAATATTTATCTAGGAGAACGTAAAACCCCAAGTGATAAAATGTCTCCCAGTCTTACAGAAAATAATTCTGACTGCAAGCACAAGGGGAATTCTGGCTCAGACGGATAATGGTTGTTAATGTGCTATGCTGCACCGCTTTGCCAAGAAATGTTCTGCACGGCATCACCCATGATTTTCTTTTAAGATAGCTTCATTGCAATTTGCCCAGTTTTGGATGCTAGTTCACCATATTGATGAGCTTCCCAAAAGAACAGTTAGTGTTGACAGTAATGAGCTACTCGAGCCCTCCTAAGCACTTGTTAAAAATCTAAATGGACAGTTAAAAGATGCCACTGATGCGTTAGCGTAATTCTTACGAGGCAGGACATTGTGCTTCACTGTTTGTGCTGACTATCAGTTTCCCCGTGAAGAGACTGCAGGTCTTAGAATTCAGCACAACAACCTCTTGCAGATAAAACAAGATTAAATGCAATGAGGCCCCGCTCCTCCACAGAGCAGCACTAGCAAACAATCTCTCCGGCTTCCTCATGCATCTGTGTGGATAGCAGGAAAGTAGGTGGCAATGGTTGCGCAGTAATCAATGCATAAACGATTCAAAATACAATCGAGACATAAATACTTGGAAATTGGGCTACGACTATTTTGGTGCATGCTGTGTATGACACGGATGTTGAATCCAGTCACAATGGAAAAACATTACCATGCGCAATTGGGAGATCTTTGATTTAAGAAGTGGTTATTATAGTTTGCTCTGCTTTAAAACTGTTTTTTAAAAATGACCTGCTGATTTATAGATGGCTGGGGCAGAGGCAGCTGCCTCATTACCACCCACTAAACCACAGCAAGTGGTTTGTGGATTAGCACCTTTGAAGGAGACTTTCCAATATTGGGGATTGGGTGTGAAAGGGGAACTAACGCTGCACGGATTTCCTGGTGGAACCATCCACCCTCCAACTGTGGAGCCTCCTCAATGGTGGCCTTTGATCGCATGCAAATACATAACCCTGCAAATGTGGCCGCATTAGTGCATTGATCAAAGGATCAGCCAACTGCAATTACGTGTTCACACAAGTATCAACCACAACAGAGGTATGCCAGCAATGGTTACTTCAAATAACTATTATGGGGGATGCTTTTCGTAACGTGAAAACAATGTCCCAAGTAGCTCACTCTAATGGAAACGCAGCTCAAAACTGTAAAAATCCTTGTTTTCCTGCAAATTATTTACGCAGATTGTTTGCCATGATCTTCTAGTGCATTTTTTGCCATGTAATCAAAATCAGCTACATATATTGATGACACCACATGTACAAAATGGAGAAAGGAAACCAGTGTTCGGGTGAATCATATCAAAGTAAATTGCCAATGGACATAAAAAACAGAAAACGTTGGAAACACTCAGCAGGTTAGGTGGCATTTATGGAACGAGAAGTAGAGTTGACGGGACCGAAGAGGTCACCAACCTAACACATAATTCTGTTACTCTGCATAAATGCTACCTGATCTGCTGCGAGCTTCTAGCATTGTGTTATTATTTCAGAAATCCGGAATCTGCAGTTTTGTTGATATCCTGATGGACGTGACTTCAACAGGAAATGGCCTTCAAAACAAGTGTAATGTGTGTTACTCAGTGTCGGCTTCATGTTCTGCAAGTCCTGTGGCAGGATTTGGGTTTTTAAGAGCAAGGACTAGCGATCGCAATCATAACAATCATCTTGCTTTGTGCTCATTGTGACCTTCCTTCGAGGAGCCCAAATGGCAAACGGGATTTCAGATTACACTGGGATCAAGTTCCTAAAATATTGTTGCATCCACATCTGCACTAAAAATACCTTTGTCCTCTGCAACCTCAGTCATGGCAACTTAGAAGCACTTTCCAATTAACATGCATTAATCTATGTGTTGCTTTATTTAGTCTTTGTATTAAATAGATTACCATTCAGCAAATGAGAATGACAAACCTAAGGAGCAGTCTTAAACACTTTACTATCGCTGATTAGTACTATTTTTTTACTGAGCCTCATCTATTGAGGAAATTACAGTCAAAGTTAATATTCCTAAATTTATAAGTTTTAGGAGCAGAAGTCCTTCGGCCCATCGTCTAATCTACCATTCAATCATGACTGATCTATCATTCCCTCTCAACCCCATTCTCATGCCTTCTCTCCAAAACCCCTGACACCCTTACTAATCAAAAATCTGTCAATCTCCGCCTTAAAAATATACATTGATATTCTAGGGCAGGTGGGAGTAGTGTAGATGGGACATGTTGGCCAATGTGGGCATGTTGGGCTGAAGGGCCTGTTTCCACGCTGTATGGCTATGACCCTATCACTTGGCCTCAACAGCCGTCTGTGGCAATTAATTCCACTTATTCCCCATCCTCTGACTAAAGAAATTCCTTCTCATCTCCTTTCCAAAGGTACGACCTGTTATTCTGAGGCTATGGGCTCTGGTCCAAGAATACTGGAATATTAACGTGAGTTGAGGGCAGCCTTAATCATACTGAATGGCAGGGCGCATCCAAATAAGGAACCGCAGATGCAGGAATCTTGAGCAAAACACAAAATGTTGGACAGACTGAGTGGGTCAGATAGCCTCTGTGGAGGGAATGGACCTCAGTCTGAGGAAGTGTCCCAATCTGAAATGTCGAAGGTAGACCAAAAAAAGCTGAAGTAATTCAGCAGGTCAGCATCTCTGGAGAAAAGGAATAGGTGATGTTTCAGGTCGAGACTCTTCTTCAGACATTTCAGAATCTGAATGTCGTTTATCCATTCCCTTCAAGATGATGCTTGGCCCACTGAGTTCCTCCAGCATGTTGTGTTTTGCTCAACAGTCTATGCCGAGTGTACAGGTTGCGTTTTAGCATCTCTCAAAGCAAACATTTCATGTAGAATGTATAGAGCAAGGACATCCCAATCCCAATATAGAACAAGAATTCATAAAGCACGAACATCCCAATCTCACAACGTTTGTGGTGACTTCCAATTTCTGGCTTTGTGTTAACCTTAGCACTGATTGAGTCTACTGTAAATGTGTGCGATCCACCTTCTAGACAGTAACCTGCACAAAGATGACCATTTAAAATCATGAGAAAGAATAACTCCAAATGGGATATACGTCACATCAACCAGCTTAACTGAAAAAAGCCATGAATTTGATGCCCACAGACAATTTCTGAAGGATACATTCCCAAAATGTCAAACACAGTCTTGACACCAACTGACCATCTATGCATTTTGAGCATTTTCTGTGTCTTTGCGTTGTAAAATAATAAAGACTGCATCAATGACAATGATCTCCATCATTGATACATTACCATTGATAAGCTTTGATTGGATGTGCAAATATATTTAATGTTAAAACTCAGCCTATCACCCACTGCTGCCGTGCAGCATAACTTTATTAATTATTTTTACAATTAGAAGAATGCACCAATGTGAGTTTTTTAAATTTAAGAGCTTTCCAAGGCCCCCCCCACCCCTTACATAGGAAGACAGGATTCCAATCAGAGGCATGTCTCGTGATTCGAAACAAACATCTATTTTACCAAGTAGGTTATGCAAAAGTTCATGTTTGATTAAAATCATCAATGGAATTTAAAATGTAGGGAAATAATGGACCCATTTAGCCCCTTGAGCCTATTCTGTCACTAAATCATGACTGATCTGCACCTAAAATCCACCTTCACCCCCCTCCCCCCTCCCCATTGCCTTTGTCAAAAAAAATCTATAAATCCCAGCTTTGAAATGTCTCCATTGGTTTGGCCTTCGTACCTTCGAAATCCCCACCACCTGCTTAATTATGTCTATTTATTCAGTCGTGAGACATTGGCATTGCTGTCTGCAGTTACAAGTCAACTATGTTAACAAATAGGAAGCCAGATTGGGCAAAGATAGAATTCCTTCCCTTCAGGACATTAATGAACCAGATGGGCTTTTACAATCCAATAACTTCATTGTTACCAATACTGACAAAATCTCCTTAATTCCAGATTTAATTATGATGTGAATTTAAATCGGCCAGCTGCCACAGTGACATTCACACACTTCTTGGCCCAGGGCACCAGATGCGAATCTTGTGAATTTCCCTAAATGTCACTGTAGTCCCTTGCAACAAAGTGAAAATCTAGTTATATTGTTGCTTCCCTATGAAAAGAAAATACGTTTCCCTCTACTGACTCCCCCTCTCTGCTCAGGAAGAAATTATTTCAAAAAATTCAAAACCGGCCCCGACTAAAAATAGGTTGCCGTTTTAAAAATCGGTCATTTTTTAGTCAAAGCCGGTTACGATGCTAGTTGAAGGTGGTTGCGGGAGGTTGCAGGTAGTGGAAGGTAAGACCTCCCTGGTGGAATAAAACTGGGTGGAAAAAAAGGTCTTACCTTCCACTACCTGCAACCTCCGGCAACCACCTTCAACTAGCATCGCAACCGGCTTCGACTAAAAAATTACCGATTTTTAAAACGGCAACATATTTTTAGTCTCGGCCGGTTTTGAAGTTTTTTAAATAATCGCCGGAACATAGAAGAAGCGGAAACCACTTTTGACCATTAGGGAGACTGAC
Organism: Raja brachyura; assembly: GCA_963514005.1. Next base: position 38,315,330 of record OY740801.1, read on the forward strand.
AAAAACCTCCGGGAACCGCACGGAAACCTTGGGTGGGGCGCAAAGTCTCCAGAGGTTTCCGTTCAGGTTTCCTAAGTGGGACAGGGGCATTAGAATGGCTGCAAGTATTGGCACTAAATTAGCCCAAAACGATGAACGTTCGTCAAACTATTCAGATTTCTCAATTGAAGCATATCACTGGATTCCAGGGGACTGGGGTGGGGGGGTGGGGGGTGTGGAATGAGGGAAAGGGGTGGGGTGGTAGTGGAAATAAAGAAACCATTCTCTTTCATTTTATTTTCTGTCCAATCCGTAGCCAAAAATGTAAATTTGGAAGGCCTTCCTTATAATGGGAATTCATCCATGCAAATATGATGGAAATATTTTGAGAGAGAACTCACAGTTTCCTTGTATTAAGCAAAAAAATTCCCTAGAATTCATTATCCACCTACTAAACACAGAAGAACTGCACCAAAACGAATGCGCTCATAATTGTCCAAGTCGTTTCAAGACTACAATGAATTAAGGAGCATTCTTTGATATCAGAGTAATCTGTTGAATGAAACACTGGAGTGGCCCAGTGGATAAATCTGTTTCTCCAGAGCGAGAGATCTTTCCCTAACATGCCATTAGCATGTGAACCCATATATAAAATGTTAAATGCGGGAGTAACTCAGCGGGACAGGCAGCATCTTCCGCTGAGTTTCTCCAGCATTTTGTGTCTAACTGTGGTGTAAACCAGCATCTGAAGTTCCATCCTACACATAAAATATATTATGCTGGTTTTGCATTGGTCAATTGTTGGATGTCTTTGGGATAGACATTAAATAAATGTGCATGCTCCTTCTTTATGTAACGTGTGCAATGAATGTTGCAGGTGTAAGGAACTGGCAAAATGAATACAAATCCATTGACTGTAGAGATTAACAATTTACAGGATTCTATTTTTACATGAAATCATGCACAATGAAACTTGTTCGATATTCAAATAGTTTACGACAGAAAATCATTAAAAACCCGATAGATGCAAGATCTTCATCGAAACCTGTAAATTTCAGACATTAATTCTCCAAATTTATAAATGAATTTCAAAAATATAAACATTCTTCAACATACATGTCAATCGGCATAACATGTTTCAGTGCCTTTTAAATAATTATTCTTGCCCCGATTAAATGATGGCAAAAAATAAGATTCAATGACTGAAAAAAACTCATTGAAGCAGAACAATTGTCTTCGAGATATATGATAGATAAGCGGCTCCTATGTGACAATACTCTGAACATAGTCTGTCAGATGGCAAGACTGAGTGAAGTTAGACACAAAATGCTGGCATAACTCAGCGGGACAGGCAGCATCTCTGGAGAGAAGGAATGGGTGACATTTCGGCTCGAGACCCTGCCATCTGAAGAAGAGTCTCGACCCAAAACGTCACCCATTCCTTCTCTCCAGAGATGCTGCCTGTCCCGCTGAGTTACTCCAGCATTTTGAGGCTATCTTCGGTTTAAACCAGCATTTGCAGTTCCTTCCTACACATTTAGACTGAGGGGAGTGATTGATTGAGTTATCCTCCGACTGTTCCAGAGCAACAAAGTCCAGAACCTTTGCCTCCTTACAAACTGGAACCTCGACCACAAAAAAAAAGAAACCATGCGGAAAAGCAATTCCTCTAACTTGCAAAAATTTGAAATTATTCAATTTAAAAATGTGAACTATACTTGTGTGTAATAAGGAGGAAAATGCAACATTTCTACTAAGAATAGGTATTTTATGAAAGATGTGTTAAAATTTCATTTAGGTTTCAGAATATTGATAGGAAGTCACAGGAAATCAATGTTGCGTTTGTCATCACAGCTTACAAATCCAAGCCATAGACTTGACTTACCAAGCAGATCTGCCCCCTCGTCAACATCTCCGATCACCTCCGACCCCGCAGTGGAAAGCTCATGGTACAGCGAATCCGTGTTTATCCCAAATGCCTTATTTACAATTCCTTGTGTGGGGCTGAATCATTCAATTTACAATAATCAGATTAGAACATGAGTGAACGATCGGCAGCCGACAGATAACCATCCAAGCGTCCAGAGCAGAGCAACTCACGGCAACCCACTTTTTATCTGGACCTCCTAATCATTAACCACACTACAAGTTCTCAGACACTCTGTACCCGTCTATGGTTATACATTACTATTGGCATCTCTATTTCACAAGAATGGTCACTAACACCTCCCACCTCCCACATTCCGACCCCACCCCCCCCCATCCCACTCTAGAAAACTCTCTGGACAGTTTGATATTAGGTCGCAAGGTTTTTTTCTCCAAAGTATTGCATTTGGATGTTGGATATGTGTTTATTGTGTGTTTTGTTTTTATTATATGTATGACTGTATGGTAACAATTTTGTTCAGACCATAAGGTCTGAATGACAATAAAGGAATCTAATCTAATTAAATGGAATCTATGTGCAGAACAAAACACATGATAGTCATAAATATAAAGCAGATCTGAATTGTAAAATGGATACAAGTTCATGAAGAATAACCGTCTATTTTCACCAAGGGGAAGGACATGGAAATTGGCGAGTTCCTTTATTTAAAAAAGGAAGTGGAGACAATCCAATAATTATAGGCCGGTGAGCCACACATCAAATGGTAAAGGAGCTATTGGAGAGGATTCTTCAGGATAGAATTGACTTCCCTTTTGAAGAGAATGGGTTAATTAGGGAGAGTCAGCATGGTTTTGTACGCGGCAGGCCTCGTCTTAATGACTTGATCGACTTTTCGCAGGAGGTGATGAAGGTGATTGATGACGGCGGGCCAGTTGATGTTGTCCACATGCATTTTAGTACGGCATTTGGAAAAGTAAAGTAAGAGGCAATTTTTAAAGGAGACGTGCGAGACAGCTATTTTCTTCTCGTTTTACACAAAGAGTGATGAGTGCCTGGAACGAGCTGCTGGAGTTGGTGGGTGAGGCAGATGCGATAGTGGCATTTAAGAGACTTGGCGATGGACGTATGGATATGCAGGGAATGGAGGGATATGGATTATGTGCAGGCAAATAAGAGATGGTCTTGGCATCATGTTAGGCCAACGCATTGTGGACCGAAGGACTGTTCTTTTTCTGTACGGTTCTATGTTCCTTGTTCTTAACCATTGTAACATAACCCTTACTGAAAGATAACTGGAGAATCTCTACACTGGATAAGGGGAGACTACGCTGGAATGAAGCATCAACCTAAATAGTCTGTCCTTCCAAGGATATTATTTTCTAACCAGAGCTGACGGGGAACTTGTAACTTGCTAGCCCATTAACCAGCACTATGCTGTAGCTTATCAAGCCTTGGGAGTCAAGTAAAATGGACAGAAATATATGTACAACGTACTCCGTGTCAAACTTTTGACGGCAAGAGTTTGACTGTACTGGGCCTGTAGTCACTGGAGTTTAGAAGGATAAAGTTCATTAAAACTTACTGAATAGTGAAAGGCCTGGATAGAGTGGATGTGGAGAGGATGTTTCCACAAGTGAGAGAGTCTAGGATCAGAGGTCATAGCGCCAGAATTAAAGGATGTACCTTTAGGAAGGAGATGAGGAGGAATTTCTTTAGTCAGAAGGTGGTGAATCTGTGCAATTCATTGCCACAGATGGCTGTGGAAGCCAAGTCAATGGATATTTTTAAGGCATAGATAGATAGATTCTTGATTAGTACGGGTGTCAGAGGTTATGGAGAGAAGGCAGGAGAACGGGGTCAAGAGGGAAAGATAGATCAGCCATGATTGAATGGCGGAGTTGACTTGAAGGGCCAAATGGCCTAATTTTTATGAACATAGGGGGAAGCAGCAAGATGAACAGAGTGCACATGATACTATGATCCAGAAATTGTCAAACATTCATGCTCTGGTGACATTCCCTACCGATGCATTGACGGGAAGCATTTTCAATAATCAATTGCTTTTATTAATGGATTATTTGAATATGTTGAATATAACCATCATTTTTGCCATCATACATTTTGAACCATTTAATTACTGGTAACGTATTATGTACAGGATCTGAAAGCATACTGCTGCTGCTTCGGAAGTCTGATTACAGTTTTAAAGGAGACAGTGGCATAAAAGTTGAGAGGCTTGCTGATTGAGAACCATTGGCAATGTTGTTCAATTATTTGATCGAGTCTGCAGATCACTGTGTAATGATAGCATTATTCATTCATTCATGAATGGCTTCCTTAATGGCCAAAGGCACAACTCCAACTTTGTTCCTGGCATCTTTGGGAACTAATGGCTTTTAGAGGAAAGGAAAGTAGTGTTTGGAGGAATAACAATCAGTTCTTTAAATGTCCTGGAAGACAGTTCCCCTGGGCAACAGGCCGGGAGTTCAATTGCCTGACAAAATTGTCCTCAAACTCGATTAAGTTAAGGTTACTTAAAATACACAGTATTACACTGTGCTTATTCTATCCTTTAGAGGAGCCACAATAGTTCTGGAGCAAGATAATTGTGACAAAGGTTGACTCAAAAGATTTGCCCTTTTTTCTGACTATTGCACCCTGGAAGAAACCAACAGTTTCCTTGAGGTGACCCTAGGGAACGGAGCCTTTCTCACTGCACCTTTCACTAATATGCTGGATCTGAAAAACTACCTGTTGCCTCCCCGTCCTTCAAAGCGTTGATCTTGACACATATCAAGCTCTGGGGTTGAATCGATAATCTCCTGAACATCAGACCACTCGTCACTACTTCCCATCCCTGCAAATGGTTTCAAACATATAATTAGTTTCACAACCGAGATGTGGTGCTAAACCACTAACCATTCTGTGTGTAAAAAAAAGAATCCTGAACTAAGTATGGACATGGAATACCAGAGAGTATTAGACTGAAGAATTACTTACTGATATGGCAGGAACAGTGCGTCAGGATGGTAATAATGAAAGAAGTTGCATAGCATACAGTGAGTTATATTGCAGAGAGTTAAAATCATAGATAAATGGCACAATAATATTGCATTCACATTCCTGGCATTTAAGCCGAGTAATTTAACGGGTTATTTACCCTGTTGAGATATTTCTCTACGAACACATTAAAAATGTGTCAATCCACACTGGTCTATTTTGCACTCTACAATTACGAACTTCACCCAATTAAATATTAATTTGCTAATAACATCAATTTTTCCAACAGCAGTACCTTTTACCAGCATATTATAGGCAAGGACACAAGACACTGTACAGTTACAAAAGAGTGACAATGTTCTACATCAAATTTAGTGGTGTGGCCGTATCACGATGTGCACACGATATCCTCCAGCAAAAGGATATTAGCACAAGCTGGATGGTGGCACCCCTGATCACTTATTTAGCAGCAAAGCTGTAATCACCCTGTGGGTGAGGTAATTTATGAACACGCCAGAAAAGCAATGTGTAATCAGTGCATTTAGATGGAGAATAATGTGAGGGTTTGTGTAGACACAGGCAACAAACAACAGCAGAGTTCCAATGGATTGCAGGGAATAATAACCACATGGGGTAATGTAAGTGTGATCTGGGTGCGGCTAGGTGGTCCTGTCACCAATACAGCCCACCATGAACTCGTAGACATGGGCACACTGGCAAACATCCCTGTGCTCAGCAGTGGCAATCCTCAACTCAATGAGCACGGAAAGATCAGGGAACAGGAGCAACCTCTCACCTATGCTGACGTTCCTCATCTCCTGGGTGACCTGGACCTCCATGTTTCTGCTATTACCTTTCGCCCGCTTTCGCTGGTTCTTGACCTTGGTGTCCCCGTTGTAGATTGGATTAACTACTTCATTGAGTGGAGTGACGGCTGCAGATGGCACGGATGACGTTGGAGTGTTAGATTTTGTTCCTGCGGTACTCGGCGTGGCAGCAGCTGACGACTGCCCAGATTCCGATGTATCATCCTAACACAAGACAAGGAAACCACGCTGGTTGGCCCAAATCACTCCTAACATCATAAAAACTACAGAGAACTGCGACAATCAGATCCAGATTTATTAAAACAACTGAATTTGTTTAGAAATGCCAAGGGACACAGGATATTGAGTGTATTATTGAAATATTAAGAATAGCAATCAGGTAAAAATTGCAATTAATCAAAAATAATTGGGATCACCGATGAAATATCAACATGATAAGAAGTTTGCATTCATCAAAGATTCTAGTCACGAGACATAATCAACACTAATTCACTGACTCCTGCCTTGTCCTAATGTTGATTCACTGAAGCAACATGTCTGCTGCCAAATTTAGTTGTGAATGTTTGTCCTATTTAAGCCCCTGTCCCACTATGCGAGTTTACCCAAGAGCTCTCCCGAGTTTTTTTTTAAAAATCAAACTCGTGGTACTTCATCACGAATATTTTTTTACTCTTGGAAATTTTTCACAGTGTTGAAAAAACTTCACGCGTTGCACGAACTTACCGTGTTTCCCGAGTACCTACCGTTAGCGTTACGAGCCGCTACAAGTCCACGAGGTCCGACGTACCCGCTACGTATAATCTACGTACTTACCACGAGTTTGATTTTTTTTTAAACTCGGGAGAGCTCTTCGGTAAACTTGCATCGTGGGACAGGCCCTTACGGCCCTTGCAGGAACAGCGAAAATAAATCAAGGGGCCACTAATTCACTAAAACTGTCTAACGTTTCAATCTGTACAGCCTGTATGCTGTTGCATATCTCAACATTCCTCAATGAAGAAGAGCTCCTCCTGCCTTAACGAGGCCAGTAGGTTCCTCATTCCAAGTACTCGCTAACATACCCGCAGGGCACAGAAAGGCTACAGATGCTCCACTGACAGATATCCTTTTCTAAGCCTCAACCTTCACAGTGCCGTACCCTGGAAATGGGGTAAAAACTAACTAACCCACATAAACCCCCATAGAATCTGTTGCATTAAGTTCTGGCACATAATGCATGAACCGAGCAAGACTCAAGCTTAATTTTTGTTTTTGTTTAATACTAATTGCTGTATCACAAGTGTGATGTATAATTTGATTAAGTCCTTTCCTTGTGTTTATAAAATAAATCATAACCGGTGATAGACACAAAAAGCTGGAGTAACTCAACGGGACAGGCAGCACCTCTGGAGAGAAGGAATGGGTGACATTTCCGGTCTGAAGAAGGGTCTCGACCTGAAACATCACCCTTTCCTTCTCTCCAGAGATGCTGCCTGTCCCGCTGAGTTACTCCAGCTTTTTGTCGGCATTATCCACAAGAAGTCCAAATAAGAAAGACCCTCTTCTTACACTGAGTAAGATATGCGAAACAATATTAATTTCACAGAAAAGGTGCCTAGAAGCGCCAGGAAGAATTGATGTTAAATGTTGACTCTTGTAGCTTCCTCTCGCTGCCGCTTCTCTAAATTAGTATCAAATATTGTTGCAGATAGTTCAATTGAGATTCAGATACCACCGACACACAGATTCTCCAAAGCTGGAACTAAATCTGACTAAATTATTATCTATTTTTATCGACATTTATTATCTAAATGGTGGCTGATTAGGAAAAAGGGAGATGCAGCGCGACCTGGGTGTCATGGTACACCAGTCATTGAAAGTAGGCATGCAGGTGCAGCAGGCAGTGAAGAAAGCGAATGGTATGTTAGCTTTCATAGCAAAAGGATTTGAGTATAGGAGCAGGGAGGTTCTACTTCAGTTGTATAGGGTCTTGGTGAGACCACACCTGGAGTATTGCGTACAGTTCTGGTCTCCAAATCTGAGGAAGGACATTATTGCCATAGAGGGAGTGCAGAGAAGGTTCACCAGACTGATTCCTGGGATGTCAGGACTGTCTTATGAACAAAGACTGCATAGACTCAGTTTATACTCTCTAGAATTTAGGAGATTGAGAGGGGATCTTATAGAAACTTACAAAATTCTTAAGGGGTTGGACAGGCTAGATGCAGGAAGATTGTTCCCGATGTTGGGGAGGTCCAGGGCAAGGGGTCACAGCTTAAGGATAAGGGGGAAATCCTTTAGGACCGAGATGAGAAGGACTTTTTTCACACAGGGAGTGGTGGGTCTCTGGAACTCTCTGGCACAGAGGGTAGTTGAGGCCAGTTCATTGGCTATATTTAAGAGGGAGTTAGATGTGGCCCTTGTGGCTAAGGGGATCAGAGGATATGGAGAGAAGGCAGGTACGGGATACTGAGTTGGATGATCAGCCATGATCATATTGAATGGCGGTGCAGGCTCGAAGGGCCAAATGGCCTACTCCTGCACCTAATTTCTATGTTTCTATGTTTCTATGTTTAAAGGCAATGATGGGAAAAGATCAGCTGAGTTGCAAAATACAGAAAATGAAAACCCAAGGTTCGAAAGAGTTGAGATTAAGAAATGGTTTGTTTTTTTCCTACTGCATTATCAGCAATGAAGTGGCACCATTGAGAGATGCTTGTCAACATGGACATGAGTAAATACTCTGTCAAACTGATGTAAAAAAGATGCAATGTGGGCACAAAGGTATCTGGGCACAGACGATTGCTTCCTTACAATGACTCCATAACATACAATAGACTCTCTCCCAAGAATGTAATAGGTATCTTGGGAAATCCCACTCAACTAAATGATGCTAAAAGCCAAGGAGCAACCTTTCTCAAACAAGAAAACAATGTCACTCTTCTAACTTCAACTAGGAATGAAGGTCCTGATGGCTGTTTTTCGCCTGCTTACAAGTCTCACTCACCTTCAGGCTACAATTCGATGGAGGCTGACTCAGGTCACTCAGATGCCAGTTGTCAGAACCAGGAGTAACACGGCCAACTTGCTGCCCGCGGAGGTTCCCATCCAACACTGGGAAGAGGCCCAAGGTGTTTGGCCGTTCCTTCCTACTGAAAAAGGGTAACAATGTGCAATTGAAGAATCCTCTCAAAAATTTCTCTCATTGCATTGGTTTTGACAAATATTAAGGCCACTTCGTTTAACTACTTCAATTGCGCAGATTTGCTGCTATGAATCTTAATTCAAAATGCAGACTCTTACATGTTTTTTGAATGTTGCACAACAGTCATTATCAGAAGGACGTAAAACTCATCCAACATACCCATATCAAACAAAGTCATATTTTCAAATGTTGGATTAATACACCATCATAAAGTATATACAAGACAATTGGAGTGGCAGCTATGGTTCAGCTGGTAACACTTTCAGCTTGGGCCAAGCCCTCCTTCAGAGATTACACACAAACATTTAGATTGATATTCCTCTGCAGTCCTGAAGGGGGAGTTGAACACAGAAACAAGGAACTGTAGAAGTTGGTTTGCAAAAGAAGACACAAAATGCTGGAGTAACTCAGCTTGTCGGGTAGCATCGCTGGAGAACATGGATAGGTAACGTTTCGGGTCAGGATCCCTCTTCTGACCAGCTCTAAACGTGCGCTGAAGGAGATGTGGCAGTGCCATCTTCAGATTTAACAGATACTTTGTCAGCTCTCATAGGCAGATGTAGAAAAATACATGACATCGTTTTGAAGAAGAGCAGATTCTGGTAAAGACACCCAGTGTCTTTTCTAATATTTATCCCTCCATCAAGAATTATATCATTATAGAACTGCTGCTTGTGGGAAGATGCCATTTGCAAATTGGCTGACACATCTCCAACATTAGAAGTGACCACACTTATAAAATATTTCTTTGGAAAATAATTGGGCTGAAGGGCCTGTTTCTATGCTGTATTATTCTGACTCTAATTTGTTCCATGCCAACAGAAATGTCTTCCTTAGCTGGTCCCACTTGTCTTCATTTGACCCATACCTCTTGAAACCTTTCTTATCCATGAACCTACTCAAATGTCTTTTAAACACTGCAATTGTACCTGCCTCTATCACTTCCTCTGGCAGCTTGTTCCATATACATAACACTGTCTGTGAAAACATGCCATCTGGATCTCAGTTACATTTTTCCCTTCTCACCTTAAACCTATGCCCTCTAATTTTAGGTTTTCCTACCCTCGGAGAAAGACTGTAACCTTTCACTTTATCTGTTCCTTTCATAATTTTACAAACTTCCGGTTCACTCCTTAAGGGGGCTGTCACACTTGTGCGACCTAATTGGCGAGTTTAGAAGAGTTGACATGTTGAAGACCAACTTCGACTAAGTTCGGGAAAATTGGACCCCAAATAGTGGAGAGTGAAGACGACCTCCTTCGATCTCTTTCGACCTCCCTTCGACTATGATGAAGACTATCCTCGATTACCTACGACTAGCATGCCGACCCACAGCGACTAAACCTACGAGTAAAAAAAGTTGCGATTTTTTCCATGGCGACCGTTTATTTACTCGCGGACATTTTTTAACATATTGAAAAAACGCCACGACCTAGCCGAGGCCTCGAGTACACGGAGACCACTCTCGAGCAAGAAGGAGAGTTACAAAGACCTCTACGACCTCGTGTCGACCGTGCTGCAAGTACGAATCGAGGGGAAACTCGCCAGAACTCGCGGATTATGTCGCCCAAGTGGATTATGTCGCCCTTTAGTCCCTTTTGTTCTAGGGATACAGTCCCAGTCTATCAAACCCTCCTTATAACTCGAGTTGTCCTATCCCAGCAACATCCTCGTGAATTTTGCTGCACCCTCTCAAGCCTTTTTGAGCTCCCTCTCTAGACCAACCATATCCAGGTCCAAGAACAATGCCTTCACATTTTTGAACCTGTTACATCTGGAAGGTGATGGGCTCTCTCTATCCTTTTGGAGTTAAATTAAATAAACACAAGCTTCAACTTTTTAAGAAAGTTTCTGCTCTTCCTTTCACGAATGACTCCCACAAATCACAATATCCCCAAATAAATGCGGCTACAGCAATAGCTATTGTCAATGCCTGTAGCTTACTTACCGACATCAATACCCATCCACAGTTGCCTTTAGTATTCCAAAAAACTTTCTTTCCTTTGGGGCTTTTACAACCTCAGTTCATGAACGTCTTGGTAAACATAGGCTCTGCTACAATAAAGTAATGCAGCCAATTTACTCCCACAAACAATGTGATAATGATCAGATAGTCCTTTCCTATGGCCAACACCTACCAGATAGTTCCCCAAGATGGCAACACAACAAATGGTGTAAGAAAGACCATGCCTTCTTGATCATGTCAATTCTCTCCTACAAAATGAGCCATCGTGCTACAAATTTACCTGCCATGTTACATGAAATCAGATGAATTACAGCCCGGAATCGAGTAATTCGCCCCAATTCCTTCAAACCCTATGTATTGCTCCCTAAGACTTTCACTTCTTCTTACCCAATCAATCCCTTTCTCATTTGTTCATTTATCTAACTTCCCATATCGACATCCATGCTCTTTATCTCAACACCACATTCTAACTACCGCCTGTGTGGATTCTGGTAAATTGTCCATTAAATTTCCAGTGAATAATGGATATTTCTGCCCAACCTAATTATGGCTTAGCCTTCTCCAAAATCTATGTTTTCACAATCTGAAAGTCTTTTAAATAAATACTTGATTTTGCATTACAGTGAAAGTATCCCCAGCCTGTTCAATCCATTAAACTAGCTATAATCTCAGAGCTTTGTTAAGATTTGAGTAAATCTCTTTTGCACCTTCTTCAGTGTATTCTAAACCTGATGTCACATTTTCAGTCCCATACGAATGTGGGAATGTTTGAGAACAACCATAAAATATAAATGGATCTAAACATCTGCAGTTGTGACAAGTGTATTTTTACATCTTCCCTTATCTCCTGTCTCATTTGAGTCAATTGGGACCTAGAATGACATGCATAAGCATTATGTAAATATCTCCTCTTCCACAGCATTCCTGACCCGATTGGGACCACATTGAAACATACAGAATAGTGAAAGGCTTGAATAGAGTGGATGTGGAGAGGATGTTTCCACTAGTGGGAGAGTCTAGGACTAGAGGTCATAGCCTCAGAATTAAATGATGTTCCTTTAGGGAGGAGATGAGGAGGAATTTATTTAGTCAGATGGTCGTGAAAGTGTGGAATTCTTTGCCACAGAAGGCTGTGGAGGCCTGGTCAGTGGATATATTTAAGGCAGAGATTGATAGATTTTTGATTAGTATGTGTGTCAGGGTTATGGGGAGAAGGCAGGAGAATGGGGTTAGAAGGGAGATAGATCAACTATGATTGAATGGCGGAGTAGCCTTGATGGACCGAATGGCTTAATTCTGCTCCTATCCCTTAAGACATAATCTTATGATCTGTCACAAAGAGGTCAGCTGCTTGAAGAAGGGAGTTTCAAAAGCTTTGCTTTTGAATTGCTTTCAAAAGCAGCCTGAAGAGCAATTCAGTGTTACAGCTCTTAAAGGATGTTGCTTAAAAAGCCATGAATGGTATAATGCTGGGGGTTTACACAAAATGCTGGAGAAACTCAGCGGGTGCAGCAGCATCTATGGAGCGAAGGAGATAAGCAACGTTTCAGGCCGAAACCCTTCTTCAGACGGTATAGTGCTATTCGTTACAAACATACTTTATGTATATTAAAAATAAATTGGATTAGATAATAATTTAAGAAACAATTTAGTGGTACTGCAGAAGCTCAAAAAATAACCATGAATAATAACATTGAGTTGTAATTGTACCCGCCTCAACCACTTTGTCTGGCAGCTCGTTCCACTCTCTCTGGAGATTACCCCTCTGGTCCCTTTTAAACTTTTTCCCTCTTAAATCTATGCCCTCAAGACTTTGGCTCCCGCACCCTGGTGACTATTTCATCAGTGGAACATATCCCACGACAATGGTTAAGAGGTTACTCTACATCTAGTTGCCGACGTACTCACTACCTCTCACAGTCACCACAGCCGCTTCATGAACAGAGCTAACGATTCAACGAGGGATTCCAGTGTTTTCCCTGCTGACAGCTACCACCCATTCAGCCCAATGTATTCAGACATTCAGAGTTGAACTCAAGCATCGAAAGATAACTCTGCTATTAGACTCAAGTCTTCCATACCAGGAACCCCAACACACAGAATTACACCATATTTACATAACATAAAATGAGCTATCGGTCCAATGGCTCCATGCTGACGTTTATGCTTCATGTTCCTTATTCCAATCACCCTGGATTAAAAAGGTTCGCCTGAATTCCCTGCTGCATTAATTGGTGCCATCTTGTATTTCCACATCCCATCCGGCGATACTAATCCAGGCACTTCTGCAAAGGAACATCAATTATCTCCACCATGTCAGTGTCCTGATTCCATCTCCCCAGGACCTCTCAGCACTGCAGGGTTAGATGGGAAGTGTGACCCCAGCAATCATGTAACCTCTCAAATGTTGTGGCAGCAGGAACACAGCCTAACTGGTCATTGTAAGAACTCTTTAATAAGTGTTTCACAGTGCAGATCAATTTCAAGGCCTCTTAGCCTTTGCAGTTTAACCTTTAGAGATATAGCATGGAAACAGGCCCTTCAGCCCATCAATTCCATGCCTACCATCGATGACGCCGTTTATACTAGTTCTGTTATCCCACTTTCTCATCCACCCCCAACATATTGGGAGCAACCTTCTTTTTTGAAGAGGCCAATTAACCTACAAACTCACATGTCTTTGGGATGTGGGAGAAAACCGAAGCACCTGTAGGGAACCCACGTGGTCACAAGGAAAATGTGCAAACTCCACACAGACAGCATCTGAGGTCTGGATTTAGCCTGGGTCTCTGGCATTGTGAGGCAGCAGCTCTACCAGCTTGCACCACTGTGATTATTTGTAACTACAATCTGGAAGACATGGCACAGAATATGCGCAGTATGGAGCACAATGCCAAATGTTGACTTTTTGAAATGGAACCTCCCAACGGATTACTAATTTAATCCAAAAATGAAAATACATTCCAAAAGCTTTTACGTTCAATCTCTGAGAGGAGCTAATTAGCCAGCTTTATAATCCTGCGATTGTGCTGTAGGATCGGAAAGATGACAGAAACAGGCAGGCTCAAGGGGTGGTAATTACAGGGAGGGCAGGTTTATGGAGCAGAGATGTCCCAGCTACTCAGAAAAACGAAAAGAGGGGGAGTTAAGTGCTGAACATCAGTTCTATATGTACTGAAGTTGCAAGACTAAATACATCCAAAGTGTAACAGCATCGAAACAGACCCATTATATACACCACTCCTGTACTTACCATCAGGCAATTGTCTGCTCTAAACCTACACTAATCACTTTTCCTCTTGTATATCCAACAACTAATCTGCCCCACTCACCAATTCTCCTTCCACTCACTATATTACATTACATTCTAAATTATATTAAAACATTAATATACCAAACATTGATACAAACATCTTTCATACAGTGCATTCAGAAAGTATTCAGACCCCTTCACTTTTTCCACATTTTGTTACGTTACAGCCTTATTCCAAAATGGATTAAATTCTTTTTTTTTTAAATCATCAGTCTACACACAATACCACATCATAAAAAAGCGAAAACAAGTGTTTAGAAACTTTTGTAAAGTAATTAAAAATAAATAACTGAAATATCACATTTACATAAGTATTCAGACCCTTGGCTTTGACACTCAAAACTAAGTTTAGGTTCATCCCGTTTCATCCCTTGAGATGTTTCTACAACCTGATTGAAGTCCACCAGTGGTAAATTAAATTGATTGGACACACTGTCTATATAAGGCCCCACAGTTGACAGTGCATGTCGGAGCAAAGACCAAGCCATGAAGACGAAGGAATTGTCCGTAGACATCCGAGACAGGATTGTGTCGAGACACAGATCTAGGAAATGGTATAAAACAATTACTGCAGCATTGCAGGTTCCGAAGAGCACAGTGGCCTCTGTCATTCTTAAATGGAAGTACTTTGGAACCACCAGGACTCTTCATAGTGCTGGCTGGCCGTCCGGCCAAACTGAGCAATCGGGGGAGAAGGGCCTTGGTCAGGGAGGTGAGCAAGAACCCGGTGGTCACTCTGACAGAGCTCCAGAGTTCCCCTGTGGAGATGGGAGAACCTTCCAGAAGGACAACTATATCTGCAGCACTCCACCAATCAGGCCTTTATGGTAGAGTGGCCAGATGGAAGCCACTCCTCAGTAAAAGGCACATGACAGCCCGCTTGAAGTTTGCTAAAAGACATGAGAAACAAGATTCTCTGGTCTGATGAAACCAAGATAGAACCCTTGTCAATTCTTCCCTTCCCTCCCGCTCCACCCCTTCCCCAGCCACTTTCCCTTGCAACCGCAAGAGATGCTACACTTGTCCCTTCACCTTCCCCATCCACTCCTTTCAGGGACCCAAGCAGTCCTTTCAAGTCCGGCAGAGGTTCACCTGCACCTCCTCCAACCTCATCTACTGCATCCGTTGCTCCAGATGCCGGCTGATCTACATCGGTGAGACCAAGAGCAGGCTGGGCGATCGTTTCGCCGAACACCTCCTCTCGGTCCGCAACAACCAACCCGACCTCCCGGTGGCTCAACACTTCAACTCCCCCTCCCATTCCATATCCGACCTCTCGGTCCTGGGCCTCCTCCACGGCCAGAGTGAGCAACACCACAAGTTGGCGGAACAGCACCTCATATTCCACTTGGGGAGTCTGCATCCTCTGGGCTTAAACACTGAATTCTCTCAATTCTGTTAACCCAGGCTGCCTCCTCCTCCTCCCCCTCCCCACCTCTCCCTCAGCCCTCGGGCCCTGGCATTCCTTCTCTCTCTATCTCCCCCCCCCCCCCCCCCCACCCAAGTCGCACTAGCTTCTCATTTTCACACTGCAAACAGCTTACAGTGGCCTGTTTCCTTTCTCATCAATACTTTTTTGCATATCTTTCATTCATTGTTCTTTATCTCTCCACATCACTGTCTATATCTCTCGTTTCCCTGATCCCTGACCAGTCTGAAGAAGGGTCTCGACCCGAAACGTCGCCTATCTCCTTCGCTCCTTAGATGCTGCTGCACCCGCTGAGTTTCTCCAGCTTTTTGTGTAACAGAAGATTGAACTCTTTGGCCTGAATGCCAAGTGTCATGTCTGGAGGAAACCAGGCAATGCTCATCACCTGGACAATACCATACCTACAGTGAAGCATGGTGGTGGCAGTATCACGCTATGGGGATGTTTTTCAGCGGCAGGAACTAGGAACTAGTCAGGATCGAGGGAAAGATGAATGGAGCAAAGTATAGAGAGATCCTTGATGAAAACCTGCTCCAGAGCATTCTGGACCTCAGACTGGGGCGGAGGTTCACCTTCCAACAGAACAACGGCCCTAAGCACACAGCCAAGACCACGCAGGAGTGGCTTCATGACAAGTCTGTGAATGTCCTTGAGTGGCCCAGCCAGAGCCTGGACTTGAACCCGATCGAACATCTCTGGAGGGACCTGAAAATAGCTGTGCATCGATGCTCCCCATCCAACCTGACAGAGCTTGAGAGGATCTGCAGAGAAGAATGGGAGAATTTACCCAAATACAGGTGTGCCAAGCTTGTAGCATCATGCCCAAGAAGACTTGAGGCTGTAATCGCTGCCAAAGGTGCCTCAACAAAGTACTGAGTAAAGGGTCCGGATACTTATGTAAATGTGATATTTCAGTTATTTCTTTTTAATTACTTTGCAAAAACTTCTAAACACCTGTTTTCGCTTTTTTATTATGTGGCATTGTGTGTAGATTGATGATAAAAAAAATGAATAAGGCTGTAACATAACAAAATGTGGAAAAAGTGAAGCGGTCTGAATACTTTCTGAATGCACTGTATGTGGCAGAAAACCAGAGCACCACAGCCCCTGCACCCAAGGTCCCTATTAAAACAAGTCTCCAAAGCTATAAAGAAGCAGCACTAATCATGATGCCACAGTCCTGCCCTTGCATTCTTATTGGTTTCAACTTCTGCAAGTTTTCCAAAATCAATTTCACATTATATTGTCCACTCAGTGGATTTCCTATCAAATATTTATGAATCTCGCTTTCTGGAGCATCCTGGATAATTGCTTGGTTAATTACTTGTAAAATCGAATTCTTCAAAAAAAAATGTAGTGTCAGTGACGCAGAACTTTGACTTGCATGCGGATGAACGGCGATTTTCAACAAGTACATGTATTTGAATTTCATCTTCACCCATGATTTGTTTCCCTCCCTCAACATACCTGAATTTCTGCTAACAGTTAGAAAAGGAACAGATATTTTCTACTTTCCAAATAGATTTGAAGATAGCACAAAATATCAACAAATAAAACAAATTATTAATTTATTTTTGACCATTCAGCCTAATTATATCATCATTTGACATTCCAATACCAAGTGTTGACCTTGCTCATGGCTGTGCCAGTTTTAATTGGAGGCATGTCTGCCGCACTAGGGTTTCAATGCTGAGAAGTTAAAACTCATTTACAACAAAAATCAGTGCTTGGGAATCGGTAAAGATTTTCTCTGGACAGGGGGGACTCTTGCAGACCACAATTAATCCTTAGATCTTCCATGGGCGTGGGGAATTGCTATCCTTCCTGCTTCATAAAAATAAGTGGTTTGGTAAAACTTTACACCTCAGCAGCTGCTTCTGGGATCACTGGTTAAGGAACATAGTCAGAAAGTCAAACAGTGTAGAAACAGGCCCTTTGGCCTAACTTGCCCGCACCGACCAACATGTCCCACCTATACTAGCCCCACTTGCCTGCATTTGGCTTATGCCCCTCTAAACGTGTCCTATCCATGCACCTGTCTAATTGTTTCTTAAACGTTGGCCTCTATTGAACAACATGTATCATCGGCACCTCCAAACTGCAATGGATTCTTAGATACATCACCTCTTCAAAGAGCAATCAGCCTCATCCATCGGAGCACCAGCATGTGGGACCATGCTGATTTTGTCCAACAGTCTATTCTTAACATTATGGGAACATCAACATCATCAGAGCTTATTGCTGCATTGAGGGAAAAGATGGACCAGTGATTTGGTGAGAAACAAATAGGCAGATAAGTTGCTGGAACTGGATGAAGTAGGAATGGGAGCAGACTAGATGGGACATAAATGTTCTAACTAAAGCTGACATTGCATTCCCTTAAATTAATATGTGGCGTCTTTAATTCACCTCGAGAAGAGTTACATGTATTCACGAAGGAGATACAGAGAAACACACAATAGTGGAAGAGATATGGCTGTTTGTGCCTTTCACTATCTTCATCAGATCACAACACATCTCATGTATCAGAGAGCACAACGGCTTCATGGGAAACACCAATGCTAGTTCAAGAGGACACTTGACACCTTCCATTGCACCTGCCACACCTTTACTGGGCACCACAGTGGTACAGCTGGTAGAGCTGCTTCCCCACAGTGTTACAGACTGAGGTCAATCCTGACCTTGGTTACTGTCTGTGTGGAGTTTGCATGCTCTCCCTGTGGCTGCATCGGTTTCCTCCAGGTGACCAGTTTCCTCCCACATCCCAAAGACGTGCGGGTTTGCAGGTTTATTGGCCTCTGTAAAACTGCCCCAACCAAGCGTGTCGACAGTGGATGCTGAACGTAGAACTAGTCTGAATGGGTGATGGACGGCATGGACTCGATGGGCCGAAGGGCTTGTTTCCATTCTATATCTCAAAATTAAATTAAACAAAGTGCTGGGAATCCTCAAAGCCAATATTCCTTGCTCAATCAGCATTAAACATTTATCTCACAGTACATTAGTTAGTATATGAAGGTCTGTGGGACGATATTATTGGCATGATAATAGTATGACGTTGTCTTCACTTAACCCACACAGTAACTCAATTGTAGTAGGTCCGATGTGAAACCTGTATCCACAAGCCTCCCTTTGCAGTGCCTGATCATCCTTGCAATGTATCCAATTAAACGAACACCACACATTCTGGCAGAAAACATTTCTACATTATTTATTGTTAAGGCCCTGTCCCACTTTCCCGAGTTACTCATGGACACTGCCTAGTTTTCCCCTTGATTCGAACTCGGAGAATTACGGTAATAGCCGTTCGTAGGTACTCGGGGCTATTTTTTAAAACCCGTGGACATTTTTTAACATGTTGGAAAAAACGTCCCGACTTACCTGTTGCCCCGAGTTCCTATGGCTGCCATTACGAGCCGCTACGAAACATCTACGGACTCCTACAGCCTCCTACGAGCTCGCTACCGACATTCCCCGAGTTCGAATCCAGGGGAAGACTGGGGAGAGCTCGTGAGTAACTCGGCAAAGTGGGACAGGGCCTTTAAGTGCTTGATGCAACATCAACATCATTTTCATTTACCTCAATAAGACCAGGAGATGATAAAATGCGTCTTTCATCCTGACTGTGCATCTGGAAGTTCATCTTCAATCCAATAAGACTTTTAACAAATAAAAACCCAAATTCTACACTCAATTCATATGCTATTTGGCAAGATCAAATTTAGGCGTGCGAGAACTCGTGCTAAATAGTTAATGTCTGTTAACTTTACAAAACCACCAAGCTGGAAGAGATCTCATTGTTCCCAGCTCGGGTCAGAAGAAGAATGAAACAAAGCAAACGGAAGAGTTGATATGACAGAACAGCATTTACCTTTTTCTCCATGGTTGGCGATGACTGTGGTAACACAGAAAACAGCCACAACAGCAGCAACAGCATAGCACAGAGAGCAGGACGAGAAGAACACAATTAATTCACACAGTTCAAAGGTCACAGACCAGCAAAACACACAGCCAGCCGGCTTCCAGTAGGACAAGCCCCAACATCACACACAAAGAAAAAGCAAGCATTGCATAAACAAATTCTACTGCGCAATGAGAGCATGAGTGTAGATATGTCAGGTCGCAGATAGCTGCTATAACATAGCAGGACAAATGCTAAAACTTTCTAACTCTTCCTATTTATCATTTTAAAAGTTAATCATAAAATGCAGCATGAAGGTATTCTTTTAGGTATACGATCTATACTAAAGGTATACTATTGTTTTATATTCATGAATGCAAGACTTCTGCAGCCAATTTAAGTTAGTAGAATGTTAATGTTACATGATGCAGTGTAGGGTAATTCACCGACATAGTTTCAGTGTGGTTCGCTTTCACTGGGCAGAATAGAAATCTACGTAAATGTTTTGAATCTCTAGTGATGTAGTGATGTCAGTGACAAAATCATAAACTGACAAGGATTTTCTTTAATTACTTGGCACATCCACTGGAAGTCAGCATGAATCCAACACCCTGAATGCTGCTCTCCTGCCTGCACCTACTTGGCCCCTGAGATATCACTCAGGGAGAACATTTCATGGATAATTAGGACTGAGATGAAGAAAACTGTTTTCACCCAGAGTTGTGAATCTGTGGAATTCTCTGCCAGAAGGCTGTTGAGATCTATTCTGGATGTTTTCAGGAGAGAGTTAGATTAAGCTCTTAGGGGTAGCAGAATCAAGGGATATGGGGAAAAGGCAGGGACGAGTAACTGATTTTGGATGATCAGCCATGATCATATTGAATGGCGGTGCTGGCTCGAAGGGCCGAATGGCCTACTCCTGCACCTGTTTTCTATGTTTCTATGCTTCAAAAATCTGACGTAGTAGCCACTTCATACCATGGCAAGGGATAAGGCCATTGAAATTCTCCCAGAGGAGGTACATCTTGCATGCTAATTACACACTTGAATGAATACAGCAAGCTCATGATGGGCACAAACAGCTGATGTAACTCAGCGGGTCAAGCAACATCTCTGGAAAAAAAGCATAAGTGACGTTTCAGGCTGAGACCCTTCTTCAGACTGAGAGCCTGGGGAAAGGGAAACGAGAGATATAAACAGTGATGTAGAGAGATGTGAACCAGCATCTGCATCAACATATGAACCGGCATCTGCAGTTCCTTCCTATAGAAGCTAAAGATAGGGTGAGGAAAAGATTGGTAAAATAACCGCAGATCAACCGGAGGATCGGCAATGCATTATCAGAAACTATGACACAAACTCAGCCCTAATGCTGTACAGATGCGGGCCCCGATTATTTTTAAGATGATATTGACCTATCCAGAAGTTTATAAGAGCAAATGGAGACACTGCAACTCATCACACGACCAGATGCTGTTCTTCAATGGTGGAACCACATATTGTATTAATACCTGAAACAATTTGCAGTTAGCAAGTTTGGGAACTCTTAAGTCAATTTGTCGACATAAATCAGAGGCTAATTGGATACTTTTATGAATGTGATGCCTACATTCTGGGTTAGGTGCTCAGTTGCAACCAGGTGTGAAGTTACATTTCAAATGCAATTCCCATTGCTGGGATCTTATAGCAACCACTAATATTAATCAAAGTAGGCGTAGGGCGTCTGTGAATCCCTTAATTAAATGAAGGTACTTGGATTAGTTAAGAGTCTGACCATGTACCTTGCTGTTTAGAGATATTTGCACAGTGGCAATTATTCAGGTCCTGGCGGTTGCAATCTTGCTTTGTTTAGTTTGGAGATACAGCGCGGAAACAGGCCCTTCAGCCCACCGAGTCCGCACCGACCAGTAATCCCCACACATCAACACTACTCACACTAGGGACAATTTTACATTTATACCAAGGCAATTAACCTACAAACCTGGGCGTCTTTGGAGTTTGGAAGCTGCAGATCTCGGAGAAAACCCACAAGGTCACGGGGAGCACGTACAAACTCCTGACAGACAGCACCCGTAGTCGGGATCAAACCGGGGTCTCTGGCGCTGTAAGCGCTGTAAGGCAGCAACTCTACTGCTGTGCCACCGTGCCACCCCCTGTGTCATTCAGTGTAGATTTTCAAAGTTCTTCCACTGTGATTCCAGTGGAAGGAAAGCAAAAGTCCCCAGAGCTCATGACGTAGCCAGATATAGTTGGGTTGTGGGAATTCACAAGCCTTCCAGAGAAACTCCATTCAAAATCTTGGCCTCTCATGATAAACATTAGTTAATGTTTGCCTTTACAACGGCAGGCTATCAATTTCCCAATGCAATTGTTTCCCGTAAAACTATTTAGAGTTGTTTTAATGTGAAAGTTTTTAGAACAAGCTCAATGGACAGCAAACCTTTCTACCTCTCCGGCTGTGGACTTATTCAACTGCACCTTTTTCCAGATGTTAAATTCACCATCGCACACCAGTCATTGATCCAGTCAGCATCACCACCTGCATTGTAATGAGGTTCACTCATGCAGATAAGTCAGACTGACACCCACTTTCCTTCCAATTGGATTAATTATAATTTCAAATTAGAATATATCGCTACAGGGGGATAAATTTTCAATTCACGTTATGTTCCTGATAAAGAAAGCTTTGCCTGCAGGGGAAGCAGCATATTCTTCCAATTAAATTATATTTATACTCAAGGGACAATGTGGTATAGATGTTAGGATTATCAATGCGTGAGGTTATGTCCAGTGTTCATATTTTAACTACTCAACAAAAACAACCATGTTCAATTCTGACAGTCTTTTTCTGCTAAAATGGCAAGATAACAATTTTATAATTACTCTTGGAATATTTTCATAATTGTTTAAAATGCGCTTACCTAAGATGCCTGAAACTGATAATTTTGAATGTTAGAAAGCCTGGTTAATGTGATCTAAATATCTCAAGAGTGGAATTTAATTGGTTGCTTCAGGCAGTCGAGTAGAAAATACAAAGTTAAATTCCATCCCCCTACTTTTAAATCATACTCAATATTAGTAAATACAATAAATAATGCCAATCAATCATTTCATTTGCTGCACTGTGTCTTGCTATTTATTTGTGTGTGTATTTTTGCAAACTGTTCTGAAACATATTCAGTCTTGTGGGAAACTAGCTGGCGTATTAAAATTTTCAGCTTTCATAAAGACTAATCGAATTTGGCAGTAAAGAAACCGTTGAAGAATCTGACCTTTCATGAAAGGAAATAGGCATAAGGACTTCTCTGACTAAAACATCAGGGACAATCAAACGACACAACAGATGAAGAACAAAGACACCATTTAAAATGAGTTATATGCATGGATGTGGGAGTAACAGATCACTGATGATGAAGTTGGAAGTTGAACTTGGGTTGCAGCTCAGGCCAGCTGTAGAGGCCAAAATCATACGAAGAAATAGAAGTCTGTGCAGGTTGAGTAAAAAGGCTGAGCAGTACGCAGGTCCGCACACACATACACACACACGGGCACACACACACACACACACGGGCACACGAACAATGGTTGGTGTCTGGAAGCAGACATAAAAGCTATGTTTAAGCAGCATTTAGACAGACACATGAACAGACATGGAATAGACACTGACCATGTGCAGGCAAATGGGATTAGTCAGACTGGCATCATTGGCAACACAGACATGGTATGCCAAAGGGCCTGTTCCTGTACAGTACCTTTCTATGTTCATATCAGCTCAAGAGACCACACATCCTATTCCTCCAACTGCTTTCCAATGTTATTAAGTCATGTATTTATTTATATGGACAAAACACTCCCCAACTTTTAACATAAGCAATAAACAGGAACATTTGTCTAATACTCTTCAAGAAAAGTGTGCATCTGCTCTCACAACTCCAATACCATTTAAAGGAGTACTTGGTCCCCCATCTAAGTAATTTTATTACAGCTAAACACCACACAGTGAAACCCAGGTGTTCATAACTTCATTACAACAGGGCAACAATCATACGCCCAGGATGCTGAAACTGGCATTACTCTTGTTCCTTTGTGCCAATACCTCAGCTCCTTATTAAAGGAATCAATAAAGGTAGCATTAATACAGCTGATGGAAGCCCCCTGCCTTCCACATTTTGATTTGGGCTTGATAATTTGGCATTTGCAATCTCCAGCTACATGATGCAAGTTTCTCCAAGTTTCTCATATAATCTTCCAGCATTCAGCTCACCCAGGCATCTCTGGATTATATAAAATATTGGCCCCAAACTCTTTTGGAGCTGATATCCATACCAGGATCCTGCCATTATCCTACAGTTCAGGAAATAAATTTCAACTTACAACTTGGGTGTGACTACAAAGTACTTAAATGAATGCTGGACTGTTTCTACAAAGGACTGTCGTCTCTCAATGTCATTCATGCTAATGCCCAAGTGCCAAGATGAAAATCCATTCCTCTATCACACCAAAAATGTCCGTCTAAAGTTCCACTTTGATTTTTGCAGAATAATAGCAAATTTCCGAGATAATCCCGACAGAAAAATGACACTAAAGGCGAGACAATTAATTGACCCTGACAGAATATTGATGTGACATTCATCATGACCACTGCTGATAAACTCTCCAATGCCAGTACCATACACAATGACAGTACTTTACTCACTGAAGTGAATGCACTGAAAATAGTAATGTGCGATAACATCACATTACAAACAAATGTTTCCGATTCCATTTTACAAACTGAAAATTGAGGCTCAATCAGGTAGGCATGGGGACTCTTCATGGATCTGTCAGTGCAGTTAAAAATATGACTTTTATCGATGTTTTTCTAAGTCACCCTGTGCATGCAGTCTACCACCTACAACCTAGCACCACAAAAACAGCTGGCATTACACAAAGCTTACTTGTTCCTGCCAGTCATTGTTCCGTCTGACTGCGCATTCCCCCCTACTTGGTGCAGTTTGGACCGTTCTATATGTTCCACATAAGTTTGGATCATCTGCAACACAAAATTATTATTTAGTCGCACAAAAAAGAGGAAGCCTCATTCTAATAAACAATAAACAAGAGAGAATAGGTGCAGGAGTAGGCCATTCGGCCCTTCGAGCCATTCAATGTGATCATGGCTGATCATCCCCAATCAGTACCCCGTTCCTGCCTTCTCCCCATATCCCCTGACTGCTATCTTTAAGAACCCTATCTATCTCTCTCTTGAAAGTGTCCAGAGAACCGGCCTCCACCACCCTCTGTGGCGGAGAATTCCACAGACTCACAACTCTCTGTGAGAAAAAGTGTTTCCTCGTCTCCGTTCGAAATGGCTTACCCCTTATTCTTAAACTGTGGTCCCTGGTTCTGGACTCCCCCAACATCGAGAACATGTTTCCTGCCACAGGCGTGTCCAAACCCTTAACAATCTTAAATGTTTCAATAAGATCTCCTCTCATCCTTCTAAACTCCAGAGTGTACAAGCCCAGCCTCTCCATTCTCTCAGCATATGATAGTCCCGCCATCCCGGGAATTAACCTTGTAAACCTACAAATCATGTCAGCACTCCATTCGCAGAATGGACTAACTTGTCCAGGACATTATGTGGTGCATACACCTCAAGAAATTGGGCGACTTCCTGAAAACAAAATATTCTCTTGTCTATTTATTGGTATATTCTGTAAACTACTTTATAAAAATATTAGAGGATACCATTTCTTGATATTCCACTACCCAGTATATTAAATAGCATTGCATCAAGTTCCATTCATCTTTGTATTTTAGATCTTGTCCAACAGATCTCACCCCTCTGCATTATCAGTTCATTGGAGTATGTGATTCGGGCTCATGTAAATATGGTTGGACGTGCAGTTTCGAAAATAAAATCAAAGGAATAACATGTTAAACTATAGAATAACTGGAATTAATATTGTGCTCATGTCACTCAATGAATTGTTGACATTGAAAAGAGTTTAGAACGTTTAGAAATGAAAATTAAAAGTTTGTATCCAGAAATTCAATGCTACATTTTTAATGAAAATGTGTAATGTTTGCTTCGATGTTCAAGGTCAATTGGCAGCAGGAAGCAACCCGCAAAATTGCTAATCTATGCCAGATATATACTGAACATGCTATAAACATTCAACAGGTCAGGCAGCACCCGTAGAGAGAGAAACGGGGTTAATATTTCAGAGAGATGACCTGTTAATCAGGACGAAGGAAAGTTAGACACCAAACTTGTTTTAAGTTCTCATATTTTCTCATGAATCAGGTCATTTGGGGCAAGTCTCAGAGCGTTCCCTTCACACTCATGCCACCGCTGTGCCTATTCTCTGAGGAATCTGAGGAAAGACATTTTTGCCATAGAGGGAGTACAGAGAAGGTTCACCAGACTGATTCCTGGGATGGCAGGTCTTGCATATGATGAAAGACTGGATCGACTCGGCTTGTACCTGCTAGAATTTAGAAGATTGAGGGGGGATCTTATAGAGACTTACAAAATTCTTAAGGGGTCAGATGCAGGAAGATTGTTCCCAATGTTGGGGAAGTCCAGAACAAGGGGTCACAGTCTAAGGATAAGAGGGAAGTCTTTTAGGACCGAGATGAGAAAATCATTTTTCACACAGAGAGTGGTGAATCTGTGGAATTCTCTGCCACAGAATGTAGTTGAGGCCAGTTCATTGGCTATATTTAAGTGGGAGTTAGATGTGGCCCTTGTGGCTAAAGGGATCAGGGGGTATGGAGAGAAGGCAGGTATAGGATACTGAGTTGGATGATCAGCCATGATCATATTGAATGGCGGTGCAGGCTCGAAGGGCCGAATGGCCTACTCCTGCACCTAGTTTCTATGTTTCTCCTTCACATACTCATCAACCACCCCCAGTTTCAGTCATCCAGTGACACTGGGTGTAACTCGCATCATATTTTTGAGTGGAATCGGAGAAGCTGGGGAAATCCATGTGGTCACAGAGAGAATGTGCAAGCTCTGCCAGCGGCACTACCTGTTGCACCAATTAGCCGACCTCCTCCAAAATAATGCCACATCATTTTTCTCCATCCATTTGATGGACGTACAGGTCACATAAGCAGCACAACACCATCACATGGACGTGGCAGTGTAGAATGGGCTTCCACCTCTCTGGTGCAGTATGAAAACAAAATGGACAGTTAACGTTTCGTGTCAAGGCCCTTCATCTGGACTGAGGGTGGAGGGGAGATAAGCAGTATAAAAGGGTAGGGCAAAAGCTGGAAAGCAGTTGGTGGATCGAGGTGAGAAGGGATGGATTGGTGGGTAGACTCAGGTGGTGGTGGAGATATCAATAGAGACTGGAACATGATCGATTGGTGTAACCAGGGGCTGCAGATGGGAGCGTGGGACCAAGTAAAGGAGGTAGGGTGTGAAGATGGGAACAATGGGGTGGAAGGGACCCGATGAGAAGAGTGCGTGGGTGATGGGACAATGGAGTGGATGGGGAGGAACTGGGTGAGAGGGGGTAGGGTATTTGAAGGGTATGTGAGTCTCGGTAGATAAGGAGGGAGGCTGAGACCGAGGGGAAGCACATTACCTGAACTAGAGTACTGAATAATCATGTCATCAGGCAGACTACCCAGGGGAATACGAGGTGCTATCCACAAGTTTGCATTTGGTCTCACCTAAAATGGTCTCACCCTAGGTGGTGAAAGGTCAAGACAGACCTCCTCACCTGGATCCAGCGTGCCACCTCTTACCCCACCTCTTTACTTCCTCTCTACTCTTTGTCCAGTTGGAGGGTCTAGACCAGAAACATTGACCATCCATTTCCCTCCACAGATACTGCCTGTCCCACTGAGCTCCTCCAGCAGTTTATGTTTTGTTCCAGACCTCAGCAGCTGTAGTCCCCGGTGTCTTTACTTCCTTTCAATTGTGGCCTTTATTCCTAAAGATAGACACAAAATGCCGGAGCAACTCAGTGGATCAGGCAACATCTTAGGACAAAATGGATAGGTGACGTTTCAGGTCAAGGCCCTTCTAAACCCAGTGCAAATGAATATTATCATTCTCCCAGTACTGGGAATATAAATCTGGAAAGTAAACTCAGCATGAATAGATACAGAGTAAAGCTACATCTACAAATACTTCCAAGGCACGTTAGAGATCGATTTTGGATCTCAAGTCCAAGGAACAACCTACTGCATTTTGTGGTCCTTTTGATGGAATGAGGTCTCGGAGAAGGAGTATGATGAAAAGTAATTGCCCATGATAAAGTTAAGGCCAGGAGAACATGATGATCTAGAGAGGGCCATGTTAAATTACCCTTGTTCTCTCCACCCATTGTCTTTCTGTGCATTCTAAAATATGTTTTCTTCATTCTGAAGAAATGTCATCACCTTGAAACATGAACTGCTTCTCTCCCCCCAGATGCGTTTATAAGGTTCCAATTTCTATTTCAGATTGCCGGCACCTGAAGCTCTTTTAGTGCTTAGGGTTCTCACCCATGCTTCCTGCTTTGCTGAGCAAAGGTTTGTGCGAGTGATCTACCACCAAACTATGTAGTATTTTAATAAACAACAAACAAACAAGGGACCAAGGATGAAAGGAATCATAACAGAAGTCCAGAGAAGGAATATGGCCTATTCAGTTCCACGAGTCTGATCTGCTGTTCAGAAAGACCCCTTCTGTAAGTCCATGGCCGAACTGATTTTTCGTTTCATTTCCACTTTCTTTCATGATCCCCATAAATATTTATTCTGCTATTGCACAAAAATCCACCTCAACTTTGTTAATGTTTAATGACTCACAGTTGCCTGGAGTAGAATATTCCACAGCTCTGAGAGGAAAGAAAATCCCTTCTCATTTCAATCCTATCTCGAGGCTATGCCTCTTGGTTCTAGAGCCCCCACCAAGTGTTACATTTCAGAACTGCATAAAGATTAGTGGAGTTGAGAGCACCATCCCTGTTGAGTTTTGGGATTTAATTGCTCCACATGTTTCAAAATGTAAAATAATATGGACCTTATCTTCCTGAATCAAAATTATAATAAATGAACAGGAAGGAAATTGGGGAAAATTGACAATTCCAAGGTTAGACTGGCCCAAGAATCTTGTGACTTTGCACGTCGATCTATCCATGTAAATCCAACCAGTACATACAAACCCGGACCACAGAAAAAAAACATTCAAGCTCAGGTAAAGAAATCGCCTGAAAGTAAGAAATATTTACAATTAAATACACATGTATTGACTACTGAAACCTACAACAATATACTTCCTATTTCTGGTGAAGTTACGAGCACAACAGGATGCAGGGAGCAGATAATATGTAAATCTGCCTCATCAACCCCAACAAGGGATGGAAGAGTGTTCGCTGTCATTCTTGCTCCTTCCACATGTTCGAAGCTGCCTCACTATTGATCCAACTTAGAACACGTTACTCCAACAAAATACCAGAAATATTGGGAATGGTTTCAAAGTATCTTGGGACAACATTACTTTTCAAGAGTATAAAGCAAGATCTCTACAAACTGAAGCAAAATTAATTAAATTTTTACTTATTATATGAATAGCTGCAGTGCCGAATATCATTTAATATTCAGGGATGTAGATCACCTCGATTAGCATAATTAAATACAAAATCGGTACATCAAGAGTGTAAATTTTCAATTTTAACCATTAACGTAAACTGGTTGAAAAGACTAGCGACCTGTTATTGAAAACACCAGATTTACATTTGTAGAAAAGAATGGAACAACAACAAAAATATCGATGGTTTCTATGAAGGATAATTGGTGCCTTCCCTATAAAATTATACTTAATATTGAACATGCAACTTTATTCCCTTGTGTTTCAACTTAGGGTTAGTGGAGTTGCACCTTGCTACAAAACACCAAGTCTATATAACATATAATATTGAAACATATAAGATTGTTAAGGGTTTGGACACGCTAGAGGCAGGAAACATGTTCCCAATGTTGGGGAGTCCAGAACCAGGGGCCACAATTTAAGAATTAGGAGTAAGCCATTTAGAACGGAGACGAGGAACCACTTTTTCTCACAGAGAGTGGTGAGTCACTGGAATTCTCTGCCTCAGAGGGCGGTGGAGGCAGGTTCTCTGGATGCTTTCAAGAGAGAGCTAGATAGGGCTCTTAAAAATAGCAGAGTCAGGGGATATGGGGAGAAGGCAGGAACGGGGTACTGATTGGGGATTATCAGCCATGATCACGTTGAATGGCTCGAAGGGCCGAATGGCCTACTCCTGCATGTATTGTCTATTGTCTATTGTCCACCTCTCAGGTCACCCCACGATGACACTTTGTTGCTTCCTCAGGCTTATGCACTGTCAAAACTCAGCTGCTTTCATGTCCGAGACACTACATCTTGAAAATATTAGACATGTCTTGGCAGAAAAAGCAGATCATTTCTCCAAGACATGGACACCATTCATTGATTTATTACAAGGATAGTATGGCGCAACACAACTTTGGATTTAAATGTAATTATGGATTGGGTGAGGTGGGTGGGGAGGGATCTGAGGCAGGTATATCACCACTTTTTTCTCTCTTTTTCTTTTCGTCCTTTTATTTTTTTTCTATTCCTCTCTTCTTTATTTCTTTTATTCACTCTTTGGCTACACTACTTTGGTAGTCTAGGGGTTCTATCTTTGCACATCTCACTTTTTCTCTTTCTTGCTTTTTCTCCTTTCTTTCGCCCTAATTCAAAGCAAAAAAAGTTAAAATTTAAGCTGTACAATAAATGTGTAATTTTATATCCCATTGGTTCTATTTTTGTACATTTGCTTCTAATAAAAAATTTGTTTTTAATTTTAATTTAAAAAAAGTCAGCTGCTTTCATGCGAGCATTGAATGCTGGTCTCTTACCTCAGTGTGTCTCAGGTGTAAAGCATTGTATTCCTTTTTCATCTCTGCCTCCCGCTCTTCCAGTCTGGTAACTGCAACGACAGCACAAAGCTGAATGAGACTCTTATTAATTGGATTCGATATATAGAACCCCATCTAACAAAATCACATGGCATCTAGAAATCAGATGGATTTTAAGATATTAAATTCCTGATGGGATGATTAAGAAAGATAAGGATGTGGAAGAACCTGGATCATACAGAGCTATTGCGTTGTTAAATACAGATCAAAAAATATTAGCGAAAATACTAGCTAGAAGACTAAGTAAATATGCTAGTAAATTAATACATCCGGATCAAACGGGGTTTATCCCTAAGAGACAATCATTTAATAATTTGAGACGTCTGTTCAATATAATGCATTCACACCAAACTGAAGATCAAAAACTCTCAATCATATCGTTGGATGCAGAGAAAGCATTCGATCAGGTCGAATGGGATTATATGATCAGGGTATTGCAAGAATTTCAACTGGGAGAGAATTTTATTCTATGGATTAAATTACTATATAATAAGCCAACGGGCAGAATATTAACGAACAATAATTTATCTACGAAATTTCATTTGTCAAGGGGAAATTGACAAGGATGTTCATTATCACCATTGTTATTTGCCCTCATAATTGAACCCCTAGCGGAAAACATTAGAACTCATCCGAATATCTATGGATATAAAACAAAATACTCCAATAAGAAAATATCACTATGCGCTGACGACGTACTTTTGTACATCACAAAACCTCATATTACTACACCAAATCTTTTAAAATTAATAGAGGACTTTGGATCATTCTCAGGATATAGAATAAATTGGAATAAAAGTGAAATCATGTCAATAAAACCAAAAGACTCTACGCATCTTTTAGTTTCCTTTCAAATTAGCTACGGAAAAATTTAAATACTTGGGCATCGAAAGTACTAGAAGATATCAAGAAATGTTTGACGAAAATTATAACCCTCTACTTAAGAAACTATGTAACTTGCTTAAATTTTGGAAAATGCTTCCGATGTCCTTAATAGGCCGAATAAATGCCGTAAAAATGATTTTTCTACCACAAATATTATACCTGTTCCAATCTATCCCAATATATTTACCCAAAAAGTTGTTTTTTTTAAAACTGGACTTAGATATCACAAATTTTGTTTGGGATTATAAATCCCACAGAATACAAAGAGCTCATCTGAATAAACCCAAAGTAGTAGGGGGATTAGCACTCCCCAACTTTAAGTCTTACTACTGGTCTGTAAATATCAGAAACATGATCCAATTGCTGGATAACTCTCCCCAACAACCAGATTGGACAATTATGGAGAGAGAGGATTGCTCTCCTTATAATATTGGAGCAATCCTTCTCTCTCCAAGATCAATGAATAATACAAATTACAACAATAATCCAATTATATACAGTACAATCAGAATTTGGAAACAAATAAAACACAATCTAAAATTAAGAAACTTATCTCTCTTATCTCCTATCGGTAAAAACCCCTCATTTAAACCTTGAACTATAAATAAAGCATTTACACAATGGGAAAAAGCTGGAATTAAAATCTTCGGAGATGTGTATGAATCGGAAAAACTATTATCATTTAAACAAATACAACTAAAATACAATTTGGGAAACAATCAGTATTTTAAATATTTCCAAATATGTGACTATTTGAAAAAATACGCACAAGATTATCACAATATGCCTCCAGACTCACTGGAAGAAGTAATTAATACAAAGGCAGAATCAGCAAACCTAATATCATATATATATATATATATAATAGTATTCTAAATGCAGAAATACCAACAACAGATGGTATCAGGAGAGACAGGGAAAAATAATTAAGTATAAAAATTCCCAAAGAAAGGTGGGAAGAATATTTATTAAACGTGCATAAATGCTCAATTAATGTAAGACACACCTTAATATAATTTAAAATCTTACACAGATTATACTATTCAAAAACTAAAATAAGTAAACTTTTTCCCCAACATCTCTCCTATATGTGATAAATGTAAATGTCAAGAAGCTAATGTAGCACACTCATTTGTCTTTTGTACAAAAATTCAAACATTTTGGACGGAAATTTTTGAAATTTTCAGAAATATATTTAAAATGAAACTGACCCCAGAAGCAAACTGGATAATCTTCGGGATATATTCGGGATAGAGTGTTTCAAAAGACTCTATTTGAATATGGATTAATAACTGGAAAAAATTCTGGAAAAATTCAAAACACTACACTTGGAAGATATGAGACTCCGACTAGCAGGAAAATCAGACTGTTTCTATAAGACGTGGTCTGCATTTATAAATCTATTACAAGGATAAGGTGCAAGAATACCTCAAAAAAGTACCGGTGTCGGGTCTTGGTAAGGGGGGGAAGAAAAATTGTCAAGTTGGTAGATTCCTTTTGTGAGATGTTTATAATAAAGTAACTGGCTTTTCTTTTTTCTTTCTCTATTTTTCCCTCTTTCTTTTTCTTTCCTCTCCAGGGTCTATCTCTTAATTCCCGTTTCTAACTCTTCAAGGGTTTCCTTTCCCTCTGTCACGCTTTGGCACTTTCACATCTCTTTTTCACTTTTCTACTTTCTATGCTGCTATTTTTCTCTCTATTCTCTCATTTCTAAAGCCTTAAAATTAAAATTAAAATTAAGGGGTACAATGACTGTAATACAATACAAGGGATGTAACTTACAGTACCGCTAATTAATAAAGATATTTTTTTTTTTAATTAATGATGGGTGGGAAACAAATGAACAGAAACTGAACTTATTCCATATGACACAGAAGGCAGCCATTCGCCCCTTCAGTTCTGTGACATCTCCCAGCAAAGTAACCCCATCAGGCCCAATCCTTTGTCATTGTCCTGTATCCCTGGTACTTACTACCTCCCACATGTCCATCTACTCCCATTGATTCTTTATCTAGACTAAATAAATTCACACTAACCAATTAACCTACCAGCACTTCTTTCAAATGTGGGAGGAAACTGGGGAACCGGATGGAAAAACAAGCGATCACAAGGGCCAGCACTACCTGACAAGCCCAGAGATCACATTGACACCCTCTTGCTATACCTGTGGGGAAACAGCACTGTCTTGCAATGCAAACATGTAAAGATCGCATGGATGAATTACAAAATTGTTCATCCCTGTCCGGCGTAAAAATAAAACAGGATGGCGGCTCAACCGTGGCTAATGCGGGAAATTAGAGATAGTGTTAAATCCAAGGAAGAGCCATATAAATTAGCCAGAGGAAGCGGCAAACCGGAGGACTGGGAGACATTTAGAATTCAACAGAGGAGGACAAAGGGGTTAATTAAGAGGGGGGAAATAGAGCATGAGAGAAAGCTTGCAGGGAATATAAAAACTGACTGTAAAAGCTTCTCTAGATATGTGAAGAGGAAAAGATTAGTGAAGATTAATGTAGGTCCGTTACAAGTCAGAAACAAGTGAATTTGTAATGGGAAACAAGGACATGGCAGACCAGTTAAACAAGTACTTTGGTTCTGTCCTCACTAAGGAAGACACAAACAAACATCTCCCAGAAATACTAGCGGACCGAGGATCTGGAGGGAGGGAAGGAGGAACTGAAGGAAATTCACATTAGTCAGAAAATGGTATTGGGTAATCTATTGGGACTGAAGGCAGATAAATCTGCCATAGCCTGATAGTCTGCATCCCAGAGTACTCAATGAGGTGGCTCTAGAATTCGTGGTTGCATTGGTGATCATTTTCCAATGTTCCTTAGACTCTGGGTCATTTCCTGTGAACTGGAGGGTAGCTAATGTAACCCTGCTTTTTAAGAAACGAGGGAGAGAGAAAACAGTGAATTATAGACCAGTTAGCCTGACATCGGTAGTGGGGAAGATGTTGGAGTCGATTATGAAAGATGTAATAGCAGCACATTTCGAAAATAGTGACAGGATCGGTCAAAGTCAGCATGGATTTATGAAGGGGAAATCATGCTTGACTAATCTTCCAGAATTTTCTGAGGATGTAACAAGTAGAATGGATAAGAGAGAGCCAGTGGATGTGGTGTATCTGAACTTTCAAAAAACCTTTGCAAAGAGTAGGAATTAACGGGTTCTTTTCAGAATGGCAGGCAGTGACTATTCCTGCTATTGAGGGAGTGCAGCGTAGGTTTACAAGGTTAATTCCCGGGATGGCGGGACTGTCATTTGCTGAGAGAATGGAGCAGCTGGGCTTGTACACTCTGGAGTTTAGAAGGATGAGAGGGGATCTTATTGAAACCTATAAGATTATTAAGGGTTTGGACACGCTAGAGGCAGGAAACATGTTCCCGATGTTGGGGGAGTCCAGAACAAGGGGCCACAGTTTAAGAATAAGGGGTAAGCCATTTAGAACGGAGATGAGGAAACACTTTTTCTCACAGAGAGTGGTGAGTCTGTGGAATTCTCTGCCTCAGAGGGCAGTGGAGGCCGGTTTTCTGGTTATTTTCAAGAGCGAGCTAGATAGGGCTCTTAAAGATAACAGAGTCAGAGGATATGGGGAGAAGGCAGGTACTGGTACTGATTGGGGATGATTAGCCATGATCACATTGAATGGCAGTGCTGGCTCGAAGGGCCGAATGGCCTACTGCTGCACCTATTGTTTATTGACTAATGGAGTGCCGCAAGGTTCAGTGCTGGGACCCCAGTTATTTATATATATATTAACGATTTAGACGAAGGAACATCTCCAAGTTCACAGATGAAACAAAGCTGAGTGGCAGTGCGAGTTGCGAGGAGGATGCTATGAGGTTTAGATAGGTCAGGTGTGTGGGCAGATACATGGCAGATGCAGTATAATGTGGATTAATGTGAGTTTGTCCACTTTGGTAGAAAGAACAAGGCAGATTATTATCTGAATGGTGTCAGATTAGGAAAAGGGGAGGTGCAACAAGACCTAGGTGTCCTTGTACGTCAGTCATTGAAAGTAAGCATGCAGGTACAGCAGGCAATGAAGAAAGCTAATGGCATGTTGGCCTTCATTGCAAAAGGATTTGAGTATAGGAGCAAGGAGGTCCTACTGCAATTGTACTGTGCCCTGGTGAGACCACACCTGGAGTATTGCGTGCAGTTTTGGTCTCCTAATTTGAGGAAGGACATTCTTGCTATTGAGGGAGTTCAGCGTAGGTTCACCAGGTTAATTCCCAGGATGGCAGGACTGACATATGATGAATGAATGGATCGACTGGGCTTATATTCACAGGAATTTAGAAGGATGAGAGAGGACCTTATAGAAAGATATCAAATTCTTAAGGGATTAGACAGGCTAGATGCAGGAAAAATGTTCCCCATGTTGGGAGAGTCCAGAAGCAGGAATCACAGTTTAAGAATAACGCAAGGCCATTTAGGACTGAGATGAGGAAAAACATTTTTTCACCCAGGGAGTTGTGAATCTGTGGAATTCTCTGCCACCGAAGGCAGTGGAGGCCAATTCACTGGATGTATTCATGCGAGAGTTTGATACAGCTCTAAGGGCTAACGGAATCAAGGGATATGGGGAGAAAGCAGGAACAGGATCAGCCATCAGCCATGATCATATTGAATGGCGGTGCAGGCTCGAAGAGCCGAATGGCCCACTCCTGCACCTATTTTCTATGTTTCTTTATTTTCTATGTTTCTATCTTTTATACCACCGTGCCACCACAAATGTGTGCTTTTCTAAATTTAATTTTCTTTCAAAACAATGAACAATAAAAATGAGACACAAAAAAAAATGATGTTTTGCCATCTACAGGCAGACAGCAAGTAGCAGTAACTAGTGCAATGCACATGGCATGTTTTCCCAAGGCCAAGACGGAGCTTCAATGATCTGCCCTGCAAATAATCCCAAGATAGTTGGTGCACAATTTTAGCCATTGGAGCTACAGAATAAACCATACGTAACGATGAGCCCGTTTTGAAAAAAATCTGCATAATGTGATAGATTTATCCTCTCACTGCCTTAAGTTCAGGAAAATTGCTCATTGTAAATGAGTTCCACCATCTCCTAACTCCACCACACGAGGACTCTCGTTGCTACAACCAAAGACTCAGGGGAAGCTATGGGATTGTATCATCAACAAGAGTAGGCAGATTGAACTTGGTGACATGAACGTGATGGATAAACAGCATAGACTGAAATCTTAATGGAAAAAGACTGAGACAGTGGCATTTGCAACAAAATGCATCAGAATGGAAATTATACAACCAAATGTAATTTTAATAAAAAGGTGTTAGTGGATGTTGGGTGGATTTCCATCTGTTAGCTGTCAATTAGTATCAAATGGGCAAAAATCTAAAATTAAAAAAATGCTGGCTATCCAGATCATGACCAAACAGAGCTGGGAATGGGTGCTTAGCTCAAAACCAATGCAATGACAGAAAAATAAAACTACAGTATGTTTGCTGAGCAACTTTGACAAAGCAAAATGGCACAAGTTGCTTCATGAGAGCATCATTAGGGACTGAACTACGCAGGATATTAGAAAAGGATGGCAAGTGTTAACAAGTGGAAAGAGAGATGGCGCAGTGGAGAGGAATTAGAATCAGGTTTCTAAAGCTTAATGTCGCCAGCATAAACCAGCGGCAGAGCAATTAGATTCCAGTAGGGAGTTGGAAGCAGGTTTCTTGGAAGAGTTTATGGCTGAAACAAGACACAAAGGTGGAGGCTACAAGGTAATAAATACTTTTAAAACATGGATGGACAATTTAAAATCATGACATTGCCATTGGAGCAATGGATAGGTCAGTGACCGTAGGAGTAAATGGTGACAGTGCCTTGGGGAAAGTTTGGATGACCTCAACTTTACAGAAGCTACAGCACATGTGCCAAATACAATTGGAAGGGTCAAGACTGAACATAAGTCTGACATGGGTTAGACATAGCAGAGGAGCTGAATAGAAACGAGTCAGGTTGTATTATGGAAATTGACATGGGCAAATTTAGTATTGGCACAGATATGTGAATGAAATTCATCGTATGAAGTCATTGGCCATAAAATGGAGCTGAGAACAATAACCAAAGCAGTAGCAAAGTCCATGACATATTATAAGATAAAGCCAGATTTGGCAGGGAATGGCCAACCAATTCGCTAACAATTTATTTTCTTACTAACAACCTCACCTCTGTTATCAGAATTCTAATTTACACCAAGTCCTGTTCACCCATCATTCCTGTACTGCTGATATTAATTGCTTCATTTTTAAATCTCTTCCCTATTTTTAAATCTCTTCCGCATCTCATTCTAGCCTGTCCATAATGTATTCAAACCTTCATAATCCTCCGTGACATCCATACTCCCATCGTCCATATCTAATTATGAATTCTGGCACCGACCTCGTTTCCTTCATTCAATGGCTGAGTGGCTTCATCTCTCAGGACCGCAAACACTAGAATTACCTCCCTCAACCTTTCTTCCTCTCTAACAAAAAATTAACATTTGGCCACTTTGCACAAATATCTTTTCAAAATGTGGTTTTGGTTTAGAGATGCAGCACGGAAACAGGCCCCCCGGCCCACTGAGTTCACGTCGACAAGTGATCCCCATACACTAGCACTATCCTATGCACGGGACAGTTAACAATTTTACCAAGCCAATGTACGTCTTTGGAGTGTGGGAGGAAACCGGAGATCCCGGAGAAAACCCAAGCAGGTCACTGGGAAAGTGAACAAACTCCGTACAGGCAGCACCCGTAGCCTGGATCAAACCAGGGCACTGAAAGGCAGTGCAGAAATGGAGGGTTATGGATCACGTTCAGGTGGATGCGATTAGTTTAACTTGCCATCATGTTCAGTGTGGGACAAAGGGCCTGTTCCTGTCCTAAACTGTTCGATGTTCTGTGTTAAATGGTTTGTTGACAAACTGTGTATGATAATAGCTCCTGTGTGGCGCTTTGGAATCATTAACTAAGATCAAGGTTATACATTATTACAAGTTGGAGTTGCCAAGTTAGGGTTCTCTTTACAGCCTTCTATTGAAAAATGCATTTAAACTTACACAA
This sequence comes from Raja brachyura, assembly GCA_963514005.1. The sequence goes on from OY740801.1 coordinate 38,353,711, forward strand.
AGTGCTAAAGTAACTTAGTGTATCAAGCAGCATCTCTGAAGAACATGAATTGGTAATGTTTCGGGTTAGGGCTGTTCTCCAAACTGATTGAGCTCAGGGAAAGAAAGACGGGGGGGGGGCGGGGGGTGAAGAAAGCTAAATGAGAGGAGGGGCAGGGCAAAGTGTGGTGAGTGATAGATCGATACAGGTGAGAGGGATTTTTGATATGCAGATGATTGGGCAAAGGCCAGAGATGAGGAGACAAAAGGTTTGAGATAAGGATAGAAGAGTTGCGAATTAGGCAGCCACAGAAAGGAATGTAGGTGGAAAGGGAGAGAGAGGGAAGAAATGGGTGTGTGTCCAAGTGGGGCACAAGGAAGAGAGGGGAAGGAAAGGGGAGGGGTGAAGAATCTCTGGCCTTCATCCAACCATCTGCCTATAAGAAAACCTTGTTCAAGAAGGAACTGCAGATGCTGGAGAATCGAAGGTAGACAAAAATGCTGGAGAAACTCAGCGGGTGCGGCAGCATCAATGGAGCAAAACATTGCCTATTTCCTTCGCTTCATAGATGCTGCCGCACCCACTGAGTTTCTCCAGCACTTTTGTCTACCTTATAAAAAAAAAACCTTCATCTATATCCACCTATCACTCGCCATGCTTTGTCCTGCCCCTCCTCTCTTCCAGCTTTCTCTTCCCCCCCACCACAATCAGTCTTAAGGGTCCCGACCCAAAATGTTCTCCAGAGATGCTGCCTGACCCGCTGAGTTACTCCAGCACTTGCTGTCTTTTTCTGTGAACCTGCTCCTCCAGTTCCTTGCTTCTACATTTAAACTTACGCTGGTCGGCGTAGTTCTTGGACTTGAGCTCCAGCTGTCTGCTCTGCAGCTCCAGAGATTCCACGTGTGTCTGAAGGTCCTTCTTCTCTTGTTCCAGCGCATCTTCAAACTCGATAAATTTCTATGCACACACAAAAAAAAGCACGTTGAAAAAATGTTAAGAATACGAGAAGCTCCATACAAACGATTAAAGCTTTTATTGAGCAAAAGGAATTTTAGAGGGAGGTTTCACGGCAGTCGGGTCATGACCCATGACCCGTACTGTTGCTACGCTACGCCAAATGGAGTACACGCGATGAACTGTAGGTAAGCACTTACCATTGTTTCCAGCGTAGCGGGCCGGTTAAAACCCGCCAAAATTGTCCATTTTTGCGCTATAAATAATTATGGAAATCGGGATAAGCGTGAGAGACATTTAGCCATCAACAAAATTCCAAAAGTGAGGAGAAATTGCGGTAGATAAAAGCGAGAGCTGAAGGGACGACAACAACAACCCGAGTGCTTGGCGAACATTGGCCGTTTGCTCACTGCATTTCATCAACTAAGGCATTATTTGTGTTTTTTCTTGAGTCCTTTGGCATCTAAAAACTTTCAGAACTGATAAATCTGGCTGTAATTTTTTTAAATCGCCCATGGTTCTCAAATGGGTTTTTACATACAAAAAGAAAACGCCTCTGAAGCAAAATTTACAGCCAGATTTATCACTTCTGAGACTTTTTAGATACCAAAGGAATCAAGAAAAAAACACAAATAATGCCTTACTGTTGATGAAATGCAGTGAGCAAATGCGATAATCGCAATATTTTCAATTCCGATATCTGCACGGCCAATGTTCGCCAAGCACTTTAGCTGTTGTTGCCCCTTCAGCTCTCGCATCTCTTTACCTTAATTTCGCTTCACTTTTGGAATTCTGAAGTTGGGTACATGTCTCTCACGCTTACCCCGACTTCCACAATTTTTTACAGCGCAAAAATCCAACATTTTGGCGGTTTTCAACAGGTAGGAAAGTAGGCGATTCTTGCATTAATAACATATATAGGAAGTTACGGATGTCCTCCAGATGGATTGAGCGGCTCCGTGCATCAAACCCTGTGACCCAGTGACCTTACGTGCAAACCCTCTACATTCAGGTTGCCTTGCATCATCCAAAAACAACACATTGATTTCTTGAAATCACGCATCAAATATTTAAAATGAAATAAAAAACACTTTCCCCACCAGAGAGAAGTATCTACTGAATAACACGAGCTCCCATGGTAACCACACTGCCATTCATGAAAAAAAGGCCTGAACCAATTGAAATATTTTCCACATGCACAACTGCGACAGCATTAGCTCATTAAAAACAAACAGCTATTATGGAATGCCCACACTGCCTCCATAACATGACAACGGAACCATTAAGAAACTATTAAGAAGAACTATTAAGAAGAAATGAAGAACGGCACAGTGGTACAGCGGTAGAGTTGCTGCCTTACAGCGCCAGAGACCCAGCTTCAATTCTGTTTACAGGTGCTGTCTGTACAGAGTTTGTACGTTCTCCCCGTGACCACATGGTTTTCCCCGGGTGCTCCGGTTTCCTCACACACTCCAAAGACATACAGGGTTGTTAGGTTAATTGGCTTTGGTAAAGACTGTAAATTGTTCTTAGTGTGTGTGTGTGTTAGTGTTGGTGTACAGGGACCGCTGGTCAGCGCGGACTCAGTGGGCCAAAAGGCCTGTTTCCGCGCTGTTTCTCTAAACTTAAACTTAAACTATTAAGAAAAAAATTAAAGCATTTCTTTTAACATTCTGAAATGACAGAAAACAAGTTGGAAAAGGGGCTTTTGATTGTACCATATTTGGCAGGATTTGTTCACAGAACAAATGTACTCTTCTTACTTAATGTGATTTAGTTGACAAGCGTAAATTAACTAATATGATACAGTGCTTTAAAGAATGGAAATATAAATACATACTATTAAGTGTTTTACATAATGTATTGTACATATGCCAAATGGTTAAAATAGGTAATTAGCAGTCATGTGCTGAACCTACTTTATATTCTTGTAACTTCTAGCGCATAGCATTGACATTAATGCGATCAACATTACAGATATTATCTATATTATGGTAAACTAAACCCATGTAAATAGAGAATATGCAGATTTGGTAGTTGCTCTATCACACAGGTGGAATCTTAACTCAATATTCACAATTGGCTCATTGTCAGTCAGATTTTTTAAATGACACAAACAAGCCACTGCAAACATTGAAAATTTGATATAAAATCAGAAGCACTTCAAATAAAATGTCACTGTCCACAGCAAAACCAACAAAACCCAGTTACCCGATTGCTACTTCCTTAATTCACATCCTGCCACTCTTCCGGTCTGAAAAATCTTGTAGCTAAAGATAAAATTGATTTATGATCCAACCTGACCTCCTGTGCACCCCTGACCTCAGCTGCCTTGACTCGAGGTTCTAAATCTTCTCCCTAAATGTTTCCTCCCGTTTAATGTACTTAAACACACTGTTTACAATCTATTTTGTCGCTTGTCCGATAAGTTATTCTATAGGTTGGCGATTTTTATTTCGCAAGGCAAAGACATTCAGCTGACATTTGTGATGCTCCTGAAAGAGCCTGCACGCACCCAGTTGCTGGTTACATTGACAAAGAGGAATCAGTGCTTGGAAGAGAGAAAAAAAGATCAAGTCCACTGGAGTAAATGTGTTTCATTTTAGTTTATACAATGTAAAAACTTAACTTGATCATTACACCTTTTTTGCAAACTTTCTTGTTCTAAAAATGAAGATCATTACTTTTAAGTGCGTGGGTATCATTTTTCCCCCAAAGAATTTTTATTTCCAGCAAGATATCAGTTGAGCAGAGGACTGCACGCATGGCCATGTAATATTCTGCCACACTTTAACAAAATCAATTTGAAACCTGCTATTCTAGTATTTCAGCTTCTTGCAACAAATTTCAAACACGGTAATTCCCAGAAACCCAGCCGTCTATGATGTAATGAAATGCAATCTCAGAAGAATTAGAACATCAGCAAAGAAGAGTGGAAATGTGTAGGAAGGAACTGCAGTTGCTAGTTTAAGCTGAAGATAGACACAAAGCTGGAGTCTCATTGTTTGTAACTCGTTTTCGCCTAGGCCCCAACTAACAATGTTTCTTTTATCATTGTTATTATTTTGTATTTCTTTAATTCATTTGTTCTCTGTCTCTCTATATCACCATCTATATCTCTCGTTTCTCTTTCCCCTGACACTAATGGCCCTGTCCCACTGTACGAGTTCATTCAAGAGCTTTCCTGAGTTTTAAAAAAAATCAACCTCGTGGTAAGCACGTAGAATTAACGTAGCGGGTACATCGGAGCTCGGGGACGTCTCTTAGCGGCTCGTAACGCTAACGGCAGGTACTCAGGAAACGTGGTGAGCTCGTGAAGATTTTTCAACATGTTGAAAAACGTCCACGAGAGCCCCGAGTACTGACGAGCGGCCATTACCGTAAATCCCAGAGTTCGAATCAGGGCAAACTCGGGAGAACTCTTTGAATGAACTCGTACAGTGGGACAGTGCTTTTAGCCTGAAAAAGGGTCTCAACCCGAAATTTCATCTATTCCTTTTCTCCAGGGATGCTGTCTGACCCGCTGAGTTACTCCAGCTTTTTGTGTCCTGCAATGAAGTACTATTGGAGTTAGGCTGCCCTTTTCTATATTACACGGGTGCTGGAGTAACCCAGCAGGTCAAGCAACATCTCTGGCAATGACCCTACCTCAGACCTGACATCACCCAACAATGTCCTCCATACATGGTGCCTGTCCTGCTGAGCTACTCCAGCAGTCTGTGTTCTACACAAGATTCCAGCATCTGTAGTTCCTTTCAGTAATGTTTTTATCTCCCAGTATAGAGTCATGCAACATGTAAACAGGCCCTTTGACCCAACTTGCCCATGCCAACTACCTACACTAGACCTCCATATTCACGTTTGGCCCATATCTCCCTAAACTTTAACTTAACAACATCCTTCCTTCAGCAGGGTGAGCAAAACTGAACACCGTACAGCAAATGTGGCCTCACCAATATCTTGTACAACTGTAACATACATCCCAACTTCTATAATCGATATCCGGACTGATGACGGCCAATATAGAAAAATCCTTCTTGACCACCCCATCAACCTGTGACGTTACTGTTAAGGAGCTATGTACCTGTACTCCTAGATCCCTCTGCTCAACAACACTTCACAGGCCCCAGCCATTCACTGCAAATGCCCTTCCTTCGTCTGGCTCCCCAAAATGCAACACCTCGCACTTATCTGCATTAAATTCCATTAACAATTTCTCGGCCCACTTGCCCAACTGACCAGGATCCTCCTGTAATTTTTTATAACCATCTTCCGTATCTTGGTGACATCTGCAAACATACTCATCATGCCTTCTACATTCTGATCCATATTGTTGATTTAAACTATAGACAGCAATGGGCCCAGCACAATTCCCGGAGGCACACAACTAGTAGCAATGTTACAAAATTTTGAGATTTAAAAAATCAAGTCTGCAATTTATCCCATCAGATAAAGCATTAAAAGAAGTTTAATTTGGCACCTAATTCACTTTCATATCTTCAGTATTAAAAAAGTTATGACCATTTTCATACTCGGAAATTAGCATCTTGTTCCCCATTGCCTTTCAATTGACTTAACTCAAAAGCTGTGATCTAGAACAGTTAAAAGCCCATATCTTTCTTAAAAATTAAGAGAACTCAATGAAATTTTCAGTTATTATAGATTGAAGCATTCTGAAACAAATATGAAACGATCTCACTTGGATGACCTGAAATTAAAGTATATAATTAGTTAGTTATCTAATTGTAGCTAATTACAAAATTCAATGAGTAGATCTAAACGTCCCCTCACCTCAGTTCCAGGCTCAGCACAAGGCCCACAACCTCTACGGTGCAGACTGTGCTAGGTCCTACTGCTTCCCCCCCCCCCCACCCCCTCACAAAACAGTGGCCTCTCCATCTCACCCCTTCATCCTTGCGAATCCCGGCCCCTTCATCCCACCACCCTCGACGATCCACAAAGTCTTCCCGATCTCCTTGATTGCCACTCTTGCCCTCAATTTCTATCATTTCCAGTTTCTCCCCAGCACTGCTTCAGCCTTTACTTGGCCCTCACAACACACATCACACCTTTTCCTTTCCCTCACCTGTCAACTCCCACTCTTCACTCCTATTTTCTCTTTACCTTTACCTTAAATCTGATTTTCATGAATTTATAGGCCAAATGGAAGGAATTTAATGTTTAATGCCTGTAAATTAATGGCCATTTAAATCAACTAGCGAGTGGGTTTTAGTGGAATGCGGTGGATTGGAACGTTGTGGTTTGCTGTGAAGTCGGGAGGAAAAATACTGTTGGTTCATACATTTTTTTGGACCCCTTTTCGCAACATGAAAATATGATTAAAGCCTCCATAAGAACCAACTTTTAATATAAAAATAAACTGTGTACCTTTTTTTCTCCCCTACGCAAAATCCTTCCCGTTGTCGGCTCTCACGGCTTTTGAAGGTGATTTTTAAATTACTCTAGTTAATAAATAATCTAGCGTAATTTACAAATACCTTCATAAATGAAATGTCGGAGCGATTTTTCTTCCGCAACGAAATCGCCCAACATGGATCGATTTGCCCAGTCTGAAGAAAAACGGCACTTTAAGCCCGCCCCCCTCTGAAAGGCGGCAAAGTCACACACACGGGGAGCGGCAGAACTGCAGTGCTGCTCAAGGTAAGTTTTGTAACATACCTACAACTAGTCACAAACCTCCAGTCCAAAAACCAATCTTACACCATTACCCTCTGATTCCTTCCATGAAGCCAATTCTCTATCCAGTCAGCCAGCTCTCCATGGTTCCCATGCCATCTAACCTTCCAGAGCAGCCTACCATGCAGGACCTTATATGCTGGTCCGTATAGATAACATCAACGGCCTAGACCCCACCAACCTTTCAGATTCAGATTCAGATTCAATTTTAATTGTCATTGTCAGTGTACAGTACAGAGACAACGAAATGCATTTAGCAACTCCCTGGAAGAGCGACACAGCAAATGATTTGAATAAATAACAATAAGTGTCCGGGGGGGGGGGTGATTGGCAGTCACCAAGGTACTTTTTGGTTCCTTATCCAATAAGCTTGGCTTCATAAGACTCAATCTCCATGCACAACGTACAAAGCCATGCTGGCTATCCCGGATCAGCCAGTCTAAATCTAAATGCACATATATCTTATCCCACAGAATACTCTCCAGTAACTTGCCATACACTACTGTTTTTATGACACTCAATAAAGTGAAGTGGCCTGATAATCGATTGTATCCATGATCCACTGTATCATTTTTCCCTTCTTCAGTGCATAGAGTTTTTACTACCAACTTTACTCCCCCTTGCCACATGTGACCTACTTGGTGAAAATAATCTTTATTATCAAATGTCTAAAAGATCAAATGTTCCAAATAAATAAATCTTTATGGCAGAAGATCAGCACACTCATCTGTAGAAGTTAATTGAGAAAGTTAATGAAGAAGCACACACTTTCATAGATTTCAAACTCTGGGCCTTCTCCTCAGGACATTGATTCCTGAGAAGCTACACAAACAGATGACTACTTTGCCAGGTATTCTTCATGCCTGACTACAGAGCTTAGGTAGAGGCAGCCTACTTTGTAGGCATCACAGCAAATACTTTAAAAGTCAAAGGACCCCCTACTCGACAAACAGTAGCTTCCAACTTGTATTTCAGAATACCAGCCCTATTTATCTCACAAATTCTTGCAGTTTTGGGAAAAGTCATTGAAATACTGCTACAATTTTAAAATAACAGATTTGTTGCAAAAGCTTGTAAGATTACGCAGTTCCCTGGCAACAAGGTTTTAAGCATAAAAATAATCTTTGCATTGATTCTGGGCGGAATGATATGCCACTTCAAAGCAGAGAAATGTTACAGCATCACACTGTATGTACATGGATATCAATAGAAATAGGAGGAACAGCACCTCATATTTCGCGTGGGCAGCTTGCAACCCAGCGGTATGAATATCGACTTCTCTAACTTCAAGTAACCCTTGCATTCCCTCTCTCCATCCCTCCCCCATCCTAGTTCTTCGACCAGCCTGACTGACCCTGATTACATTTTATATGCTTTGGTGTCACCTAGCTAACAATCATCTATTCTACATTCTCCCTGATCTTCATCCCCTTTGACGTCTCGTTTTCACAATTTACCCTTCCATATCTCTGTGTCTCCCCCTCCCGTGAGTCTGAAGAAGAGTCTTCACCCGAAACGTCACCGAAATAGACAAATGTAGGTCCCCTTACAGTCATACAGGTGAATTTATAATGGGAAACAAGGAAATGGCAGAAGAGTTAAACAAGTACTTTGGTGCTGTCTTCACTAAAGAAGACACAAACAATCCCCAAGAAATACCAAGGGACCGAGGATCTAGTGGGAGGGAGGAGCTGAAGGGAATTCATATTAATCAGGAAATTGTGTTAGGTAAAGTGCTGGGACTGAAGGCAGATAAGTCCCCAGGGCCTGATGGTCTGCATCCCAGAGTACTCAAGGTGGCCCTAAAAATCATGGATGGATTGGTGATCATTTCCCAATGTTCTCTCGACTCTGGATCAGTTCCTGTGGACTGGAGGGTAGACAATGCAACTCCACTTTTTAAGAAAGGATGGGATAGAAAGGAAAGGATAGAAAACAGGGAATTATAGAACAGTTAGCCTTACATCGGTAGTGGGGAAGATGCTTGAGTCGATTATTAAAGATGTTATAGCAGCGCATTTGGAAAGCAGTGACAGAATCCATCAAAGTCAGCATGGATTTATGATGGGGAAATCATGCTTGACTAATCTTATGGAATTTTTTGAGGATGTAACAAGCAGAATGGATCAGCGAGAGCCAGTGGGTGTGGTGTATCTGGACTTTCAAAAAGCCTTTGACACGGTCCCACACAAGAGATTAGTGTGCAAAATTAGAGCACATGTTACTGGGGGTAGGGTATTGAGATGGATAGAGAACTGGTTGGCAGAGGGGAAGCAAAGAGTAGGAATTAAAGGGTCCTTTTCAGAATGGCAGGCAGTGACTAGTGGGGTGCTGCAAGGCACTTTGTTGGGACCTCAGTTATTTACAATATATATTAACGAAAGACGAGGGAATTAAATGTGACATCTCCAAAGCCTCGTGGCAGTGTGAGCTGCGATGAGGATGCTATGAGGCTGCAGAGTGATTTGGACAGGTTGGGTGAGAGGGCAGATGCATGGCAGATGCAGTATTATGTGGATAATTGTGAGGTTATCCACTTTGGTGGCAAGAACAGGAAGGCAGATTATTATCGGAAGAGTCAAGAGTGTTTTATTGTCATATGTCCCAGATAGAACAATGAAATTCTTGCTTGCTGCAGCACAACAGAATATGCAATCATAATAAATAATATAACAAAAACAAGAGGACATGACCTTAGAATTAAGGGACAGAAGTTTATGGGTAACATGAGGGGGAACTTCTTTACTCAGAGAGTGGTAGCGGTGTGGAATGAGCTTCCAGTGGAAGTGGTGGCGGCAGGTTCGTTGGTATCATTTAAAAATAAATTGGATAGGCATATGGATGAAAAGGGTATGGAGGGTTATGGTATGAGTGCAGGCAGGTGGGACTAAGGGAAAAAAGTTGTTTGGCACGGACTTGAAGGGCCGAGATGGCCTGTTTCCGTGCTGTAATTGTTATATGGTTATATGGTTATAAAAACAAAAACTCAGAAAAAACAAAAAAACAATAACAGTGCAATAATAATATTAATGTCTATTGTAGTTCATTTCTTATGAAGATGTAGTGTTTAATAGCCTACTGGCCGTAGGGAAGAAGCTGTTCCTGAATCTGGGCGTTACAGTTCTCAGGCTCCTGTACCTCTTCCCGATGGCAGTTGTGAGCTGAGTGTGTGGCCAGAATGGTGTGGGTCTTTGATGATGTTGGCTGCCTTTTTGAGGCAGCGACTACGACAGTTCTCTTCAATAGTGGGGAGGTCAGAGCCGGTGATGGCCTGGGCAGTATTTACAACTTCTTGCAGTCTTTCCCGCTCCTGGACGTTCAAGTTGCCGAACCAGACCACAATGCAACCAGTCAGAATGCTCTCTACCGTGCACCTGTAGAGGTTCAAGAGAACCCTCTTTGACATACCGAATCTTTGTAATATTCTCAGGAAGTAGAGGTGCCGATGTGCTTTCTTTATGATTGCATCTGTGTGCTGGGTCCAGGAAAGATCTTCGGACATATGCACCCCCAGGAATTTGAAGTTTTTGACTCTCTCCACCGTCATCCCATTGATATAAACAGGATTGTGGGTCCCCAACCTTCCTCTTCCAAAGTCCACAATCAGTTCTTTGGTTTTGGAAAAGGGGAGGCGATACAAGACCTGGGTGTGCTTGTACATCAGTCACTGAAAGTAAGCATGCAGGTACAGCAGGCAGTGAAGAAAGCTAAAGGCATGTTGGCCTTCATGGCGAGTAGATTTTAGTTTAAGAGCAAGCAGTTGTACAGGGCCCTGGTGAGATCGCACCTGGAGTATTGTGTGCAATTTTGGTCTCCTAATTTGAGGAAGGACGTTGTTGTTAGTGAGGGAGTGCAGCGTAGGTTTACCAGGTTAATTCTAGGAAGTCGGGACTGACATATGATGAAAGAATGGGTCGGCTGGGCTTGTATTCACTGGAATTTAGTAGGATGAAAGGGGATCTTATGGAAACATGTAAAATTCTTAAAGAATTGGACAGACCAGATGCAGGAAAAATGTTCCCGATGTTGGGGGAGTCTAGAACCAGGGGTCACAATTTAAGAATAAAGGGTAGGCCATTAAGGACGGAGGTGAGGAAACACCTCTTCACCCAGAGAGTTGTGAATCTGTGGAATTCTCTCACACAGAAGGCAGTGGATGCCAATTCACTAGATATTTTCAAGAGAGTGTTAAATTTAGTTCTTAGATTTAAAGGAATCAAGGGATTATGGGGAAAATGCAGGAACGGGCTACTGATTTTAGATGATCAGCTATGATCATATTGAATGGCGGTGCTGGCTCGAAAGGCCGAATGGCCTACTCCTGCACCTATTTTTCTATGTTTCTACGTCACCATTCCTTCAGAGATGCTGCCTGTTCTGCTGAGTTACTCCAGCATTTTGTGTCTATCCTCAGTGTAAACCAGCATCTGCCGTTCCTTCTTACACAATAGAATCTGCTCACTGTACAAGTAATTACATGACCTGATAATTCTGCAAACATCTCCATCTTTGCATACAAAGCCGGCTATATTATGCTGGATTTGGTTAAGCATTAATAGCAATGACTATTCTAACTGTCAAGTGCACTATGCAAATTTTTCTGTGTGGGGCAGCTATGCTTTCAAATAATTTGGCCCAATGACCAAAAACCTAACTATAAAAGATTGAGTGCAGTTACTGTTACCATTAAACATTCATTACACCCCCACAAAACCTTACACTGTGGCCATGATCTTTGCAGCCATGACACTTTGGCAGAAGCGGTAGACTGAAGTTCCAAATAATGTAAACATACTGGTTCCATCTTTGACATTTTCAATACATTGGCGGCTAGTTCTTAATGGGGGGGGGGAAAAAGTACATAAATGGTGCACAACATTAATAACTTGCAAATTGGTAGGAGGATATAGTGGAGGGGTCTTTCCGCTGACTGGTTAGCACGCAACCAAAGCTTTTCACTGTATCTCGGTACATGTGAAAATAAACTAAACTAAACTAAACTAGACCCAGCGAATCTCACAACTGGTGCATCTATGCCTCTCCATCATTTGACTTGGGCAGTCTCTCCTCATCTACCAGCACTGTCAGGTGCAGATTCAACATACTTTGAACAAAATGTTGAATCTGTGCATCAATTATACATTGAACTCACAAGTGGCTGCCTGTCCAACTGTCTATAACAAAAAATAAATTTAAACTATGGAGTTGTATTGTTTTCAAAAAGTGAATTAAGCTTTGAGTTTGTACATTATTATCGTGTTTTACTCTTTCTATCTTAAATCAATTCATTGTTCCCATTGTAAAAAAACACACAATCTTACTCCAATTTATCTTCCTTTTGGGTTTTTTAAATCTCTGGTTAAGCAGGTAGCTATAATATATGTTCATAAATTCATGTTCCAAGAGCAGAATGTGGTCATTCGGCCCATCAAGTCTAGTCCGTCATTCAATCATGGCTGATCTATCTTTCCCCCTCATGCTAATTTTCCTGCCTTCTCCTCATGGCCCCCAACACCAGTACTAGTCAAGAATCTCCGTGCCGTCCTGCCATCCACATCGCCATCACTGACTCACAGTTACAGCAATTTGGAGGACAAAGAACTTACAAGCTGAAGGATATAGGACCGCTCAAGGATAAAGGAGGGAATGCACCTTCGAAGTCAGAGGATGTCGGTGAGATACTAAATAAGTACTTTGCAAGGAAAAGGCCATGGAGGATAGTGACATCAGTGTGGGGAATACTAATATGCTCGGACATTTTAAGGTCAGGAAGAGGGTGGTGTTGGGGCTCTTGAAGGAAAGTAAGGTGGATAAATCCCCAACCTATCTACGTCACGCCATTGAGAGAAGCAAGAGAGGAGATTGTAGGGGTCTTGACAAAGATCATTGTATCCTCTCTCATCACAGGAAAGGACCCGGAGGAATGAAGGGTAGCCAGTGTTATTCATTTGTTTAAGAAGGGGAGTAGAGATAGTCCATGGAACTCTAAACCATAACGCCTCGTGTCAGTGGTCGAGATGCTATTCGAGAGGATTCTTCGGAATAGGATTTGCTCACGTTTGGAAATGAATAAGGTAAGAGGGGCTCAGTTTAAAGTTTATATGCAGGGCAGGTTGTTTCATTCCTATACAGAGAATGGTTGTTGCCTGTTATGGGTTGTGGAGAAGGCAGATACAATAGTGGCATCTGTGAGGCACATGGATATGCAAGGAATGGAGGAATATAGATCGTGTGCACGAAACGTTATTAGTTTAACTTGGCATAATGTTCGGCATGGACATTGTAGGCTGAAGGGCCTGAGCTTGTCCTGTACCATTCTATGTTCTATGTAGCAAATGTCCCACTCTGCAAGATACTCCAGCAAATTCCCACCAAATATACTCAGGAAAGAAACATGAAGATGGGGAACTATAATATGATTGGAGTATTTCAATATTCCCAAGATAATGCAGACAGACCAAAAAATAGGGTGAAATAAAGTGCAGTTCCACTGGTTTCTGAAGGACATTATCTATTCCGACCTTGTGCGCAGCTTGCCTCAGGCTGATACCTTACATAAAGGATTGAAAGTGAAGGACCTACACTGAAATATTACAATCTATTCATTTAATCCATGTCCTTGCACAATATCCCATCCTCTTCTGTACAATTCCTCTGCAGCTCCGCATCCCCCACAAATCCCTCTATTTGAGTAGAATCCCCAAATGTATATAAAACAAAGGCATCAGTTATACTTTAAAATTAGTGGACCATCACCATTTTTTTTTAAACAGAAAGGAGGTTTCCCCCCCCCCCCCCCAAAAAAAAAAAAATCACACCAGCCATAACAGTAATAAATATCAGATCAGGTTCAAGGGCATTATGACTCGTCCAGTTCTTATTTTTGATACCAATCATTTTTACCCAAACACTTTCCTCCCTCCCTCCCTCCCTCAACCATGTTTACAAATAGAGTAATCAATGTGTCTAATTAACCAAATACGTCACAATTATAATACCTCTTGATTTATCCTCTATCTCTTCATGGGCGACATGGTGTGGCAGCGGTAGAGTTGTTACCGTACAGCGCCAGACACCGGGGTTCGATCCCGACTATGGGTGCTGTCTTTCCGGAGTTTGTATGTTCTCCCGGTGACTTGCGTGGGTTTTCTCCGAGATCTTCGGCTTCCTCCCACACTCCAAAGACGTACATGTTTGCAGGTTAATTGTCTTGGTCTAAATGTGTTAGTACAGCTGGCCGGTACAGACTCGGCGGGCTGAAGGGATTCAACAGATTCATCACCATCTAAATAATACTCTCTTTCATAAAAAGATGTGAGCCTCCATGTTAAAGGATACAGTGAATGGGGGTTTGTTCATCTTCAGAAGATGAACAAACAGCAGCACATTGAGGTTATTTAGTGTGCAACGTGGAAGAGAAGCTGTAAATGTGAATGTTCCATAATGCTGTGGCTTTATCTCTCTTACTGCAGCACAGGAAAGCAGCTGTGATGCATGTTATAGATGGTGCACATTGCAGCCATGATGCGCGAAGAGAGGGAACACATTTTTAGGTGCTGGAGAGGGTTCCAGTCCAGCAGGCTGCTTTATCCTAGATGGTGATGAGCTTCATATTATTGCAGGAGCTCTATATCCAGGCATAGGTATTGCCACACACTTCTGAGTTGTGCTTTGTAGATGGTGAAAAGGCTTTGGGATTTCAGGAGGCGCATCTCCTGTCACAGAATATCCAGCCTCTGACCTGATCTTGTTGCCATGGTATTTATGCGTTTGGTCCAGTCTGGTCAAACGTTGATTCTCCAGGAGACAGAAGACTCAATACAAGTCCACCACCAATTTTCCAGCACCCTTGGTTCTAGACTCTTTCTGGATTATCCGTTTTGTCGAACCAACAGAGGTCACGGCCTCCGAGAGGAGTCCAACAGCACCGAGATACCGGTCCGCAGAATCAGCCACGGGAGTTGGCTAAGGGAACAGATCTGCTGGCTCTGGCAGGGCTGGAGTTAGAGAGCCCAGGCTGCTGAGGGCAATTGGCGTGGAGGTGCAGATGAAGTTGAGATCGGCTGCCTCACCCTGGTCTAGGCACCACATTTTCAGAGGGACTACCATGGGGGTGGATTTCCGATGAATGCTCATAATTTTGTCCGGATTAAAGGAGATGCCAGACCACCAGCTGCTAGAAGATCGGTGGTGGGCCTTTAATGGTAATCTTACTGGACACCAACAGCAGAAAACAAAACTGCAAAAGGCTAGAAACACTTGGGAAAGATCACTATCCAAGCTTGTGCGGTAGAGATTTGTCACTGGGAAGCCCGTGCCTGAATCTGGCCCAGTTCCTGCTGCATGCAGTTGCTTCAGTCCTTGAGGATCTGCAAATAGAATTGAGCCTGATATGGCCATCAATGGAAGTCCTTTTCAGACATGACAAAGAGGACTCTGAAAATTGGCTGAAGATAAATGTGCCTGGGGCAGAGTGAATGTGAAAACGTGCGCAATTATGTCCCGTTGCTGGGATGACTGGCCCACAATGAACACACATTTGTGGAATTCTCAGCCACAGAAGGCTGTGGATGCCAAGTCAATTGAAATTTTGTAAGGCAGAGATAGATACACTGTTGATTAGTACGGGTGTCAGGGGTTATGGGGAGAAGGGCAGGAGAATGGGGTTGGGGGGAGAGATAGATCAGTCATGATTGAATGGCAGAGTAGACTTGATGGGCCGAATGGCCTAATTCTGCTCCTGTCACTTTTGACCTAATGACATGATCTTCTTTTGTATGAGGTATGACTCTGATCATAAAAACATTTCCCCTTACTCATTCGCTGAACTCTCTTTTACCAAGGATCCCTCATAGTCAGGCACAGAGGTTGAGGATAGTTACTCTCAACTCACATATAGAATATAGCCATTTCTTTCACATTTGGAGCAAGGCTGGTAGTAACAGCACACACTAGGCCACAAATCACAGGCTACAGTGGAACATTGTACAGATGGATCACAGCAAGTCATGGGATACCCAGTTCCGAGCATCCATCTTACATCTGCTTGAATTCCAAACATAACACGTTAGCAAAGAGTGAATTCCTTGTGGGAATTTTTTGCACATCCTGCTGTAGTAGTTAGTTTTGAAACAATTTCTCCTGCTCCACACAAGGAGAAGTTAAATATACGTAATGCTAAATTATTATTTTTTAATCCACTATTAAACATAAATGAAATTAACAATCTTTTTTGGGACATTTTCAAAGACAATGCATTGATACAACTCAAAATTTGATTTGAGGCTCCGCAAAGAACAGCTATACTGGTTTTGTTAAGGTTAGCAAACCATTCTCTCCAGGAAGAAATTAATATTTCATGTTGTATAATGTCCCGTATCAGCACTAAACCAATCTCTCTGCACGGCACTGTAATATCAATCCCTTTAACTCTCAGAAGGCCATGACATCATTACACAGAGCAGTACTTCTAACATGGGTGTGAACGCACAGACAATGAAGGAGCGCTCAGCTGCCATTTTCTTTAACATTCAGCAACATCAGGGGAGCCGTGTCTGCTTTTAATCTTAATCCTTGCTGCATTCACACTGAATAAACTCCCAGGACACCCTCTGCTGGGAATGCTGACTAACTGTCACCCGGAAAAGACAAGTGACGCAAGATAAAACGGTTCAGCAGTTACAGTAGTTGCATCGAAATGCAGTCCCTTTTGTTCTGAGGACATACGTGTGTTTCTGTGTGTCAGTCTGATGAATTGCAGGGTTCTCCTTTATAATCCATGCAAGATATTTAAGATTTGCCATATTTGCATTAATTCTATACAATGGCATATGCATTATTCAAAACACAGGAGTTTCCTCTTGACTTTTATTTCTGAAGTGCGAATGTTAGGCGGTAAATAAGTAAACATGCACTACAATGAGCATGAAAATAACCTTAAAGACTTCTTGCTCAGTAATGTAGGATACTAATGTAGGATTGAGCTCATTCCCAGTATTCTGGCAAAATACAGCATCTGACTCTAAAATCACAGCCAAGATCTGACGAAAAAAATAGGTCATTTTAAACCAAGATTAGGTGGAAGGGCAACAGACATATCATTGTGGTGATTTAGGATTAGAAAATGTTCAGTATTCGCTTTCTACTTTTGTCTCTACTAATATGTTTACCTTCAATTTAAAAACAACAATGGACTTCTATCTATCTTCTATCTTCTATCTATGTCTATATCTATGGCAACCTTCACGTGGTCCGCCCTGTTTCAACGAATGCAATTAAACTGGCGTGCACAATCAAATAAGACCAAATAGAACAAGTTGCCCAACAACTTTAGGCTGTGCACGCCACACGCAAGAAGAAGATCTATATCTATCTATATCTTCTACCTATCTGTCTATACTATTACTAAAACTCTCATCTCTTCCGGTTTGCGTTGATTTTAAATTTGCGCAAAAACGGTATCCTATATCGCTAGGATTCTTTCGCCACCTTACTCACCGTTATCCTCTGCTCCAAGAGCACCATGTTTTGTTCCGATCAGTGAAGTATTATAAAGGTTATTGGTCTGTTATTCGCTGTGACGGCGACGCTTCTTCCGGCAACCGCTGTCAATCACCGGCGCCGATTGTGGGCTGTGTTCCGCGGGCAGGGGCTGGCTGAGTTAGCGGGCGGGGGCTGTGAGCGCGACAGGCGCTGGGGATGGGAACCGGTTAGTGAGGTCGGAGCCGGGGCCAGGAACCGGTGAGCCCCCACACCACCCCTCCCCTACATACCCCTTCCCCTACACTACCACCTACAGCCCCCTCCCCTACATGCCCCTACACCTTCCTCTTCTACACCCCCTCCCCTACACCCCCTCCCCACAGACACCCCCACTCTACACACCCCTCCCCCACACACCCCTCCCCCGCACACCCCCTCCCCCGCACACCCCCTCCCCCGCACACCCCCTCCCCATCCCTGCACATCCCCCCATCCCCCGCACATCCCCCCTCCCCCGCACATCCCCCCTCCCCCCACACACACGTCCCCTCCCCTGGCTGCAGGACGCTCCCCGTCTGAAGCCCTCCCTGTCACCCAGCTACAGAACGCTCCCACCGTTGCATTGGGGGAACAGGTGAGTGGTGGAATATTGCATTGGGGAACGGGTTGCGTTGGGGGACCAGGCCTCCCATGTGACTTCTTCTTTCGTGTGGCGTGCACAGCCTAAAGTTGTTGGACAACTTGCTCTATTTGATCTTCCGTTTGTGCACGTCGAGTTGATTGCATTAGTCGAAACAGGGCGGACCACGTGAAGGTTGCAAACTTCCACCCCCCGTGTGACTGGGACCCAACGGGTCCCACTTAGTCTAGTAAGTATTAAAATTCACCTACAGCTGCAAGGTCAGTGTACACCATCAATTATGGAATATTTCTAAAACAAGGACTGTACAAAAGTCAAAAACATTTTCTAAACCAGGTCAAAAAATGGCAGATACTCAGCTATTTGCCTCCAGCCTCTATTTATCTCATATTCCCCCTTGGCCAACCTTCCATGGCACCAGGTCTTTATAAACTCTGACCTTTTCCATCCTTTATATCATGTAGGCTCTCTTCATTCTACCAATTCCAAACTAGCAGATCCTTGGATTTCACTATTCCACCATTCAACCACAGGGCCATAAACCACGGAATTATTTTACTAAATCACCCTGCCTCTGCATTGCTCCCTGCATTTAGACCTCCTTCAGTTTCAACCCAGATAGAGCTGCTGGTCATCTATCTTTGAACTCCCCATGGGGTCAATATTTATTTGATAACATTCCTGCTAGCACCTTAGATATTCTACTGCATTAGAAATACCATATGTATGCAAGATAGATAGAAAATGGTGGAGTAACTCAGCGGGACAGACAGCAACTCTGGGTGGAAGGAATGGGTGACATTTCAGGTCGACACCCTTCTTCAGACTGAGAGTCAGGGGAGAGGGAGACACAGATTTATGGAAGGGTGTGTGACAACAGGAGATCAAAGGGGACAAAGATCAAGGAGAATGTGGAATAGATCATTGTTAGCTGGGGAAGGTGACAACGAGGCATACAAAGGTAAAATTTAATCAGGAGGACAGTCAAACTAGTCGGAGAACTAGGATGGGGAGGGACGGCGAGAGAGGGAAAGCAAGTGTTACTTGATGTTAGAGAAATCAATATTCATACTGCTGGGCTGTAAACAGCTCAAGCGAAATATGAGGTGCTGATCCTCCAATTTGAGTTGGACAGTGGACAGTGGAGGAGGCCCAGAGCAGAAAGGTAATTATGGGTTAGGGAATGGGAGGGGGTGTTAAGGTGTTTAGCCATATAAATGCAGGCGGTTAGTGTTTGAAATAATGAATCAGTGCTAATCCTATTAAAAAGACCCAAATCCGCAAATACAATCAATTAGTCAAGATGCACTGCGTTCCATTTGTGCTTAACTGGAGCAGGGCAAATTGAACCCGATACTCTGTGCAAGGCTCAATATTATGAAAGCATTTAGCATCCATTACTGTAATTAAAATCAAATTGATATGCTAAATCATTGATACTTTCCTCTGACAAATACCAATATTTCACAGGAGCTGAAACAAATGAAAATTAATAAACAAACTTGGTGACTTACAATACCAATAAATAAATATACCAAAAAATACATAATAATTGTGGTCTGCATACATTAAAAATATACATCGCAATAGGCTGGAGAGACAGAGTAGTCAGGCAGCATCTGGAGATTGAAATGGAAAGTCCATTTCCCTCCGCAAATGCTGCCTGTCCGGCAGAGTTCCTCCACCCGGTTATTTTGTGCCCAAGATTCCCGCAACTGCAGCCTCTTGTGGTTCCATACATCAAACGCAAGCTCTTCTGAGACACAATATATTATTAACACACGGCAGGCCAGACAGCATCTGCAGAGAGAAATTGACTGCCCATTTCACTCCATAGATGCCGCCTGACCCACTCTGTTCCTCCAGCATATTGCTTTGTATCTTTTAACGTATGCAGACCACATTTATTTTGTATTTTTGGTCTACTTATTTATTGGTATATTATATCATTGAAACTTACCGAAGAGTAAAAGAGTGGATGTGGAGAGGATGTTTCTTCCAATAGTGGGAGAGTCTAGGACCAAAGGACACAGCCTCAAATTTAAAGGACATTCCTTTAGGAAGGAGATGAGGAGGAATTTCTTTAGTCAGGGGGTGGTGAATCTGTGGAATTCTTTGCCACAGAAGGCTGCGGAGGCCAAGTCAATGGATATTTTTAAGGCAGACTTGATTCTTGATTAGTACGGGTGTCAGGGTTTATGGAGAGAAGGTAGGAAAATGGGGTTCGGAGGGAGAGATAGATCAGCCATGATTGAATGGCGGAGAAGACTTGATGAGCCGAGTGGCCTAATTCTGCTCCTATCACATGACCTTATGTTAGGCGGAAAACCTGTGTCAAGCATATCTGTGGATGAAGGAATGATAAAATTTCCAAATTAGGTTTGTGTTTTAGCTAGAGGGGAAAACCATATGTGGTAGTGGCTCCACATTTCAACCACAATCCCAAATGCTCTGGCATAGCAATTTCTGGTTTCAGATTCAGTTCCAACATAGATATACAAACTTAACACAAATCACGATTTAACTCGTGATAAAATTTTAAACTCAGAAAACGCTTTACTTGCAACATCCAGTATTGTAGATATACATGGCAAGGAAGGAAAAATGCAGATTTGGAAAATCTGCTGCTAACTATCAATTATAAAAGGCTGTGTCCTCGCTCAGATGACATTCTGTACACAGCTTCTCATCATAGGCTTGTTAATGCTGGTTGCTGGGGTGACCATTTGATCTCCAATGACATGTCAGCCAGCCATGACTCTCAGACATTCTGAAAACACTGGCAATCCATGACAAATACACTTTAGGAAGAAGAAGGAATTATCCAAATTATCTTCAAAGAATTATAAAATACCATTCTTCAAGAAAAACAACACATAAGGCAATTTCACAGATTTTCAACTTGCCTCTCTCTCACTGCTGCAGTATCTCTCTTTGCCACTGGCCTAGACTTTACAATCTGGTGCCGATCACCATCAACAAAGATTTGGTGATCTTGGTGGGGCAGAATTTCCCTTTCCTGCTTTCCCGCTTATTTTGGGAAAACGTGCCATCAAGCTGCAAAGAGTACGGAAAAGATAAACACAAAATGTTGGAACAACTCAACAGGACAGGCAGCATCTCTGGAGAGAAGGTATGGGTGATGTTTTGGGTCGAGACCCTTCTTCAAACTGAAGAAGGGTCTCGACCCGAAACATCTCCCATTCCTTTTCTCCAGGAGCTGATTATGGGGAGAGGCTGGACAGGTTATATGTTATATGGTTATATAGGTTGGAATTTTATTAATTGAAGTGCAGGAGACTGAAGGGTAATCTTATCAATAACTAGAGGGCATAAGTTGAAGATGAAAAGATAAAGTTAAAGATTGAATGGGAACCCGAGGGGCAATATTTTCCATAAAGGGTGGTGATTAAATGGAAGTAGTAGTTGAGGCCAGTATAATGACAACATTTAGACGCATACATGGATAAGAAAGGTTTAGGGGGATATGGGTCAGTCGTGGGCAAAATTGGACATTCCTGGCACCTAATACCAATGATGTCATCAAGAAGACTGAGCAATCAATCACCTAGAAGAATGTTCAGACAAATTAAAAGCTCATTTTTAAACTAATGTTTAAAATACTTTAATGTATTCGTAATACATCTTTCTCATTTTCGACTGCTGAACTCATTCATCTCAAGTTGGCTACGTAATAGCACTCAAGCTGTGATTTAATCTGTGCATCCTAAAACAGACCAAGTCTTCTCACTGCCGACTGGTTTCAAACAAGGTTGAGCTATACCCCAACGTCTTTCACAATGTTTAATGCAGCAATGCTGCACCTCATTGAAAACAATGCCCACTGGACTGTAGTCAATTTACATACAAATGGAAAACTGTTCAGCCTGCACCACTTCCACTCCAGAACCAAAGTCACCAAATATCAGACATCAATCACTATATACAGAGAATGCGTGCATATGTGCACTTGCAGAAACTGACCACCAAGTCATTATCAACTCATTCACGGATCCATGGATGGGAATGGGTCTAAAGGGCCTGTCCCACTTACGTGTCCTTGGCATGCAAATTACGCAACCTCGTGGTCGAGTTGAGGCACATGGCCGCAAGGGGCCGGTCCCACTGAGAAACGCGGAGGGGTATGTAGTTGTGCGCGACATCACGCGGGGCTCCGAAATGTTTGTAGCGAACGAAATCTGTGCGCGCCAATGACTTGTCGCGGAACTGACGCCCAAAGTGGGACAGGCCCAAGACCCTGGCGCGACGCAACGTCTCACCGGCAACAGCAGCAGAAGCCAGGCAAACGATCGCCGAGCTCGGCCTGGGGCTCACGGCCATTGCGGTCCGGATCCGCCCCCACTTCTACTCACAGAGCGGGGCCAAGAAAATTGAAGATAGACACAAAATGCAGGAGTAACTCAGCAGGACCGGCAGCATCTCTGGAGAGAAGCAATGGGTGACGTTTCGGGTCAAGACCCTTCTTTCAGACTGAAGAAGTCTCGATCCGAAACGTCATCCATTCCTTCTCTCCAGAGATGCTGCCGGTCGCGCAGAGTTACTCCGGCATTTTGTGTCCGTCTTCAAATGACTTCACGTGCTCCAGACGGCTGTGTGGTCGAATTAAGTCGCGCTCGACCTTCGCGGGACCGTCGCGGCTCAATGAGACCACGAGGTAGCGTAATTTGCGTGCCAAGGACACGCAAGTGGGGCAGGCCCTTTACCCTTAACATCTACATCACTAACGTTCCTCAAGGAACCTCCACCCCCGCTATATATCACCGCTCTGTCAATAAAGGGCCATGACAGGACCCTGGAAAGCAAAGCGCATGAAACACAATGTAGGTGGTCATGAGCTATTAAACCAGAGCCATTACTGTAATTAGGCCATCTTTAAAACATCACGGTTTGAAAACCAAGGCCGCAAACCCATCGCAAAGTTTGCACTTTGTGGAAACAATGATCAGACTAAGTTTACATCCACTGGAGTTTAGAACAGAAAAGGGCGACTGGATTGAAGCATTTAAAGATCCTTAAAAAAATACGTTGACAGGGTTCATGTGCAGAAGTCATTTGCACTTGTGGGAGATGAGAGGTCACCATTTAAGAAAGCGTTGAGGTGAAATTCTTCTCTTACATGATCTTTGGAACTTCTTTAAAGAATGATGGAAGTAGACTCTTTAAGACAGATAAATATTTGGAGATGGGAAGATAGATTCTTAATAAGCACGGTGGGGGAGGAGGGGCGGAGGGGAGGAGGGGATGATTACCACAGGTTTTGTGGGAACGTGGAGTTGAGGTTTGCCCTGTCTTATTACGTGGAGGAGAATCTTCAAGTGGTCCCAATTGCTATGACTATCTAGCACAGGCTCCACCAAGCTTGGCAGGGATAACAAAAGTCCACCAAATCCCTTGACAGGAAAGTGAAGCAGTGTCAATGCCATCCCCTAGGCATCATCAACATCACCGAGGTTCTTATTATATTCGGTTGGCTCCAATGGATTCACCATATCATTTACTTGCCGCCAACAACACATTCCCAAGGAAACATTGATAGACACAAAATGCCGGAGTAACTCAGCGGGACAGGCAGCATCTCTGGATAGAAGGAATTGGTGACGTTTCGGGGCGAGACCATTCTTCCCAAAGAAACATTCTTCTCCAGGCTCCATCATGGCAACAGAGTTCCAAATGGGAAAAGATTTGATTCCAGGATGATCTGTAAAGCAGCATGACATTCCCGTTTACTCATGAGAATTCCTGCTTCGCGATTATTCGAAGAAGTGGCCTTCAGGATAGGATTGATAATGTTAAGTCCATTCTTTAGAAGCACAATGAAGCTCATCATGAATTCCGAAAGCTGAGCATCACTTCCCAAACTAGCCATTCACCTGTGCTGTCAAGAAATTCCTGACTCACCTCTACAAGGGTCTATGGAAATAAATTACCCTCAATCTTTAGGGACTGCCTATAAAAGGAGGAGAGCATGCAAGATAAAGATCGGATATGCATAAAGTTAAGATGGAAACAAAAATATCATCAACAAACCTTAAAAATTAAATATTAATTTTATATTTAAAGCCAAGAGGTGGAATTGCACCTTCTATTGTGCAAATTAAACAAGTAGACCCTTAACATTTGGCATTTTGTGGACTGCAGCACATATCTAACAAACTCGAAGGGTGAATTTTGAATTCGTTATCCACGGATTCACAAGAAAGAGACTGAACATGCCAGAATCTGGAATAGTAAAAATTGCTGGAGGAACTCAGGAGGTCAAGCAGCATCTGTGATGGCAAAGGAATTATCTAGGGAGATTAGCCAGCACAAAAACTACTTGTAGCCAGTAAGTTTGCCTTACAATGCAGTTAAAAACTCGATTGCACTTCAAACAACGGTTTAACCTTTCCAAAGTGGTATAATTTTTTTAATATAGTCACAGTAGTTTTGCCAGCTCACGCAAACAACCGTCTTCATCCCCATTTATTCCCGTCTCTTCAGTATGCCCCACCTGGACACGCACCCATATCTCCTTTTTCTCTTCCCCCTGTCCCCTTCCACCTATACACCTTCCTCAGGCCCCACATCCCACACCTCATCTATCCTCATCTCACGCATTTTGTCTATTCATCTCTGGCCTTTGACCAACCATCTGCTGATCGAAAATCCTTCTATCCTTCGGCTGGCTTTGTCCTGCTCTCCCTTCTCTTCCAGCATGCTCCCCCCCCCCCCAAAGACACTTCAAGACTTTGTTCATGCATGTGCTGCAGACACAGGTGTCAGGTGTTTGTTTTAATTATGCCAAAAGAAAATGTAGTCCAAGAAAATCAAATCATCTCTGAAAATGCATGAAATGATACATTCTATTGGAATCTATTCATAAGGAACTGGTAATGGGACATTGAAAGGAGAAAATGGACGGGGTAGGGCTAATTTAGATTTATGTAAGGGAAATCACATAAACTGGTAAATCTGTGAGAGCATTTTTAAGGCTGTGATCAGCAAACTAGATACATTTGGACTAACAAACAGCCTGCAATAAAATGCAACAGAAGAGATTACTAAAGAAACTTTAAAAACATACTAGACTAAGTGGGACCTGTTGAGTCCCATGTTCACATGGGAGGGCTGGTCCCCCGACGCAATATTCCACCTCTCCACCAATTCCAATATTGGTGGCCAGTGGGGGGGCTTTCTGGAGCGCTGGTATGGGTTCTTGGGGTGGCAGCTCAGTCCCTCAAGTCTGATGTGCTGCCAGCTCACTCACGGCTGGTGGGCTGGCAGTTGACTCATGGCTATTCCTTGAAATTCCATTTCAAGCAGGGTGCAAGGCCACCAAATTCAAATCCATGTTCCTACCATTTCAAGCAGGGTGCAAGCCCACCACATTTAAATGCAGTTTCATACCATTTCAGGCAGGGTGAAACCACCATAAAACACACACAAAGCACCAAACTCACAGTTCAGTAGACTTTCAGTGTGTTCAGTTGATTCAAAGCTCAGACAGAGTCGTGACCACTCCCTCCCCCATCATGCAGAGACTGAGCCACACCCACACTTCCGGGTTTTATTACCCTTCCCCCTCCCACCAGAAAAGGTGTGGCCTTAATGGCGTGATTGACAGGAGAGAGATTCTCAACATTTTTAAAACACGATTAACACTTTTATTTTTAATTGATGGGAAGAATCCTCTGCACCTGCTGAGCGGAGGGGGACTGAGTAAGATGTCCAAAAATCAGAGCCGTAAGTGGTAGCATTTTATCTAAACTCAATATACAGTGCAAACAGGAAGTTACCCAAAGCACCCAAACCACCATTTGCAGTGGTGCCTTTTAACTTCTACCCAAAGCACCCAAGCCACCATTTGCAGTAGTGCCTTTTCACTTCAACCCAAAGCGCCCAAGCCACCATTTGCAGTAGAAGAAGAATAGATTGAAAGGTTGACTAGTTTTTTAAAACAGAGAGAGTTGAAAGGGTGATGTTCACAAATACCCAGGAGTTTCTAGTTTGAGGAAGGACATTCTTACTATTGAGGGAGTGCAGCAGAGGTTCACCTGGGATAGCGGGACTGGTATATAATGAAAGAATGGATCGACTGGGCTTATATTCACTGGAATTTAGAAGAATGAGAGGGGATCTTATGGAAACACATAAAATTCTTAAGGGATCGGACAGTTCGAGATGCAGGAAAAATGTTCCCGATGTTGGGGGAGTCCAGAACCAGGGGTCACATTTTAAGAATAAGCGTAGGCGATTTAGGACTGAGATGAGGAAAGATTTTTTCACCCAGAGAGTTGTGAATCTATGGAATTCTCTGTCACAAAAGACAGTGAAGGACTTTTCACTGGATGTATTCAAGAGAGTTGTGTGTATTCACAAGATAGTTGGATATAGCTCTTAGGGCTACTGGAATCAGGAGATATAGGGAGAAAGCAGGAATGGGGTACTGAATCTGGATGATCAGGCATGATCATATTGAATGGCGGTACTGACTCGAGGGGCTGAATGGCCTACTCCTGCACATATCTTCTATGTTTCTATGTGGCCACAGAAATGAAAATTAACATGCAAGTTCAGCAAACAATTAGGAAGCCAAATTGTACATTGGCCTCTTGTTGCAGGTGGATTTGAGTAGAGTAGTGATGCCTGGCTCCAAGTATACAGAGCATAGTGGGACCACGTCCAGAATATTGTGCATTGGGGCTTGGATTCCCTTTCAAAGGAAGGACACACTTGTAATAAATAGAGTGCAGCAAATGTTCACCTAATGTTGCCAGGGCTCAATGGCCTAACCTAAAGGGAGAAGATGGGCAGGCTAAGACTTTATTCCGTGGAGGGCAGGAGGATGAAGGGCAATCTTACAGAGGTGTATAAAATCATTAGCGGAATGATAGGATGAATGCACAGAGTCTTTTACCCAGGTAGCAGAATCAGAATAGATAGAAGAGGATAAAGATTTAATAGGAACTTTTGGGATAACTTTTACACTGAGAATTTAGTTTAGTTTAGATTTACAACGCGGAAACAGGCCCTTCGGCTCACTTTGTCCACACTGACTAGCGATCTGGACGCACACTAACGCTATTCTACACACTACTGGGGACAATTTACAACCAAGCCAAATAACCTACAATCTTTGGAATGTGGGAAGAAACCGGAGAAAACCCACGCAGGTCACGGGGGGAATGTACAAGCTCCGTACAGACAAGCACCTGTAGTTAAGATCGAACCCGGGCCTCTGGCACTGTAAAGGGCCTGTCCCACCAGCATGCGCCTAGCGCGACCAAACGTGGTCACTTGAGGCGCAAGGCCTCGCGGGGCTGGTCCCACTTCGATCGGCGGAGGCATATAGAGTTGAGCGGGGCTCCAAATATCTTGCACTGTTCAAAAATCCCGCGCGCCAACGGCCTATCGGCCCGCAGGCGCATTGAGGGCGTACACAGCGTCTCGACGGGCGTACACAGCGTCTTGACGGCGTACGCCTAGCGAGTGGCGTTGCGCGATGACATCACTGCCCGGCGTGCCGTTGCGTGATGACGTCACCGCCCAACGCCGTGCAACGTCCAAATTCAGTCGGCCCGCCTCCTGCCCAGCTGATTGGTGAGTATGACGTCGGGACCAGCCATGCACAACTCCATATGCCTCCACGGTTCGAATTGGGACCGGCCCCGCGAGGCCGTAAGCCTCAAGCGACCACGTTTGGTCACGCTAGACGCATGCAATCGTATGCTGATGGGACAGACCCTTAAGGCAGCAACTCTTGCTGACCTGTGAGAGGGTGGGTGGCGTATGGAATGAGCTGCTAGAGGAAATAATTGAGGCAGGTACAATAACAACATTTAAAAGACACTTGGATGGGTACATGGATAGGAACTTTTTAGAGGGATATGGACCAAATACAACAAATGTGATTAGCTTAGATGGGGCAATTTGATGAGCACGGATGAGTTATGCAGTATGGCTGTTTTCATGTTGTATAACTATTAATTTATGGGATTGTGCGAATAAGAAAAAAGGACCAAAACTCTCAAATATTTATAAAAATAAAAGGTGCTCGATTCAAAACATGCAAAATTCTTCTGGAACTTGGCAAAGTAAATCATTCCCGTGTCAGATACGTCTACATGTGGTCACTGTCTCATTATAACAGAAGTTGGATGTAGCGGATGAACCTGCCGACCCATCCCCGGCTACCACCATCTCCCCGGCCGTTTAGAGCCCCTGCCTCCAAACCCCCTCCCGATTCGCAAGGTGCACTTGCCTTACGCATCGACAGGACACAAAGTGCTGGATTAATTCAGCGGGTCAGGATCTCCGGCAAACACGGATATGTGACAACGGGACCCTTCCTCAGACTGATTCAGTCACCTGAGTTACTCCAGCACTTTGTGCTGTTTCCACCTTAAAACTAGGTATCAATGCCACTGGTCTGCACCCTTCTTCACCGCTTCACACGGTTGTTGTTGCAGCTTACGTTATAACCACAGGGGACAACGCTTTCTTCAGTGTGTCTCCACCGACAAAACACACTCAGTCACTGTGGGGCTCCCTCCCTTCTCACCTGCTGTCGCGTCCAAGGTGGAGTATGTCGGCAACTCTGGGGGAGAAGGGGAGGGGGGGATAAGGGGGAAGGGGGAGGAGGCAGGCAGGAAGGCGACATTAAGAAAGCCCTGTGCGGTAGGTGAAGGGCTCACTGGTGCTCTTTACGAGTTGGAAATAGGGGTCAAAAACCGGGAGTCTAAGCAGCCAGGGAGAAGGTGGGAGCTGGGAATGGGTCGGCAGATCATTCAATTCACAGTTTACAATTTGTATTGGTTTTATTTCAGTTTCTGTCACTCCGTGGTGCTTTTGAGACACAGGAGATGTGTCATCAGTGAGCTATGTGTGTATTGTTGGTTCATTGTCCAGAAAAACGGATAATCCAGAAAGGCTCTGGAACCAAGGGTGCTGGAGAATCAGTGTTCAGCCTGTACAATTAAGATTCTTAATTTTCAAATAAAAGGTTTTTTCATTAACCAGTTAATCATGTGTAATTTGTCATCTGCATCAACTTGACAATAAGAACATCTAGTACAGGATGCTATCCATTGACTACAGCTCAGGCTTAAACACCATAATACCCAATAAAGCCATCCCTTAATGCCTGGATCTTGGTCTTTGAAACTCCATCTGCAACTGGACTTCCTGGCCAGCAGAACTCGATCAGTTAGACCTGGTCATCATTACCTCTACACAGACTCTCAACACTGGTTGTCCTCAGGGTTGTGTGTTCGGATGCCTGCTCTACTCCCTGTAACCCACGGCAAAGTGGCCAAGTACACTGTCAACGTGGCATTTAGGTTTCAGCCGGATCCATAACAACGATGAGACGGAGGAAGGGAAAGAGAGTGTGAACCTTGTGTCATTGACCTTGACAGCAGCCAGATAAAAGAGTTCATTGTTGACCCAAGGAAGTGGAGGGGAATGGGGATGAACACAACCCCGTCCTCACCAACAGAACCAGTGAACAGACGATCAACAGTATCAGGTCCCCAGACATCCACAGCAAATTAACCTGTCTACATTCACACCGAAGATGAGTATATCAGACTATTTAAGGGCCTGTCCCACTTGGCGATTTTTTCGGCGACTGCCGGCATCAGTGACTGACGTATCAGGTCACCGAAATATTTACGGCGGTGACATATGACGCGCGGTGTTTTTTCAAGTGTCACAACATTTTTTTTTGTTGCCGCTGGATTTTGAAATGTCACTGATACGAAGCCAACACTTTTCCAAAAAAAATCGCAAAGTGGGACAGGCCCTTTACTTTCATATAGGTCTGAGAAGATTCAGCATGTCCGTGAGGGTACTCTCGTACTTCTACAGGTGCACTATATAAATCATTCTGATGGGATGCATCTCAGCCTGTTATGGCTACTGCTCTGCTCTTGACCACCTGAATCTGCCGAGTGGTGAACACAGCCCAGTCCATCGCAGGCTCTGTATCTCCTTCTATCCAGTCCACCTTCAGTGCATTTCATTAGGAAAGCTTCGTGAAGGATGCTTGCCACCCAGGCCACTCAGTGTTATCTCTTCGACTTTCTGAGAAAAGATAAGGAACTTAAAAGCTTGGACATCCAGACATAACAGCTTCTTTCCCACTGCAAGTTAGAATTTCATTGTTCTATCTGGGACATATGACAATAAAACAATCTTGACTCTTAGATTCCTCATTCAATCACCTCTTTCAAAGGTTCAAAGGCTCATTTATTGTCACATACACCAATTGGTGTAGTGAAATTCAAGTTGCCATTGCAGCACACTAATAAGAATATAACACATTAAAGAAGAATTTAACATAAAACATAAAAACATCCCCCCACAATGGTTCCCACTGTGAGAGAAAGCACAAAGTCCAGTCCCCACTCCCACTTCCCAGAGGTGCTTGTCCACTTGACTCCACCTCATTCAGTTATTCCTTCATTGTACTTTGGGTTTTTTGGACTATTTGAGATTGCACGCCAATCTTTTCACCATTCTGCTATTTTGTTATTGTATTTATTGTTGCATTAATCATGGCATCCTGTTGTGCATCCTGTTTTCTCTATGAGCTTCATGCAAACCTGGCGTCATGCACGCTGGTGTACATGACAATAAACTCACCCAAACCTGAATAATGAGAGGTCAACGAGATGTAACATTACATCCAACGTCTTCATTATAGTTTTCAAAATAGGATACCAACTCTACCTTTGATCAAAATCTTTGGAATGATTTCATCAATCTACCTTGCATTAATTAGATATTTTCCCTGAAGGCGATGTACACCAACATTTGGCCGGTTGATACATTGCACAATGTGCTCCAGGTTGTACAGTGGGGCCACATCTCAACTACATGCTACCAACAAAGAAACTCACTGCCAGATGGCTTATGTCAATTCCTTATCCAATTAAATTTGATGCGCAGACCACAAATGATCTGATTTAATCAGGCTACTACTAATTACACAGCTCTGCTCAAGAGGATCTAACTCTCTCACAGGTAAAGATCACAGTGAAAGAGTCACAGAACCAACAACATTTGTGACTGGTTATACGAACAATGCAAGGATAGGGGCCTTCAGATTAAAGCTGAATTCTGCATCATAACACAAATCATTTCTTGATGATTTCTGTATATATCCTTCAATTTAGCAACCATCCTGACTTACAATTGATTTTCAGGTTGCAGTCTGCCACCATTCGCAATTAGATCCATCAGTCAAATCCATAAGATAAACCTCAATCAGCAAAAGTTATTAAATATTTATGCCAAAGCATTTAAGTTACAGAGTTCCTACCGCGGCTTTGCCAATGCACTATGGAAGGACTGTGGCCTTCAGTATTGCACCGGGTATCATTTTTCACAAAAGATACAAAACTGAGGCCCCCTTCAATTGGATGTATTTCAAAAGGAGAGAACAAATAAGTTGTCCTTGGCATTCTGCACAATGTTTATCCTCGATCAACATTTGCTATTTATGGGGGCTGTCTGTGCAAAATTTGACTGCTGCATTTCTTCTATTACAACAGGGTTGCTGCATTGACTGAAAAATGCTTTGGGATGACCTGAGGCCTTGAAGGCCATTATACAAATGAAAATCTATTCATTTTCCTAGAAAACTTTCATTAAGTCTCACATATTTGGGAAAAAAAAACATGCGCCGGCTTCTCGACGATTCCAATAGGCAATTTAGGCTTTTAATAACAGCAGACGAGAAAATCATCCAAGAAGCTACATTTCCCGTATGCAATGTGATTTTAAAGTAAGTGAAACAAAAATAAGATAATGAAACATATAGTATGCAATTTAAAATTGAATTACTGGCTTCATTTCATATATCAGACCTACGCTCACAAGTCCTTGGAAGTACAGCAAAGATATCACGCAATGCTAATTGACACCACTGCTGGAAGGCTGAAGCATGTACACTCAGTGAGGGAGCTGACTAGAGGCCTAGTCTGTAATGGGAGGATTAACAGCTGCAGGAGAGCTAAAACTCCCATTGAGAAGAGGAGTTGAGTAAAGGAGCAAAGAGGTCCTTCTGCAGTTGTACGGGGCCCTAGTGAGTCCACACCTGGAGTATTCTGTGTAGTTTTGATCTCCAAATTTGAGGAAGGACATTCTTGCTATTAAGGGAGTGCTGCGTAGGTTCACAAGGTTAATTCCCGGGATGGGGGGACTGTCATATGCTGAGAGAATGGAGCGGCTGGGCTTGTATACTCTGGAATTTAGACGGGTGAGAGGGGATCTTATTGAAATATAAGATTATTAAGGGTTTGGACGTGCTAGAGGCAGGAAGCATGTTCCCGATGTTGGGGGATTCCAGAACCGGTGCCACAGTTTAAGAATAAGAGGTAAGCCATTTAGACCGGAGATGAGGAAACACTTTTCACACAGAGAGTGGTGAGTCTGTGGAATTCTCCACCTCAGAGGGCGGTGGTGGCCGGTTCTCTGGACACTTTCAAGAGAGAGCTAGATAGGGCTCTTAAAGATAGCAGTCAGGGGATATGGGGAGAAGGCACGAACGGGGTACTGATTGTGGATGATCAGCCATGATCACATTGAATGGCAGTGCTGGCTCGCAGGGCCAAGTGGCCTACTCCTGCACCTATTGTCTATTGAGAACTGCCATGAAGAGCTCCTGGTAGGGCTGACCTTGCAGCCAACTGGGTCCTCCTAACATAACTCCTGAAATTCAGCAGTGGCATTTCTAGATCCACACTGAAGCCCCAGAATTCTTGCTGTTTACAAGCACATTTTGTGAGTAAGAAACAGGCCCTGCCCACTGCCCCGTGAGATATAAGTTTAAACCAGTGAAGATTTAGTACAGGTTTCCACGAGTTTCACAATTTCTAGCTCAGCAAGCTTCATTGTACAGATTATATTCACTTGATAAAATGTTCCAAATACCTAACCTGCAAGGAAATGGTAAACTACTAGAGATTTTGAGCATACTGAGCTCAATGAAAGGCCACTTTTCACAGCAAAAGTACAAAGCAGTCCATGCGACTCTCTACCTAAGATATTTTAACTGAAAGCTCCAGGAAGAAACCCCATGGACTCTGGTGGAACATTGGCCATCTTTATTGGCATTAACCATGGAGTATAAATTCAGACGGGGATGACTGATCAGCATTTTACTGACCTTATCAGTTTCCTAAAGGACAGTTGTTCGGTTAAAATTGGCTTCCCTTATTCTTCATCACATGCGGAATCAATACAATGATCAAATAACATTTCCATTGACATAATGCCAACTTAATACCAACTTAACAACTGGGTATTTGTTCTAATATGAAACAGTGGGGCACAACTTCACTTGGGTCAATAGTGCCGCGAAGAGGAATCACACAATCACAATAATACTTGGTTAGCCAAGTATGTTTTGCAACATACGAGGAATTTCATTTGCCAAGTCCGTCGTACAAGCAAAAAGCAACGGAACACAGTAAATACATTTAACATAAACATCCACCACAGTGACTCCTCCACATCCCTCGCTGTGATGGAAGGCAAAAAAAAATGTTCAAATCTCTTCCCTTCAAGCATATCAAATATCAGGGCCACCCATTCCCCACTCATTTATAATGGAAGTGAATTATGGGGCAAATTCAGCTCTTCTACCCACTCCCTTCACGCAACTAAAGACAAATTTCTCCTCAAAGTGTGAGGTGATGCCCTTTAAAAGGACATTCAAGTTAGCTACAATTAAAATCCAGTCTGAAGAAGGGTCTCAGCCCAAAACATCATCCATTCCTTCTCTCCAGAGATGCTGCCTGCCCCGTTGAGTTACTCCAGCTCTTTGTGTCTATTTTCGATTTAAACCAGCATCTGCATTTCCTTCCTAGGCAGCTACTATTAATTGCCCAGAATCTGCAAAAAACGATTTTTGATTGCAAAAAAATGCTGATATGTGTTACGAGGCTCATAACTCGCACTTTGTAATCAGGGGTCGGCAACCTTGTTCTGCATTAGGGCCAGGTCGCATGTATGTGAGCGGATGGCGGGCCACATCTATCACATGTACACATGGAACCCGCCCCCATCCTGCCCCGGATGGCAGGCAACAAATCACGTGTTCACAGAAGGTAGACAAAAATGATGGAGGAACTCAGCAGGTGATGCAGCCTCATGCAATCCTTGCATGTCTCACCCACTGAGTTTCCCCAGTTTGTCTACCTTCGATATTACCAGCATTAAACGTGTTCACAGAAGGTGCACGGCCGTGCCAGCGGCTTTGCACAGGATGCGGTACAGCCAGAGCTCGGCCGCTACTCGGGCCACTGCTGCTCGGGCCGCCCGGCCGATGCTCGGGGCGCTCAGCGGGCCGGATGATTACAGGGGAAAAAATCCGCCTGCGGGCTGGATGATTTCGGGTTACAGGCCACATTCGTCTCGGGGACCGTAGGTTGCCGACCCCTGGTGTAGATGATGGAAAGGCTTCAGGAAGTCAGAAGAGGAATCATACTGCACCATAAACCCAACATCTCACCTGCTTTTGCAGTTGCAGTATTCCTATTGTTGGTTCAATTAAGTTTACAACCAATAATGACAACAGGATATTGATTAGTGGATCAGGCATTGGTAATTCCAGTAAATTTCAAGGACCAGTGCATAAACTTTCCCAATGGGGATGGTCACTGCATTTCAGTGATGGGCAGATGTTACTTCCCACTCGTTGAATGTTGATCCCATGTTTTGAATGTTGCTTAGATCTTACAGCGTGCATACCGGCTGCTCCAGTTTTAAAGAAGTTGCAAAATAAATTGAATATTGTGAAATCAATCCGCATACAAATTCTGACATTATGCATGACCAGTAAACATTCACTGTTACATTCACTGCAATGCTTGATATCCCTAACTCTTGCTATTGTTTCCAGACTTGCATCAGAAGACTCTCCCGGCATCCTGTAGATCAGGATTCCTCTCTTCATTGTCTCTTATTCCTGCAAGACCTACAGCTCTGTGTCCCAAGGCCTTGGTACATGATCAGCAAGTCCTGAATGTTCTGGTGTGCTACATGTGAAATGATCTTAGCACCCACCGCCATCATATGGAGGTACGGACTAGCTTTAAGTGGACATGCAATAACTCTCCACAGATATTGCCTGACGGCTGAGGATTCTTGCACCTTTTGTTTACATTTTAGATTTCCAGGATCTCCATTTCTTTTGCTGCTCTGGGTAAAGCAGGCTAGTTTTCGTGCTTGATGCTGGACATTCGTGAAATTGGACTTGCTCTTGATAATGTCCAGAGTGGGGATGGCTGGTTCCATGCAGCAATCATGGAAGAAGAGTGAAGAAAGGTCTCGACCCAAAACGTCACCCATTCCTTCACTCCAGTGATGCTGCCTGTCCCGCTGAGTTACTCCAGCATTTTGTGTCTATCTTCAGGAATTGTGGAAACAGCCCCACAGCACACAAGCTCTCATCCTGCCCGCAGTGCAATCATAAGATACTATTGAAATGCCGTTGTTGCACCTGCTACCTAGCCTTCTCCTGCTACCTAGCCTTCTCCTGCTACATCAGTGGCTTCTCCAGAACAGCAACACGGAATCGGTCTTCCCTCCACCATCCCAGCTAACAAAGACAAAATACAGTACATAATAAATAAAACAGCCAACCTTGAGACAGGTTTATGACAGCATGACCCTAGCAATAAATAAATATACATTCTGACCTTCTTGGTTTTTTGCACAAAACAAGATTTAATTCCAAAGATAGACACAAAATGCTGGAGTAACTCCGCGGGACAGGCAGCATCTCTGGAGTGAAGGAATGGGAGACGGGATGGGACACCCATTCCTTCTCTCCAGGGATGCTGTCTGACCGGCTGAGTTACTCCAGCATTTTGTGTCTATCTTCAGTTTAAACCAGCATCTTCAGTTCCTTTCTACGCAACATTTTATTCCAACAACTCCATTATCGTTTCCATGAGCAACATTTCATACAATCATTACAATTTTGCTTCTCTTATAATTCCCAATCAACGACTGATGCTAGAATTTTAGTTCAGTGAGCAAGGGGATTGGACTAATCCTTCAAGCTTTGCAATAATGGTTTTTCACACTGTAAATAGACCAATCAACCAATGATGAGGGGACCCAGACACCAGATGGAGCATTCTTGTTGTGAGGAGACTATTTGCCAAACATTATTTTCATAATAATATTACACAATA
This sequence comes from Raja brachyura, assembly GCA_963514005.1. Next base: position 38,389,672 of record OY740801.1, read on the forward strand.
AAAAAATCCTGAAAAAAACAATTCCCTGTATCCATTTAACTCGAGTGAAAGATTTCAAATATTTCCAAAATCCTCATCTTATCCCTTTTAAATTTATCAATGGTTCATGATTCAAACAATACAAATGATGTAGAAAGTGATTGCACGAATAAATAATTTGATTTCAGAACAAAAATATTTATAATATTCTTGCAAGCCATTGGTAAGTAAAGTCACTGCAATTTGATAGGCAGGCATGCACATCAGGAAAGTCTGGGCTCAAGCAATCCCAGCTCCATGTGGGTTGGTGGATGGATACAATTACCGAAAGGCATTTAAGAATATATTTAAGAATAACAATGATGGAAAGATTTTAATCTGACCTGTTATTCAATAGTAACTAAGCATTCCCAAGGCAATCTGGGGTTTCTCAGATACAGCACACAAGAATTGGCAGAACAGATCATATCTCAGTATGAATGGCCTTAGGTTTATATTACATCCTTTAAAAAACATAGTTTCCATCACGTGACTATCATTTGTTCACATGAAACTAATTGATAAACCTGTAACATATTTAAAAAAATAGGAATACATATAATCTGCAAGCTAGTTTAAGCAACTAAACCATTTATTCAGCTCAATAAATTGCAGATTAAAACACGTTACAGCAATATTTACTAACAAAAATCATTGCATTGAATTCATTTTAACAGCAATACCATATATTTACATTTTACAGCACAAGGGAAACCAACAAAACCTAGAAACGATTCAATTTGTATACCTACGCCACTACGGTACGAATGGGAATCAAGATACAGGAAAGTCAAGCTCCAGAACAGATTGCAACAAGCTAAGTAAGTAAAGTTTATGCATTAAGTGAGTAATGCATGTCTGAGTGATCACGTTGGAGAAACTCTATGCACCAATAACATTTGGATTTCTGGATGCTTTCAAGAGAGAGCTAGACAGGGCTCTTAAAGATAGCAAAGTCAGGGAGAAGGCAGGAACGGGGTACTGATTGGGGATGATCAGCCATGATCTCATTGAATGGTGGTGCTGGCTCGAAGGGCCGAATGGCCTACTCCTGCACCTATTGTTCATTGAGCAGTAAAGCAAAATGAATCAGGGATTTCAGAGTTGTAACACCAGTTGCAAGTGGGAAGTTACAAGATGTTAAAGCTGCACCTTACCTGCCAGGATACATAAATGAAAGGCAAGACATAAGGGAGATTCAGCTGGAAATATTGAATACATGGAAGCCTGTAGAGCTCCAATAAAAATGGATGAACTAATGCAAAAGCCAGGTACCAAATGAACGACAATGCAATTGTAACCTCGATACATGCTCTGATGTTGATCACATAACCAGCATTGAGGCTTAATATGACTTGGCCTAGAGATGCAAGCTGCATAAACTATTATGAAGCATTAACATTTAGCTTATAATGTAAAATAGCAAAGGAAAGAAATGATGTAAACAATGCATGTCTGAGTGATCAGGTTGGAGAAACTCAATGCACCAATATTATCTGTAACATTCACAACATTTTTCAATTTATTTTAATCTTTCCATCTTTTGCCTTCATCAGGAACCATTTGTAGCATATCTACAAAATTATATTTTATTTAGATATTATAACTTTTATTATATTATATATATTAAAGATATTATAATTTTATAATATCTATAAAATTATTAATAACTAGACCAAGTGGAACCAGTTGGGTCCCTGTCACACAGGAGGCTTGGTCCCCCAACGCAATCACCCATAGCCCCAACTGCACAGGCGTAGATCAGTCCCCCCTCCTCTCTACCTTCTACACCTCCTCTCCCCAATCCCTCCCTCACCTCTCTCCCTCTCCTTTCCCCGTCCCTCAGTCCCTCCCTCCCTCCATAACTCCTCTCCCCTCCCTACTCCCCTCCTCTCCCTCTATCCCCTTCTCCCCTCGCACTCTTCCCCCCCCCCCCAGGATCTCGAGGTTGCCGCTCCTCTCCCTTCTTGCGTGCCCGTCGGCGCAGATCCTCACTAACTTTTACAATAGACCACCGATCGGAACAAAAGTTGGTGCACTCGCAGCACATGAGAACGATGAGTGAGCTGGCGAAAAATCGTGGTGCTATTGCGTACCGTTTTTGCGCAAATAGAAAGACCGCGCAAACCGGAAGAGCAGAAGATCAAAGTTTTAGTTGTGTATAGGTACACAACGACTCATCAGCATCCCAAAGGATGTGAATTGGGGATGCGTTATTAATCTGTGACAATGTTCATGAGACAAGATTAGAGTAAAATTATTCAAGGTCTGGTAGAATTATTCACAATAATAAGCCAGTGACATGCTGGAGCAACAACATGTTTTAGGAATAACTCATTAACTGTAATTTTTTTAATCTTAGGATTCTTTGTACGCATCAAGTTGATATATGTCAATGCAAGGGAAGGTGCAACATTTAATACCAATCCAAAGATGTATTAGAGAGAGAGTTAGATATAGCTCTTAGGGCTACCGGAATGGGGAGAAAGCAAGAACGGGGTACTGATTTTGGATGATCAGCCTTGATCATATTGAATGGCGGAGCCGGATCGAAGGGCCGAATAGCCTACTCCTGCACCTCGTTTCAATGTTAAATAAATGATTGTCAGATAAGAAATGACATTAAAGAAAATGTAGAATGTATATTGCAGCATATCAAATGTATAATATCGCCTTAACTCTTTTAGGATGAAACATTTATATTTTAAACGCAGACAATTTGAAATTCTGGCAAACAGCCTGACCTCTGAGAGCAGGACTTTCATCAAAGTGATGCTGCAAATCTACGATCTTATATCTATTCTAGATTCATAGTTGACTTTCTGAATCCTGCCAATTGATGGGAAGCAAAAACATTTGGTATGGAACAAATCGACTAAGAAAAGCAGGAGAGCTTGCATGCAATCCACCAAACCTATCCCTGCAATTAGAAACCACATGCTGAGAAACCTTGCATTTTACTCAAGAACCTTTGCTACCAGCTTTTAAAAAAATAACTCCTAATATATTCTTATAAACTCCCCATATTGCAATATATTATCCTAATGCAAGCTAAGACTATAATTGCAATCAAGTTACTTAGCAATGCTCCCCAGGTACCTTCCCCTGCAACCGCAGAAGATGCCACACCTATCGCTATACCTCCTCCCTCGACTGTCCTTTCAGGTGTCTATCTTCAATTTTTGTGTCTATCTTCAATTCATGCATCAATGATTTAGATGAAGGGATTCAAAGTAACATTAGCAAATTTGCATATGACACAAAGCTGGGTGGCAATGTGAACTGTGAGGAGGATGCTATGAGAATGCAGGGTGACTTGGACAGGTTAGGTGAGTGGGCAGATGCATGGCAGATGCAGATTAATGTGGATAAATGTGAGGTTATCCACATTGGTAGCAAAATCAGGAAGGCAGATTACTATCTAAATGGTGTCAAGTTGGGAAAAGGGGAAGTACAATGGGATCTGGGGGTCCTTGTTCATCAGTCAATGAAAGTAAGCATGCAGGTACATCAGACAGTGAAGAAAGCGAATGGCATGTTGGCCTTTATAACAAGAGGAGTTGAGTATCGAAGCAAAGAAGTCCTTCTGCAGTTGTATAGGGCCCTAGTGAGACCACACCTGGAGTATTGTGTGCAGTTTTGGTCTCCTAATTTGAGGAAGGACATTCTTGCTATTGAGTGAGTGCAGCGTAGGTTTACAAGGTTTATTCCCGGGATGGAAGGACTGTCATATGCTGAGAGAATGGAGCGGCTGGGCTTGTATAAGTCCAGAGTAAGTCTGGAGTTTAGAAGGATGAGAGGGAATCTTATTGAAACATATAAGATTATTAAGGGTTTGGACATGCTAGAGGCAGCAAACATGTTCCCGATGTTGGGGGAGTCCAGAACCTGGGCCACAGTTTAAGAATAAGGGGTAAGCCATTTAGAACGGAGACGAGAAGATACTTTTTCTCACGGAGAGTTGTAAGTCTGTGGAATTCTCTGCCTCAGAGGGCGGTGGAGGCCGGTTCTCTTTCAAGAGAGAGCTAGATAGGGCTCTTAAAGATAGCGGAGTCAGGGGATATGGGGAGAAGTCAGGAACGGGGTACTGATTGTAGGTGTGTTACAAAACTTACCTTCAGCGGCGCTGCAGTTCCATCACTGGCCGTGTGCGCGGCTTTGGCGCCTTTGTGGGGGGGGGGGGGGGGGGGGGGTTTAAATGCGGTTTTCCCCTGCCTTCCGGAATTATATTTTCTTGGAGTGCAAGCTTTTTCTGAAGATTCGTTCCGATGTCACTATGTGTTTTGTTTTTTTAAATCACCCGACTATTTCAGCGCTGGAGTAAAATAAAAATTAGCTTCAAATGCCGTGAACGCCGACAGCGGGAATGGATTTTACACAGGGGACAGGTAAAGGAAAGCCGTTTTTCATACAAACTTGTTTGTTAAGATGACCTTAATCAAAATTTCATGTTGCGAAACGGTGATTTATTCCCCTATACGAACAGGCAGTATTTTCCCTGCCGACATGGGGTTTAATTTCACCGCAACCACAACGTTCCAATCCATTGCGTTCCATAAAATCCCACTCGCAAGTTGATTAAAATGGCCATTAATTTACAGGCATTAAACACTAAATACTTTCAATTTGTCCTATTCATGACAATTAGATTTAAAAGTCATGTTATGTTGTGAATTCTTGTGTGAATGTTATTTGGACACTTAGGCTTTTTATTTTCTTAAGAAGTGGATAGATGTTTACATCTAGTAATTGAATTTTGTAATTAGCTACAATTGGGTAACTAACTACTTATATGCTTTAATTTCAGGTAATCCAAGTAAGATTGTTTCATATTTGTTTCAGAATGCTTCAATCTATAATAACTGAAAATTTATTTCAGTTCTCTTAATTTTTAAGAAAGTTATGGGCTTTTGACTGTCCTCGATCATAACTTTTGTGTTAAGTCAATGGAAAAACAATAGGGAACAAGATGCTAATTTCCAAGTATGAAAATGGCCATAACCTTTTTAATACTGAAAGTGAATTAGGTGTCAACTTAAACTTCTTTTTATGCTTTATCTGATGGGATAAATTGCTGACTTGATTTTTAAAATCTCAATGGGGATGATCAGCCATGATCACATTGAATGACAGTGCTGGCTCGAAGGGTCGAGTGGCCTACTCCTGCACCTAATGTCTATTGTCAAGTCAATTGGTTTTGGGTTCAAGTTTCATTTCAATGTTTTTTGTCCAAAACCTGAAAATGTCATGCAGAGCTGGCTGACATGCTCCACTTGGCTGAGAATTGGATGAAGTCTTCACATTCCCTCCCAGAAAAAGCCATCAAATATGCTATTGCATTATTTCAAAGATGGGCGCAAATCAACATGCAACTTTCCATTTAAACGTACAAACATAGAAAAAGATTAAAAAGGCATTTTAAAACCAGGCTGGGTGCAAACTTGCAAAATGTTGTTTCTTATATTTCAAAAATAACTTGTACTTCCTTATTCAGAGGTTTGGGACATCCCAAAGTGACAAATGATGTCAGATGAATCCATGTGTTGCACTTTCCACAAGGACACCAACACAGCAGGGCTGAACGTCGTTTCCCAACTTCAGCAGAGGCCACTGGATAGTGCATTGAGATGGAAATTGGCCAATATTCCCCTCCTATAGCCAAGGAATGCTGAAGCCCCAGGCCAAGAATGGGAACATTAACCCACCACTGCATCAAGAGCAGCTACGTTGGTGCAAACCCCAAGTCCCAAAGTTGCCCGTTTTGTAAAATTCCATGTCTGACCATTTAACGCATTTACCCAGTCACTAATTGGAAAGCTGAAAGTAATAGTGCTTTCTATTTTGTGTTCATTTCCTTCCTGTTTTCGAGTCATCTGGAGGAAATTGATCACATCATTCTCCACTCTGGAATCCAGAATCAGACTGAATATAGACAAAAGTGCTGGAGATACTCAGCGGTTGCGGCAGCATCTATGGAGCGAAGGAATAGGCAACGTTTTGGGCCAAAACCCTTCTTCAGACTGATGTAGAGTGGGGGCAGGAAGAAGAAAGGAAGAGGAGCCAGAGGGCTGAGGGAGAGCTGAGTAGGGGAGGAGACATCAAGGGCAATGTTCAAGCCGCTGGGGTGCAGACTTCCCAACCAGAATATGAGATGCTGCTCCTCCAATTTCCGGTGGTGCTCACTCTGGCCATGGTGGTGAGTGCTGAGCCGCTCCCTCCGTAACTTCCTGGTAAATTCTTCCCTTCCCACCCCCTCCCCGGGCACTTTCCCTTGCAACCGCAGGAGATGCTACACTTGTCGCTTTACCTCCCCCCTCGACTCCATTCAAGGACCCAAACAGTCGTTCCAGGTGCGACAGAGGTTCACCTGCACCTCCTCCAACCTCATCTATTGCACCCGCTGCTGTAGATGTCAGCTGATCTACATCGGTGAGACCAAGCGTAGGCTTGGCGATCGCTTCGCCCAACACCTCCGCTCGGTCCGCTTTAACCAACCTGATCTCCCTGTGGCTCAGCACTTCAACTCCCCCTCCCATTCCGAATCTGACCTCTGTCCTGGGCCTCCTCTATGCCCAGAGTGAGCACCACCGGAAATTGGAGGAGCAGCACCTCATATTCCGCTTGGGCAGTCTGCACCCCAGCGGCTTGAACATTGACTTCTCCAATTTCCGGTAGCCCTTGCTGTCTCCTCCCTTTCTCAGCTCTCCCTCAGCCCTCTGGCTCCTCTTCCTTTCTTCTTCCCCCCCCACCCTACATCAGTCTGAAACGTTGCCTATTTCCTTCGCTCCATAGATGCCGCCGCACCCGCTGAGTTTCTCCAGCACTTTTGTCTACCTTCGATTTTCAAGCATCTGCAGTTCCTTCTTGAACATCAGACTGAATATATTCAATAACATAATTATTGGACTTTTTCTATTTTGCTGATATTTTGGGACTGCAAAGGGCCGAAAGGCATAAATTACTAACAGTACAACTGTCAGCATTCCTCCAAGCTGTCTTTTTAGAAACATAGAAATTAGGTGCAGGAGTAGGCCATTCGGCCCTTTGAGCTGGCACCGCCATTCAATATGATCATGGTTGATCATCCAAAATCAGTACCCCGTTCCTGCTTTTTCCCCATATCCCTTGATTCCATTAGCTCTATATTTGGGCTTATATTAATAATTAAAACTATTAATATTTGGCCCTATATTAAAACCCCTGTATTTTAATTAAATACATCCATGATGCCTTTGTCTCCTCCCTTTACCTCTGTCCCCTCAACCCCCACCCTCAGCAATTGTTTCTACTTTACTGAAGCCTTCCTTACATTTCCCAACAGGGTGAGTCTAGTCAACGTGGATCCCTCAGCGAAGGCCCATATCCGTCTAGACACTAAAAGGTTTAGATTGCACGCATCAGGGCCCCACGTCCCCCCATTTTGGTAAACCCGCCCTCAAAGACTAATACCACATCAAGCATCGCTGATTATGTGCCAACATCGATGCAGGAACCTGCAAAGAGAAAGTGATTGAAGTATTCCTGCTGCTGCAGACTGCCCGGTGCGTTTGGTCACAATCCTACCACTGCATTGAGCTCAAATCGCAGAGAAATCTCCAATTAGATACATCAACAAATGTAAGCAGTTGCCCACACATGTAATGTATAAAACAGCATACTCACATACAGCAATTTTACAGGTTATTTTAACTAACATAATCCTACAGAGGAACATTGGTTTAACAGATTCTGAATCCAATCTAAAATGGCAACATTTATTTTGATTTAACGAGGTTTCACGATGACACAAACGCAGGCAATTGATTTCTGAACACATTCTTATATAATGGCTGTGACAAAATCCACACACTCATTCTACTGATACCAAGCAATGATCAAAACACTTAATTCAGACAGGCCCGAGATGGTGCAGTGAAACCCGTTACACCAGCAAGGTTTAGGCAGAGAAAAATATAGCAAAGTGGGGGGTGGGGGTGGTGAAAGATTTCAACTATAGTGTTAAAATGTAAACAATGCTGTCAGCAATATATAGAAAAATTAAATTAACACATAGGGGTTGCTAGTTCGATGCTGGGGAGGTGAAAGATGTATGATTAATATGTGAAATGCAGGTGCTGGTTTACGTTGAGGATAAACACAAAATGCTGGAGTAACTCAGCAGGTCAGACAGCATATGCGGAGGGAAGGACTTTTTGAGTCGAGACCCCTCATCAGATGAATACATTGATCAGGACCTCACCTCCTCGGCTTGTTTCCTGAGCGACTTCTCCCTCTCGTACTGGGTCAGCAGCTGCTCGTTGTCCTCCCGGATCAGCTCCAGCTCCACTTCGTGCTCCTGGTTTTCGGTGAAGACCGAGTCAAGGTTCTCCAGCACGTTGACGACCAGCGGCATCAGCTCCTTCACCACCTCCTCGTCGTACTTGTGGATGAGGCGCTCGAACTCACGGTAGATGCTGTTGGCCAGGCCCGACACCCGCTCGGACATGACCGACACCGAGCAGTCATCCTGGTAAACCACCCCGTCATCCAGCTCCATCATCTTCCCGGCGGCTGCTGGGGCTGCTGCTGGCGGCGAGGGGGATACAGACACGGGGGTAAATATGTGCTCCCGGCCGGGGAGAGGGAGAGAGGGAGGGGGTTAGGAGGGGGGAGAGAGAAAGGGAGGGAGGGATGAGGGGGGAGAGAGAGAGAGAGAGAGAGAAAGAAAGAGAAAGGAGCAGTCAGAGGTCCTCCTCTGCAGTCTCAGTGCATCTTAATGCAACGCCCAGTCCGTGGCCGCCGGCCCAGTCCCACTGTGGTGGTGCTTCTCTCTCCGCGGCGGTGCCGAGCACCAGCCGCCCGCAGCGCTGCCCGCCCGGGTTACAGACAAAAGCGCTCTCTGCGAGAGAGTGTGTGTGTGCCCCGCTCTCACAGTCACAGTCACATCCACAGGTCCAGCCCCAGCCTCCGCGCTGTCAGCTGGCTGTGCTGTGCCCATCTGACGTCAGGACATGGGATGTCTGCATTGTGGGAAACGCATTCGAACCTCCCTCTCCTCCTCTCTCTGCCTCTCTCACTCCTCCTCCCTCCCTCTCCTCCTTCCTACATCTCTCTCTCCCTTCCCCCTTCCACTCACTCCTCCCCCTCCATTTTCCTCCTTCCTCCTCTCTCTTTCTCTCCCTCCCTCTCCCTCCATCTCCCTCCCTCCTTCTCCCCCTCTCACTCACTCCTCCACCCTCCCTATTCCTCCTTCCTCCTCTCTCTCCCTCCATCCCTCTCCATCTCCCTCCCTCCATCCTTCTCCCCCTCTCACCCACTCCTCCCCCTCCCTCCGCCTCTCTTCCCCCGCTCTCCCTCCTCTACCTCTTGCTCCCCCTCCCTCCACCATCTCCCTCCCTCCATCTCCTCCTCCTCCTCTCCATCCTTCTCCTCCTCCTCTCTCCCCCTCCCTCCTCCTCTCTCTCCCTTCTCCCCGTCCCTCCTCCTCCTCCTCCCTTCCCCTCTCTCCCTTCTCCACTCTCTGCCTCCCTCCGCTGCAACCTGCCTGCAAACTCCTTGCTCCCAATCGCCAGCCCATTATTATCTCAGGTGGCAGCAGTTCTCCCCCTCCCTCCCTCCTTGGTGAAAAAAAAGCACCGGAGCAGATGCATGCAATGATTGATTGATAAACATCATACAGGAACTGAGTTTACACCCTTCAATGGGCACTGAAGAGGATGGGAATTTTTTTGTTTGGAAGGCGCTGAAGTGACCATTAAAATTCTGGACGGATTTAATATGGAAACAGCAAAATATGGACCTTTAGTAAGAAATGACACTTACTTACTGCCTATTATGCCTCTTGGCATGTAAGGGCAGCAACGAAGGTCCTCCACTCCTGTCTGTTCCGGGCTAGCTTCTGGGCACTGCCCCAGGTCAGGTCCATTATTTTCATTTCCTCCACTACAGTTCAACGCCAGGTGGTTTTGGGTCTCCCTCTTTTCCTTTTCCCTTGTGTGGAAAAGGAAAAGAGTTGTGTTGGTGTCCAGTGCAGGGCTATTCTTGGGATGCTGTCTGGTTCTCTTCTCAGTATATGGCCAATCCAGTTCCAGTGCCTTCTCATGATGCCTAGTCTTATGTTCGACATTTAGAACTTCCACCTTCCTGCCAGTGGCTTCCTTTTGGCTTTCACCATTGACATTCATCCCAGCATCTGTCGATAGCCCTGGAAGTCCATCACGGCCAGTGGTGTTGATTCCTTCAGTTGCTGTTTCCGTAACATATTTGTTTTACGAGACAGGGTTGCTAGCCCTGTGCTCAACCTCCAACCTGGAGGACCAGTGGATCGCTCTTCGTCTCACCTCTACCCTTCGACCTGTCCAGCGTGGGAGACCCTAACAGGAGACGAATCTCCCGCTGGCATAGCTCTAGGGGTCACTGAGACACACAAGCTCCCCAACCACACAAGGTTGCAAGAAATCATGAATAATAATTATTACGGTAGGGAATTAGGAGATTGTTGAGCTCATTCACAGAATATGCAGTTTCTAGCAAGGCTATCGTTTGTTACCCACCCTTGAATGCCCAGCTCGTAAAGGTACTCTCCATGTTCTCCAGAGATGCTGCCTGACCTGCTGAGTTGCTCCAGCACTTTGTGTCCTTTCAGTTTCTAGTTAATCGTGTCTGACTGGCAACAACTGGGCTATATGTTCCAGTTGGGCAAGACATTGGTGAGGCCACAGTTGGAGGATCGTGCTAAGTGTTAGCAGGAAAGAGTTCAGAGAAGATTTACGAGGTCGTTGCCAGGACTTGAGGGCCTGAGTTGTAGGGAGAGGTTGGGCAGATTAGACTTTATTCCTTGGAGTGCAGGCGGCTGAGGGGAATAGATAGGGTAAATGCACAGGCCCAGGGTAAGGCAATCAAGAACTAGAGGCCATAGGTTTAAGGGGATAGATTTAATAGGAACTGGAGGGGCAATTGTTTCACACAGTGTGTGGTGGGTATATGGAATGAGCTGCTCGAAGACATTTGGAAAGGTACATGGATAGGAAAGGTTTAGAGGGGTATGGGCCAAATGTGACTAGCTTAGATGGGCATCTTGGTCAATGTGGACGAGTTGGGCTGAAGGGGCTGTTTCTGTGCTGTATGGCTCTGCCTCTGCATGTCTGCTTTGTGTTCATGTTTGAACCAATGTCACAGCGATGTCCAGAGCTGGATCATCCTGCTGAAATCCATTGCGCACATTGAGCAATGTTTATTCAACAACATTATTCACAATTCCTTCTATCATTGTTGAGAATTGAGTGTGAGCTGCCATGATGATTGCATGGGAAGACATACTGGCATTTTTACGCTTTGTTCGGGTAGGAACCAGTTTTGCAGCTCCACTAGACCCGCTCAGCAAATTCATGACTAATTCAGGAGCACAATCCTTCATCTATACAATCAAGATGTTGCCAATAGCTGTCGGCTTTACTGTTTTCTTTATTTTATTTCACTCATTTATCATATTGTTTCCACTGTACTATGTTTACATATTCTGTTGTGCTGCAGCAAGTAAGAATTTCATTGTTCCATCTGGGACATACGACAATAAAACACTCTTGACGCCTATTGATTATTTGAGTATAGGAGCAGGGAGGTTCTACTTCAGTTGTATAGGGTCTTGGTGAGGCCACACCTGGAGTATTGCGTACAGTTCTGGTCTCCAAATCTGAAGAAGGACATTATTGCCATAGAGGGAGTGCAGCGAAGGTTCACCAGACTGATTCCTGGGATGTCAGGACTGTCTTATGAACAAAGACTGCATAGACTCGGTTTATACTCTCTAGAATTTAGGAGATTGAGAGGGGATCTTATAGAAACTTACAAGATTCTTAAGGGGTTGGACAGGCTAGATGTAGGAAGATTGTTCCCGATGTTGGGGAGATCCAGGACAAGGGGTCACAGCTTAAGGATAAGGGGGAAATCCTTTAGGACCGAGATGAGAAGGAATTTTTTTACACAGAGAGTGGTGGGTCTCTGGAACTCTCTGCCACAGAGGGTAGTTGAGGCCAGTTCATTGGCTATATTTAAGAGGGAGTTAGATGTGGCCCTTGTGGCTAAGGGGATCAGCGGGTATGGAGAGAAGGCAGGTACGGGATACTGAGTTGGATGATCAGCCATGATCATATTGAATGGCGGTGCAGGCTCGAAGGGCCGAATGGCCTACTCCTGCACCTAATTTCTATGTTTCTATGTTTCTATGATGCTTTCTGCCTCATTTTCATGTGAAGTAAATTAATTTGGCTGTAGATTAGCTCCCTATGATGCGTCCCTAGGATGAGTCTGAGATGGACCATTTATGGCCAATACTTTGGGCTAAAGATTTATGCAAATGCTCTAGCTTTTTGCACTCGTAGCCTGGGGCCCATCCATCACTGAAGAAGAGTGTCGATCTGAAACGTCACATATTCCTTTTCTCCAGAGATGCTGTCTGACCCGCTGAGTTACTCCAGCTTTTTGTGTCCATCAACGAGAAGGGATCTTCATGCCAATTCCTCCCCATGTACAATTGTTTAGTTGTCAATTACTATTCATAACTGGATATTGATGTTATACAGAATGTGAAGGGCGTTGCCACATGGTGGCTGAAATGAATACAATAAATGCAACTCTGGGAAAATAGTGTAAAATTAGCATTGGTCCACATGCGGTAGTTGGGGGCCCTCTGTTTAATGTCTCCTTGGAAGGTTTGGCATCTCAGGTATTTAGCCAAGCATTTTGTCCCCAAATTCCCAGAGTGGGTCCTGAATCAAAAAGGAGGAGAAACTGGCCATTGGTTGCATTGATCCGTTTCTGCGCTCTAAGGTCCATGTAAAATGCGTACAACATTACCACATCGCAGCAGCAGAATGCAATGTCTCAAGTTACATCACCAACAAAACAAACATTTTAAAAGCTCTCCAAAAAGAAAGTCAATAACAAGATTTGAAAACCGATTCATGGCAGCTAAATGCTAGGTTTCTGGAGGGCCTATCAACATATAAATATATGCATTTATATAAAGTTCAAGTAAAAGTCAATAGTTTGCAGAAATTTAAAAGTTCGTAGCCTATTGCTAATGCTCCATAAGGTCGTGGCTAAATTTATAACTCAAATTCCCAATTCCATTAAAGTCCAAAAATCTATAAGACTTGAACAGATGCATAACTCTCCGAGCTGTAGAATTCCAAATGCTCATAATATTTCATGTATCACAGATATTTTTCACCCCTGTTCTAAATTAGTTGACTCCTTACCCTCGATTGTAAACATGTATTGTCTTTCTGCTGACTGGATAGCACACAACAAAAGCTTTCCACGGTACCTCGGCACACATGACAAAAAACTAAACTGAAGATTATGGACAATAGACAATAGGTGCAGGAGTAGGCCATTCGGTCCTTCGAGCCAGCACCGCCATTCAATGTGATCATGGCTGATCATCTCTAATTAGTACCCCGTTCCTGCTTTCTCCCCATATCCCCTGACTCCGCTATCTTTAAGAGCCCTATCTAGCTCTCTCTTGATAATGATGATCTTTCATCAGATCTAGCCAATTTTCATAAAAACTAATATGTTTGCTTGTCTGATATTGTTGAATTGGTGTCATGTTCTTGCCCAACCCAAATTGTTGCATATCCATGTCCTCCAGAGATGCTGCCTAATCCGTTGAGCTATTCCAGCACTTTGTGCTCTGCAGACAATAGACAATAGGTGCAGGAGTAGGCCACTCAGCCCTTTTGATATCAGCCCTTTTGATTCGGCCCTTTTGATTATGATATCCAGTTCTCCATTCAGCATCTAGGCAAACAGCCTCTCACCAGGAACCCAATCGAGCTCACTCCTAATTTGAAATGTTTCAATGAGATGCCAAAAAAAACAGGGAACATACGCCTCCTCTCACAGAACTGAACTCTGATCCGTGGAATCTATCCAGTGAATCTTTATTGCACCTACTCTCGGGCAAGTGTATCTTTCCTTAAGTAAAGAAACTGAAACTGTGGACTACTCCAAATGAAATCTCTCTGCCACAAAGCTTACTTATCCTCATACTCCAAACGTATATAAATAACACTAGACTAAGTGGGACCCGTTGGGTCCCAGGTTCACTCGGGAGGGCTGGTCCCCCAACGCAATATTCCACCACTCCACCAATTCCAATATTGGTGGCCAGTGGGGGGGAGGGGGCTTTCTGGAGCGCTAGTATGGGTATTGTGGGCTGAAGGGACTGGTTTCCAGAGGGATATTATGGACATTGTGGGCCAAATGGATTCTTGTGGTGACAGCTCAGTCACTCAAGCCTGATGTGCTGGCAGCTCACTCACGGCTGGTGGGCGAGCAGTTGGCTCACGGCTTCCATTTCAATTCCATTTCAAGCACGGTGCAAGGCCACCAAATTCAAATGCAGTTTTCTACCATTTCAAGCAGGGTGCAAGGCCACTAAATTCAACTGCAGTTTCTTACCACTTCAGGCAGGGTGCAAGGCTAACAAATTCTATTGCAGTTTCATACCACTTCAAGCAGGGTGCAGGGCCACCAAACTAAAGTGCAGTTTCCTACCACTTCAAGCAGGGTGCAAGGCCACCAAATTCAAGTGCAGTTTCCGACCACTTCAAGCAGGGTGCAGGGCCACCAACCTCAAGTACAGTTTCCTACCACTTCAAGCAGGGTGCAGGGCCACCAAACTAAAGTGCAGTTTCCTACCATTTCAAGCAGGGTGCAGGGCGACCAAACTCAAGTGCGGATTCCTACCACTTCAAGCAGGGTGCAAGGCCACCGAATTCAGGTGCAATTTCCTACCAGATCCGGTGGCGCTGTTGCTAGCTGCCTCCGCCTTCAGTCCGGTATCTTTTTGTTTTTTTGTTATGTTTGAAGAGCATTTTTTGTGGGGTTTTTTATGTCTCTATGTGGGGGGAAGAGGGTACGGTAAAGGGGATACCATCCTTCAGTCGCTTCCTGGAGAGAATGCGACTATTATTCGAGTCGTGACCTCGTCCCCCTCCCCACCCTCGCGGCCTACCGAACTGGATTGGCGCAGCCTTTCCTGCCGGGACCGACCAGAGCTCCAGCAACAGCGGCATAGCGTTGGATACATCGCGGGGCGGGCGATGCCTTACCGGGGATCACCGTTTGGAGCTCCGGAGTGCTGGGCCTGCTGCACCGACATCGCGGAGCTGTGGTACGCAGAGCTCCCAATGCGGGCGGCGCTGACCAACATCGCGGAGTCCTGCGACTCCGCCCGGCTCGGCCTGTGGACTTCAGGAGCCACGGACTCCAGTGGAAGGTGGCTGACTTGGAATTATGGGCCGTTGAGGATGTACTCCGTCGGGGTTTGGCGTCGGGGTTCCATCATTCCCAGCGAGTGGGCCTGAGCATCGGCCCACCCGTGGTGGCGACTGCGGGTGCTCGGGAGGCCCCGACCACTGGTGAACATCTGGGAAGATCGGCAGGGAGGCTGGTTGGACTATGGTACCTTCCTTAACTTTGGTTCCGCTGTGGGGTTATGTTGTGTGTGGACTTCTGAGTTTGTGCTTTTTTTAAAAATATGTTTATTTATTTATTATTTATTTTTATGTTACTGACTGTAAGGAAAATCCATTTTGTGGTCACTAAAATGAGATAATGACAATAAATTGAAAACAACAACAACAACAACAACAAATGCTTGTGCCGTTTCATACCATTTCAAACAGGGTGCAAGGCCACCCATTCAAGTGCAGTTTCATACCATTTCATGCAGGGTGCAAGGCCACCAAATTCAAATGCAGTTTCATACCATTTCATGCACGGTGCAAGGCCACCACATTCAAATGCAGTTTCATACCATTTCATGCAGGGTGCAAGGCCACCACATTCAAATGCAGTTTTATACCATTTCAAGCAGGGTGAAACCACCATAAAACCAGACAAAACACCACATAAACACCACACTCACAGTTCAGTAGACATTCAGTGTGTTCAGTTGATTCACAGCTCAGACAGAGTTGTGACCTCTCCCTCCCCCATCTTGCAAAGACTGAGCCAAATCCACACTTCCGGGTTTTATAACACCTCCCCCTCCCACCGGAAGGGGCGTGGCTTTCATTGCGTGATTGACAGGAGAGAAATTCAAAACATTTTTTTAAACACTAATAACACTTTTAGTTTTCATTGATGGGAAGAATCCTCTGCACCTGATGAGCGGAGGGGGACTGACTAAGATGGCCAAAAATCACAGTCGTAAGTGGTATCATTTTATCTAAAATCAATATACAGTGCAAACAGGAAGTTGTCCAGTTACCACCACCAACAACCATTTGCAGTGCAGCATTTCAAAGCAGTTACCACCACCAACAACCATTTGCAGTGCGGCATTTCAAAGCAGTTACGACCACCAATAACCATTTGCAGTGCAGCATTTCAAAGCAGTTACCACCACCAATAACCATTTGCAGTGCAGCATTTCAAAGCAGTTACCACCACCAACAACCATTTGCAGTGCGGCATTTCAAAGCAGTTACCACCACCAACAACCATTTGCAGTGCAGCATTTCAAAGCAGTTACCACCACCAACAAACATTTGCAGTGCAGCATTTCAAAACAACCACATTTTCATTTTCAAACCACATTAAGGACACTCACAGTTGAGTAGACATGTGTTGATTGTTATTCACAGCTCAGAGAGACGTGACCCTCTCGCTTCCTTGATCTTGCAGAGACTGAGTGAGGCACAACACTTTCGGGTTTTATAGTCCCTCCCCCCTCCCACCAGCAGGGGCAGCAGAGAGAATGTCAACATTTTAAAAACATGAATAACTCTTTTATTTTTAATCAATGGGAAAAATCCTCTTGTCCTGCGCAGCAGATGGGAACTCTGAATAAGATGGCCAAAAATCACAACCGTAAGTGGCAGCGTTTTTTTACAAAAATGATGAAACAGAAAAACAGGAAGTGGTCAAGATCTTACTTTTAGTAATATAGATATCACACTATTTACCTTCCAAGATATTTACTGCAATTATATTAACGTTCTGTGATTCATGCACAGGAGACCTCGGATGTGGATGGCAACATTTATTCATCATTAATATTCTGATTTTCAATACTTCGTCAAGTGGACAACTTTCCAATGCACCAAACGGAGTTTTATCCCACATCTCCCTGCTCAAGCATTTAACCAATGTATATGCTTTACACAGCTTCTTTGCATCTTCCTTGCATCTCCGCCTGAGGAGAGGAAGCAAAATACAATTGTTAAGGTAGTGCACAAAAGCCATATTTTGTCTTTATTTTTATATTCTTTATCTATGCAATGAAACTCTGTATCCTGTTTTGATTGTTTTTTTTCAGGTTTTATGATTTGTGTACGTCCAATAGACAATAGACAATAGGTGCAGGAGTAGGCCATTTGGCCCTTCGAGCCAGCACCGCTATTCACTGTGATTATGGCTGATCATCCACATTCAGTACCCCGTTCCTGCCTTCTCCCCATATTCCTTGATGTCGCTATCTTTAAGAGCTCTGTCTAACTCTCTCTTGAAAGCCTCCAGAGAATTGACCTCCACTGCCTTCTGAGGCAGAGAATTCCACAGATTCACAACTCCCTGTGTGAAAAAGTTTTCCTCATCTCCGTTCAAAATGGCTTAACCCTTATTCTGAAACTGTGCCCCTGGTTCTGGACTCTCCCAAAATCGGGAACATGTTTCCTGCCCCTAGTGTGTCCAAACTCTTAATAATCTTATATGTTTCAATAAGATCCCCTCGCATCCTTCTAAATTCTAGAGTATACAAGCCCAGCTGCTCCATTCTATCAACATCAGCAGTCCCCCCATCCCGGGAATTAACCTTGTAAACGTTCGCTGCACTCACTCAATAGCAAGAATGTCCTTCCTCAAATTTGGTGACCAAAACTGCACACAATACTCCAGGTGTGGTCTCACTAGGCCCTGTACGACTGCAGAAGGACCTCTTTGCTCTTATACTCAACTCCTCTTGATATGAAGGCCAACATGCCATTCGCTTTCATCACTGACTGCTGTACCTGCATGCTTTCTTTCAGTGACTGATGAACAAGAATCCCCAGATCTCGCTGTACTTCCCCTTTTCCCAACTTGACACCATTCAAATAATAATCTGCCTTCCTGTTTTTGCCACCAATGTGAATAACCTCACATTTATCCACATTAAACTGCATCTACCATGCATCTACCCACTCACCCAACCTGTCCAAGTCACCCTGCATCCTCATAGCATCCTCCTCATATTTCATCCTGCCACTCAGCTTTGTGTCATCTGCAAATTTGCTAATGTTACTTTGAATCCCTTCATCTAAATCATTGATGTATATTGTAAGTAGCTGTGGTCCCAGCACCGAGACTTGCGGTACACCACTAGTCATTGCCTGCCATTCTGAAAGGGACCCGTTAATCCCTACTCTTTGTTTCCTGTCCACCAACCAATTTTCTATCCATATCAGTACCCTACCCCCAATACCATGTGCTCTAATTTTGTCCATTAGACTCCTGTGTGGGGCCTTATCAAATGCTTTCTGAAAGTCCAGATACACCACATTTACTGGCTCTCCCTTGTCCATTTTCCTCAAGAATTCCAGATGATTAGTCAAGCATGATTTCCCCTTCTTAAATCCATGCTAACTCGGTCCGATCCTGCTACTGCTATCCAAATGTGCCGCTGTTTCATCTTTTATAATTGACTCCAGCATCTTCCCCACCACCGATGTCAGGCTAACTGGTCTATAATTCCCTGTTTTCTCTTTCCCACCTTTCTTAAATAGTGAGATAACATTAGCCACCCTCCAATCCACAGAAACTGATCCTGAATCTATAGAATGTTCGAAAATGATCGCCTATGCATCCACAATTTCGGGAGCCACTTCCTTAAGTACCCTGGGATGCAGACCATCAGGCCCTGGGGATTTATCAGCCATCAGTCCCATGAGTCTGCCCAACACCAGTTCCTGCTTAATGTGAAGTCTAAATTCCTTCTAGTTGACATGTACAGTCTGATATTTCTATATTTGAGATGTATTTCAGTTGATATACTGTATATGTTACCAATATGTCCATTCATTAGTACATTATCTTTTGCAAAATTATGTTTTCTTCTGCAAAGTTCACTAACGCTGCAGAATATCTGCAAGTGCTGGCATTTGCAGAAAAGTTTATCTTACTTGCAGAAAACCTTTGATATATTACAAAGTGGTGCTGCAAATGAATAAGCAGGTTAGGTAACATCTGTGGAGAGCGAAACAGAAGATAGACACAAAATGCTGGAGTAACCCAGCGGGCCAGACTGCATCTCTGGTGAGAAGGAATGGGTAGCGTTTAGGGTCGAGACCCTGCTTCAAACTAGCCAGGGGAAAAGGAAACAAGAGATATAGACAGTGATGTAGAGAGATATAGAACAAATGAATAAAAGATATGCAAAAATGTAACAATGATATTGGAAACAGGCCATTGTTAGCTGTTTACTCGCTGAGAATAGGAATCTGATGCAACTTGGGTGGGGGAGGGATGGAGAGAGAGTGTGCAGTGGAGGTATGGTTTCAGATCAATGTATTTTCATTCACATGTTCCCACTCCACAGAAACTGCATGGCCTGCTGAGTGCTTATAACACTTGCTATTTTTATTTCAGATTTCCAACATCCAGGTTTTTTTTGTTTTGGTTTGTTCAGTCCTTTTGTCTGAATCTTTAATGTAGATGGTAAACGCCTGAGACCAAGTATCTTTTTAGAAATGTCTCAGTCTAAATTGAATATTCTACTTTTAATCGTAGGCAAATTCTTTATCAAACCTAATATGAAATGTCATCAATATTATCTTAGTATCTACATTTACCAAGTCGGTTAATTTTACTTTTAAACATAGAGTCATAGAGTGATACAGTGTGGAAACAGGCCCTTCGGCCCAACTTGCCCACACCGACCAACATGTCCCAGCTACACTAGTTCCACCTGTCTGAACTTGGTCCATATCCCTACGTCCTATCCATGAACATGTCTAACTGTTTCTTAAACGTTGGGATAGTCCTAGCCTCAACTACTTCTTCTGGCAGCTTGTTCCATACACCCACCACCTTTGTGTGAAAAAGTTACCCCTCAGATTCCTATTAAATGTTTTCCTCTGAACCCTGAAACTCTGGTCCTCGATTCCCCTACTCTGGGCAAGAGACTCTGTGCATCTACCCGATCTATCCCTCACACGTCTATAAGACCACCCTTCATTCTCCTGTGCTCCAAGGAATAGAGACCCAGCCTACTCAACCTCTCCCTATAGCTCACACCCTCTAGTCCTGGCAACATCCTCTAAATCTTCTCTGAACCCTTTCAAGCTTGATAATATCTTTCCTATAACATGGTGCCCAGAACTGAACACAATATTCTAAATGCTGTCTCACCAACGTCTAATACAACTGCAACATGACCTCCCAACTTCTATACTCATCTTTGAGTATGATTGATTCTAAATGTTTGACCTTCCAGGGCAATATGTTCCATGATTTCACAACCTTTTTCTGAAAAATATATTCCTGGCTGTGTTCCAGTTCATCAAACTTTAACAACTTTGCCTTTGTATTCAATTAACCATTTTACACATATTCAAATCACCCCTCAACATGCTTGTTCCCAAGCTAACTGACTTTAACATCATAGCTGAGTACTTTCTGCCTGGAATTATTCTGATGAGATTTTGATGGATTCCCTCCACCTGAAGTGACAGTAGCAAAAGAAAACGCAATAATTGTGTTAAGGTAGTGCACAAATGCTATATTTTTATTTTTTTGTATTCTTTAACTTTTTTATTATCTTTATCTTTATCCTTTAGCAATGAAGCAAAGTATCCTGTTTTGATTGCTTTTTTTCAGCTTTTATAATTTGTATAATCTAATTTCCCTTTAGTTGACATGGACGTTTTGCCAACTGATAGAAACATAGAAACATAGAAATTAGGTGCAGGAGTAGGCCATTCGGCCCTTCGAGCCTGCACCGCCATTCAATATGATCATGGCTGATCATCCAACTCAGTACCAAACATTGATATATTTATGCTTAACATAATGCACTCACACCAAACTAAAGATCCAAATCTCGCAATTATTTTGCTGGATGCAGAGAAAGCATTCGATCAGGTTGAATGGAATATATGGTTAAGGTATTGCAAAAATCTCAACTGGGAGAGAACTTCATTCAATGGATTAAATTAGTATATAATAAGTCAACGGCCAGAATATTAACTAATAATATTTTGTCCACAAAATTTCAACTGTCAAGGGGTAATAGACAAGGCTGTTCATTATCACCATTGTTATTTGCCCTCATAATTGAACCACTAGCGGAAAGAATTAGAACTCATCCGAATATCCATGGATATAATACAAAATATTCAAACAATAAAATATCATTATACGCTGTTGATGTACTTTTGTACATCACAAAGCCTCATATCACTATACCCAATATTTTAAATTTAATTGTGGATTTCGGTTCATTTTCAGGTTATAGAATAAACTGGAATAAAAGTAAAATCATGTCAATAAAACCAAAAGATTCTACACATCTCGTACAATTTCCTTTTAAAATAGCTGTGGAAACATTTAAATATTGGGGTATTGAAATTACTAGAAGATTCCAAGACATGTTTAATGCAAACTATAACCCTGTACTTAAGAAACTACATAATTTAATTACATTCTGGAAAACGCTTCAGATGTCCTTAATAGGTCGAATAAATGTCATAAAAATGATTTTTCTACCACAAATTCTATACTTGTTCCAATCAATCCCATTATATCTACCCAAAAAGTTTTTTTTTTAATTGGACTCAGATATTACAAATTTTATTTGAGATTATAAGTCCCGTAGAATACAAAGACCACACCTGAGTAAACCCCAAAGTAGTAGGGGGATTAGCACTCCCTAATTTTATGTATTGTTATTGGTCGGTAAATATTAGAAATATGATTCAATTGTTGGATAATTCTCTTCATCAACCGGAATGGATCATTATGGAGAAAGAGGACTGCTCCCCTTTTAATATTGGTGCGATCCTTCTTTCACCAATGACGGTGAATAATACAAACTACAACAAAAACCCAATTATACATAGTACAATCAGAATTTGGAAACAAATAAAATACAACTTAAAATTAAGAAACTTATCTCTCCTATCTCCTATTGCTAAAAACCCTCTGTTTAAACCCTCAATTATAGATAAAGCATTTATACAATGGGAAAGAGCAGGAATTAAAATTTTGGGAGATTTGTATGATACGGGAAAACTATTATCATTTAAACAATTACAACTAAAATACAATCTGGGTAACAATCAGTATTTTAAATATTTCCAAATATGTGATTATCTGAAAAAACATGCACAAGAATTTCACAAAATGCCATTAGACTTACTAGATGAAGTAATGAATACAAAGGCGGAATCAGCAAATTTAATTTCATATATATATATAATATTATACTAAATGCAGTAATACCAACAACGGAAGGTATCACAGGTGAGTGGGAAAACGAACTAAGCATAAAAATTTCCAATGAAAGGTGGAAAGAGTACTTATTAAATGTGCACAAATGCTCAATTAATGTAACTTTAATACAATTTAACATTTTACAAAGATTATACTACTCAAAAACTAAATTAAATAAATGTTTCCCCAACGTCTCACCAATTTGTGATAAATGCCAGTGTCAAGAAGCTACTATAGCGCACTCATTCACTTTTTGTACAAAAATTCAAAGGTTTTGGATTGAAATCTTTGACATTTTCACAAAACTGTTTAAAATAAAAATGACACCAAAGCCAGAATGGATTATTTTCGGAATGACAGAAGGTAGTTCGGAATTAAATGAGCATCAAAAGAATCTATTTGATTACGGCTTAATAATAGGAAAAAAGCTAATCTTAAAATTCTGGAAAAATGCTCCTATACCAACATTAAATATGTGGATTTCAACTATGTTTGAAACACTACATCTGGAAGATATGAGACTCCACCTGGCAGGAAAATCAGATTGCTTCTATCAGACGTGCTCTGTATTTATAGAATTGCTACAAAGATAGGGTGCAGGAGTACCTCGGGCCTTGGTAGGGGGGGATGAAAAACTATCGAGTTGGTGGATTCCTTTTGCGTGATATATATAATATAGTAACTGGCTTTTTTTTTCTCTTTGTCTCTCTTTCTGTTTTCTTCTTCTTTTCTAGGGTCTATCTCTTAATCCCCTTTCTCTAATTCTTTGACCAAGGGTTTTTTTTTTTTTCTTGTCCCCTTTGGCACGCTCTTTCACTTTCACAACTCTTTTCACCTACTTCACTCTTTTTCTTTTTATTCTTTTTCTTTAAAAGCCATAAAATTATGGGGTACAATGATTGTAACAATATAAGTCAAAGTCAAAGTCAAAAGAGTTTATTGTCATGTGTCCCTGACAGGACAATGAAAATCTTTCTTTGCATAGCACAACAGAACATAGTAGGCATTGACTACAATTATATACGTAAATACACATATGAATTAATAAATTAATAAAGTGCAAATAACAAATGGAGGGATATTAATGTTCAGAGTTCCAAGCCAAGTTTAATAGTCTGATGGCTGTGGGGAAGTAGATATTCCTAAACCGGGTTGTTGCAGTCTTCAGACTCCTGTACCTTCTACCTGAAGGTAGCAGGGAGATGAGTGTGTGGCCAGGGCGGTGTGGGTCCTTGATGATGCTGCTAGCCTTTTTGAGGCAGCGACTGTGATAAATCCCCTCGATGGAAGGAAGGTCAGAGCCGATGATGGACTGGGCAGTGTTTACTACTTTTTGTAGTCTTTTCCTCTCCAGGGCACTCAAATCGCCGAACCAAGCCACGATGCAACCGGTCAGCAAGCTCTCTACTGTGCACCTGTAGAAGTTAGAGAGAGTCCTCCTTGACAGACCAACTCTCCGTAAGCTTCTCAGGAAGTAGAGGCGCTGATGAGCTTTCTTAATAATTGCATCTGTGTTCTCGGACCAGGAAAGATATAACTGATGTATTTACCTCTAATAAATGAAAATATTTAAAAAAGGAAAAGATATTTTTATACTTGAATTTTATAGTCAATAATCTGCATATGCTATCAATAGGTCCATTCTTATACAAAATTTGTTTTTCTTCTGCAAATTCTCTACTAGCTTAGAATATCTGCAAGTCCTGCCATTCTTAAATCCTTATACACTATACCAGCTGAAGAGGTCCTCCAGTCCCGACGTCGGACTTCCATCACCCCGGCAAGCGAGCCTGAACATCAGGCCGCCGGTAACGGCGTCAGCGGGGGGTGCAGGAGCCCCCCCCCCCCCCCCAACCACGGGAGGACAACAGAGGTGGATGACTGAATTTTTGGAGCCTTCCCTCACAGTGGGAATTTGATCCCGCTGTGTGGGGATGTCTGGGTTAAAAAACTATCGTGTCCTGTGCTCTTTATTATTTATTTGTATGGCTGTATGCCGACCACACATTTCACTGTACCAATTGGTACGTGACAAATAAATGTATCTTGAATCTTGAAGATTCTCATCATTTCTTATTTTCTGCCAATCCAAGAAATACAATGTACAATCAATTTTTTTTAACCTTCACCCAAACTCCAAGGTCAATTTAATTTTCAAATTGTCACATCGAAAACAAAGCCGCTGCAGAGCTATTTCAATGAGATAATAACCAGGTCATTTGTTTTCATTCAGTGATGTTTTTACAATAGTAAGTTTTGTCCAGGATATCAAGGACAACTTCCCTGCTCTTCTTATCATATTATCTGGGAATCTTTTAAAAACACCAATGACAATGGATGCTTGTGGGAGCACTACCAACAGCCCAGCATCCCCTGGGTACTACACTAAAGTGTTGTCCTGGATCATGTGCTCAAATCTCTGGAGAAGAACTGGAGTTCACAATTCTCCAATTCCAAGTCATATCCTGAACATAGGCACAGAATGCTGTGGGGTCAGGCAGCAACTCTGGAGAAAAGGAATGGGTGACGTTTCTGGTCGAGACCCCTTTTCAGTCTTTTGTGCCTTTCTCTGGTTTAAACCAGTATCTACAGTTCCTTCCTACACGTCAAGTAATATCCTCCTACTCTCCTCTGCTTACTTGCCCCCCCACCCCCCCCATGCACAACTATTTTTCTCACTATCTCCCATATAACTCCCCCCCCCCCCCCCCCCTCGTCTCGCTGCTCCTTTCTCCCCTTTCACACACTGACCTCACATCCCCAAGTCCCAGTCTGAAGGAGGGCTCCGGCCCGAAACGTTGCCTATTTCCTTCGCTCCATAGATGCTGCCGCACCCGCTGGGTGTCTCCAGCACTTTTGTCTTCCCTCAAATAACTTTTATTTTATCCCCCTTCTCCCTGACTCCTTCCACCTATATCTTTACATTTGGCCTTATAGTTCACTCTCCTTGCTCCTTATCTGCCATCCTTTGTGTCTCCATTTGGACCTCTAGCTGTTGTTACTTACTTCACCCATCTGCCTAACAGACCTGTGTTAAAGAAGGAACTGCAGATGCTGGAGAATCGAGGGCTACACAAAAAGCTGGAGAAACTCAGCGGGTGCAGCAGCATCTAAGGAGCGAAGGAGATAGGCGACGTTTCGGGTCGAGACCCTTCTTCAGACTGGTCAGGGATCAGGGAAACGAGAGATATAGACGGTGATGTGGACAGATAAAGAACAATGAATTAAAGATATGCAAAAAAGTATTGATGATAAAGGAAACAGGCCATTGTAAGCTGTTTGTGGTGTGAAAATGAGAAACTAGTGCGACTGGGGTGGGGGGGGGGGGGGAGATGGAGAAGGAATGTCAGGGCCCGAGGGCTGAGGGAGAGGTGGGGAGGGGGAGGGGGCAGTCTGGATTAACAGAATTGAGAAAATTCAATTTTTAAGCCCAGAGGATGCAGACTCCCCAAGCGGAATATGAGGTGCTGTTCCTCCAACTTGCGGTGTTGCTCACTCTGGCCGTGGGGGAGGCCCAGGACCGAGAGGTCGGATATGGAATGGGAGGGGGAGTTGAAGTGCTGAGCCACCGGGAGGTCGGGTTGGTTATTGAGGACCGAGCGGAGGTGTTCGGCGAAACGATCGCCCAGCCTCCGCTTGTGCGGCCTAACAGACCTCCTCACCTGGGTCCACTTATCACTTGTCAAGCTTTGCGCCGGCCGCACCTCTCATTTCCAGCTTTCTTCCCCTACTTCATGTCTGAAGAAGGGTCCAGACCCAAAATGTCATCTGTCCATTCCCTCCACAGACGCTGCCTGACCTGCTGGGTTACTCCAGCACTTTGTGTTTTGCTCGAATTCACAACCTTCAGACTCAGAGGTAAGAATGTTTTGTGTTGGAAGGAACAGCAGATGCTGGTTCACACCGAACACACAAAATGTAACTCAGCGCGGCAGGCAGCATCTGTGGATAGAAGGAATGTGTGACGTTATCAGGTCGAGACCCTTCTTCAGACTGAGAGTCAGGAGAGTGGGAGACACAGAGATAAGAAAGTGTAAGGTGTAAAAACAAAACATCAAAGGGGATAAAAATGTAGGAAAATAAAGAATAGATCATTGTTAGCTAGAAGAAGGTGACAAGGAAGGATGTTCTCACTGAGCCAGAACACGATTGTTTACTTTCTAAGTTCTTGCTTTATTTTTAAATATAGATTCTATTACATTCCCACTACTGGTGTTAAACTGACTAACCTGTAATTAACTGACTCATCACTTCTTCACTTTTAGACTTCTCTTCCAGCCCTCTATTAATGTCCTCAGATCCAGTGAGGTTTTATGGATTATAATTAATCTTTCACTGGTTTCCTGACTTTAATACCCTCACGTTTGAAACCATCTGAAACCTTGCTCACAGTCACTATAGTTTATTCACTGCAACTTTCCTAATTATACTAATCGTTCAAAATTCCGCCACCTCACTAATCTTTAGCCGTCCCTCAACCTTTTATGTCTTACTGTGAGGATGAAAGGAAAGTATTTCTGCAGCAGCTCTGACGTAGTCTCCTCTGCCATTATCATATCAAAATAAGTTTATAATAGATTTGACTTTCTCATTTTCTTTCCAGGGTCACAGCCCACTCCTGAAAACACAATTTTGTGCGGGTTGATTCCTGTGAAGATCTCATGGTTGAGTTTCAAAGCTTGTGAATTGGCCCTTTGATTGATACTCCTCAGTAATTCTTTGGCGCACCACAGCAAAGTCGCACATCATCATAATTTAGAAGTTTAAAAATTAATAATATGGAACCTGAACGATAAAGGAAATATTGTTTATCAAATAAATAAATGAAAGAAGAATACGTGTATTTTTGTGGAAATTTTTCAAAACATCGAGATCCCAGATGGCTTTATAGCCAAGAACTACTTTTGAAGATGAGTTACTGTTGTAATATTAGAAATGAAATAGCCAATCAGTGCAGGGTAACCTTACAGAACAAAAGGCTAATGACCAGATAATTTGTTTTAGGTCATAAGGTCAAAATGGATAGGAACACAATTAAACCATTCGGCCCATCAAGTCTACTCTGCTGATCTGTCTCCCTCCTAACTCCATTCTCCCGCCTTCTCCCCATAAACTAATCAAGAATCTATCTACCTCTGCCTTTAAAATATCCATTCCCTGGCCTCCACAGCCTTCTGTGGCAAATAATTCCACAGATTCACCACCCTCTTAATAATGTTGATGGGAATAAATATTACCCAGGATATTGTGGGGAAATAGTAACATAGAATCTTTAAACGCGGCCTTTGGTTTGAAGATGATACCTCTGACAATGCAGGAACCCCTTAGTATTAGACTTAATTGCATGCTCAATTCTCAGGAGTCAAGGATTCTTCTGACAAACTTGTAACTCAAAGGTGAGGGTGTTACTAACTGGACCATAGTAGAAACTGTGAGCTCTCAATGCAGGGAATACCAAGACATAGCATGTATCTTCTACCAAAAAAGGAGTCTGACCCTCTACCAAAACCTCTAGCTTACCAGACACTGCAGGGAAAAAAAATTGTGGTAATGCCTTCATAAACAGTTCAATTTTGAAGAAACTCTCATGGAAAATAATCAAGATTGATGTTCAGGAAATTGCCGACGAATGTCTGTGCTTTCCTGCTTCAATTTTCTTAAAGATGTCTTGGAGATGCATAAGAAGTGTTCAGTGCTGTTTTTTCTCCTCTGCATGTCATGTTCTGTTGCCTTATTTGGCTTATTGGTTTGAGTGTCAATTAGAAGATTTACCCGTTCATTATTAGCCATGCTATCCACTTGCAGACACGCAAGTCCAATTTTGCAATATGTGCTCTGCCTGTGTCATAGTTTACGTCCAAACAGTAAAGAGACCAATCTGAAATGATAGCCAACTTTTTTTTGTGATTATTGCACGAAGGTAGCGCCAGACACCCAGGCCTTTACTTGAGATTATATTCCTCTTGTCATGGGTAGATATGGTGCTCAGTTGAAAACAGATCAAGTAAGTGCTGAGGCATTTATAAACCCAGAGTAACGTTCACTTCAATCACCAGGAAATGTAAATCTGGTCCGACAACAGGTGAAAAACACACCCCAGGCAATGTTATGGGTCAGATTTTCAAAATGCATTTGAAATAATGCCACATAAAAGGATGGGTTTGGAAAGCCAACATTAAGATTATTTTATTTTTAGTTTAGAGATACAGGGCGGAAACAAGCCCTTTGGGCCACCGGGTCCGCACCGACCAGCAATCCCTGCACATTAACACTATCCTACAACAGGGGCAATTGTTACAAATATAGCAAGCCAATTAACCTACAAACGTTTGGAGTGTGGGAGGAAACCAAAGTTCTCGGAGAAAACCCACGCAGTCACGGGGAGAATGTACAAATTCCGTTCAGACTGCACCCTTAGCCAGGATCGAACCAGGGTCTCTGGTGCTGTAAGGCATCAACTCTACTGCTACACCACCATGCTGAGGAACTCATTATAATTCTACAGGCAAATGGTAGTTACTAACAGTGGCATCTTCTCTTCTGTTAGAATTAAAGCAAAGTACTGAAACGTCACCCATTGCTTCTCTCCACTGATGATGCCTGTCCCGCCGAGATATTCCAGTTTTTTGTGTCTATTTCTGGAGAACATGTTGAGTTACTCCAGCACTTTGTGTACAAGAATGCTAATGCTGAAGCCATTTTGCTGAAGCTCGACAGTGCATTGGCCTTGCCTCACATTCAGTGTTGTGGTCACTAATGACCAAGTGAGAAAGGCCAAATATGGAGAAGGATTAGCACTCTGGTTCTAAACATTATAAAGAAAAGATACAGTGCAGATATGTGAAAGTATATAAATGGGAGATAAGAGGAACTGAGGCTACACAGTTTGCTGAATTGATAAAATTAACCTGGGCACTATTTCAAGTTTGACCAAAGGTTAAAACAAAGGAACGTTGACAATCATTCAAAACTAAGGTTAGGTTAACTCTCTCATGCTGACACTGGTGAATAGTTTTCTGGCTGAACAATAAGAAGAGAAACTTTGAAACCATTCAGTCATCAGTTGAATATTTTAATATGTCCAAAGAAAAATCAGGTACAATGCCAAAAAGCCCTCATTGAAATTAACATCACATGCATAAACCTCTGTGATTGCTTAATTTTTGGTAGAAGAACTGCTCTTCACTGAACAGACCTAAGCTAACATTCCTTAGAAACTAAATTAACAGTTACAATTAAAATCAGTTGAGCCTTCCTGAGATGTCGTGTGCCCAACTCAACGAAATACCAGTGAAGGGAGGTGCCCACTTGATAACCATAATGATATATTTGCATCTACACGATCAGTTTGTATGTGCTTGTCAACATGTAGGCACCTTATTATTGCATATGGAGTTAGTTATTGTCATTAGCATAAGTTGGTATAATCAGTTCAGATAGTACTTTGGCTTTGGTCTTGGTATTCTTGGTTTATCCTGGTGTTACAGTACAAGTAGTTTTGTGCTTTAATAATAATTTAGTCATCAAATTTCCCTTTTCAATGTGTTAGTGATTCAGTGCAAATATAACACTTAGATCTATATATTAATCTCAAGGTTGAATTACTGTAATAGTGTTATGTTTCATTGGCCCTCGTGTATTATAATATACAGAAAACTCTTGCACTAACGGACCTCTATATAGCGGACTTCAGTTATAATGGACTGAGGCTTGTGATGCACCTCCCCCACCCCTCTACTTCCACCAGTTACCCAGTGAGTTGGCGTCACGTGATGGGCTTCTGGTTGTGGGAGCAGAGAGAGTGAGCAGCGTGAAGGTGGCGTGAGTACCCGGCCCGTCCCTGATGCACCGCATGAGGGGCCGTTGGCTCGGTGTCTTCCCGGCCTGGGAATTCCCGTATGTTTAATTCCCCCCTCCCCTCCAAACCCCGCGTTTCTTCGCTCCCCTTATGGGATGGTGGGACTGTCATATGAGGAAAGATTGTAAAGACCAGGCTTGTATTCCCTGGCGTTTAGAAGGATGAGGGGGATCTTATAGAAACATATAAAATTATAAAAGGACTGGACAAGCTAGATGCAGGAAAAATGTTCCCAAAGTGGGGTGAGCCTAGAACCAGGGGCCACAGTCTTAAGGGCCTGTCCCACCAGCATGCAACTCTATGCGATGAACGCGATCAAACTAGAAGCGGGGGCCGCACGGAGGTCGGGTGATCCCCTGTATAGGGCCGTTCCCATCAGCATGCACCTGCAAGCGCGACCAAACCGGCAGCAGGGGCTGCGCGGAGGTTGGGTGAGTGGCGCAACGCGACGCAAAGTGAGGCGAACATGGAGCGAAGTCTAAGGTAAGTTCGCCAGGATAGAGAGGGGCACACAGAGAGGGGCACAGAGGCACACACACAGAGGGCCACGGAGCCACACACATAGAGGGTCATGGAGGCACCTACAGATAGGTTCACGGAGGCACGATGTCGGGGTGGTGTGTAATGCGTCGAGGCGACTGCGAGCCGACAAGCCGTTGCCGCGCGGAATTTTTGAACATAGTCAGTTTTTTGGAGCCCCGCGCGATGTCGGGACGAACTCCGCACAATTCCGCACGGCTCCGGCGATCGAAGAGGGACCGGCCCCGCGACGCCGGACGGCTCAAGCGACCACATTAGGTTGCGCTAATCGCATAGAGTTGCATGCTTGTAGGACAGGCCCTTTAGAATAAAGAGGAGATCATTTAAGACTGAGGTGAGAAAAAACGTTTTCACCCAGAGAGTTGTGAATTTATGGAATTCCCTGCCACAGAGGGCAGTGGAGGCCAAGTCACTGGATGGATTTAAGAGAGAGTTAGATAGGGCTCTAGGGGCTAGTTTAGTCAAGGGATATGGGGAGAATGATATGGGCAGGCACGGGTTATTAATAGCGGACGATCGGCCATGATCACAATGAATGGCGGTGCTGGCTCGAAGGGCCTAATGGCCTCCTCCTGCACCTATTTTCCATATTTCTATGTTTCTATGTTTCTTCAAGCCTTGGGTTGATCTTTACTTCCCTCACTCAGTTAAAGCAGATAATCGACTATAAGGGACACCACTGTGGTCACTTATTGCAAGGTTTACTGTCATACTCAGTTTTATAGTTGCCAGGATATTATTGTGCGTTATCATCGTCCAGTAATTTATGAGTGTGTAGTGTGACATCAACAAAAAGTGCATGAATTGGCAGAGGCAGTAACTTGCCAAAGTACTTACCTTAATAATGGTGTCTGGCTGAAGAATTTCCAACAGGCCTTTGCAGTAAGTGATGTCGTTCTTGTGCTTTGATCACC
This sequence comes from Raja brachyura, assembly GCA_963514005.1. The sequence goes on from OY740801.1 coordinate 38,421,463, forward strand.
ACATTTATACAGGCTGACCAAGTTACAATCTATCCTAATAACATTGAAGGTTAAGTTTCAATTTACCTCTGGAGTGTAAAACTGGGGTTGTGGACCAAGCACTTGCTACTGAAAAAGACAGCAAATTCCCTTCCTTTGAGTGGTAGTTGCCTTAGTGGTCACTTGATTCTCTCCGACATGAACAGTGTATTGAAAATTACCACCTGAATGACATGTTGTAATATCTTATCAATTTGTACATCACATTCACTTGAAATAGTTAGCCGAGGGCGTGACAATGTGTTAAACATAAGCCTGGTCTTGATGTGACTCACCAATCAGTTTTAAAGCAAAAAACGATTTTCCTCTCAGTGATCTGTGGAAAATATTCGATTATTTCAGTCCTTAAACCAAGCAAATTACCTTTTCAGTGTAGATAGTGGCAAAAAGCCAAATACTAAAGTTTTACAAAGCCTAAAACTTCACAAACGTTGCCCCAATGTTATTTGGAATAAACGTAAATTCTGATAACTTTCTGGGATACAAGTCGTACTCAGCGGCTGAGACTGAAGAAGGGTCTCGACCCTCCCTTTTCACCATAGATGCTGCCAATCCCGCTCAGTTACTCCAGCATTTTGTGTCTATCTTCAGAGGTTGAGACTGTTTCCTTTCGAGAAGAGAAGGATGATGGAAGATTTGATGGAGACACAGAGTAATATTTGCAGAAAGGCTGCAATGCTATAATGATTTTAAAAATCAACATTAGCACTAAACACTGCTCTGTTTGATGCCCTGACTTCAAAGCAGAATTTCTAGCTTGCTTTTGACAAAATCTTCATGGGGAACAAAGGTGGTGCATTCCGCTCATTTGAGCTTGTTGCAATAAGATATGGCTGATCAAAACCTCAACTACACTTACATGCCTCTGGTGAGTATCAAGTTTCAGCATATAATATTATGTGTAATTAAGAAAGGGTACTTGCCTTCATTAACAAAGGCATAGAATTTAAGAACAGGGAAGTTATGGTAAAAATGTACAAAAGCCGGAGCTGGTGTACTGTGTACAGGCCAGAGCCGGTGTACTGTGTACAGGCCAGAGCCGGTGTACTGTGTACAGTTCTGGTGACCACACTATCGTAAGGGTACGATTGCATTGAAGAGGGCACAGAGACGTTTCATTAGGATGTGTCTGAGGGGAGAGACTCGATAGGCTAGGTTTGTATTATTTGAAGCGGATGTGGCTGGGGGTAAACAAAATTATACCGCCAGGTATTGAAATATAAATCACTATGAAGGGCATAGCTAGAAGAGATAGAAAGAAACTTCTCACCACAACATAAGCTGTATATTGGCCTTCATACCAGGTTTGTGGATTACCTTTTATTTGACACCTTGTTAAATGTTTTTTGGAATTCTCGAAACACTACACCCATTAATCTGTCTTGCTAGTTGTATTCCCAAAGAACTATATTTTAAAATTGATTTCCCTTTCATAAAACCATGGGCATTCCCCTCACTGGATTATGTTTTCTACTTTAGGTGGGTCAGTTGGTGGCGCCATTGAGTACAGCTTCCCCGCCTGCAGCTGTTCGGCCTTTCGTCCTTTTTAAAAATGTTAGTCTGTCAAAAAGTTTCGTTTTGGAGGTCTTTTAGTCTTTTTATGTGGGGGATGGGTGGGGGTGGGGGAAGGGGGAAACTGTTTTCTTGGTCACCACCTGGTCGAGGAGTGCGTCTGTCCTCCAAGCCGCATCTTCGCCCCCTCCTCGAGGCCTACCATCTGGATTGGTGTGGCCTTTCCTGCCGGAGACCGGCCAGAGCTTCAGCTTCAGCAGCGGCGCAGCACTGAAGTACCATCGCGGAGCGGGCGATGCCTTACCGGGTCGCCGTGTTGGAACTCCGGAGTGTTGGGACTGGCGACTTCAACACCGTGGAGCTGGGGTCTGCGGAGATTCCATCATTCGCCATGGATTGCCGTGTGGAGCTCCTCCCAGCTCGGCCTGTGGACTTTGGAAGCAGCTGTCTCCGGTATAAAGCGGCCATTTCGGAACTCCAAGCCGCTGAGAGTATTCTACCGACACCGGAGTTCCATCATCCAGCGAGAGGGCCTGAAACTTCGGGCCACCGCTGCGGCAACTGCGGAGGCCTCAATAGGCCTCAACCACGGGTGAACATAGAGGCAGATGACTGAACTTTTATTGCCTTCCCCCACCGTGGGAAACGTTGATTCCGCTGTGTGGGGATGTTCATGTCAAATTCTATCGTGTGTTGTGTTCTTTTTTATTTGTTTGGCTGTACGGCGACCCAAATCTCGCTGTACCAATTGGTACAGTGACAATAAATGCAAACTTGAACTTGAACTTTATTATTCCCTTAATAATGTACTCCACACTCTTCCTGATAATGTAGATAGCTCACCCCAGGAAGAAGAAATGCTCCTTTACAGCACTGTCACAATATAATGGCATCCACCATATCTACAGTCAGACAATATGCTTCACGTTGACACTAATTAGATTTTCCTTAACGACTCTAACCACAGAGTAGAAAAATAAAAACACATCGTCAAAGGTAAAATGACATGGATGGGCTTCTTTAACTTGCCTTCATTAACAAGGACATAGAATTTAAGGAGGTTACGGCTCAACTTTACAAAACTTTGTTGAGGCCTGAAACTTAACATGTTATTTTTTAACAATATTGAGAGAAATAAGTAGAGTAAAAATTAAATTGGTTGATGTGGACTGAAATTTCTCTTTTAATCTGATTGTCAATTAGATTTTTGTAGAAGTCCTTATATTTCATCTCTGGTCACATGAGACAGTTCAATTGCCATCTTAAATAGGATTAAAGACCACAAATTAAACAGCAAACAACCACATTAAATTCAGCTCAATGTTTCCAATCAAGGGCGCAACACATAAAAGAGTTACTTCTCAATGAGCCCGATTAATTTAGTTTAGTTTAGTTTGGAGATACAGAGCGGAAACAGGCCCTTCAGCCCACCGAGTCCGCACCGACCAGCGATCCCCACACATTAGCACTACACTACATACACCAGAGAAAATTTACACTTATAGCAAGCCAATTAACCTACAGACCTGTATGTATTTGGAGTGTGGAAGGGACCTGATGATCTCCATAAAAACCCACGTGGTCACCCACGAGAACATACAAACTCCGTACAGACAGCATTTGTAGTCAGGATCGAACTCGAGTCTCTGGCGCTGCAAGGCAGCAACTCTACCGCTGCACCACCATGCCACTCTTTTTTTTATTCTTCATTTTATATATGAGTAACACCCTTTGGTTATCTGCTACCATCTACCCTCACAGTTAACCTAAACGTTAAAAAAGGATAACCTTGGAATCTGCGACAGTTGCAAAGTTCCTTGTGCACAGTTCAAAGAGAAGTGAATTCATTAATTTGCAAACATTGGCCAATTAATTAGCACAATAACATAACCATGATGAACCCACGAGGTGCCGACTGCCTTTTACAATTTTATGAATATCAATAATTATAATTTTAGAACCACGTTGATATTCATTATTAATTTTATGTGAAATGAAAACAGTTTGTTTTTAATTACAGAAGTCAATTTTTTAATGTTAGGAACCAGAATAACTGGAATAGACAATAATAATGCTGTGAAGTATCTTGATCAGTTTTTCCTCATTAAAAGTGCTAGTTAAATGTAAATTATTGTTGTACTTTTACTTCTAATATAAAATGATTCTGCTATTTGACGGATAAGGACCCGATACTCGATGAAAGTGAAAGACAAAGAAGACAATTAGTGAGTACACAAAATGCTGGAGAAACTCAGCGGGTGCAGCAGCATCTATGGAGCGAAGGAGATAGGCAACATTTCGGGCCGAAACCCTTCTTCAGACTCAGACAATTGGTGAGATGTTTTGGGCATTTAAAATGTTAAAGGGAAACATCCAGGGATCTAAAAGTGTTGATCACGACTGTGCTCATCGAACTTCAGACCAGGCTGAAGAATTAAATGGTATCTACACAAAGTAATCATTTTTGCCCATATGATTTTCTTTTCGTGTCCATCTGGTTACAAATGTTGACCTCGCTGTCATCGTCCATCCTGAAAAGGATGCAAGCTTCCGGCGACAATCAAGGAAAGCCTTCACATCGCAATAGATGATGGTGGTAGCAGAATTAGCTCAGGATACTTCTTGTTTCCAGCCCCGCGACCTGGACACTTCTGTATCATATTTTAATATTATCTCTTCCAACATTTGCTTTAATTATCTCAAGTTTTCACATAATGAAAACTCACAGAATACAGTAAACACCTCTAATCTGTGCCAGATTAGCAGTTTTTTCAAACTACTGGATATTAACGGTCAAGATGGCGGCACCTCGCGGCAGCGGCCTCTGCAGTCCATCTGTCTTTTTTTCTTTTTGTCCTGTTAGGTGTATGTTTTGGTTTTAGTTTTATATTATTTTTAGCTGTGTATATGTGGGGGGGGGGGGGGGGGGACTTTTTAATCTCTTCCCTGTACGGGGGCCCGACTTTTTCCTTGTCGAGTCTCCGTTGTCGTTGGGGCCTAACATCGTGGAGCCGGCGACCTCCAACCGGAATCGACCTGGGGCTCCAGTCGCAGAGTCTGCGGATTCACCATCGCGGAGCTGGCACGCGGCTGTGACCCGACTTCGGAGCTTCAGCTGCAGGCCCTGTGGATGGTAACATCGGGAGCTCGTGGGTCCCTGGTGGGAGACCGCTTTTCGGAGATCCCGCAATGGCAAACTTTGCCCGCCCAAATCGAGGGGTTTAAATCGACTCGGAGCGGGGCCTTACATCATCCGGCACGGCTTAAACGGCCGTGGGACTTACCATCGCTCGCCTCAAGAGCTTACATCAAGAGCCTCGTTCAGCTCGATGCAGCAGTTTGACTGCTTGACTGCGGGAGAAGAATAAAGAATAGAGAACAGGGAAGAGATAAGACGGGAGTTACACAAAAAGCTGGAGAAACTCAGTGGGTGCAGCAGCATCTAAGGAGCGAAGGAGATAGGCGACGTTTCGGGTCGAGACCCTTCTTCAGACTGGTCAGGGATCAGGGAAACGAGAGATATAGACGGTGATGTGGAGAGATAAAGAACAATGAATGAAAGATATGCAAAAAAGTATCGATGATAAAGGAAACAGGCCATTTTAAGCTGTTTGTAGTGTGAAAATGAGAAGCTAGTGCGACTTGGGTGGGGGAGAGATAGAGAGAGAAGGAATGCCAGGGCCTGAGGGCTGAGGGAGAGGTGGGGAGGAGGAGGAGGCAGTCTGGGTTAACAGAAATGAGAAAATTCAATGTTCAAGCCCAGAGGATGCAGACTCCCCAAGCGGAATATGAGGTGCTGTTCCTCCAACTTGCGGTGTTGCTCACTCTGGCCGTGGAGGAGGCCCAGGACCGAGAGGTCGGATACGGAATGGGAGGGGGAGTTGAAGTGCTGAGCCACCGGGAGGTCGGGTTGGTTATTGCGGACCGAGCGGAGGTGTTCGGCGAAACGATCGCCCAGCCTCCGCTTGGTCTCACCGATGTAGATCAGCTGGCATCTGGAGCAACGGATGCAGTAGATGAGGTTGGAGGAGGTGCAGGTGAACCTCTGTCGGACTTGGAAGGACTGCTTGGGTCCCTGAAAGGAGTGGATGGGGGAGGTGAAAGAACAAGTGTAGCATCTCTTGCGGTTGCAAGGGAAAGTGCCCGGGGAAGGGGTGGAGCGGGAGGGAAGGGAAGAATTGACAAGAGATAAGACTTTTGCCTTCCATCACAGTGAGGAGGTGTTTGGAGATTCACTGTGATGGATGTTTGTGCGGAATTGTGTTAATTGGGTGTTTTGGTTTTTTTGTTGTTATGACTGCAGGAATGTAATTTTGTTTGAACCTAATGTTTAAATGACAATAAACGGCATTCTGATTCTGACTCTGATTCTGATTCTGACTATTTGCATTAATCTGCTGACACATTTCAATTCACCTTTTTAGATGTTTCCCGTGTTATAATGGATTTTCCGATGAACCGGAAACAGGACCCTGATCAGTTGAAAGAGAATGCAGGAGTCTGAATCCTGGTGAGTTGAATGAGACTGTGGGAAAGTTAGAAAGTAGCGCAAAATGCATCTGGTGAACCAGATTCCAAACCATTTGATTTTCAAATGGTCAGAGAGCAGATCAGTCAACTTTTACTGTCACCATATGCACACATTATCCAATTTAACATCCTCTTGGGGATGGGTGATTCATAAATACCTTCTTGTCACCCAATGTGGGATGGTGACATGGGCAATTTGTACAGGTCAATCCAGGGGCATTATAATTAAGAGCATCTAATCGTCATATGTACTGACCACAGAACAATTAAATTCTTACGTGTGCAGCTTAGTTCATAAATTCATATTCTAGGAGCAGTATAAGGCCATTCGGCCTATCAAGTCTACTCCGCCATTCAATCATGGCTGAGCTATCTTTTCCTGTCAACCCCATTCTCCTGCCTTCTCCCCATAACCGCTGACAGCCTTGCTAATGAAGAATCTGTCCATCTCAGACTTAAACAAATCCACTGATTTGGCCTCCACAACTGTGGCAATGAATTCAACAGATTCACCGCACTCTGACTAAATAAATTCATTCTCATCTCTTTCTAAATGTACTTCCTTTTATTCTGAGGTTGTGCCCTCTGGTCCTAGATTCTCCCACTAGTGGAAACATCCTCTCCACATCCACTCTATCCAGGACCATCATTATTCGGTAGGTTTCAACGTGGTCACCCTTCGTCCTTCTAAACCACAGCGAATACAGGCCCATTGCCTTCAAACTCTCATCATACGTTAACCCAATCATTCCTGGGATGGAATGTTTAACAGGCCCATAAACACAATAATACACAGGTAATATATAACAATTGAAAATAACATAACTTAATATTTTATATTGTGTAAAATCTGAAGTCTGTAGTGCAACCAAAGACACAGTCTATATAAGAACATAGTTGCTGAGGTTAGTGTTATGTGAAGTTTAAGATTGTTGGGTAGAACCTGTTCTTGAAAAGGTTCTGAAAACCTGAACACAACTCTCCAGCCTTTCCAGGATTAACTTAACAACAAAATAAATGTCCATAAAACAAATAAATCACCAATATTTATTTTATTTCGGAGTCACGTGAGTGACTACGTGAAGAACCCATCAGCTCGCATGCGCGTTATTACATCTAATGCATGGCGCTGCGACTGGCTGGTTAGCGTGTCGCTCCACCAGCGGTAAGTTTAAAAGGCCTTCAGGTTCGTGTTTCCACTTAGTCTGCGGTTGTTTTTTCTCTTGTTCTTATTATAGTTCAAGAAAGGACAAAAGTGGATAAAGTGAGGGTGAAGTCTCAACGAGCCGTGGAGAGAACCGCTTCAGAAGATCGCGGGAGTGCGGTCAGCAGGCGGCCGTCCGTTTCGCCATCGTGGTCGCTGACTGCCCAGCCAGCGACTACGGACTCGGTGCACCTGGAGATCACTGTGGCTACCCCGCGGGTCGGGAAGGCCAAGTTCAAGTCCACCAAGCCGGTGGACTCGGATGAGTCCGGTCGGGAGGATTCGCCTCCCGCAACAGGAAGCGTCTTTGGACATCTTTTCCAAGTGGAGAATCTTATGGAGAAGATACTGCAACATGATATACTCCACAGTCGGGAGTCATATCACAGCGGGCCGCGGAGGCATGCAGCAGCACCTGGTGCAGGACTGCCTTATATCTCCCTAACCGAGGATGGGAGCGTAGGCCATCAGTCCTGGGTGGACTCACATTTGAGCGAGACGATGGAACGTCCCACTATACGGGACCCACGAGAAGTAGAGATGCCTACCATGGTCTCTATGTTCGCGGTGGCGTCACTGGTCGGCGAGCCGCTGGCGAAGAGCTAGAGGCCAGTATTAATTACCTCGCTTCTCACCAGCTTCAAGAACAGGTGATCATGGTACCAAGTACCAAGTGATCAAGTACCACACTCCCAGCAACTGCGCCTCCCTTAAGGTACCGGCTGTGAATAGTTCCATTTGGAGCTACATTGGTGACGGCATTAAGACCCAAGAGGTCAAAATGCAGAGAATCCTGAAGCTGCTGGCGTCGGGGAAGACAGCATTCGCTAGGTCTGTAGACGGCAGCTCCCTATCTGAGGAGCAACGGGATGCAATGGAATTGTTGTGCAACGCACACTTTGAAATAAATTGCTTTCGTAAGAATGCCATTCGTCCCATCCTCCACCCCAAATTTGGGGGTTGTGCAGGTCTAGCAATGTACAGCCTCCGATTTACTTGTTTGGAGAAGACCTGTGCAAGCAGGTGAAGGAACTGGACGACGAGTTGAAGGCTGTGGGGCTACTTTGGGCTCCGCCTGTGAATAGACCTGGGTCCTTTCGACGGCAGCACCTCTATGCCTCTACCAACACCAAACGGTCTGCGGATCCCACCTCCAGCTTGAGGATGGAAAAAAATGGCCAGATGTCTTTTTTAGGACATGGCCCAAGCCGGCCGACAGCGAAGATGTGCCACTGGCGCACTCCGGCACCTCAATCCCCCAAACGGGGGAGGAAATGAACATCAAGATTCCACCAATAACCACGGAGGTAGGTGGGTCTGGTTCACCATGTAATATATGGCATGTGGGTCTGTTGCATGTTGGTGGTAGGTTACGTTTCTTTTTGCATGAATGGTGGTGGATAACGTCTGACTTGTTCATACTGCGCAGTATAGATGGGTTCCAAATAGAATTTTCTGGTTCACTGCCACCCACGCAGCATGCTCCAAACCATACCTTTGTTCGTTCACAACAGGATGGTTTGGAGGTTCAGGCTGAAATTAAGGCATTATACGAAAAAAGGGTAATTGAAAAAACTTATCATGAACCTCACCAATTTGTTTCAAACATATTTACCAGGCAAAAGAAGGATGGGGGGTACCGCATCATCCTGGACTTAACCCAACTTAATACCTTTGTGCAGTACAAACATATCAAAATGGAAACCTTTGTTACTGCCAAACAATTGATTTCCAAGGGATGTTATATGGCTCGCATCGACCTCAAAGATGCCTATTATTCTGTGTCTGTTCACAAGGATCACAGAAAATACCTGAAATTTAACTGGATGGGGCAACTATGGCAGTTTAAAGCGTTGCCTAATGGGTTAACCTCAGCTCCCAGATTGTTCACTAAAATATTAAAACCAGTTTTAGCTCTATTACAAGCTCAAAAACATATAGTAATTACTTATTTGGATGATATTCTTATCATAGGTAAAACTCTGGAGTTGACTATCTCGTCGGTGTCAGCTACCAAGCTCGTGTTCGAGCAGTTGGGGTTTCTAATTCATCCAGAAAAATCCACTATTTAGGATTTACTATTGACTCCAATCACATGTCTGTGACTCTGCCTAAAGGGAAGAGATTGAAGTTAATAGAAGCCTGCAATTATCTTATTACACAGCAACTGCCTTCAATTCGGCAAGTGGCAAGCTTAATTGGACAATTGGTGGCCACCTTTCCAGCTGCTAAATATGGACCTTTGCACTATCAACAATTACAAAGAGCAAAGGTCCACACAATTTGGGCCACTTTGACAAGGCTATGCAATTACCGGCTGAAGCTGTTGCCGAGCTACAGTGGATGACACTACGGTGGTGGGGCTCATCTCCGGGGGGGATGAGTACACCTATCGGGATGAGGTGGAGCAGCTGACAGTGTGGTGTGGAGAAAATAACCTGCTCCTGAACACCTTAAAGACCAAGGAGATAATAATAGACTTCAGGAAGAACAAAACGGAAATGGTACCACTAATCATCAGAGGGGACTGTGTGGAGAGGGTGGCGGATTTCCGCTTCCTGGGAATCCATATTGAGGAGGACCTGACGTGGAGCGTGAACACCTCTACGCTGCTGAAAAAGGTCCAGCAGAGACTGCACTTCCTGAGGGTACTCAGGAAAATAACATCACACAGAGACTGCTGCTGTCCTTTTATCGGTGCTCCATTGAGAGCATTCTAACATACTGTGTATGCGTGTGGTACACCAGCTGCACAGCGGCTCAGAGAAAAGCGCTCCAGAGGGCCATTGACAACGCCCAGAGGATTGTCGGCTGCCCTCTCCTTACCTTGGAGGACTTACACAGTTCCCGCAGCATCAAAAAATCCCAGAATATTATAAAGGACATTTCCCACCCCGGACACTCCCTGTTTGAACTGTTTCCATCAGGCAGACAGTACAGATCTCCAAGGACAAGGACAAGCAGACTTAAAAACAGTTTTTACCCCACTGCTATAAAGGCACTAAATGTAGCCGCCAAGGAACGCGGGGACTAAGGGACTGTGATTGGTACACTGTGAAATCGACAGTAGGATGTAGGGTTGTGTGTTTATGCGTGCTGTTTATATATTTCATATTAATTTTAATTGTTTATCATCTTTTTTAATATTTTACCTTGCATGTATCATTAGCTTTTATGGTTTGAATGTTGCACTAACTGGCAGACATTTTTAAATTTCGTTGTACATGGTTCATGTTACAATGACAATAAATAAACTATTCTATTCTGGTAAGCCAATATTTTGATTGTTCTGGCAATATTTCAATCGAAAGCCCTTCTGTTCTTTTACAGACTGATGCCAGTGCTCTGGGGATGCACTGATGCCAGTGCTCTGGGATGGGGCACCACCGACACCGTTTCTAGCTGCAGTGGCAGATGGAATATGCATGAGCTATCTTTTCTACAGGTGCATGGTATTAACTATTTGGAGTTGCTCGCAGCCCTCTATGGTCTGAAGGCTTATTGTGGGCATATACACCATCTGCATGTTCAATTACAGATAGATAACACCACAGCGGTGGCATACATAAATCACATGGGTGGTATCAAGTCAGTATCCTGTGATAAATTGGCTAACATCATTTGACACTGGTGCATCATTAGGAATATTTGGCTGTCAGCTCCCCACCATCCAGGTAGATTCAACACGGTGGCGGACACCAGGTCACGTAAATTCAATGACAACATAGCATGGATGTTGAATCATAGAGTGTTTAAGGATATTGTCTCTAGGTATGAAACACCAGATATCAATTTGTTTGCTTCAAGATTAAATCATCAGTTACCAAAACATGTTGCATGGGTGCCAGACCCTGGGGCATAGCGGTAGACGCCTTCTCGCTGCATTGGGGAGGAATGGTTTTCTCTGCATTTCCCCCATTCTGCCTTGTCAGTCAATGTCTACAAAAAATTCAGCAGGACTCGGCCTCCGGCATCCTGGTAGTCCCTGACTGGCCTACTCAACCATGGTACCCTCTCATCCTGGGGGGGTCTTAAATTACAGTTCATGGCCTACCCCTTGGATCCCAAATTATGTGTAGTCACTAACCTCCAGCTATACATCAACATCACCAAGGGGCTTAGTGGGGTCTGAGTTAGCATTATTTATTAGCCTCAAGAAACCACATAAGAGGGTTTCAGCTCAGACCATTTCCAGATGGTTCAAACAGGTTCTGGCAGATGCTGGGATTGATACTGAATTGTTTAAATCTAATTCCACCAGGGCTGCAGCTATGTCCGCAGCGAGGGTCATGGACGTCCCGCTAGACCAGATTCTATCGGCCGCAGGATAGTCATCAGTACGCACATTTCAAACATTCTGTAACAAACCCTCAGCCAGACCGAGTGTGTTTGTGAACTCTGTTTTAAGTTCGGATTTGTAGTCCCTCTTGGGTAGAGAGGTGACTATTGTTGTTTTTCTTTATGTACATTAAATTGTCAACATGTGTCATTTATGTCATGACTGAACACTGTTTTTTGTCCACTCTTCCTTGGTCTACTCGGCAGTGTGTGACGCATGGACTCATTCCACGGCATGAATCACAGAGCTTTAAAATCTTCACGTAGTCACTCACATGACTCCGAAGTAGAATTGTAAGATTAAACGAGAATTTACCCATTTAAAGTTTGATCTTTATTTTATGAGGAGTTACAATGAGGGATTACATGCCCTCCGCTCCCAACCCCTCCTCATAAAAGTCAGCTGGTAGTTCTAGTTTCTTCAATCTTACTATTCGCAGGTCAACTGTTCCTGTCTGTGACTTCACACCGCTGCTTTGAAGATTGTCGCGCATGCGAGCTGACGGTTTCTTCACGTAATCCCTCATTGCAACTCCGCATAAAATACAGATCAAACATCAAACTGGTAAGTTCTCGTTTAATCTTACTATTTTAGTTGAATAATTATTTTCTCGTAGATAATGTTTTCACTTGTTGGAATGTGAGTTGTGCATTTCTTGGCCTTCAACAACTTCCACTTAACCTGGGCCTCCTCCATTGGGCGGCTCAGTGCCACGGTAGTAGAGCGGCTGCCAGACAACGGCAGAGACCTGGGTTTGATCCTGACTACGGGTGCTGTCTGTGCGGAATTTGCACGTTCTCCCTGTGACTGTGCGGGTTTTCTCCGGGTGCCCAATTTCCTCCTACATTCCATGCAGGTTTGTAGGTTAATTGGCTTCTGGAAAATGTCCCTAGAGTGTAGGATGCAACTAGTATATGGGGTGATCGTTAGTCGGCCGGCCAAAGAGCCTCTTTCCACAATGTATCTCTAAATTAAACTAAACTAAACATTGCCAAAGTGAGGTCACATGCAAACTGGAGGAACGGCACCTCAAATTGTGCTTGGGCAGCTTACAACCCAACGGTGTGAACATTGAATTCTCCAATTTTAGGTGATAAACCAACATACAGTGAGTGCCCTCCATAATGTTTGGGATTCACAAACATTATCTGATCCATAATTTAAGATTTGTAATAGAAAAAAATCACACGTGGTTGAAGTGCACATTGTCAGATTTTATTAAAGGCCATTTTTATACATTTTGGTTTCACCATGTAGAAATTACAGCAGTGTTTATACATACTCTCCCCCCCCCCCCATTTCAGGGCACCATAATGTTTGGGACACATGGCTTCACAGGTGTTTGTAATTGCTCAGGTGTGTTTAATTGCCTCCTTAATGCAGGTATAAGAGCTAGTTATCTCAGCAGCTAGTCTTTCCTTCAGTCTTTACATCACCTTTGGAAACTTTCATTGCTATTTATCAACATGATGACCAAAGTTGTGCCAATGAAAGTCAAAGAAGCCATTATGGAACTGAGAAACACAAATAAAACTGTTAGTGACATCAGACAAACCTTAGGCTTACCAAAATCAACTGTTTGGAACATCATCAAGAAGAAGTAGAGCACTGATGAGCTTACTAATTGCAAAGGGACGGGCAGGCCAAGGAAGACCTCCACAACTCATGACAAAATAATTCTCTCTATAATAAAGAACAATCCCCAAACACCTGTCTGACAGATGAGAAACATTCTTCAGGAGTCGGGTGTGGATTTGACAATGACCACTGCCCACAGAAGACTTCATCATCAGAAATACAGAGGCTACACTGCAAGATGCAAACCGCTGGTTAGCCGGAAAAATAGGATGGCCAGGTTACAGTTTGCCAAGAAGTACTTAAAAGATCAACCACAGTTCTGGAAGAAGGTCTTGTGGACAGATGATATGAAGATTAACTTATATCAGAGTGATGGCAAGAGCAAAGTATGGAGGAAAGAAGGAACTGCCCAAGTTCCAAAGAACACCACCTCATCTGTGAAACACGGTGGTGGGGGTGTTATGACCTGGGCATTTATGATTGCTGAAGGTACTGGCTCACTTATCTTCACTGGTGATACAACTGCTAATGGTAGTGGCATTTTGAATTCTGAAGTGTATAGACACATCCGTTCTGCTCAAGTTCAAACAAATGCCTCAAAAACTCATTGGCCAGCGGTTCATGCTACTGCAAGACAATGATCCCAAACATACTGTTAAAGCAACAAAGGTGTTTTTCACAGCTAAAAAATGGTAAATTCTTGAGTGGCCAAGTCAATCACCCGATCTGAACCCAATTGAGCATGCCTTTTATATGCTGAAGAGAAAACTGAAGGGGACTAGCCCCCAAAACAAGCATAAGCTAAAGATGGCTGCAATGCAGGCCTGGCAGAGCATCACCAGAGAAGACACCCAGCCATTGGTTGTAGATTAACCATGTTAATCTATGCCAATATAACCTTCATCATTATATTATACATGATACACATTCCGCCATGCTCTGCAATCCAGTCCGGGACTTGAGTAAGGAATGCAGTTACTGATAACAACCCTGCTTGTCCCTAGCTCGGCAGTCTGTCAGATGATACCAATGCAGTGGTATGTCTTATTCTCTCTGCATACGTTTTAATAAAAGCCTTGTGATGCACCTAATACTTTGTAATGGAGAGATTACAAAACATGGTGTCAGAAGATTTGGACCACTTCTCCATTTCATTTGCCTGAATTTATTTCAGTTTGTTTGTTTTGTACCATCTTCTTGCCATGGCTGGAGCCTTTCATAAACCTGACCCGCTCGTGTTTGATTGTGACTTTGCTGAATCAGCAAGGTCACCATCGCGCATCTTTGAAGTAGAATATGGAGTGTTCATCCACGCGGCTCACCGTGATGCAACCGCTGATGTACAAGATTCCATTCTCCACACTACCAGCACAGGGTTTCAACTACGCACCAGCTGAGCCTAATGATGCGGGTAACATTGCGACACCTGCGGAATCTATCCGAGACCTAGAGTGCCTCCTTAGAAAGTACCAACAGCTATGCCAGTTTCAAACTAACTTGGTTATGGTTACATAATCAGAAGGAAGGCGAACCAGTCGAATCGTACATCAGTGCCCTGAAGAACATCGCTGGCAGATGCCAATTCGGTGATCTACACGACAACCTCATCCGTGTTGACAATGACAAGGTGAGAGATGAGTTACTCCGGGACGAGGAGCTCACTCTAGATAAAGCCGAGCGTGCCTGTCGGGTTGCTGAGCTAACCGACACCCATGCCAAGTCTCTAGGACCTGAACCCCACTCCGCATACAGTGTCATTTCGTTCTACAGATTTCCGCGCCAGCCACCAGCTGCGCCAAGTAAAGCTACCACCAAAATGATTAATAACTCTACCAATTGTGGTGGCTTCCATACAGGGGTCCCTGAAATGTCCCTTGCTTTCGGGAAAATTTGCTATTATTGTAAACGAAAAAAACACTTTATTCGTTGCTGCCGCTCTCGTGGGAACAAAGTCGAGCCAAAACAATCTCTCCATGTCCTTCAACCCACACTTTCCCACAAGGCCCGAGAGGACAGTCCCGCCCCTGCAGAAGCAGAATTGCGTGAGCACCAGGCTGCCAGCCTCAGCATACATTCCCTGTCAGATCCATCACGCAAGCACAAGGATCTCATAACAACGCTTCAGATCAACAATGCCAAGGTTATTGCAAAAATCGACACCGGGGCTCGCTGTAATGTTTTGTCCTTATCGGATTACAAGAAAGTTTGAAAATCCGAAGTTGTTCGAAAAACAAGTGCCAAATTACTCCCATTTGGAGGTGGAGAGGTCCATCCGGTTGGAAGAGTGGAACTGCAATGCCATATGGCTTCACGTGTTTACAACCTGGACTTTTTAATTGTCCGTGGGAAAGTAGTCCCACTGCTGGGCATTGATGCATGCCATGACCTGGGTTTGGTCACCTTCGGCCAAACTGTACACCAGCTCACCCCCCAGCCAGGGTCCTGCTCAACAGTTCCTCTCGCAGTATAAAGACCTCTTTGATAACAAACTTGGCAAACTTCCCCACAAGTACACCATTGTAACTGATCCAGACGTCATGCCAGTTGTCCGCGCCCCTCACCGGGTCCCGCATGCTATGCGAGACTATGTTCAGAACAAACTTAACAGGATGGAAACTCTGGGTGTGATTGCCCCTGTCGATGATCCATCTGCCTGGGGCTCGACCACGACTGCAGCAACCAAGAAAAACAAAGATGAAATACGAATTTGCATCAATCCCAAGGATTTAAACACTGCCATTAAACGTCCACACCACCCTATGCGCACGGTGGAAGAAGTCGCAGCCAACCAGGGAAAAGCAACAGTATTCTCAGTCCTGGACGCAAAGAACTCTTTCGGGCAGGTTCCACTAGACCATAAATCCTCCATGTTGACCATGTTCAGCACACCTTTCGGACGCTACAGATTTTTACGCATGCCATTTGGAATAAACTCGGCTAGTCAGGTCATCCAATCCACCATGGAGCAGTTATTTGCCGGAAACCCATGTGCTATCATTGTAGATGACATTCTAGTCGCTGGACAGAACGTCCGGGAGCACGACGCAAACTTAACGCTGATTCTGAACCGTGCCAGAGAAATCAACCTCAAGTCTAACCCCAAAAATGCAGGTTCTGGGTCAACAAAGTGAACTATGTGGGTCATGTATTCACCAGCACCGGTCTCAAACCAGACCCCTTGAAAACCATCGCTATCAACGAGCTGCCAGTGCCCCCGGACATGACTGCATTACAACAGTTTCTTGGCATGGTAAACTACTTGGGAAAGTTCATTCTCGGTCCCACATTCCCGAGTTACTCATGAATTCTCCCGCGTTTTCCCCTTGATTCAAACTCGGAGAATGTCTGTAGTGAGTCCGTAGGAGTCCGTAGATATATCGTAGCGGCTCGTTATGCCAGTCGTAGGTAATCGGGGCATCAGGTAGGTCAGGACGTTTTTTTAAGCATGACAAAAAAGTCCCCGAGTAAAAAAAATAGTCGGGAGGAGGAGTTCGTAGATCTCAAAAATCTTGGCAACCTTTCAACTCGGCAGAGGACTCGGGGAAAGTAGGACAGACCCTTAAGGCAACTGACTCACAAAAACACAGACTGGTCCTGGCACGACCACCAGCAGAGGGTGTTTGACACTCTTAAACAACAGATGTCCTGCGCTCCAACACTCGCTTACTTCGACTCAAAGCTACCTGTCACTTTAACTTGCGACGGTTCGCAATGCGGACTGGGAGTAGGCTGTCTCCAGAATGATGGTAGACGCTACAGATCCATTGCATATGCCTCCCGCACCATGACTGACACAGAACAACGTTATGCACAGATTGAGAAGGAACTGCTAGCTATGGTCTTTGCCTGCAGAAAATTCAATTACTTTATTTTCGGCAACCCTGTCACTGTTGACCACCAGCTGCTGTTCAGCATTCTGAACAAGCCAATGCACGCCGCCCCTGAGCGCCATCAACGTATGATGATGGTATTCCAAAAGTATGACATTAGACTGGTTTACAACCGTGGAAAGGATATGCAATTGGCTGTCACGGGCTCCGCGCAAGACCTGCGAGAAACACCTGTTGGAACGATGATGGTTTTGTTGTTACGATGGTCCTCCACCTCCCATCCTCGTGTCTGTATGATCTGGCAGCACAAACAGCTGCAGACGACACTCTAGTCACTCTCCTCTGTCATCCGACGCGGATGGCCAGATGAGCAATACGGGCTACCACCCCCGATTCGCCCATTTTACCCTGTTCGTGATGAACTGGTACTTCAGGACGGCATTGTGGTGAAAGGACACAAGGCAGTTGTTCCTGCATCTCTGCAAAACATATATTACGATGCCATCCACAGATGTCACCCCGGTGTGGAAGCAACCGTTCTGAGGGCAAAGATTATGTTCTTCTGGCCTGGAGTGTCCGACTTTGTACGTGAGAAAGTCGAGGCCTGTGCGGTGTGCAACAGCCTAGCACCGCATCAACCCAAACAGCCCCTTCTCTCGTACCCCACACCTGACTTGCAATGGTCTACAGTTGCAACTGACATTTTTGAGTGGCATGGCAATCAGTACCTGGTCCTGGTCGACTCGTACTCCAGATGGTTCGAGATTGACCTACTCCGCAGTCCAACCTCAGCCATGGTTGTTGAAAAGCTGGCACGCCACTTTTTTGTCCACGGGTCTCCTGTTAATCGTCTCTCCGACAATGGCAGCCAATTTACCAGTCAGTATTTCAAGAACTTCGCTAAACGCTGGGATTTTCGCCACATCAGAAGCAGCCCCGAATACCCGCAGTCCAATGGTTTGGCCAAACGTGCGGTGAGAAGTGCAAAACAAGTGATGGGACGATCCCATCGGGCCGGTTCCGACGTCTATCTCGACTTACTCAATTTATGGAACATTTCCCGTGATCCTATTTTGGGTTCCCCTCCCATCGCTCAGTCGCACTACGCTACCTATCGCGAAACAGATGCTGCAACCGCAAATTCTGGGCGTCATTCAAGGCACTGCTCCTGCGCCGTGCTCTTACCTGGTCAGTGTTGATGATGCCACCTACAGGCCTACCCGACAACACCTTCGCCCGGTCAAAGAGCCAGTGCACCTCAACACTATCCTGACTACACAGCTGTGTCTCCTCCACAGTCCAACGGTTCAAATTCCACAGTCCCACAACTGCCTGCTTACCCCAGACCAGGTGCTTTGCCTGCTGATTCGCCTCGCCGGCCGCTGCCGAGGTCTCCATCCTCGCCCTCAACACCGGTCATTCCTGCAGTATCACTCCCTTCTCCTATTCAATCCCCGGTGAAGGGAAGAAACGGTGGATATCGTATGAGCGCAGGTCGCATCTGCAGGCAGAATCCAAAGTACCGTTGAACTGTCTTCTCACTTGCTGCTCGCAGCGCACAGTACATAAAGTAAAGTGCACTCCCCTCATATTGGAGATTTTTATATATACTCCACTATATTGCTTGTTTGATTCTAGTTTGCTTCTTTAAGAGGAAGGATGTAGATTAACCATATTAATTTCTGCCAATATAACCTTCATCAGATATACTATATATGATACACATTCCGCCATGCTATGCAATCCAGTCCGGGACTTGAGTAAGGAATGCAGTTACTGATAACAACCCTGCTTGTCCCTAGCTCAGCAGTCTGTAAGATGATACCAGTGCAGTGGTATGTATTATTCTCTCTGCATACGTTTTAATAAAAGCCTTGTGATTCACCTAATATTTTGTAATGGAGTGATTATAAAACACTGGTAATGTCCATGAATCGCAGACTTCAAGCAGTCATTGCATGCAAAGGATATGCAACAAAATACTAAACATGACTACTTTCATTTACATGACATTGCTGTGTCCCCAAACATTATGGTGCCCTGAAATGGGGGGACCATGTATAAACACTGCTGTAATTTCTACATGGTGAAAAATGGCCTTTATTAAAATCTGACAAAGTCCGCTTTAACCACAAGTAATTTTTTTCTATTACAAATCTCAAATTGTGGAGTACAGAGGCAAATAAATAAATGATGGGACTTTGTCCCAAACATTATGTTGGGCTCTGTATAATCCCTGCCCCCCCCCCCCCTCATAATCTCTCCCCTGTGCCCACCTGGGTACACAACCTCTTTCCCTGTCACCTTCTCTCATTCCATGTATCCTTCCTCCGGCTTCACATTTCATGTCTTTCTCCTTTTCTGCTGATTTATCTCTGGCCATTTTTATCTCTGGTATTTGTCCATCTGCCAATCAAACCCCTCGCCTGTATCCACCTATCACTTGCCAGGCTTTACCCTGCCACCGACTCACTTACAGCTTTCTCCCTCACCCCACTGCAGTCAGTCTGAAGAAAGGTCTCTACCCAAAACTTCGCCGATCCCTGTCCTCCAGAGATGCTGCTGACCCGCTGAGTTAATCCAGCACTTGATGGCTTTTTTTGTAAATCAGCATCTACAGGCCGTTGTACCTACTTACATTCTTCATTTAACAGGTGCTGCACGGGACAATCGTCATAGGACATGCTGACCAGCAAGCCAGCCCTGCACAAAATAATGTTATAAACTGGATTAGTGCACGATAAAGGAGGTTTGGTTTTTGAAGTCACTTGCAGTGCAGGGCTCTGCGGAGCACCGATGTACAGAGGGACCTTGGGGTGCATGTCCACAATCTCCTGAAAGTGGCAACTCAAGTGGAGTCATTGCTGTTTTGTTGTTTAGGATGTATTGGCAAGTTACTGTTTTAAGATGATGCTCATCTGCTCACTATTGTTTATTGGTGTTTATTTTTCAACATGCAAACTGACTCCTCAATGAATTATTAACATTAATTACACAACTGGGAGGCATTTGAAGGTTTTAAGGAGCCACTTGAACAAGGTTTTGTTTTTGTATTTGCTTTCAGTGTAGGACTCTGAGGAGCACTGATGTACAGGGGGATCTAGGTGTGCACATCCATAACTCCCTGTAAGAGGCACCTCAAGTGGACATGGTGATAACAGCAGAGTACAGCGTACTTTCCTTCATCAGTTGGGCCATTGAGTATAAAAGGGGGGCAGTCGTGTTGCAACTGCATAGAACCCTGATTGGGCCACATTTGAAGCTTTGTGCTGCAAAACAGGAAGGATGTGGAGACTTCACAGGGGGAACAGAAAAGGTCTACCTGAATTGGAGAGTATTTGCTGCAGACAAAAATTGGATGAACTTGAATTTTTTCTATTGAGCGTAGGCGGGTGAGGAACACGATTAGTCATTTTCCCAGAATGGAAATGTGAAAAGGTAGTTTTAAGACGAGAAGAGGAAATTTATGAAGTGCTTTTATTTAAATGTAAAGGCAGTAAGTGGCCGGAACCTGGTCAGAGGAAGTAATGGAAGCAGATATGAAAGCAACTTGCAAGAAGCACTTACACAGAAACATAAACAGGCAGGGAATGGAGGTGAATGGACCATATGCAGCCAGTTGAGATCAATTTAGAAAATTAAATCATAGTTCAAAAAATGTACATGTAATAGCACAACCAAGGAATCAGTGACATGGGCAAGAAACAATGGATTTCAGGAAAAGAGAGAGGTCCAATTTGTAACAGACCTTTTGAAGAGCCAACTATGCTGTACGCAAGACAGCAAATTGTAGACAATATTAATGTTGGGCGTGTGACCCAAAAAGATGTCTTAAAAAAAGCAAAAACTGAAGTAAAAGTGTGCCAAGTACCCGACCAAATATGCCTGCTATAAAATTCTTCTTTAGAAGCGAGTTCATTATTCCGAAAAACAGAAGGAATCATGGGATTTGTCAAAGGTCATTTGTGATAAAGAAAAAGCGAATGAAGCGCTGGCTGTATAAACTGTATAAATTGTTAAATGTTCTACCAATTAATTAATCTAGAATTCTGTCAACTCAATACCGGATAGGTGTTGCTCTTTTATGAACATTAATCCGATCTTATTTCTATTTCACTTCACAAACCTACCCTCTGGAATTCCGCAGAATCTCTCCCGGCAGCGTTGGAGGACATTCTCTCTCTCTCTCTCTCTCTCTCTCTCTATCTCTCTATCTCTATCTCTCCGAGGGGGTTAACCGACAGCCACTGGATGAAGTGAGAGGTGCAGCTGACAGTCCTGGCCCCGTCGGGCAACAGGTTCCTTGGAGCAGAGTTGAGCTGGAGTTAGCGCTTCATCTCCTCGCTACCTGGAAGCCTGTGCCGCCACGACTCGGAGCTGGTGTCCAGTCACCCCGGACATCTCCGGCCGCCCCCGAACAGGGATGGGACACTCAGGAGGGACGGGGACGGTAGTGAGACTCCGCTCACAAATCTGCCTTGATAACTTCCCCACCACCCACTGTCTTATTAAATCTTTCCCGTCTCACCTAAGTCCCCTAGTCCTTTTTGGTCCCAGACAATTTTCCTTCCTCCCTTCAACCCCACATGTTCCCGTGTCACCCTCCTTGCATCCTCCGATGACTTACCTTTACTTTAGTTAGATTAATTTGGTTTCGGGACACAGCACGGAAACAGGCCCTTCGGCCCACCAAGTCCATGACAATCACCCGTTCGCACTTGTTCTACATTATCCTACTCCAGTAACAATTCAACAGAGCTTACAGCGCCAGAGACCCGGGTTCGATCCTGACTATGGATGAAACACAGGTCTGTATACACGCAGCAGCTCAGCTGCCGAGAATATTTATCCCGAGTGACCTATGACCTGGCAGGGCCGGATTTAGATGAAGAGAGGCCCTAAGCTATTTCACTTGTGAGCCCCCCCCCCCACGACTAGAGGACCATGACTACCCGACAGTGACAGTGTGACACTTTTAGATCCTATTGTATGTTGTCATTAAACAGTTGGTTTTAAAATACATATTGGATTCACCGAGGAGCAGGCGATACTTTACCTGGATCGCCGTTTGAAGCTCTGGAACGTTGGGCCTGCTGCTTCAACATCATGGAGCTGTGGTTTGCGGAGCTCCCAGCCTCAGACTGCGCTGATTTCAACATCGCGGAGCCCTGGGATCCCTTTGCCGAGGGCCGCCAGTGTGAATCTCCATCCAGCTCAGCCTGTCGACTCCCGTTCTCCCGTTCCGACGTCGGATGGTGACCCCCAAAATTTAATTGTACCAATGGCCATGAGGGGGGGTGGGGATCCAAGAGGAGGGAGTCCATTGGGGCCTGGACAAGGGATCATCAATGGGGGCGAGGATTCCTTCCCATGGAAGAACGGTGTGAGGCAGAGGCTACGGAAGAAGAGCTCCAAATCGCGGCGGGCGCAGGACTCATTGAGGTGGGGACGGAGGGGGACAAAGGTGAGGCCAGGGCCAGCCTTAAGCCGATTGCTCCCAATTGGGCCCCACGAATAAGGGGGCCCCGCGCCAGTGTAATCTACTCTCGGCTCGGGTAGATGGACCCCGGGTGGAGGGGGGAGAGAGGGGCGGAGAGAAAGTAGGGGGGTGGAGGGGGAATGGAGAAGGGGGAGAGGGGGAGGTGGGTCAGTCCCGGGGCAGCGCTCCCGCCCATCCAGTCGCCGTGCTTCACGCACACAGCCCCGCTCCACCCCTCTCTCTCCCCGGGGAGACGAGGTGAACAATACACGGAGGGCCGGGCCGGGGGTTGGAGCAACGTTTACAAACCTCGGCCTCAGCTCACACCTGTCCGCCCGGACCCCGGCATCCGCTCCTGCCGCTGGCCCTCTCCCTCCCTTCTCTCCTTCCCTTCGTCCCTTCTCAACTTCCCTCCCTCCTTCCTCTCTTTTCCCTTCTCTCATTCGCTTCATCCCTTCTTTCTCTCCTTCCCTCCCTCCCACACACACATTACGCACTGACAACTAACACACAGTTAGGATGGGGTAGAAGCCAAAAGGGTAGGATGGGGCTGAAGCCCAAAATTTAATACCCGGACTGTTTTTTCACCAATGGTTATTGGTTTTCCAGGATCTATTTATTAAATTACTTTGGGTGGGGAAGAGCTGGGATCACATGGTTTGAGGGTAATGGGGAAGACCCAGTGGAATAGCCATTGAGATTACCAGGGTTGGCTGACTAGCACTAGGACCCAGCGCTGTCAAACCCGGGGGAGTGGGAGTGCAGCGTGGAAGCTTCAGGCCCGGTGCTGAACAGGCTGCAGGTAAGGCGAAGGCTGCTGGCGGGCGGTGGAGTGGCCAGGGTCAGTGGCAAAGAGTAGGAGGTCCCGGTGGGCGGATGATCGGTGGGGCGGCGAGGTTGGACGGGTCCGGTGAGGCAGCGAGGTGAGTAGGCCCCCCTAGATCTCGAGGTCCTAAGCTTAAGCTTGTCTAGCTTATACGTAAATCCGGCCCTGCGACCTGGGCATGCGCAGTTGAAATATCGAACTCGCGTATTAACTTTAACTCATTTAGTGTAGGGATAATATAAATTTAGCTTGAAAGGGGATTGAGGCTTGATATAAAATGAAGATTATAACAAATATGGTTGCAACTTACTAAATTGAACGAATAGGCCATTCGACCCAGGTGCCTGCTGCACCATTGCACAAGATTATGCCTAAAATCATTCCCAGCTACAATCATCAAGACATAAATTCTGACCAACTCTTGTTGGAGCCCCACAATCAGCTACCTTTCCACGGGAAAGTCATAGAGTTGGGAAACAAACTCATTGGCCCAACTCATCCATGCCAATCATTATGTTGGTTGTCGACAAACGGAGAGAGTATGAGGTGCTGTTTAGGAAGGAACTGCAGATGTTAATTTACACCAGACACAAAATGCGGGAGTAACTCAGCGGGACAGGCAGCATCTTTGGAGAGAAGGAATGGGTGACGTTTCGGGTCGAGACCCTTCTTTAGTCTGAATGCACTCCTCGCAGTAACCGAGGACTTGGGAATGCTGCCTCAGTCGGCTTTGGACAAAGACTGTCCATGTAGCCAATGAAGAGGCAGGCATAGCCAGGTCCATGGCTGCACCTTTACCAATGAGTGCAAGAGACAAGAAGTCATGTTCCAGCTGCATAAAAGTTTTGCTAGGCAATGTTGAGTATTGTGCAGTTCTGGTTGCCCCATTACAGGAAGGATGTGGAGGCTATGGAGATGGTATTAGCTATCAGAGGTTGGACAAACTTGGATTGTTTCTCTGAAGAATTGGAGGCTGAAGGATGAACTAATACAAGTTCATAAAATGAGAGGTACAGACAGGGCAGACAGTCAGAATATTTTCCCCAGGGTAAGTCGAAATACGAGAAGGCATAATTTTACAGTCAGAGGGCAAACGTTTAAAGGAGATGTGCAAGCCTTGGTATTTTTTCCCCATTGAGAGAAATGTAGGTGCCTGGAATATGCTGCAAGGGGTGGTACTGGAATCAGAGACAATTTTAAGTGGCTTGTAAATAGGCATGCAAATATACAGGGAATGGACAGATATATGGACAACATACAGGCAGAAGAAGATAGGCGACGTTTCGGGTCGAGACCCTTCTTCCTTTTTCGTAGGGAGGAGGAGAACTTCTTCAAAGTAGGCATACCTTGAGGAGATATCGCAGTGGAGTAGACAAAGTGTTAAAGAAGGAACTGCAGATGCTGGAGAATCGAGGGTTACACAAAAAGCTGGAGAAACTCAGCGGGTGCAGCAGCATCTAAGGAGTGAAGGAGATAGGCGACGTTTCGGGAAGAAGGGTCTCGACCCGAAACGTCGCCTATCTCCTTCACTCCTTAGATGCTGCTGCACCCGCTGAGTTTCTCCAGCTTTTTGTGTAACCCTCGATTCTCCAGCATCTGCAGTTCCTTCTTTAACATACAGGCAGAAGAGGTTGGTTTACTTTGGCATCATGTTCAACACATACATAATTGAACAAAGGGTCTATTTCAGTGTAAAAAAGTGCTGGCAGGTCAGGCAGCATCTGAGGAGGGTAATGGACAGATGATGTTTCTGGTCTGAACCATTCTTCAGAATGATTGAGTTGGGGGGAGGTAGAGAAAGCTGGACGGATGAGTGAACCAAGGAGTTGCAGAGAGAATGGTCTCTGCAGTAAGTGTAGTGTGTGGTGAGGATGGTGCCTGTTCCTGTGCTGTACTTAATTTGTAGTAGGAGGAATCAAGGGAAATTGTTAAGAGCAAGAACAAGTGCCACCAGGCTGAGTAGATTTGTCATTGCAGAAAAATCTAGCAATATCGATACAACATTCCAGAAAAACACCCATTCACTTAATCCATCTATTCCCTAGATATATCTACATTCATTTATATAACCTCGGATGACATTGCCAGAGGAAAAATGTCTGAATATTTCATGTAAATCACGGAGAGCAGCAGGTAGGAGAGTAGTATCTCTTCTCCCTAGAGAGCTGGGAGAGCGATAGCAACCAGAGACAAATACTTCACTAAAATGTAATGGCACATAATTTTATTTCAGGGAAGGTTAGGTTTATTGTCAAAAGCACTTACAACTTATTTTATTGCAGCCAAGCAATTAAAAAAAAGTTATTTTGGTTTGAGAGATTTTGTAGAAGCAGGCCCTTCTGCCTACCGATTCCACGCCGACCAACAACCACTCATATACTAGCTCGATCCTACACATTAAATACAATTACAGAAGCCAATTAACCGACAAACCTGCACATCTTTGGAATGTGGGAGGAAACCAGAACACCCGGAGAAAACCCATGCAGTTACAGGAAGAACGTGCAAACTCTGAACCATCAGCATCTGTAGTCAGGATCGAAGTCTGGTCTCCAGCAATGTTCTACTGCTGTGCCACTGTGTAAACCCTATCACAGGTAGCTTATACACTTATGAAAAAGCTACTTGTTTTCACCTTTCTTCTCCCCCCTCCCCACCCCAAGGGTAGGTTGGTGAATAGTTATCCATCTGTAACCAATGCCTCCATAACACTTCTCCCATTATGCTTCTACCAAATGACACGACTCACCCCTTTTAGGGAGTTGGGGATCCCAGGAACTTGTGACAAGCCAACATTTGGGGCAGCTGGTATGGCCAGAAATAGACCTCAGACTTATAGGGACAGGTGCTCAAAGGCCAGACAGACCCATCCCATGGACTGAATCAGGCAAAGAGTTTAAAATGGTAAAACAAGCAAACCAAAAATGAGCAGTATGATTTGCAAGGTCAATGATAGGTTGAAATGTCTCATTCCTGGATATAACTTAAAAATACATTGCTATTTTGTTGCATATGTTGATCACCACCTTAGTGACTCCATCATGGCAATAATCCAAATAGACCCATCTTTTTGCTGATCTTCCCAATAATCACACTCTTACTAACCTAACATCCAAGAATAGCCCATAAATGTTGACTTGAGGCCAACACCTTTCCATTAATTTTATGGTGAATTTTATTGATCCTCTGGGTAGTTAAAATACTTTTGTCCTGACCAACAAAATTTACTCCAAAAAAATACACAGTGCTCAAGTAACTCAGCGAGTCTGGAAGCATCTCCAAAGAACATGAATATGTGAGGTTTTGGGTCAGGGAAGGGGTGGTGGAGAACTGGGGACAGGACAAAGCCTGGCAAGTAATAGGTGGATTTACACAGGGGTAGGGGGTTGATTGGCAGATGGCTGGACCATCAGAGATGAAAAAATACAGAGACATGGATGGAGGGGTGTGAATTATGAAGCCAGGGAAAGATAGGGGAAAAGAGGACAGGGTGAGGGGGAAGGGGAGAAATGGGCATGCAACCCAGTTGGGCACAGGGAAGACTCCAAACTCGATGTATTTGTTCCAACTGCCATGCTTTCCTCTCAAGTCCCCTACATCAAAGACCCATATTACACAAAGCATTCGTCACCTTCCCTTTCAACTCAGCCCATTTCCTACAGAAACCCAATTTCTACAACCATCGTCCCTGTTTGACTATTGTAGAGTTTGCCCAACAGGGAAAACAGCAAGGATAAAAAGGCTATTTGTTTTTGGCAGGGAGGAAACATCTGAATAATGTTTTCTAATTCACATTGAAAAGCAAAGCTTTCCATCCCTCTAGCTAACATCTTGGTACATTTCTTATTTCCTATTAGTTTGGTGAATTGTGTGGGCACAGAAGCTTGGAAAAGTCTTTCTTGACAACATTACCTCACTGGTCACTACTGCAGATCAGCAAACCAAAATCAGATGGCATTAATATTACTGTAATGATGGAAGCATCGAGTGACATTCTGTTCATAATTTTGCAGCTAATACCTCTGGAAGTTATGATCACAGAAATTCTCAGCTCCACTGGTATTAGTAATGCTGGGAAACTGGTTAGTATATTAATGTTGTTCCCACAGTATCAAACACTACAGAGATTTGTGGTATAATACTGGAAGATCAATGTTAAGTACCACCAAGTCCCTGAAAAAAGGTATTTGTAAAGAGAGGTAAAACATCCATGCAAAACAAACATTGTACATACAAGATCAACTTTATTGGGATTAATCCAAAATACAAAGAAAACAAAAACTGTTTCCAGAAAGTAAAACAATGCAAAAAAAAAGCAAATATATTGCAAAGATGGCACACAGCTTTTTAAACAACCCCTTCCTCCAACACCTTAACATCCCAAATATTGCAGATTGTTCAGAATAGAGTAAAATACAGCCCGTTGAAAGAACATGTACATTGTGTGGAACATTATTTACATTAAATTACTGAGGTTAGCAGATTCCTCCCGTCTGCTGTTGGAATACGTCAATGGTGTCTTCATCTTCCATTTCCAACTGCCAAGAAAAAAAAAATTACCATCCATTTAGAAAAATAAAGAACAATATTTCACATCAACGTCTACCAATCTCACCCCCTCAACACCCAACTCCTGTCAAAACATTCATGGGTGACAATCATGTATGCTGGATGCTCCCAAACCCAATTTAAAGTGCTTCCTTCATATTTATAGCAATTAGGTGAATTACCCAAATAGGCGGAGGCAACACCATTGGTTCTTTGAGAGTCTCATTAGTGATTCTTCCTCATAGAGGTCCACCACTGAATTAACCGGCAACTGGTGGTCTGGCACTTCCTTTAACCCGGACTAAAGTATGAGAGCGCATTTGAAAACTCCCCTGGAAGTCCCTCAGAAAATGTGGCACCTAGGCCGGGTGAGGCGGCCAATCTCAACCTCGTCATGACTTTCGTATCAATCAGGGGGTCAAATTTGCCCCCTCTAGAACTCCGGCCCAGCTGGAACCAGCAGATCTGTTCCCTTAGCCGATTTTGCGGGCTAACAACTCAGTTTCTCGGCGGATCGTTCCGGCACCGTTGGGTTCCACTCAGAGGCCATTACCTCTGTTGGTCCAGCAAAATGGAAAATCCAGTAAGGCTCTGGAACCATGGGTGCCAAAAAAAAAAAAATCAACTGTGGAACGGTATCTAGTTAAAAATTCACACATTTCTTCTATGAAAGAGCTGTGTTAGGATTTCTTCAATAGTCCATAAAGATGCTCAGCCGTTATAAAATGAGGGCAGACTCCAGGTTCATGAACTGTCTGAAGTGCAGTGCAGCTGATCATATCAAGATAAAACATTCATCTTAACACAAAAGTTTCAATTACAACATTCAGTGTCCATATATTTCCCCCTAAGTACAACACTATTCCTGCAATCAGTGTCCCCAAAAACCTGCAGTAAGCAGTCAATGTAGATTTTGCTAATAATTTTGTTGCAAATTTAAATAAGGTGACTAAACTTGAAAACAACTCTAAAAAGCTGAAAAACTCAGAAACCAGAAACTGAACGAACAAAATAACCCTTTTGGAGTTGATCTTTCCTCACCTCTCCTTAACCTTTTTGGGCGTTTTCAAAGTAACATAGTGACAAGAGTAAAGAGGAAGAGAGACCTGTTTCTCCATTTCTTTCATTTATCATAACTCAGAATATGTCAATGAAGGGAAGCATGGAAATGTACACAGCAAGCTCCATCAAGGGCTCCAAAGAAAATCATTAATTGATATTTTGCCTTATCTACTTCCAAATACAGATTCGCCAAACAGCTATTATTTGGATTTCCAGGACAGCAATCCTCATTTCCAATTTGTCCGTTAATCATAACATTGATTTCTATAACTGAGCCAATTACAGTTCTATCCTTTCTGTAGAATAATGTTCCTGATCTGTGACGGGTGTACTAGACTTTACAGTAATAATTATTGCAGCAACTATTGGAATGGATTTACTCACATTTAGAAGCAATAAGCTAATAAGGGACATCCAGTATCGCTTTTTTCTGGGGCATGGGGCATTTCACGACCTGCAAACTTGATTAAGTTTTGTAAGTTTGCAGATCACAAAAAATGGTGGAATTGCAGACATGAAGAAAGTTTGTCAAAAGATACAGCAGGATATAGACCAGTTTCAGATTTGTTTTTGGGGGGGTGAATAGCATTTGGAGTATTGTATACAGTACTGGCTACTCCATTACAAGGTGGATGTGGAGACTTTGGACAATGTGCAGAAGAGGTTTACCAAGATGCTACCTGGATTAAAGTGTATTAGCTCCGAGATTGGATAAACAGATTGTCTCTGGAGAGTCTGAGACTGAGAAGAAATCTGATAGAAGTTCATAAAATTACGCGAGGCAGATTGGGTAGACAGCCAGAATCTGTTTACCCCCACCCCATTCCTCAGGGCAGAAATATCAAATACTACTGCATAGCTGTAAGGGGAGAGAGACGGGGTTTAATGAAGATTTTGTTTCTACATCAAGTGGTAGTTGTCTAGAACATGCTGGCAGTGGTAGTAATGGAAGAAGATACTATAGAGGCTTTTAGACAGGCACATGGATATTCAGGTAAAGATTTGAAGCGCGTGCAGGCATAAACATGGCATTATGTTTGGCACAGACAATATGGTCTTAGGGCCTTTTTCTTGGCTGCACAGTTCTGTGTTCTAATTAGATTGCAGGAAAGTAGTAAGCAACCTAGAAGACAAGCATTTTCTGGACCACGGCCAATACTGAGTCTGAAGAAGGGTCTCGACCCAAAACGGCACACATTCCTTCTCTCCAGAGATGTTGCTTGTCCCGCTGAGTTACTCTAGCATTTTGTGTCTACCTTCAATTTTAAACCAGCATCTACAGTTCTTTCCTACACACTGCAACTAGAAAATGGAATTCCGCATCGGCAAATGCAGCATATGTATCATGTGGATACAAGGAACTGCAGATGCCCGTTTACAAAAAAGTGGCAGAGTAATTCAGCAACTCACGCAGCATCTCTAGAGAGTATGGAGAAATGAAGTATCAGGTCCGGACACTTCTTCAGAAGGATTGTAGACAGAAGGGAAGGGGGAGAGAAGAAGGAAAATAAAGCTGGAAGAGAGGAAGTACAGGGCAAGGCCTGATAGGAAATAGGATGATGCAGGTGAGGTGGGGGGAGGAGTTGGGGTTTGATAGGCAGATGGTGGAAAAGGCCAGAGATGAAAAGAGGTGTGAGGCAAAAGGGCTGAAGATTTGTGAATTGTGAAGCTAGAGGAAGGAATGTAGATGGAAGGGGAGGAGGAGGGGGGAATTGGTTGCGGATCCAGGTGGGGCACAGTGGTGAGGGATTTAGTGGGAAGGGGAGGGAGGGTTTTGTAGTTATCAAAATATTGAGAATTCAATGTTCATACCATTGCGCTGTAAGCTACCCAAGCAGAATAGGAGGTATTGTTCCTTCAGTTTGCATACAACCCCACTCTGCAATGGAGGCGGCCCAGGACAGAAAGGTCAGAAAGGGAATGGGAAGAGGAGTTAAAGTAGTTAGCAACTGGGAGATCCGGTAGGTCTTGACTGGTAATGGGATCACACTTGGGGTGACGGAAATGTTAGAGGGTGATGTGTTGGATGCAGAGGCTAGTGGGCTGAAAGATGTGGATCTAGCCTTGCTCCATCAGGGAGGGACGGGGAGTGAGAGCAGAATTACGAGACACTGAGGAGACATGGGTTAGGAATCCATCTAGGAAGGCAGTGTGGAAAATCACATATACTAAAGAATGAGAACATCTTGGAAAGCCTCATCTTGGGAGCAGATGCAAATAAGGCAGACAAATTGAGAGTAGGGGATAGAGTCTTTGCAAGAGATAGGGTGGGAGAAGGTGTAGTCCAGATAATTATGGGAGTCGGTAGATTTGTAGTAGTCATCAGTCAACAGTCCGTCCCCTGTGATGGAGACAGAGCAATCAAGAAAGGGGAGAAAGGCTTCAGAGATAATCCAAGTGAAGAGGGCAGGGTGGAAGTTAGTGGTAAAGTTAATGAAATGAACAAGTTCTGCAAGTGCAGTCATCGATGTAGCAGAGTCGGCCAATGGTGTCAGTGTTTGGAACAAAGGAAATTAAGAGGAGTCAAAGGAGACGTTATTGAGGCAGAGGACTAATTCCACCAGGCAGAGGAGTGCGTTAGTCGAGGGAAGTTAATTGGGTCTTTATTCTAGGAAGAATCTGCATGGCCTCGAGACCTTAATAGGAGGTGGAGGTGTAAAAGGACCGTATATTCATGGTAAAGATGAGACGATGTTGAACTGGAAAGTGAAAGTTATTGAAGAGTTGAAAGTCGTACGAGGTGTCTCGAATGTAGGTTGGAGGAGACTGGACAAGGGGGAGTGGGGGTTGGATGAAATCAAGGTATTTGGACACACGTTCTGTGTGGCAGGAGCTGGCAGAAACAATGGGTTGGCCAGGAAAGTTCTGTTTGCGGATTTTGGGAACGAGATAGAAGCGGACAGGGCAGGGTAACAATAAGGTTGGAGGATGTAGAGGGGAGATGGCCAGAGGTGATCAGATCCGAAACAGTCTGGGAGATGACGGCCTGATGATCATCTGTGGGGTCATGGTCAAAAGGTAGGTATAAGGAGGTGTCCGACAGCTGGCGCCTTGCCTCAGCACGGTAGAGGTCAGCCTGTCATACGACAATGGCACCTCCCTTATCGGTGAGTTTAATAACGATGTTGGGATTGTTGCTGAGTGAGCGGAGGGCTGTGGGTTTAGAGGGGGTGAGATTGGGGTGGGCGAGGAGAGTGGAGAAATTCAGATAGTTGTAAATGAAAGGATCCAGACTGGGTAGCAGGCCAGCAGCGATTGTCCATGAGGAGGAGGAATGTTGGAGAAAAGAAGGGGATGTCACTGGGAGGCAAGGACTCCTTACCAGAGAAATGGCCTGGAAGTGGAGGTGATTTTAGAGAAGAGTTCAACATCATGGCTTGGAATGTGAGGGGGGAAGGATAAAGGTTGGAATAGGGAGGGGGGAGAGGGAGGGGCTGCAGGATGCTTTTATTGTATCATGTTGCTTTTGATAACATGGTAGAGATCTTTAAAAGGCAAGCATTAAGTTTGGTATAATTGTTTCATAGATGCTCAACCCAGCACACTGCTACTTTCAATCTAAGATAGATTACTCACCATAGCCGGTGTATCAGTTTCATTTATCGGCTGCCCGTCAAATCGAAACCTGATCTGTCTGATCTGCAAGCCCTGCAAACAGAACATAGTCAGCATAAAAATGAGAAGTTGCAGAAGATTGGCACTCGCCATTCCATATTTTAAGCCCCTCATATCATTTTGTATTTTTCCCAAGTCCATCTCTGTCACTGTAGACTATTTTAAGAAAAGGTTTCTAATTTTATTTTAACTTTATCCTTTCAAAACCATCACCTATTTCAAAATTTCAAACATGCTTTGTTACATAGAGATTTCAGCTGATTTTCTTAAAGTAATTTCTTTGATATTTTTGTACTGAGTGTGTGGTCAAAAAATAAAGCAAATTCCACTATGACCAGACATTCTATAAAATGTGTGCAGAGATTAATACAGACCAGTGTGGCAAGAAGATACTCAGTTCCATTTTTCCCCCTCTTGGGTCTAAAGGAATCAAGGAATGCCGGGGGGGGGGGGGGGGGGGGAAGCAGGAACGGGGTATTGATTTTAGATGATCAGCCATGTTGAATGGCAGTGGTGGCTCGAAGGGCCAAATGGCATAATCCTCCACCTATTTTTCTACGAAACATTTTAAAAGCACAATGAGCTGTGTTTTATGATAAATATGGAATAAGAATGTTTTTATCTATCTCAATTTTAGGTCCCATTACTTTGAATCCATGTCCCCTTGTTTGAGACTATCCCACCGTTGAAAACATCCCTACATCTACCTATCCACCCCTTAAGATCTTATATATTTGAAGAAGGTCTCCACTCATTTGTCTTAACTCCAAGGAACACAGACCCAAACTACTTGGTCTCTCTTGGCAGCACAACACCCTCATGACAGGAATTAGCCTGGTGAATTTCCTTTTCCTGTCGCCAATGTTATTACATTCTTTTTAGATAACAGGACCAAAGCTGTACATAATATTTGAGGTGGGACCCTCACAAACACAATCCAATCGAAACGAAAACCCTCTATTTTTAAACTCTAACCCTTTGCAATGAAGGCCAAAATGCACATTGGCCTTGGATGCCAGCTTTGTGATTTGTGGTCTAGAACACCTTGATCCACCAAATCACATGTATGCAGTCTCACTCTATTTCAATAATAATCTCTTTTGATTTGTCTTACCGAAGTGCATGATCTCATACTTCCATTTCCCACATTAAACTTAATTTGCCAGTCTTTGGCCCACTCAATCAATTAATGCCTCTTTGCAGAATCACAGTATCCTTACTGCAACATGCCCATCCACCTATTTTCACATCATAGGCAAATATAGAATCCTGACACACTGTTCCTTCCTCCATGCATTAATGCAAATAATGAACTGTGGTCTGATCAAGAACTGATTCCTGTGGTACTCTATTACTTTCTTCTAGTCTGAAAATCACTCATTTATTCCAACTCCTTTCTACAAGATGGCTTTCTACATTCTAACATACTTCCTGATACCACATGCTTTTAATATATGCAGCAGCCCCCTATCTGGTACCAAGTCACTTTCCGTTTGGAAATCTAAATCCACTAAAGTGCAAGTTCCCTCGATCAACTCTTGTTACATCTTCAAAGAATTCAAGCAAATCTGTCAAATATATTTACCCTTCATATTTGTTATGTTACATCTAACGTGCCTTGCAAGAAAGAATTTCATTGTTTCATTTCAGATCCGGTGCATATGACTCTTAAAACGATGCTGACTAAGTTTAATTATACTCTCCTTTCCTCACCGATTAGCTACGGTATTTCCTCTGATTATTGACTCACGTATTTTGACAATGCTGTTGAACTGGCTTGCCTCTGGCTTTTTTTTTGAACAATTGAGTCACATTGGCTAATTTCCATTCTTCTGGTCTCTTCCCAGAGTTCAGCAAATTATCAATAACATCAATGTATGGGGTCCATATTTGTGCAGCCACTTCCTTCAAACTCCTAGCCTGTAGTCCATTGGGTCCTGGGGGCCTGTCCACCTTTAGCCCTCTTAGAGTTTATGTGTTCAAAAGTTCAAAACCTCAATTTTGGAAATTGCTTTTGTAAGTTGGACCCTGTTATTTGAAATTAGCCCCAAAGTGAACAAAGCTGTATAAATGTTAATGCATTTATTTACACATGCTAGAATTAACAGTATGCTTGTTCAATGGGCATCATTGAACCCATCATTTATGAGAATATACACTAATCTTTATGGAATTTTGAGCATTAAAATGCTATAATCGTCACATATAAATTACTGACATCTCTGCTTTGTGCAAAAAGGTACTGTTTCAATTAACTTATTCAGTTTAAACATTTGCACATGGTTTAAATTTTGTTTTCTCAGGACAAGCATCCATAATTTATAGAACGCATTCCTTAAGTAAGATCAGGACTCATTTACGTTAGCAGGCAAAATAACGGCATTTTTAGATCTCATTTAGTTTAAGAGAGCCCACAATGATCTTCGACCTGCAAAAATGACTCAGTAGGTGTAAATATTGGTAAACCCAGAGTCAAAGCCATAAGGATCACTTTCTGGGAGAGGTCTTGCGTTGAAGCACTCATCATTAAATGTAATAATTTAACCACGATCTGCAGGACCATTCAGTTTACATGCCAACAAATGACTCATTTCATTGCAACATCATCAGACTGACAAAAAAAAGTCTCTCAAAAAAAACCCCAAACTAAATAGGACATTTGGTGAAGCACCTCAATATCTCACTGGGCAAATCCATCACATGCTGTGGCCTCAAAAGCCGAGTAAACTCTAGTTGGAAGCAGGGCTTTTCACTATTCATCATGGTAGTAACAATCTTTGAAGTGCTGAGAGGTAGCCAAGTTGCATAACTAGTGTATAAATGTTACTGCAATTACATTTTCTACCATTTGGGTTTGGCAATTAAAGCCCGAGTCACAGATTAGCAATGTGTTATTTTGTCAAAAATTTAACTGTACTTAAATGTTTAGGCAAGTGAAAATATTCTAGAGGGATCAGATGAATCAAACAATCTCCAGAATAAAGAAACACAGAAAAAAAAGTAAAGTTCTTTCTATTGCAACCAAAATAAGCTTTAGAACCAAACTTTAACACAGCTATGTCTGTGTTTTAAAGCTACATCTTTCCATATTAAAAATGGAAAAATAATTCACCCTAGAGTCCAAAAAGGAAACAAACCAAGATGTTTCCCTCCCTAATTATGTATGAATGCCGATGTTGCCAACAGTAAACTGGTCACTGGCAAATTTAACATGTACTAGGAGTATGTTAATTAGTACGCATTTTGGTATAAACATGCTTTGTAATGTCCTCTCTGCTAGCTCTAAAGCAGAAAAACTGAAAACCAAAGATGCAGTCCCAGGTGGATTTAAGAGAAAAAAGGAGAAACACATTGGCCAGAGTCTATTTTACAACAGCTAATATGAAATTCAAAGAACAAGCAAATAATTCAAAACATTCCAACATATTAAGACTAACCTGTCGCTCACAGTATGCTTTCATCAGCTTACTCAATGGTGTTTGCTTCTTTATCTTGAACTGTACAACAGACCCATCTTGTCCAGCCACTTTCAGGTTAATATGATCATTCCTCTGGTCATTTCCTTCGCTTTTCACATTTTCCTAAAGCCAGGATTAAAAACATCGAATTTAATATACGCCCCAGAAAAATAAATACAATGATCAAATATAAACACTGCATTAGGTAATGGGGAGACTAGATTTCAATAAAAGAAATCACTGGACTATTGACTATCAATGCACTGGATTGAGTAACTCGGTGGGTCAAGCAGCATCTCTGGAAAAAATGGATAGAGAGGGCAGGTAGGGGATGTATTACTTGAAATTGGAGAAACCAATCCTGAAAAGTTGATATGGGAATGGGAAGGGGAGTTAAAATAGTTAGAAACAAGAATCTCCAGCAAACTTTGGCGAACAGAGCGCAAATGTTCTTAAAAAAAATTTTTTTTATTAGAAGTACATAATAAAAAAACATTTTGTTTGTGGTATTCAGACATTCTTAATATTGCAAAATTATCAATTATTTAATAGTTCTACCTATATATATATATAAATATTTTTATATAGATAGAAAATAGAGAGAAAAAAACCAAAAAAGAGAATGGAATAATTAACTAATAATACATCATTGGAGATATGTCTGTAAATTATAAAATGTAACTCTTCATCTAATCCTTAATTCAGGTTTCAGTCAGGTTCTTGTGCCGAACCAGTTTGCCCCTTCAAATAGTCAATAAATGGAGACCATGTTCTGATAAAAAGTTCTTCTTTGTCTATTAAGACAAATCTTATTCTTACCAAATGTAGGGTCTCCGACATTTCCATAATCCACATTTTGATTGTGGGGTTTATAGAGCGCAAATGTCAATGAAATGGTTGCCTAGTCTACACTTGATCTTGCTGACATTGGGAGCACTAAACACAATAGACAAGGTCAAAGGAGGTGTACTCTGTCTGACCTGGATGGAAATTAGAGAAATGTAGGGACAGGTTCTACATCACCTGCAGTTGCAAGAGGAAAGCACTGGAGAAGGATTGAGTTGGGCGGTACCAGATTAGCAAACCAACCAGTTGTGCAGACAGTGGTCTCTCCGGAAAGCAGAAAGGCATGCGAACAGGAAGATGCTGAAGCGGGTGGAAATATTAGAGAATGTGTTGGATGTGAATGTTGGTGAGTGGTCAGGCGAGGACCCAGGAAACTCAATTCTTATTCCATCTGGGGGGGTGAGGGGTTGCGAGAGCCAAACTGCGGAACACAAATGAAACATTGAATGAGGGATCCATCCACTACAGCAAGGGTGAAACACAATTGCAGGAGAAAGAGGACATCTTGGAGGTCCTAGAGTGGAAAGCCTCATTTTGTGAGCAGAATGTGGTGGATACAGATAAATTGAGAGTAAGGGATTCAGAAATTTCAGGAAGCATGAGTGAATAGAACAATACACCAGGATACAAAAAACAGATTTTTGGTCGAGGGCAGTGTAGGGGTAGAGATGCTGCCTCACAGCACAAGAGACCTGGCTGCAATCCTAACAATGGGTGCTGTCTGTGCAGTGTTTGTATATTATCCTTGTGACCACGTAGGTTTTCCCTGGGTGTTCCAGTTTTGTCCCATTCCACAGACATACAGGTTTGTAGGTTAATTGGCTTCTGTAAATTTCCCCTAATGTGTAGGATAGCATAGAACTAGTGTACGGTTGATCAATGGTTGGCATAGACTCAGTGGGCCAAAGGGCCTGTTTCCACAAAGTATTTCCAAACTCAACTTAAATGTAGAAGTTGGAAGATGGGAGGCTATTCGGGACTGCTGAAAAAAGTTAATTCCAGCAATGAATGTCATCATGAATCAGGATTTTCACTGCTAGGAGGAAGTCAGGCAATACTACCGGCATAAATGTGTATGAGTGCAACTCACCTTCATAAAATTAAAAAGATGTGAATTGTTTGTCTTAGCCTCATTCTGTAAGAATGATAAGGAGTCAGTGCCTCGAGCAGAGTTTGAGGCAGGGTCCAAAGACAAAGCCACTTTGTACACATTTAGTTGAAGGAAATGTTTATTTATCCAGTCTGGATATCGTGCAAATAGTATTAACAATTACGAGGAAATTGATATGGTGAGTTTGGTTAGGATAGGTGGTGCCAAGAAAGGTTCATAACATGGTAGACCAAGCTGTTAATATTATTCAGGCAACTGGGGGAAAAGGCACTCATTTTTGTCTTGATTCCAAACTTAGGCCTGCTGGCAGTTTAGTTTCGATTTAACTTTTCTATGCACTTGACATAATTGCTACCAAAGATAATTATTTTTTGAAACCAATATTCTAAATCGTGTCAAACAATATAATTAATATTATGCCTGCAATGTGGAATAATCCAAATCAGCAAAAAGATTTGTTTTAAAAACAGATCCTTTATGGATATAATTATGGCTATACCACAAGAATACCATTAATAAAGCACATATGGCTGCTATGCCATGTTCTTCAAGGATACTGCCTGGCCCGCTGAGTTTTTCCATCACTTTGAGTCCTCACATGCTGGACAATATTAGTGAAGTATAAGAGGAACCACTTTTGAGACTGCAAGATCCACAGTGCTGCTGAAACTCCAGGCTCTGCAAATAGAAACCTTGATTGCCACATACATAATTTCCTCTCAGAATGACATTACTTGTTGATACAATCAACTTTCCTGATCACATTTCTGAAAGCAACCTTAAAAACACAAAAGGGCCTGTCCCACTTGGCCGTCATTATGCGCCATCATGCGTCGGCACAGCCGACTAGAGCGCGTGACATCATTTGAAGATAGAAACAAAATGCAAGAGTAACTCAGCGGGACCGGCAGCATCTCTGGAGAGAAGGAATGGATGATGTTTCGGGTCAAGACTCTTCTTCTGTCTGAAGAAAGGCCTCGACCCGAAATGTCACCCATTGCTTCTCTCCAGAGATGCTGCCTATCCTGCTGAGATACTCCAGCATTTTGTGTCTATCTCCAACAGTCTTGGCTCCGCTCTGGGAGTAAGAGTGGGGGTGAATCTGGATCCGCAACAGCTGTGAGCCCCAGGCCGAGCTCGGCGATCGTTTTCCTGCTTCTGCTGCTGTTGGCGGTGAGACGTTGCGCTATGCCAGGGTCTTGGGCCTGTCCCACTTTGGCCGTCAATTACACAACAGGCCGGTGGCGCGTGAAGATTTTGTGCAGGACGAAGCCCATACTCCTCCACGCCACTCCACACCACTCCATGCGCCTGTCCCGCGCTACCCACACGCTAGCAGGTCGCGTAAATGGCGAAAGAATGACAGCCAATAGGGACACGCCCCTTAGGATAGACCGTAATTGCTGGAGTAACTCAGTGGGTCAGGCAGCATCTCTGGAGAAAGGAATAGGTGATGTTTTGGGTCAAGGCCCTTCTTCAGAATGTTTATTTCCCCAATTAGTAAATTCTTAATTCTGCATTGAACCTGGGAAGTTTTGCTGATAGGAGAAACATGGAACTGTAGATGCTGATTTATATTTTAAAAAGTCAAAGTGCTGGTGTAACTCAGTGGCTCAAGCAATATCTCTAGAGAATATGGACAGGTGATGTTTTGGGTTGGGACCCTTTTGTTGATTTCTTAAAATAAACACAATATACAGTAGATGCTGGCAATCTTAAAAACATAGAAAATAGGTGCAGGAGTAGGCCATTTGGCCCTTTGAGCCAGCACCGCCATTCAATATAATCATGGGTGATCATCTGAAATCAGTACCCCTTTCCTGCTTTCTCCCCATATCCCTTGATTCCGTTAGCCCTAAGAGCTGTATCTACAGTGTATTCAGAAAGTATTCAGACCCCTTCACTTGTTCCACATTTTGTTACATTACAGCTTTATTTTTAAATGGATTAAATTATTTTTGTTTTATCATCAATCTCCACAGAATACCCCAGAATGAAGAAGCGAAACCAGGTGTTTAGAAATTTTTGCAAAGTAATTAAAAATAAATAACTGAAATATCACATCAAAATAAGTATTCAGACACTTTGCGATGACACTCAAAATTGAGCTTAGGTTCATCCTGTTTCCATTGATTATCCTTGAGATGTTTCTGCAACCCGATTGGGTAATTTTTGCCAGAGGTAAATTAAATTGATGGGACATGATTTGGAAAGGCACACACCTGTCTATACAAGGTCCCACAGTTGACAGTGCAAGGCAGAGCAAAAACCAAGCCATGAAGACAAAGGAATTGTCCGTAGACCTCCGAGACAGGATCTGGGGCAGGGTATAAAACAATGTCTGCAGCATCGCAGGACCCGAAGAGCACAGTGGCCTCAGCCATTCTTAAATGGAAGAACTTTGGAACCACCAGGACTCTTCATAGAGCTGGCCGCCCAGCCAAACTGAGCAATCGAGGGAGAAGTGCCTTGGTCAGGGAGGTGACCAAGAACCCGATGGTCACTCTGACAGAGCTTCAAAGTTCCTCTGAAATGGGAAAAACTTCCGGAAGGACAACTGTATCTGCAGCACTCCACCAATCAGGCCTTTATGGTCGAGAGGCCGTACAGAAAGCACACCTCAGTAAAAGGCAAATGACAGCCCAATTGGAGCTTGCCAAAAGGGTTGTTTTTTCTGGTGCTCTGGTCTGATGAAAACAAGATTGAACTCTTTGGCCTGAATGCCAAACGTCACGTCTGGAGGAAACCAGGCATCGCTCATCACCTGGCCAATAACAAACCGACGGTGAAGCATGGTGGTGGCAGCATCATGCTGTGAGGATGTTTTTCAGCCTTAGGAACTGGGAGACTAGTCAGGCTCGAGGGAAAGATGAACAGAGCAAAGTAGCTCCTTGATGAAAACCTGCCCCAGAATGTTCCTTGATGAAAACCTGCTCCAGAGCGTTCTGAACCTCAGACTGGGGCGGAGGTTCACCTTCCAACAGGGCAATGACCCTAAGCACACAGCCAAGACAAGGCAGGAGTGGCTTTGTGACAAGTCTGTGAATGTCCTTGAGTGGCCCAGCCAGAGCCCTGACGTGAACCCAATCTAACATCTCTGGAGGGACCTGAAAATAGCTGTGCATCAAAGCTTCCCATCCAATCTGACAGCTTGAGAGGATCTGCAGAGAAGAATGGGAGAAATTACCCAAATACAGGTGTGCCAAGCATATAGCGTCATACCCAAGAAGACTTGAGGCTGTAGTTGCTGCCAAAGGTGCCTCAACAAAGTACTGAGTAAAGGGTCTGAATACTTATGTAAATGTGATATTTCAGTTAATTCCTTTGCAAAAAATTCTAAACACCTATTTTTGCTTTTTTATTATGGGGTATTGTGTGTAGATTGATTATTTAAAAAAATGAATTCAATCCATTTTAGAATATGACTGTAACGTAATAAAATGTGGAAAATGTGAAGGGGTCTGAATACTTTTTGAATGTACTGTAACTCTCTCTTGAAAACATCTAGTGAATTGGCCTCCACTGCCTTCTGTGGCAGAGAATTCCACAGATTCACAACTCTCTGGGTGAAAGTTTTTCCTCATCTCATGCCTAAATGAATTACATGAATTTCTGGACTCCCCCAACATCGGGAACATTTTTCCTACATCTAGCCTGTCCAATCCCTTAAGAATTTTATATGTTTTTATATGATCCCCTCTCACTTGTCTACATTCCAGTGAATATAAGCCCAGTCACCCCATTCTTTCATCATATGTCAGTCCCACCATCCCGGGAATTAACCTGGTGATCATATGCTGCACTCCCTCAATAGCAAGAATGTCCTTCCCCAAATTAGGAGACCAAAACTGCTCACAATACTCCAGGTGTGGTCTCACCAGGGCCCCTGGACAACTGCAGTAGGACCTCCTTGCAAATGTATACTCAAATCCTCTCGCTGTGAAGGCCAACATGCCATTTGCTTTCCTCACTGCCTGCTGTACTTACATGCTTACTTTCAGTGACTGATGTACAAGGACACCCAAATCTCATTGCACCTCCCCTTTTCCTAATCTGACACCATTCAGATAATAATCTGCCTTCTTA
Organism: Raja brachyura; assembly: GCA_963514005.1. Next base: position 38,463,526 of record OY740801.1, read on the forward strand.
ATTTAGAAAGTGTTTGGAAATATCAAAATCAAACAAAATTAATAAAGATCAAATCAAAAGGTAACTTTGCTTCACATTTAATATTAATTTCACATTATCTATTAATTTAAAGTAACTGGTAGACATTTGCAAAATGTACACTCGTTTTCAATATTTGTTTTGAAAAATGTAAGGATTTTGAGCATCCATCAAGTTCTATGAAGGTAATTTTTTCCAGGAGGAAGACGTCTAATTGAAAAGAAGATATTTTCCTCGACGCAGTATATCCGTCAAAAAATAAAAACAATTAACTGACACAGCAAAACCCCACGTATAGGTATTTAAAAATGCAATGGACAAACACAAAATGATCACAATTGAGATCAAGAGTTATGAGTCGGTAGAATTCTCTGCCTCAGAGGGCGGTGGCCAGTTCTCTGGATACTTTCAAGAGAGCTAGATAGGACTCTTAAAGATAGTGGATATGGGGAGAAGGGAGGTAAGGGGTACTGATTGAGGGTGATCAGCCATGATCACATTGAATGGCGGAGCTGGCTCGAAGGGCCGAATGGCCTACTCCTGCACCTATTGTCTATTGATTTTCGTCAATTGTGAACGTTTAGGAGTGCGAAGAAATAAGTTGTCAGTTACTAAAACTATGTGTCAGCTGTTGGATACTGATAAACCAGAGATTACACACATTGCCTAGTCATGATTGATCCGAAAACCTAGGTATGATTATGGGCGAGGCGGACCTTTGAAACAAACTGCTTTCGTTTCATGAATTGATGTATTGAAGTGAATTCGGTCAACTAGGGGAAATAGAAATGCGACCGCAGAAACACCCCGCCCGACGATTCCTCATGCCTTCCTCATGTGTGTGGCCTCAGCCTGCACCAAATCCAATGGATTCAGGAAAACTGGAGGCTGCGTAAGTGTCGACTGCAGCAGCGACTGTGGCAGCCGGAAGCGAGTGCAGGCCCAGACCGCGGAGACAACCTCACAGCCTTGGTTTTAGCGTAGCTGCATTTCAACTAAACTAATCCTGACACAGCTGCGGATGGGCTCCCGTCACCTGTACAAGGATCCACTCACTACGCACTGTCGCCCTCGGCTTGATGCTGCAGGCCTGGATCAATGGAGAGCCCCCCCCCCCCGCCGCCCCCGGCCAGTCCCAGCCCTGCTGCCCGCAGCGGTGGACGAGGGCCATCAACACACCAACATTACACAACACCCGGGCCTACGGCACCCTCCTCCGGTCGGTCACTCCCTCCTCCCCGCATCTCCCTTCACCCATCGTCACCGACTCCATCACAACAGGCCTCACCCCCTTGGCTTTATCCTCCGCCATCTCACGGCTGCTGATGGCGCCCTGCAGTCTGCAGACCGCACGGTGGCCTCCCTCGCGTCGCAGGCGTCACCTCCCTGCGCTCGGCCCCGTCGCTCCCGCCTCCTCGTGTCCGCCCGCCCGCCAGCCCAGCGCGCGCACGCATAGACGGACGCCGCTGCCGGGGTCACGTGGCCGACGCTCCGCTGGCGTCGGGCCCGGGCCCGCCCCCAGCACCAGCCCCCAGTACCAAAGATCCTCTATTATCTTTGACCAGCACCAGCCCCGCCTCCAGCACAGGGCACGCCCCCAGCACCAGCCCCGCCCCCTGCACCAGCCCCGCCCCCTGCACCAGCCCCGCCCCCAGAGTCTGAAGAAGGGTTTCGGCCCGAAATGTTGCCTATCACCTTTGCTCCTTAGATGCTGCTGCACCCGCTGAGTTTATCCTGTCTTTTGTGTTCCCCAGCACAGGGCACGCCACCAGCACCAGCCCCGCCCCAGCTCTAGCCCCGCCCCCAGCACCAGCCCCGCCCCAGCTCTAGCCCCGCCCCCAGCTCCAGCCCCGCCCCAACATTAGCCCCGCTCCAGAATCAGCCCCGCCCCAACATTAGCCCCGCTCCCAGCTCCAGCCCCGCTCCAGAATCAGCCCCGCCCCCTATTTTCTTGGTTACCGGGAGTTCCGTGTCACCCGCGTCTGAGCGACGTGGTGACCGAAGACCTGCAGGGGGCGAGAGCGAGCAGTCACAAAACCTACCTTCGGCGGCGCTCCAGACCTGTCACTGTCATTGGCTGTGTGCGTGACTCTGGCGCCTTTGAGTGGGGGGGTCGGGATTAAAATGCAGGTTTGTATTGCTTGTTATAGGATTTTCTCGGGTTGCTACCTGATGAAAGTCGATCGGACTTCCATTCCCGGTTCATTTTTTTAAAATCGCTGGACAATTTAATCGTTGGATTAAAGTAAAACGCGACTTCTAACACCCTCAACACCTACATCGTGACGGATCGCAAAACCAGGACAAAACAATGGGTATGTCGCCTATTTTACATATAATCTTGCTTCTTGGGGTGGCTTTAGTCTAATTTTACGTTGCGGAAATGTTATTTGGGCCCCATACAGATCGGCCGATATGGGGTTAAAATTCACAGCAACGGCAATGTTCCAATTGATCGAATTCCAGAAACACCCACTCACAAGATGACTTAAATCCTCGTTTTTTTTTGGAAATTTCATGTCATTTGCCGTCTAAATCATCTATATTTCGTGTTATTATCTCTCCGTGATCATTATTTAAAAAAAATATTCACAACAGCTTGAGTCACATGTATTGTGCAAAAAATAATAATTTTGATTATATTTTGAGTGGATGTTTTCTGGATTAATTTATGGGAATTAAACTTCTTCCATTGGGCCGATAAATTCATGAAAGTGAGATTAAAAAATCATGTTATATTGTGAATTATTGTGTGAATGTTATTTGGACACTTAGGTTATTAAAAAAATGTTAATCTTAAGAAATGGATAGATGTTTAGATCTAGTAATTGAATTTAGATTATTTAAATTGATTTGATGAAACTGATAAATATGATTTTTTGTTGGGTATTTACCATTTGTTTTAGCGTTTAACTTTATCATTTTAGCCTTTTTTACTAAAACTGCAAATAATAACTTGTTTCTGTTAATGCTGTTCAGTGTTTTTTTTTAAATTTACATTATTAACAGATGTCTCCGAAGAAGAAATGCAAAATTGTCAATCCAAAAGCCCAGCCAGGCATAGCTAGAGTTCAACCTGAAGTGAAGTTCTCTGTCATGCCCGAGTCTAAGAGGGATCTTAGAAATGGACACATCTTGTACTTGTATACCTCCTTTGGAAAAAGTCTGCCTGAAATAGAGAAATCGCTAAGTTCACATTTCCCTTTGTCGGGTGTGGAAGGCTATTCATTTGCTGCTGTTAACTCAAAAGTGAGGACTCTCGTTAACCAGACTTTGCTTAAGTTTAAAAAACTCACCAATCCCAAGGAACTTGGAGCATTTATGAAAATTTGTGATGAAACTTTTAAACTTACAGAAGGCAGTCAACACATTTCTTTAGATGACATTCCACCGCCTGGTGCTCAAGATCCTGAATCCTTGACATCAGCCGAAAGCCAAGTGCCCATATTTCAAGACACTGAGGACATGGGCGATGACAGTCATAGTCTGCATCCTCCACTGAATCTAGCAACGCCAACGACAGCTGCTGCATCACCTGAACCAATGCCATCGAAATCTAGTGTTTCAACAAGATGTAGCAGAGAATTTCTAAGTCTTTCACCAAGGAAACAGAAATTGAAGAAAAGACTAAACTTTCTGTCTGCATCCAAGGCTGCTCTTACACTAAAGTATTGCACAAAGATCAGTGAACTTAGGGCACAGTTGAAAATTCCCAAATGTGTAGTTAATCAAGCCTTAAAGAGAAAGCAAAAAAAAAGGATTTAAAGGACAGAAAGATTCAGGAACTCAAAACCAAATTACATAGGGAAACTTTTGCACGAGAGCTTGCTAAAACCAAGGCAGAGATTTTGAGACTTAAAAAAGCACACAGACAATTGCTGAAGTTTCGTGGCAGTAAGAAAAAGAGGAAAGCTGTTTCAATTCACCAGTACAGAAAAGTTCATGAAAAATTAAAGGACAGGGAAGAGGATGTGAGACGCCTCGAATTTAACAAACTTGTCCTCAAAGAAACAATCGAAACTCTGCAGGCTGCCAGTATTGTCAAGTCAAAGGAGGACCAGAAGACTTACTCCTCAACAACATGGATGCATGTGTTTGACTGTATTGTAAGCAAAACTCCCACAGCAAACATTCCAATCCTGATAAGCCAATTCTACAAGCGGAGTGGACTTAATCTGGATCATGTTCCTCAACGCAGTGCAGTTGAAGTTATGGCTCGAGAATTGGGAGTTATTGCTGAGTTAGAATAGAATGCCTTTTATTGTCATTTAAACAGACAAGGTTTGAACGAAATTTCATTCCTGCAGTCATGACATTACAAAAAAAACAAGACACACCTTAACACAATTTACACAAACATCCATCACAGTGAATCTCCAACACCTCCTCACTGTCCTTTTGTTCTTCTCCCGCGGTCCAGCAGTCCAACTGCAATGTCGAGGCAACTGCGGCTCACGATGTTAAAGCCCTTGGCAGGCAATGGTAAGTCTCGCGGCCGTTTAAGCCGTGCCGGGCGATGTTAGGCCCCACTCCGAGCCATTTAAACCCCGCGATTTCGGTGGGAGAAGTTGCCGTTGCGGGAGCCCCGAAAAGCGGTCTCGCACCAGGGACCTGCGAGCTCCCGATGTTCCTGTCCACCGGGCCTGCGGCCAGAGCCTCCGAAGCTCCGAAGTCGGGTTGCAGCCGCGCGCCACCACAGCTCTCCCCGCTCCGAAGTCAGCCAGCTCCGCAATGGCGAGTCCACAGGCTCCGCGACTGGAGCCCTCAGGTTGTTTCCGGTTGGAGGCCGCCGGCGGCTGCACGATGTTAGGCCCACAGAAGAAGCGCCATCCTCCATGACTTCACCCAGGCTGAAGCAAATGTAGAACTTCAGATATTAGGCTTACTTGGCAAATATCTGACTGGGCCTTGGATGAAGCACTTCTACACTTCAAGCCAGAATCAGATCAACCATGTTAATGGCATCAAAGTGGTTAAAGGGGTGATTGCTGCTCTAAAGGAAGCCACAGAAAATCCAGACAACTTGATATTGGCAAGGGAAGATTTCTTCGGTGAGGAGGTGCATCTTCAGGAGCTACCAGTACACCCACAGTTCAGTTCGAAGATGAGGAGCTGTCTTCAAGCTGTCATCACTGTGTTGGAGAGGTAGTATAGTACATACTTTGAATTTGATGTAACTGGGAAATTGAAGGAGGAGACTGCATCAGCAAGATCACACAACATTAATGCGGAGGAGATAATGGGGATGTTTAGCTCATTGAAACAGAAATCTCTCAAAGGCACTATTTGTTATTTGTCATGTAGGATGCGGGCCTGTAAGAATAGAACAGTCAATTACCTTGATAATCTCGAGGAGCATTGTAGGGAGGAGGTGCTCTGTAAGGCAGTGACATGGGGGAGAGTGTAGAGGAACAGACGGAAGAAAAAAACAGAAGGAATTGAGAGCAGAAATCATCATGTGACAGAAGAACAACCAGCATGCTCGGGACACGAAAGAGAGGAAAAAACTGGGGAAAAAATTGAAAGAGTGCTTTAAACTCGCATTTCAAAGTTTAATCAATTCGCAGAGATTATCCAATTTTGGACTACTCCAAATATGATGATCTACAGGACATTATTAATGGAAAAGTAGTGGGTATTAAGGCATGTCATGCATGGTTTGAAGAGCAAAAACTTGTAGTTTACAATGCCAAAATTAAAAAGTTGAGGAAAAACAAGGTGTACAGAGTTGCTTATTGGTTGCAATCTGAGGAGTATGATGATGCTACTGATTATGATATGCCAATGTACCAGCTATCAGCTAATCTTCTCCATAACGACTTGGTCTTCTGTTAGAAATTGTAATTTCTTTACCTATCTGTTACGGACTTACAGCATATAATACAATAATATTACAGTTCTGATCTTGAGAATATCACATTTTTGAATTTTCAAGGCAGTGTGGGTGTTTATTACTATTTCCATCACAACGGTCAATTTTGTAATTAGCTACAATTAGTTTAACTAATTATATGCTTTAATTTCAGGTCATCCAAGTAAGGTGTCTGCATACCGCACGGTGGCCTCCCTCGCGTCGCAGGCGTCACCTCCCTGCCGCTCGGCCCCGTCATTCCCGTCTCCTCGTATCCGCCAGCCCAGCCTCGCCCCGCGCACCCACAGACGGTCGCCGCTGGGGAGGTTACGTGGCCGACGCCCTGCTGGTGTCGGGCCCGTCCCCAGCACAGGGCCCGCCCCCTGTTTTCTGGGTTACTGGGTGTTCCGGGTCATCGGCATCCGAGTGACATGGTGACTGAAGATCTGCAAGGGGCGAGAGCAAGCAGTCACATTTTCATGATAAAAAGCAAAGATACTGATAAAAAGAATCAAGTCAAGTCAAGAGAGTTTATGGTCATGTGTCCCAGATAGGACAATGAAATTCTTACTTGCTGCAGCACAACAGAATATTGTAAACAAAAATAGTAAGATTAAATGAGAACTTACCAGTTTGAAGTTTGATCTTTATTTTATGAGGATTTGCGATGAGGGATTTCGTGAAGACCCCGCCAGCACGCATGCGCGACATTCTTCAAAGCAGCGGTGTGGAATCACAGATTAAACAACAATGACTAAATATAGTAAGATTGAAGAGACTATTACCAGTTGACCTTATAGTAGAGGGTTGGAAGCGGAGGGCACAAAATCCCTCATCGCAACTCCTCATAAAATAAAGATCAAACTTCAAACTGGTAAGTTCTCATTTAATCTTACTATTTCATTTCGGAGTCACGTAAGTGAGTTCATGAAGATTTCAAAGCTCTGTGATTACATGCCCTGGATCATGTCCGTGCTCGCACACTGCCGCAATTCTGATGGAAGGAGTACGTTAATGTATTTCAGACTTGACAAGCTGAAAAATAATATAGTATTTATTCATACAAATCAAAAAACCCTCACTCGGGGATAAACGTTTCTTGGGGACCAGTCCTTAACACTGTCTCCGCAAACGTAGCGGGAGCGGCCACAGGTTTATTATAAAACCGCTGGAATGTAGCTTCGCTGGCCCAGCCTGCTGTAGCGAGGATATGGTCCATGGGAACCTCCATGGTCCTCGCCGCTGATGTGGATGCAGCCCTGGTAGAATGGGATTTAAGGATATTAGTATTAATACCTGGTGCATCCAAAACCACCCTGAGCCACCTGGAGATCGTCTGCACCGTCACCCTGTGATGGGGTTTTTTATGGCTGATAAGCAGGCCTTTCTCCATTTTCCTAATGGTATGCGTCACTGTAATATAGTGACGTATGTACGTGGCTATGCAGAGCCTCACATCAACGGGGTATGCTGGGAATATTAATTGCAGCCCTGTGGTCAAGCAGTCCCAGGTCTATGCTGCTTGAGTAACTCATCTATGAAGAAAGTTACTCTCTCAAGGGTTGAGACCATATGATTCAATTTGATCTTTTGTAAGGTCTGGACCCGTTGAGCCGAGGTTAGCGCCATTAACATCACCATCTTCAGGGTGGGTTTATCCAGCGGTAGTCCAATCATTGGCGACCAACTCCTGAGTAGGGTAAATACTACCCCTATATCCCAGGTGATGTTGTATCGTGGTCGGGGAGGGTTCGAATTGAAGATACCCCTCATGAATTTGGACACGAGCGGGTGAGATCCTACTCCTATACAAAGGTAGGATGACAATGTGCTCCTGGTACTGTTGATGGTGCTGTAGCTGAGGCCCTCATCATGGTGTAGCCCCGCTAGGAATTCCAACACATGGGGTATCGTGGCAGAGTCATACGTAATGTTAATCCATCTGTAGTAAGCCTCACATTTCCTGATTTGGGTGAGGTACTGTCATCTAGTGGATTCTCTGCACGATGCTGCAATGGTGTCCATGGTCCTTGGTGTTAGTCCGTATTGCAGGAGTTGCCTCTTCAGAACCTGCAAGCCAACAGGTTCAGATGACCATGGCATGGATGGTATTCTCCTGTTGTGGGGTTAGTTACCAAATCCGGGCATTTGTTAATATGTGCCCATGGTTCTTTAATCATCTCAAGGACCACTGGATACCATGGTTGTGTAGGCCAGTCGGGTATTATTAAGATGCCTTTTGCAGAATCTGATTTTATTTTTTGCAATACCCGACTGATGATGCAAAATGGAGGAAATGCATAGAAAACCATTTCCCCCAGTGCAACGAGAAAGCGTCCATCGCTACTGCCCCAGGATCTGGTTCCCAAGATACATATGTTGGTATCTGATGGTTCAATCTGGACGCAAAAAGGTCGATATCTGGTGTTCCAAATTTGGCGATAATTTTGGCAAATATTTGGGGATTTAACATCCACTCAATGTTATCATTGAATACACGTGACCTGGTGTCCGCCACTGTATTGAACTTACCTGGAAGGTAGGTAGCTGATATCCAAATATTTCTTGCTATGCACCAGAGCCAGATTGTGTTTGCCAATTCATATGATTTAAATATGCCACCACAGTGGTGTTGTCTATTTGAAGACGGACATGCGTATGATGTAAATTCATGCAATAAGCTCGCAGCCCGTGAAATGCTCCTAGCATCTCCAAATAGTTTATTCCTTGTGATAATAGAAGGGTAGATTCGTGTAAATCCCATCTACCGCCACAACTGGAAGTAGTGTCGGTAGCTCCCCAGCCTTGGGCGCTTGCGTCGGTTTGTACCACGACTCACGGGTTCGGTACAATAATGGGATTGAATGAGTCATGAATATTATCAATCCACCATTGTAACTCAACTTTTGCCTTGATTGGCAGCTGTATAGGCCTATCAAAATGTCCAGCATTAGTTTTTAATGCTGACATTTTTGTTCTTTGCAAATTTTGATAGTGTAAAGGGCCAAATCATGCAGCTGGAAATGTAGCTACTAATTTCCCAATTACCTTAGCAGCATGTCGGATTGTTGATTTCCTGGCGCAAGCAAGGTTGTTACATGCTTCAATAACATCCATTGCCTTGTTATCTGGGATGGTAACAAGCATTTGATTGGTGTTAATTGTGAATCCCAGATAATCCATGACCTATGAAGGGTAGAACTTAGATTTGTCTGGATGGATGACAAACCCTAATTTTTGAAACAATGTTTTAGTAGCTGCTACTGCTAAATTTGTCGATTCCATGGTCTTTCCCACGATCAAGATGTCATCTAAATATGCCATGACAATATCATTTTGTTTCCTCAGAGATGCCAATACTGGTTTCAAAATTTTTGTAAATAACCTAAGGGCTGTTGTAAGCCCATTAGGTAGGGCTCTATATTACCATAGCTGATCCATCCAAACAAACTTTAAGAACTTTTGGTAATGTTTCCGTATTGATACTGAATAGTATGCATCTTTTAAACTGATGCATGCCATGCCATTTGGAAATCAGTGATTTAGCTGTTTCGAATGTGTCCATTTTAAAATGGGTATATTTTACATGAGTATTCAAATGGGTTAAATCAATAATAATCCTGCATCCACCATCTTTTTTAGTTTTGGTAAAAATGTTGGATGCAAACTCAAGAGGTTTGTGTGCCGTTTTCTCTATCACCCCCTTGGCATGTAGCCTCAAAATTTCCTCATGTCCTTCCGCTATTTCCTTACGGGAAAGTGCAAATTTCCGGTTTGGTGCATGTTGAGGCGGGGGAAGTTGTTCATTTATGAATTCAATTTTATACCCCTGAATACTGTAATATAATATAATATAAATGAATCTAAAGTTATAGAGCTCCATATATCCCAGAATAACCATAATCTCCCACCAATTTGTGAGGTTAAACATGCAGCACTCGAATGAGAACCAGACCCCATTACCTCCATGGTTACCGACGGGCCCTGATGTTCTGGGTTTTGGCACTCCATTGTGTTGCTGGATTGCGGGGTTGGCGCATCTTCCACGTCGGTCGCTGTTGGCCCTGCCCTAAAAAAGGCTTTTGTTGTTGGGGTGCGGCCGGCGTGTAGGTCCTTGATATTCTTTCAGGTGGCCTCCGAGGTCTTACATATGGTGTTTGGCTGCGAGTAGCTGGCCTGCTGGAGGAAGGTGGTTTCATCAAACCAACTGCCTTCGCCTCCTCGTCCAGGTCCTTGACCTGTTTGGGCAGGTCCTCACCGAACAGCTGTCTCAGTGGCGGCGTCGCAGATGCCTTCCACATCCCCGCGAACTTGGGGTTGAGAGTAGGCTTGATGGAGATTTTCCGGAAAGCATTAATTTCGTATTGTGTGTTACTCAATAGTGCAAGAGCATTTTCCTGCTCCTCCGTCATCTCCGTGCCATCAATAGATCTGGCAAAGGCCGTAATTCCTGATGTCAAAAGATTCAGGATCTTTTGAAGTTTAAGTTCCTGTGCCCTTATTCCTGGACTGATGTTGCCCCAGATGGATGTTCATTCAGTGATACACAATTGTTCGGGGCCTTATATTTGTTCATTGCCTCGGTTAGTACCTGATCCTGCAGCTGGTGTGTAGTAAGGACGTCAATACTTGCTGCTAGGGTACACAAAAAATGCTGGAGAAACTCAGCGGGTACAGCAGCAGCATCAAAGGAGTGAAGGAGATAGGCGACGTTTTGGGTCGAGAAGAAGAGTCTCGACCCGAAACGTCGCCTATCTCCTTCGCTCCTTAGATGCTGCTGCACCCGCTGTGATTCTCCAGCTATTTGTGTACCCTCGATTCTCCAGCATCTGCAGTTCCTTCTTTAAAACTTGCTGCTAGATTGGGCTGCAATGGCTGTCCTGAGTGCTTAGGTTCGGCAAATCTGGAAGCCACATCAAGAGGATCTTCTTGGGGTTTCTCAGCTGCTACAGGTTCCTCCGCCAACCCTTCTTCCACGTCAGCCAGCTGCTGACCCCTAGCACTCCCCACCGAAGATGTGAACATTCTGGGTGGCCCAGATGCATGTCTCCTGAAACTAGAGGACATCCGGTCCTGCTGCTGGAGATTTTGCTCAAGGAGTCGCTCCATCATGTGCTCCATACGGGCCATGCGACCACCGCCGCTATCTGCAGACAACAAGTCGACTTCCTCAGGTTCTCCTGAACTACTGAGGCTTCTGCCATCGGCCCGCACCTCGTCGAGGTGATGTCTAGGGTGCCTAGGCAGGATGTCGCTGCCTGTCGCTCCAGCGGGGCTCTGCGACTCCCGCGCGGACATGCCGCTGGTCCGCAGTCTTCCGGACTGAGGCGGCCTGCTTGTCTGGAAAGACATGAACGGTGAGGAGTCGGTTCCAGCCGCCGGAGCGGGGTTCACCGAATCAGAATTGCGGCAGTGTGTGGGCTTGCAGCCTGTCTTCCCCTGAGACAAAGGCGACGTTCAGTCACGTCCAACCGCTAACGCAGGGTGCGGTGACCGGGATGATATACCACCGGCCCGCGATCTGGCAGGCTCCCCCGGTGGTAAGTCTGCGCCGGCCGCACCTGCGGGGCTGCCAGACTCAGATCTCGGTCCCTCACCGGTCCGCGATCTGGCGGACTGCTCCGGTGGCAAGTCGACGGGGCTCTTCGTCTTCTGTGCGGTTCTTCCTCTGGTCCGCCCTCTGGTGACCTGTATAGTAGGGGACACAGAACGTGCCGCAGAGCGGGTAATACGTTTTCCCCACTGTCCCTATGTTTAGGTGACAGTGGTAGGGAGTCAGGGTCTTGCCTACCCTGCTCCCGCATGGTGCTCCTACCACTATGTGGCTCCATGGACAGCCGTGGTGGAGAGTCGGGTCCTGGTTTAGTAGGGCTCTCCGACTTCCGCGTCCTTTTCCCAGCCCAACGAGCGGGTGCTGCTGTTGTAGCGGGCAGCTCCGGGGAATGCAGCCGCTGACTCCTGTTAGAAGTCCTGCGGCTGGAAGCATATTTTGAACTCCTTTCCATCATCCCTGTGAACAAAAAATTAAATCCACAGGAACTAACCAACTCAAGGTTAGTTCCTCTTACCTGAGCGGTCCTTTTTGAAGGGCTGGTGGAGGAGCACACTCACTCCCGCAGCCGTCGACTGCAACTGCGAGCAACAATATCTCGCGCATGCGTGCTGGCGGAGTCTTCACGAAGTCACTCACTTGACTCCGAAATGAAATACAGAACAGTTCAGTTCAATATAAACATAAATAAGCAGATAAAATGCAATAGGTTGTTACAGTTCAGAGTCTGTTTGTTGGCAAGTTTAATAGTCTGATGGCTGTGGGGAAGAAGCTGTTCCTGAACCTGGATGAAACAGATTTCAGGCTCCTGTACCTTCTGCCCGATGGTAGCGGAGAGATGAGTGTGTGGCCAGGATGGTGTGGGTCCTTGATGATGTTGGCTGCCTTTGAGGCAGCGACTGCGATAGATTCTTCGATGGTGGGGAAGTCACAGCCGATGATGGACTGGGCAGTGGTCAAAAATGAAAATAGACAATAGGTGCAGGAGTAGGCCATTTGGCCCTTCGAGCCAGCACCACCATTCAATGTGATCATGGCTGATCATTCCCAATCAGTACCCTGTTCCTGCCTTCTCCCCATATCCCCTTACTCTGCTATTTTTACGAGCCCTCTCTTGAAAGCATCCGGAGAATCTGCCTCCACCGCCCTCTGAGGCAGAGAATTCCACAAACTCACCGCTCTCTGTGAGACAACGTGTTTCCTCGTCTCCGTTCTAAATGGCTTACTCTTTATTCTTAAACTGTGGCCCTTAGTTCTGGACTCCCCCAACATCGGGAACATGTTTCCTGCCTCTAGTGTGTCCAAGCCTTTAACAATCTTATATGTTTCAATGAGTATCCTCTCATCCTTCTAAACTCCAGAGTGTACAAGCTCAGCTGCTCCATTCTCTCAGCATATGACAGTCCCGTCATCCCGGGAACTAACCTTGTAAACCTACGCTGCACTCCATCAATAGCAAGAATGTCCTTCCTCAAATTAGGGGACCAAAACTGCACACAATACTCCAGGTGTGGTCTCACTAGGGCTCTGTGCAACTGCAGAAGGACCTTGTTGCTCCTATATTCGATTCCTCTTGTTATAAAGGCCAACATGCCAATCGCTTTCTTCACTGCCTGCTGTACCTGCATGCTTACTTTCATAGACTGATGTACAAGGAGCCCCAGATCCTGTTGTACTTCCCCTTTTCCCAACTTGATGCCATTTAGATAGTAATCTGTAAAAGAATGAAAACACCAATAAGAACATGAGATAGACTTGAGATAGACGCTGGAGTTGACGATTTTTTAGGCGACTGCCGGTGACTGTCATAGTCCTGGCAGGTCGCCGAAAAACCAGCAACTGCACCCTCCCTATGACAATGTCTACGACAAGCTACAACAACCTACCACCTAGTCGACGGCAAGCTACCGACAACCGGCGACCCAATCGTCGCGCCTTAGGACGTCCACCCACGACAAGCTACGACCCTGTCGGCGACAACTGAAGATAATTCACATCATTTTGGCCTCAAAAACAATGGAATCACCCAGTTTTCCTATAAAAGTGGTTGTACGGTAGGGTTTCCAATCATTGCAACACAGAAACATATCAATATTAAGTGGAAGGCAAATAAATTAAAACTTTTCACAAGCTGTGTGTGACAAAGAATTTCAATTCACAAAAAGTATTATAAAATGAGATACCTGGTGAGCCTGCTGATGTGGTGGTCCCATCAGTCCCATCTGTTGCTGTCCCATGTGTCCCAACAGCTGCAGAACCTGCAACACATATTAATTCATTGTTAATATTTCATACAAAAACAGTAATATTAAGGTCAAATATTTAAGTAAAATGTTCCCAAAATTCCACAAAAATTACTTAAAATATTTACCGGCTGGGAGACGTTATGGGCCATCGTCATGGCAGCCATGATATAGTTGAACCACATGTTTGCTGGTATCTTAAGCAGCTCAGTTTTACGAATCCCAGAAAGGTGTCAACAGCCCTCTCATGAGGTATCTGGGGCTGTGTCATGGCCTCCCTGGCCTCTGTTGCATGAGCTGCAATGGGGGGAAAAAAAAGATGGATGGATGGAAGACAAATTTCCTCAAAAGTACTTACCGCCTTGATCAGCTCCTGCTGACTTGCCTCTCTCTCCTCTACCTCAGTTGCTGTTGGGGTGGAGCCTGGAGTGGAGCTGGCAGTGGTCCTGCTTCTCTTGCTGTGCTGCTGACGGGTGGAGGGTGTGGATCCAGAGGTTTCCTCATGTGGGTCAAACTCCTTTTCGCTGGACCTACTGTGCAGCGGATTCTTGTCAAATGGAGGAAAATGGGTCTTGACCAGAAACGTCGCCTATTCCTTCGCTCCGTAGATGCTGCCTCACCAGCTTTTTTTGTCTACTTTGGAAGAAAATAAATGTGTTTTGCAAACTTTCAAGAATTTCAAGATAAGGCTCTAAAAAATAGCGGAGTCAGGGGATATGGGGAGAAGGCAGGAACGGGGTACTGATTGGGGATGATCAGCCATGATCACATTGAATGGCGGTGCTGGCTCGAAGGGCCAAAAGGCCTACTCCTGCACCTATTGTCTATTGTCTATTGTAAGACCATCAGGACATGGCAAGCAAGATGGCAATCAAATTATCAATTTCACAATAACCATTTTATAATAATTACCTTCTTGGTGCTCTGTCTCCTCTCCACTCATACTATATGTGAACTGATAATGTCCCATTCGTCGACGATCCACTGCTGCCTAAAGTTTTTGCCACCAGACCCAGACTTGTTTGCACTCTGAGACAGTTTGCCATATCTGGTTCTCTGGCTTTTGAACCACAGACAGAGTTGGGTGTTTGTAAAAAAAAAAGAATTAAGGCCAGTGTGAAATGCCTACCTGCAAGAAAATGGAAGAGCTACTGCTGGAAACTTGAAATATTAACAGACTACGTGTTACCACATATGAAAAAAAAATACACAGAAAAAAAAATAACGCCAAAATATACAATGTACAGGCAAACTTGCTGGTGGCACTATTATCTGTCCACAATTTCATGTCATGGCAAACAAGATGACAAACAATAGACAATAGGTGCAGGAGTAGGCCCTTCGGCCCTTCGAGCTAGTACCGCCATTCAATGTGATCATGGCTGATCATCCCCAATCAGTACCCCGATCCTGCCTTCTCCCCATATCCCTTGACTCCTTTATCTTTAAGAGCCCTATCTAGCTCTCTCTTGAAAGTATCCAGAGAACCTGCCTCCACCGCCCTCTGAGGCAGAGAACTCCACAGACTCACAACTCTCTGTGAGAAAAAGTGTTTCCTCGTCTCCGTTCTAAATGACTTACCCCTTATTCTTAAACTGTGGCCCCTGGTTCTGGACTCCCCCAACACCGAGAACATGTTCCCTGCCTCTAGCGTGTCCAAACCATTAATAATCTAATATGTTTCAATGAGATATCCTCTCATCCTTCTAAACTCCAGAGTATACAAGCCCAGCCGATCCATTCTCTCAGCATATGACAGTCCCACCATCCCGTGAATTAACATGTAAACCTATGCTGTACTCCCTCAATAGCAAGAATGTCCTTCCTCAAATTAGGGGACCAAAACTGCACACAATACTCCAGGTGTGGTCTCACTTAGGCCCTAAACAACTGCAGAAGGACCTCTTTGCTCCTGTACTCAACTCCTCTTGTTATAAAAGCCAACATGCCATTCACTTTCTTCACTGCCTGCTGTACCTGCATGCTGACTTTCATTGATGAACAAGGACACCCAGATCTCATTGTACTTCCCCTTTTCCCAACTTGACACCATTTAGATAGCAATCTGCCATCCTGTGTGTTTAACCTCACATTTAGACACATTAAACTGCATCTGCCATGCATCTGCACACTCACCCAACCTGTCCAAGTCACCCTGCATTCTCATAGCATCCTCCTCACAGTTGACACTGCCACCCAGCTTTGTGTCATCTGCAAATTTGCTAATTACTTTGAATCCCTTCATCTAAATCATTCATGTACAGTGCATTCAGAAAGTATTCAGATCCCTTCACTTTTCCACATTTTGTTAAGTTTCAGCCTTATTCAAAAATGGACTAAATTCTTTTTTTTTTTAATCATCAATCTACACACAATACACCATAATAAAAAAGCAAAAACAGGTGTTTAGAAATATTTGCAAAGTAATTAAAAAGAAATAACTGAAATATTACATTTACATAAGTATTCAGACCCTTTACTCAGTATTTTGTTGAGGCACCTTTGGCAGCGAATACAGCCTCAAGTCTTCTTGGGTATGACTCTACAAGCTTGGCACACCTATATTTGGGTAATTTCTCCCATTCTTCTCTGCAGATCCTCTCAAGCTCTGTCAGGTTGGATGGGGAGCATCGTTGCACAGCTATTTTCAGGATCCTCCAGAGATGTTTGATTGGGTTCAAGTCCGGACTCTGGCTGGGCCACTCAAGGACATTCACAGACTTGTCATGAAGCCACTCCTGCGTTGTACTGGCTGTGTGCTTAGGGTCGTGGTCCTGTTGGAAGGTGAACCTCCGCCCCAGTCTGAGGTCCAGAACGCTCTGGAGCAGATTTTCATCAAGGATCTCTCTGTACTTTGCTCCGTTCATCTTTCCCTTGATCATGACTAGTCTCCCAGTTCCTGCCGCTGAAAAAACATCCCACAGCATGATGCTGCCACCACCATGCTTCACCATAGGTATGGTATTGGCCAGATGATGAGCGGTGCCTGGTTTCCTCCAGACGTGATGCTAGGCATTCAGGCCAAAGAGTTCAATCTTGTTTTCATCAGAATAGAGAATCTTGTTTCTCAGACCTTTTGGCAAACTCCAAGCGGGCAGTCGTGTCTTTTACTGAGGAGTGGCTTCCGTCTGGCCACTCTACCATAAAGGCCTGATTGGTGGAGTGCTGCAGATATAGTTGTCCTTCTGGAAGGTTCTCCCATCTCCACAGAGGAACCCTGGAGCTCTGTCAGAGTGATCATCGGGTTCTTCGTCATCTCCCTAACCAAGGCCCTTCTCCCCCGATTGCTCAGTTTGGCCAGGCCTATGAAGAGTCCTGGTTGTTCCAAAGTTCTTCCATTTAAGAATGACGGAGGCCACTGTGCTCTTCGAGACCTGCAATACTGCAGAAATAGTTTTATACCCTTCCCCAGATCTGTGTCTCAGCATAATCCTGTCTCAGAGGTCTACGGCCAATTCCTTTGTCTTCAGGGTTGGTTTTTGCTCTGCCATGCACTGTCAACTGTGCGACCTTATATAGACAGGTGCGTGCCTTTCCAAATCATGTCCAATCAATTTAATTTACCACTGGTGGACTCCAATCAAGTTGTAGAAACATCTCAAGGATAGTCAATAGAAACAGGATGAACATTAGCTAATTTTGAGTGTCATAGCATAGCTGATACCACTCGACCAGCTCTCCTTGTTCCCGGCTGAACTCATGAGGAACTACCTTGGGCCTCCTGCCCTTCTTCACCTCCTCCTGGACAGTGGACACATTAGAGACAATGGAGGCATCAGAGTCCTGAACATCATCTGATGATAGGTCAGGATCAGCAGCAGTACCTGTAGTCTTGGCAGGACAGCTAGTCCGGCTGGGGTGGTGGTGGGGATCCAAGCCATCTCCCTGGTCTCCACCTGAGCTTCCTCCTCCTGGGCCTCCTCCACATGGGTCTCCTCAATCTTCACCTGCCCGGTGGGTGGGGATGGGGGTTGGGCCTTGCCCTGGGGCTGCCCCTTCCTTCTCCTTGGATCCATGTTGCACTATACAATGTCCCCAACACAAAATGCACAATGTCCACACACTATAGTCGCCTGATCACATGGAGCGTTTCCCACGGAAGCGCCACTGTCGTAGCCTGGCGTAGCTAGTCGCGTCAACTGGAGCCGATGGTCACCAGCTGTCGTAGGTTGTCGCCGGTATGTCTGTAGCTTGTCGTCGGCATGGTCATACATTGTTGTAGATAGTTGGAAAACCCATACCTCCAGATTCAGGGACAGTTTCTACCCAGCGGTAATCAGGCAACCGAACAATCCTCTCATTACCTGGAGTGCAATCCTGACCTCTCATGCACCTTATTGGAGATATTTGAACTGCTTTATTTGGACTTTATCTTGCACTAAATGTACCCATGATCCTTTACCTGCACACTGTGGCCGGCTTGACTGTAATCATGTGTAATTTTTTTTACTGGATATCAAGCAAACAAAAGCTTTTCACTGTAACTCACCATTCATGATAATAAACCAAAAACAGAATAAAACTGACTGCAGATGCTGGAATCTTGGGGGGGGGGGGGGAGTATATGACTCTGTAACTTGCATCACCGTGTACTTATTTTTGTTGCTGTTTTACTGCTTCTATGTGACTTTGCTCTTATTTGTAAGCCGACTCAATGCAGGATACATTTTAAACATTGAGATGTAAAGCTTCCACCTGCATTACCAGGTGTGGTGAAACACGTGTCTATTGTTTCAGTATTAACCAAAGATCATAGCGCTTTGGTATTAACAACATTGGGTAAGTTTGGTTCTGAGCTGCGAACCGCTGTTACTT
Organism: Raja brachyura; assembly: GCA_963514005.1. Next base: position 38,482,004 of record OY740801.1, read on the forward strand.
CCGGGGTTGTGAAGTTACAGGCGGTGAAATCACATGTTGCAAGTCTGCCAGCCGCGGGCTCCAGTGTATCAGACGGTGACACCAAACCAGGTGCTGCTGAATCAAGTGCATCTGCAGGGAAGACGCTAATTCTCCGACATGAGCCAGCCAGCAGAAAGAGGTCAGCATTAATTAGAACGCCTAAGATTTTTGTTTAAAAAGGAACTGCAGATGCTGGGAAAAAAACGAAGATAGGTTAAAATGCTGGAGAAACTTAGCGGGTGAGGCAGCATCCATGAGCGAAGGAATAGGTGACGTTTCGGGTCGCGACCCTTCTTCAGAATGCCTATATATTTCTCGTTGGTCGGAATGACTTTCTGTGCTATTAACTCTTAACAAAAAGGTATATCAGGAATGCATGCGTGATTGAAGAGTATTGCTGAAATGACACAAGGAACTGCAGATGCTGGTATTGCAACAAAAAAAAGACACAGTGCTGGAGTAACTCAGCGGGGCCAGCAGCATCTCTGGAAAAAAGTGGATGAGTGTCATTTTGCTCCGGGGACCCTTCTTCAAGTGTCAATGTGCGGCACGCCGAATATCATTTAAATTCCTTGCAGTTGTGCGAGCACCTGCTTTCAACTTTACTTTTTTTTAAATTCTCTATTTACGGGGTGACAGGATTTAAGAATTTAGGATGGATTCCTTTAATCTGCACACACGCAGTCCTGAACAAAGTCCAGTCAAACCGCACTTCCAATGGAAAACCAACGTTCAGTTAGAATTGCAGCTTGCTTTATAACACAGCAGATAACATTTACAGAACAGTAGATAATGGCAACAGTCCCAAGATTTGATTTTTTTTTTATAAACAAAAGTAAGGAATACAGAAATAATAATCTTTACCATTGGTCACCTAATTAGCAAGCAGCCATCATCTTTGTGGACTTTATGCTGCTGTTTTACTTCTTGTATATTAATTTGCACTTTTATTTTAAGATGACTCTGTAGAAGGCATTTTAAACACCAAGAGAGAGAGTCTTTATTGTCATGTGTCCCAGATAGAACAATGACAATCTTACTTGCTGCAGCACAACAGAATATGTATTATATACACTGAAAACAATCTGATAAGAGGGAAAAAAAGAAAAAAACAAGTTCAGTGTGTATAAATGCACACAAATACACACACACATATATATACACATACTCAAAAAACAAACTATAGTAGTGCAATAATTATAATAATAGTCTATTGTAGTTCAAAGCTTATTGGAGGTTATAACATTTAATAAGCCAATGGCTGTAGGGAAGAAGCTGTTCCTGAACCTGGACGTTACAGTTTTCAGGCTCCTGTACTCGCTTCCTGATAGCAGAGGTGAAATGAGTGTGTGGCCAGGATGGTGTGGGTCTCTGATGATGCTGGCTGCCTTGTTGAACAGCGATTCTGATAAATCACCCACCGTGGCGACTGGGACCCAACAGGCCCCACTTAGTCTAGTCAAAACTTTTTGTCTGAATGTTTAATTGCTAGAACTGCCAGACTGTTCTCAAGGGTCACAGCAAGCCAGACACCAAGTGCTGCTGGAAGATCGTAGACTTGGTGAAAGACGCACTTGGATCTGCCCAATATTTGTTGGTCTTCCAATACCACAAGATGCCCACGAGTGAACGTTACCACATGGCATTTTCCAAGCTGCAGGAGTACATGCTGAGAGATGCGTTGAAGCATGATGTCGCCAACAAGGCTTTGTGTGGAAAGACTATTTTACGGCTCTGTTGCCGTGAGTCATTGAGCTCAGGATACTTCCGGTTTCCAGCCCCGCGACGTGGATGCTTCTGCAATGGGGCCTGTGCTGAGGTAACTCAGCGGGACAGGCAGCGTCTCTGGTGAACATGGATAGGTAATGTTTCAGATCTGAACCTTCCTTTGGGTGAAGAAGAGTCCTGAGCCGAAACATCACCTATCCATGTTTTCTTGTGTTGAGTTACCACAGGACTTTGTCCTTTTAAATAAACCAGCATTATGGACTATCTTTGATCGGACTTTACTGGCTTTACTTTGCACTAAACGTTATTCCCTTTTCATGTATCTATACTGTAAATGGCTCGATTGTAATCATGTATTGTCTTTCCGCTGACTGCTTAGCACGCAACAAAAGCTTTTCACTGTACCTCGGTACACGTGACAATAAACTAATCTGAACTGAACTGCAGTTCCTGCTGTCTCCATTTGTAAAACCAACACTATTCACATTGGAGCAACACACAATCTCCGCGGGATGAGTGACTGATGCAGGATTATAACTCCTTCCACCTCCCCCCCCCACCCCTGATGATTGTTGCTCTAGATTCCCGCCTCTGTTGTCCCTTCTGTTGCTATTAATCGGACCTTGCAATATACTATGTTGGAGTCTCCCCCTCAATCTGCCACAATGGTTTCGTATCTGCAATCAATGGTAATGTGACAGCACTCCTTTCTAACCTAAGAAATATAAATCCCCACATATATTTTGCATTCACTGCAGTGAAAACTTCCCCTTTATTGGCATCTGCTGCTGGCCAGTTTCACATCACCGGCATTCAGCAGCAGTCATAACAATGGATAGTCACAGATATGGAACGAGAAGACATTACTAAATTAACATGATGCAGAAAAATGGTAAATAAAACATTGCACCATATCCTTAATCTCAAAGTAGTAATTGCTGCATCATTAGTGCATGCTTCCAAATTCCTTAAATTTCTATTAAGGAAATTATAGTCTTATGTTCATAAAATTAATGATTTTAATATAGATTGATAAGCAAGAACTTGCAATGTAATTAAAAGTTTTCTCAAGTCTCTAGTAACTAAGTGGATGGTTCACAGGATATTTTAGAATGGAATTACTTTTAGTTTGTAAATTAAATTAGTTTGTAAACTCTGGTTGAAGAAGTCTGCAAAGAGCACAGTATAGAAATTGGTTAAGGTAAATCAGGTGTTAAAGAGCATGGGTACTGATCATTAACAAGGCTTTTTATTGGAACGAGTTTGGAAAGGAACACAAGAATGATAATGGGAAACAATGAGAGAGCACTTCACCTGAAGTTGGATGATTCAATGTTCAGCCTAGAAGGGAGCAAAGTGCCCAGGCTGCAGATCAGAACTGGTTGGGTTATTTGGCTTGGACAGGCTAGATGCAGGAAAAAAAGTTCCCGATGTTGGGGGAAGTCCAGAACCAGGGGTCATAGTTTAAGAATAAGGGGAGGCCACTTAGGACGGAGATGAGGAAAAACGTTTTCACCCAGAGAGTTGTGAATCTGTGGAATTCTCTGCCACAGAAGGCAGTGGAGGCCAATTCACTGGATGTTTTCAAGGGAGAGTATAGATCTTAGGGCTAATGGAATCAAGGGATATAGGGAGAAAGCAGGAACGGGGTACTGAATTAGGATGATCAGCCATGATCATATTGAATGGTGGTGCTGGCACGAAGGGCCAACTGATCTACTCCTGCACCTATTTTCTTTGTCTCTATGTTTTTTTTCCCAGGATTTTCTGTTTATATTCAGATTCCAGCACCTGCAGTTTTATTGATTTCCAAATAATGTGTTAAGTTGTTCTATAATTGACAATATTGCACATTGACAAAATGAATGTTACACCCATTCATTCTGTATGCTTTTTACACCCCACCCCTCTCATCTTTCAGCCTATTACAGGTTCCTGTTACTATTTTTCAACTGCCTGATGACTTTCGGATCCTATTTCTGCTTTGACATTCCCAGTGTGCTTCAGGAGCAGTTCCAGGGGGTGAGTACTATATTGCCCACAGGATGAACTTGTTACCTAGTTAGTCACAAGAATGTGCAAATAACTTGCAACAAACCTGCTCTGTCTCCCTTTCCAAGGAACACTCTGCCTGCATGGTGCATTGGGCCTATAATATACGTCATATTCACTGTATGTTTACCAGCATGTAGTCGTGACGGCAAGACCTCCAGCTCAGGAACAGGCAGTTCAGCTCACCAAATCTACGGCATACATTGGGCACCTGTACACATTAGCCTTGCATTCTGCTGATATTATTCTGCTGATATTCATGTCCCCCTAGATATTACTACTCACCTCACCATTCAAGCCAATTTACGGTGGCCATTTAATCTATTAAGCGACAAACCAGACCAAATCCATACTATTACTGGGGAACTTGCAAACTCCACGCAGACAGCAACAGAGGTCACAATTGAACCCTCATTGCAGAGCTCCTTATCTCTTTGAATCAAAAACACAGAATACTCAAGAACCCTTGGCCTTCTTGTTTAAGCACCGATTGTTGTCAGGAGTGCACTGTCTGCCTGGTAATCATGTCATATAACAAGGTTTGGGATAGATTGTGTGCAGCCAGAGTCTCGTATTAATGTGACCTTACAAACGCAGCCACATGAGGGTGACAAGGGCTCAATAGAAACATAGAAAATAGGTGCAGGAGTAGGCCATTCGGCCCTTCAAGCCTGCACCGCCATTCAATATGATCATGGCTGATCATCCAACTCAGTATCCTGTACCTGCCTTCTCTCCATACCCCCTGATCCCTTTAGCCACAAGGGCCACATCTAACTCCCTCTTAAATATAGTAAATTAACTGGCCTCAACTACCTTCTGTGGCAGAGAATTCCAGAGGCTCATCACTCTCTGTGTGAAAAAAGTTTTCCTCATCTCGTTCCTAAAGGAATTCCCCCTTATCCTTAGACTGTGACCCCTTGTTCTGGACCTCCCCAACATTGAGAACAATCTTCCTGCATCTAGCCTATCCAACCCCTTAAGAATTTTATAAGTTTCTATAAGATCCCTCCTCAGTCTTCTAAATTCTAGCGAGTACAAGCCAAGTCTATCCAGTCTTTCCTCATATGAAAGTTCTGACATCCCAGGAATCAGTCTGGTGAACTTTCTCTGTACCACCTCTATGGCAAGAATGTCTTTTTTCAGATTTGGAGACCAAAACTGTACGCAATACTCCAGGTGTGGTCTCACCAAAACCCTGTACAACTGCAGTAGAACCTCCCTGCTCCTATACTCAAATCCTTTTGCTATGAATGCTAACATACCATTTGCGTTCTTCACTGCCTGCGGCACCTGCATGCCTACTTTCAATGATTGGTGTACCATGACACCCAGGTCTCGTTGCATCTCCCCTTTTCCTAATTTGCCACCATTCAGATAATAGTCTACCCTCCTGTTTTTACCACCAAAGTGGATAATCTCACATTTATCCACATTATACTGCATCTGCCATGCATTTGCCCACTCACCCAGCCTATCCAAATCACCTTGCAGCTTCATAGCATCCTCCTCACACCTAACACTACCCCCCAGCTTAGTGTCATCCGCAAACTTGGAGATGTTGCATTCAATTCCCTCGTCCAAATCATTAATATATATTGTAAATAACTGGGGTCCCAGCACTAGTCACTGCCTGCCATTCTGAAAAGGGTCAGTTTACTCCTACCCTTTGCTTCCTGTCTGCCAGCCAGTTCTCTATCCACATCAATACTGAATCCCCAATACCATGTGCTTTAAGTTTGTATATGCTAATCTCTTATGTGGGACCTGGTTCTCCCTTATCCACTCTGCTAGTTACATCCTCGAAAAATTCTATAAGATTCGTCAGACATGATTTACCTTTCATAAATCCATGCTGACTTTGTCTAATGATTTCACCACTTTCCAAATGTACTGCTATCCCATCTTTAATAACTGACTCTAGCAGTTTCTCCACTACCGATGTTAGACTAACTGGTCTGTAATTCCCTGTTTTCTCTCCCCCTCTTTTTTTTAAAAAGTGGGGTTACATTAGCTACCCTCCAATCCTCAGGAATTACTCCAGAATCTAAGGAGTTTTGAAAAAATTATCACTAATGTATTAATTATTCTGTGGCTACTTCCTTGAGTACTCTGGGATGCAGACTATCTGGCCCTGGGGATTTATCGGCCTTTAATCCATTCAATTTACCCAACACCACTTCCCGGCTAACCTGGATTTCACTCAGTTCCTCCACCTTATTTGACCCCCGGTCCCCTGCTATTTCCGGCAGATTATTTATGTCTTCCTTAGTGAAGACAGAACCAAAGTAGTTATTCAATTGGTCTGCCATGTCCTTGTTCCCCATGATCAATTCACCTGTTTCTGACTGCAAGGGGCCTACATTTGTTTTAACTGAATATCCCTGGATGTTCAGCTCCCAGCCTTGGCCCCCCTGGAGCCATGTCTCCGTGATCCCAACTATAGCATAGTCATTAATAGCTATCTGCACATTCAACTCATCCACCTTATTACGAATGCTCCTTGCATTGAGACACAAAGCCTTCAGACTTGTTTTTACAACACTCTTAAGGGCCTGTCCCACCAGCATGCAACTCGATGCAATTAGCGCGACCTAACGTGGTCGCTTGAGCCGTCCGGCGTCGCGGGGCCGGTCCCACTTCGATCGCCGGAGCCGTGCGGAATTGTGCGGAGTTCGTCCCGAGTTCGTCCCGACGCCGCGCGGGGCTCCGAAAAACCGACAATGTCCAAAAATCCCGCGCGGCAACGGTTTGTCGGCTCGCAGTCGCCGCGACATTTACACACCGCCCGGACATCGTGCCTCCGTGAAACTATTTGTAAGTGCCTCCGTGACCCTCTATGTGTGTGGCTCCGTGGCCCTGTATGTGTGTGTGTCTCGGTGCCCCTCTCTGTGTGCCCCTCTAAGTCCTGGCGAACTTACCTTGGACTTGCTTCAAGTTCGCCTCGCTTTGCGCCGCGTTGCGCCACTCACCCAACCTCCGCGCGGCCCCTACTGCCGGTTTAGTTGCGCTTGCCGCATGCAGGCGCATGCTGGTGGGACCGGCCCTGTACAGGGGATCACCCGACCTCCGCGCGGCCCCCGCTGCCGGTTTGATCGCGTTCATCGCATATAGTTGCGTGCTGGTGGGACAGGCCCTTTACTCCTTTTACAATTATGTTGACAAGTGGCCCCTTTTGATTTTTGCCCTGGAAACCCACCACCTCTTATTCTCTGTTTATTTTTTTTTTCTTCTTTCCCCCCCTACATGTTGGGTCTGTGTGCTTCCCTTCTCTGCCTCCTGCCTCAGACCCTGTCTACTGGCTTTCTCTATTTGAGTCCCTCCCCCCAACCATTCTAGTTTAAAGTCCCCCCCGGTAGCGTTTGCAAATTTCCGTGCCAGGATACTGGTCCCCCTCGGGTTCATGTGCAACCTTTTTATACAGGTCACTCCTTCCCCAAAAGAGGTTCCATTGATCCAGAAACTTCAATCAGTCCTTCAGCCAGGCATTTATCCTCCACCTTGCTCCATTCCTACTCTCACTGTCGCGTGGCACAGGAAGTAATCCTGAGATTGTTATCTTTGCGGTTCTTTTCCTTAACTCTCTTACTAACTCCCTAAATTCTCCTTTCAGGATCTCTTCTCTTTTCTTACCTATGTCATTGCTACCAATGTGTACCACGACCTCAGGCTCCTCTCCCTCCCTTTTCAGGATGTCTTCGACACGTTCAGCCACATCCCGGACCCTGGCACCAGGGAAGCAAACTATCATCCAGGTCTCCGGACTGCATCCACAGAATCGCCAATCTGACCCCCTAACTATAGAGTCCCCTATTACTAATGCCCTCTTCTTTTCCTTACCCTTCTGAGCAACAGGGCCAGTGTCTGTACCACAGGCCAGGTCGCTGTTGCTACCCCCAGGTAGGCTGTCCCCCCCAACAGCACTCAAACAGGAGTACTTATTTCCAAGGTGTACAGCCACTGGTGTACTCTCTAGCGCCCGCCTCTGCCCCTTGCCTCTCCTAACTGTGACCCATGTGTCTGCCTCCTGTGGTTTTGGAGAGACTACCTCCCTGTAACTCCTGTCTATGACTTCCTCACTCTCCCTGACCAGACGGAGGTCATCGAGCTGCTGCTCCTGGTTCCTAACACACTCCTTTAGGAGCCCCATCTCGACGCACCTGGTGCAGATGTGGATGTCTGGAGGGCTAGCCGACTCCATGATCTCCCACATCTGACATCCGGAACAGTAAGCTGCCCTGGCACTCATACTCCCCCTTACCCTAGATACAACACAAAATACAATATACAATAGAAAAATACAATACAAAGTACAGTACACTACAAACTGCTGGAATCTGACTGCCAATCAGCTGCGTACTCAAGTCCACGGATTTAGAACGTAACGGATTTGCCTTACCGCTCAGATGTAGCTCCTCCCTCACCAACGGCTCCCAGACCTCTCTGAATGCTGGAGATGTTGTCCTGGGAGAGGCTTATCCTTCCAATGAATTTGGATTTTGTGGAGACAACGTTGATGGTACTTTTCTCTGATTCAATTTGCCTGTGCAGGTAGTCTGGGTCCCAAATGCATATGAGGGGGGGGGGGCAGAAATCACTATTCTCAGAAGGTCATGAGTTTTGTGCCTACTCTGAAATCTTCAAATATCCTTTTCCTCAATTAATCGAGTGCGGTTCATAATCACTTTAAAGGCAGTGATGAGTTTCTTCATTGGGGGCTTCCGTTTACCAAGGTCTTGGTCTGATTTAAAAAATATATCGTTAGAGGGCACTGAGGTACATCATGGGCAGGCTTGGAGATGCGGATGATAAGTGAAACCTCATCTGTTTGATGCTTTGAAGCAGTCTTTAGTTTAGTTTAGAGATGCAGCTTAGTTTAGGGATATTAGTTTAGAGTCAACAATATTGTTGAAGCTTAGCATTTGATTGTGTCCATACAGTAGCTGTATCGTCTCCAAATAGTTGCTTGACAACTGAAGTCTGGGTGATTTTGGTTCTGAAATGCAGTCAGCATTAGTTGAACAGTTTCACATTAGTTCTGCAGATCAGGCCCATATGTGTGGGAAGTTTGTTGGAGCTGAGATGTAACGTGGTGACAAGAAAGATAGAGAAAAAATAGCACAGCTGCCAACACATTTTAACAACCAGTCGTCTTTGCGATTGTTTTATTGTAGAGCTGTGGGTTGGTATCATGACTGTGGAGCAAGCCAAAGATGCAGATTTATTTCTCTGGACATCTGAATTTCAGAAAGGTATTTCGCAGCCCCTCCTGATGAATGGATTCAGAGGTTCAAAGAGGTCTATGTAGAGTGGCTGTGCAGATTCCTGCATTGTTCTTGCAGTTAAAGTAAAGTGAAATATCCTTTATTGTCATTCAGACCTTTCGGTCTGAACAAAATTTAATTACCTGGCAGTCATAACATATAATAAAAAACAAAGCACACAATAAACACATATTCAAAGCCTTAAAGTCTTTGTCGTCTTCTCGCTCTGCGCTGAGGCGATCAAGGCCTCCGATGTTATCGTCCACTAGGCCCGCAGCCGAGCCTCCAAAGCCGGGCTGCCGCCGTCGCCGGAACGCTGGAACACCGCCACAGCTCTGAAGCCGGGTCGCCGCTGGAACGCTGGAGCCCCGCAGCTCTGAAGCCGGGTCACCGCTGGAACGCTGGAGCACCGCAGCTCTGAAGCCGGGTCGCCGCTCGAACGCCGCTGGAGCACCGCAGCTCTGAAGCCGGGTCGCCGCTGGAACACCGCCACAGCTCTGAAGCCGGGTCCGCCGCTGGAATGCTGGAGCCCCGCAGCTCTGAAGCCGGGTCGCCGCTCGAACGCCGCTGGAGCACCGCAGCTCTGAAGCCGGGTCGCCGGTGGAATGCTGGAGCACCACAGCTCTGAAGCCGAGTCGCCGCTGGAATGCTGGAGCCCCGCAGCTCTGAAGCCGGGTCGCCGCTCGAGCGCCGCTGGAGCACCGCAGCTCTGAAGCCGCCGCCGCTGGAATGCTGCCGCAGCTCCGAGGCCGCCAGCTCCACCATTAGGCCTCAGCACAGACGGAGACGGTGACAGGGCCACAACAAGAAAAGTGGCAGCCCCCTGAAGGGAGAGACTAAAACCCTGTTTCTCCCCGCCTCCCCCCCCCCCCCCCCCGCAACACACATACACAGCCTAATAAACCAAAATTCTAACTAAAACAGACACAAGAAGACAAAAACAAAAGAAAAAACAAATGGACTGCAGGTGCGCCGCAGCTGCCAGGCAGCGCCGCCACTTCCGGAGAAACACTGTTGTCTGGCAGTGTGGATCATGTCCATTGTGCCTTTAGATGGACAGACTCCACAATATAAATTGGGTGCCACTCTTCAGTCATTGTGTAGGAGAGAACGGCAGATGCTGGTTTACAGCAAAGATAGACACAAAGTGCTGGAGTAGCTCAGCGGGTCAGGCAGCATCTCTGGAGAGAAGGAATCGTAAAACGTTTCAGGTCGAGATGCTTCCTTGGACTGAGTCAAAGATATAGAGAGATAATAATAATAATGCATTTTATTTATGGGCGCCTTTCAGAACACTCAAGGACACCTTACAGTTAAAACAAGCTAATTACAAACATATAAATACAGCAATAATACATAATTCAGAGAGAGAGTAGCGGCAGGTACTCGCGCCAGTGTTCAATCTCTCTTCCGGCTTCCATAAAATAACAGAACCCACAATGAACACAGTTTAACATCCACCACAATGAGTCTATCAGGCACCTCCTCACTGTGATGGAAGGCAAAAGTCTTAAAGTCTTTATCTCTTCCTTCCTTGTTCTCCCTCTGCAATCCAGGCTTTTGATGTTGGGCCCCGCTGTGTGATGGTAAGTCCCGTGGCCGAATCCGAGCTCCGCGATCGGGCTGGTTCAAATTCCGGGGCCCGGGGCGGATGAAGCTGCCACCGTCCAGTCCAGCGGACGAAGCTGTTGTTGCGGGAGCTCCGGAGAATCAGTCACCAAGCTGGGACCTGCAAGCTCCCGATTTTGTTGTCCACTGGGCTCCGAAGTCGGGCCGCCGCCGCAGCGTCACCACAGCCCCGAAGTCGGCCAGCTCTGCGATGGTGTGTCCTGGCTCTGCCTCCAGAGCCTCGAGGTCGGCCCCAGTTGGAGGCTGCCAGCTCCACGATTAGGCCTCAGCGCAGACAAAGACGGGGATACGGCAAAGAAAAGGTCGCATCCCCCTGAAGGATGGGACTAAAACAAGTTCCCCCACCTCCCCCCCCACATATGCACAACTAAAAATAAACTAAAACATACGTCCAACAAGACAAAATTTGGACAGAGCCAGCGTTCACTCTCACTTCTGAGATAGACAACAAATTAATGGAATATATGCAAAAAAGTACGATGATCAAGGAAAGGTGAACTCGTTAGTTACACAAAAAGCTGGAGAAACTCAGCGGGTGCAGCAGCATCTAAGGAGCGAAGGAGATAGGCGACGTTTCGGGTCGAGACCCCGAAACGTGGCCTATCTCCTTCGCTCCTTAGAAGCTGCTGCACCCGCTGAGTTTCTCCAGCTTTTTGTGTAACCCTCGATTCTCCAGCATCTGCAGTTCCTTCTTTAACAGGGTGAACTCGTTATCTAGCTACAGCAAACAATGGGTTCCATATTTCCTTGATCGTTACTTTTTTGCATATCTTCCATTCATTTGTTCTATATCACTGTCTATATCTCTCATTTCTCTTTCCCCTGACTCTCAGTCTGAAGAAGGGTTTTGACCCCAACCGTCACCTATTCTTTTTCTCCAGCGATGCTGCCTGATCTGTTGAGTTACTCCAGCTTTTTGTGTCACTCTTCAGTCATTTATCTATTGGTCAGTCCTGAAAATGCACTGACTTGCATGGTAGTTTAATAAGCCTGCGTGAACGCAAAAGGTTATGTGAAGATAATATCTACATATCTTTTGCTTCCCCCATCCCTTGTCGTTTAAGGCGAGTTTATCTTATGGAGCTTTATTAGCTTTTGCAAAATGTTAGTTATTTGTTTTGTTTGATGCTGGGAAATTTACAACCATGTCATGTTAATGAAGATGATCGCACTGGGGATAGCGGAGATAGGGGATATGGGGAGAAGGCAGGAACGGGGTACTGATTGGGGATGATCAGCCACGATCACATTGAATGGTGGTGTTGGCTCAAAGGGCCGAATGGCCTACTCCTGCACCTATTGTCTATTGTCTATAAAGTAATGTTTTGTTGAGGTTGGTCACAGATCTGGACTGGATTACAAATATGAGTGTGAAAAAAAGGATTGGGATTAACAGATGAATTGCGTTCTATGTCTGTCCTCTGTTGTCTCTGTCTGACAGTGTTGTGGCCCGTTCCATTCCAGAATCTCACTTGTCTTAATGCTAATGACTCCAATGGGACAACAGATTGTGTGGAGGGACTGGGAATGACCCCACAGCAGTACAACCTTCTCTATGCTATCTATGCGTGGACGTAAGTATCTTACGTAATGAAATAAATACTTTCACATTGTCCACAAGAGCTTTTTTTTATTTTTTCCAGCGCTCAAGCTAGGTAATAAATTTCAGTACAGTGATTCATTTTCATCCATCCATTTTACATCAGTAAATGTTACCATTTATCACCATATGTGAACACATGACTCGTGTTTGTTACTGATGAGCAGGGTGAGGTAGCAAGTTTAAACAGGCTCTTCAAGTACATGGCTCACCGTGTATTCATTTTCGCTGAACTTGCACAATCTCCTAAGCATTTGTAGTTAGAGAGATAGTTATTTGTTGGCACTTAGAACAGAAACAAGCCCAGTTTTGCTTTTACTGTTTTCCACTTTAAGCGCACTGTAAACGACCATGAAAATGTACAGGTCTTTCAGCGCACAATGCCCCTGCCGATCATGATGCTGTTAAACTAATCTCTCTGCATGTCCTCCATTCCCTGAATCCCCACATGCCTATCTAAAGCCTTTTAAATACCGATCATATTTGCCTCCACCTCCACCCCTGGCAGCACATTCCAAGCATCCATCACTCTGTGTGTGTCTGAAACAAAACTGCCCTGCATATCTCCTTTAAACGTTGTCCCTCTCACCTTAAAGCTATCTCTTCTAGTCTTTGCCATTTCCACGTTGGATATGGGAGGAGAGGTTCTGATTGTCTATCTGTGCCTTTCATATATAGCTCATACCACCCTACAGCTAATACCCTATAATCCAGGCAATGTTCTGAATAGACACACAATGCTGGAGTAAATGGGCAGCATCTCTGCATAGAAGGAACGGGTGATATTTTGGGTTGAGATCCTTCTTCAGACTGAAAGCCAGGTGAGAGGAAGACAGAGATAAGGAAGGGCAAGGTGTGAAAACGAGACTTCAAAGGGGATGATTGATCGGGTTAAAACGTGGTCAGAGAGCCGGAAAGCAGGAGGCATCACAGACGGGGAGCAGCGGGAGAGAATTTCGCAGAACTCTCGTCGGAGAGAGGAGGAGAACTTCTTCAAAGTAGGCGATTGAGAAGATTTCACAGTGGAACAGACGAAATGTGTAGAAATGTGCAGATGCTGGGTTAGTCGTCTGCATCCTCTCCAATGCCGTCACTTTCTGCCGGTAATGGAGCAACCAAACCTGCGCACAATTCTTCAAATGCAGCCTAACCAAGTCCTGTAAAGCTGCATGACTCTGGTGCTGTTTCCCTTAATGCTACTTTCTTTGTTGATAATCTGGGATTTTCTGCTCTTAAAGGTTCCATTGCAGATTGCTTTTCCAACTGAGCGAGTTTTCTGGATTGATGAAGAACCTGTTTTTGTGAAAACGTTACTTTGTTCAACTTTGCCCAAGGCACAGCTTTCATTGTTGCTCTGGTTTGGAGTGATTCCAATTACATACCAATTAGCATCCAGTATTCTACTGGCACAAAGACAATAAACTTTTGAATGTGAATTGTGAGATTCTACAAAAGTGGCAGGGATGAGAATAGTTTTGAGCAGTTGAGCTGGGAGTCAAGGTGAAGAGAGAGGAGATTGAAGAATAATTTATTTTGACATTAATGCTTTGTTTAGTTTAGAGATGCAGCGCAGAAACAGGCCCTTCGGCCCACCGAGTCTGTGCCGACCAGACATTCCCGCACACGAACACTTCCCTACACAATAGGGACAATTCCAATTCCTACCAAAGTCAATTAACCTACAAAACCTGTATGTCCTTGGCATGTGGAAGGAAACCGGAGTACCCAGAGAAAACCTATGCGGTCACAGGGAGAACGTACGAACTCCGTACAGACAGCACCTGTAGTCATGATCGAACCCGGGTATCAACTCTATCACTGTATTACGGTGCCACCCTTTGATAGACACAAATTCTTGGGTGTGTCTTTTTAATTGTATTCTCTAATTGCATTTGTATTTTCTCTCCTGTAGAAATGCTCTGGTGGTGATACTGGCAGGTTTCCTCATAGACAAGGTGGGAAACCGCGGTGAGTCTGAAGAACTGTATGAACGTCCGCAGGGAGCCCAATAAATAAGCCATAGGGAGTTCCTCTTATCCACAGCACAACAGGTTCTTCAGCTTATAATAAATCAGAAATAATTCAGCAGGCACATGTTGTCACAAAAACCTGAGTGTTGAGAATGCTGATGTTAGTTGGGTGTGTCTGCGAAGATGCATGTTTGTTAGGTGCACTTCAATAGCCTAAGCATTTGGGAAAGCGTGCCATTTCCTCTAACTGGAACTCTCTGAGTGGCATGATTCAGGAAGCCTCTATATCTATGCCACTGATTCTTTTCAATCTGGTTCACCAGTATTTGCACATTACTGCTTTGATCAGAAAAATGTACTTTATACCAGAACATAAAAATGTAGTCATCTTCTTAAGCATGGAGACCATCAAAATAACAACGGTTTTAATTTTTTTTTCCTCACAAATACTTTGTCTAACCTTATAACAGACAGAAAGTCATTAGTTAAGCAGCTGAAGATGGTTGTGTTTTGGGTGCCCCAGTGTGGTATCCTGACTGACTTCCATCAGCCCCGTTCACCTTCCCCAACGCCTGAAGTCCTCTGTTGACTTCATGCTAACAAGGATCCATGGTGCTGCAATTGGTTAAATGGTGTCTCGAAGTCCAGGACAGTAATTCTCACCCAATTTTTGGAATTTGGCTGGAAGGCTTCAATGAGCATATTATTGGGTACTAATGGTGTCCTTTCTGTATTCCGTATTTTCGATCTTTTCTGATATCCTGAAGTGCGAGTAAGAAATAGAAAACTCCGGGAATCGTAAGAAAATTGGGAATGTTTGTAATGTGGTCAACCTAAGTACCAAACAAACTGGAAAAGGATTATGGAAAATTAGGCCAATAGTGAAGGTAGCTTAAAGACACTTTCGAAGAGGCTATAAATAGATTGGGGAAGTGGTTACATTAGAATGCATTAGCATACTATCAGGCTCTTGAATACAACATAATACTAACCTCAGCAACTTTGGACTGCCTTTGTTGCACTAAGGACTTTTTTTTTGTACTAGAATCACTATTATCATTTTATTGAATTTTTAACAATTATATATTATCTCTGAATATTGCATTTACAGGCCTGTCACAGTGCTGCAAGTAAGAATGTCATTGCTTCATTGTCATTATATTGGATGATTAAATATTCTTGACTCCACAGCTAGCTGGACCATAAAGGTTGTAGTGCAGCAGAGTTGATCATGATGTAGACATCCTTGGAACAGAAAAATAAGGCCCCAAATTAGATCAAATCTGTCATGCGGATAGAGGCGACTCTCACAGAGGAGAAACAACAATCAAATACTACAAAGAAAAGTAGTTCATAAGTTCTAGGAGCAGAATTAGACCATTCGGCCCATCAAGTCCACTTTGCCACTCAATCATTGCTGGCCTATCGTTCCCTCTCCACGCCATTCTCCTGCCTTCTCCCCATAACACCTGACACCTGTACTAATCAAGAATCTATCTATCTCTGCCTTATAAATATCCATCGACTCACAGCCTTCTGAGGCAAAGAATTCCACAGATTCATCACCCTCTGACTAAAGAAATTCCTCCTCATCTCCTTCCTCAAAGAACATCCTTTAATTCTGAGGCTTTGACCTCTGGTCCTAGACTCTCTCGCTAGTGGGAGTTAATTCACGTGTTAAATTGTGATCAGCCATGATCACAATGAATGGCGGTGCTGGCTCGAAGGGCCGATTGGCCTCCTCCTACACCTATTTTCTATGTTTCTAAATTCTTGTAACAACAGCATCAGCATGCTTAGGAAAGGTGGGGGGGGGGGGGGGGGGTAGTAAAATATTGATGGGATATGCTAAGTCAAAGACACTAAAGGTTCTACTCTAGTGTCTACCAAAACAGTTGTGTACATGTTTAGTCCTAGATAAGAAAAACATGAAATATTTTTTCAAGTAAAGCCAAGGAGATTGAGAGAAGGGAACTACAGTCATTTTAAAATTGGGTTTGTGAAAAGGTTTATTGATCAATGATAAATGACTGGGATAATCTCCCAGGAAAAATATTTGGAACATTTAAAAATAAATTGGCATCTTGGGGTATATATGTTGATATATTAAATGTTCTAATTTTAATCATAAGGTAAATCTTCCCTGGTTGAAACCGTTTGATGTATTTTCCCCTACAGTTGGTGTCCTCTTGTTCTCCTTTCTTATTGTGCTGGGCTCGGCCACCTTTGCTTTGGGATCTCATTTCAAGGGGACCTGTTACCTATTGCCTCTGATGCTCATCGGCCGACTTCTCTTTGGCTCAAGTAATGGGTCACTCATGAGTAAGTACTAGTTCAACCTCTTGGCACCAGACTGAAAGGAAAAGGCCAGGGCTTACAACATTGTCTGAACTGTTAAATCATTCATTAATTTAATGTTGATCATTACAGCACAGGAACACGCCTTTCACCTTTCAGCCCATGATATCTGACCTAACTATGATGTGAATTCAAACCAATCCCATCTGCTTGCACATAGTTCATACCTCTCCATTCCTTGTCTGTTTGTGTGCCTATCTAAATGCCTCTTAAATGTTGCGATTATTCAAGACAGTTTAAATGACAACCACTGCTGTTGCTTTTTCACCACTTCCCCTGGTAGCGCATGCAAGACATCTACCTCCTTGCATTTGGGAGGGAAAAAAACTATCCTTGTAAATCTCCTTTAAATTTGCCTCATGAATCTCCTTCTTGTTGTTCACTATCCAGGACAACGTGCATTTTAATTAATATTCCTAGTTGAATTATTCCCTTTCTTCCTCAAGGATTGACTGAATATGCATTTCAGTCTTTGTGAAATGAAAACTTTGGAGTTTTGTTTTCACAGTTGATAGAGGTCCTTAGGATACTAGCACTGCTGGTGAGGACAGCAATTATATGTACAACTGTCCTCCAGAAGATGATGGTGAATCTTCTTGAAGTGCAAGGGTACAAAGTCCTGGAGAAACCCAAACTGGTCAGGCAGCATCTGGGGAGGGAATGGACAGGAGATATTTCAGGTCGGGACAGTTCCTCAGATTCTTTCTGGCAATTTGGCATTTTGACAGATGAAACAGAACTCCACAGTCTGTCCGTCAGTGGTGCTTGTGAGTGATGTGGGAGGAAAGGACAGTGTATGAACAGCAAACATGTCCATCATCACACTGTCATTCAGCAGATGGTTGGAGGTCATTCTGTTTCTTGTCTCACTTAAGCTTGGGTTCTCTGCTAATTCCGTAAGGTGCTAGCTTAAACTAGCTCCTTACACTGCACTTCATCCTAGAGCACCTAGACCGCCAGGAGACCTATGCGAGAATCCTGTTTGTTGATTTTAGCTCTGCATTCAACACCATTGTGCCAGAGCCGCTACACTCCAAACTTTCCGAGTTGACTGTGCCTGAACCCCTCTGTCGGTGGATCACCAGCTTCCTGACGGACAGGAAACATCATGTGACGCTGGGAAAGCACATCTCGGACGCGCAAACGCTCAGCATCGGAGCACCTCAAAGCTGCGTACTCTCGCCTCTCCTCTACTCTCTCTACACCAACGACTGCACCTCCACAGACACCTCTGTCAAGCTTCTCAACTTTGCAGACGACACAACCCTGGTTGGACTGATCCAGGATGGGGAGGAATCTGTCTACAGACAGGAAGTATCACAGCTGGCAGCCTGATGCCGTCGCAACAACCTAGAGCTCGATCTTAAGACAGTGGAATTCATTGTAGACTTTAGGAGAACTCCCCCTCCCCTCACCATCAACAACACCACAGTCACATCTGTGGAGTCTTTTAAGTTCCTGGGAACCATCATCTCCAAGGACCTTAAGTGGGGGGCTACCGTCGACTCCACAGTCAAAAAGGCGCAACAGAGGATGTACTTCCTGTGGCAGCTGAGGAAGCACAATCTGCCACAGGCAATGATGGTCCAATTCTATACGGCCATCATAGAGTCTGTCCTCACCTTCTCCATCATGGTCTGGTTTGGCTCAGCCACCAAGCAAGCGAATCGTCCGATCAGCAGAGAAGGTTATTGGCTGCAACCTTCCCTCCATTGATGAACTGTACACTGCAAGGGCTAGGAAGCGAGCGGGCAAGATCATCTCTGACCCCTCTCAGCCTGGCCACAAACTCTTTGAATCACTTCCCTCTGGAAGGTGACTCTGGACTGTCAAAGCTGCCACAGCCAGACATAAAAACAGCTTTGATCCACGAGTAGTTGCTCTACTCAACTGCCAAAAATCTGTAGCCTCCCTTTGATCTGGTATTTTGTTGGTTTACAAGCTTGATCAATGGTGTTTTATCATTAATGTTTTATTATTAATGTTTAGTGTTTTCTGAGTCATTCGTAACTGTCACTGTATGTCATGTTGTTACTTGTGGGCGGAGCACCAAAGCAAATTCCTTGTATGTGAATACTTGGCCAATAAACTTATTTACTTACTCCTCCACATCAAGAGCTTATGGGCAATTAGTGTGAATACCAGATTTCTTAACTTCACCCGAAGCAACAGTCTGTTTGTCCCTTACTTCTTTGTTGTTTCTTTGGATGTGTTAAATGTATGTTTTAGTGTTTTTTAGCTTGTTTTATGTGGGGAGGTGGGTGGAAGTTGGGGGAAACTTTTTCTAATCTCTTACCTCGACAGAGATGCAATTTTTTTTCTATATCGTATCTCTGTCTGCACTGCGGCCAAACTACAACGAGTTGGTGGCCTTTGCTGGAGACCGACTTCGAGAGCTCCACCGCGGGTGCCTGCGGGCTTTAACATCACGGAGCTCGTGGTCTCTGGTTAGAGACTGACTTCGGGAACTCCAAGGCGCAGGAGTTTCGATTGCCCCAGTGCGGGGGCTTCGATTGCCCTGACTCTGGATGGTTCGACTGCCCCGAACCCAGGAGAATAAAAGAGGAAGAAGCTTGGACTTCATTGCCTTCCATCACAGTGAGGAATGTGGGGAATCTGCTGTGGTGGATGTTTATGTTAACTTTTATGTAGTTGTGCGTCTTGTTGCTTTTTTTTGTATGGCTGTATGGTAATTCGTATTTCACTGTACCTTAATTGGTACACGTGACAATAAACTGACTTTGAAACCCACGAAACCTGTCGCTGTATTGTATTGTAGATTTGGGATTTATCTGTTGTATGCAAGAGGGACCCGGTGCGGGGGGCAACTGAGAACAAAGAGGGACCTGTGGGGACCATGATGAATACTTTGTCACTTTGTCGGCCCCTCTACTTTGCGACTATTTGCATGGTATATGCTATGGTATACAAAAGAGAGAATTTCACTGTGACATGTCACGTGTTAATGAAGTATCAATTAATCAAGTATGCTGATTAGTGCCTTTTCCCAGTTGTGTGTGTGTTCTTTTGTGATGTGTGTGAACCCATTAATTCACTTTCTGTTCCTTCTCTCTCTCCAAACTCTCAGTTGCACAAGATCGAATCGTTGCTTTCTGGTTCAAACGCAAGGAGCTGGCTTTGGCTTTTGGGCTAATAATGGCCTTCTCTCGTTTTGGCAGTGTCCTCAATTTCTTATTAACCCAGTCTTTAGAGGCACGTTTTGGGATTCAATGGACTCTTTGGGGAGGTAAGCATGGATATGAAGAATTTTTGTTGGCCGTGGATTTGAAAGATATTTGTGTGAGGAAAGTGAAATCAGTCCTGTGCTGATTATTGTATCATAATTGGAGGATGAGAATATTATATATGCTAAATTTGTCTAATATATTGGTCTTGTAATTTATTTTAACCAGATTGTACTTTAAGGAAATGTTTTCCATCAATTAACACAAAATGACAAAGCCAAACAGATATTTGTAGAGCTGCGTTTCACTGAGAGATAATTAAATTGTGAAAAATATACATCTTCTAGATGAGCTGGGACGCATCCTCAGTGATGTGGCCTGGGGTCATCGGGTGTTTCGGGTCTCACAACATCAGACAGCTTCGCCCAGGCGACCCAGCCGGGGTTGATCAGGCCCCGACTTGCGTCCCAGCAGGAACCGCATACGGATCAGCCATCTTAATAACTACTCTGCAGGGGTTGGGAGACTCTAGTGCATGGAGGGACTGGGCTCTGTGGGGTGACTCTTGGCCGGGCTCCTCCTGCGCCTCACCAGGTTCAAGGCCTGTGCGCTGCACCTCTTTCTCCTTCTCCGAGCATTTCAGTAGCTTTGTTGGGTGACTTTCTCACGAAAGACGCAGACTGGGGTGTTAACCCAGCCTTTCCCGGGTGCCGTCTTTCCGTGCCATCAACTGTCTCTCCAGTAGTCACCAAACTATTCTTGGTCTATTCCTAGGTGCCACTGGCTGAGCCAGACTTCAATGTGAAAAATATACATCTTCTAGATGAGCTGCGACGCATCCTCAGTGATGTGACCTGGGGTCATCGGGTGTTTCGGGTCTCACAACATCAGACACCCTCGCCCAGGCGACCCAGCCCCGACTTCCGTCCCAGCAGCAACCGCGTACGGATCAGCCATCTTAATAACTACTCTGCAGGGGTTGGGAGACTCTAGTGTGGTTTAGATATTAAGTGGTTTAGATATTAATGCAAATTCTGTTTTGGCATCACTGAACATGGAATAAATAAATTGAATTGCGCATCAGAATCTTAAGGAGCTCTGTTACTTGTGGTGCTTTAAAGCCTTTACCTTCTTGCCTCCTACTGCATATAATCTCATCACAACAGGTTTATCTTAATTAATTTTATTAAAGATGTATGGAATGAAATACCAAATTTAAAATCATGCTGTCAGATTGTTTTGAGAATCTATCAGGGTCACGAATATCCTTCAAGATTTTTAGGCAACACTGGTCTGGCTGTCTGTGACCTCAGACCATTCTGCAATGTAGTTGACCCCTACCATGCTCTCTGAAATGGAGTAACAAAACAATTTATTGTACCAAACCACAAATAAATATCACGTGTACTACAATCAAAGGGTGGTATGAAATAGGCAAAAATTACTGATCTTGCCAGATCTCATAAATAAATTGTCAAATATTTAGCCTGATTTGTTAATCTTTACATTGGCTTTCCATTGTAATATGTGTAAGAATGTGCTCAGATCATTACTGCGTCTGGTTTTGCCTTGCCTTCTTCATTCCTCCCCTTCTCTCCTGTGCAGCAAAGTCCAAGTCATGCTCTGACCTGTCACATTACTCTCTGTATGAAGCCAAAACAGCATCACTGAGTTACACTAGCTTTTTGTGTCTATCTTCAATTTTATTTCATGTTCTTTCCAAGGGTGAATTTGTGACATAAATGCAAGAGGCTGCACTCGGCTGCCGAAGTTCTGGCTGTCACTGGTGGGACCATCTGATATTCCTGTTTGTTGCAGCGTATTCTTTGCCAGTCATGTAGGGTCTCCTGTGGTTCATTTTCTCAGGAACCTTGCTGTGTGTTCTTAGCTTTGTGTCGGCCATCATCGTTGGCATCCTGGATGTGAATGGAGTAAAACAGCTGGGACTAGATGGAGTCCTTCAGCAGGAATCCAAGAAAGTGGTAGGTAGATTCATGGACATGGTATTTAATCTTCCATAAACTATTGCTTCTGGATTCAGAATTGATTATCTGTTATCGCCAGTCATTGTGGAGAGTAATCCTTGGTCTCTGAAGTAGATCTCTGGGAGTTGGGATTCATAAAATCAGCTTACAATACTTTGGCTAAATGGGACTTACTCCGTCTTCACCCCCCCACTCACCCACAACCTCTTGTCTGACTTTATTGTTTTTGTTCTCATAGAAGCTACAGGATATTCGCCACTTGTCTCTCCACTACTGGCTACTGGTTCTCACCATCATGTTCTTCTATAATGGAATCTTCCCATTTATTGCAGATGCCAGGTTAGTAGAGTTTGACATTATCTAAAGTGCCTCTACCACAGTCCTAAAGTTTCGACATTATGTTTAATACAACCATTGTGAGACTCTTAATTTTCTTGTTACACTTCCCGCTGTCCTTATCTTTAACGTATAGCCGTTCTGCAATGAGGCAACAGTCAATTTCTCTGCAACTTTTTGTCCTCTGTCGTATGCAATAAATATACACTAAACTCTCACTATAACAGACCAGTTGATTAGTAAGGGTGTCGGGGGTTATGAGGCAAAGTAAGGAGAATGGGGTTGAGAAGGAAAGATGAATTGAATGGCAGAGTAGACTTTATGGGCTTTATTCTTCTCCTAGAACTTATGAACTTGAATCATACGGGGAGGGAGAATGGTGTCCATTATGGCCGATTGTTCATTATAATGGAACAAGGCAGGGACCTGGACTCCGTGTCACAATCCTGGAGCCCCATCACTGAGGGCGCAGTGGGACCTCCCTCACCACACGGAGTGCTGCGGCACAGGAAGGCTGCCCAACTCCACCTTGTCCAGAACCAAAGATTATAGAGGAGCAAGATGCGCCACTCCGTGGAAAAGGCGTAGTATCACATGTGTGATTGTCGACGCCATATTAGTGGACCAGAGATGGCGTCGACTATGGCGTCTGCGGGGAAACTGGGCTTCTCTATAATCTTTGTTTCTCGATCTCCCACTGTGTAATTCGCTCCAAAGCTACAGAGCAGTTGCAAGCAAAGATTATAGAGGAGCAAGATGCATTAAAGTTATTAGATTTATTTGTAATAGATCTTTACTTACCTTTTGATCGCTCTCTATCCCCTCTCTTCTCGCTATCTCCCTCTCTTTTCTCTATCTCTTTCTCTCCCCTATCGAACTGTTTCTCTCCCCTATCGATCTGTTTCTCTCCCCTATCGATCTGTCTCTCTCCCCTCTCGATCACTCTCTCTCCCCTCTCGATCACTCTCTCTCCCCTCTCGATCACTCTCTCTCCCCTCTCGATCTCTTTCTTTCCCCTCTCTTCTCGATTTCCCTCTCTCCCTCCCTTCCCTCTGTGTGAGAGTTGTCAGCCGTGCTATGCCTTAGGCCCAAAAGAGGATAGAAATAAATTACATAATGGTCTTTGTAAGAAGATTTTAATAAGCTCTTCTATCTGTCCCACCATATATTTATATGAATGTGTGTTTGTGTGTGCCTGTAATTTTGTGCACAGTGTGTGTTAAAGCAATACAAGGGAAGCTGTACTATGCAATTTAAGGGAAACTACGCAAAGGTGGGGGCTGGGGAGGAAAGATGCAAGGGAAATGGGGGAACGGGGGAAAAGGGAGGGGGAGAGAGGGAAGGGAGGGAGAGAGAGGGAAGGAAGGAGATCGAGAGGAGAGGGATCGAGAGAACAGAGGGGGGAGAGAGAGGGTTCGAGAGAGGAGAGGGGAGAGAGAGAAGAGAGTGAGAGAGATCGAGAAAAGAGAGGGGAGAGAGAGATCGAGAGAAGAGAGTGATCGAGGGGAGAGAGAGAAGAGAGGGGGAGAGAGAGATCGAAAGAGAGGGATCGGGGGGAGAGAGAAGAGAGAGAGAGAGAGATCGAGAAAAGAGGGGAGAGAGGGATCGAGGGAGAGATTGAAAGAGAGGGAGGGAAAGATCGAGAGAAGAGAGGGAGAGAGAGGGATCGAGAGAAGAGAGAGAGAGAGAGAGAAAGATTGAGAAAAGAGAAGGGAGAGAAAGATCGAGAGGGGGGGAGAGAGAGGGGGGGAGAGAGAGGGATCTATTACAAATAAATCTAATAACTTTCTAATGCATCTTGCTCCTCTATAATCTTTGTCCAGAACAGCTGGGCAATAACTGCTGCCCCTCTTCCTGATTCCCACAGTTAGAGATTGAGAGCAAAATGGGAGGTCTGCAGGGTTGGTGTGGCGGGATAAGGAAACCTTGTCCCACTGCCAACAGCCATGGCTGTAGTTGGGGTTCGCATTGTAGCCCCTGCCGACAGCGATCTCTCAGGCCGTTGCCACCGACGGGACACACTTGGTCATCATGGGGCTCTCTCCCTCCTCACCAGCTTCGTCCTGTCGGCCATTGCTTTGTCCGCTCCCCGCTCCACCACCGTCGCTTCCTTCTCCTGTCACTCTGTCCACTCCTCTGCTCCCTCCTCCATTGCCGCCTCCTCCTCTAACCTGGAGTCGCCGACTACAAGGTGGAATATGTCAGTGACTCCGGGTAGAAGGAGGATGGGCAGCGGTGTGAGATGGGAGGGGAGGCCAAGTGGACAAAGTGAGAGGAAAAGGAGCAGGAGGAGCGGACAAAGTGACGGCCGACAGGAAGAAGCTGGCGAGTGGGGAGAGAGCCGCATGTTGACCGAGCGCGTCCTGTTTGTGGCGGCGCCCTGGAGAAAGCGCTGCCCCAGGAACTACAACGTGGGCCACAAAAACAACCGTGTCAACGTGGGTGAAGTAGGACTTGCTGGTACACCGTGCAGTACCATCGGTGGTGACATAGGCAGGCAAAGCGGTAAGAGGTCAGGAAGGCGGTGTTAGCCGGGGTGGCATCAGCAGGTCATTCCGCGATAACCAAAATCTGTTTTAAAAGGGTTAATTAAAATGAGGGTTTACTGTATTTGTTACCATCTTCTGAAATATTAATAAAATTACAAAATGAGACAACCACACACCAGTGTTCTTTGACATTGTATCGTTTACATCTTGGCATTTATTTCTCAGCAAGTTTATTCAGGATAAGTATCCGGGCTACAGTCAGCAAGAAGCCTCGTACATCACTGGTGCTGTGTTTGATACCTCGTTGATTCTGTTACCCATAGCTGGAATCCTCATTGTGAGTAGTTTGGTTTGTGCTAACTGCAAGACTGAGAACGTCCTTGTTGTAGATATTAACTATATTGAGCTCAGACTGAACATTAAAAGGTGGGCTGCAGTGAGGTGTGAACTTTTTTTGATCCGCCCCATAAGCCAGCAGATAGCAGAAAGATCTGAATTACATTCCAACAATAATGAAGGTCGCTTCTCCCCTTAAAGAAGAATATTTTGTATCAGTAAAGTTCTGAGGCAAGGGAGGCATTGTTTAGCAGGTGTCATGTTTACTTTTGGGCAGATGAACTTTGGTTCATGATGTCAATGACACATTATGTTAATCCACATTTTCAAGCATTCTTCTCAATCCATGTTTCTGTAGGGAAATGTCCATTCTTGGCATTATCCTTCTCAGGATAATTCCATCACAGCTACTTCCCATGTTTACTGATTTCACTTCCCTTCTCTCCATATAACCTCCATGTATGCTACTGTACACAACTTCCTACTGCCACCCCCACCAAGTTCATGATCACTGCTCTCATGGTCTTGATCACCAACAAAGCTATCTCTGATCATGTGCTTCTCTCCGCTATTGTCCACATCTGTGACCACCTTTCTATTCTGCTCATCCCCTATTCTATCGAGCAAATATCTCCCCCAGGTTGTGCACTGCGCACGTTTAACCTTGTACAGTTACGACTTTGGTCTTCCATTTTCCACAGTCCCTCTACAGCTAATGAACTGGTTATCACCCTCTTAAACAACTCTTCACCAAGAACTTTGTCCCTTCTGTATTGTTCCGTCCGGTATGACCTACCCCAACCTGCATCTTTACCACGTGTCCAAATAATTCTGCCCTGCAGCTGGTGATATTATTTAGTTCTGGCTGTGTAGCAAGGGATGACCTAATGATTCATGCACTTCACAGAAAGGCAAGAAGAAATAGACTGCACAGTGACGCAGCTGCTAGAGCTGCTGCCTCACTGCGCCAGATACCCTGGTTAGATCCTGACCTTGGATGCTGTCTGTATGGAGTTTGCTTCTTCTCCCGTAGGTTTCCTCTGGTTGCTCTGGTTTTTCCTCTCACATCCCAAAAAACAGCTGATTTGTAGGTTAATTGGCCTCCGTAAATTGTAGGGTGTGGATGAGAAAGTGGGATGCTATAGAATTGGTGTAAAAGAGTGGACTCGGTGGGCTGAAGGACCGGTTTCCATGCTGTACCTCCAAATTAAACTAAAATGCTAACAAAATATAAAATGGGAGGATGGTAAACACTAAAAATCCAAAGAACAACTCCGCAGCCTAACGCCAAATAGAATGGAGAATTAAAAGGAACGAGTTGTGTGGTTTGTCCAGCTGCCTGAACCAGCACTGGTCTCAACCGCTTTGATAATGTACATACGCATATCCAAATGAATTCATTAAATGTTCTTTTGATCTTTTTTTCAGGATCATGTCGGGTTGAGAGGAATATTTGTCACAACGTGTGCTGTGTTGACAGTCCCATTTTCCGCACTCTTAGCGTTTACCTTTGTACCACCACTGGTTTCTATGATATGGCTGGGAGTCACCTACTCGTTTGCTGCGGTGAGGTGTTTGCTTTATTTTCTCTCAGCTGATAAGTAACTTAATACTTTCATTACCTACATATGTAGAACTGGCAAGATTGTATATGTGCTGAGAGCCATTTAAAAAAAAACACATTCAAAGCGTTCTGTCATTTTATGTAGTGAACTTGTGCTGAACCCAGCATGGGCATATTGTGATAATCTTGGGAATCATTTTCTGAATTAGGTACTTTATCATTGTCTTTATATGTATATTTTGCTTATTTCCTCAGGCAAGTTTGTGGCCATCAATCATCTTGGTCGTTCCTCTGGCAAATTTCGGAACAGCTTCAGGAGTCACAACCTCAGTGCAAATGATTGGTATTGGTGTTTGCAACCTGATAGTTGGACAGATCCTTGGAAGCAAAATCAGGTGAGGTGTTTTGCCTAGTAGTAGCCACTGTAGAGAAAGGTATTGTAAGGTGAATTGAGTGCTTTTATTTTATTTTATTTCGATGGTTGTATTATATCTGTTGTCTTGCATGATCTACCAACTCTGCAGATTGAGAACCTGTTCTGTACTGGCGAAAGCAATTTATATATGGCCTGGTGACAATAAAAATGCTGTACATTGAAGACGGGTCCAGGTTGCTTGATACATCTACATGTACTTATGTCACACAAAGCATAACTTAAAATCAATTAAATGCTGAACCATGATGATATACCATCACTTTAGGAAGAGAAAAGTGTATTGATAGAAATCACATGGTCCACAATGAACATCGGTTAAATTAGATTTAAAATACATCTAAACGTATTGACAATTTCAAATGACAACATGGAATGTTAACACCCAATTTTCAGATTCAGATTCAGATTCAATTTTAATTGTCATTGTCAGTGTACAGTACAGAGACAACGAAATGCATTAAATTTTGTCGTGCAATGACCTGCTCAAGGGCAGTTAAGGATAGACATTAAATGCTGGCCTTGCTAGTTAAGCATTAACTAGTTAAGAATTAATGCTAAGCATTAACTAATGCTTAGCATTAATGTTCAAGCATTATTGTTAAGCATTAATGCTCCCAAATTTGCACGTGGAGAATACTTTTTTAAATTGAAACAAGAGAAGTCTTTGAATGTACTTGAAAAGTCTATTAGATTATGACCATATGGAATATGACCTTCTGTCAAGCCCTGGCAATATTTAAGTCACCAAAACATTTTGCAATCTCCTGCAGGAACGTTTTAGTAGTGTTTTGGCAAGAAATAAATTAACTAAAGTAATTCCGCCATCAGCTTTAAAAGTTTAAGTTGTTCCAAGTTTAAAACATTAAAAACATGCGAGTTTTGTTGTGTTTTGTGCAAGTGAAAGGAAATTTCCTTACATTTGGCCCCTATGTTGATTTCACATCTCAGGCAATTGTCCGACTCTAAATGAAAGACATCTCTCATCGTCCTCAAAAAATAACTAAGTCTAAACAGCATGATCTCTGTCATGTGAGAAATCTCATGTTGTCTCCAATGTCAGATTAGATTTTTAAAGCCATCTTTATAGCATGTTTGTATCTTCTATTCCACGCAGGTCTGTCTTCTAGCATAATTATAAAAAAATCATACACTTGGGCAACGTTTCACTCTCCATTTTTTTATTGATAACATGACATTCTGTGGAATTCTTTGCCACAGAAGCTGTGGAGGCCATGTCAATCGATATTTTTAAGGCAGAGATAGATAGGTTCTTGATTAGTATGGCTGTCTGGGGTTATGAGGAGAAGGCAGGAGAATGGGATTAGGAGGGAGCGATAGATCAGTCACGATTGAATGGCGGAGCAGATTAGATGAGCCTAATGGTCTAATTCTGCTCCTATCACTTATGACCTTATGACTCCCCAGTCTCCTGCCTTATCTTGTCAGATGTATGCCTTTTGTAGGAAATGCTTTTGCACCGTTGGCGGCACTTGCATCCACTCGCTTCTTTAGCCCAATTGGAATAAAGTTCACAAGCCTCTACACCTATTACAGTAAGAAGAATTAATAGTAATAGGCTGGAGAAACTCAGCGGGTGCAGCAGCATCTAAGGAGCGAAGGAGATGGGCGACAGATCGGGCCGAAACCCTTCTTCAGACCCAAAATGTCGCCCATCTCCTTCGCTCCTTAGATGCTGCTGCAGCTGCTGAGTTTCTCCAGCCTTTTGTGTACCCTCGATTCTCCAGCATCTGCAGTTCCTTCTTTAACAAGAAGAATTAATAGTCAGTCTAGTTCTATTTCCTGCTCTGGCTTCATTGCTACAGCAATGTTTTGGCAAACTAATTTGAGTATCTTCCACTTTCCTGCAACATTTACTTCATATATTTCAAGAGCCTGAGGTGGTGACAGAATATTTCCCCGACATCTCAACACACACTTTGCAAATATTTTTTAACAGCATGGCCATCTCCAAGATATTCACTGAAATAAAATGCACTGATTTCTCCCTGATCAATATGCTTCCCTGAGCATTGCTCCTCAGGATTAGAACACTTTTATTTTAAAGCAGAATGGGTGGTTGGATCATTTGATCTGCAGATCTATGATCATGCTACTAACCTTGCTCCCTGTGTCAATCTGGATTAGTAGTGGAGAACCAAGGAACTGCAGATGCTAGTTTTGAAAAAAGTGTTGGAGTAACTCAACGGGTCAGGCAGCAGCTCTGGAGGAGATGGATAGGTGTTTAATTTGGATCGGGACCCTTCTTTATACTAAGTTGTGGAGGTGTGGGCAGAGCATTTTTGGTCTATTTGGCCAATTGTGGCAGTGTAATTGCCTAATCTGTGCAGCCCTGTTTACAGGGTCAAGCTCCCACAAGGTTTTCCAGGATTTATAGACTGCCAACTGAATAGAGTTCTCTGACTGAGTGAGACCCTGGGAATGGCTGTCTGGGAGGCTATGGGTGGAAAGGGGGAATATCCATGTGGGGGAGAGGGGCGAGGTTGGAAAGGGAGGGATCTAATTTGGGAGTCAGGGAACTAATGTTGCAAGAAAAGAGCACATTGCATTGGGGAGAGGTGAAGGGTGGAGAATATTGATGGACTTTTGCAGACGAGCAAAGAAGGCTGCAAAAATAATTTCTTTACATTTTTAAAATATTTTGTTATTCAAAACCGTTTCTAGGCCAAATACTGCTGATGCTGGAAGTCTAAAATAAAAACAGAAATGCTGGAAGTACTTAGCAGGTCAGGATGCACTGATGAGGAGAAAATACTGAGTTTATGTTTCGGATGAAATGGGAAACATTTGCAAGTTTGTTTTTTTTAACCATGCCCTCGTTTGAGTCATCTTCAGGTTGGATTGAATTGAATTGAAAGATTCAACATGGAATGTGACCTTTGACAGACCAGGTCCACGCTGTCCATCAATCACTGTTCACACTCACACTGTTCACGCCCTACACACTAAGTGCATTTTTTACGAAGGGTCAATTAACCTACAAACTTGCACATCTTTGGGATGTGGGAGGAAATCGGGGCACCCGAGGGAAACCCACGTGGTCACAGGGGAAACCTGCAGATTCCTCACAGACAGCACCCGAGATCAGGATCGAACCTCTCTGGCACTGTGAGGCAACGGCTCTACCAGCTGCACCACTCTTGGATCCTCAGCTCTGAGCTGTTAACTGTTTTCACCACTGAAATAATATTGCAATTGGATAACTTTGCAGCAGAACTGCTCAATCATCTGAAAATGATGAATGTAGTTTTCCAGTTCCTGAAACTATAAGGTTGAGCTTTGTTACAACAGTGTATTACTCAGTGGGAGTAGGTCAGTGGGAGTAGTAAAGAGAATTAAACAGACGGGCAACTGGCTCAGGGTTACACTTCCAGGCCAAAAGCAGGTGTTATGCAAATCTGTTGCCCAAACTCATTAGGTTTTTCCAATGTATGGCATACAGCGTCAGTGCAGTAAAAGAGGTCAGAGGAAATGTAATTGGAAACTAATGTGCCAAGAAAAGGACACATTACATCGAGAATTAAACAGACAATCGTGTGATCTTGATGAACTAATGCCGATATTTATTTGATGATGTCATGTATCCCACAGGTCAGTGGGAAATGCTGTTTGGGGCACTTTAGATTTCTATGCAACTTGCAGTTGTGTGGTTGTTCAGCATAAAAGTGGATTACAGGTGCAGGAGGAGCAGCTTGGTCTGTGCAGCCAACTGTGGAAGGTGATTTTCTTTTGTAAAAAGGATAAACAAATACCATGGACAGACAGGGTGGCGATTCTGGTCGGGAACCTGCTTCAGAAATATTAGCAATGTTACAACATTTTGAGATTTTAAAAATCAAGTCTGCAATTTATCCCATCAGATAAAGCATAAAAAGAAGTTTAATTTGACACCTAATTCACTTTCATATCTTCAGTATTAAGAAAGTTATGGCCATTTTCATACTCGGAAATTAGCATCTTGTTCCCCATTGCCTTTCAATTGAATTAACTCAAAAGCTGTGATCTGGAACAGTTAAAAGCCCATAACTTTCTTAAAAATTAAGAGAACTCAATGAAGTTTTCAGTTATTATAGATGGAAGCATTCTGAAACAAATATGAAACAATCTTACTTGGATGACCTGAAATTAAAGCATATAATTAGTTAGTTATCTAATTGTAGCTAATTACAAAATTCAATGAGTAGATCTAAACATCTATCCATTTCTTAAGAAAAGATAAACTTTTTTAAAATTGCCTAAGTGTCCAAATAACATTCACACAATAATCCACAATATAACATAATTTTTAAATCTAATTTTCATGAATTTCTGGGCCAAATGGAAGGAATTTAGTGTTTAATGCCTGTAAATTAATGGCCATTGAAATCAACTAGCGAGTGGGTTTTAGTGGAATGCGGTGGATTGGAACGTTGCGGTTAGCGGTGAAGTCGGGAGGAAAAATACTGTTTGTTCATACATTTTTTTGGACCCAATTTCGGAACATGAAAATGTTATTAAAGCCTCCAGAAAAACCAACTTTTAATATAAAAATAAACTATTTACCTTTTTTTCTCCCCTACGCAAAATCGTTCCCGTCGTCGGTGCTCACGGCTTTTAAAGGTGATTTTTAAATTACTCTAGTTAATAAATAATTTAGAATAATTTAAAAATACCTTCATTCATGAAATGCCGGAGCGATTTTTCTTCCGCAACGAAATCGCCCGACATTCATCGATTATCCCTGCCTGTGGAAAAACGGCACTTTAAGCCCGCCCCTCTCTGAAAGGCGCCAAAGTCGCGCACACGGGGAGCGGCAGAACTGCAGCGCTGCTCAAGGTAAGTTTTGTAACATACCTAGAAACATCACCTATCTATCTTCTCTGGGGATGCTACTTGACCTGCTGAGTTATTCCATCACTTTGTCTTTTTTTTTGTAAACCAGCACCTGCAGTTCTTTGTTTTGACAATGGACTGACGAGGCAGACTTTATGTGGGGATTAGCGGGGAAGAATTTTTGTTGAATTCATGGACCATGTTTTTCTCAACGGCAGATGAACATTTTAACATGATGTCCACTCACCCTGATGTCTGATTGAAGTCTCCTGTGCACATGGTTTTTTAGCCAAATGAACCAAAGGCGGAATGGAGAAACTGTATTTCCATTGCTCAGTTCCTTGTTACTAACACTTTGGGTTTGACACACAGTGACGTGAAGATCCCCGTGTGGCGCTGGCGGCAGGTGATGATCTTCATGCTGGCCAACACCATCTGCTGTGTGGTCGTCTCCATCCTTCTCAATATAGTGGACAGCAGACAGGTAAGAGCCTCACTTTGAGGCAAAGGCTAATAGAGTGAAAATTGAAAAGGATTGTACACTTTTCTTCATTAAATGGTGCACAGGATGGCCATGAGACTGCCGTAAAATGGAAACATACACTGGAATCATATGTTTCAAGTTCTGAAGAGATGTTGGTATGGGGTTCTGCTCACATTACTGGCCTCTTATGGAGCTGTAGTCTGACTCAGATGCTGACCATTTATCTCAAGAAGTGTTCAAGAAGGAACTGCAGATGCTGGAAAATCGAAGGTAGACAAAAAAAGGTAGGATGCAGACTGCCCAAATCCCCCTCCCATTCCGAATCTGACCTTTCTGTCCTGGGCCTCCTCCATTGCCAGAGTGAGCACCACCGGAAACTGGAGGAGCAGCACCTCATATTCCGCTTGGGCAGTCTGCATCCCAGTGGCCTGAACATTGACTTCTCCAAATTCCGCTAGCCCTTGCTGTCTCCTTCCTTTCTCAGCTCTCCCTCAGCCCTCTGGCTACTCCTCTTCCTTTCTTCTTCCTGCCCCCACCCTGCATCAGTCTGAAGAAGGGTTTCGGCCCGAAACGTTGCCTATTTCCTTCGCTCCATAGATGCTGCCGCACCCGCTGAGTTTCTCCAGCATTTTCGTCTACCTTTTATCTCTGAGTTATGGGTAGAAATCGAGCTATGGCAGGTGCAGGCAAGGCACTCCATGAACAAATTTGCACAATTTGTCTTGATTCAGTTCTTTTTGGTCACCAGTGTCACTTGCAACCATTGAGGTTGTGGGAAAATACAAATGCTACATTGCAAAAGTTACTTTGGTTTGCACACAGAGTGGATAGAGATTTATTCTGCACAGCTCTGCTGCACCCTATCTCGAAGACAAGACAACGTTTCCCTTTATTTTTTTTTCACTTTTTAAGCCGAACATTGTCACCTTTCCTAATTCATATATTTATTTTTCTCAATTGTCTAACCTTTTCTTCTAAAATGTCAACAGCTCCAAGTGAAAATGACATTTCATTCTCTCTATTCTTCCAGGATAACATTTTGAACAAAACCACCAAGCGTTCTGAAGCTACAAAAGAGGAAAATCAAGAACCATCAGAGACATCCGCTCTGCTAACAGATAGCAGCAATGCAAACAAAATAAATTGAAGAATAATTTGTGCTTGAGAGAAAATGGAGCAAACTCAATGCCTTTTTGTTTTAACTGAAGTTGTTCTGCCAGTATGATCATTTGTCCAATGCCAATCATCTCAAACAAATAATGGTTTCTAACTGAACTCGAGGCAATCTTCTTACAGTTTTGGTGTTTGCACTCTATGTTCCTGAATATTGTATTTTGTTCAATTTCACATTGGGTCTGTGTGTTGTTCAACAGTCCTTCAGTCACTGACTCGCGCAAGCTGCTAGGTTGACTTCTACTGAAAGAGAGATTAAAGCTAACCCTTGATACCCACAGACTGTCAGGGAGCAAACTGGAATAGAACTGTTCAATCCTTGCAAATACTGAATGCAGGTCATTGCTTCTATTTCAGACTGGATAATAATACTTGCCAATATCTATATTAAAGATA
Organism: Raja brachyura; assembly: GCA_963514005.1. The sequence goes on from OY740801.1 coordinate 38,515,840, forward strand.
CATGCAGAAATCAGAATGACTCTGATAATGAAATTGTTTTCTTAATTCTGTTTAAGGAACCAAGCATTGATCTCATTGGGTTAGGGGAATAACAATTAACTTTTAAACTTGATATAAAAATGTTTTTTCTTAGAATTGATTCGTTGCTGGGATTGTGTATCAGATTTTCAATACTCTTTCTTATTTCCCCTGAAGTAATTGGTGAACTGCTTCTTAAACCAATACAGTTCACCTGGGGAAACTATTTCCACAGAATTATTAGGTTGTTTGTGGATTTGATCTGGTGATTAAAATAACAGCAATATATTAGCAAGTAAGAATTGGGTTTTAAAATGGATGATTAAATGTGAATGGTCTACTGCTTTATTCTTCAAAATGACAAAAAAAATGCTGGTTTGGTGGGTAGTAATTGATGAGGTGTAACTTGGCCCAATAATGGACTGCTTTGTCAGGAATTATGTTGAGTTCTTCTGAGGTTGTTGGGACCATTTTTGAGGATGTGAAGTGCACAACCAATATAATTTAGATAAACTGCATGGAAACAGACCCTACGGCCCACTGAGTCTATATTGATCAACGATCACCCGTACACTCAATCAAATTCATCTAGAAACCAGGATGTCTTTGGAATGTGAGAGGAAACTGGGGCACCTGGAAAAAACCCACCTGGTCACAGGGCGAACGTGCAAACTCCGTACACAAAATGCTAGAGTAACTCAGTGGGTTGGGCTGCATCTCTGCAGAAAATGAATGGGAGACGTTTCAGATCGGCACCTTTCTTCAGATCCCGCTTGGGTAGCTTACATCCAATGGTACGAACATTAAATCCTCCAGCTTCTCCTCTTCCCCAGCCCTACTCTGGTCATTCTGCTCCTTTCCCCTCCTTTGTACACTCATCTTATCAGTCCCATATTTCCAATTTATTCTCCCTTTCACATCTCCCCCCATCCCCTTCCCTCCAGTTTTACATTTCACTCCTCCTGACACCCTTTCTGCCTCCTTTTCACAGCTGATGTTTCTCACTTAATTCATTCATCTCCCAATCCACCCCCCCCCCCCCCCCCCCCACCCCCACCAGTATGCACCTATCATTTGCCAGGCATTGGCTGCCCCCACCTCTCTTTCCCAGCTTTATCTCCCCTACTCCAATCAATCTCAAGAATGGCAGTGTGACTGGCTTGATTGTAATCATGTATTGTCTTTCCGCTAGCTGGTGCTTGTAATTTGCTCCAAAACTATTTCTGTGCGTTGCTCAACGCAGAGCCCTGCACCTTGGAATGTGCCAATCACCATTGACACTGGAAGAAAGGCAGGTTTGGATGGAGCAAAGTGCGTCCTTCACTGAGTTAATCATCCTCCAGCAAGAGCAGAGAATAGAGCCGGGTCCTGCATCTACACAGCTGCACAAGATGAACCTCAACGGGTCTAACTTCTACCAGGTGCATGGCAGGGAGCATAATGGCTGGTTGCATCACAGCCTTGTTTAGCACACAAGTGCCCAGGAACAAGTAGTGGACACTGCTCGTTCCATCACCAGTACCGACCTTTGCACCGTTGAAGGTATCCATAAGAGGCATTGCCACAAAAGAGCAATAGGTATCATCAAAGACCCACACCTCTCTGGCTTTGCTCTCATTTAACTCCTGCCATCAGCAAGTAGGTATAAGAGTCTGAAAATTGTGACCTTCAGATTCAAGAACACCTGTTTCGCAAACTACGAACCCTCTTTGTTGCACTAGGGATTTGGCTTTTGTTTTACATTAATATCATATTTTTATTAAACTTTTTTGCTTGTTTTTATTATGTTATCTATTCAGTACTATCAGACCAGTTGTGCTGCTAAAAGTGCAAATGTCATTGTTCCTTTTTGACCCCTACATTCACTTCAAGACTTTCTTGGCAAATGTGTATTCCCAAAGTATGTGAAATGGCGTCCAATTCCTGCTGTGGCTGCATCAAGTGGCGGGACAGAGTCCAGTTGATGAATCAGGCAGGGTGTGCCCTTTTCACCACCACTCCCATCCAGACAGTCCGATCTAAACTGAAGCTCGGCAGAAGCAAAGATACTAGAGCTCCTCTAGTATCTTTGGGCAGAAGTGGCTACCGATGCTGGTAGTTGGAGCGAGAATGGGGGAGCAGCTGGAGGAACAGTGGGCCTGGCAGCATCTAGGAAGGGAGATGGATATGTTTGAAAGGGTAGAGGGGCGATAGCCAGTGGAAACAGGTGGGCGGAGCTCCGTACGGTGACGCCATCTTGCCAGGGACGCAATGACATCACCATTGCAAGGGCGTGGTGACGTCATGTTGTCAGGGGGGTGTTCGCCACGTATGTTGTTGCCAGAACGCGATGGCGTCACGTTGCCTGCGTGCCGTCATACGTTAGCAGCGGCGCGCTGACGTCGACGCGCAGTCGCTGAGACCAACGGCGGCTCGGTCCCACAGGGCGGCGACCCCCGACCCCCGGCTCCCGCTCACTCGGCTCCGGCCAACGAGGCATCTCCGACATGACTCGGCCAGCAGAGAGAGGTCAGCGTTGGGCACGTTTACATCGTTGATATGGCGAGTCGGAGTGACTGACCTCTTTCTGCTGTGTGAAGGGAATCTCAGTAACGTGTGTGTGTTGTTAATGCGACAGACATCGAATACCAACACACACTCTTCTGCTTTAACGGCTGTCGATAAAATACCCAGAATACGGGAATAAGAAAACTCGTCCAAGCTTTGTTTATGTCCTTTCCCAAAAATAAGAAACGCGAATATAAATCTCGGACTTTAGTAATCTGAACCATAATCCCTGTGCACTTTACCCTGCCAGCTGGAGGTCCAATGACCGAGTGTAATCATTCTCCTAGTGTGTGTGTGTGTGTGTCGTAAATCATAAAATCAATGTAGAATTACAAGAAATTATTTTGAACATCAATGTATGAAGTCTGCTTATACATAATCAGACGGGACGTACATTTGTCTATTATTTCAGCAATTCCAAACTTTCTGTCTTTTTCTAATCACCATGTATCTGTTCACTAAAGATCAACCCACCCTGGGAAGCTCACATCTTCAGACAAATACAGCTTGCCATTTACCTAAGGTTGTGAAAATGTGTTGGGATTTAGATTCGATTTGTAGACGGGACGTGTTGGGGCAGAAGTTGGCAAAGATGGGAACTTGGAAGAATTTGAATGTGTTTTTGACGTCGTTGGATAAGAAGCTGATGGATGTTGCTAAGAAGAGGGAATATTATTAAAATGTTAAGTAAGAAAGTGTAGGGCTGATGATGTTCCAAACAGTAAGATATTAGTTTCTGCAAAGCATTTGACAATGTTTCACATGGTCGGCTGCTCTGGAAGGTTAAATCGCTTGGGATCCAAAGAGAAATAGCTGTCGGAAGGTTGCTGGTTTAAATTGAAGATAGACACAATTCTGGAGTAATTAAGTGGGATAGGTGGCATCTCTGGAGAAAAGGAATGTGTGACGTTTTGGGTCGAGAGATAGGTGAATGGATAGAAAATTGGCTCAATGGAAGGAAGCAGAGGGTGATGGTGGAAGGTTGCTTCTTGTACTGGAAGCCTGTATTCTCACAGTGCTGGGCCCATTGTCATCTATAACTATGATTTGGATGGATGAGAATGCACATGACAAGATTAGCAAGTTTGCAGATGATATAAAAGTGGGTGGTATTGCAGATGGTGAAGATGGTTGTGAAAAATTGCAACATGATTATGATGGGTTGGCCAGGTGGGCTGAGGAATGGACAATAGGTGCAGGAGTAGGCCATTCAGCCCTTTGAGCCAGCACCAGAATGGTTGATGGAAATTAATACAGAGAAATATGAGGTTCCAATTTGGAAAGTAACGTGGGCAAGACCCACGCAGTGAATGGCAGGGCTCTGTGAAGTGTTGTCAAGCAGCGGGATCTAGGAGTATAAGTACATAGTTCCTTGAAGGTAGCATCGCAGGTAGATGGGGTGGTCAAAAAGGCTTTTGGCACATTGACTTTCATCTATCAATAGCATTGAGTATAGAAGTTGGAAGGTCATGTTGCAGTTATATAAGGCATTGGTGAGGCAACATTTAGAGTATTGTGTTCAGTTTTGGGCACCATGTTATAGGAAAGATGTCAAACTAGAAAGGGTGCAGAGTAGATTTACAAGGATGTTGCCATGACACTTTGCGCGATAGGGAGAGGTTGAGCAGCCTGGGACTCTATTCCCTGGAGCACAGGAGGATGAGGGATGATCTTATAGAGGTGTATAAAATCATGAGAGAATTAGATTGGGTGAATGCATAGTCTCTTGCTCAGAGTGCAGGAATCAAGAACCATAGGTTTAAAGTGAAGGGGGAAAGATTTTATATGAATCTGTGGAGTCACTTTTTCACACAAAGGGTGGTGGTTGTATGAAACAAGCTGCCAGAGGAGGTAGTTGAGGCTGGGACTGGCACCGTGGGCGGCATGATGGTACAGCACTAGAGTTGCTGCCTTGCAGCGCCGGAGACCCGAGATCGATCTTGACTATGGGTGCTGTCTGTACGGAGATCGTACGGGTTTTCTCTGAGATCTTCGGTTTCCTCCCGCACTCCAAAGACATACAGGTAGGTAGGTTAATTGGCTTGGTGTATGTGTAAATTGTCCCTAGTGTGTGTAGGATAGTATTAATATGTGGGGATTGCTGGTCGGCCTGTGTCCGCACGGTATCTCTAAAACGAAAGACTATCCTAATGTTTAAGAGACATTTGGACACGTACATGGATAGGACAGGTTTAGAGGGACATGTGTTAAACGCAGGCAAGTGGGACTCGTGTAGATGGAACATGTTGGTTAGTGTGGGCAGGTTGGGCTGAAGGACCTGTTTTCACGCTGTGTGACTTTGGAATTGGGGAGACTTGCTTTAAAAAAAAACAAAAGACACTGCAAATGCTGGAAGAACATAGCAGATTGAGCACCATTTGGGGAAGCAAAAGGTGCCAGTGGATGTCTATATTCAAGACAATGCATCAGTACAGGGAAGAGGTCTTAAGAGCAAATATCACAAACAATTTGTCCTGGATGACCTTTGCTCCCATTTGGATGAGAACATACAGGGCAAGATGAGCAAGTTTGCTGATGATACAATAGTTAGTGGTTTTGCTGATAGTGAAGATGGTGGTGAAAGATTGCAGCAGGATCTGGATTAATTGGCCAGGTGGGCAGAGGAATGGTTGATGGAATTTAATACAGAGAAGTGTGAGGTGTTGCATTTTGGGACGTCCAACAAGGGCAGGACCTATGCAGTAAATGGTAGGCCTCTGGGTAGCGTTGTAGAGCAGAGGGATCTAGGAGTACAGATGTATGGTTCCATGAAGGTCGAGTCGCAGGTAGATAGGGTGGTCAAAAAGGCTTTTGGCACTTTGGCATTTATCAGACTGAGTATTGAGTATGGAAGTTTGGAGGTCATGTTACAGTTCTATAAGACGTTGGTGAGACTGCATTTAGAATATTGTGTTCAGTTCTGGGCACCATGTTATATGAAAGATATTGTCAAGCTTGAGAGGGTTCCAAAAATATTTACTAGGATGTTGCCAGGACTAGAGGGTGTGAACTATAGGGAGAAGTTAAGTAGGCTGGGTCTCCATTTCATGGAGCGAAGGAGGATGAGGGGAGATCTTATAGAGGTATCCAAAATCATGAGAGGAATAGATCGGGTAGATACAGAGAGTCTTTTATCTAGAGTAGGGGAATCGGGGACCAGAGGACATAGGATCAAGGTGAAGGGGAAAGATTTAATAGGAATCCGAGGGATAGTTTCTTCACACAGAGGGTGGTAGCTGTATTGAACAAGCATCCAGAGGAGGTAGTTGAGGCTGGGACAATCCCATTGTTAAAGAAACAGTTGGACAGGTACATGGGTAGGACAGGATTGGAGGGTTATGGACCAAGCGCAGGCAAGTGAGACTAGGGTAGATGGGGCATTGTTGGCCGGTGTGGGCGAGTAGGGCCGAAGGGCCTGTTTCTACACTGTATCACACAGACTCTTTGACACTTTGTGAAACGAATTACTCCAGTGCATATTTCCATCTAACAGCATGCCTCATGACTATCCCCCAGCAACATTTAATAAAGAGGAAATGCTGGGAGAACTTAGCTAGTTAAGCAGCATTTGTGGAATGAGAAACCAGTTAATGTTCAGACCAGGGCCCTTGGAACCGTGGGAAGAATGGAGAGTTGTCAGATTGAAAGCAGTCAGGGTACGATTAAGGTGTAGAACAATGGTTTATCTGAAGATTGGTTTCATGGGTCAGGCAATAAAGAGCATGAATACTGATAGAGAGGTACTTTATAAATACAGGTGAGAAAGGATCATAAGCATGGTTATGAGACGGTGAGCATGGTGAGCCAGATGCAACAACATTTCGTTCTGATTTGCATTTGTTGGTGTATTTTTTAATGACAATAAAGTCTTTTGATTGATTGATTGAGAAACAACAAGGGCAATTTACTTGAAGTTGGAAAATTCAATGATCATTGCAGAAGATTGCACAGTGCCCAGATGGCAGGTAAAATTGGCAGTTCCAACAGCATTTTGTTCAAAATTCTGTTTATTGACACTGTGCCAATTAAGGTACCATGAAACTATTTTCATTCAGATTCCAGACTCTATTTTTTGTTTACCAAGTAATATGTTTAATTTTTGTATAATTGTCAATTAATTATTAATATTTGGGTTATATCGATTCTTTTTTTTTACACCCCCTCTCTCCTTTTAGCCTATTACAGGTTCCTGTTACTATTTTTCAACTGCCTGATGACTTTTGGTTCCTATTTCTGCTTTGACATTCCCAGTGTGCTTCAGGAGCAGTTCCAGGGGGTGAGTACTGGATTGTCCATAGGATAAACCTGTTTCCTAGTTGGCCCCAAGGTAGTGCAAATAACTCGCTATGTTAGAACCTGTCTCTCTTTCCAAGGAACACCTTGTATTGCATTATTTCTGTTGCATTCTGGACATTCGCAGCATGCTTGACCAACATGTAGCCTTTAGAGAAAATAGTCCTACAACACAGCCAAAGTCCTCTTGGCTCAGTAAGTCCACAGTGCCCGTCAAACACCAACCTATTTTTGTCATACAATAATTCAATTTTATATTCCTCACAGCTATTCCTTTATTCCTTGAAGCACAGGAGGATGAGGGGTGACCTTATGGAGGTGTGCAAAATCATGAAAGCAATAGATCTGGTAAATGCACAGAGTAGGGGAATCAAGAACCAGAGGACACAGGTTTAAGGTGAGGAGGAAAAGATTTAATGGGAACCTGAGGAGAACATTTTTGACAAATTTAAAACATAGAACAGTGGTGTAGAAAGCAACCGTGGATGCTAATTTATACCGAAGATAGACAGAACATGCAGGAGTAACTCAGCGGGTTAGGCAGCATCTCTGGAGAAAAAGGATGGGCGACATTTCATAGAACAGTATAGCACAGGATAAGGCCGTTTAGTCCATGATGTACGTGCTAAACATGATGTCAACTTAAACTATTACCTTCCGTCTGCACATGATCCATATCCTTAATTTCCTACATATGCGTGTGTCGCTCCAATAGCCTCTTAAATGCCACATTTACGACTGCCACCACCACCACTTGTGACCGTAGGTTCCAGGCGCTTGCTACTGAAGAGCATGTATTAAAGTAAAATGTTACAAAGAAAATAATATCCTTAGTATCAAAGCACTATTGCCTCTCCCATCTGTAATGTAAGGGTTAAACAGACTGTTAGCTAAAATAGAGTTGTCAGCTAAATTAACAGCACCACTGGTCAACCTGTGCTAGGAAAATAATTAGATGTTTTGGAAGAATGCTTAGGCTAACTTAGAAGGACCAGTAAATATTGAAGCCACCTGCAAGGTCACTACCTCGCCATCTGATATGACAAATAACTCTTAATGTTGCCACAAAGGAGGACAGCTAGTTTTAAAACATAGTCACCTGTTATTCTTAGATTAGGGAAGAAACACAGGTTTATTTGATTATATATATGTGCACGCATCAACTGAGCTGTTGGAGTCTTCACCTTTGGGGAGAGAGAAAGAGAGAGAGAAGGAGCTTTCCTTTGGAGAGGGAGAGAGAGCTTGGACTTTGATAAGTGCTGGTGTCAGGACATTTGGGATCTCCGGGCCGGCTGTGGCAGACAGGAGACTCGGATGTGCAGAGGGGTGAGAGAGGTTGCTTTATTATTACTTTTCCTGTAATAAACATAGTTGTTTGCACTCTTCTAAATGTTCCTTCTCCGGTCATTTATCTGAATCCTTAAAATCTGCTAAAAGTTTGTAACACTACCCAGGTCAATCTGTTTATCTTTTGGCCCTTTGAGGAGCTTCTCAAAATTTCAGTTATTTCTTTAAGTTTGTGAAAGTTACATCTGATTGCATGTGAATGAAGACAATTCCACTGGGGAAAGTAGATCCTGACTAGATAAACTGTATGGCTACGAAATGTATCTGATAAATTTTGTTCAATGCTGCATCCTCTGTTGTTTCTGTCTGACAGTCTTGTGGCCTGTTCCTTTCCAGAATCTCACTTGTCTTAATTCTAATGTAACTAATGGGACAACGGATTGTGTGGAGGGACTGGGTATGACCCCACAGCAGTACAACCTTCTCTATGCTATCTATGCGTGGACGTAAGTATCTTATTTAACAAAATATGCACTTTCACATTGTCCTCAGCATTTTGTCTCTTTACTGAGGCATCAAGCTATGTAATAAATTACAGTACAGTAGTCCACTCCCTTTCCAAAATGTTAGTACATTTATCCAGTTAGCATCAGTGACATCAAACCATTGGGACACAGTATATCTTGATAATTCCACCCAACACAGCTGGGTTTTGTATTAAAGCAATGTTCATGAAATGTCTTGTTACTCTCCAACCACTATCTAGCTTTTGAACTGGCTGCACAACTCTTCTCTACATTTTGCACTTTAGTTTGGCTTGACTTTATTCATTATAGCGTTATCTGATTTGATTGGATAATATGCAAAATAAAATCTCTGTACCTCATCAAACATGACAATAATAAACTCAACCTAAATCTAATGCTATTTCTACTCTAGGCCATTACCTGCACTACCATGGACTTGCTGCGATTTTTTTTTGCACTAATGTTTTGTTTTGGGACCCAAGGAATTGCAGGTGCTGGAATCTTGAGTAAAAACACAAACATAGAAACATAGAAAATGGGTGCAGGAGTAGGCCATTCGGCCCTTTGAGCCAGCATCGCCATTCAATATGATTATGGCTGATTATCCAAAATCAGTACCCCGTTCTTGCTTTCTCCCCATATCCCTTGATTCCGCTAGCCCTAAGAGCTGTATCTAACTCTCTCTTGAATACATCCAGTGAATTGGCCTCCACTGCCTTCTGTGGCACAGAATTCCACAGATTCACAACTCTCTGGGTGAAAAGGATTTCCCTCATCTCAGCCCTATGTGGCTTATTCCTTATTGTAATGCTGTGGCCCTTGGTTCTGGACGTGCTGGGGGATTTCAGCAGTCAGGCAGCTTCTGTGGAATGGATGAATAGATACCATTTTGGGTTGGGACCCTTCTTCTGGCTGATTATATTAGGGAGGCGAAGTCTGGAAAAAAGGTGGGGGTTGGACAAAGCCTGCAAGTAATAGGTGGATACAGATGTAGGGGCCTTGATTGGCAGATGGGTGGATAAAGACGAGAGATCAAACAAATATAAAAATGAATCAGATAAGAAGAAAATGAGGAATGAAATGTAAAGCTAGAGGGGGGGATATACAGTAGGTGAAGGGAATGGGGGAGGGTGGAAATGGGGGCGGGGGAGGAATGAAACTTAAAACTGGAGCATTCAATGTTCATTTTGTTGGGTTGTGTGTTATCCAAGCTCAATACAAGGTGCTGTTCCTCCAGTTTGCCTGTCTCCTCACTCTGGCAATGAAAGAGGTCCAGGACAGACAGTTCGGTATGTCAATGGGAAGGGACGTTAAAATGGTTAGCAACTGGGAGATTCAGCAAGCCTTGGTGGACCAAGAGCAAGTGTGTGGTGAAACAGTCACCAAGTCTATACTTAGTCTCACTGATGTAAAGGAGGACACATCAAGAACACCGAATGCAGCAGATGCAGTTAGAGAGGGTGCATGTGAACTTCTCTCTCCGCTGGATTGGTTGATGGGGTGTCTGGATGGATGTGAGGAGGAGATGTAGAGACAGGTGTTAAATTTCCTGTGGTTGGAATAAACTCAGCTTGACTTGACTACTACAGCTTTTCTGACTTTGTTTTTCCTGCACTTTGTTCCTGAAGCTTCTGTTTGTGGTAATTTAATTGGGTGGCAAAATAATTATATGCTCAATGGGTTGATAGTTCTTTCCTAACCTCCTTTGGTATATTTATCATAGAATGGTGTTTTTTTTAAATTAAATTGGTTAAAAGATACAGCCTGGAAGCAAGCCCCATCGCCCCACCAAGTCCATGCTGGCATCGATCACCCGTTTGCACAAATTCTGTTGTCCCACTTTCGTATACACTGCCTGAATGTGGTGCTACATGCTTTTATGCATTTGTATTCTGCCAGATGTGAGAGGGGAGAAAAGGGAATGATCAGGTTTAAAAAAGGTCCATGACTATGTTTGCTGTTTCCCTGAGGGGCAACGTGAAGTGTGGATGGAGTGAGTTGTGGGGGGGGGGGTTGGGTTGTGTGATGGATTTCACTACATCCACAAAACTCGAATTTTTTGCAGTCTTGGAATGAGTTATTTCCAAACCAAGCTATGATGCATCCTGATAGGATGCTTTCTATGGTGAATCTGTAGAAGTTGGTAAAAGATGCTGGAGACATGCAGACTTTCTTAGTTTTCTGAGGAAGTAGAGACATTGGTGTGTTTTCTTGCCCGTACCTTAATGTTTAGTCCAGGACAGATTGTTGGTGAGATTTTTGCTGAGGAATCTGAAGCTCTCAACCATCTCCACCTTTGCATTGTTCCAGCTGAATGGGGCATGTACACCACCTCACTCCATGAAGTCAATAATTAACTGTTTCATGTTGCTAACATTGAGGGAGAAGTTGCTGTCTTGATATCATGTCACTACGTTCGGAGTCTTCTTGTACTCTGTCAAGAAGACTCCGAACAAAATAATTTTGTCATTGTTTGAGACCACTATAGTGGTATCAGCTACAAACCTCTAAATTAAATTGGAGCAGAATTTGGCTGCACAGTTATGAGTGTATAGGAAGTATAATGAGGGTGTCAGAACGGATTCTTGTAAGGCTCCGGTGTGGAGAGTTATCGTGGAGGGTGCTTTGTTGCGTAACCTCACTGATTGTGGGTCAAGAAATCAAGGATCCAGTGGCAGAGAGGGATGCTGACTCCTAGATCCAGGCAATCACAGCAGAGACACCAACTCAATCTTTTTTTGTCGTCTTTCACTTTAAACACACTGTTTTCTATCCTGATCTCACAGCCTTTACAGATAAATAACCTGGAATTATCTACTCTTATTTTCCAATTACAGTTTGTTTTTTTTCCAACTGAGAAAGCTTTCTTGATTGGAGAAGAATGTGTTTTCTAAAACCATTACTCTATTCAATTTAGTCCCAGGCTCAGCTTTCATTGAATAAGAGTTCCTGGTTTTGGTTGATTGATTCCAATCATAAACTTGAGAATAATATTTAGATTTTTAGCACAAAGCCTCTATAACACAGCAGATACCACACAGATGGCAAGGATGCAAATTGCTGTCAGCAGTTCAGCTGAGTGGAGGGGAGAGGGAAGTTAATTTACAACACAAATGCTTTGAAAGACACAACACCCTTGGGTCTTTTAAGTTTTGTTCCTTATTTGCATTTTCTCTCCTGCAGAAATGCTGTGGTGGTGATACTGGCTGGTTTCTTCATAGACAAGTTGGGAAATCGCGGTGAGTCTGAGGAGCGGTATGAACTATGGCAAGGTGGGCTCAGCCCATTAATCAAGTCTAATTCTGCACTTTCTACATTGCTTAAGATTTCCATTGGGAAATCATCTTCTCTGCATAACAGCATGTCTACAGCCCATAGTAAACTCTGTAGGGAGAGAAAACAAAAGGAAATGCAGGAGTCCGGAATAAAAAACAATGTTGAGAGGACTTAGTGGGTCTTCTTTGGAGGCAATAGGGCTAAGTAGATATTTTGGGTGGAGATCCTGCATCAAGACTAATGTAGAATATCAACCTGAAATGTTGACTAATTGCTCTTCCCCCCACTGTATGCTGCTTGACATTCTGAATTTTTTTCCAGCATTTTGTTTTTAAAAAGGAAGAAAATTCAGCCTTCATTTTTGTTCATATGAACACCATGCCAAAAATATTTGGATGGGTTTGTGGAATTGTGAGTTTGCTGAAGCATTTGGAAAACCTTATCATTTCCCATAAGTATAATACTTCCTATGACTGGCATGAGTCAGGATACCTTGCACATTTAGGCCATTGACATCTTTCAAACTGGCACAGTTTGGTTAGTCGGTGTGTAGCATTGATTTTTGATCAGATGATCAATGCATAGTTTGCCAAAACGAAGAAATTTAGCAATCTTCCTCAGTATGATGACCATCTTCTCTGCACTGTCCAGTTTAACAACATACTTCTTCTAGCAGGGTGACCAAAATTGAACACAATACTCCAAATTCGGCCTCACCAACTTCTTGTACAACTGTAAGATAACATCCCAACTTATATGCTCAATACACTGACTGATGAAGGGCAATGTACCAAAAGCTTTCTTGACCACCCTATCTACCTGTGATTGTGTTTTCAAGGAACTATGCACCTGTACTTCTAGATCCCTCTGCTCTACAACAGTTCTCAGGCCCCTACCATTCTCTGTGAAGGTCCTGCCCTGGTTTGACTTTCCAAAATGCAACACCCCACACTTATCTACATTAAACTACATTAACCATTCTTCAGCTCACTTGCCCAACCGATCAACATCCTGCTGTAATTTTTTATAACCATCTTCATTATCGAGGATACCGCCCACTTTAGTGTCATCTGCAATCTTGCTAATCATGCCGTGTACATTTTCACCCAAATCGATGGTATAAATCACCAACAGCAACGATCCCTTAGGCACAACACAAGTCATGGAGTCGTACAGCGTGTAAACTTGCCCTTAGGCCCAACTTACCCACCCGACCAACATGTCCCATCTACACAAGTCCCACCTGCCTGCATTTGGCCCATATCCCACTAAACCTGCCCTAGCCATGTACTTATAATCGAACATAAGTAATTAACAAAGCTCATGGTTGGGCTTTGGGCACCATGTACAAAAACTCCTTAAGTGATAACCTGGGACTGTGCTGTGACTGTTGTCCATGGACTTCAGTATTATCTAGTGTCCTTGATGCCAAACATAGTTAAATGCTGCCTCAGTGTCAACGGTAGTAATTCTCACCTCATTTCTGGAATTCAGTTTTTGGTTCATAGATTCATAGAGCCAACATGGAAATAGGCCCTTCCACCTAACTAGACCATGCTGACCAAATTGCTTACCTGAGCTGGTCCTATCTTCACGTTGGGACCAAGGATGGGTGAAATTCTGGACTCTTCCTATTCAGCCGAAAACAAAATTGATATCAAATTTTTGATGACTATGATGTCACTTGAAAGTACTGTTGGCAATGCCAACCATCAGTTTGCTGATGATTGAGAATAAACTTGTAGGGTGATGATTAGACAGATCGAATAGGTTCTGCATTTTATTGACAATACTTGCCTGAGCAATCTTTCACATTGTGTGTTAAATGTCAGTGCTGTAATTACCAGAATAATGTCGATAGAAGCACTAAGTTCTGGAGGGCAAGTTGGCGGTACTATAATTGTGATGATATCTGATCCTATTGCCTTTCCATCAGAACAGGCTGAGAGTACTGGATACAGAGAATATTTGGCAGGACTAGCTTCTGTGATGATACTATTCTGGGGGAAGATGGTAACCTTGACTTTGGCACACACGTGCTTTCATCATAAAGGATAACTAAGTTCTTGGGGCTTGCACCTGTTAATGCTTTAATCATTGGTCACCATTTCAGATTATATGTGACAATTCTTTGATATTTGACAATAGCTTTGATCTAATCATTTGGTTATGGGATCACTTCATTGTATGCTTTCTTTTACTGTTTGGCATGCGTAATGTCCAGAGGTACAACTTGGATAAATTGGAACCTCACTTTTAGCTACACTGGATGCTGGTCCCAGCATTTCCATCTGTGCCAGTCATTGAAGTTGGGTAAAGATCTGATCAGATTAGATTCAGATTAGTTTATTATCATATATAACAGTGTGCAATAAAATTTGATGTTCATCTGAAGCTCACAAACAGTATACTTACTGTAGTGATAAATACAACAATAAACACAATGACGAGTGCAAAAGAGCAGAATTGTGCAAATAATCATAATGTTATAATAAAGGAATAACTAAAAGAGTTAGAGTTAAGAATACATGACAGCACCTCTGAAAAGCGGGTGTAAAATAGTTGATTGGTTCAGGAGTCAGACAGCATTGTGGAAGAAGCTGTTCTTAAGAATTGATGTTCGTCCTTTAATACTTATTTGAGCCCTTGCTTTATGCACTTTTGGTGACATTAAGGGCTAAGTTACTGACACGTTTGTAACCCGTTGACTGATGCATGATTACAGAAGTCGTCCAGAGATCCCTTTCAGATAGTTCACTTTCCAAAGGTTTACCCTTGTGAAAGCAGATCTGACATCTGCCAGTGAGATGTATGGGTAGCGCAGTGGGGGATGGGGATGCACCTCAGTTGAATTTTGTTCAAATTGTGCGTAAAATACATTGAGCTCATCCAGAAGCAGTGCTTTGTTGCTACAGATCGCCCCCCAGTTTCAGCGTGTCGCCCACAATTATATTCAGGTCATGCTGCAGTTGCCTGGCATCTGCTGGATTGAATTTAAAACAAAAACTCGCTATTTTGTTATGCATATTGATGCATTGAATGAGCTTTTGATTTTAATCAAGGTAAATATTCTAAAATCTCCTCTGGTTAAAACCATTTTATTTATTGCCCCCTACAGTTGGTGTCCTCGTGTTCTCCTTTCTTATTGTGCTGGGCTCGGCCACCTTTGCTTTGGGATCTCATTTCAAGGGGACCAGTTACCTATTGCCTCTGATGCTCATCGGCCGACTTATTTTTGGCTCAAGCAACGGGTCACTCATTAGTAAGTATTAGTTCAACCTGTGGGTACCAGACTGTGAAGAAATGCCCAGAGGCTTTGTATTAATATTCTTCATCATTTAAATCAGTCAATCACTCATTCAATGTTCACTATCCAAAATATTCCAACATTTTATTGTGTTTTTTTAGTTAGTTAGCACTCTTCTCGATTAGTATGGGTGCCGGGGGTTATGGGAGAGAAGGCAGGAGAATGAGGTTGAGAGCGTAAGATAGAGCAGCCATGATTGAATGATGGAGTAGACTTGATAGGCCGAATGGCCTAATTCTGCTGCTATAACTTATGAACTTATGAATTTGTCACCTAAAGGGCTGATGAAATGTGCACACTTTCTTCTAAAGCAGACAGACCTAACAGTAGATTGAAACAGCAACGTTTCCCAGTTGTGTGTTCTATTTCCAAGAACACATCACTCACATTCTGTTCTTTGTCTCTCCAAAATCTCAGTTGCTCAAGATCGAATCACTGCGTTCTGGTTCAAACGTAAGGAGCTGTCGTTGGCCTTTGGGCTGAAAATGGCCTTCTCCCGTTTTGGCAGTGTCCTCAACTTTCTATTAACCCGGTCCTTTGAGGCACACTTTGGGATTCAGTGGACACTTTGGGGAGGTAAGCATGGATTTGAGGAATTTAATGAAGGCACTGGAATTGAAAAATAGTCTTGCAAGTGAAATCAATCCTGTGCTGGACTATTATTGGAGACAATCAAAGTATTAAATACTGTGTGAAGATCTAAATTAATTCAAAGGAATTAATTGTGTAATTAACTAAATTGCATTTTTCAAGATAATGCTTACATCAATTAACCAATAACTTAAAAGTCAGAGCCAAATAGAAATTGGAAGTGCTAAACTTCACAGACTAATTTTGTGATAAATGATAACTGATAGCTGGTTTTGATATTGGTGCAAATCAGCCTATCCAGTCATTCCCCATTACACAAGTAAGTAAGTAAGTACGTTTATTGGTCAAGTATTCACATACAAGGAATTTGCCTTGAATTTGCCAAGGAATACAAACCCCTTCAGTTCTAGTATTATCCTTCTGAATCTTTTCTGAACAGTGAATTGAATTGTGCTTCATAATCTCAAGGGGCATATGTAACCTGGTGCTTTAAAGTATATGCCTTCTATTGCAAATCATTGAGATATCTCAGCTTTAATTAAATACATTTATTGAATAATACATTTGGCCCTAATCGTGTTCACGCTAGTTCTACGTTATCTCACTTTTGCATCTACTCCCTACACGCTTGGTGCGATTTATAGTGGGCAATCACTAGAGCATCCAGAGGGTAAACTCCACGCAGGCAGCACCCAAGGTCAGGATCGAACTTGGATTTATGGTGCAGAGAGACAGACCAGTTGTGCCACTGTGTGGCCAATTTATTTAAAGATATATTTGGAATAAAATGCCAAAATGACAACAAACCATCAGAATGAGGTAAAATACATGTTTTTCTCAACAAGGGAAGCAGATTGCTGGATATATAGAAAATACAATGTGCCCCTTTCTCAGCGTTTCCTATTATGGCTTCACCTCTCCCTACCCCTGTAATCTCCGCCAGACATATAACCTACCCATGACATGCCATCAGTTGCCTCAATCTCATTTTCTGTTACTTCCTGTTCTCCATCTCCTTTGCGTCCTTTTCATAACATTTTTAGACAGTATCTACAATAAAACTCTGATAATCTGCTGTACAACTATTCTACAACCCTGATGCCTTGACATCAGATGATGTTTGCACTTTCCATTCACTGGTTTCCATGCTCCCTTTAAACACAGTTGGTTCACTGGAAAAAGTATGTAATACCGCGTATCATCCAAAGAGTCATAATAGTTCAGTATGGAAACGGGTCCTTTGGCACAACTCATCTATGCCAAGAAAATGAGCTTATCCCATGTAGAAGCATAGAGAAATAGGTGCAGGAGTAGGCCATTCGGCCCTTCGATCCATTCATTATGATCATGGCCGTTCCTGCTTTTTCCCCATATCCCTTGATTTCTTTAGCCGTCAGAGCTAATTCGAACTCTCTCTTGAAAACATCCAGTGAATTGGCCTCCATTGCCATCTGTGGCAGAAAATTCCACAGATTCAAAATTCTCTGGGTGAAGAGGTTTTTCTTCATCTCAGTCCTAAATTACCTACCTTTTATTCTTAAACTGTGACCACTAGTTCTGGACTCCCCCAACATCGGGAACATTTTTCCTGCATCTATTCTGTCCAATCCTTTAAGAATTTTATGTTTCTATAAGATCCCCTCTCACCCTTCTAAATTCCAGTGAATAAACGCCCAGTTGACTCATTCGTTGATCATATGTCAGTCCCACCATACCAAGAATTAATCGGGTAAACCTACACTGCACTCCCTCAATAAGCGAGTTCGGTATTCCGACTCCACAAGCCCAGGTCATAAGTCACAAGCGAAAAGCAGTTTCGGCAACGGTGGTGCAGCATTGTGTGCAGGCTTGCATT
The DNA here is from genome assembly GCA_963514005.1 of Raja brachyura. The sequence continues at coordinate 38,533,541 of OY740801.1, forward strand.
TCGTTCGTGGTCGGGCCCGGGCCTCCGTTGCTGCAGGTGCTGTTGAATTGCTTCTGGGCCGCCCCGTCCATTCCCTGGTGTCCCGTCCCTGTCCGGAGGTGTCCATGGTGGCCCTGGGCTGGCAGGGCGGCCCTGGACTTGCAGCCGCTGACTCCAGTTCGGCTCTGTCCGTTCTGCTGGGTTTGTCCCGGCAGCCCTCCACCTCCACCCCCTCCACCCAGTCTGACACCGAGATCCTGCCGAAGATGGGCAGCCGCCGGCCCTGATCGAAGACGGGCGACTCGGAGTCGCTGCTGCTAGAGTCGTCCTGGTCGGAGAGAGAGTCTGCGGACAGGCTCCTGCCGGCTGGGCGCCCGCTGGAGCTGCTGGTGCTGTTGGTGGTGCTGGCGGCAGCAGCAACCTCCCCCCCCCCTCCCTTGCCCAGCCCCAAGCTCAGAGTCCAGACCGGCTCCAACTCCAGGTCGGGGCTGAAGGCCGCTGCAGCGTGGCCCAGTCGAGCGCCGGGCTGGAGGAGGCTGAGCCCAAGCTGGCGCTCTGGCACAAACGAGGCCGGGGTCCTTGCTCCTCCTCAGGGTTGTGGATGAAGTGGCAGCGGGTACTTTGGAATCACTTATAAGCGAGTTCGGTATTCCGAAAAAGCACAAGGAATCATGGGATTTGTCAACGGTCATTTGCGATAAAGCACAAGCGAACAAAGTGCAGGCTGTATAACCTGTGTATAAATTCTTACCTAGGTAGTGGGAGAGCGGAGTATAACAGTGAGAGAGTGGAGGCTGAGCTGATTGGGAGACGGGGAGAGACATACCCAGCGGCTCAGCTACTGCGAGTGCACGGACTTGCGTTTCATCCGCGGTCGGGGTCGGGCCCGGGTCTCCGGTGCTGCGGGGGCTGTTGGATTGCTTCCCTCTCGGGTGTCCCGTCCCTGTCCGGGGGTGGCCCTGGACTGGCAAGTTACCGGCCCGGGGCGGCTCCGGGCTTGCAGTCGGCGTGGGGGGGGGGGTGGGGGGGAGGGGTATGCTGGCTCCGGCTCCGCTCTGCCTGTCCCGCTAGGTTGACCGACAGCCCTGGACTGGTCCGTGCTGGCTGTGGGCCTGGGACCGCCGCTGCTCCGGGCCGGGACTGTTTGTTTGCCCGATGGGACGGGCGGAGTTGGGCTGGAGTCGGGGAGCAACAGGGTCGGTCCAGTGATGGCAAGCACCGCCGGGGACCCGGGTTCAATCCTGGCTGCGGATGGGGTGCGGGTCTGTATGTTTATCGTGAGTGACCTATGACCTGGGCATGCTCAGTCGGAATACCGAACTCGCTTATAGCAATAATGTCCTTCCTCAAATTAGGAGACCAAAATTGCATACAATGCTCCAGGTGCTGTCTCATCAGGGCCCTGCATAACTGCAGTAGGGCCTCCTTGCTCTTAAACTCAAAACCGCTCGCAATGAAGGCCAACATTCCATTAGCTTTATCCACTGCCTGTTGTACCTGCATGCTTACGTTCAGTGACTGATGTACAAGCACACCCAGGTCTCGTTGCACCTCCCCTTTTCCAAATCTGACACCATTCAGATAATAATCTGCCTTGTTCTTGCCACCAAAGTGGATAACCTCACATTTATCCACATTATACTGCATCTGCCCACTCACCCAACCTATCCAAGTCATCCTGTAACCTCATAGCATCCTCATCGCAGATCACACTGCCACTCAGCTTTGTGTTATCCACAAACATGGAGATGTCACATTACCTTGACTAAATCGTTAATATATATTGTAAATAACTGGGGTCCCAGCACCAAGCCTTGCGGCACCCCACTAGTCACTGCCTGCCATTCTGAAAAACCTGTTAATTCCCACTCTTTGCTTCCTGTCTGCCAATCAGTTCTCCATCCATGTCAAAACCCTATCCACAATAACATGTGCTCTAATTTTGCACACTAATCTCTTGTGTGGGATCTTGTCAAAGACGTTTTTGAAAGTCCAGATACACCATATCCACTGGCTCTCACTTATCCATTCTACTTGTTACATCCTCAAAAAATTACAGAAGATTAGTCAAGCATGATTTCCCCATCATAAACCTATGGTGACTTCGACTGATCCTGTCATGCTTTCCAAATTCACTGTTATAACATCTTTAACAATTGACTCAAGCATCTTCCCCATTACCGATGTAAGGCTAACTGATCTATAATTCCCCATTTTCTCTCTCCCTCCTTTCTTAAAAAGTGGAGTTACATTGGCTACCCTCCAGTCCAGAGGAACTGATCCAGTTGAGAGGACATTGGAACATGATCACCAATGCATTCACGATTTCTAGGGCCACCTCCTTCAGTACTCTGGGATGCAGACCACCAGGCCCTGGGAATTTATCTGGCTTCAGTCCCAACAGTTTAACAAATACCATTTCCTGACTAATGAGGATTTCCTTCAGTTCCTCCCTCCCACTAGATCCTCGGTCCTCGGTCCCCTAGTATTTCTGGGAGATTGTCTATGTCTTCCAAGAAGACAGAACCAAAGTACTCCGTTAACTGTTCTGCTATTTCTTTTTTTCCCATTCTAAATTCACCTGTCTCTTTGTAAGGGACCTACATTTGTCTTCACTAATCCTTTCCTTTTAACATATCTAAAGAAGCTTTTAGAGTCAGTTGTTATATTCGCCTCAAGCTTTCTTTCATGCTCTTTCCCCCCTCTTAATTAACTGCTTTGTCCTCCTCCGTTGAGTTCTAAATTTCTCCCAAGCCGGTTTGCTACTTCCTCTGGCCAATTTATATGCCTTTTCCTGGGATTTAACACTATCCTTGATTTCCCTCGTAAGCCACGGTGTGCCATCTTCCCCGTTTAATTTTTTCGCCAGACAGGGATGAACAATTTTTGGAGTTGATCCATGCGGTCTTTAAATCTTTGCCATTGCTTCTCCACCGTCAACCCTTTAAGTATAATTTGCCCTATCATAATAAATCTATCATAGCCAATTCCCGTCTCATACCTTCAAAGTCTCCTTTCTTCAAGTTCAGGACCCTAGCCTCTGAATGTCTCTGACCCATGTCACTTTCTATCCTAATGCACAATTCCACCATATTATGGTCCCTGTTGTCCAAGGGGCTTTGCACAACAAGATCACTAACTAATCCTTCCTCATTGCACAATACCCAGTCTAGGATGGCCGGTCCTCCAGTTGGTTCTTCTACATATTGGTTTAAAAAAACATCTCGTATACATTTCAGGAAATTCTCCTCCCCAGCCTTGCTACCAATTTAGTTGGCCCAATCTATATTTAGATTAAGGTCACCCATGACAACTGCTGTCTCTTTGCTACACGCATCCCTAATTTCCTGCTTGATACTATCCCCAACCTCCCTACTGCTGTTTGGTGGTCTGTATACAACTCCAACAAGCGTTTTCTGCCCACTGGCTATTTTGCAGTTCTACCCATACCGATTCTACAGCATCCAAGGTAATGTCTCACCTTGCAATTGCATTAAACTCCTATTTAACCAGCAATGCCACCCCACCTCCTCTTCCTATCTGTCTATCCTTCCTGAATATCGAATACCCCTGCATGTTTACTTCCTAGCCTTGGTCACCCTGGAGCCATGTCTCAGTAATTCCAACTATATCATATTCCGTAACTGCACATTCAATTCATCCACCTTATTCTGAATGCTCCTCGCATTAAGGCACAAAGCTTTCAGGTTTGTTCTCCCTTTTACCTTTTGCTTCTGTCCTCCTTTTATGTCCCTCTGTCTCCCTGCATTGGTTCCCATCCCCCTGGCCTGTTAGTTTAAACGTGACCTTTCCTACACTCTCCCGTTAACTGCATGCAGACTCTTCCATGTTGTTGACCCCACCCCCTACTATTTAGTTTAAACCCACACATGTAGCACTAGCAAACCTGCCTGCTGGAATGTCGGTGTGCTCCGATTACGGTACAACCCGTCCCTTTTGTACAGGTCACCCCTGCCCCAGACGAGATCCCAGTGATCTAGAAACCTGAATCTCTGCCCCCTGCACTAACTCCTCAGCCACACATTCAGCTCCACTATCTCCCTGCTCCTACCCTCACTAGCACGAGGTATTGGAAGCAACCCAGAGATGACCATGCTAGAGGTCCTGCTTTTCAGCCTCCTACCTAGTTCTGTATACCAACAGTGCCCCTGACTTCCCACATCCTGCAGCAAATGCACTGCAGTAATATTCCTGCCATCACGTCAATAAGTTAAAAAAATTAAATTTAATTTAACGCACAACTGATTAAATGTAGCCTCCTCGCTGAAGGCACTTGAACCAAAGACTTACACTTTGCCTCTCCAAGGCACGCCGCTCCCAACACGCTAACGTGCACTTCATTTTATCTAACCAAGACAACTATCCACTCAACTAATTAGGATGTCTCAGCCAATCCACTCCCTCGCTGGTCTGGCTGCTGCGCTGTGACCTTCTCCTGAAATTTGCTTCCATTTGGTCCATATTTGCCAGGATTTGGTGAATCTAAACATTCCTTTCCACGTATCTGCCTAAATGTCTTTTAAACTTAACTTCCTCTGAAGTCTGTTCCGTATAGTCATCACCCTCTTTGTTACCCCACTGGTCCACTGTAAATCTTTCACCTTAAATCTATGCCCTCTCATTTCAGAGTCCCCTACCTAGGAAAACGACAGTGATCATTCACCAACCTATACAGTCACTACTCATAACTGAAGCCCTTCCGTCCCTGTAATATACTTCTGAATCCTTTTTGTACCTGTTCCAGCTTAATGACATCCTTTCCACACCAAGGTAACCAGAACTGCACACAATACACAAAGTATGGACTTGACATTTCCACAGATGTATCATGACCTCCCAACTCTTGTACTCAGTGCCCTGACCGATGAAGCAAACATATCAAATGTCTTCTTCAGCACCCCGTCCAACTGTGTCGCTACTTTTGGAGAACTCTGTACTTGAACCCCTAAAGGGCCTGTCCCACTTTCACGACCTAATTCACAACCTTTTTTTACTTGTGGACATTTTTCATCATGTTGAAAAAACTCCCCAACCTACTTGATGCCACGAGTACCTACAACTAGCATCACGACCTGCTACGACCTACCTACGACCTTGTGGCGACCATGCTGCGAGTATGAGTCAAGGGCAAACTCGGCAGAGGTCGTGAAAGTGGGACATCCCCTTACGTCTCTCTATTTCACCAGTTTATTGTGTAAATTCTATGCTGGTTTGCCAAAGGGCAACACTTTGCATTTGACATTAAATTCTATGTTGACCCTATGAAAGTGAATTAAATACGATAACATGCAAATTTAATACGAATTAAATACGACTAACCTTGCACCAGATTATTGTGGTTTTGCTGGAATGGGCGCACATTTGAAACTTCAAAAGGCGGAGATAGAGTAGCTAGAAGGAACTGTTTCCACTAACTGAGAGGTCAATAATTAGAAAGGACATATTTAAGAACATTCTAGAGAATTAGAGAACAACTGAGAATCTATTCATGCGGATTGAGATTGAGGTCGGAAACTTGATCAAAAGGTCACAACTTGCATCACGTTGGAAATGTAACAAAGGAGGGCTCGATGTCCCATAACCTATAAGGATACAATTTAAAAACTGGGAACTGTCTTTTCTTGGGACCGTTTTTGACATCACTTTGAAGAACGTTTTATTGCATGCTCCATCCAAGGTATGCCATAAATACAAGAAGCCGCACTTGGATGCAGGAGCTCTGACTGTCACTGGTGGGACCATCTGATATTCCCGTTTGTTGCAGCATATTCTTTGCCTATCATGCAGATTCTCCTGTGGTTCATTTCTGCAGGAACCTTGCTGTGTGTTCTTAGCTTTGTGTCGGCTATCATCGTTGGCACCCTGGATAGGAATGGAGCAAAACAACTGGGACTAGATGGAGTCCTTCAGCAGGAATCCAAAAAAGTGGTAGGTAGATTCATCGACATGGGATTTAATCTTCGATAAACTATTGTTTCTGGATTCAGAATTGATTACCTGATTATCAGTCGTTATGCAGAGTAATCCTTGGTCTTTGAAGTAGATTTCTGATAGCTGGGATCCATAAGATCAGTTTCTTTTACTTTGGCTGAGTCAGATCTAACTCCAACTCCCCAACTCCACTGCTCCACAATATCCTCTTTGACTTTTCTGTTCTTTTTCCCCCAAAGAGACTGCAGGATATTCGCCACTTGTCTCTCCACTACTGGTTGCTTGTTCTCACCCTCATGTTCTTCTATAATGGAATTTTTCCATTTATTGCAGATGCCAGGTAAGCAGAGTTCACGATATTTGGTCTCTACGGTTCTTATACCATATTCCTAATGGTCCTACAGTGGCTTGCAAAAGTTTTACCACCCCTTGAACTTTTCCACATTTTGTCACGTTACAACCACAAACGTAAATGTATTTTATTGGGATTTTATGTGATAGACCAACACAAAGTGGTGCAAAATTGTGAAGTGGAAGGAAAATGATACATGGTTTCCAAATTTTATTACAAATAAAAAACTGAAACGTGTGGCGTGCAAAGGTATCCTGCCCCCCGAGTCAATACTTTGTAGAACCACCTTTCGCTGCAATTACAGCTGCAAGTCTTTTGGGGTATGTCTCTCCAGCATTGCACATTTAGAGACTGAATTATTTGCCCATTCTTCTTTGCAAAATAGCTCAAGCTCAGTCAGATTGCATGGAGAGCGTCTGTGAACAGCAATTTTCAAGTCTTGCCAGAGATTCTCAATTGTATTTAGGTCTGGACTTTGACTGGGCCATTCTAACACATGAATATGCTTTGATCTAAACCATTCCATTGTAGCTCTGGCTGTATGTTTAGGGCCGTTGTCCTGCTGGAAGGTGAACCTCCGCCCCAGTCTCAAGTCTTTTGCAGACTCTTAACAGGTTTTCTTCCAAGATTGCCCTGTATTTGGCACCATCCATCTTCCCATCAACTCTGACCAGCTTCCCTGTCCCTGCTGAAGAAAAGCATCCCCACAGCATGATGCTGCCACCACCATGTTTCACAGTGGGGATGGTATGTTCAGGGTGATGTGCAGTGTTAGTTTTCCGCCACACATAGCGTTTTGCATTTAGGCCAAGAACTTCCATTTTGGTCTCATCAGACCAAAGCACCTTCCTCCACATGTTTGCTGTATCCCCCACATGGCTTGTGGCAAACTGCAAACGGGACTTCTTATGGCTTTGTTTCAACAATGGCTTTCTTCTTGCCACTCTTCCATAAAGGCCCGATTTGTGGAGTGCACAACTAATAGCTGTCCTGTGGACAGATTCTCCCACCTGAGCTGTGGATCTCTGCAGCTCCTCCAGAGTTACCATGAGCCTCTTGGCTGCTTCTCTGATCAATGCTCTCCTTTCCCGGCCTGTCAGTTTAGGTGGACGATCATGTCTTGGTAGGTTTGCAGTTGTGCCGTACTCTTTCCATTTTCGGATGATCATAGAAAATAGGTGCAGGAGTAGGCTATTCGGCCCTATGAGCCTGCACCGCCGTTTAATATGATCATGGCTGATCATCCAACTCAGTATCCTGCACCTGCCTTCTCTCCATACCCCCTGATCCCTTTAGCCACAAGGGCCACATCTAACTCCCTCTTAAATATAGCCAATGAACTGGCCTCGACTAACTTCTGTGGCAGAGAATTCCACAGACTCGCCACTCTCTGTGTGAAAAATGATCTTCTCATCTCGGTCCCAAAAGACTTCCCTCTTATCCTTAAACTGTGACCCCTTGTTCTGGACTTCCCCAACATCGGGAACAATCTTCCTGCATCTAGCCTGTCCAACCCCTTAAGAATTTGGTAAGTCTCTATAAGATCCCCCCTTAATCTCCTAAATTCCAGCGAGTACAAGCTGAATCTATCCAGTCTTTCTTCATATGGAAGTCCGGCCATCCCAGGAATCAGTCTGGTGAACCTTCTCTGTACTCCCTCTATGGCAAGAATGTCCTTCCTCAGATTAGGAGACCAAAACTGTACGCAATACTCCAGGTGTGGCCTCACCATGACCCTGTACAACTGCAGTAGAACCTCCCTGCTCTTGTACTCAAATCCTTTTGCTATGAATGCCAACATACCATTCGCTTTCTTCACAGCCTGCTGCACCTGCATTCCTACTTTCAATGACTGGTGTACCATGTCGTTGCATCTCCCCTTTTCCTAATCGGCCACCATTCAGATAATAGTCTACCCTCCTGTTTTTGCCGCCAAAGTGGATAACTTCACATTTATCCACATTATACTGCATCTGCCATGCATTTGCCCACTCACCCAACCTATCCAAGTCACCTGGCAGCCTCCTAGCATCCTCCTCACAGCTAACACTGCCCCCCAGCTTCGTGTCATCCACAAACTTGGAGATGTTGCATTCAATTCCCTCATCCAGATCATTAATATATATTGTAAATAGCTGGGGTCCCAGCACTGAGCCCTGTGGTACCCCACTAGTCACTGCCTGCCATTCTGAAAATGACCTGTTTATTCCTACTCTTTGCTTCCTGTCTGCCAGCCAGTTCTCTATCCACATCAATACTGAACCCCCAATACAGTGTGCTTTAAGTTTGTATACTAATCTCTTATGTGGGACCTTGTCGAAAGCCTTCTGAAAGTCCAGATATAACACATCCACAGGTTCTCCCTTATCCACTCTACTAGTTACATCCTCGAAAAATTCTATAAGATTCGTCAGACATGATTTATCTTTCATAAATCCATGCTGACTTTGTCCAATGATTTCCCCACTTTCCAAATGTGTTGCTATCCCATCTTTAATAACTGACTCTAGCATTTTCCCCACTACCAATGTTAGACTAACTGGTCTATAATTCCCCGTTTTCTCTCTCCCTCCCTTTTTAAAAAGTGGGGTTACATTAGCTACCCTCCAATCCTCAGCAACTACTCCAGAATCTAAAGAGTTTTGAAAAATTATCACTAATGCATCCACTATTTCTGGGGCTACTTCCTTAAGTACTCTTGGATGCAGCCTATCTGGCCCTGGGGATTTATCGGCCTTTAATCCATTCAATTTACCTAACACCACTTCCCGGCTAACCTGGATTTCACTCAGTTCTTCCATCTCATTTGACCCCCGGTCCCCTGCTATTTCCGGCAGATTATTTATGTCTTCCTTAGTGAAGACGGAACCAAAGTAGTTATTCAATTGGTTTGCCATGTGCTTGTTCCCCATGATCAATTCACCAGTTTTTGACTGCAAGGGACCTACATTTGTTTTAACTAACCTTTTTCTCTTCACGTATCTATAAAAACTTTTGCAGTCAGTTTTTATGTTCCCTGCCAGTTATCTTTCATAATATATTTTCCCTTTCCTAATTAAGCACTTTGTCCTCCTCTGTTGGACTGAATTTCTCCCTGTCCTCTGGTAGGCTGCATTTTCTGGCTAATTTGTATGCTTCATCTTTAGTTTTGATACTATCCCTGATTTCCCTTGTTATCCACGGATCTACTACCTTCCCTGATTTATACTTTTGCCAAACTGGGATGAACAATTGGTGTAGTTCATCCATGGTAGTTTATCCATGCAGTCTTTAAATGCCTTCCATTGCATATCCACCGTCAACCCTTTAAGAATCACTTGCCAGCCTATCTTGGCCAATTCACATCTCATACCCTCAGAGTTACCTTTCTTTAAGTTCAGAACCCTTGTTTCTGAATTAATAATGTCACTCTCCATCCTAATGAAGAACTGAACCATATTATGGTCACTCTTGCCCAAGGGGCCACGCACAACAAGACTGCTAACTAACCCTTCCTCATTACTCAGTACCCAGTCTAGAATAGCCTGCTCTCTCGTTGCTTCCTCTACATGTTGGTTTAGAAAACTATCCCGCATACATTCCAAGAAATCCTCTTCCTCAGCACCCCTGCCAATTTGATTCACCCAATCTACATGTAGATTGGGTGAATCAAATTATAACTGTTTTACCTTTATTGCACGCATTTCTAATTTCATGTTTGATGCCATCCCCAACTCCACTACTACTGTTAGGTGGCCTGTACACAACTCCCACTAGCGTTTTCTGCCCCTTAGTGTTTCGCAGCTCTACCCATATTGATTCCACATCCTCCAAGCTAATGTCCTTCCTTTCTATTGCGTTAATCTCCTCTCTAACCAGCAACGTTACTCCACCTCCTTTTCCTTTCTGTCTATCCCTCCTGAATATTGAATATCCCTGGATGTTCAGCTTCAGCCTTGGTCACCCTGGAGCCATGTCTCGTGATCACAACTATATCATATTCATTAATATCTTTCTGCACATTCAACTTATCCACCTTATTACGAATGCTTCTTGCATTGAGACACAAAGCCTTCAGGCTCGTTTTTACAACACTCTTACCCCTTATACAATTATGTTGAAAAGTGGCCCTTTTTGATTTTTGCCCTGGATTTTTCTGCCTGCCACTTTTACTTTTCACCTATTGCTTTTACCCTCATTTTACATCCCTCTGTCTCTCTGCTCATGCTCCCATCCCCCTGCCACATTAGTTTAAATCCTCCCTAACAGCACTAGCAAACACTCCCCCAAGAACATTGGTTCCCTTCAAGCCCAGTTGGATTGACCAGTGCTCCGTGAGATGTTCAAAGCTTGGGATATTTTTTTTATAACCTAACCCTGCTTTAAACTTCTCCACAACTTTATCCCTAACCTGTGTGGTGTGTTCTTTGAGCTTCATGATGCTGTTTGTTCACTAATGTTCTCCAACAAACCTCTGAAGCCTTCACAGAACAGCTGTTTTTATACTGAGATTAGATTACACACAAGCGGACTCTATTTACTAATTAGGTGACTTCTGAAGGCAATTGGTTGCACTGGATTTTATTTAGGGGTATCAGAGTAAAGGGGGCTGAAAACTTTTGCACGCCACACTTTTCAGGTTTTTATTTGTAAAAAAATTTGAAAACCATGTATCATTTTCCTTCCACTTCACAATTATGCGCCACTTTGTGTTGGTCTATCACATAAAATCCCAATAAAATACATTTACGTTTGTGGTTGTAACGTGACAAAATGTGGAAAAGTTCAAGGGGTATGAAAACTTTTGCAAGCCACTGTATATTGCTGATTATGTGTAGGTTCTGGTTTAAACTGAACATAAACACACAAAACTGGAGTAACTCAGCGGGTCAAGCACCATCTCTGGAGAAAAGGAATAGGTGATGTTTCGGGTCGAGACCCTTCTTCAGACTGAGAGTCAAGGGAAAGGAGAATGAGAGATATAGATGGCACATAGAACAAAGAAAAGAAAGATATGCAAAAAAGCAACGATGATCAAGGAAAGGTGGAGCCCACAATGGTCCATTGTTGGCTGTGGGGTAGGTGATAACAAGTTATGCAGTCAGTAAAACTCAACAGGATGACAGTGAAACTAGTACGACGATTAGGGTGGAGGAGGGACACAGAGAGAGGGAATGTAAGGGTTATTTGAAGGTAGAGAAATCAAAATTCATGCTGCTGGGTTGTAAGCTGCACATGCAAAATATGAGGTGCTGTTCCTCCAATTTGCGCTGGGCCTCACTCTGACAATGGAGGAGGCCCAGGACAGAAAGGTCAATATGGGAATGGGAAGGGGAGTTAAAGTCTTTGGCAGGAGTTCAGCAACCCAAAACGTTACCCATTCCTTCTCTCCAGAGATGCTGCCTGTCCAGCTGAGTTACTCTAGCACTTTGTGTCTATTTTAGCATTGATAGATTGTTTGACTGGCGTTGTATGAACAGAAATTAATGCAGGCATAAGCTCTAAGAAATACTGTTCTAATGTTGTGATCCTGTCATTTAGGTCACGATTGAAGTCTGCTCTTTTATATAGTAATTATCATGGCCTGTTGTTATAGTTTTAAGCACTGGTTAGTCGTATGGAACACTTCTACAGGGGTATTAATAGACAATAGGTGCAGGAGTAGGCCATTTAGCCCTTCGAGCCAGCACTGCCATTCAATGTGATCATGGCTGATCATCCCCAATCAGAACCCGTTCCTGCCTTCTCCCCATATCCCCTGACTCCGCTATTTTTAAGAGCCCTATCTAGCTCTCTCTTGAAAGCATCCAGAGAACCTGCCTCCACCGCCCTCTGAGGCAGAGAATTCCACAGACTCACCACTCTCTGTGAGAAAAAGTGTTTCCTCATCTCCATTCTAAATGGCTTACTCCTTAATCTTAAACTGTGGCCCCTGGTTCTGGACTCCCCCAACATCGGGAACATGTTTCCTGCCTCTAGCGTGTCCAAGCACTTAACAATCCTATATGTTTCAATGAGATCCCCTCTCATCCTTCTAAACTCCAGAGTGTACAAGCCCAGCTGCTCCATTCTCTCAGCATATGACAGTCCCGCCATCCCGGTAATTAACCTTGTAAACATACGCTGCACTCCCTCAATAGCAAGAATGTCCTTCCTCAAATTAGGGGACCAAAACTGCACACAATACTCCAGGTATGGTCTCACTAGGGCTCTGTACAACTGCAGAAGGACCTCTTTGCTCCTATATTCGATTCCTCTTGTTATAAAGGCCAACATGCCATTCGCTTTCTTCTCTGCCTGCTGTACCTGCATGCTTACTTTCATAGACTGATGTACAAGGACCCCCAGATCCCGTTATACTTCCACTTTTCCCAACTTGACGCCATTTAGATAGTATTCGGCCTTCCTGTTTTTGCTACCAAAGTGGATAACCTCACATTTATCTGCATTAAACTTAATCTGCCATGCATCTGCCCACTCCCTCACCCTGCATTCTCATAGCATCCTCCGCACAGTTCACACTTTGTGTCATCTGCAAATTTGCTAATGATACTTTGAATCCCTTCATCCAAATCGTTGATGTATATTGTAAATAGTTGCGGTCCCAGCACCGAGCCTTGCGGCACCCCACTAGTCACTGCCTGCCATTCTGAAAAGGACCCGTTAATCCCTACTCTTTGTTTCTTGTCTGCCAACCACTTCTCTATCCATGTCAGCACTCTACCCCAATACCATATGCCCTAATTTTGCCCACTAATCTCCTATGTGGGAACTTATCAAATGCTTTCTGAAAGTCCAGGTACACTACATCCACTGGCTCTCCCTTGTCCATTATCCTAGTTACATCTTCAAAAAATTCCAGAAGATTAGTCAAGCATGATTTCCCCTTCGTAAATCCATGCTGACTCGGACCGATCCTGTTACTGCTATCCAAATGTTCGGCTATCTCATCTTTTATAATTGACTCCAGCATCTTCCCCACCACCGATGTCAGGCTAACTGGTCTATAATTTCCTGTTTTCTCTCTCCTGCCTTTCTTAAAAAAGTGGGATAACATTAGCTACCTTCCAATCCACTGGAACTGATCCGGAGTTTATAGAACATTGGAAAATTATCACCAATGCATCCACGATTTCTAGAGCCACTTCCTTAAGTACCCCGGGATGCAGACCATCAGGCCCTGGGGATTTATCAGCCTTCAGTCCCATCAGTCTATCCAACACCATTTCCTGCCTAATGTGGATTTCCTTCAGTTCCTCTGTCACCCCAGATCCTCTGGCCACTACTATATCAGGAAGATAGTTTGTGTCCGCCTTAGTGAAGACAGATCCAAAGTTCTTGTTCAACTCATCTGCCATTTCCTTGTTCCCCATAATAAATTCACCTTTTTCGGTCTTCAAGGGTCTAACTTTGGTCTTAACTAATTTTTTCATCTTCACATACCTAAAGAAGCTTTTACTATCCAGCTTTATATTCTTGGTTAGCTTATCTTCGTACCTCATCTTTTCTCCCCGTATTGTCTTTTTGGTTATCTTCTGTTGTTCTTTAAACATTACATAGAAACATCGAAAATAGGTGCAGGAGTAGGCCATTCGGCCCTTCGAGCCTGCACCACCATTCAATATGATCATGGCTGATCATCCAACTCAGTATCCTGTACCTGGCTTCTCTCCATACCCCCTGATCCCTTTAGCCACAAGGGCCACATCTAACTCCCTCTTAAATATAGCCAATGAACTGGCCTCAACTACCTTCTGTGGCAGAGAATTCCACAGACTCACCACTCTCTGTGTGAAAAAAGATGTTCTCATCTCGGTCCTAAAAGACTTCCCCCTTATCCTTAAACTGTGACCCCTTGTTCTGGAGTTCCCCAACAATCTTCCCGCATCTAGCATGTCCAACCCCTTAAGAATTTTGTACGTCTCTATAAGATCCCCCCTCAATCTCCTAAATTCCAGCGAGTACAAGCCGAGTCTATCCAGTCTTTCTTCATATGGAAGTCCTGCCATCCCAGGAATCAGTCTGGTGAACCTTCTCTGTACTCCCTCTATGGCAAGAATGTCTTTCCTCAGATTAGGAGATCAAAACTGTACGCAATACTCCAGGTGTGGCCTCACCAAGACCCAATCCTCTTGCTTCTTGCTCATCTTTGCTACGTTGTACTTCTTCGCTTTAATAAAATTATAAAATAAGAAAATCAAATACTAGTTGCCATTACACGTAATGAAGGCATTTATTTTTCAGCAAGTTTATCCAGGATAAATATCCGGGCTACAATCAGCAAGAAGCCTCGTACATCACTGGTGCTGTGTTCGATACCTCGTTGATTCTGTTACCCATAGCTGGAATCCTCATTGTGAGTATTTTCTCATTTGTTTTAACGGCAGGGTAGTGTGTGATCACTGGGAACATCAGGTATCCTTGCAGTGGATATTATGTGGTATTGAGCTCACGGTGAACCTTAAAGAATGCACAAAATTGAGTCTCTGTTATAAACTGGAGGATAGCAGAGAGGTCTGAGTCGCATTCCAACAAAAATTCCCCCTGAAGAAAGGTCCTAACCCGAAACGTCACCTATCCATTTTTTCAAGAGATGCTGTCTGACCCGCTGAGTTACTCCAGCATTTTGTGTCTATTCCCTCATAATGTTGCCTATTATCTCATAATTGAGAAATTAGAAAATAAAAATCTCCAGGATGTGTAGAATCCATTTTTGAGCTTGCAGCTCTTCTACTATGATCTTCTATTTTTCGCAACCACCATGCAGCTGCTTCTTCTGCCTTATCCTTGTCTCATCTTTGTTTTATCTCTGGCATGACCCTCTCCAACCTTTCTTCATTGCTGCCATGAGTACAATGTATGCAAACTAGAACAACTCTAGCATGCAGCTGGTGGCATCATTCAGATCTGGCTGTGTAGCAGCCTAGCTCGTGTGACATATATGAGTCATATGCTTTCATGGAGGGAAGAAGCAGTAATAAAAATATAAAATAAATTGTATTGTAAACACAAAAATTAAGTCTGAATACAAAGCATACTTTCATAGAATAATGTGCCAGTCTAAAACCAAATAGAAAGAAAGATGTAGGAATTAATTGAATGGTTTGTCAGGATGACTGAGCTAGGTCACCCCACCATCCAGCACTTGTCACAATTTCTTTAATGATGTATTTACAAATTAATCCTTTCATTGTTCCTGCAATCTTATTTCAGGATCATGTAGGATTGAGAGGAATATTTGTCACAACGTGTGCTGTGTTGACAGTCCCGGTTTTCGCACTCTTGGCATTTACCTTTGTACCGCCACTGGTTTCTATGATATGGCTGGGAGCCACCTACTCGTTTGCTGTGGTAAGGTGTACATTTTATTTTTTCTCAGCTTTAAGTAACTGCCATCACTTATGCATCCATTATAAAAGTATTCTGAGTTGTTTCCAAAATACATTTTCAAAGAATTCTGTGAAGTTAAAATCATGCCCAAATCCTGCAACAGAATATTGCAGTGAATCCAGGGAATAATTTTCTGATTTGGGCACTTTATTGGTCACTTTATAGGTAAACTCTGCTTATTTCCACAGGCAGCTCTGTGGCCATCAATCGTCTTAATCGTTCCTCTGGCAAATCTCGGAACAGCTTCAGGAGTCACAACATCAGTGCAAATGATTGGCGTTGGTGTTTGCAACCTGATAGTTGGACAGATCCTTGGAAGCAAATTCAGGTGAGGCATTTTGTTTAGTACTGGCCATTGTAAAGAAAGGTATATTACTGTAAATATAATGCTCTTAGTTTCTTTTATCTTGATTGCTGTATTAATTCTGTTGTAGTACTTGATCAACTAACTCTACGGATTGAGAACCTCGTCTTTACTGATAGATGCAATGTACACATTACAGGTGATAATGAAAATGCTGTATATTCAAGATAGGCACAGGTTGTTCGATACATCTAGACCTAATTATGTGACACAAAGCATAAACGGAAAACAACCTAGGTGACAGAATGCTGAACTGTAACTGATAAAGAGAAACTAGTAGAAATGATATGTACCACAATACACAGCTACCACAACTAGAGATCAGTCCTGAACTAACTACCTCTTTGGTGGCCCTCAGACTTTCTTTGATTGGACTATACTGGCTTTACCTTCCTCTAAACTTTCTTCCCTTATGTATGTGCACATTGAATGACTTGATTGTAATCACACATTTTCTTTCCATGGGCTAGTTAACACACAAAAAATGCTTTTCACTGTGCACATGACAATAAATAAACTAAATTGAATGCAGCAATTGAATTAGATTTAAAATATATCAAAACCTACTGTAGATCTCAAATGCGAATGCAGAATATTGACGTCCAGTGTTGGGACGCAATGAGCAGTTAAGCATTAATGCTCCCAAATTTGCACATGGCAAATATCTTTTTGGAAACATAGAAACATAGAAAATAGGTGCAGGAGTAGGCCATTTGGCCCTTCGAGCCTGCACCGCCATTCAATATGATCATCCAACTCGGTATCCTGTACCTGCCTTCTCTCCATACCCCCTGATCCCTTTAGCCACAAGGGCCACATCTAACTCCCTCTTAAATATAGCCAATCAACTGGCCTCAACTACCTTCTGTGGCAGAGAATTCCACAGTTTCACCAGTCACTGTGAAAAATGTTTTTCTCATCTCGGTCCTAAAAGACTTCCCCCTTATCCTTAAAGTGTGACCTCTTGTTCTGGACTTCCCCAACATCGGGAACAATCTTCCTGCATCTAGCCTGACCAACCCCTTAAGAATTTTGTACGTTTCTATGGGATCCCCCCTCAATCTTCTAAATTCTAGCGAGTACAAGCCGAGTCTATCCAGTCTTTCTTCATATGAAAGTTCTGACATCTCAGGAATCAGTCTGGTGAACCTTCTCTGTACTCCCTCTATGGCAAGAATGTCTTTCCTCAGATTAGGAGACCAAAACTGTACGCAATACTCCAGGTGTGGTCTCACCAAGACCCTGTACAACTGCAGTAGAACCTCCCAGCTCCTATACTCAAATTATTTTGCTATGAATGCTAACATAGCATTCGCTTTCTTCACAGTCTGCTGCACCTACATGCCTACTTTCAATGACTGGTGTACCGTGACACCCAGGTCTCGTTGCATCTCCCCTTTTCCTAATCGGCCACCATTCAGATGTCTGCTTTCCTGTTTTTGCCACCAAAGTGGATAACCTTTTGTTGAAGCAAGAGAAAGCCATTGAGCCCTTGAAAAATCAATTTGATTATGACCATTCTATTAAAATCACTGGTCATGTTTGCCACCAAGAAATGTCCTGAAGGAACATTTTAATTGTGTTTTTCAATGAAATAAGTGATCTGGAGTGTCTTCACCATGATCTTTAAGCAGTTAGTTCCACCATAGGGAGGAAAGGGAATTCCATTACATTAGACTGTTTTTGTACGTCATGCGTATTCTGTTGACTCCATGTTCACTGCCACTTGAGAAATCTCACCTGCATTATCTAAGGTCAGATTTATTTCTGTAAAGCAACCTGTCTTGCATCCTTGAGTCCTCTATTCCATACAGGTCTGCCATTTCTTCTGGCACAATTGCATGACATTTATACACATTGACTATTTAGTTCTATCCTGGTAACATACCTCACCAGTCTCCTGTTTATCTTGTTCAATTTATACCACCTGAAAAGGATGATTTTGCACCGTTGGCAGGACTTGT
Organism: Raja brachyura; assembly: GCA_963514005.1. The sequence goes on from OY740801.1 coordinate 38,551,521, forward strand.
GGTGTTAATCCTGGCCAAATTGGAGAGGCTAGGACACTAAAATTGAGTAAAGGCTTCTGGGCTGCTAGGCCATTTGGTCAATTTAAAAGCGCTTTCTATAGAAATGGGACAAGCTGCAGAATAGTGCCAGTTTGTCTAGAGCCGAGATAAGAGCTGCAGGAAGAGAATGAGAACATCTACAGACCCTGACATTTAGGTGCAAAATGCATAGAATGGATTGCTTGAATGCAAACCAGACAAACACATTGTAAATAATGTTGCAAAGCTTTACTTTGCTGGATGTTGATTGGATTACGCATTGAGCCTTGTCTGGTTTTCTTACATATCAGAGCACATGTTGCAATGTTCGTTTTCTCTGAGAAACACTGTTTGAAAACAATGTATTAATCACTATTATTGGGTTATGGAAATGTCTGTCATGTATGGGGTTAATCAATATTTGTTATGGATTGTAAAGAGACCACCCCCATGTGGTTCAGCCCCTCGAGGTCCGGAGACCTATAAAAGCCCGCTACCACAAGGTCCTGTATCTATCTTCTGGGAGAGCGTTTAGGACTGTGTGACCTTCTGGAGTGCCTGTGTTTGAATGAGGCCTAAAGGGCTTGATCAGACAGATACGAGGATAAAACCCGCGGTGGTTAGGTACAGTAGTGGGAACCATAATTGAGCTTTGTCAAAATAAAGTTTAGATGCGCAAGTGCTTGACTCAGTGATATTTGACTGAAACTAGACTGGGGCAAAGCTTAGAATGAGCAACCTGTTCGTTGTGGCAACCTGCCTCTTTTGCCAGTCTAAGCAAATGGAATAAACTTCACAAACGCTGTACCTTTTGCAATAAGAGGTATTGCTTGCTGGTCTGGTTCTGTTTCCTGGTTCAGCTTCATTACCACAGTGTTGTTTTGGCAAACTAACTTGAATTTCTTCCACTTTCCTGCAACATTTTCTTCATTTAATTCAAGAGTCAATGGTGGTGACAGATTATTTCCCCCACCCATCACACACAGTTAACTTTGCAAACAATTCTTAAACAACGCGGCCAGTTCCAAGATGTACACCAAATTAAATTATGAAATATCTTACAGACACGATCTGTAGATAAGCATATTATTATTATTTATTTATTTATTTATTTATTAAATTAGAAGTAATGTACAATAGTATAAACCAAAAGTAACATAATACATTTCATGTACCACTTCTTGTTTTAAACTTTAATAATAGAAAAGTAACAGAAGCAAGAAAAAGAAAAATAGAGAAAGTTACATAAGATAGTGATATTAATAGTACGTGAAAAAGTGGAAAGAGAGAGCCCATAAAGATGTAAAGCACTAGAAAGCGAAAAAGAAAGGAAAATAAAAAATTTAAAAAAGGAAAATATAAAGAACAGAAAATAAGATGGATGTACCTGCTTCATATCTTTACACACCCCTCACCCAGTCCTGGAACAGTTTATTTCCAGAGTTATGTTGCACCTTATGATTGTAATAAGTCGATAAATGGAGACCAAATCTTTAAGAATTGGTCTGATTTGCCTTCTAGGACGAATCTCATGTCTTTGAGGTGTAACATTTCGGACATATTTGAAATCCACATTTTTAGCGTTGGTGTGGGTGCATTTTTCCAAAATTTAAGTATACGTTTTTTTGCCGTTATTAAGCCATAATTAAGGGAACTCTTTTGGAACGCAGTCAGCTCAAAGCTGACTTCCATTGTTGCAAAAATAATCAGTTCTGCGTTAGGTTTCAATTTTATTTTAAATAATTTTCTAAACTTTTCAAACATTTCATTCCAAGATTTTTGGATTTTTATGCAAAAATCAAAGGAATGTTCTATGGTTGCATCTTGAGATAAATATTTATCACAAATAGAGGAGACATTTGGAAAGATTTTATTCAGTTTAGTTTTCGAATAATATAATCTATGTCGAATTTTGAATTGAATTAAGATGTGTCTTACATTGATCGAGCATTTATGCACATATAGCAATTATCCCATCTCTCTTTCGATATTTTTTATAGATAGTTCTTGTTCCCAATCTCTTCTAATTGTATCAGATGATGGTATTTCTATATTTAGATTGATTTTATACAAGTATGATATTAAGTTAGTTGAGTCCGTCTTTCTGTTCATAGCTTCATCTAATAGATCTGGAGTCAGAGTTTGGTATTCTTGTGTATGCTTTTTCAAATAGTCACGGATTTCAAGGTATTTAAAATATTGATTACTTCTCAGGTTGTATTTGAGTTGTAGTTGTTGGAATGATAAAAAAATTCCCGTTTCATACATGTCTCCAAGCATTTTAATTCCTATTCTTTCCCAATGGGTAAATGTTTTATCAATAATGGATGGTTTAAAGGACAGATTATTAACTATAGGAGAGAGAAGCGATAGGTTTCTTAATTTGAGAGTTAATTTTATTTGTTTCCAAACTTTAATAGTACTATGAATAATTGGGTTTTTCTTGTATATTGTATTATTCAATTTTATCGGTGAGAGAAGGATCGCTCCTATATTAAAAGGGGAACAATCCTCTTTCTCCATTACTATCCAATCCACCCGTTGGGCAGAATTGTCCAACAGGTGAATTACATTTTTGATATTTATTGCCCAATAATAGTACAAAAATTTGGGGAGTGTTAGTCCACCAAATTCTTTAGGTTCACACAAGTGTCTTCTTTGGATTCTATGGGATTTATAGTCCCATATAAAATTTGTGATAGCAGAATCAAGTTTTTTGAAAAACCTTTTAAGTATATTGGTATTGATTGAAATAAATATTAAATGTGTGGTTAAAAAAAAGCATTTTTATGGCATTTATTCTGCCTATTAAAGACATCGGAAGTGTTTTCCCAAATTTAAGCAAGGCATTTAATTTAGTAAGTAAGGGCATATAATTTGCGTTGAATAAAAATTTATATTTTCTGGTAATTTCGATTCCCAAGTATTTAATTTTTTCTGTAGCAATTTTAAAAGGTGTGTCGAATCTTGAGGTTTTATCTTCATAATTTCACTTTTATTCCAATTTATTCTATATCCTGAAAAGGATTCAAATTCCTCTTTTAGGTTTAGTATATTTGGTATGCTAGGTTGGTATTTTGTAATATATAATAGTACATCGTCTGCGTATAGTGATATTTTATTATTTGAGTATTTTGTATTACAACCATGGAAATTAGGATGCATTCTTATGCTTTCTACTAAGGGTTCTAACACAAGAGCAAATAGCAGGGGTGATAGTGCACATACCTGTCTATTACCACTGGATAGTTGAAATTTCGGAGACAGTATGTTATTAGTTAATATTCTGGTAGTTGGCTTGTCATATAATAGTTTTACCCATTAAATAAAGTTCTCTCCCATTTGAAATGTTTTGCAATACTTTGAAGAGGTAATCCCATGCCACTTGATCGAATGCTTTTTCTGCGTCCAATGAAATAATTGATAGGTCTTGCTCTTCAGTTTTGTATGAGTGCATAATATTAAACAGACATCTCAAATTATTGAATGAGTATCATTTGGGTATAAACCCCGTTTAATCCGCATTTATTAATTTACTAACATATTTACTGAATCTTCTTGCTAGAGTTTTCGCTAGTATTTTCTGATCTGTGTTTAGCAGTGCGATGGCTCTATATGAGCCAGGGTCTTCTAAATCTTTATCTTTTTTAGGTATGAGTGTAATCGTTGATTCCGCTAATGTTTCTGGTAATGTTTGTTCTTTGAAAGCGTATGTGTACAGTTTTTGTAGCCGTTGTGAGATTATCTCGTAAAATCTTTTATAAAATTCATTACTAAATCCATCCGGTCCTGGTGTTTTACCATTCTTCAGTGAATTTATTGTCTCTTCTATTTCCTTAATTGAGACCTGAGCTCCTAATTCCTCTTGTTCCATCAGATTAAGTTTTGGGAGGTTACAGTTATCCAAATAATTTATAACTTTAGTACTATCTGCTGATGTTTTGGATGTATATAATTTTTCATAAAATTGAGCAAATCTTTTATTGATATCATTAGGTAATGTTAACAATTCACCTTTATCTGATTTTATTTTTAAAATCGTATGATCTTTTTCCTGTTTTTTCAATTGATGTGCCAAGAGTTTATGTGGTTTATCGCCGAATTCAAAGTTTTCCTGTTTTGTAATTTGAAATATTCTTATAACTTTTGCAGATAAGATTCTGTTTAATTTAAATTTCAGTATTGTTATTTTAGTGTGTTTGTCTATGGTTGGTTCTTTAGCATTATCTAGATCCAGTTGTCTAATTCGTTCTTCTAACTGCATTTGTTCGTTCTTATTCTTTTTATTTTGAAAAGCTTGGTATGAAATTATAGATCCTTTGATAAATGCTTTAAAAGATTCCCATAGTAAAGAGGGTGAAATACCTGGGGTGTCATTAGTCTCAAAAAAAAGTTCCATCTGTTATTTTAGATATATACCACCTTGTGGGTCGTTTAGAATTTGAGGATTAAACCTCCAAAACATTTTTTTATTAGGCATTCCTACTTTTAAGAAAAAAGTTAACAGAGAGTGATCGGAGATAATGCAATTATGATATTTAGGATTCTTTGTGTAAGGAATTAATTTCGTATCCACTAAAAAATAGTCGATACGTGAATATGTTCTATGTACCATTGAGTAAAAAGAGTATTCCCTTCCAATTGGGTTAGCGATCCTCCATACATCTGTTATATTTGTGTTTTTTATGTATGTATTTAGGAGTTCACTAGTTTTAGATTTTATGTTATGCCTCTTTTGTTGTGCAGATTTATCCAAGTAAGGATCTAAAACGCAATTGGTCTCCCTCAATGATCACATTTTGATAATTAAACTCTGAAATGATATTAAGTATTTTATTAAAAAATTGGGGATTATCAAAATTAGGCGCGTAAATATTTACCATAGTGAGTGGGGTAGAGTGGATCTCTCCGGTAACTATGAGATAGCTCCCCTCTTTATCTGTTACAATATTCTTTGATTTAAATGGTATACCTTTACGAATGATAATTGCTGTGCCTCTAGATTTAGACTCTGGGTGTTTACTCATTTTATTTCCCTCATGATTTTGTAAACTTTTATAAGATCACTCATTCTCCTGTGCTTCAAGGAATAGAATCCTAGCCTGTCAACCTCTCCCTACAGCTCAGGCCCTCGAATCCTAACAACATCCTCGTAAATCCTCTCTGTCCCCCATTCCAACTTGACAACATCTCTCCTATAACATGGTGCCCAAAACCGAACATAATACTATAAAGGCATAAACACCAATGTTTTATACAAGTGCAACATGTTCTAACATCTTCTATATTCAATATTCTGACTGATTAAGGCCTTTTGAACACACTATCTACCTGTGACGCCACTTTCAACAAACTATGTACCTGCACTCCTAGATCCCTCTGCACTACAACACTCCCCAGAGGCCCAACCATTCACTGTGTAGGTCCTGCCCATGTTAAACTTCCCAAAATCCAACACCTTGCCTTTCTCTGTATTAAATTCCATCAGCCATTCCTCAATCCATCTAATCCTGCTGCAGTTTTTGACAACCACCTTCACTATGTACAATACCACCCACTTTAGTATCATCTGCAAACTTGCTAATCGTGCCTTGTCTGATCCATATTGAAAATAGGCACGTGGTACAGAGTTTGCATGAGGCATAGTTGTCGAATTGAGTCAAGATTTTATCAGATCTTGTTAACAGAAAGTAAACCATATAATCCTCCAGTAACAATATAAATACCAGCAGTAATTCAAAATTCCAAGTAGCATCTGCGTAAAGAGCTACCATATCAGTTCAAAGATCGCCATTATACCAGGGAAGGAGGAAAAACAAGTTTGCTTTAAGTTGCAGAGAGAGCAGGGAGGGGTTGCGGGGAGAGATGGAATATCACTGATGGGGTGAGACCAGTTCAGTTTAGTTTATTGTCACGTGTACCAAGGTACAGTGAACATCTTTTGATTGTGTGCTAACCAGTCAACATAAAAACAATATATGATTATAATAAATCCATTTACAGTGTATAGATACATGATAAGGGAATAACGTTTAGTGCAAGTTAAATCCAGCAAAGTCCGGTCAACCGATAGTAGGAGGGACATCAGAGGTAGATAGTAGTTCAGCACTTCTCTCTAGTTGTGGTTGGATGATTCAGTTGCCTGATAATAGTTCAGAAGAAACTGTCCCTGAATTTTTTGTGGTGTGCGTTTTCACACTTCTATACCTTTTGCCTGATAGGAGAGGGGAGAGGGGAGAAGAGGGAGTGGCCAGGGCGCGACTCGTCCTTGATTATGCTGCTGGCCTTGCCAAGGCAGTGCGAGGTAAAAATGGAACTGATAGAAGGGAGGTAGATTTGTGTGATGGCCTAGGCTGCGTCCACAATTTGTTGCAATTTCTTAAGGTCCTGGATGGAGCTGTTCCCAAACCATGGTGTGATGCATCCTGATAAAATGCTTTCTACAGGGCATCTGTAGACGTTCGTGAGAGTTGTAGGGGACATGCCAAACTTCCTAAGCCTTCTAAGGAAGTAGAGGCGTTGGTGTGCCTTCTTGGTCGATGCTTCAATATGGGTGGTCCACTAGAAGTTCTTGGTGATATTGACTCCTTGGAATTTGAAGTTCTCAACCATCTCTACTTCGGCACCGTCAATGCAAACTGGGGTGTGTGTACCGCTTCGCTTCCTGAAGTCGATCACTATCTCCTTTGTCCTGCTGACGTTGTTTTCTCAACACCGGGACACAAGGTTCTCAATCTCCTACACAAGGTTCCCAATGTCTTGTACCAGGACACATGGTCCTCAGTCTCCTGAGACCAGAGCTGCCTAGTTTACAAAGGGATACACAAAGTTGTGAAAGGAAGGTGAGACTATTACTGAAATCTGAATACTGAATACTGAACTAAATACTTAGTTAATATTACATACGGATAACCTTGCAGCATATGTGGCTAGTTATCTAAAAATGCTGCATTCAATATTTGGTTCTTAAGGCTGCAAAGTGCCCAGACAGAAGATGAAATGCCAAACCGTATGTTTGGTTTTGATATACAGTGTCTAATAAAACCCTAGTGGGAATGGGGTTGAGAATTTAACAGGCAGGTTCAGGGTAAGCCTTGCAGACATAAATGGGATGTTCTCCAAAACCACATTTTTTTGGTTTCAATGTAGTGCAACTATATCAAGAGTTTTAAATGCAATACAATAGACTGGAGGAAAGGCTAGAAAATGTAAAATACATAACTGGATCGTGTGACCTCAGCACCCAATGCCTGCGACGTGATAAATTGCATCACAACATCAACGGGAGATGGTGTTTGGGTCCCTTTAGACGGTTATGAGATCCTATGGTTTTCCAGCATAAAGCTCAACTACTTAGGAAGAACTCCTTGGATGATGAAGAGACATTTTTTGTTGAAAGGAGCAATACCATCAATCTGTTTTTCCCCAGCATTTTCTATTTTCATTTCAGATTTGCAGCATCCGCAAATTTAAAAATTTGGAATTACTGTTGGTATTTTCATAGTCCATTTTTTTTAGCTTAATGAACCAAAGGCGGAATGGAGAAACTGTCTTTCCATTGCTCAGTAACTTGTTACTAACACTTTGGGTTTGACACACAGTGACGTGAAGATCCCCGTGTGGCGCTGGCAGCAGGTGATGATCTTCATGCTGGCCAACACCATCTGCTGTGTGGTTGTCTCCGTCCTTCTCAATATAGTGGACAGAAGACAGGTAAGAGCCTCACTTTGAGGCAAAGAAATGTGGTGAAAAGTTCACATTATTCCTTAAATATTGCTGGGGATTGTCATGGGGGTTGGTGCTTTATAAAAACGAGTGCAGGAGAAAATGTTTTCCTGACCAAGGAGGGGAGCTGGTGCAGTCCTGTTCATACAGGACTGTGGTCTGACTTAGATGCTGACCTTCTATGTCTGGTTTGATGGTAGAATCTGGAGCAGATGAAATGAAAGTCTATGAAGGATCTCCATGAAGCAGATGTGTACAATTGGTCTTGATCCTGGTTCATCTGGACACTATGTGCAGGGAGGAACTGCAGATGCTGGTAGCGAAGATAGACGCAAAATGCTGGAGTAACTCAGCGGGTGAGGCAGCATCTCTGGAGAGAAGGAATGGGTGACGTTTTGGGTCGGGAACCTCTAGTTCTAGTTTCCCTCTCCCCTGGCTATCAGTCTGAAGAAGGGTCTCGACCCGAAATGTCAGATTCCTTCTCTCTGGAGATGCTGCCTGTCTCTCTGAGTTACTGCAGCATTGTGTTTATCAACGAGACATTATTTGGCAGCATCACTCAGATGTAAGGAAATTGCTACTTGCTGGTCAGTTTGGTATTATATGCTAAACAAAGTGGATAGATGTATTGCACTTTGCTTTTTCTATCTTACCTAGAAAAGGAGATTGTGTCTATAAACAGACATACAGCTATTTTTCTCTTTTTTTTCTCAATCCCTTTTTTGTTCTCTCTTATTAATCTTCCTTTCTCTTTCCCCTAAATCCCTCTTGCTCATAGGTTTTCCCCTTTCCCTCACAATTTAAACCACACTTTGCCACCTTTCTTAACTCGCATGATAATTGTTCATGTTTTTTTATCGCTGCAAGAACCTTGATTGTATTCTATAATTAAAGTGATATTTAATTGTTTTATCTTAACCTTGCTGCTTCCCATCCCAACTATAATGTTGACAATGTTGACTCTTTGCTGGCAATGATCCTTTCCAAACAGAATGGGTGGGAATGTTGACAATGGGTGCTGACAGTCTGCTACCTACAAAGGAGGTGTGACCTTGTTAAAACTTCCCTTGTCTTTGCAAAAACATTTAAAGAGTCATAGAGTACAGCATAGAAACCTTTAAACCTCCTCCGACCCACCCCAGTCATTGGAAAATATTGTTATCTTTGTTCTCTGACCTATTGACTGTTTTTTAAAACATCATCAACTCCAAGTTGAACTGATATTTCATTCCCTCCCTGCTTCTAGGATAACACATTGAACAAAACTACCAAGCACTCTGAAGCTACAAACGAAGAAACTGAAGAAACATCTGAAACATCTCCTCTGCTAACTGATAGCAGCACTGAAAACAAAATTAACTAAAGGATATCGGGAAGAACAATTTAGCTGTAAAATGGAAACAAGGGACGACAGGTGGAATCTTCCATGGTAAACAAGGTTCTGGTTAGGCAGAAAGGGTCAAGAGGACATATAGAAACATAGAAACATAGAAATTAGGTGCAGGAGTAGGCCATTCGGCCCTTCGAGCCTGCACCGCCATTCAATATGATCATGGCTGATCATCCAACTTAGTATCCCGTACCTGCCTTCTCTCCATACCCTCTGATCCCCTTAGCCACAAGGGCCACATCTAACTCCCTCTTAAATATAGCCAATCAACTGGCCTCAACTACCCTCTGTGCCAGAGAGTTCCAGAGACCCACCACTCTCTGTGTGAAAAAAGTCCTTCTCATCTCGGTCCTAAAGGATTTCCCCCTTATCCTTAAGCTGTGACCCCTTGTCCTGGACCTCCCCAACATCATAGAAACATAGAAACATAGAAATTAGGTGCAGGAATAGGCCATTCGGCCCTTCGAGCCTGCACCGCCATTCAATATGATCATGGCTGATCATCCAACTAAGTATGCCGTACCTGCCTTCTCTCCATACCTTCTAATCCCCTTAGCCACAAGGTCCACATCTAACTCCCTCTTAAATATAGCCAATGAACTGGCCTCAACTACCCTCTGTGGCAGAGAGTTCCAGAGACCCACCACTCTCTGTGTGAAAAAATTCCTTCTCATCTCGGTCCTAAAGGATTTCCCCCTTATCCTTAAGCTGTGACCCCTTGTCCTGGACCTCCCCGACATCGGGAACAATCTTCCTGCATCTAGCCTGTCCAACCCCTTAAGAATCTTGTAAGTTTCTATAAGATCCCCTCTCAATCTCCTAAATTCTAGAGAGTATAAACCGAGTCTATGCAGTCTTTGTTCATAAGACAGTCCTGACATCCCAGGAATCAGTCTGGTGAACCTTCGCTGCACTCCCTCTATGGCAATAATGTCCTTCCTCAGATTTGGAGACCAGAACTGTACGCAATACTCCAGGTGTGGCCTCACCAAGACCCTATACAACTGAAGTAGAACCTCCCTGCTCCTATACTCAAATCCTTTTGCTATGAAAGCTAACATACCATTGGCTTTCTTCACTGCCTGCTGTACCTGCATGCCTACTTTCAATGACTGGTGTACCATGACACCCAGGTCGCGCTGCATCTCCCCTTTTCCTAATCGGCCACCATTTAGATAGTAGTCGGTTTTCCTATTTTTGCCACCAAAGTGGATAACCTCACATTTATCCACATTATACTGCATCTGCCAAACATTTGCCCACTCACCCAGCCTATCCAAGTCACCTTGCATTCTCCTAGCATCCTCCTCACAGCTAACACTGCCACCCAGCTTAGTGTCATCCGCAAACTTGGAGATATTGCATTCAATTCCCTCATCCAGATCATTTATGTATATTGTAAATAGCTGGGGTCCCAGCACTGAGCCTTGCGGTACCCCACTAGTCACTGCCTGCCATTGTGAAAACGACCCGTTAACTCCTACTCTTTGCTTCCTGTTTGCCAGCCAGTTCTCTATCCACATCAATACTGAACCCCCAATGCCATATGCTTTAAGTTTATATACTAATCGCTTATGTGGGACCTTGTGGAAAGCCTTCTGGAAGTCCAGATACAGCACATCCACTGGTTCTCCCCCATCCACGCTACTAGTTACATCCTCGAAAAATTCCACAAGATTCGTCAGACATGATTTACCTTTCGTAAATCCATGCTGACTTTGTCCAATGATTTCACCACTTTCCAAATGTACTGCTATCCCATCTTTAATAATCGGGAACATCGGGAACAATCTTCCTGCATCTAGCCTGTCCAACCCCTTAAGAATTTTGTAAGTTTCTATAAGATCGCCTCTCAATCTCCTAAATTCTAGAGAGTATAAATCGAGTCTATGCAGTCTTTGATCATAAGACGGTCCTGACATCCCAGGAATCAGTCTGGTGAACCTTCTCTGCACTCCCTCTATGGCAATAATGTCCTTCCTCAGATTTGGAGACCAGAACTGTACGCAATACTCCAGGTGTGGTCTCACCAAGACCCTATACAACTGAAGTAGAACCTCCCTGCTCCTATACTCAAATCCTTTTGCTATGAAAGCTAACATACCATTCGCAGCAGAGTGAACAGTCCAAGATGAAGATGTGTGGGATCTTTTATAATGCTGTTGGCCTTGGACAAGCAACCTTTGGTCGCAATGTCCCGGATTGAAGGAAGAGAAGTCCCGATGATTTTTTCAGCCGTCCTCAGCACTCTCTGCACGGACTTCCAGTCAGAGGCTTTGCAGTCCCCAAACCAGACAGAGATGCAGCTGGTCAAAATGCTCTCTATGGTGCCCCTGTAGAAAGTGGTGAGGACGGGATGGGGGAGGTGAGCTCTTCTCATCCGGTGCAGAAAGTGCAAACGCTGCTGCTCTCTCTTAACTAGTGATGTGATGTTTTATGACCTGGTCAGACTGTTCGTGATCTGCACCCCCAGGAACTTAGTGCTACTGACCAACTCCACATCAATGTCATTAATGTGTACTGTGTGTGACTGTGCCGGTTTCTCCTGAAGTCAACGATGACCTCCTTTGTTTTGTCAACATTCAGGATCAGATTGTTCATGTTGCACCAGTCCACCAGTTGTTTCACCGCCTTCCTGTAAGCCAGTTCATTGTTGTCCCAGATAAGGCCCACTGTTGTGTCATCTGCGTACTTCATGATGTGGTTTGGACTAAACCTGGCACAACTGTCGTAGATCATCAGGGTAAACAGCAGTGGACTCAGGACACATCCCTGAGGGGAACCGGTGCTCAGGGAGATGATGTTAGAGGTGTTGTTTCCAACCCGCACTGACTGGGGTCTGTCAGTGAGGAAGTCCAGTAGATTACATTCAGATTAGATTTATTGTCATTGCACATTGTACAAATACAGTACAACAATATGCAGTTTTGCATCTAACCAGGGAGCAACGTAGTAAAGTGCTGATGAGGATATATTGGTGTATGTACATAGACATATACATATATACAGATAGTTGTTAATGTGCAAAAGATTGACATGTGCTATATTCTGGTGAATAAGAGCTTAACTATAAATTATATAAACTATAAATAATACTGATGAGAAGGGGTGGGGGGGGGGCTAGCGCCGGGCCTGTGAGTTCAGCAGGGTAATGATGTTGGGGAGGAAGCTGTTCCTTAGCCTGCTGGTGCGAGACCTGAGGCTCCTGTACCTCCTCCCTGATGGGAGGTGGGCAAACAATCCATGGTTGGGGTGTGAGGGGTCCTTAATGATTTTGCCAGCCCGTCCCCGACACCGTGTGCGGTGAAGGACAGCCATGGCAGGGAGCGGGGCACCGATGATGTGCTGGGCGGTTTTCATCACCCGTTGCAGCGCCTTCCTGTCAGCTGTGAAGCAGGTGGTCAGGATGCTTTCTATGGTACAGCGGTAGAAGTTAGACAGGATCTGAGGGGACTGGTGAGCTTTCTTAAGCCTCCACAGAAAGTAGAGCCGCTGCTGCGCCTTTTTAATCAGTTTGGCGGTGTTGACGGGCCAGGACAGATCCTCAGAGATGTGTACCCCGAGGAATTTGAAGTTGGAGACGCGCTCCACCTCTGTCCCGTTTATGTGGATGGGGGTGTGTCTGCCGCCTCTGGTCTTCCGGTAGTCCACAATGATTTCCTTTGTCTTCTGTGTGTTGAGGACAAGGTTGTTGTTGGTACACCAAGCTGCCAGGTGCTGGACCACCTCCCTGTAGGCTGATTCGTTGTTGTCACTGATCAGTCCTACCACCGTGGTGTTGTCAGTGAATTTTATGATGGAGTTGGAGCCATGCATACGCAGTTGTGGGTGAAGAGGGAGTAGGAGAGAGGCTGAGCACACAGCCCTTAGTGTCAGAGTGGAGGAGGTGAGGTTGTTAATCCTAACAGACTGGGGTCTGTTAGTGAGGAAATCCAGTGTCCAGTTGCAGAGGGAGGTGTTGATGCTAAGGCCGCTGAGTTTGGTGATCAGACTGGCGGGGATGACATGCAGAGCTGAAGTCAATGAATAACAACCTGATGTAGGAGTTGTTATTGTCCAGGTGGGTCAGGGCAGAGTGAAGAGCCGCTGATATGGCGTCCTCTGTTGACCTGTTGGGCCAATAGGCAAACTGATGGGGGTCCAGTATGGGAGGGAGGCTGGATTTGAGGTGAGCCAGGATCAGTCTCTCGAAGCACTTTGCGATGATGGGGGTGAGTGTCACTGGACGGAAGTCGTTGAGACTCCCTGAAGCTGATTTTGGGCACTGGCACGATGGTTGTGGTCTTGAGGCATGTAGGGACGACACCCTGGGCCAGTGACCGATTGAAGATGTCAGTGAAGACCAGGGATAGTTGTCCAGCACATGCCCTGAGCACATGCCCGGGGATGCAGTCGGGGCCGGCAGCTTTGTGCTCATTCACTTTGCTCAGTGCACCTTGTTTGTTTAGCAGAGGTGGAGAGACTGAGGCCTGTTCATTTGGGGGGTGGGGCAGCTTTGATGGCTGGTGTTTTATTGTCCCAGTCAAAATGAGCATAGAAATTGTTTAGCTTGTCAGGAAGGGAGGCGTCATTGGCTGGGGGGGGGGGGGGGGGTTAACTTTGTTGTAGTCCGTGATGGACTTGATGCCTTGCCACATGCGTCTGGGGTCGGAGTTATTTTGAAAATGCTCTTCGATCTGCAGCTTGTGTTTGTGTTTTGCGCTCCTGATTCCCTTTTTCAGGTTGGCCCTGGATGAGCTGCGTCCCTCAGCGTAACCAGTTCTGAAAGCGGCATTGCGAACCTTCAGCAAGAGTCTGACCTCTCTGTTCATCCACGGCTTCTGATTAGGGAAGGTCTTTATTTGTTTGTGGGTTGTGACGTTGTCTGTGCAGGATTTTATGTAGTCCAAAAGAGATGAGGTGTATGTTTCAATGTCCACTTGAGAGTTAAAGGTGGCCTGAGTGGCAAAACAAACTCCAGTCTGTTTGCTGAAACTGCTCCTGTAGTACAGAGACCGCCCCTTCAGGCCAAACTTTCACTATCCTCACAGTTGGTTTCACACGTCTGATGAGAGGTGTGTATTTAGGGAGCAGGAACAGAGTGAGGTGGTCAGACTGTCCCAGGTGGGGGAGGGGGAGGGGGAGGGCTCTGTAGGCTTCAGCAATGTTAGTGTACACTAAATCCAGAATATTGTCTCCTCTGGTTGGACAGGAGACATGTTGATGGAACTTGGGGAGTACAGTTTTAAGGTTGAAGTGATTGAAATCACCCGCAACAATAAAGGCCCCATCTGGATGTGCAGTTTGTTGTTTACTGATAGCAGCTTGCAGCTCTTTCATTGCTAGCCTAGCATTGGCGTCCAGAGGTCCATAGACTGCAGTGATAACAGTCAATGTGAATTCACTGGGCAGATAGAAGGGCCTACACTTTATCATCAGGTATTCCAGATCAGCAGAGCAGTGACTACCAGTTATAACAGTGTCCGTACACCATGTGTTATTTACATAAATACACAGCCCGCCACCCTTGGTCTTACCGGAGTCCTCTGCTGTTCTGTCGGCCCTGAAGGCAGTGCGCCCATCCAGCTCAATGGCGTTGTCCGGGATGTTGTTGAGCCATGTTTCTGTGAAAATCTTGACGTTGCAGTCTGTAATCCATTTGTGTGAAGTGTTCCGCAGCCGTACTCTGTCCATTTTGTTCACCAGAGACCGAACGTTGGCGAGGAAAATGCTGGGCAGAGCTAGTTGGTGAGGGTTTAGCATTAGCCTAGCCTGATAGCCTCCCTGCTTCCCACTTAGCCAGTTACATAAGGGGGTGCTGAGGCCCAATGAACCCAATTTGCTTACCAAGTGCTGAGGGATGATTGTATTGAACGCTGAACTAAAATCCACGAACAGCATTCGCACATAAGTGTCCTTCTCCTCTAGATGTTCCAGGCTCAGGTGGAGTACGGAGGATATGGCGTTCTCTGTGGAGCGGTTTGGCCTGTAAGCAAACTGGGATGGGTCAAGTGTGGAGGGGAGTCTGGAAGTAATATGGTCCCTGACCAGCCTCTCGAAGCACTTCATCATTATGGGAGTGAGTGCTACAGGGCGGTAATCGTTGAGACATTTTATTGCGGATTTTTTTGGTACTGGTATGATGATGGCAGTCTTGAAACACGATGGGACAACAGCCTAGTTCAGCGAGGTGTTGAAGATGTCAGTAAAGACATGTGCCAGCTGATCAGCACATTCCCTGAGCACCCGCCCTGGTATGTTATCAGGGCCCGCCGCCTTCCGTGTGTTCATTCCTTTTAGGGTCCTCCGGACATCTACTGTATCGAAACTGAGTGCCTGTTCATCACAGTGAGGAATACCTTTCCTTGCAGGTGTGTTGTTGAATGCCTTGAACTGTCCAAAATATTTATTGAGTTAATTGAGGACGTTTATATTGTCTTCACAGGGTGGTGGAGCAGTCTTATAGTCCGTGATGGTTTTCATTCCCTGCCACATGCACCTGGTGTTTATGGGGTCTTGAAAGAAGCTCCGGATTTTCTGACCATGGGCACGCTTGGCCAGCCTGATGACTCGGTTCAGGTTGGCTCTTGTGGATCTGAGTGCCACCAAGTTACCGAATTTGAATGCGGCATTTCGTGCTCTCAGCATTTCATGTACCTCAGGGGTCAATCAGGGTGTCTGGTTGGTCCGTATAGTGATGGTCTTGGTGACACAGACATCCTCTATGCACTTTTCCATGTAAGCAGACACAGATGCAGCATACTCCTCCAGGTTGGTGTGCCGATTGTCAGTTGCAGCCTTTTTGATCATGTCCCAGTCCGTGCACTCAAAGCAGTCCTGTAATGCTGTCATAGCTCCCTCTGGCCAGACCCTAACCTGCTTCACAGGTTTTTCTCTGGTAAGCAGGGGGCCTGTATGCAGGTATTAGCATCACAGAGATATGGTCTGGGGAGCCAAGGTGGGGGCGGGGGACTGCCTTGAATGCCTTCTTGATGTTTGTATAGGCTAGGCCCAGTGTGTTCACTCCCCTGGTTGCAAAGTCCACATGCTGGTAGGAATGTGGGAGAACTGTCTTCATGTTGGCCTGGTTAAAATCCCCAGCAACAATGAAAGCACCATCTGGGTGTGTAGTTTGCAAGTCACTGATGGAGCGATAAAGAGCATTTAAGGCCTCCTTAGTGTTTGCACTGGGGGGCAGGGCCGGCCTTATGCCGATTGGACTGATTTTTTCAAATTGGGCCCCGCGCCCAAGGGGTGCCCTGTGTTAATTTTCCTTTTTTTAATATGGAAATACAAATTCGCTTTGTTACATAAAGATTTTTTTTAAACAATCGTCATACGGATTTTTTTACAAAACTTACATGGATAACAAGCGCTGCACGGCCAAAAACAATGTGTTAACTCCTACTGTAGTACTTGTTAACAGCCAGTAGTTACAAGTAGTTATACAATGTGTCATCAATGCATCGATCCACATTCTTCAGTAAATATTATTTTGTGTTGAAGACGTATTAATGACGCTGTGTTCCTTTGAATACAATTCACGCGACATTAACACTTCTTCAAAACACAATTACATTTACTGAGGAATGTAGATCAATGCATTGATGACACATATGAATTTCATATAACTCACCATCATGATTGAGAACTTCTTCTTGGTCTGCAGCAGGTTAATCATTCAATTTACCTACCGACCCACGTTGTGTCTCTCTGTCTTTCGCTCTCTCTCTCGTGAGTGCTCTCTCTCTCCCGCTCCCCATCTCGTCTCTCTCTAGCTCTCTCGGCATTCCCGGAATCATTGTCGTTTTGCAGTAGAAAAAAATGCTGGAGAAACTTAGCGGGTGAGGCAGCATATCTGGAGCAAAGGAAAAATGCAACGTTTCGGGTCGAAACCCTTCAGATCCAGCTATTTCCTTTGCTCCATAGATGCTGCCTCAAGCCCTGTCCCACTGTGCGAGTTCACCCAAGAGCTTAAAATCTCTGTGTAGCATCTCCGTCCCTATCTTCAAATTCCCACTTTGAAATGAAATACAACTTTCGACTTAAACATTTCTCAGCAGGATCACAATTAGTCGATTCCCATGCATTTTCAATCATCGTTCAATTCAGTGTAAGTTTTTTTTAAAGGTACATTACATTACAATAAATTGTTTCAAGCATACCCGGTACTACACGCACGAACATTAAGGTGGTTATTGATGTTACAAACGGTTATAAATGAATATAATTTCAACGTGAAATGGGAGATTTCCATGGAAAGAATATTTAACCAGAATATAAGGTGAGGTCACTGCAAAATGCTCACTTAAAACAATACGCCGTCAACTCAGGATTGTTTCTTAGCCCTCTGACAGGTGGTTCAATCTAACCTCGTGGCTCGCTGTTAATCGATTCATAGCTATTAATTTTCATTCCTGGTCGATATCGAACTTCTCCAAATACAAACGCTTCAAGTTAAGCTTCTTATGTGGTGGTAAAGGGGGGGGGGGGGGGGGGGTGGATGCTAGGATAAAATATCATATATTTGCATTTATATAGCGATCCTGCTGCAAAATTTTTAAGTCGGAAGTTGTATTTTATTTTAAAGTGGGAATTGGAAGATAGGGACAGAGATGCTACACAGATTTTGATAGGAAGGAAACGTTACAGCAGCTGAGTAAAAGATTGGTCAAATGGTAGGTTCAATGAAGATCGGGCGAGGGGGATTGGGGGTGGGGGAAAAGTATCTGCAGCTTGGGACTTGCCTAAATGAGTACTGAGATGGATTATCATTCCACATTATTCTTAGACAATAATACCTTTTATGCAATTATCGCAACATTTTGTTGCATATGGATCAACAGACTCTGTATGGTACATGCTCGTAAATTAGTAAAACAAATGTTCTTTAATTACTGTTGTTTCTGGGATAGGGTGACTGATAAGAAATAACCTACATTCTATATTTTGTCATGATGTGGTCGAAACAATGGCATATTTTGTGATATTTATTGAAATAGAAAGATACAACTGAGTTTAGGCAAGATATTATCTTGCAACTTTATGTATGTCTGATAGATATTGTGTAATGGAACTCAGAAATTATGGGAGGATTACATAAAACTACAATTCAATGGTAATGAATATACAGAGTATTCTTATTTCCATCATGAACATACAATAGTGATATAGGACATCAGGTCCTACTACGCTAAACTCACGAGCTACTATGGTATGACGTGTTAAAAGTGTCAAATTTTTACATCCTGAGTATATTTTACTCATGGACATTTTTCAACATGTTGAAAAATCTTCACGAGTCACCACGTTTCCCGAGTACCTGCCGTTAGCGCTAAGAAATGGCATGTTGGCCTTTATAACAAGAGGAATAGTAAGATTGAACGAGAACTTACCAGTTCGAAGGTTGATCTTTATTTGATGAGGAGTTGCGGTGAGGGATTTCGTGAAGAACCCGCCAGCACGCATGCGCGACATTCTTCAAAGTAGCGGTGTGGAATCACAGAAACCAACAACAGAAATGACTTGGCATAGTAAGATTGAAGAGACTCTAATTACCAGTTGATTATGATCGAGGGTTGGGAGCGGAGGGCACGAAATCCCTCACCGCAACTCCTCATGAAATAAAGATCAATCTTCGAACTGGTAAGTTCTCGTTCAATCTTACTATTTCATTTCGGAGTCACGTGAGTGACTTCGTGAAGACTTCAAAGCTTCTGTGATTACACGCCCTGGACCACGTCCATGCTGACACACCACTAGCAAGGATGGATGGGAGTAAACAATTTTCTCAAACAGGTTATACTGAAAGACAAAAAGAATATTTATTAATAACAAAGCAAAAAAACCCTCATTCGGGGACATCCCCACGTTCCTGACCTGCATTCAGCACGGCCTCCGCAAACTGTAGGGGAGCAGCAACAGGCTTGTTGTAGAATCGCTGAAACACAGCTTCATTCGCCCATCCTGCTGTAGTGAGAATATGGTCCATGGGCACCTCCATGACCCTCGCCGCCGACGTTGATGCAGCCCTGGTGGAATGGGATTTGAACACATTAGTGTCGATACCTGACTTACCCAAGACGATCCGGAGCCACCTGGATATCGTCTGGACTGTCACTCGATGGTGAGGTCTCTTGTGAGTGACAAGCAGGTATTTCTCCATTCCCCTTATATGTCTCGTCACCTCGACATAGTGACGGATATGGGCGGCTAAACATAGCCTAGCATCTGCGGGGTATGCCGGGAACTTCAGCTGCAGCCCTGTGCACCCAGGTCTATGCTGCTTTAGTAGCTCATCGATAAAGAAGACTACTTCTCCAGGGGTAGAGATCATCCTATCGATACGGATTTTATGTAGCGTCTGTACCCTCTGTGCTGAAGTCAGCGCTAGTAACATCACCAGTTTCATGGTGAGTTTGTCCAGCTCTAGCCCCTCCATGGGCGACCGCGTCCTGAGCAGGGTTAGTACATTCCTGACATCCCAGGTGATATTATAGCGTGGTGTAGGCGGATTCATGTTGAATATACCCCGCATGAGTCTGGACACTAGCCTGTTGGATCCTACCTCAATATTGAGGTAGAATGACAGCGCGCTTCTGGCGCTGTTGATGGCACTGTAGCTTAAGTGTTCATCATGGTGCAACCCCACGAGGAATTCCAATACGTCGGCTATGGATGCATCGTCATATGTGATGTGAGAGCGGCTGCAGTAGGCTTCCCATTTTCTGATGTGGGAAAGGTATCTCCGCCTGGTCGACTCTCGGCACGACGCCCCAATGGTATCCATAGTTCTAGTTGATAGGCCATACTGCAGCAATGGCCTGGTTAGAATCTGCAAGCCAACAAATTTAAATAGCCATGGCAGGGATGTGGCTCCCCTGACACGGCGTTAGTAACCAATTGTGGGCAACCCTCTAAGAGGACCCAAGGCTGACTGATCATGTCAAAGACCACCGGATACCATGGCTGCGTAGGCCAGTCGGGTACAATAAGAATGCCCTTAGCAGCATCCATCTGGATTTTTCGCAATACCCGACTGATGAGGCAAAACGGGGGGAATGCATAGAAAAACCACTTCCCCCAGTCGAGCGAGAATGCATCCATCGCCATTGCCCCAGGATCTGGTTCCCACGAAACGTATGTTGGTACCTGATGGTTCAACCGTGACGCAAAGAGGTCGATATCCGGTTTACCAAATTTGGCTGTAATTTTAGCAAAAATTTGAGGATGCAACATCCATTCGATGTTGTCATTAAACTTGCGTGACCTGGTGTCCGCCATAGTATTGAGCTCACCTGGTAAATAGGTAGCTGAAATCCAAATATTCCTGTTAATACACCAGAGCCAAATTGTATTAGCCAATTCATCACATGAAATTGACCTGGTACCGCCCATATGGTTTAAATATGCCACCGCCGTGGTATTGTCTATTTGGATACGGATATGAGCACCAATAAGATTGGAACAATAAGCACGAAGTCCGTGAAATGCTGCAAGCATCTCCAAATAGTTTATCCCTTGTGACAACAACATAGTAGATTCAAGGGTGTCCCATCTGCCCCCGCAACTAGAATAGTTGTCCGTAGCTCCCCAGCCATAGGAGCTTGCATCGGTTTGCAAGTATACCATCGGATTGGGCACAATAATGGGTTTGAATGAGCTACTAATATGGCGCACCCACCATTGTAACTCAATCTTAGCTTTAGAAGGCAGCCGCATTGGTCTGTCGAAATGACCGGCGTTCCGCTTTAACGCGGAGATCTTGGCTCTTTGCAAATTTTGATAATGCAAAGGCCCATATTGAGCTGCTGGAAACAATGCTACGATTTTGCCAATCACCTTAGCTGTTTGTTTAATTGATGGTATACTGGCGCAGGCTAAATCTTGACATGCTTGGGTGACATCCCAACCTTGTTAGTCGGTATGGTGGCCCTCATGCGATTGGAATCCACCGTGAACCCCAGATAATCCATAACCTGGGAAGGGCAGAACTTCGACTTGTCTGGATGGACAATAAACCCCAGCTGCTGAAAAATTGCGACAGTGGCTGAGACTGCCCGTTCAGCCGACTCCAGGGTATTGCCAACAATCAATATATCATCCAAATAGGCCATCACGATATGATGCTGCTTCCGTAGCTGGGCCATGATGGGTTTCAGTAATTTAGTAAATAATCTAGGGGCTGTAGTAAGCCCATTTGGCAAAGCCCTGTATTGCCAGAGCTGACCCATCCAGACAAATTTTAAAAACTTCCTGTGATGTTTCCGAATGGATACAGAATAGTACGCATCTTTTAAATCAATGCATGCCATAAAGCAGCCATGCGAAATCAATGACTTGGCTGTCTCAAAAGTGTCCATTTTGAAATGGGTGTATGTTACAAAAGTATTCAAATGGGTCAGATCAATAATCACTCGACAGCCTCCATCCTTCTTAGGCCTAGTAAATATATTTGAGACAAATTCAATTGGTTTGTGCATAGCTTTTTCTATCACGCCTTTTTCTTCTAACTGTAAGATCTCAGCATAGCCTGCTGCCTGTTCAACGGCAGACAGCGTAAACGTCCGATTAGGCATATGCTGGGATGGAGGAATGTCCCCGTTAATAAACTCAATCTCATGACCTTGAATACTTTGCAAAACAAATTCATCGGAAGTGATAGTTTCCCATGCCCCCAAAAAGAATCGAAGGCGCCCACCAACATGTGAAGTTATATGCACAGATAAGTGAAAACCAGACCGCCTTACCTCCCTGGTTACCGGCGGTCCCTGACATGTTTGGGTGGTCGTGGAGGTGCTGGGTTGGGCTGGTACTGCGGTGTCCTCATCTTCCACTGGGGCCGCTGCGGGCCTTGCCCTAAAAAAGCCCGCTGCTGCTGGGGCTGCTGGTAGCGAGGCGGAGCCGGAGGATAGGTCCTTGTCGATCTGGCCACAGGGCCTCGCGGCCTAACAAATGGAGCTTTCGGGGCTTCTGGGGGCAATCTGAGACCGCATAAGTCCCACCGTTTTGGCATGTTCATCGAGCTCCTTGACCCTCTTCAGGAGGTCTTCCCCGAAGAGCTGTCGGGGCGGCGGTGAAGGCGGCGCCTTGCACAATCCAGCAAATTTTGGGTTTAGCGTGGGACGGATGCTGCTTTTTCTGAAAGCATTGATTTCATGCTGCGTGGCACATAGCAGTGCCAGAGCATCCTCCTGCTCCAGATTGAGGTCTTCACCATCTACCGACCGCACAAACGCGGTAATACCGGCCGTGAGGAGCCTCAGGATTCGTTGGAGTTTTAACTCCTGGGTTCTGATGGCCGTGCCGATGTTGCCCCATATTGGCGTATTGACCACAGGCACATTGAGGGAGTTGCAGTTGGAAGGGGCCTTATGCCGATTGATGGCCTGAGAGAGAATTTCCTCCTGGAGCTGGTGGTTGGTGAGGAAGTCCACGGTGGCAGCCAGTTTGGGGTTGAGAGGAAGCCCTGCTGTCTCTGGAGCAGCAAATTTCGCCGCCACATCCAGGAGTTCTTCCGGCGGTACTTCCGAGGGAACCGGTGTAGGGTCTGCAAATTCTTCCTCTTCTGGCTGTTCCAGGCTGGCTATGGAGACCGGTGATACCTCCCTGTGCCGGTTGATGCTGGATGCCTCCTGCCGTTGGTTATGCAACAGGAGCTCCAGTAGCCGCTCCATACGGTCAATACGTCCTTCACCCTGAACACTCGGGCGGTCGGAGTCCTCAGGCACTGAAACACTGCCGAGGCTCCTATCATCGGCCCGCACCTCGTCGAGGTGAACCCGGTGCCGGTATTTGTCGCTGCCAGCCGCTGCAGCGAAGCTGAGCGATTCCCGCGCGGGAGGTGTGTTCAACTGCCTCCGTTTGGTGGGACCTGATGCCGCTGCCACTGAGGGCAAATGCGGCGGGGAGTCGGCACCAGACTCAGCATGGACACCCGACGCCCGCGCGGGCTTGCCGGCTGCCCACGTCGTGGACCTTGCCGACGCATGGTCTCGTCCTCCGATCCATGGGGGACTCGGTGACCGTGGCGGGACCCCACCCAAATGACCCGTCCCGGCGTCGGTGGTTGGGGGGTCGACACTGGACCTCACAGTGGACCTGGGTCCCGCCTTTGAACCAGTCCGCAGCTTGGCGGCAGGTAATGCCTTAGCCCCTGAAGGGTTAGGCTTGCGGGCTCCATCCCTCCTTCTACTCGGAGGGCAAAGGGAGAAGGGCCGTGCAGCCGCACGCGAGCCCTTGCCCGAGGCCGCCAACGGGCCCGTTGGCGACCTGAATGCTGAAGCAGGGTCCACCTGCTCTGGCGGCACACCGCAGTCCTGCTCCTCGAACTCCTCCCCGGAGCTGCGGTGTGGCAGCGGGTCCGGTCCTGCAGTAACAGGGCTCCCCGGTTTCCCCGCCTTCCTCCCGGCCTGTTTCACAGGTGCAGCCGATGATGAGGGCTCCGGGACAGATGGCCGGCGACTCCGGACGGACGTCTTTCGGCCTTTCAAACTCCGGTCCATGTCCTTGCTGAAAGAGAAAAACACTACCAGCAAGGACCAACCAAATTAAGGTTAGTATAACTTACCTTAGCGGTCCCTTATGAAGGACTGGCGGGGAGCGCACCCCACCGCCAGCCGTCGATAGCAATGCGTTGCGACGATATGCCGCGCATGCGTGCTGGCGGGTTCTTCACGAAGTCACTCATGTGACTCCGAAATGAAATTGAATATAGGAGCAAAGAGCCCTAGTTGTACAGAGCCCTAGTGAGACCGCACCTGGAGTATTGTGCGCAGTTTTGGTCCCCTAATTTGAGGAAGGACATTCTTGCTATTGAGGGAGTGCAGCAGAGGTTTACAAGGTTAATTACCGGGATGGCGGGACTGTCATATGCTGAGAGAATGGGGCAGCTGGGCTTGTACACTCTGGAGTTTAGAAGGATGAGAGGGGATCTCATTGAAACATATAAGATTGTTAAGGGCTTGGACACGCTAGAGAATGGTGAGTTTGTGGAATTCTCTGCCTCAGAGGGCGGTGGAGGCAGGTTCTCTGGATGCTTTCAAGAGAGAGCTAGAAAGGGCTCTTAAAAATAGCGGAGTCAGGGGATATGGGGACAAGGCAGGAATGGGGTATTGATTGTGGATGATCAGCCATGATCACATTGAATGGCGGTGCTGGCTCAAAGGGTCAAATGGCCTGCTCCTGCACCTATTGTCTATTGTCTATTGAAACGTCCCGAGCTCCGACATACCCGCTACGTTTATTCTATGTGCTTACCACGAGTTTTGATTTTTTTTTTAAACTCGGGAGAGCTCTTGGGTGAACTCGCACAATGGGACAGGGCTTCACACCCGCTGAGTTTCTCCAGTATTTTTGTCTACTTTTGATTTTCCAGCATCCACAGTTCCTTCTTAGACGTTTTGCGGTGATGGCTGCATCTGCGGTTCCTTTCTCTTGGGGGGGGGGATTCTGGTTTGTCCATTAAGACAAATCTAATTTTTTCCAGATTTAAGGTCTCCGACGTCTCCATAATCCACACTTTGATTGCGGGGGTTGCTGGGTTTTTCCAAAATTTTAATATTATTTTTTTCCCAGTTATTATGCTGTAATAAAGGAACTTTCTTTGGTTTATTGTAAACCATGTATCATTTGGAAACCATAGTTCTGATATGCCCAATATTATTAATTTAGGATCTGGCTCCAGTTGAGTATTAACTACTACGGAAATAATTTTTTAAATATCCATCCAGAAATTTTTAATTTTTATGCAACTTGCATTCCTAATGGGTTAAATTAGCCACAGAGTACTGACATTTGTCACAGATAGGAGAAATATTAGGAAAGATTCTATTTAATTTTATTTTAGAATAATGCAATCTATGTAGTACTTTAAATTGTATTAAAGAATAACTGGCGTTTAACAAACATTGATATATATGTTGTAGACTTTCATCCCAAATATCTTTCGTTATGGGTTGAGCTAATTCGTTTTCCCATGCTTGTCTATATCATTCCGTCGACGGAATCTCACTATCTAAAAGAGTGTTATATATGTAAGATATTAATTTGACTGTGTTGGGGTGTTTGTTCAAACATTCATCTAGAATCTCTGGCTCTCTAGTTCTATATTCTTGTGATTTAACATAATCTTCAAGTTGTAAGTATCTAAAAAAATTATTTGAATGTAATCCATAATTCTGTAGTAACTCGTGAAATTAGAGGAAAATACCTTTTCTATACAGTATGTACAGTGGCTTGCAAAAGTATTCATACCCCTTGAACTTTTTCAAAAGGCGGACAATCTTCCTTTTCCATCTTTAACCAGTCTGGTTGTTGATCCATATCTTCCAACCAGAAATTAATATTTTTGACATTGACTGTCCAGAAATAAAATAAGAAATTTGGTAAGACTAATCCTCCATTCATCTTGGGTTTACATAAGTGTTTTTTGCTTATTCTGTGATTCTTATAATCCCAAATAAAACGTCACAATAGAGTCGACTTTTTTAAAGACATTTTTTGGGAGATATATCGGAATTGATTGAAAGAGGTATAGTAGTTGCGGATAAAAATAATTTTAATAGCATTAATTATACCGGGCATTGAAATGAGAAGTGTTTTCCAATATTGAATATTCTTATGCAATTTATTAAGTAAAAGCACAAAATTTGATTTAAATAAAGAAGTATATTTCTTGGTCACGTAAATTCCTAAGTATTTAAATTTTTCATTAACTATTTTAAAAGGTGACTGTTGCAATATATATAAATTTGGTTCCGTTATTGGCAAAATCTCACTTTAATTCCAAATTAATTCTATATCCCGAAAATAAACCAAATTGAGTTATAAGATTTAACAAGTTTGGAATGCTGATTTCTGGGTTTGTAATATATAATAATACATCATCTGCATATAGAGAAATTTTATTAATTGTATTTTTAGTATTATACCCATATATTTCTGGATGTATTTTGTTGATACCTTTTGATTTGTTGATACCTGATTACCTGTTTTCCACATACCTTCAAATTTTGTTGATACCTTTTGATTTGTCATTATCCTAGCCATTGGGTTAGTATATAAAAGCTTAACCCATGTGCAAAATTTCTCACCCACTTGAACTTTTTCCATCACTGAAAATAAGTAGGGCCATTCCACTTGATCGAATGCTTTCTCAGCATCTAATGAGATGACTGCTAAATCTACATTAGCTATTCTATTTGAGTATATAATGTTAAATAATCGTCTCAGATTATAATATGAATAACGTTTTGGAATATAGCCTGTTTGATCGGGGTGTATTAATTTATGAATCACTAAACATAATCTATGTGCTAAAATTTTGGTTAATATTTTCTGATCGGTGTTTAAGAGAGCAATAGCTCTATATGAACCTGGGTCTTCAAGGTCCTTATCCGTTTTTGGTATAAGTATTATTGTTGATTCATTTAAAGTTTCTGGAAGTTTCCGTTGCATGAATGCTTGAGTATATAATGTCTGTAGGCGTGGGGAGATCAAATCATGAATTTTTTAATAACATTTGCTATTTAAACCATCTGGGCCAGTGGCCATTCTGTTTTTTAAAGAACTAATAGATTCTTTAATATGTTTTACTGATATTTCAGCCCCTAATAATTCCTTCTCTTTCAGGTCTAAACCTGTAAGATTACATTTCTGTAAGAATAATTCCATTCCAGTCATTTTGGTTGAGTAAAGTGTTTGATAATATTGAGAAAATCTATCATTAATATCCTTGGGTAATGTTAATATTTCTCCCGTATCTGATTTAATTTTATATATTGTTTTTTCCCCTTCCTGTTTCCGGAATTGATGTGTTAGTAATTTTTGTGTTTTATCACTGAATTCAAATTGTAGCTGTTTAGTCTTTTGACCAAATGCAGGACAGATCGGTTTTAAATCTAATAAATCTTCCTCCCGGACATATCTCCACAAATAATATTTATAATTTAATTAAAGTTCAAAATAGTAATTAAGTAAAAAATACAGAAAGTAAGAAAATAAAAAGTTAATAAAGTGCAAGAAGAAAAAAGAAACTACATCTAGAGTTAGTGTAGTTGGTGCTAGCCACATTAGCATGGCTGGCCATCTAAGGACATCCGTAGACTTTAAAAAAATTATTATTCCCAGCTCCACGCTATAATTTTTTTTTCAATAAAAGTAATTTACGGGATTGAATTAGAACTATTACTCTCTTAGCTAAGTATTAGTCAAATGTTAGTCTGGTGTGAAAAAAGAAAAAACATAACAAATTCCAATTAATAAGATACCTAAATTATAACCATATAATATAACCATATAACAATTACAGCACGGAAACAGGCCATCTCGGCCCTTCACGTCCGTGCCGAACAACTTTTTTCTCTTAGTCCCACCTGCCTGCACTCATACCATAACCCTCCATACCCTCATCCATATGCCTATCCAATTTATTTTTAAATGATACCAACGAACCTGCCGCCACCACTTCCACTGGAAGCTCATTCCACACCGCTACCACTCTCTGAGTAAAGAAGTTCCCCCTCATGTTACCCCTAAACCTCTGTCCCTTAATTCTAAAGTCATGTCCTCGTGTTTGAATCTTCCCTATTCTCAAAGGGAAAAGCTTGTCCACATTAACTCTGTCTATCCCTCTCATCATTTTAAAGACCTCTATCAAGTCCCCCCTTAACCTTCTGCGCTCCAGAGAATAAAGACCTAACTTATTTAACCTATCTCTGTAACTTAGCTGTTGAAACCCAGGCAACATTCTAGTAAATCTCCTCTGTACCCTCTCTATTTTGTTGACATCCTTCCTATAATTGGGTGACCAAAACTGCACACCATACTCCAGATTTGGTCTCACCAACGCCTTGTACAATTTTAACATTACATCCCAGCTTCTATACTCAATGCTCTGATTTATAAAGGCTAGCATACCAAAAGCTTTCTTTACCACCCTATCTATATGAGATTCCACCTTCAAGGAACTATGCACGGTTATTCCCAGATCCCTCTGTTCAACTGTATTCTTCAATTCCCTACCGTTTACCATGTACGTCCTATTTTGATTTGTCCTGCCAAGGTGTAGCACCTCACATTTATCAGCATTAAACTCCATCTGCCATCTTTCAGCCCATTTTTCCAACTGGCCTAAATCACTCTGTAGACTTTGGAAATCCTCTTCATTATCCACAACACCCCCTATCTTGGTATCATCTGCATACTTACTAATCCAATTTACCACCCCTTCATCCAGATCATTGATGTACATGACAAACAACAAAGGACCCAACACAGATCCCTGAGGCACCCCACTAGTCACCTGCCTCCAACCCGACAAACAGCCATCCACCATTACTCTCTGGCTTCTCCCATTCAGCCACTGTTGAATCCATCTTGCTATTCCTGCATTTATACCCAACAGTTGAACCTTCTTAACCAACCTTCCATGAGGAACCTTGTCAAAGGCCTTACTGAAGTCCATATAGACAACATCCACTGCTTTACCCTCGTCAATTTCCCTAGTAACCTCTTCAAAAAATTCAAGAAGATTAGTCAAACATGACCTTCCAGGCATAAATCCATGTTGACTGTTCCTAATTAGACCCTCTTTATCCAGATACTTATATATATTATCTCTAAGTATCTTTTCCATTAATTTGCCCACCACTGAAGTCAAACTAACCGGTCTATAATTGCTAGGTTTACTTTTAGAGCCCTTTTTAAACAATGGAACAACATGCGCAGTACGCCAATCCTCGGGGACTATTCCCGTTTCTAATGACATTTGAAATATTTCTGTCATAGCCCCGGCTAAATTATACCTTGTTTACATTTCATATTTTTAACTAATTATTCTAATAATAATAAGAGATGTTCTTAATGACTAGTAATTGTTAGTAAAAATGAGTACTAAAATATTAAAATAATATGTCCATAGCAAGAAGGTTTGCTCAGCTATCATCAGCTTTCATTAGTCCTTGAATAAAGCAAATTAAAGTTCAATTTATTCTCAGCAAGATGACGATATTATCTGAATATTATTCAGTCCTCACTCGAGTCCACGATCTTCTGAGCATACGCCAGTGCTTTCTTGTGATCAGTGAAAAAATGTACTTTCTGCTGATGTGACTCTCAATCTTGCAGGGTACAGCAATCCATATCTCAAATTGTCTATCTTCTTAAGAATCCCTCTTGTCTCGTTGAATAACGCTCTCCTTCTGACCACCACTGCGGGGTAATCTCGAAATATGCTTATTTTGTCTCCATCAAACAGAAGATTTCTGGTGCCAGCAATTTTTTTCATGTTATCATCCAAAACATGATCGAATTGCACTGATCGGGGGGGCGTTCGGGTCCGAGCGACGCCTGAGAACTCTGTGTGCCCGGCCTAATAAGGGCTTTTGATCTAAATTCAAGACTTTTTTTAATAAGTCTGGGCAAAGTGACGGAGATCTTTAGTTCCTTCTTTACCCTCTCGAAGCCAACAATTCTTAAATTTTGACGTCTCTGGCGTCCCTCCAAGTCAATGCATCTTTCAGTTACATTATGCAGTAAATCTGATAAACACATGTTCTCGGCAAGGAGTGTCTCTGTAGTGCGATCCAAGTGAGTTATGGCTTCAGTTTGTTGATCTAGTTGTTGATCTATTGGAGTGAAGGCAGGTTCCAGCTTATCATTAAGGTTGGATTCAATCGACTTAATTTTCTCATTTACTTCATTGATTTGTAAATCGAAATTTGCAGACATTTCCTCCTTCATGGTAGCCAGTTCAAGATTAGTCATTTTATCTTCAAAATCTGAGAGTTCTTCTTTAATCTCTGTTTTAAAACATTTCAGTATTTCTTTAATGTTCAATTCTTTTTTAAAGCTTATCAATTCTTCTTTTATACTTGCAATTTCCCTTGAGATAAGGTTGCGAAGTTCTTCCATTTCACTTTTCTTTATCTTTGTCTTCTTGGCCTTTGAAACGTCCTCCTGGGACAACGTTAAAACTGAGCCCGAGGCTTCAGTTGGGCCTACTTCTTCCACCGGTTGTTTACCTTTTGTAGTTTTTTTTAGTCGTTCTCCTTGTGGGGGAGTGCTTTACCGACATTGGGTCTCCGGAGTCGCGGTCTGACGACGTTACGCAAGCTGCCTGTGCGATTTCTGCAGGTCAGTACTTTATTTTACTCCCGTTTTTTCTCGGCTTTTTCGCGTGGAGCAAGCTGGTGCACACCCTACTCCACCATTAGCTCCACCGGAAGTCCCCACTGAGTTTCTCCAGCACACTGTGTTTTTTGTTTGGCTCTGAAGTTGAAGTTGGACCCCCAGTGTCTACCTTCAACTTCCTGTCTGTGGTGGCTCAGCGGGATGGGCAGGGGCTCTGGGGAGAGGGTTGCGGTTCTGGTCGAGACCCTTCTTCAGACAATCACAAGTACTCTCACCGACGAGAGTTCAGTTCAGTCTGAAGAAGGATCTTTTCTCCAGAGTCGCTGAGCTACCTGTCATAGAAACATAGGTAATAGGTGCAGGCGAAGCATCCACTATTTCCGGAGCTACTTCCTTAAGTACTCTGGGATGCAGCCTATCTGTCCCTGGGAATTTATCGGCCTTTAATCCATTCAATTTACCCAACACCACTTCCCGACTAACCTGGATTTCACTCAAGTCCTCCTTTGACCCGCGGTCCCCTGCTATTTCCGGCAGATTATTTATATCTTCCTTAGTGAAGACGGAACCAAAGTAGTTATTCAATTGGTCCGCCATGTCCTTGTTCCCCATGATCAACTCACCTGTTTCTGACTGCAAGGGACCTACATTTGTTTTAACTAATCTCTTTCTCTTCACATATCTATAAAAACATTTGCAGTCAGTTTTTATGTTCCCTGCCAGTTTTCTTTCATAATCTATTTTTCCTTTCCTAATCAAGCCCTTTGTCCTCCTCTGCTGGTCTCTGAATTTCTCCCAGTCCTCTGCTATGCTGTTTTTTCTGGCTACTTTGTATGCATCATCCTTTGCTTTGATACTATCCCTGATTTCCCTTGTTATCCACGGATGCACTACCTTCCCTGATCTATTCTTTTGCCAAACTGGGATGAACAATTTTTGTAGTTCATCCATGCAGTCTTTAAATGTCTTCCATTGCGTATCCACCGTCAACCCTTTTAGAATTGATTGCCAGTCAATCTTGGCCAATTCACGTCTCATACCCTCAAAGTTACCTTTCCTTAAGTTCAGAACCATTGTTTCTGAATTAACAATGTCACTCTCCATCCTAATGAAGAACTCGACCATATTATGGTCACTCTTGCCCGAGGGGGCACACACAATAAGACTGCTAACTAACCCTTCCTCATTACTCAATACCCAGTCTAAAATAGCCTGCTCTCTCGTTCATTCCTCTACATGTTGATTTAGATAACTATCCCGCATACTTTCCAAAACATCCTCTTCTTCAGCGCCCCTGCCAATTTGATTCACCCAAACTATATGTAGATTGAAGTCACCCATTATAACTGTTTTGCCTTTGTCGCACGCATTTCTAATTTCCTGTTTGATACCATCCCCAACTTCACTACTACTGTTTGGTGGCCTGTACACAACTCCCACTTGCGTTCTCTGCCCCTTAGTGTTTCGCAGCTCTACCCATACCGATTCCACATGCTCCAAGCTAATGTCCTTCCTTTCCATTGCGTTAATCTCCTCTCTAACCAGCAACGCTACCCCACCTCCTTTTCCTTTCTCTCTATCCCTCCTGAACATTGAATATCCCTGGATGTTCAGCTCCCAGCCTTGGTCACCCTGGAGCCATGTCTCCGTGATCCCAACTATATCATACTCATTAATAGCTATCTGCACGTTCAACTCCTCCACCCTATTACGAATACTCTTTGCATTGAGACACAAAGCCTTCAGGCTTGTTTTTACAACGCTCTTACCCCTTATACAATTTTGTTGAGAAGTGGCCCTTTTTGATTTTTGTCCTGGTTTTGTCTGCCTGCCACTTTTACTTTTCACCTTGCTCCCTATTGCTTCCACCCTCGTTTTACACCCACCTGCCTCTCTGCTCTTGTACCCATCCCCCTGCCACATTAGTTTAAATCCTCCCCGACAGCACGAGCAAACACTCCCCCAAGGACATTGGTTCCATTCCAGCCCAGGTGCAGACCGTCCTATTTGTACTGGTCCCACCTCCCCCAGAAATGGTTCCAGTGCCCTAAAAATTTGAATCCCTCCCCCTTGCACCATTTTTCAAGCCACATATTCATCTGCAATATCCTCCTATTTCTACTCTGACTGGCCCGTGGTACTGGTAATAATCCAGAGATTATTACCTTTGAGGTCCTACTTTGAAGTTTATCTCCTAGCTCCCTAAATTCACCTTGTAGGACCTCATCCCTTCTTTTACCTATATCGTTGGTGCCAATATGCACCACGACAACTGGCTGTTCACCCTCCCCCTCCAGAATGTTCTGCAGCTGTTCAGTGACATCCCTGACCTTTGCACCCGGGAGGCAACATACCATCCTGGAGTCTCGTTTGCGGCCGCAGAAACGCCTATCTATTCCCCTGACAATTGAATCCCCTATTACTATTGCCCTTCCCCTCTTTTTCCCCCATCATGTGTTGCAGAGCCACCCATGGTGCCATGAACTTGGCTGCTGCTGCATTCCCCTGATGAGCCATCTCCTTCAACAGTATCCAAAATGGTAAACCTGTTTAGTAGGGAGATGACCGCAGGGGACTCCTGCACTACCTGCCTACTGCTTTGCTAGCTATTGGCCACCCGCTCCCTTTCTGTCCTCTTACCTTTTACCTGTGGCGTGACCAACTCGCTGTACGTGCTATCCACGACTTTCTCTGCATCGTGGATGCTCCAGTATGAATCCAGCCGCAGCTCCAATCGTTCAATGCAGTCTGCCAGGAGCTGCAGCTGGACACACTTCCTGCAAATGTAGTCACCAGGGACACCGACCATATCCCTGATCTCCCACATGTTGCAGGATGAGCAAACCATGGGGCCAATCTCCACTGACATATCTTACTCCCAAATTACTCTGTATTAAATATATATTTTTTAATTTATTTTTTATTAAATACAAAACTATATCCTTTAAACTTTACTAATAAATACTAATAAATACTGAATCCTTAACTCCCAGAATCCTTAACTCCCAGAATGCTTAGCCCCCAGAATCCTTAAACCTGAAGGCAGAAATGTAAAAATGTAAACCCCGGTTTGCAGCCAATCACCTGCTTCCTCTGGTCCTCTTCAACCAATCAGAGGCTTCACCAGATTCCCTTTCTGGAAGATGGAACGTTGCAGATGCTGGTCTACTCACAGCGCAGGTAACTCCACCCTCTCTGACCAACGGCTCCCCGGTCCTCTGTGAAAAGCAAGCCCCGCGCTAGATTTATACTCACAGTTCAGGTAGCTCCACCCTCTCTCTCCAACGGCTCCCCGGGCCTCTGTGAAAAGCAAGCCCCGCGCTAGATTTATACTCACAGTGCAGGTAGCTCCACCCTCTCTCTCCAACGGCTCCCTGGGCCTCTCTATGTAATCTATGTAATCTACATGTAATCTATGTAATACTTTGAATTGTATCAAAGTATGCCTGGCATTTAACGAACAACGGTGTATACGTTGTAGACTTTCTTCCCAGAAGTCGTTTAATATAGATAAACCTGTTTCATTTTCCCATATTTGTCGAAGTGATTCTGTTGTTGGTATTTTCCTGTCCAAAAGGATATTATATATGCTATTAATTTCTCTCTATTTGCTTGTTGAGCACGTCATCCAATAATCCTGGTTCTCTATTTTTATAATCTTGCATATTTGATTTAACATAATCTCTAATTTGTAAATACCTAAACAAGTTATTTGAATGCAGTCCATAAATATCTTTCAACTCTTGAAATGAGAGAAATTTCCCTTTGATGACGATATTATCTGAATATTATTCAGTCCTCACTCGAGTCCACGATCTTCTGAGCATACGCCAGTGCTTTCTTGTGATCAGTGAAAAACTGTTCTTTCTGCTTATAAGTGACTCTCAATCTTGCAAGGTACAGCAATCAATATCTCAAATTGTCTATCGTCTTAAGAATCCCTTTTGTCTCATTGAATAACGCTCTCCTTCTGACCACCTCTGCGGGGTAATCTCGAAATATGCTTATTTTGTCTCCATCAAACAGAAGATTTCTGGTGCCAGCAATTTTTTTCATGATATCATCCAAAACATGATCGAATTGCACCTTCACTATCAGCTGCCTTGGGGGGGCGTTCGGGTCCGAGCGACGTCTGAGAACTCTGTGTGCCCGGCCTAATAAGGGCTTTTGATCTAAATTCAAGACTTTTAAGATAAACCTAATTCTCTCCAATTGCAACGTCTCCAACATTTCCACTGTCCACATTTTAATTTTAGGGGATAATGGTCCCTTCCAGAACTTTAATATTAATTTTTTTCCAATTATTAAGCAGTAATCACAAAAATTTCTTTGATTTACTGTTAATGTTTGATTTGATTCTAAAACACCAAATATTATTAAGTTTGGGTCAGGATTCAATATAATCTTAAGAACTATAGAGATAATTTAAAACATTTCAGTCCAATAACTATTAAGTTTTGTGCATGTTACAAAACTATGCGTTAAATTAGCTTCTATGTGCTGACATTTATCACACATAGGAGATATGTTAGGAAAAATTCTATTTAATTTCGTTTTTGAATAATGTAATCTACGTAATACTTTGAATTGTACCAAAGTATGTCTGGCATTTAACGAACAACGGTGTATACGTTGTAGACTTTTTTCCCAGAAGTCTTTTAATATAGATAAACCTGTTTCATTTTCCCATATTTGTCGAAGTGATTCTGTTGTTGGCATTTCCCTGTCCAAAAGGATATTATATATGTATGCTATTAATTTCTCTGTATTTGGGTGCTTGTTGAGCACGTCATCCAATAATCCTGGTTCTCTATTTTTATAATCTTGCATATTTGATTTAACATACTCTCTAATTTGTAAATACCTAAACATGTTATTTGAGTGCAGTCCATAAATATCTTTCAACTCTTGAAATGAGAGAAATTTCCTTCCTATAAAGATGTTCTATCCTTATAATTCCTAAATGTTTCCATTGTCCAAGCCCCCCATCCAATAAAGAGGGCTTAAACAAAGGGTTATTCATAATTGGTAAGCAAAGCGACATATTTTCTAAATGTAAAGTCTTAACTATTTGTTTCCAAGTACGTCTATTGCTAAAAATTATAGGATTTTCCCTATAAAAATTTTTTTGTACCACCCTTGGAGCAAGGAGCATCGTACTTATACCACAAGGTAAACATTCTTCCTTTTCCATTTTTAACCAAGCTGGATCCTGATCCATATTTACCAACCAAAAATTCATATTCTTAATCTGAACCGCCCAGAAATAATATAAAAAATTAAGTAGTGCTAATCCACCATTTATCTTAGATTTACATAAATGTTTTTTACTTATTCTGTGATTTTTATAATCCCAAATAAAGCTATTAAAAATAAAATCAATTAAAAATAAAAAATGTTTTAGGAAGATAAAACGGGATAGCTTGAAATAAATATAATAATTGTGGTAAAAAAATAATTTTAATGGCATTTATTCTGCCGATCATTGATATTGGTAATGTTTTCCAATTTAGAATATTATTTTTTAGTTTATTCAATAATTGGGGGTAATTTGATTTAAATAGAGAATTATAAGATTTAGATACATTAACTCCTAGATATTTAATTTGGTCAGTAACTATTTTAAATGGAAATGTTTATAATTTATTTAATTTTATTCCTGTTATAGGCATAATTTCACTTTTATTCCAATTAATTCTATATCCTGAGAACATACTAAATTCAGTTATAACATTCAGTAACTTAGGGATACTAATCTCTGGTTTTGTTATATATATATTAAGACGTCATCTGCGTATAAAGATATTTTATTCATTGTGGTATTGGTGTTATATCCATAAATTTCTGGTTCCGATCTAATCCTTTCGGCTAACAATTTTATTGCAAGAGCGAATAATAAAGGTGATAACGGACATCCTTGTCTACAATCCCTAGAGAGATTAAATTTGGCTGATAACATTTGAATATAAAATTCTAACCCATTTACAAAATCCTTCCCCCAGTTGAAATTTCTGCATTACCCTAAATAGATAAAGCCATTCAACCTGGTCAAATGCTTTTTCTGCATCCAGGGATATAACAGCTAATTCAATATCATTAATTCTTTTTGAATATATGATATTGAATAGACGTCACAAATTATAAGTAGAGTAGCATTTAGGGATAAAGCCTGTTTGATCATGATGTATTAATTTATTGATCACTAAACTTAACCTTTGAGATAAATTTTAGTTAATATTTTTTGATCCGTATTTAGAAGAGCAATTGCTCTATATGATCCAGGATCTTCCAGATCCTTATCTGCTTTAGGAATGAGTGTAATTGTAGACTCATTTAAGGTTTCTGGTAACTGTTCTTGTTCATCAGCATCTATGTATTGTTTGTAAACGTGGGGAAATCAAATCGTGAAACTTCTTATAAAATTCAACACCTAAACCGTCGGGGCCAGCAGCTTTACCATTTTTCAATGATCTGATTGATTCCTCAATATCTTTTACTGATATTTCAGCATCTAGCAAGTCTCTTCCTTCCTGATCCAATCCATTAATATGACATTCATGTAGGAATGTTTCCATTCCATCAGATTGACCCGTCAGTTTGGTTGAATAAAGTTTTTGATAGTAATGCTGGAATCTATCATTAATATCTTTTGGTAAAGTTAGTATTCCTCCTTGTTCAGATCTAACTTTATATATCATTTTTTCTTCATCTGATTTTCTAAGTTGGCAGATTAAAGTTTATATGGTTTATCCCCGAATTCAAAATGTACTTGTTCAGTCTGTTGGAAAAGTTTAATAACGTAATTTGATTGTATCTCATTTAGCTTGTACTTTAATGTTGCGATTTTATTATATATCACCCTAGATGGTGATATAGCATTTTCAATGTCTAATTGCTTTATTTCATTTTCCAAATTCTGTTGAATCTTTCGGTTTTCCTTATTAAGGTGTGCTTAATTATAGCAGATATTATAGCACCACGTATAAAGGTGTAGGGGTCTTTTTCGTTTTCCACAAAAGGGATTCCCCTAGGTTCTAGACCTCGGAATTATGGTGGGATATGATAAAAGGTTGAACTGACCAGAGTGTGCTGATGAGAGAAAACAGAAACCGAGATGGACTCAAAGCAAGTCTAAATTTACAGGCTTTATTAAACAATGAGAAATCGAATCTCACCAACACTACATAATACGTGGCTAAACTTATGCTTTAAACTAAGACTATGGAAGGAAAACTATCGGGCACGTCGTAAAACTTACTTTAACAATATTTTACTCCCCTTTCCCTTTATTTACTCAACGTCCTATCCTATTTCGGGAATTTCACCAAGTCACCAGGATACTCACAGCTAAGTCGATGCAGGCTCACGAGCTGCCCAGTAGAGCAGAAAGAGAGCAGGAAGAGCCGACAAGAGCAGAGAAGAGCAGAGGGCGAGTTCTGGCTGGACTCCTGTTTTATACCTGAGATTCCTTTGAACCCCCCAGGTGGTACTCTGGATAAAAGGGCTTCTTTTGATGTTTCACAGTTTCGATCTGGCATGAACAATAGGCTTCCGATGATAAGGGGTTTGCTGATGTCATGATCTCTCAGCCTGATCGTTATCCCATCGCCTGGATGGGCTATTGTCTCGATGGATGGGTCATCCACGATGGTGATTGTGCTTGTTGCTGGCCTGTTTACCATTGTCTGCTGAGGCTTGGTTCCTTCCTTTGTGTATCCAAGAAAATCTCGTTATCTCCGTCTCTGCCTTTGTTCACACCGTTGTGTGATGTCCAAGTCCACGGACCAGACGGTTTGAAACTTGAAACTGAGTCTTTCTGTGGATTGCGGGTTTTTCCGTTGCAGCCAGCAAATCTGTCTTTTTAAAATGTCCATGTCCTTATTCAAGTTCTTCCATAATTTTGGAGGATTTGCCCCAATAACTTACATGCCCCTACGATACGTCCAGGCTTGCACAGACCGTATCGATTGACAAAGTTAGTGGGCAATCCTCCAGCCTCAAGAGCTGTAAACACTCCTGGTGAGAAGGTGAAATTATGTACCCCGAAAGCCCCCTTAATCACTAAACTAGGCCCTCGAAGCATATTAACTTACACTATACACCTTTTACTTTACGTCAATCCCACAAACCATACAGTACCCTCACGACCATTCCCTGAAAATGCAGGGATTACAAAACCTTATCTCTAGTTACGCTAACTACATCTACTTACACACAATCTAATGCTATATACACCGCCACCCGTCTCCGGGTGGCCAACTCATAACTGGTCCCCGTCACGTTGGGGCCACCCCTCTGGTGGGCCCACGCATGCAGGCCAGAACTCCTCATGTCGAGGGGCCTGACTGCCCCTCACCTCCCTTTGTACTATGGGGTTTTGAGTTACCCCTATGTTCCCTGTGGAGACTGGGCTCACTCCAGCCGCACTCCGAAGTGCCCTGTTTCGGCCACTCTCCTTCCCGGCCCTCCTGTGGCCGGCCCTAGCCATAGGTTTAATTAGGGATGGGGACCACCTTATTGGGGGTTTAGTGACCCTGTCACTCCTACGTCTGACCGGGGGTTCCCACACCAGAGGTGATACCTCCATCTCCTCTGTTTCTGCTACTTCTGCCCCTCTTAGGCAGTCTACAGTACCTGCCTGTGGAGGGCTGGAGTCAACCTCCTTCTCAGCTGCTTCCAGTCCTCGCCCTGGGACACAGCCGGCTACTTCAGGCTGACTACCTGTGGACTCGCCTGGCTCCCCTACGGTTTCCACATCAACCCGGTTCCGTTCCTGATCCTGTTCCCTGACATGTCCCCCTTTCTGGGTGACCCAGGGTCTCCCACATGGGCCATACTCTAATGGGCATAGGAATGTGGGCTGTTTCGCTGGCAGTCATAAAGGGGCCGGGGGTGCGGATACGGGCGCGCCCTGGCCTGTTGCCATGGCTACCTGTCCGGACCCTCCTGCCTTTGACTGCAAATAGGTAATTAGATCTCTTACATCTATTGTTACCTCCGGGGCTGGGTTAACTGTTACCGGGGTCCTATCCGTCACTGCTCTACTTAGGTTTCTGCACTCCCTCTTGTAGTGCCCGGGCTTCCCACACACGTAGCACACCAGCCTCATCTCGGAAGAGGTCCGGCTGCCTTCCTGTTTCCACTGCCTCCCTTTGGGTGGTGCCGGTACTATTCCGTGCACCTTGCCCTTAGAGGGCTTCTCCTCACTTCTCTCCCCATTGCGGTATGCAAGGGTGAGCTTCCTGATCACCTCCGCCTCGTTAAGGTTTGGGTCAGCTGGGTCGAACCAGTGCTCGGCCTTTGCCCTAACTCGCGGGAGGCAATTCGCTACCAGAGCCTTCAGCCAGTGAGCTGTTCTCTCATCTAAATTCTGCCTATCTAAAGGCATCCCACACGCTCCCTCATACACTGCCCACAGTCTGTCTGCGAACATGTCCGGGGACTCAGCTACCTGCTGCTTTGTCTCCCCCACCCTGGTGAAAGGACTACCCTGACTCAACCCCATGGCCTCCAGAACCGCTGTCTGTGCCGCCACCCATGTTTCAGGTCTTCCCCCTTCCCTGGAGGTCACCGCCTTGCATAGGTATGAATCTAGGGTCATCAGTAGCAGCTTTACCTGTTCTACCTCATCGCAATCGTTTATGTTGGCTGCCTGCTGCATCTCCATAAAATGCAATGACGGGTCTCCCGCCCTGGTTAACCTGGGAACGTGAGCCACCATCCCCCTCAGCACGTGTGCCCCATGGGGAATGATGATATCACTCTCTATGGGCCCCCTATCTGCCTGCCCTACCGGGGGACCATATTTCCTTTGCCTTACCGGGCACATCTGCCCTACTCGGGGCTGTTGCCTCTTTACCCCCGGCTCTCCCACCATGATCGGTAACCCCACCACCTCATGGTGTGCTACACATGGCGTAGACGCCGCTAATCGAGGGTGTTCTCCCACCCCTCCTTGGGCTTGTCCCTCCCTGGACAAACCGAACCCCACCTGCCGACCCAGACCTATCCCCGGCGCCTCAGGAGGCGGTCTATTCCCCTTTGCCCCTGGGGAATCATCTGCTGAGAGAAGCCCTCTGCCCCAGGGTGACCCCCCTGGTCCTACCAGGTGAACCCGTCCCCTGGTAATGGACAGAGTCTCCTCCAGCTGCGCTATCCTTGCCTGGCAAGGCCCGTGATCACTATCGCCTAGCTTGCTACGGGCCACCCTGTATGCTGCTTGTATATCTTGGAACTTTCCCTCCAGCTCCCTGCACTTCTGTGTACTCTGAGCCAGGAGCTCCTGGGCATTCCATTCCCTTTCCTTTGCCTCTATCACCTGGCATTGGAGGAATTCCTGTGCATTTCGGTGGGACTCCCTTGCCTGCAAGATACACTGCCTGGTTTCACTGAGTTCCTCATATAGCCCTTCCCCTTCTCTAGCACTTTCTTCAGCGCTGGCCCTAGCTTCTCTCAGTTGCTCTTCAAGACTCTCTACCTGTCTCTCCAGTTTGGCTACCTGCTGTGATAGACACGCTAGCCAAACTGCCTTTTCCTGCCCTTTATTATACATTTTGCTTTCCGTCCATTGAGCCGCAGCTACTGCAGGCTGCTGTGCTGTCAGCAATGCTATCACCCATTGTTTGGTGAGATTGATCTTTTTAAACAGATAAGAGGAGATTCTCTCCTCCATCTTGCTACGTTCTCTCACCCCCTCTGGCAAATCACATATCCCAAACCACCGAGGTCCTGCCATGGTCGCCATTCTGTAGGGGTCTTTTTCGTTTCCCACAAAAGGGATTCCCCTAGGTTCTAGACCTCGGAATTATGGTGGGATATGATAAAAGGTTGAATTGACCAGAGTGTGCTGATGAGAGAAAACAGAAACCGAGATGGACTCAAAGCAAGTCTAAATTTACAGGCTTTATTAAACAATGAGAAATCGAATCTCACCAACACTACATAATACGTGGCTAAACTTATGCTTTAAACTAAGACTATGGAAGGAAAACTATTGGGCACGTCGTAAAACTTACTTTAACAATATTTTACTCCCCTTTCCCTTTATTTACTCAACGTCCTATCCTATTTCGGGAATTTCACCAAGTCACCAGGATACTCACAGCTAAGTCGATGCAGGCTCACGAGCTGCCCAGTAGAGCAGAAAGAGAGCAGGAAGAGCCGACAAGAGCAGAGAAGAGCAGAGGGCGAGTTCTGGCTGGACTCCTGTTTTATACCTGAGATTCCTTTGAACCCCCCAGGTGGTCCTCTGGATAAAAGGGCTTCTTTTGATGTTTCCCAGTTTCGATCTGGCATGAACAATAGGCTTCCGATGATAAGGGGTTTGCTGATGTCATGATCCCTCAGCCTGATCGTTATCCCATCGCCTGGATGGGCTCCTATTGTCTCGATGGATGGGTCATCCACGATGGTGATTGTGCTTGTTGCTGGCCTGTTTACCATTGTCTGCTGAGGCTTGGTTCCTTCCTTTGTGTATCCAAGAAAATCTCGTTATCTCCGTCTCTGCCTTTGTTCACACCGTTGTGTGATGTCCAAGTCCACGGACCAGACGGTTTGAAACTTGAAACTGAGTCTTTCTGTGGATTGCGGGTTTTTCCGTTGCAGCCAGCAAATCTGTCTTTTTAAAATGTCCATGTCCTTATTCAAGTTCTTCCATAATTTTGGAGGATTTGCCCCAATAACTTACAAAGGCTTTAAATGTGTCCTATAGAAGTGATGAGGAAATTCCAGGTTTATCATTAGTCTCAAAAAACAGTTTAATCTGTTTAACCAGATAATTGTAACAAACCTTATAATTTAATATTTGAGGGTTAAGTCTCCATTGAGAATATCTATTAGTTATACTCTTTAAATTAATCTTGAATGTTAATGGGGCATGATCCGAAATAATAATATTATGATATTTTGAATCATACGTGAATGGGATTAGCTTTGAATCTATTAAAAAATAATCTATCCTAGAATAGGTTCCGAATACCGGAGAGTAGAATGAGTATTCCTGACCAGTGGGGTTATCATTTCTCCAAACATCCTTGACATTTGCAGAACAGATAAACTAATTTATGAATTCGCTTGATTTAGATATAGCCTTCCTTTTGGTTGATGATCTAAATAGTTATCCAAAGTACAATTTAAATCACCCCCGATTATTAAATTATGTTGTGTGACTATAGGAATAGTGTTAAATATTTTCTTAAAAAACAACGGATTATCAAAATTAGGTCCATATATATTCATAGGAACGACCTTCTTTGAGTATAATTCACCCGTAACTATTATGTATCTACCTTCCGGATCTTCTATTATTGAGCTATGTTTAAATGGGATACCTTTACGAATAGGTATTGCAACCCCTCTGGACTTCTGGTAAATGAAGAGTGATACACTCTAGAAATCCATTTTGCTGTTAGTCTATATTGTGCATCCTTTTTAAGGTGAGTCTCTTGAAGATAAATTATGTCTGATTTAATTCTATTTAACTGGGCCAAAACCTTACCTCTTTTAATTGGTTCGTTAATTCCCTTTACATTCCAACTACAGAAGGTGATTCCATCACCCCAATTTTTCATATTAATGTCTTGCATTCTAATATTAAGGTGGATTATGATGAGGTAGATGCCTCATCATATTCATCCCAATTTCATACCCTTGTTTCTGATCAACAAATATTAATACTAATAACTTTTTCTTACATACATATCTCTTCAAGTCTACTGTATAATACCATTCATAGCTAAATTAATATAGTACAGTATATGAAATGTAAAAAACAAAATATTTTTTTTTTAAGTTATTGGTGTTAAAGTCAAAGTCAAAAGAGTTTATTGTCATGTGTCCCTGACAGGACAATAAAAATCTTTCTTTGCATAACACAACAGAACATAGAAGGCATTGACTACAATTATTATTAT
Organism: Raja brachyura; assembly: GCA_963514005.1. Next base: position 38,594,676 of record OY740801.1, read on the forward strand.
TATTTTTTTAAATAATATTTTTATTAGAAGTAAGCATTTCACAATGCTAAAACAAATTTACAAATACCAACTTAATTCGGTATTTATACAAATATCACATTGATTATTATTATCTTCTGTTTTTTTGAAATAGAGAGAAAAAGTAAAAAGAATAGGTTTTAAATCAACAAAGGTTGTGATTAAATAATGATTTTGATTATATATTTAAAAAAAGAGAAAGGAAAAAAAAATTAAACCAATTAATATATATCTATTTAATATATATATATATATTTAAAACAATAAAAAGTATTATATATATATATAAGAGAAACAACAAAATATATTGTAAATAAAACTATTACAAATGATAATATCAATAGAGACATGTATACAAATCCCAGTTTGAAAATGAATTATTTTCATCAAATCCTGTCGGGTACCCATTGAGCTGTGATGCCAAGAACAGCTACCCCCTCAAATATTGTATATATGGAGACCATATCTGTTCAAAGATTTCATATTTGTCCATTAGGACAAATCTAATTCTTTCCAAATGCAACGTCTCCAACATCTCTGCTGTCCACATTTTAATTGTGGGGGATAATGTTCCCTTCCAAAATTTCAATATTATTTTTTTCCCTATTATCAAACAGTAATCAAAGAAATTTCTTTGATTTACTGTTAATACCAATTTTGAGTCCGGAATTCCTAATATTATTAACTTTGGATCTGGATCCAGTTTAACTCTAAGAACTTCAGAAATAACTCTAAAGATTTCTATCCAATAATAATTAAGTTTTGAACACATTACAAAACTATGTGTTAAATTGGCTTCTAAATTCTGACACTTATCACAAATAGAAGAAATGTTAGGAAAAATTCTATTTAATTTGGTTTTCGAATAATGTAATCTATATGATACTTTAAATTGTATCAATGTATGCCTAGCATTTAATGAACAACGATGTATACGTTGTAAACTTTCTTCCCAAGTTTCTTTCGTTATAGATAAACCTATTTCATTTTCCCATGCTTGTCGATATATTTCTGTTGTTGGATTCTCCCTATCCAAAATAATATTGTATATACAAGCTATTAATTTTTCTGTATTTGGGTGCTTATTAAACAGTTCATCTAATAATCCTGGTTCTTTATTTTTATAATCTTGTGTGTTTGACTTAATATAATCTCTAATTTGTAAATACCTAAACAAATTATGTGATGACAATCCATAAATATCTTGTAACTCCTGAAATGAAAGAAATTTTCCTTTTCTGTAAAGGTGTTCTATCCTTTTAATTCCTAAATCATCCCAATGTCTAAACCCCCTATCTAATATAGAGGGTTTAAATAAAGGGTTATTTATAATTGGTAGGTTAAGTGACAAATTATCTAAATGTAGAGTCTTAACTATTTGTTTCCAAATGCGTCTATTACTATAAATTATAGGGTTGTCCCTATAAATTTTTTTTGTACTTCCCTTGGCGCAAAAAGAATCGAACCTACATTAAAAGGTAAACAATCTTCCTTTTCCATCTTTAACCACATTGGTTCATAATCCAAATTTACCCACCAAAAATTCATATTCTTAATCTGAACTGCCCAGAAATAATATAAAAAATTTGGAAGTGCTTAATCCTCCATTTATCTTGGATTTACATAAATGTTTTTTACTTATTCTAAGATTTTTATAGTCCCAGATAAAACTATTAACAATGTTATCACATTTTTTTTTTAAAGTTTTCGGGAGATAAAAGGGAATAGCTTGAAACAAATATAACAGTTGTGGTAAAAAAAAACATTTTTATAGCATTTATTCTACCAATCACAGATATAGGAAGTGTTTTCCAATATAGAATATTTTTTCTAAGTTTATTTAATAATGAAGGATAATTAGATTTAATTAATGAGTTATAGGATTTAGATACATTAATTCCTAAATATTTAAATTTGTCCGTAACTATTTTTAGTGGATATTGTTGTAATATATTTGATTTTATTCCAGTTATAGGCATGATATCACTTTTATTCCAATTAATTCTATATCCAGAAAATGTACTAAATTTAATTATAACATTAAATAGCTTAGGAATACTAATCTCAGGTTTTGTAAAATAAATTAAGACATCATCTGCGTATAGAGATATTTTATTAGTTGTAGTATCAGTATTATATCCATATATTTCTGGTTCAGATCTAATCCTTTCAGCTAAAGGCTCTATCACCAAAGCGAATAACAAAGGCGATAGCGGACATCCTTGTCTACAACCCCTATAAAGCTTAAATTTAGCTGATAATATTTGGTTAGTTAATATTCTTGCAGTAGGATTCGAATATAGAATTCTTACCCATTTACAAAATCTATCCCCCAATTGGAATTTCTCCATTATTTTAAATAAATATGGCCATTCAACCTGATCGAATGCTTTTTCTGCATCTAAGGATATAACAGCTAATTCCGTATCACATACTCTTTTTGAGTATATAATATTGAATAATCGTCTCAAATTGTGGGATGAATAACGTTTTAGAATAAAACCTGTTTGATCATGATGTATTATTTTAGTGATCACCAAACTTAATCTCCGAGATAAAACTTTAGCTAATATTTTTTGATCTGTCTTTAAAAGAGCAATTGCTCTATATGATCCAGGGTCTTCCAAATCCTTGTCAACCTTAGGAATAAGTGTAATTGTAGATTCATTTAAGGATTCCGGTAATTTTCCTTGTTCATATGTATATTTATACACTAAATGTAATCTTGGGGAAATCAGATCTTGAAATTTCTTATAAAATTCTGCACTCAGGCCATCAGGGCTCGCAGCTTTTCCATTATTTAATGATCCGATTGATTCTTCAATATCTTTTATTGATATATCAGCATTTAACAAGTCTCTACCTTCCTGATCTAAACTTTTAATATTACATTTTTGTAGGAATGTTTCCATTCCATCTGTTTGTCCTGTTAATTTAGATGAATAAAGACTTTGATAATATTGTAAAAATATATCATTGATATCTTTTGGTAAGGTCGATATATTTCCATGCTCAGATCTAATTCTATGTATCATTTTTTCATCATCTCGTTTTCTGAGTTGTCGCGCCAACAGTTTTTGTGGTTTATCTCCAAATTCAAAATGCACTTGTTTAGTTTGTTGAAAAAGTTTAATTACTTGATTAGAGTATATTTTATTTAGTTTATATTTTAATATTGCAATTTTATTACTTAACACTTTAGAAGGATATTTTGTATTCTCAATATCTAATTGTTTTATCTCCTTTTCCAACTTTTGTTCCGTCTTTCAATTTTCTTTGTTAAAATATGCTTGTGCTGATATTATTGCACCGCGCATAAATGCTTTAAATGTATTCCAAAGAAGTGATGGTGGAATTTCAGGTTTGTCATTAGTTTCAAAAAATAATTTAATCTGTTTTACCAAGTAATCATAACAAGCCTTGTCCTTTAATATTTGGGGGTTAAGCCTCCAGTTAGGAGTTTTATTAATTATATCTTTTAATTTTATCTTAAATGTTAGTGGAGCATGATCCGAAATGATAATATTATGATATTTTGCATCATACGTAAATGGAAGTAATTTTGAATCTATTAAAAAATAATCTATCCTCGAATAAGTTCCGAATAGAGGCGAGAAAAAATAATATTCTCGTCCCAGTGGGTTATCTATTCTCCAGATATCCTTAACATTCGCTGTACTAATAAAAGAATTTATGTTTACTTGACTTAGAGATAGCTTTCCTTTTCGTTGAAGATCTATCTAAATAGTTATCTAAAGTACAATTAAAATCACCCCCAATTATTAAGTTATATTGAGTAGATATAGGGATATTATTAAATATTTTCTTAAAAAATAATGGGTTATCAAAGTTAGGGGCATATATATTCATAAGGATTACTTTTTTAGAGTATAATTCCCCTGTAATTATTACATATCTACCCTCCGTATCCTCTATTATAGAACTTTGTTTAAAAGGTATACCTTTACGAATAATTATTGCTACCCCTCTAGACTTATGTATAAATGAAGAGTGATACACTTTCGAAATCCATTTAGCTGTTAATCTGTGTGGAGCATCTTTTTTGAGATGGGTCTCTTGAAGAAAAGTAACATCTGATTTCAATCTGTTTAATTGGGCTAACACCTTACCTCTTTTAATTGGTTCATTAACTCCCTTAACATTCCAACTACAGAAGGTGATTCCATCACCCCCAGTCTTCACATTAATGTCTTGCATTTTGCTATTAGGGTGGTTTATATTGGAGTAGCCGTCTCGGCCCATCCAACTCAACATTATACCCAAACATTGGATCGATGAAAATTAATATGTCTTACTATTCCATATACACGTCTCCTTAAACTAATTATATAATACCAATTGTAAATATATTCATATAATATATAATATAGAATCAAATATCTAATATATAAAAAATAATAAAAGGTGTGAGTAAAAGTAAAGTGAAGGGTGTTAATAAAGTGCCCAGAAAAAAAAGTAACTACACCTATATATAGTGTAGTGTGTGTTAGTGTAAGCCACACTAACGTGGCTACTAATCTACGGACTTCCGTTTTTTTTTTTTTAAAGATGTTAATAGTTCCAGCTCCTATCTTGAGTGCTGCATATATTGGGGTGGGGTACTAAATTTATATACTTAGTGATAATTCATATTACTAGTATCTATTGTGAATGATGTTATGATAAGTGATACTATGTTAGGGGGATAAATGATACTATGTTAGGGGAATAATTGACATTTTTAAGGGATAGATAATAGAGAACCATGACTATTATGTACTAATTTACTTATTAGTAATCTATCCATCTCTCTTTAAACCAAAATTAAAGTCCATGTCCATTATTCCTCCTCTCTCTCCATGGATAATTCATAACCGTCGTCTTCTTCTTCCTCTTGTTCTTCTTCCTCTTCTGTTTCCTTCTGTATGTTTCGAGCGAATTCCAGTGCTTCTGTATGTTTAACGAAACGGTACTCCTTATTGTTGTAGGTTACTCTTAATGTTGCTGGGTACATCAGGCCATATCTCAGATCCTTTGTATCCTTTATATTCCTCAGAATACCTCTTGTTTCTGTGAATAAAGATCTTCTCTTGACCACTTCCGCAGGGTAATCTCTGAAGATACTAATATTATCCCCTTCGTATTTAAGAATTTTCTTACGTATTATTATCTTCATCATGTCTTCAAAAACATGATCGTAAGCCACCTTTACAATCATTTGTCTTGGGGGTGCATCTCTCCCAGGCACCCGTCTTAATGCCCTGTGTGCACGGCCCAACAGGGGTTCTTGATCCAAATTCAAAATGTCCTTTAGGAGTTTTGCAACAAATGTTCGAGGGTCTTGATTTCCCTCACGACCCTCGCTCAATCCAACTATACGCAAATTCTTACGCGTTGACGTCCCTCCAAATCGATACATTTCTCATTTATTTTGCGTAATAATTCTGATAGACGTTTGTTCTCGGAGCGGAGCTTCTCTCTCTCCTTAGTATTTGATGCAGCAAGCTCAGTTAGCTCTTTAATTGCATCATTTTGTTGGTCGAGCGAGAATAAAATAGGATCTATCTTGTCATCCAGCATTCTTTCCATCCCAGCAGCTTTGTCCTTTACCTCCACCATTTGGTTTTGTAACTCAGCATCAGCCTTTTCTTTCCATTCGTTCACCATAATCTTTTTTTTGTAATATTTTTTTATTAAAGATAATCAATTACGATACCTTAAACAACTTTACATACATCAAATTAATTCATTTTTCATTCATGTAAAACATTAATAATACTTATCTATTATTTTTTTAGAAATAAAGATAAAGAGAAAGTAGCTTATAAATCAATAAAGGTATGGTTAACTAATGATTTGATAATTGTAAAAAAAGAAGAGAAGAGAAAAGAAACTAAAAAAAAAAAAAAAAAAAATTTAACCTCTGCCTATATTATATATATATAAATAAAAGATCACAATATGTATTGTTAATAACTCTACTACAAATGATGGTATCAGTAAAGACATGTTACTTCCATTTTAAAAATGTATTATTCTCATCAAATCCCACAGGGGGCACGTCGAGCCATGTTGCCAAGAACAGCTACTTATCTAGGTACAGTATATATGGAGACCATATCTGTTCAAAAGAATTATACCTGTCCAATAGGACAAATCTAATTCTTTCCAGATGTAGCGTCTCCATCATCTCTGCAGTTCATCATAATCTTTGCCGTCTTAATAACTTCTTTTTTTAATTCATCTTTAACGTTCTCATGAAACACCAGAATATCTGCTCTTAAAGTTTTTATTTCATCTTTATACTCCTTCTTCATTTCTCTAAGCATTTTCTTCATCTCACCTAGGATGGTGTTTTTAAGTTCCTCCATTTCAGCTTTCCTCTGTGAGATCTCCTCTTGGGAAGCAGCCAAACTCGAGCTCAGGGCTCCAGCAGGGCCTATTTCCTTTCTTGGAGGTTTTTTTCCACCGGCGGGGGGGGAGCGTTGCATTTTATTTTCATGTTAAAGTCGCGCGCCTGATGACGTCACGCACCTTTTTAACGTTACCGGAGCCGTTCCCAGTCGTTCTCCTGTGGTAAGCACGTTTAACTGACCCCTATACCCCCGTTTTTTCTTCAATTTTTAGCGGAGCTGGAATGGCGCGACTTCCACTACTCCATGGCGCCAACCGGAAGTCCCCGGCATTGACTACAATTCTATACATAAATACACCCATGAATTAATAAATTAATAAAGTGCAAATAACAGATGGAGGGATATTAATGTTCAGAGTTCCAAGCCAGGTTTAATAGCCTGATGGCTGTGGTGAAGTAGCTATTCCTAAACCGGGTTGTTGCAGTCGTCAGGCTCCTGTACCTTCTACCCAAAGGTAGCAGGGAGATGAGTGTGTGGCCAGGGTGGTGTGGGTCCTTGATGATGCTGCCAGCCTTTTTGAGGCAGCGACTGTGATAAATCCCCTCGATGGAAGGAAGGTCAGAGTCAATGATGGACTGGGCAGTGTTTACTACTTTTTGTAGTCTTTTCCTCTCCAGGGCGCTCAAGTTTCCGAACCAAGCCACGATGCAACCAGTCAGCAAGCTCTCTACTGTACACCTGTAGAAGTTAGAGAGAGTCCTCCTTGACAGACCAACTCTCCGTAATCTTCTCATGAAGTAGAGGCGCTGATGAGCTTTCTTAATAATTGCATCTGTGTTCTCGGACCAGGAAAGATCTTCACAGATGTGCACGCCCAGTAATTTGAAGCTCTTGACCCTTTCAACCATTGACCCGTTGATATAAACAGAACTGTTGGTCTCCATCCTACTCCTTCCAAAGTCCACAATCAGTTCCTTGGTTTTGCTGGTGTTGAGGGCCAGGTTGTTTTGCTGGCACCATATGGACAGTTGCTCGATCTCTCTTCTATACTCGGACTCATCCCCATCAGTGATACGTCCCACAACAGTGGTGTCGTCAGCGAACTTGATGATGGAGTTCGCGCTATGACCGGCTATGCAGTCATGAGTATAGAGTGAGTACAGCAGGGGGCTGAGCACACAGCCCTGAGGTGCTCCCGTGCTGATTGCTATCGAGTCTGACACATTTCCACCAATACGAACAGACTGTGGTCTGTGGATGCGGAAGTCGAGGATCCAATTGCAGAGGGATGCGCAAAGACCCAGTTCCGCGAGTTTGGTAACCAGCTTGGAAGGGATGATTGTGTTAAATGCCGAGCTGTAGTCAATGAATAGCAGCCTGACATATGAGTTTTTGTTGTCCAAGTGGTCCAGAGCGGAGTGGAGGGCCAGCGAGATCGCGTCCACCGTGTGATCTGTTGTGGCGGTAAGCGAACTGCAGTGGGTCCAGTTTTTTGTCGAGGTAGGAGTTGATTTGCTCCATGATCAACCTCTCGAAGCACTTCATCACCACAGGCGTTAGTGCCACAGGTCGATAGTCATCGAGGCACGTCACCTTGCTCTTCTTGGACACCGGTATCATTGATGCCCTTTTGAAGCAGGTGGGAACCTCAGACCTCAGAAGTGATAGGTTTAAAATGTCCGTAAAAACTCCAGCCAGTTGGTCCGCACAGGTTTTTAGGACACGACCAGGTATGCCATCAGGTCCAGACGCTTTTCGAGGGTTCACCCTTCTGAAGGATTTCCTGACGTCGGCCTCTGTGACTGAGACTGAAATACCATCACAGCGAATAGGGGCTCGAGAAGGCACATCGGTGTTCTCCCTATCATAGAAAGGTGCAGGAAAAAAAGGTGGCTACTACTAAATTGAGTGTGGTTAGTGTAAGCCACACTAGCATGGCTATTAATCTATAGACTTCTGTTAGTAAAAAAAAGGATGTTTATAATTCCAGCTCCGTAAATGCCTTAAGGGCAATATATTTAGGGGTGGGGCGTTAAATTTTATTGCTTATTAATGCTTCATTATTTTTAACTACTACTGTCGATTTTAACTATTTAAGGAGGAATGACATACATTTGTAAATAATAATTAATACTAAACTATTTCTATTGTATATTAGTTTGTTATTAATAATCATTAAACTCTCCGTGTCCAGTAATTTTGAAAGTCCGTGATTCTTCCTCCTTCTCTCTGGGTAAACAGTATCATCAGGTAAGTGTTAAGTATAATTCAAGTTCACTATTCTTCGTCCTCATCTTCTTCCAGTACTTCCACTACTTCTTCCTCTTCCAGCTTCTCGATATTACGTGCAAACTCAAGTGCTTCAGTATGCTTGATAAAGTGATGCTCTTTATTATCATAGCTTACTCGTAGTGTGGCAGGATACATCAGGCCATATCTCAGACCCCTTATATTCTTGAGGATGTTTCTTGTTTCAGTAAATAAAGCTCTTCTCTTGGCCACTTCCGCAGGGTAATCTCTGAATATACTGATCTTATCGCCATCATAAAAAAGATTCTTCTTACGAATTATTATCTTCGTCATATCTTCCAAGACGTGATCATAAACCACCTTCACAATCAGTTGTCTTGGGGGTGAGCCCGTCTTTGGGCGCCGTCTCAGAGCCCTGTGCACTCGGCCAAGCAGGGGTGCTTGCTCCAAATTCAAAACATTTTTTAGAAGATTTGCAGGAAATTCTTGAGGATCTTGATCTCCCTCCTTGCCTTCACGCACTCCAACAATACGCAAATTCTGGCGCCTTTGACGTCCCTGCATGTCAATACATTTCTCAGTTATTTTATTCAATAATTCTGTTAAACGTTTGTTCTCAGAGAGAAGTTTCTCATTTGCCTTAGCACTTGAGTCAGCAATACTGGTCAGTTCCTTTATTGCCTCGTGTTGTGGATTAAGTGATCTTAAAATAGGTTCCAGCTTGAAATCAACCGCCGATTCCATCCCACAGACTTTAAGATTTACATCATCCATCTGTTGTTTCAGAGCAGCATCCGCCTTTATTTTCCAGTCATCAATCATAGTTCTTACTGAGATTATAACTTCTTTTTTCAATTCATCTTTTACTTGTTCTTTAAACAATTCAATATCTGCTCTAAGTAGCTTTAGATCTTCTTTATACTCCTTTTTCATTTTTCTCAGCTCACCCATAATAGTAGTTTTAAGATCTTCCATCTCGGATTTCCTCCTTGAGATATCTTCCTGGGAGGCAGTCAAACTCGAGGCCGAGGCTCCAGTCGGGCCTACTTCTTTTTTCGGTACAATTTGTTTTTCTTTGGGGGGGGGGGGTTCGTTGAGTCGACATACCGTCGGTAAAGTCGCGCGCCTGATGACGTCACGCACCTTTATCAAGCTGCCGGTGCCGTTCTCACACGTTCTTCTCTGGTAAGTGACTTTAAATCACCCCGTTTTTCCCCGTTCTTTATACAATTTTTAAGGAGCTGGTTGGCGCGGGTTTCACCTGCTCCATAGCGCCACCGGAAGTCGTCACGACATGCAGTTTAGCGTCAGTTCGTAGTGATTGCAATATAGAGAATAAATACAGAATGCAGACAATGTGGATGGAGAGACTGGAGAAATCTATCGGCGGGACTCTGAGTTCGGCAGTGTGATGGTGTTATTGTAGAAGCTGTTCCTCATCCTACTAGTGCGGGACCTGAGGCTCCTGTACCGCCTCCCTGATGGTAGGAGGGCAAACAGTCCATGGTTAGGGTGGGAGGGGTCTTTGATTATCTTCCTGGCCCATCTCAGACACCGTTTTCGGTGGAGGGCATCCATGGCAGGGAGCAGGGCACCGATGATGTACTGGGCAGTTTTCACCACCCGTTGTAGTGCCTTCCTATCTGCAACGGTGCAACTGCTGTACCATTGTGGGGTACGATCCCGAAATTAAAGCGAGAAGCCAGCCATAGTGGGAAGAACCTTTATTTTGTCCTTTCGTGTTGGAAGGAAGTCCACGAGAGGAAGATAGCACCCAAAACCCTTGCCTTTAAACCCTCTGGTCAAGGGCCGCCTCTGGACTGATCTATTCCCGTGCCGAGGGGTTTGACCCTTAGGATGGCCCGACCCTTGGGAACCGCCACAGGACCCCCCCCCCCCCCAGATCCCAAGGCATGAAACGCACATGCGGGCGCACAACACGGCCGGACTGCACGCGGAAGTTAGCCGACCGTGGGGCTGACGGGAGGACAGGTGGAGTGACAGGTGGACAGGTGGAGTGACAGGTGGAGGGAGCGGCGGGAGGACAGGTGTAGGGAGCCGTGAAGGGGGGCGCCCTCGAGGTCGAGGACGGGCAAACAGCACCGGCTGGTCAATGACCAGATGTGCCGGCTTCAGCCGGTCAATTGACACGGCCTCCGGCCGGCCCCCCATGTCCAACACAAAGGTCATCTGCCCGTGTTCCAGCACTCGGAACGGGCCCTCGTACGGCCTCTGGAGTTGCGTCCGGTGGGCATCACGGCGCAGGAAAACGTAGGGGCAGTCCCGGAGGGCTGATGGCACATGCGGGCGAAATGTCCCATGGCGGGACGTCGAGACGGGTGCGAGCCTGCCAACTCGCTCGCGAAGGCACTTTTGGGTGGATGAGGGCGTTCCCTGCTTCCCCGATGTTGACGGCACGAACTCCCCGGGCACCGTTAGTGGCGACCCGTATACGAGCTCCGCCGATGATGAGGCCAAATCCTCTTTCGGGGCAGTTCAGAAGTCCAGCAAGACCCACGGCAACTCGTCCATCAAGTCCGGGCCAGAGAGTCGCACCTTCAGCGCCGACTTGAGCTGCCGGTGGAACCTCTCCACCAGTCCGATGACTTACGGGTGATAAGCTGTGGTGTGGTGTAGCCGCACCCCCAGCAAGTGAGCCATGGCCCGACCACAGCTCGGAGGTGAACTATGGCCCCCGGTCCGTGGAGATGTGCGACGGCAGCCCAAAGCGAGCAATCCAGTGCGCGGACAACGCACGAGCGCATGTAACCGTTGACGTGTCGGCCAAGGGAATGGCCTCCGGCCACCGCGTGAAGCGGTCCACCATAGTGAGGAGGTGGGTGATGCCCCGGGACGGGGGGAGAGACCCCACAATGTCCACATGGAGGTGGTCGAACCGGCGGTGAGGTAGGCCGAACTCCTGGAGGGGTGCCCGGACATGCCGCTGAATCTTCGCCGTCTGGCACGGAATGCAGGTTTGAGCCCATTGGCCAACCTGCTTGCGCAGTCCATGCCACATGAGCCAACCCGTGGATCACGTCGAAAACCCTCCGGCGCCAGGGACGATGGGGCGTGGCTGACCGGACAACACATCGCACTGGTAGGTACAAAGCCAGGAGCTCGCGGTCGAACGCGCTGTATTTGGTCTGAGCGCGGTTGAGGTGCCGTCTATGGGGCTGCCGTCCGTTAGTTGCTCCAGCACGGCGCTGACCGCAGCCTCCGAGGCGTCCACAGTGAGAGCTGTTGGGGCATTTTCCCGCGAGTGCACCAGCAGTACGGCCCGAGCAAGGGCCTCCTTCGCGCCATCAAATGCTGCCACCGCCTCATTGGTCCATTCAACGTTCTTATGCTGTCCACCCGCCAGAAGTTGATACAGTGGCCGCATGATGTGGGCTGCGTATGGCACAAAACGGTGATAGAATGCCACAATCCCGACAAACTCCTGCAGGCCGTGCACGAGTATGGACAGGGAAACCGACGGATGGGGTCAACCCTGTCCGGCAGGGGAACCGCGCCTTGCGAAGTCACGTGGTGGCCGAGGAAGTCAATTTCGGTTACCCCAAAATGGCACTTGGCGAGGTTGACAGCCAAGCCATGCTCGCTGAGCCGCTAACAGAGCTGCCGGAGGTGGGCTCAGTGCTCCTGCTGTGAGCGGCTGGCCACCAGGATGTCGTCGAGGTAGACGAAAACAAAGTCCAGGCTGCGACACACCCTGTCCATCAAGCGTTGGAATGCCTGAGCAGCGTTCTTGAGGCCGAACGGCATCCGCACCAATTCGTAAAGGCCGAACGGCGTGATAATCGCCGTCTTGGGTACATCCTCCGGGTGGACCAGGATCTGGTTATAACCCCGTACCAGATCCACTTTGGAGAGTATAGTAGTCCCGGCCAAATGGGCGGTGAAGTCCTGGATGTGGGGTACAGGGTACCGATCTGCGGTTGTTGCGGAATTCAGCCGCCGATAATCCCCGCAAGGTCTCCAGCCCCCGTTTGCCTTAGGGACCATGTGGAGTGGGGACGCCCATGGGCTGCTTGAAGGGCGGACAATCCCCAACGACTCCATTGTGCGGAGATCCTGCTGTGCTAGACGTAGTTTATCCGGCGGCAGTCGGCGTGCTCGTGCATGGAGAGGGGGCCAGTAGTTGGGATGAAATGAACCACCCCGTGACTGGGGGTCGAGGACCGAAACTGTGGGGTCAGGATGTTTGGGAACGCGGCCAATACCCGGGCAAAGCAGGAATCCACTGACGCCAGGGGGCGTCCCAACGGCTCGTACAATCGTAGCATGATCAGCTCCATCATGGCGGCTTTGACCAAACGCTGATGCCTGATGTCCACCAGGAGGGAATGCGCCCGGAGGAAGTCGGCACCGAGCAACGGCTGGGAGACGTCCGCTATGGTGAACTGCCACGAGAAATGGCAGGAGCCGAACACGATCGGGATCATGCGAATCCCATAGGTGCGGATAGGGCTGCCATTCGCCGCGGTGAGGACGGGCCCCCGCTTACCGGAACGAATGTCGGCCAGCGAAGGGAGCAAGACGCTCAGCTCTGCCCCGGTATCGACGAGGAAGCGGGTCCCGGAGCGCCGATCCCAGGCGAAGAGGCGGTGGATCTGGCCGGCAGCCGCGGGGACTATTGGCAGCCGGCCCAGGCGTTTCCCGGGAACATGCACGGCTGACAGCATCTCCGTGCTGCAGCGCCCCAGCGCTGGTTGTAATAGCACCAGCGCCTCGTGCTGGCGGCGCTTGGAGCTTGCTGGTGCTGGGCTGCAGGTGCAGTACCCGACACGGCCGCGGGGGTCGATCTTATCGGCCTCCGGGATGCAGCTGTCACTCCTTCCACAGCTCCCCCGCCCCACCGGAGGAAATCGGGAGCTGCCGGAGTGGCGTCATCAGTGAGCGCCGTCCGCATTGCGTCGGCGTGCCTGGCAACAGCCAGCGCGTTGACGTCATCGGGGCGCGCCGTCCACAGCACGTTACCGTGCCTGGCAATGGCCAGCGCGTTGACATCATCAGGGCGCGCCATGCGCATCGTGTCGGCGCGCCTACCGAGGGCCCTGATGTCGGCGAAAGAGGCATCCGTGAGCTGCAGACGGATGTAGGCCGGTAGCAGATGCAGGTAAGTGTACTCGAACATTAGGCACGGCGTGTGCCCATCCAAAAGTGCGACCATCTCCTTTAGGAGGCTCGACGGCCGTCGGTCGCCTAGGCCCTCCATATGAAGGAGACTGGCAGCGCGCTCCATCCTGCTGAGCCCATAAGTCTCAAGCAGGAGCTCCTTAAGGCCACGGTATTTCTCGATGGCCGGGGGGGCTGCGATGAAGTCTGTGACCTCTTCGATCGTGTCCTGGTCAAGGGTCCCCGCCAGGTAATAGAAACGGGTGAGTTCGACCGTTATTCCCCGCAGGTTGAATTGGGCCTCCGCCTGCTGAAACCAGATGTGCGACCGGGTGGTCCAGAACGTAGGTAATTTCTATGAGACTGCGTCCAGAGACAGGGCTAGGTCGGCATTTGAGGAGGAAGGACGGGCTTTATTCTCCATCATTACGACAATGGAGCGTCAGGGGTCACCAATGTGGGGTACGATCCCGAAATTAAAGTGAGAAGCCAGGCGTAGTGGGAAGTACCTTTATTTTGTCCTTTCGTGTTGGAAGGAAGTCCACAAGAGGAAGATAGCACCCAAAACCCTTGCCTTTAAACCCTCTGGTCAAGGGGCGCCTCTGGACTGATCCATTCCCGTGCCGAGGGGTTTTGACCCTTAGGATGGCCCGACCCTTGGGAACCGCCACACCACACCGTAAAGCAGGTGGTCAGGATGCTTTCGATGGTGCAGCGGTAAACGTTGGTCAGGATCTGGGGGGACAGGTGGGCTTTTTTGAGCCTCCTCAGGAAGTAAAGGCGCTGCTGCGCCTTTTTGATCAGCTTGGAGGTGTTGAGGGTCCAGGACAGATCCTCCGAGATTTGTACCCCGAGGAATTTGTAGTTGGAGACCCGCTCCACCTCAGTCCCGTTTATATGGATGGGGGTGTGTCTGCCCCCTCTGTTCCTTCTAATGATTTCCTTCGTCTTCTGGGAGTTGAGGACGAGGTTATTGTTGCCACACCAGATTGTCAGGTGCTGGATCTCCTCCCTGTAGGCTGACTCGTCATTGTCGCTGATCAGTCCTACAACCATGGTGTCGTCGGCAAATTTTATGATGGCGTTGGAGCCATACTTAGGGATGCAGTCATGGGTGAAGAGGGAGTAGAGGAGAGGGCTGAGCACACAGCCCTGTGGCAGGGCGGTGTTCGGTGTTATAGTGAAGGAGGTGAGGTTGTTGACCCTAACAGACTGTGGTCTGTTAGTGAGGAAATCCAGTGTCCAATTGCAGAGGGAGGTGGAGATGCCAAGACCGCTGAATTTGGTGATCACGCTACCGGGTATGACTATTAAAGGCGGAGCTGAAGTCAATGAACAGCAACCTAATGTAGGTGTTATTGCTGTCCAGGTGGGTCAGGGCAGAGTGTAGGGCCGCCGATATGGTGTCCTCTGTAGACCTGTTTGTCCGGTAGGCAAACTGATGGGAGTCCAGTGTGTGGGGGGGGGAGGCTGGCTTTGAGGTGAGCCAAGATCAGCCGCTCAAAGCACTTGGCGATGATAGGGGTGAGTGCCACTGGCCGGAAGTCGTTGAGACTCCCTGTCGCTGATTGTTTGGGCACTGGCACAATGGTAGATGTCTTGAGGCAAGTGGGGACGACACCCTGGGCCAGTGACAGATTGAAAATGTCAGTGAGGACCAGGGATAGTTGTCCAGCACATGCCCTGAGCACCCGCCCGGGGATGCCATCGGGGCCGGCAGCTTTGTGCTCATTCACCTTGCTCAGTGCATCTTGTACAGCAGAGGTGGAGAGACTGAGGGGTTGTTCATTCGGGGGTGGAGCAACTTTGATGGCGGGAGTTTTGTTGTCCCGGTCAAAGCGAGCATAGAAATGGTTTAGCTTATCAGGAAGGCAAGTGTTGTCTTGGGGGGGGGGTGTTGACTTTATGGTAATCGGCAATGAATTTGATTCCTTGCCACATGCGCCTGGGGTCAGAGTTGTTTCGGAAATGCTCCTCGATCCGCCGTTTGTGATTGAGTTTAGCATTCCTAATTCCCTTTTTCAGATTGGCCCTGGATGAGCTGTATCCCTCAGCGTCGCCAGATTTAAAAGCGGCGTCTCGAGCCTTCAGCAGGAGTCTGACCTCCCTGCTCATCCACGGCTTCTGGTTAGGGAAGGTCTTTATCTCTTTGTGGGTAGTGACGTTGTCAGTGCAGAATTTTATATAGTCCAGAATGGTTGAGGTGTATGAGTTTATGTCCACATGGGAGTTAAAGGTGGCCTGGGTGGCAAACAGACTCCAGTCTGTTTGCTGAAACTGTTCCTGTAAAACAGAGACAGTCCCCTCAGGCCAGACCTTCACTTTTTTTAATTTTTTTTTTTTAATATTTCAAAATAGACTTTATTCAGGTAATAAATATATACAATACATCAACCGTGCGAAAAATCCATCCGACATTTTTGGAGGCTGTACAAATTGTTCCATACAGTCTATATACATTTCTCAAATTTTACGAATCAATCCCCCACCCGTGCCACTGATGTGGCCCCCCCGGCATGGGGTACCTTCCCTTATTTTGAGGGGCGTCTCCACCATACCATGCCCCCCATGTCCAGCAGCGGAAGGACCTTAGACTGTGGCGATGGCCTTAGACAGGATGTTGTAGTCTACATTCAAGAGTGTTATGGGTCTCCAATTCTTTATGTCCTTCATCTCCCCCTTCTGCTTGTAGATTAGGGTGATGTTGCCCTTCCTCATGGAGTCTGACATGCTACCAGCTAGAAGCATGTCGTTGTACACTTTTTAAAAAAAAATTTTATTAGAAGCCTTACGTATTACAAATAATATAACAGTTTTTTCAGATATACATTTTACATATTTCCAAAGTTATATGATTATTACAAAGCAATATATATGCCTCAAATTTATTTCTTTTTGAGAGTGAAAAGAATAAAGAGTAAAGAGATAATAGATGTTTAATTTAAAGAGTGTGATTAACTAATATTGATTATAATTTTGGTTATGTGTGAGAGAAAAAAAAGAGAAAAAAAAACATATTACTGGCAAACAATTATTATACTAAAAGAAAAAAAAAATTGAGTATAGATCTTAACAATGAATGGAACAATTTCTAATAACAATATATATAGAGACTAGTATACAAATCTCAAATTAAATCTTTTCATCTGATCCTACCACCGGGTTCTTGTTGAGTTACAATACTGAGCCCAGCTATCCCTTCATATAATCAGTGAATGGAGACCATATTTGTTCAAAAAGTTTGTATTTATCCATTAGGATAAACCTAATTCTCTCCAATTGCAACGTCTCCAACATTTCCACTGTCCACATTTTAATTGTAGGGGATAATGGTCCCTTCCAGAATTGTAATAATAATTTTTTTCCAATCATTAAACAGTAATCAAGAAAGTTTCTTTGATTTACTGTTAATGTTTGATTTGAATCTAAAACACCAAATATTATTAGCTTTGGGTCAGGATTTAATATAATCTTAAGAACTATAGGAATAATTTTAAACATTTCAGTCCAATAACTATTAAGTTTTGTGCATGTTACAAAACTATGCATTAAATTAGCTTCTATGTGCTGACATTTATCATACAATGGGGATATGTTAGGAAAAATTCTATTTAATTTCATTTTTGAATAATGTAATCTATGTAATACTTTGAATTGTATCAAAGTATGTCTGGCATTTAACGAACAACGATGTATACGTTGTAAACCTTCTTCCCAAAAGTCTTTTTTTTTTTTTTTGAATAATTTTTTTATTAGCAATAAACAATTCTCAATGTTTAAAACTGAGTTATAAACATCAACTTAAATCAATATTTGTACTCTAATGATTATTATCTTATTTTTTTTTTGAAAATAAAAGTGGGTAAAGAGAAATACCATTATTAATCAATAAAATTATAATTCCTTAATAATTATTTGGTATAAAAGAAAAAGAAAAAATGAAGAAAAAGAAAAAAGACATATTATGTATATATATCAATTAAAAGCCACACAATATATTATAAATGAAACAACTACAAATAATAATATCAGTAAAGACATGCATATATCCTGGTATACCAATACATTATTTTCATCAAATCCCGCAGGGTGCCAGTCGAGCCGTGATGCCAAGAACAGCTACTTCTCTAAATACTGTATATATGGAGACCATATCTGTTGAAAAGAATTATACTCGTCCAAAAGGACAAATCTGATTCTTTCCAACTGCAACGTCTCCAACATCTCTGATGCCCACATTTTAATTGTTGGGGATAATGTTCCCTTCCAAAATTTCAATATTATTTTTTTCCCTAATATCAAACAATAATCAAGGAAATTTCTTTGATCTAGTGTAAATATCAGATTAGCCTCTGGAATTCCCAGTATTATTAGCTTTGGGTCAGGTTCTAATTTAACCTTAAGAACTTCAGAAATAACTTTAAAAATTTCTGTCCAATAATAATTTAATTTAGGACATGTAACAAAACTGTGTGTTAAATTTGCTTCTAAATTCTTACATTTATCACAAATAGAGGAGAGATTAGGAAATATACTATTTAATTTGGTTTTCGAATAATGTAATCTGTATAATACTTTAAATTGTATTAATATATGTCTAGCATTTAACGAGCACCGGTGTATTCGTTGTAGACTTTCTTCCCAATTTTCTTTGGTTATAGGTGATCCAATTTCATTTTCCCATGCTTGACGATATGTTTCAGTTATTGGATTCTCCTTATCCATAATGATGTTATATATATAAGCTATTAATTTTTCTGTGGTTGGATGCCAGTTAAACGATTCATCTAATAATCCTGGTTCTTTATTTTTAAAATCCTGTGTATTAGATTTAATATAATCTCTAATTTGGAAATACCTAAACAAATGCTGTGAAGGCAATCCGTAGATCTCTTGTAACTCCTGAAATGAAAGAAATTTTCCATTTCTATAGAGGTGCTCTACCCTTGTAATTCCTAAATTATCCCAATGTCTGAACCCTCCATCCAATGTGGAGGGCTTAAATAATGGGTTATTCATAATTGGTAATCTAAATGAAAGATTGTCTAATTGTAAAGTCTTGACTATTTGTTTCCAAATACGTCTATTATTATAAATGATTGGATTGTCCCTATAAATTTTTTTTTGAACTTCCTTTGGGGCAAAAATAATTGAATCTACGTTGAAAGGCAAACAATCTTCCTTTTCTATCTTTAGCCACGTTGGTTCCAGGTCCGTATTTACCCACCAAAAATTCATATTCTTAATCTGTACTGCCCAGAAGTAGTATAGAAAATTTGGAAGTGCTAATCCTCCATTTATCTTTGACTTACATAAATGTTTTTTACTTATTCTATGATTTTTATAATCCCAGATAAAACTATTAACAATATTATCAATTTTTTTTAAAAAGGTTTTCGGAAGGAAAAAAGGGATAGCTTGAAACAGATATAATAATTGTGGTAGAAAAACCATCTTTATAGCATTTATTCTACCAATCAAAGATATAGGCAGTGTTTTCCAATATAAAATATTTTTTTTAAGTTTATCTAATAATTGAGGATAATTCGATCTAATTAATGAATTGTGAGATTTAGATACATTAATTCCTAAATATTTAATTTTGTCAGTAACTATTGATAATGGATATTGTTGTAATATATTTAAATTTATATTAGTTATTGGCATAATATCACTTTTATTCCAATTAATCCTATATCCAGAAAATGTACTAAATTTATTTATAACATCAAACAACATTGGAATACTAATTTCAGGTTTTGTGATGTAAATCAAAACATCATCTGCATATAAGGATATTTTATTAGTTGTTGTGTCAGTATTATAACCGTATATTTCAGGTTCTGATCTAATTCTTTCCGCCAAAGGCTCTATCGCCAAGGCAAATAATAAAGGCGATAACGGACATCCTTGTCTACATCCCCTAAAGAGTTTAAATTTAACTGATAGTATTTGATTAGTTAGAATTCTTGCAGTAGGATCTGAGTATAGGATTCTTACCCATTTACAAAATTGATCCCCCAATTGAAACTTTTCCATTATATTAAATAGATATAACCATTCCACCTGGTCAAATGCTTTTTCTGCGTCTAACGATATGACTGCTAATTCCGTATCTCGTATTCTTTTAGAATATATAATATTAAACAGGCGTCTTAGATTATGAGATGAATAGCGTTTTGGAATAAAACCTGTTTGATCATAATGTATTAATTTAGAAATCACCAAACTTAGTCTCCTAGATAAAACTTTAGCTAATATTTTTTGGTCTGTATTTAGAAGGGCAATCGCTCTATATGAACCAGGATCTTCCAGATCTTTATCTACCTTGGGTATGAGTGTAATTGTGGATTCATTTAAAGAGTCTGGTAATTTTCCTTGTTCATATGCATGTCTATACACTGTATGTAGTCTTGGAGAGATCAGATCTTGAAATTTTTTATAAAATTCTGCACTCAGGCCGTCAGGCCCCGCAGCTTTTCCATTCTTTAATGAACCAATTGATTCTGCGATATCTTTCACTGATATTTCAGCATTTAACAAGTGTCTCCCTTCCTGATCTAAACTCTTAATTTGACATTCTTGTAGAAATGTTTCCATTCCATCTGTTTGTCCTGTTAATTTTGATGAGTAAAGATTTTGGTAATATTGTAAAAATCTATCATTAATATCTTTTGGTATGGTCAATATATTTCCTTGCATTGATCTGATTCCATGTATCGTTTTTTCATCGTCTAATTTTCTTAATTGTCGTGCTAGCAATTTATGCGGTTTATCTCCAAATTCAAAATGCACTTGTTTGGTTTGTTGAAAAAGTTTGATGACTTGATTAGAGTATATTTTATTTAGTCTATACTTTGCTATTGCAATTTTATTACTTAACTCCTTAGAAGGGTGTTTTATATTCTCATTGTCTAGTTGTTTTATCTCCATTTCTAACTTCTGTTCCCTCTTTCGGTTTTCTTTATTAAAGTATGCTTGTGCCGATATTATTGCACCACGCATGAATGCCTTAAATGTATCCCAAAGTAACAATGGTGAAATTTCAGGTGTGTCGTTTGTCTCAAAGAATAATTTAATCTGTTCTGTCACATGATTACAACAATCCTTGTCCTTCAGTATCTGAGGATTAAATCTCCAAGTCATAGTTTTATTAGATATATCTTTTAGTTTTATCTTAAATGTTAATGGTGCATGATCTGAAATAATAATATTATGATATTTTGCATTGTACGTAAAGGGAAGCAGTTTTGAGTCTATTAAAAAGTAATCTATCCTCGAGTAGGTTCCGAATACGGGCGAGAAAAAAGAATATTCTCGTCCGGATGGGTTCTCTAATCTCCAAATATCCTTAACGTTAGTTGAATTAATGAAAGAATTTATAAGTTTACTTGAATTAGAAATAGCTTTCCTTTTTGTTGAGGATCTGTCTAAGTAGTTATCCAAAGTGCAATTTAAATCGCCCCCAATTATTAAATTATGTTGAGTGGATATAGGAATATTATTGAATATTTTCTTAAAAAATAATGGGTTATCGAAATTAGGAGCATATATATTCATAAGAATTACTTTTTTTGAGTATAATTCCCCTGTAATTATTACATATCTGCCCTCTTTATCTTCTATTATAGAACTTTGTTTAAAAGGTATACCTTTACGAATAATTATTGCAACTCCCCTAGATTTATGTATAAATGAAGAATGATATACCTTTGAAATCCATTTAGCTGTTAATCTATATTGATCATCTCTTTTGAGATGCGTCTCTTGGAGGAAAATAACGTCTGATTTCAATCTATTCAGCTGCGCTAACACCTTACCCCTTTTAATTGGTTCATTAATTCCCTTAACATTCCAACTACAGAAAGTGATTCCATCATCCCCAGTCTTCAAATTCATATCTTGCATTTTAGTATTAGGGTGGTTTTTTTTGGAGTAGCCCTCTCGGCTCCTCCAGCTCAACAAGGCACCCAAACGCCAATCCGACGAAAATTACCAATCTCAATAATCCATATCCATGTCTAACTAAAATAGCTATACGGTATTGTTCATAATTACATTCATATAATATATAACATAAATTCAAATACTTAATATATTAAAAAAAATAGAAAATATAAGTAAAAAAAGAAAAAAGAGTGTTAAAAGGGTGCCCAAAGAAAAAAAAGACTACACTGATAGATTGTGTAGTGTGTGTTAGTGAACGCCACACTAACGTGGCGATTAATCTAATGACTTCCGTGTTTAAAAAAGATGTTAAATATTCCAGCTCCCAACTAGAATACTGTGTATATTGGGGTGGGGTACTAACTTTAAGGATTTAGTAATTATTTCTATTATTCATGAAACTATTTATTAATTACTATTCTATTGTAATTAGTATTATAATAAATAATACTATGTTAGGGGAATTATTGAAATTCTACAAATTGATACCAAACCACTACTACATTCCCATTATTTTCCCTCTTTCTCAATGAATAATTCATAACCGCAGGTTAATGATAAAAGTCCAAAATGTTCAGTCGTTGTCTTCTTCCTCCCGTGGTTCATCGTCTGCTTCCTCCTCTTCTGCCTTCTTCTGTATGCCTTGAGCGAACTTCAATGCATCAGTATGCTTAACGAAGCGGTGTTCCTCGTTGTCATAGGTCACTCTCAGTGTTGCTGGGTACATCAAGCCATATCTGAGATCCACTGTATTCTTTAAATTCCGTAGAATGCCTCTTGTTTCAGTGAATAAGGATCTTCTCTTAGCAACTTCCGCTGGGTAATCTCTGAAGATACTAATGTTATTTCCTTCGTATTTCAAATTTCTCTTTCTCATTATTATCTTCATCATATCTTCAAAGACGTGATCATACACCACCTTTACAATCATTTGTCTGGGTGGTGCACCTCTCCCAGGGACCCGTCTTAAAGCCCTGTGGGCACGGCCCAACAGTGGTTCTTCATCCAATTCCAGAATGTCCTTTAGGAGTTTTGCAACAAATTTTCGTGGATCTTGATTTCCTTCACAACCTTCGGTCAATCCTACAATTCGCAAATTCTTACGTCTTTGTCGGCCCTCCAAATCAATACATTTCTCATTTATTTTGCGAAGTAGTTCTGAGAGGCGTTTATTCTCGGCAAGTAACTTCTCAGTTTCCTTGGCACTTTTTACAGCAAAATCAGCCAAATCTTTAAGTGCATCATTGTGTTGGTCAATTGTAATGGCAATAGGATCTATCTTATCATTCAGCATTTGTTCCAACCCAGCAACCTTGTCGTTTATCTCAGAGAATCGGTTTTGAAATTCAGCCTCCGTCTTACTTTTCCATTCGCTCATCATAATCTTTACCGTCTGGGTAACTTCTTTTGTTAATTCCACTTTAATTCTCTCCTGAGACACCAGAATCTCCGCTTTTACATTTTTTATTTCATCTTTATATTCTTTCTTCATGTCTTTAAATTCATCTTTATATTCCTTCTTCAGATCTTTTATTTCTTTCACCAGTTTCTTCATCTCACCTATCATGGAATTTTTAAACTCTTCCATTTCCACTTTTCTCTGTGAGATCTCTTCCTGGGAGGCAGACTCGAGCCCGAGGCTTTGGTGGTGCCAGCCTCTCTTCTTAGGCCCGTTTTCTTCAGGGGAGGGGAGGAGGGCTGCATTTTAAATTTCTTACCGAAGTCGCGCACCTGATGACGTCACGCAGCCTTCAATCGCACCGGAGCCGTTTTTAATCGATCTCTTTTAATATCGATAAACCTGTTTCATTTTCCCATATTTGTCGAAATGATTGTTGTTGGTATTTCCCTGTCCAAAAGGATATTATATATGTATGCTATTAATTTTTTTTATTTTATTTTTTTTAGAAGTAACCAATTTGCAATGTTTTAAACAGATTTACAAACATCAACTTAATTCAATATTTAAACAAAACATATTGATAATTATTATCTTCTATGTTTTTAGAAATAAAGATAGAAAAAGAATAGAGCAGTTATAAATCAATAAAGATGTGATTAAATAATAATTTGATTATATATTAAAAAAAAGAGAAAGGAAAAAAGGTTAACAAAAAAGTGAAAAAATATTATATATATATATATATAAATGAAAAACAACAAAATATATTGTAAATAAAACTATTACAAATAATAATATCAATAGAGACATGCATATTAATCCTAATATGAAAATAAATTATTCTCATCAAATCCCGTAGGGTACCCGCCGAGCTGTGATGCCAAGAACAGCTACTTCTCTAAATACTGTATATATGGAGACCATATCTGTTCGAAGGAATTATATTTGTCCAATAGGACAAATCTGATTCTTTCTAAATGTAACGTCTCCAACATCTCTGCTGCCCACATTTTGATTGTGGGGGACAAAGTTCCCTTCCAAAATTTCAATATGATTTTTTTCCCTATTATCAAACAGTAATCAAAGAAATTTCTTTGATTTACTGTAAGTACCAAATTTGAGTCCGGAATTCCAAATATTATTAACTTTGGGTCAGGGTCCAATCTAACTTTAAGAACTTCAGAAATAACTTTAAAAATTTCTGTCCAGTAATAATTCAATTTGGGACATGTAACAAAACTATGTATTAAATTTGCTTCTAAATTCTTACATTTATCACAAATAGAGGAGAGATTGAGAAAGATACTATTTAATTTAGTTTTCGAATAATGTAATCTATATAATACTTTAAATTGTATCAATGTATGCCTGGCATTTAACGAACACCGATGTATTCGTTGTAAACTTTCTTCCCAATTTTCTTTTGTTATAGATAAACCAATTTCATTTTCCCATGCTTGACGATATGTTTCAGTTATTGGATTCTCCTTATCCATAATGATGTTATATATATAAGCTATTAATTTTTCTGTATTTGGGTGCAAGTTAAACAGTTCATCTAATAATCCTGGTTCTTTATTTTTATAATCTTGTGTATTGGATTTAATATAATCTCTAATTTGTAAGTATCTAAACAAGTGTTGTAGAGACAATCCGTAGATATCTTGTAACTCCTGGAATGAAAGAAATTTTCCTTTTCTATAAAGGTGCTCTATCCTTTTAATTCCTAAATCGTCCCAATGTCTAAACCGCCCATCTAATATAGAGGGTTTAAATAATGGGTTATTCGTAATTGGTAGTCTAAGTGAGAGATTATCTAAATGTAAAGTCTTAACTATTTGTTTCCAAATACGTCTATTATTATAAATTATAGGGTTGTCCCTATAAATTTTTTTCTGTACTTCCTTTGGGGCAAAGAGAATCGAGCCTATATTAAAAGGTAAACAGTCTTCCTTTTCCATCTTTACCCACATTGGTTCATGATCCATATTTACCCACCAACAATTCATATTCTTAATCTGGACAGCCCAGAAATAATATAAAAAATTTGGAAGTGCTAATCCTCCATTTATCTTAGATTTACATAAATGTTTTTTACTTATTCTATGATTTTTATAGTCCCAAATAAAACTGTTAACAATAGTATCTATTTTTTTAAAAAAGGTTTTCGGGAGAAAAAAAGGAATAGCCTAAAACAAATATAGCAATTGTGGTAAAAAAACCCATCTTTATAGCATTTATTCTACCAATCATAGATATAGGAAGTGTTTTCCAATATAAAATATTTTTTCTAAGTTTATCTAGTAGTTGAGGATAATTAGATTTAATTAATGAATTATAGGATTTAGTTACATTAATTCCTAAATATTTAAATTTGTCTGTAACTATTTTTAGTGGATATTGTTGTAATATATTTAAGTTTATTCCAGTTATAGGCATGATATCACTTTTGTTCCAATTAATCCTGTATCCAGAAAATGTGCCAAATTTAGTTATAACATTAAACAGCTTGGGAATACTAATTTACGGTTTTGTAATATAAATCAAAACGTCATCTGCATATAAAGATATTTTATTAGTTGTTGTGTCAGTATTATAGCCGTATATTTCAGGTTCAGATCTAATTCTTTCCGCCAGAGGCTCTATCACCAAAGCAAATAATAAAGGCGATAACGGACATCCCTGTCTGCATCCCCTAGAGAGCTTAAATTTAGCTGATAGTATTTGATTAGTTAAGATTCTTGCAGTAGGATTCGAATATAGAATTCTTACCCATTTACAAAATCTATCCCCCAATTGAAACTTTTCCATTATATTAAATAAATATAACCATTCCACCTGATCAAATGCCTTTTCTGCATCTAACGATACAACCGCTAATTCCATGTCCCGTACTCTTTTTGAATATATAATATTAAACAAGCGTCTAAGATTATGGGATGAATAGCGTTTTGGAATAAAACCTGTTTGATCATAATGTATTAATTTAAAAATCACCCGACTTAATCTCTGAGATAAAACTTTAGTTAATATTTTTTGGTCTGTATTTAGAAGGGCAATCACTCTATATGATCCTGGATCTTCCAAATCCTTGTCTACCTTAGGAATGAGTGTAATTGTGGATTCATTTAAAGATTCTGGTAGTTTTCCTTGTTCATATGCATATCTATACACTGTATGTAATCTTGGGGAAATCAGATCTTGAAATTGTTTATAAAATTCTGCACTCAGGCCATCAGGGCCCGCAGCTTTTCCATTCTTTAACGAACTAATTGATTCTTCAATATCTTTTACTGTTATTTCAACATTTAACAAGTGTCTGCCTTCCTGATCTAAACTATTAATTTGACATTCTTGTAGGAATAGTTCCATACCATCTGTTTGTCCTGTTAATTTTGATGAATAAAGATTTTGATAATATTGCAGAAATCCGTCATTAATATCTTTTGGTTTAGTCAATATATTTCCATGCGCAGATTTAATTCCATGTATCATTTTTTCATCTTCTAATTTTGTAAGTTGTCGTGCTAGCAATTTTTGTGGTTTGTCACCAAATTCAAAATGCACTTGTTTGGTTTGTTGAAAAAGTTTAATGACTTGGTTAGAATATATTTTATTTAATCTGTATTTTACTATTGCAATTTTATTACTTAACTCTTTAGAAGGATGTTTTATATTTTCGCTATCAAGTTGTTTTATCTCATTTTCTAACTTTTGTTCCATCTTTCGATTTTCTTTATTAAAATATGCTTGTGCTGATATTATTGCACCATGCATAAATGCTTTAAATGTATCCCAAAGTAGCGATGGTGAAATTTCAGGTTTGTCATTAGTTTCAAAAAATAATTTAATCTGTTCCACCACATGTTTACAACAGTCCTTATCCTTTAATATCTGGGGATTAAATCTCCAAGTAGTAGTTTTAGATTCAGATTCAGATTCAGATTCAATTTTAATTGTCATTGTCAGTGTACAGTACAGAGACAACGAAATGCATTTAGCATCTCCCTGGAAGAGCGACACAGCAAATGATTTGAATAAATAACAATAAGTGTCCGGGGGGGGGGGGGGGGTGATTGGCAGTCACCGAGGTACGTTGTTGAGTAGCGTGACAGCCGCCGGAAAGAAGCTGTTCCTGGACCTGCTGGTTCGGCAACGGAGAGACCTGTAGTGCCTCCCGGATGGTAGGAGGGTAAACAGTCCATGGTTGGGGTGAGAGAGGTCCTTGGCGATGCTGAGCGCCCTCCGCAGACAACGCTTGCTTTAGACAGACTCAATGGAGGGGAGTGAGGAACCGGTGATGCGTTGGGCAATTTTCACCACCCTCTGCAATGCCTTCCGGTCGGAGACAGAGCAGTTGCCATACCAAACTGTGATGCAGTTGGTATGGATGCTCTCGATGGTGCAGCGGTAGAAGTTCACCAGGATCTGAGGAGACAGATGGACCTTCTTCAGTCTCCTCAGGAAGAAGAGACGCTGGTGAGCCTTCTTGATCAGAGTTGAGGTATTGTGGGTCCAAGAGAGGTCGTCGGAGAGGTTGACTCCCAGGAACCTGAAGCTAGAAACACGTTCCACCTCCGTACCGTTAATGTGGATGGGGGTGTGCGTGCCGCCCCTGGACTTCCTGAAGTCTACAATGAGCTCTTTGGTCTTCTTGGAGTTAAGGGCCAGGTTGCTGCTAAGTGCTGGACCTCCTCCTGTAGGCCGACTCATCGTTGTTGCTGATGAGGCCAATCACCGTTGTATCATCTGCATACTTGATGATGGTGTTAGTACCATGTACAGGTGTGCAGTCATAGGTGAAGAGGGAGTAGAGGAGGGGGCTCAGCACACAGCCCTGTGGAACGCCGGTGTTCAGGGTGAGGGTTGAAGAGGTGTGCTTGTCTAACCTAACAGACTGGGGTCTGTTGGTTAGAAAGTCCAGTATCCAGTTGCAGAGGGAAGGAGCGATGCACAGATTACCGAGTTTGGCGATCAATTTTGATGGTATAATGGTGTTGAATGCTGAGCTGTAATCGATGAACAGCATTCTTACGTAAGTGTCCCTGTTGTCGAGGTGGGAGAGGGCGGAGTGAAGTGCCGTTGAGATGGCATCCTCCGTACTCCTGCTCTTGCGGTAGGCAAACTGATAGGGATCCAGTGTGGGGGGTTGGCAGCTTTTGAGGTGTGCCAGGACCAGCCTCTCGAAGCACTTGGTGATGATGGGGGTAAGTGCAACTGGGCGGAAGTCGTTGAGGCTTGCCGCAGTGGAGTGTTTTGGCACTGGCACGATGGAGGTGGTTTTAAGGCACGTGGGGACAACTGCCTGGGCAAGTGACAGGTTGAAGATATCAGTCCAGACGTCTGCCAGCTGCGCCGCACAGACCCTGAGCACGCGCCCGGGGATGCCGTCAGGGCCAGCAGCTTTACGTGCATTAGTCCTACTCAATGCCACGTATACGTCGTAGGGGGTGAGTGTGAGGGGTTGGTGATCGGCAGGTAGCACAGCCTTGGTGGCTGTCTCTAGATTGTCCCTGTCGAAGCGGCCATAGAAGTGATTGAGCTCCTCAAGGAAGGAGGCGTCGCTGGATGTGGGGGTGGTGTTGGCGGGTCTGTAGTCCGTGATGGCCTGGATGCCTTGCCACATGCGTCGGGGGTCGGAGTTGTTGTTGAAGTGCTCCTCAATCCTGAGCTTATGGCAGTGCTTGGCCTTCTTGATGCCCCTCTTCAGGTTAGCCCTGGCTGAACTGTAGGCTCGAGCATCGCCTGACCTGAAAGCGGTGTCCCGTGCTTTCAGCAGTAGCCTGACCTCGCTGTTCATCCATGGTTTCTGATTCGGGAATATGGTCACCTGTTTGAGGGAGGTGACACTATTGATGGTGGAGTTTATAAAGTCCAGAACAGAGGATGTGTAGGAGTCAATGTCCGTGTGGGAGTCAAGGGTGGCCTGGGCTGCAAACGCCTTCCAGTCAGTGTTTCCAAAACACTGCTGAAGTGTGAAGTCCGCTTCCTCTGACCAGACTTTAACTCTTCCTCACAGTTGGTTTAACCCGTCTGATGAGTGGGGAGTACTTAGGGAGCAAGAACAATGAGATGTGATCAGACTGACCAAGGTGGGGGAGGGGGATGGCTTTGTAAGCTTCAGCCACGTTGGTGTAGATTTTGTCCAGTGTCTTGTCTACTCTAGTGGGGAAGGAGACATGCTGGTGGAATTTGGGGAGTACAGTCTTCAGGTTAGAGTGATTGAAGTCACCCGCAACAATGAAGGCTGCCTCGGGGTTGTGTGTCTGTTGATTGCTAATGGCAGTATGCAGCTCTTTCATTGCAAGCTTGGCATTAGCATCAGGAGGGATATAGGCTGCAGTCACAACAGTGGAGGTGAACTCTCTGGGCAGATAGAACGGTCTGCATCTAACCAAGAGGAACTCAAGGTTAGCTGAGCAGTGACTCTCGATGATGGTGGAGTCCGTGCACCATGCTTTATTTACATAAATGCACAGACCCCCACCTCTGGTCTTGCCGGAGTCCGATGTCCTGTCCGCTCGGAGTAAGTGACGCCCCGATAGCTGGATGGCGCTGTCAGGAACGTCAGTGTTCAGCCAAGTTTCCGTGAGGATCAGGATGTTGCAGTCCTTGATCCGGTTGTGGGAGGTGATCCTTAGCCGGAGTTCGTCCATTTTGTTTGCCAGTGAGCGCACGTTGGCGAGGAAAAGGCTAGGAATCGCTACCCTGTGCGGGGCTAGCTCTATCCTGGCCTTTAACCCCCCTCTGCGTCCCCGGCGGTGTTTACGTCCGCGT
Organism: Raja brachyura; assembly: GCA_963514005.1. Next base: position 38,624,544 of record OY740801.1, read on the forward strand.
CGCCGTCTGTTGGTGCTTCTGGTCGGCCGAGCTGGCTTGGTGCGCGCTGGTGTTCTACCGCTCTGTTGCACCGCGTCTACGTCTACGTCTCCGTGGCTCCGCAGGCGGTCTTCAGCCCCACAGCTCTGCTGATGGTCTCCAGCCCCGGGGCTTACCTGGCGTTCTCCAGCTCCCCGGGTCGGGTGGCGTTCTCCAGCTCCCCGGGTCGGGTGGCGTTCTCCAGCTCCCCGGGTCGGGTGGCGTTCTCCAGCTCCCCGGGTCGGGTGGCGTTCTCCAGCTCCCCGGGTCGGGTGGCGTTCTCCAGCTCCCCGGGTCGGGTGGCGTTCTCCAGCTCCCCGGGTCGGGTGGCGTTCTCCAGCTCCACGGGTCGGGTGGCGGTCTCCAGCTCCACGGGTCAGGTGGCGTTCTCCAGCTCCACGGGTCGGGTGGCGTTCTCCAGCTCCACGGGTCGGGTGGCGGTCTCCAGTTCCACGGGTCGGGTGGCGGTCTCCAGCTCCACGACCCGTATATATTTAATATATATTAAATATATCTTTTAATTTTATCTTGAATGTTAGTGGCGCATGATCTGAAATAATAATATTGTGATATTTTGCATCATACGTAAAAGGAAGTAATTTTGAAATCTATCCTCGAGTAAGTTCCATATACGGGCGAGAAAAAGGAGTATTCTCGTCCAGATGGATTATCTAATCTCCAAATATCCTTAACATTAGATGTGTTAATAAAAGAATTTATAAGTTTACTTGATTTAGAGGCAGCTTTCCTTTTTGTAGAAGATTTGTCTAGATAGTTATCTAAAGTGCAATTAAAATCACCCCCAATCATTAAATTATATTGAGTGGATATAGGAATATTATTAAATATTTTCTTAAAAAATAATGGATTATCAAAGTTAGGGGCATATATATTCACAAAGATTACTTTTTTTGAATATAATTCCCCTGTAATTATTACATATCTACCCTCTTTATCCTCTATTATAGAACTTTGTTTAAAAGGTATACCTTTACGAATAATTATTGCAACTCCTCTAGATTTATGTATAAATGAAGAGTGATACACCTTGGAAATCCATTTTGCTGTTAATCTATGTTGAGCATCTTTTTTAAGATGAATTTCTTGAAGGAAAATGACGTCTGATTTCAATCTGTTCAACTGAGCTAACACCTTTCCCCTTTTAATTGGTTCATTAATTCCCTTAACATTCCAACTACAGAAGGTAATTCCATCACCCCCGGTCTTCACATTCATGTCTTGCATTTTACTGTTAGGGTGGCTTTTTTTGGAGTAGCCTTCTCGACTCCTCCAGCTCTACGTTATACCCAAACATCAATTTGATGAAAATTACTATCCCCATTAATCCATATACATGTCTTCTTAAACTAATGATACAATATCGATCATAACTACATTCATATAATATATAATATAAGATCAAATATTTAATGTATAAAAAATAATAAAAAATGTAAATAAAAAAAGAGTAAAGGGTGTTAATAGGGTGCCCAGAAAAAAAGAAACTACACTTATATAATGTGTAGTGTGTATTAGTGGAAGCCACACTAACGTGGCTATTAATCTAGTGACTTCCGTTTTTTTTAAAAAAGATGTTAATTGTTCCAGCTCCTATCTAAAATGCTGTGTATATTGGGGTGGGGTACTAACTTTATATACTTAGTAATTATTTCTATTATTCATATTACTAGTTACTAGTTACTAGTTTCTATTACAATTAATATTATAATAAGTAATACTATATTCGGGGAATAATTAAAGTTTTAATAATTAATACAAAACTACAACAAGTGTCCATTATTCCTCCTCTTTCTCAGTGAGTAATTCATAACCACAGGTCGGTGATAAAAGTTCAGTCATCTACTTCTTCCTCCAGTGCTTCTTCTTCTGCTTCCTCTTCTACCTTCTTCTGTATGTCTCGGGCGAATTCCAGTGCTTCAGTATGCTTAACGAAACGGTATTCCTTGTTATCGTAGGTTACTCTCAATGTTGCTGGGTACATCAAGCCATATCTCAGATCCTTTGTATCCTTTATATTCCTCAGAATGCCTCTTGTTTCTGTGAATAAAGATCTTCTCTTAGCCACTTCCGCTGGGTAATCTCTGAAAATACTGATGTTGTCTCCGTCGTATTTCAGATTTCTCTTTCGTATTATTATCTTCATCATTTCTTCGAAGACGTGATCATAAGCCACCTTTACAATCATTTGTCTTGGTGGTGCACCTCTCCCAGGGGCCCGTCTTAAAGCCCTGTGCGCACGGCCCAACAGGGGTTCTTGATCCAAATTCAGAATGTCCTTTAGGAGTTTTGCAACAAATTTTCGAGGGTCTTGATTTCCCTCGCGACCCTCGTTCAAGCCAACTATACGCAAATTCTTACGGCGTTGACGTCCCTCCAAATCGATACATTTCTCGTTTATTTTGCGTAATAATTCTGATAGACGTTTGTTCTCGGCGCCGAGTTTTTCTGTCTCCTTAGTATTTAATGCAGCAATCTCAGTTAGCTCTTTAATTGCCTCATTTTGTTGGTCGAGCGAGATTACAATAGGATCTATCTTGTCATCCAGCATTCTTTCCATCCCAGCAGCTATATCCTTTATCTCCTCCATTTGGGTTTGTAACTCAGCATCAGCCTTTTCTTTCCAATCGTTCATCATAATCTTTACCGTCTCTATAACTTCCTTTTTTAAATCTTCTTTAATTCTCTCATGAGACACCAGCATATCCGCTTTTAAATTTTTTATCTCCTCCTTATAATCCTTCCTCAGTTTCTTCATCTCACCTAGGATGGTAGCTTTGAGTTCCTCCATGTCAGATTTCCTCTGTGAGATCTCCTCTTGGGAAGCAGCCAGGGCACCAGCAGGGCCTATTTCCCTTCTTGTAGACTTTTTTCCAGGAGCAGCGATGGGGGAGCGTTGTGTCATGTTTTCTTCACTTTCTTATAAAAGTCGCGCACCTGATGACGTCACGCACCTTTTAAACGCTACCGGAGCCGTTCCCATTCGTTCTCCTGTGGTAAGTGCGTTTAACAGACCCCTATACTCCCGTTTTTTATTCAATTTTTAGTGGAGCTGTAATGGCGCGACTTCACTTACTCCATGGCGCCAACCGGAAGTGACCATGTATGCTATTAATTTATCTGTGTTTGGATGCTTATTGAGCACATCATCCAATAATCCTGGTTCTCTATTTCTATAATCTTGCATATTTGATCTAACATAATCTCCGATTTGTAAATACCTAAATAAGTTATTTGAGTGCAGTCCATAAATATCTTTCAACTCTTGAAATGAGAGAAATTTCCCATTCCTATAAAGATGCTCTATCCTTATAATTCCTAAATTTTTCCATTGTCCAAACCCCCCATCCAATAAAGAGGGCTTAAACAAAGGATAATTCATAATTGGTAAGCAAAGCGACATATTTTCTAAATGTAAAGTCTTAACTATTTGTTTCCAAATACGTCTATTGCTAAAAATTATAGGATTTTCCCTATAATTTTTTTTTGTACCACCCTTGGAGCAAGGAGCATCGTACTTATATCAAAAGGTAAACAATCTTCCTTTTCCATTTTTAACCAAGCTGGTTCCTGATCCATGTTTACCAACCAAACATTCATATTCTTGATCTGAACCGCCCAGAAATAATATAAAAAATTAGGTAGTGCTAGTCCACCATTTATCTTAGATTTACATAAATGTCTTTTACTTATTCTGTGATTTTTATAATCCCAAATAAAGCTATTGTCAATAAAATCAATTAAAAAAAAAAAGTTTTAGGAAGATATAGCGGGATAGCTTGAAATAAATATAATAATTGTGGTAAAAAAATCATTTTAATGGCATTTATTCTGCCGATCATTGATATTGGTAATGTTTTCCAATATAGAATATTATTTTTTAGTTTATTCAGTAATTGGGGGAAATTTGATTTAAATAGAGAATTATAAGATTTAGGTACATTAACTCCTAGATATTTAATTTGGTCCGTGACTATTTTAAATGGACATTTTTGTAATTTATTTAATTTTATTCCGTTATAGGCATAATTTCACTTTTATTCCAATTAATTCTGTATCCTGAGAACATACTAAATTCAGTTATAACATTAAGTAACTTAGGGATACTAATCTCTGGTTTTGTTATATATATTAAGACGTCATCTGCGTATAAAGATATTTTATTCATTGTGGTATTGGTGTTATATCCATAAATTTCTGGTTCCGATCTAATCCTTTCGGCTAATAATTCTATTGCAAGAGCGAATAATAAAGGTGATAACGGACATCCTTGTCTACAACCCCTAGAGAGATTAAATTTGGCTGATAACATTTGATTTGTTAAGATTCTTGCTGTTGGGTTAGAATATAAAATTCTAACCTATTTACAAAATCTTTCCCCCAGTTGAAATTTCTGCATTATCCTAAATAGATAAGGCCATTCAACCTGGTCAAATGCTTTTTCTGCGTCCAGGGATATAACAGCTAATTCAATATCATTAATTCTTTTTGAATATATGATATTGACTAAACGTCTCAAATTATAAGTAGAATAGCGTTTAGGGATAAAGCCTGTTTGATCATGATGTATTCATTTATTGATCACTAAACTTAACCTTTGAGATAAAATTTTAGTTAATATTTTTTGATCCGTCTTTAGAAGAGCAATTGCTCTATATGATCCTGGATCTTCCAGATCCTTATCTGCTTTAGGAATGAGTGTAATTGTAGACTCATTTAAGGTTTCTGGTAACTGTTCTTGTTCATAGGCATCTATATATTGTTTGTAAACATGGGGAAATCAAATCGTGAAACTTCTTATAAAATTCAACACCTAAACCATCGGGGCCAGCTGCTTTACCATTTTTCAATGATCTGATTGATTCCTCAATATCTTTTACTGATATTTCAGCGTCTAGCAAGTCTCTTCCTTCCTGATCCAAACCATTAATATGACATTCATGTAGGAATGTTTCCATTTACTTCTAATAAAAAATATTTTACAAAAAAAAAAAAAGGAATGTTTCCATTCCATCAGATTGACCCGTCAGTTTGGTTGTATAAAGTTTTTGATAGTAATGCTGGAATCTATCATTAATATCTTTTGGTAAAGTTAGTATTCCTCCTTGTTCAGATCTGACTTTATATATCATTTTTTCTTCATCTGATTTTCTAAGTTAGCGAGATAAAAGTTTATGTGGTTTATCCCCGAATTCAAAATGTACTTGTTTAGTCTGTTGGAAAAGTTTAATAACGTAATTTGATTGTATCTCATTTAACTTGTATTTTAATGTTGCGATTTTGTTATATATCACCCTAGATGGTGATATAGCATTTTCCATGTCTAATTGCTTTATTCCATTTTCCAAAATCTGTTGAATCTTTCGGTTTTCCTTATTAAGGTGTGCTTGCGCAGATATTATAGCACCACGTATAAAAGCTTTAAATGTGTCCCATAGAAGAGACGAGGAAATTCCAGGTTTATCATTAGTCTCAAAAAATAGTTTAATCTGTTTAACCAGATAATCGTAACAAGCCTTATCACTTAATATTTGAGGGTTGAGTCTCTATTGAGAATATCTATTAGTTATACCCTTTAAATTAATCTTGAATGTTAATGGGGCATGATCCGAAATAATAATATTATGATATTTTGAGTCATACGTGAATGGGATAAGCTTTGAATCTATTAAAAAATAACCTATCCTAGAATAAGATCCGAATACCGGAGAATAGAATGAGTATTCCCAACCAGTGGGATTATCATTTCTCCAAACATCCTTGACATTGGCGGAACTGATAAACGAATTTATGAATTCGCTTGATTTAGATGTAGCCTTCCTTTTGGTTGATGATCTATATAAATAGTTATCCAAGGTACAATTTAAATCACCCCCAATTATTAAATTATGTTGTGTGACTATAGGAATAGTGTTAAATATTTTCTTAAAAAACAACGGATTATCGAAATTAAGTCCATATATATTCATAAGAACGACCTTCTTCGAGTATAATTCACCCGTAACTATTATGTATCTACCTTCAGGATCTCCTATTATTGAGCTATGTTTAAATTGGATACCTTTACGAATAAGTATTGCAACCCCTCTGGACTTATGAGTAAATGAAGAGTGGTACACTCTAGAAATCCATTTTGCTGTTAGTCTATATTGTGCGTCCTTTTTTAGGTGAGTCTCTTGAAGATAAATTATGTCTGATTTAATTCTATTTAACTGAGCCAAAACCTTACCTCTTTTAATTGGTTCGTTAATTCCCTTTACATTCCAACTACAGAAGGTGATTCCGTCACCCCCATTTTTCCTATTAATGTCTTGCATTCTAGTATTAAGGTGGATTATAATGAGGTAGATGCCTCAGCATATTCATCCCAATTTCATACCCTTGTTTCTGATCAACGAATATTAATACTAATAACTTTTTCTTACATACATATCTCTTCAAGTCTACTGTATGATACCATTCATAACTAAAGTAATGTAGTACAGTATATGACATATAAAAAACAAAATAAAAATAAAAATAAAAAAAGTTAGTGATGTTAATAGAAAGGTGCAGGAAAAAAAAGTGACTACTACTAAATTGAGTGTGGTTAGTGTAAGCCACACTAGCATGGCTATTAATCTACAGACTTCCGTTAGTAAAAAAAAAGGATGTTTATAATTCCAGCTCTGGAAATGCCTTAAGGGCAATATATATGGGGGTGGGGCGTTACATTTCAGTGCTTATTAATGCTTTATTATTTTTAACTACTACTATCGATTTTAACAATTTAAGGAGGAATGACAAACATTTGTAAATAATAATTAATACTAAACTATTTCTATTGTATATTAGTTTGTTATTAATAATCATTAAACTCTCCGTGTCCAGTAATTTTAAAAGTTCATAATTCTTCCTCCTTCTCTCTGGGTAAGCAGTATCATCAGGTAAGTGTTAAATATAATTCAAGTTCGTTATTCTTCGTCCTCATCTTCTTCTTCCAGTGTTTCCACTACTTCTTCCTCTTCCAGCTTCTTCTCGATATTACGTGCAAACTCAAGCGCTTCAGTATGCTTGATAAAGTGATGCTCTTTATTATCATAGCTTACTCGTAGTGTGGCAGGATACATCAGGCCATATCTCAGACCCCTTATATTCTTGAGGATGTTTCTTGTTTCAGTAAATAAAGCTCTTCTCTTCGCCACTTCCGCAGGGTAATCTCTGAATATGCTGATCTTGTCGCCATCATAAAACAGATTCTTCTTATGAATTATTATCTTCATCATATCTTGCAAGACATGATCATAAACCACCTTCACAATCCGTTGTAAAATCGGGCTGTGCGGGGCTGGGAAATGATGAGGTTGGAGGGGGGTGAGCCCGTCTTTGGGCGTTGTCTCAATGCCCTGTGCGCTCGGCCAAGCAGGGGTACTTGCTCCAGATTCAAAACATTTTTTAGAAGATTTACAGCAAATTCTCTAGTATCTTGTTCTCCCTCCTTGCCTTCACGCACTCCAACAATACGCAGATTCTGGCGCCTTTGCCGTCCCTCCAAGTCAATACATTTCTCAGTTATTTTATTCCAAAATTCTGTTAAACGCTTGTTCTCGGAGAGAAGTTTCTCATTCGTCTTAGCACTTGAATCAGCAGTACTGGTCAGTTCCTTTATTGCCTCATGTTGTTGATCAAGTGATCTTAAAAAAGGTTCCAACTTGAAATCAACCGCCGATTCCATCCCACCGACTTTAAGATTTACTTCGGGGGTTACACAAAAAGCTGGAGAAACTCAGCGGGTGCAGCAGCATCTAAGGAGCGAAGGAGATAGGCGACATTTCGGGTCGAGACCCTTCTTCAGACTGGTCAGGGATCAGGGAAACGAGAGATATAGACAATGATGTGGAGAGATAAAGAACAATGAATGAAAGATATGCAAAAAAGTATTGATGATAAAGGAAACAGGCCATTGTAAGCTGTTTGTAGTGTGAAAATGAGAAGCTAGTGCGACTTGGGGGGGGGGGGGGGGAGAGATGGAGAAGGAATGTCAGGGCCCGAGGGCTGAGGGAGAGGTGGGGAGGGGGAGGGGGCAGTCTGGGTTAACAGAATTGAGAAAATTCAATGTTTAAGCCCAGAGGATGCAGACTCCCCAAGTGGAATATGAGGTGCTGTTCCTCCAACTTGCGGTGTTGCTCACTCTGGCCGTGGAGGAGGCCCAGGACCGAGAGGTCGGATACTGAATGGGAGGGGGAGTTGAAGTGCTGAGCCACCGGGAGGCCGGGTTGGTTATTGCGGACCGAGCGGAGGTGTTCGGCGAAACGATCGCCCAGCCTCCGCTTGGTCTCACCGATGTAGATCAGCTGGCATCTTGAGCAACGGATGCAGTAGATGAGGTTGGAGGAGGTGCTGGTGAACCTCTGTCGGACTTGGAAGGACTGCTTGGGTCCCTGAAAGGAGTGGATGGGGGAGGTGAAGGGACAAGTGTAGCATCTCTTGCGGTTGCAAGGGAAAGTGCCCGGGGAAGGGGTGGAGCAGGAGGGAAGGGAAGAATTGACAAGGGAGTTGCGGAGGGAGCGGTCTTTGCGGAAGGCAGACAGGGGGGGAGATGGGAAGATGTGGCGAGTGGAGGGGTCACGCTGGAGGTGGCGAAACTGGCGGAGGACTATCTGTTGTATGCGCTGGCTGGTGGGGTGAAAGGTGAGGACCATGGGGACTCGTCCCTTGTTGTGAGTGGGGGAATGGGGAGAGAGGGCAGTGTTGCGGGGTATGGAGGAGACCCTGGTGCGAGCCTCATCTATAGTGGGGGAGGGGAAACCCCGTTCTCTGAAGAACGAGGACATTTGTGATGACCTGGTGTGGAATACCTCATCCTGGGAGCAGATGCGGCATAGACGGAGGAATTGGGAATAGGGGATGGAGCCTTACAGGAAATAGGGTGGGAGGAAGAGTAGTCCAGGTAGCTGTGGGAGTCAGTTGGTTTGTAGTGGATGTCAGTCAGGAGTGTATCACCTGCAATAGAGATGGTGAGGTCAAGGAATGGTAGGGAAATGTCGGAAATGGTCCAAGTGTATTTGAGTGCCGGATGGAAGTTGGTGGTGAAATGGATGAAGTCAGTCAGTTGTGCGTGGGTGCAGGAGGTGACACCAAAGCAGTCGTCAATGTAACGGAGGTAAAGGTCGGGGGTGGGGCCCTGGTACGCCGAGAACAAAGATTGTTCGACGTGCCCGACAAAGAGGCAGGCGTAGCTAGGGCCCATGCGTGTGCCCATAGCTACGCCTTGTGTTTGGAGGAAATGGGAGGAGTCAAAAGAGAAGTTGTTGAGGGTAAGGACCAACTCCGCTAGGCGGAGGAGGGTGTCAGTGGATGGGTATGGGTTGCTCCTCTGGTCGAGGAAGTACCGGAGGGCTTTGAGACTATCCTGGTGGGGGATGCAGGTGTATAGTGACTGGACGTCCATGGTGAAGATGAGAGGATGGGGGCCTGGACAATGGAATGCGCGGAGCCGACGGAGAGTGTCTGAGGAGTCTTGAACATAGGTGGGGAGGGATTTAACAAAGGGGGATAGGATGGAGTCAAGGTATGTGGAAATGTGTTCGGTGGGGCACGAACAGGCAGAGACAATGGGTCTGCCGGGGCAGTCGGGTTTGTGGATTTTGGGGAGAAGGTAAAATCGGGCTGTGCGGGGCTGGGAAATGATGAGGTTGGAGGCTCGGGGGGGGGGTAGGGAGCCGGAGTTGATGAAGTCAGTTATGGTGCTCGAGATGGTGGCCTGGTGCTCGTCAGTGGGGTCATAGTTCAGGGGTAAGTAGGAGGAGGTGTCCGAGAGTTGGCGCGTGGCCTCCGCTTTGTAGAGATCGACGCGCCAGACTACCACGGCACCTCCCTTGTCGGCGGGTTTGATAACCCAGTCTGGGTTGTTGCGGAGTGAGTCGATGGCAGTACGTTCGGAGGGGGAGAGATTGGAGTGAGACAGGGGAGTAGAGAAGTCGAGCCGGTTGATGTCCCGACGGCAGTTCTGTATAAAGAGTTCTAAAGCCGGAGGGCCACGAGGGGGGATCCACGAGGAGGGGGTACGTGGGAGACAGGAAAAGGGATCATCAGTGGGGGGCGAGGACTTATTCCCGTGGAAGAACGCTGTGAGGCGGAGGCGACGGTAGAAGAGCTCCAAGTCGTGGTGGACGCGGAACTCATTGAGGTGGGGACGGAGGGGGACAAAGGTAAGACCTCTGCTGAGGACCGACCTTTCGGTGTCGGAGAGGGAGAGGTCCGGGGGGATGGTGAACACGCGGCAGGGATGGGGGTTGTGGCTGGAGGAAGGCAGGTGAGTGGACTGAGGACGGAGCGTTGTGTGGTGGGGGGGTGGAGGGTGGTCAGGGGGTGGGGGGGTATGGGGGCTGTGGTGTGGGTGGGAAAGAGCAGGGGTTACATAGTAGGAGGGGGATGGGGGATGGGGAAGACCCAGTGGAATAGCCACTGAGGTCATCGGGGCTGGGGAGACGGGCACTAGGACCCAGGAGTGGTGGGAGGAGTGAGCAACGTGGAGGCTTCAGGCCCGCTGCACAGTCCAGTTTGTAGGTGAGGCGACGGCTGCGGGCTGCTGGAGGGCGGTGGAGTATCGCGGGTCGGCGGCCCCAAGGTAGGAGTCCGCGGGCAGTGGAGTCGGGGTCGGCGGGCGATGCGTGGGAGGTCCCGGTGGGCGGGTGGTCGGTGGGGTGGCAAGGTTCAGTCCGCTCGGTGAGGAGGCGAGAAGAGTGGGGTGCGGTGTGGCGGGCATGTTCGGGGGGCCCCGGTCCGGCGGCGATGCAAAGTGGGGTGGGTGCGGCTGTGGTCTTCGGCGGGCCCAGTACACCGGTGATGCTGGATGGGCCCGGTGCGGCGATGAGGTTAGGCAGTCCGGGGGGCGGCGAGGTTCGGCGGTCGCATTGTGCTGGTGATGGGTGGTGGAATCAGAGAGGGGGAGATAAGCAGAGTTACCGGGCAGGCAGCGGGGCTGGGCGTCATCGGTAGGCAGGTGGAGGTCGGCGGCAGCATCGCGTGGAGGTCGGTGAAGGCGACATCCTCGTGAGTCCTGGAGGCGCTCCTTGTGGCCAAGATGGCGTCGGGGGACTCAGGCCGGCGGCTCGGGCCAGAGTTGGGGCCTGGGGCCTGAGGGCGGTCGAGTCGCGGAGTGTCGGTGGCAGGAGCGGCCTGGAGGCGGCTAACTTCAGGTCCTTGGTGGAGGTAAGGTGGGACAGGAATTGTTGATTGAAGCGGTGGATCTTCCGGAGGATGTAGTGTAGTTGGGGTCCGTTGCAGGTCTGGGTGAGTGAGGCCCGAAGATTCGGGAGAGTCAATGCGAGGTCCTGCTGGTGCCGGCGCATTGCAACCAGGGTGGATCTTAATGCCCGGTTGGAGAATTGCACAGTGTGGCGGCGGATAGCCAGTCGGTACCGATAGTCCGGCTGGGGTCCGAACTGGGAGGCAGGGAATTGGAGCTGGAATCCACGAGGTATGAGATGGAGGCGCAGGCAAGCCCCGAGGAAGCAGATGTGGCTGTGGTATCGAGTCTGGGTGAGGATGTGGTCGTAGAGTTGGAGGGAAGGGGGTATCTTCATGAAGGATGGAGGATGAAGTAAATCTTTAAGATTTACTTCATCCATCTGTTGTTTCAGAGCAGCATCCGCTTTTATTTTCCAGTCATCAATCATAGTTCTTACTGTGATTATAACTTCTTTTTTCAATTCATCTTTAACTTGTTCTTTAAACAATTCAATATCTGCTCTAAGTAACTTTAAATCTTCTTTATATTCCTTTTTCATTTTTCTCAGCTCACCCATAATTGTAGTTTTCAGATCTTCCATCTCGGATTTCCTCCTTGAAATATCCTCCTGGGAGGCCGTCAAACTCGATGCCGAGGCTCCAGCCGGGCCTACTTCTTTTTTTGGTACGATTTTTTTCTCTTTGGTGGTGGTTCGTTGAGTCGACATTACCGTCGGTAAAGTCGCGTGCCTGATGACGTCACGCACCTTATCAAGCTGCCGGTGCCATTCACAGACGTTCTTCTCTGGTAAGTGACTTTGAATCACCCCGTTTTTTCCCGTTTTTCATACAATTTTTATGGAGCTGGTTGGCGCGAGTTCCACCTACTCCATAGCGCCACCGGAAGTTCTCGTTGTACACTTCTAGCAGGTCCGGGCCCATCAAGTCCCACAGAGCCGAATACAACTCGGCCGGTAAGCCATCGCTTCCGGGAGTTTTACTCGAGTCAAAGGAACGGATGGAGCCAGTCAGCTCCTCTAGGGTCAATGGTTGGTCCAGACTCTCCCGCTTGTTGTCCTCCAAGACCTCCATGATCGAGGACAGGAAGTTCTGGGAGGAGGTACTGTCTGTGGCCTTTTGGTAATACAAATCTGTGTAAAAGGATTTGCAGATCCTCAGCATGTCTGTCTGTGAGGATGCTACCGAGCCGTCCTCCTCCCTAAGGCTGTTCATCACAGAGCTCCCCCTGTGAACCTTATGGAAGAGGAAACGTGAGCACGTCTCATCCTGCTCCACATGGCGGACCCTGGATCGGAAGATGATCTTGGAGGATTCAGAGGTAAAGAGCCGAGCTTGCCGGTCCTTCACATCTCTAAGTTCCTCCCTCACATCCACCACTCTCGACTGCAGAAGGAGCAGTTGTTCCAAATCTGTCTGGAGTTGGCACAATTCCCTCTGACTCTTGCTCTGAACCCCTTTACTTATGAAGAACCTCTTAATGTTCTCCTTGGTTTCCTCCCACCAGAGTGTGGGGGAGTCAAAGAGGGGCTTCACCGTTCTCCAACATGCGTAGTCCCTCTTTAGCTCCTCGATGTTCTCTGTGGTCAACAGCTTCATGTTTAACTTCCACGTCCCTCTGTCTGCCTTCCGGTCCTCCTGTAGGTGACAGGAAGCCTGAAGGAGGCAGTGGTCGGAGAAGAACACCGGCGTGAGGTCAGTGTGTCTCACCGTAACGTTCTTCGTCGTGAAGACAAAGTCTATCCGAGATCGGGCTAAACCGTCCGATCTTGACCAGGTGAACCGCGGCTGGGACCCGCCTGCAGGGTCACTGAAGGCATCGCGCAGCTTTGCATCTTTTACCATCTCCATCAGGAACTTGGACGTGCTGTCCAGTCTGCTGTCGGCACTGCCAGATCGTCCAGCCGCATCAATGATGCAGTTGAAGTCACCGGCCAGAACGAGCTGCCGGGACGTGGCCAGCAGCACTGGGAGCTGTTGGAGAACGGCCAGCCTGCGTGGGTGAGGCATACACATTAATCAGCCGGAGCGGAGAGCCAAGGTACATAACATCCACCACAAGGAGACGCTCCCCAACCACCTCCCTGACCTCATTGATGACAAAGTTCCCTCCCCGCAGCAAAATCCCCAGGCCGGAAGCACGACAGTCATTGCCCCCCAACCACACCGACAGTCCGTGGGGCCACCATCGCGACCACCTCCGATAGCAGCGGAGGTGTGGCAGCCCGCACTCCTGAAGAAAAGTCACATCTGCCTTGACCTTGGCCAGGTACTGTAAGGCCTTCACACATCGCGCAGTGCTCTTTATCCTGCACACGTTTAAAGATGCCAGTTTGTGCTCCATTGTCTTTAGAGTCACTGACCATATCCGTGTCCCCTCATTCCCACCGCTTTGGTGAATTGCCTCAGCTTTCCTGGGCTCAGGAATCCAGCGATGAGGTGGGTTTCTGGTGGGGCAACCAAAGGTGTCGTTGGGGGGGGCCTTCACGTTCCATCCCCTTTCGGGCACACGGCTTCCTCCGTCTCCTGTAGCTGGGTCACGGTGGCTGGTTTACTGCTCCCGGTCGCCCGGAGCTGGGGCCCATCGGCCTTTGTGCTGCTCCCGGTCGCCCGGAGCTGGGGCCCATTGGCCGCTGCAATGCTCCCGGTCGCCCGGAACTGGGGCCCATCGGCCGTTGCGCTGCTCCCGGTCGCCCGGAGCTGGGGCCCGTTGGCCTCCGTGATGATCCCTGTCTCCAGGGGCTGGAGCCCCTCGACTGCTGCACTGCTCCTGATGTCCTGGGGCTGGAGCCCCTCGACCGCTGCACTGCTCCCAATGTCCTGGGGCTGGAGCCCTTCGGCCACTTCTCTGCTCACGGCCTCCTGGGGCCGGGAGGTGATCGTCGTGGCCTCTCTCTTCTCCTCCCCCGTTTTCATCCTCTGCCTCCCTCGTTGGGACTTCCCGGTCGCCTCTTCCTCCGACGAAGAGGAGAGGTTGCTGCCTTCTGTAATATAAAGACATCTTTTTTGTGGTTTACTTTTTGACTTACCAGTCCTTTGCGGCCTTGGCTCTTTGGGCTGAACCCTCTGCTTCTTGTACGTCACCGTTGTCCATTTCCCCTTCAGTTCCTCCCCCTCCATTGACTCTCCCTCCTGGGCAGGATGCTGGGCGTCTCCTTCTGGCACTTGGGGCTTCAAGGTGGTTGGGCTGTCCTCATCTGCGTTCCCTTTCTTTTCTGGGGTCTTGGTAGTGGTGGGGGGTGCTTCACCCACCTTGGGGGTGCTGGCAGCAGCCCCTCTTGTCGCCTGTGCGTAGGTGCAGGCTCTTTTAGGGCAAGCCCTGTAAAGGTGGCCTGCCTCCCCGCACAGGTTGCAGTTCTTGCTGGCCTGACAGTCCTTTGTCTCATGGCCCTCCATCTTGCAGTTTTTGCATACAACTGCTGTGCATTGGGCCATTACATGCCCAGGCTTGTTGCATTTCCTGCACAGCCTGGGTTGCCCTATGTAGCTCAGGTAGCCTCGGTTTCCTCCAATCACGAAAACCGAGGGGGGGTGGACAATTTCTCCGTCCTTGTCCACCCTCAGCTTCACCTTAACTTGCCGCTTGCTCGTCCATTTCCCGTGTATATCCTTCACGTCCACACAGTTCCCTGTTCCCTCAGCATAGCGAGCAAGGAAGGTGAGGACATCGACTACGGGCACATGTGGGTTGAACATGTGCACCGTGATCAACCTTTCCTTCTGGGTGGGGAGGGTGAAGAGCGGCTGCACTTTCAGCAGCGACAGCGGAGCTTCATTCCCCCTCTCCCGAAAGTCCTCCATCACCTTCTGCCATCCCGTCGGATACTTGAAGGTAACGTCAAAATATCCGTTACCCGGGAAATCCTGGAGGCAAATTTGAGGGCCCCGAGCAAGACCTTCTTCACAAACAGGTCTCGTGAGAAGGGGGTCCCCTCGCTGAGGTCCTTGACGCTTATTCGCAGGGTATTCCGAATACCCTGTACTCCTGCTCCTACTCCTGCTGACATTGTGGCTAAAAGGTGTTAGGTTGGTTACCCAACCAGCATGGATCCACCTCTAAGCCTGCAGCCGACCGACTCCTCGTCACCAAGTTCGCTCCACAATCCACGGCCCTTGTCCCCAAGGGACCGCCAGAACCGTTCTAATAAGTCTCTTTCACACCCGAAGTGCAATGGGATAGCCTCGTCCTTTTTTTTTACAAAATGCTTTAATCAAAACAAACAAATACAAGTACAAACACAATCAAAGAATGCCTATACTGGCATCTTACAAAGAAATTTCAAATTAAAATATTAACATTTCCATCAATAATGCATTCCACCTCCTGCGGTGACCAGCGCTCACAGAAGGCCCCCACAGTCCCTGTGGACACCCGCGTGTTCCCTCTCCAGGGACACGCGAGCACGGACGTAACCCCGGAAAAGGGGCAGGCAGTCGACTGCTGTGCGTCCGTCGACTGCCCGCTGCCTGGACCCGCGAATGGCCATCTTGGCCAGGCCCAGGAGCAGACCGACAGGGAGACCCCCTCCTCCCTCCCGACCCTCCCCCCTCTGTACCGGGTGCCCAAAAGTAAATAGTGTTGGGCTAAAATGGAGCCAAAACTTGAGGAGCAGCCCCTTCAGATACTCAAACAGGGGCTGCAACCTCTCACACTGCATGTACATATGGAACACGGCCTCGTCCTGGGAGCACAGCCTTTTTGATCACGGTCTCTCCCCTGCCAGGTAAGTCTCACGGTAGGTTTCACACGTCTGATGAGAGGTGTGTATTTGGGGAGCAGGAACAGAGAGAGGTGGTCAGAGTGTCCCAGGTGAGGGAGGGGGAGGGCTTTGTATGCTTCAGTAATATTGGTGTACACTAGGTCCAGAATATTGTTTCCTCTGGTTGGGCAGGAGACATGTTGGTGGAATCTGGGGAGCACAGTTTTAAGGTTGGAGTGGTTAAAATCACCAGCAACAATAAAAGCCCCCTCTGGGTGAGCAGTTAGTTCTTTGCTCCTAAGGGACCATATTAGGAACCAGGAGCAGCAGCTCGATGACCTCTGTCTGGTCAGGGGGAGTGAGTAGGTCATAGAGAGGAGTTACAGAGTGGTGGTCACTCCAAGACCATGGGAGGCAGACAAGTGGGTCACAGTTAGGTGGGGCAAGGGGCAGAGGCAGGGACTAGAGAGTACCCCGGTGGCTGTACACCTTGGAAATAAGTACTCCTGTTTGAGTGCTGTGGGGGGGACAGCCTACCTGGGGGTAGCGACAGCGGCCGGGCCTCCAGCACAGAGACCGGCCATGTTGCTCAGAAGGGTAGGAAAATGGAGAGGAGGGCAATTGTAATAGGGGACTCTATAGTTAGTGGGTCAGGTAGGCGATTCTGTGGACACAGTCAGGAGACACGGATGGTAGTTTGCCTCCCTGGTGCCAGAATCTGGTATGTATCTGAACATGTCCATGATATCCTCAAATGGGAGGGAGAGGAGCCTGAGGTTGTGTGGTGCATATAGGTACCAATGACATAGGTAGAAAAAGAGAAGAGGTCCTGAAAGGAGAATTTAGGGAGTTAGGAAGAGAGTTAAGGAAAAGGACCGCAAAGGTAACAATCTCAGGATTACTGCCTGTGCCACGTGACAGTGAGAGTAGGAATGGAGCGAGGTGGAGGATAAATGCGTGGCTGAGGGACTGGTGCAGAGGGCAGGGATTCAAGTTTCTGGATCATTGGGACCTCTTTTGGGGAAGGTGTACAAAAAGGACGGGTTGCATTTGAACCCGAGTTGGACCAGTATCCTGGCGGGGAGATTTGCAAAGGCTACTGGGGAGACTTTAAACTAGAACGGTTGGGGGGAGGGACTCAAATAGAGAAAGTAAGTAGACAGTGTGTGAGGCAGGAGGCAGAGAAGGGAAGCACTCAGACCCAACATGTAGGGGAGAAAGAAAAGGATAATAAACAGAATAAGAGGTGGTGGGTTTCTTAAATGTGAATATATTTTATTCCTAGGAGCATTGTAAGAAAGGCGGATGAACTTAGCGCCTGGATTGACACCTGGAAGTATGATGTTGCGGTGATTAATGAAACATGGTTGCAGGATAGCTGTGATTGGAAACTAAAGGTGTGATAGAATTGGAAGAGCAAGAGGTGGAGGTGTTGCATTGCTTGTCAGGGAAGATATTACAGCAGTGCTTTGGCAGGATAGATTAGAGGGCTCGTCTCGGGAGGCTATTTGGGTGGAACTGAGAAATCGGAAAGGTGTAGCAACACTTATAGGGGTGTATTATAGACCGCCAAATGGGGAGCGAGAATTGGAAGAGCAAATATGTAAGGAGATAGCAGATATTAGTAGTAAGCACAAGGTAGTGATTGTGGGAGATTTCAATTTTCCACACATAGACTGGGAAACACATTCTTTAAAAGGGCTGAATGGTTTTGGAGTTTGTAAAATGTGTGCAGGATAGTTTTTTGCAGCAATACATAGAGGTACCTACTAGAGAAGGGGCAGTGCTGGACCTCCTGTTAGGAAATGAGACAGGTCAGGTGGTGGAGGTGACAAGTAGACAAGTGAGTCTGAAGAAGGGTCTCGACCCGAAACGTCGCCTATCTCCTTCGCCCCTTAGATGCTGCTGCACCCGCTGAGTTTCTCCAGCTTTTTGTGTAACCCCCAGGTGGTGGAGGTATTTGTTGGTGAGCACTTCGGGTCCAGTGATCACAATACCATTAGTTTCTTTTTTTTTTGTTAAATATTTTTTATTAGAAGTAAGTACATATCAAGATAAGGATATACATGTCATATACATTCTTAATATTATTAATATTAACAATTATTTCTAATTTGTACTTCTATGAGTTTTTCATTTTTATTATAGATAGGAAATAAAAGAGAAAAATTAAATAAAGATAGAGATTCAGAAAGATGAATGAAGTATTAAGCAGTTTGTACATCATTGGAGATATATCCATGGGTTATTATATGTAAATCTTCGTCTATTTCTTCGTTCAGGCATCAGTCAGGTTCTCGCACCGAACCACTTTGACCCTTTAAATATTCAATAAATGGAGACCATATCCCTCTGAATTGATCCAACTTGCCCAGAAGGACAAGTCTTAATCTTTCCAGATGAAGTGTCTCCGACATTTCAGTGATCCACATTTTGATTGTGGGGGATGTAGGACCTTTCCAAAATTTCAATATTCGTTTTTTCCCAATTATTAAACTGTAATCGATAAAAATTCTTTGATTTATTGTTATTAATTGATCTGTTTCTAATATTCCTAATATTATTAATTTTGAGTCAGGAAGCAAATTTGTATTAACAACATTCAAAATTATCTTAAAAATTTCTGCCCAAAAGGTAGTCATTTTTATACAGTTTATGAATGAGTGCGTTAGATTAGCTTCTAAGTGTTGACATTTATCACATATGGCTGGTATATTTGAAAAAATTCTATGTAATTTTGATTTGGAATAATGTAATCTATGTAGTACTTTAAATTGTATCAAGATGTGTCTAGCATTTAACGAACAATGATGTATATTTTGTAAACTTTCATTCCATATTTCTGGTCTAATTGTTTGACCTAATTCATTTTCCCATGATTGCCTACATGTTTCTGTCATTGGTACATCATTTTCTAATAAAATATAAATATATATCAATTTTTCTGTATTTGGATGTTTATTTAGACATTCATCTAAAATTTCCGCCTTTCTATTTCTAATTTCCTGTGTGTTTGATTTTACTTGTCTCTGATTTGTAAATATCTAAAATAATCTTTTGAATGTAATCCATAAATTTGTTGTAATTCTTGAAATTAAAGAAAGGAGTTTTCTCTATAAAGATCACCCATTCTATTAATTCCATAATTTTTCCATTGTGAAAAACCTTTATCCATCATTGAAGGTTTAAATGTGACTTGTTTACAATGGAGAGAGCTAGTGGTATACATTGCAATTTTAATGTTTTCTTAAGTTGTTTCCAGATACGTATCCCACTCTCTATTATAGGGTTTTCTTTATAGGTTTTCTTACCTAGTTTAGCATTGGCGAATAAAATCGTGCTAATGTCAAAAGGTGTACAATCTTCTTCTCCATTTTTAACCAATTTGGTTGTTTATCTAATTCATCCAGCCAAAAATTCATATTTTTAATACTAACTGCCCAGTAATAAAGCATAACATTTGGCAATGTCCTCCATTTATTTTTGATTTACATAAGTGTTTTTTATTTATTCTATGACTCTTATAATCCCAAATAAAATTGATGACTATGGAGTCAACTTTAAAAAAAAAGTTTTTAGGAAGGTATATTGGTATCAATTGGAAAAGATATAGTATTTGTGGAAGAAAAATCATTTTTATTGCATTAATTCTACCTAACATTGAGATAGGTAATGTTTTCCAATATAAAATATTCTTATTTAGTTTATTCAGTAATGGTGGGAAATTAGATTTAAATAAAGAATCATATCTTTTTGTTACGTGACTTCCAAGATATATATTTTTTTCTTTTGCTATCTTAAAAGGATATTGTTGTAATGTATGTAAATTATGTACCATTATTGGCATGTTCACTTTTATTCCAATTAATACTATATCCTGAAAACGAACCAAATTCAGTTATTACATTTAATAAATTAAAAATACTAATTTCCGGTTTTGTAATATAAAGTGATACATCTTCAGCATATAAGGAGATTTTATTTTCAGTTTGTCTAGTTTCGTACCCATATATTTCAGGATGTAATCTCACACTTTGAGCTAATGGTTCAATTGCAAGTGCGAACAATAGTGGGGATAAGGGACAACCTTGTCTACAGCCTCGGGATAAATTAAATTTAGTTGATAACATTTGATTTGTTAATATTCTAGCTGTTGGATTAGCATATAATAATTTAACCCATGATATAAACTTCTCTCCCAACTTAAAAGTTTCCATGACCGAAAACAGATAAGACCATTCCACCTGGTCAAAGGCCTTCTCCGCATCTAATGAAATAATTACTAGGTCTTTATTAATACCTCTTTTCGAATATATAATATTGAATAATCGTCTCAAATTATATGAACAATATAGTTTTGGTATAAATCCTGTTTGATCCGGATGAATTAATTTGTTGATCACTGAGCTTAGTCTTTGTGCTACTATCTAAAGTTAGTATCTTTTGATCAGTGTTTAAAAGTGCTATAGCTCTATATGATCCTGGATCATCCAGATCCTTATCTATTTTTGGTATAAGTGTTATAATAGATTCATTTAATGTTTCTGGTAATTTCTGTTGGTTATAAATATGTTCATAAAGTTTCTTTAAACGTGGTGCAATCAAATCATAGAATGTTTTATAAAATTCCGAACCAATACCGTCTGGTCCAGGAGTTTTACCATTTTTTAAATAATTTAATAGATTCTTCGATTTCTTTTACTGTTATTTCAGCATTTAATGATTCTATATTTTCTAAATCCAACCCCTTTAATTTACATTTTTTTTAAATGCTTCTATTCCTATCCGGTTTTCTGCCATTTTAACTGAATATGTTTTTATAATATTGCAAAAATCTCTCATTAATATCTCTAGGATGTACTAGTAGTTCGCCATTGCGTGATTTAATCCTATGGATTATTTTTTCTCCCTCCAGTTTCCGTAATTGACGGGCCAATCATTTTTGGGGTTTATCTCCAAATTCAAATTGTAATTGTTTGGTATATTGATAGAGTTTTACCACTTGATCTGAATATATTGTATTTAATTTGTATTTCAATACAACAATTTTATTATGTTTTATCATAGTTGGGTTAGCAGCATTCTCTGTATCTAATTGTTTAATCTCCTTTTCCAATGCCTGTTGTTCCCTCCGGTTCTCTTTGTTAAAAAATGCTTGACAGGAAATCATAATTCCACGAGTAAATGCTTTAAAAGTTTCCCATAATAGAGATGAAGATATTTCCGGTTTATCATTTATTTCAAAGAAAGTCTTAATCTGTTCTGTTATATATTTCTGAGTTACTTTGTCCTTTAAAATTTGTGGGTTAAGTCTCCACTGTCTCTGTTTTTCCATTTTACCATTTATTTTGATCATAAATGTTAAAGGTGCATGAGATTGTAATATTACGGTATTTTGAATTATAAGTGAGTGAGATAAGTTTAGAGTCTACCAGAAAATAGTCTATTCTTGAATATGTTTTATGTACAGGTGAATAAAATGAATATTCTCGTCCAGTTGGGTTTTCTATTCTCCAAACGTCTTTAATATTACTAGTATCTATGTATGCATTCAGTAAGTCACTTGAATGCGATTTGATTTTCCTTTGCTTTGATGATCTATCTAGATAAGAATCTAGGGTACAATTTAAATCTCCTCCAATTATTAAATTGCGTTGTGTTAATTCCAGGATGGTATTAAATATTTTCTTAAAGAACAGTGGGCTGTCAAAGTTTGGTCCATAAACATTGACAAAAATCATTTTTTGTGCACTTAGTTCTTCTATTACAATAATATATCTGCCGTCACTGTCATTTATAGTTGATGTGTGTTTAAATACAGTGCCTTTACGAAATAATATTGCTACACCTCTAGATTTATGTGTAAAAGAGGAATGGTATACTTTATCTATCCATTTAGCTTTCAATCTATGCTCTGCATCTTTTTTTAAATGTCTCTTGGATGAAAGCTACATCTGTTTTAAGTGCTTTTAAATGTGCCAATACTTTACCTCTCTTTACTGGTTCATTAATGCCTTTAATGTTCCAGCTACAAAACGTTATTCCTTCATTCCCCATATTCGTGTTTAAGTCTTGCATCTTTTATTTAGGGGGGTCTATAATAGAGCAAATGGTTCAGATCGACAGACCCGACCTTACACCCAAACTCCAAATAGACGAATTTCAAGACCCTTGAGTGTCTCTCACGTATATATCTCCTTTGAATATATTTATAACTCCATTCATATTTAAAATAATAAAGATAGATTATATTATGGTCAAAAAAAGGATAGATGAAGAGGTTAGTAATGTGTGCAAAGATAGAAAAAACTACATCTAGTGTTAGTGTAGTTAGTGAAAGCCATTCTAACATGGCTAAGCATCTACTGACTTCCGTAGTTGATGTTGGAAACTTATCAGCTCCTTGGTTTCTTAAGATTATTATACCATAACAGTCTCTTACCGGGGATATTAAATTCTAGAGTATACAAATTCCATTAGTCCGGAATGTGAAGACACATATATTTAAAACATATTAAGTAAATATAATAAAAAAAAGGAATTTAAAAAAACCTTATAGGGGAAAGGAAGGAGAATTAAAAAAAGGGGAAAAAAAAGGACGAATGAAATCTCACTATATATTCTGCACAATTATAATTATTATTTATCTAATTCTAAGTAATTCAGTTATAATTAAATATTAGTCATTAATGATAATTATTAATTCTGATTAATAGTAACACCGCGCATTGTTAGTATTTATTAGTTATTTGTATTAGTAGTGCTACTATTCTAAATGTTAGTATCCATAGGAGAGTTTCCAATCCGCTTCTTTCTCCGGCATCCTTAAACAAGTCCTTTGTTCCATCCAATCTGGCAAAGTCAGTTTATTCCTTGGTGTTGTTGAATTTTAAAGATATTATTCAATCTTCCTCACTCTGTTTAGTCTTCTGGGCAAAGTCCAGTGCGTTTCACCAAAGTCCAGGATTGGTGAAAAAATATTCTTTCTGGTTGTGGGTAACTCTTAAGGTAGCTGGATACCTCAGACCATACTTTAAATTCTTTACTTCCTTCAAGATTCTTTTAGTCTCCTTAAACGCGTTTCTTTTCCTGGAGACCTCTGCTGGGTAGTCTCGATAAATACTGATCTTATCACCTTCATATGTAAGATTTCTGCTTCTTACAATTTTTGCCATCATCTCCTCCAGCACATGATCATATTGAACTTTTATTATCATTTGTCTTGGAGGGGCGTTGGATCGTGTCTGACGTCTCATCACTCTGTGAGCTCGAGCAAGTAAAGGCTTATGATCCAGAGACAAAACTTTTTGCAATAAGTTTGCAGTAAATTCTCTGGCACCTTGGTTCACCTCTGTCCCTTCTCGAATACCCACAATTCTCAGGTTCTGTCTTCTCTGGCGTCCTTCCAATTCAGTACATTTATCAGTTATTTTGCCCAGCAGTGTAGTTAGACATTGATTTTCTGTGATGAGTGTTTTCATAGTTTGAGCACTTGTTTCGGCTATCTCCGATAGGCTCTTTATGGCTGTCGACTGTTGATTCAGCGTGTCTTCCACGGGCACCATCTTTTCTTCTATTTCAGTTGCCAGCTTACTGATTTGAAAATCTATTTCATTTGATGTAGTTGTAGCCTGATCAACCAGTATGTCGGCAATTTCCTTCTTCAATTTTTCAGATAATTCCGCAACCGTGGAGTTAATTTCAAATTTTAACTCCTTCATCTCCTCTTTGATTTTTTTTACTTCTTCCTTAAAATTTATTTTCTTTAATTCTTCATTCGTTTTTACAAGTTCTTTTCCAAGTTCATCCTTCAGCTCTGCAATTTCTTGTGAAATAAAATTTCTGAGTTCCTCACCTTCCGTTTTTTTTCTTTGCTTTTTTCGACACATCTTCTTGGGATAGCGTCCTACCCGCTCCCGAGGCTTCCATCGGGCCTTGTTCTGGTTCTGCCGGTTTAAGCCTTGTAATTCGAGATTTCGTTTTTTCAGCGGGGGGGGGGGGGGGCTGCGCTGCGCTGCATAGGCATTGTAAGTCGCGCGCCTGATGACGTCACTCACGGCAGCCGGTACCGAAGCAGCAGGCAGCAGGTAGGCGTTTTCTCCCCGGTAATTTCAGCATTTTTCAAGAGGAGCTGGCTGGCGTGGCTCCCTAGCCCTCCGTAGCACCACCGGAAGTCCACAATACCATTAGTTTCAATATAATTATGGAGAAGGTCAGAAATGGACCAAGGGTTGAGATTTTTGATTGGAGAAGGGCTATCTTTGAGGAGATGCGAAAGGATTTAAAAGGAGTGAATTGGGAAATTTTGTTTTATGGGAACGATGTAGAAGAGAAATGGAGGACATTTAAAGGTGAAATTTTATGAGTACAGAATCTTTATGTCGCTGTTCGGTTGAAAGGAAAGAATAATAATGGGAAAGAGCCATCGTTTTCAAGGGAAATTGGACACGGTTCGGAAAAAGAGAGACATCTACAATAATTATAGCCAGCATGTGGAGTAAATGAGGTGCTTGAGAAGTATAAAGAATGTAAAAAGAATCTTAAGAAAGAAATTAGAAAAGCTAAAAGAAGATACAAGGTTGCTTTGACAAGTAAGGTGAAAGTAAATCCTAAGGGTTTCTACAGCTATATAAATAG
The DNA here is from genome assembly GCA_963514005.1 of Raja brachyura. The sequence goes on from OY740801.1 coordinate 38,649,146, forward strand.
CAAAAGGATAACGAGGAATAAAACTGGTCCATTAGAGAGTCAGAGTGGACAGCTATCTGCAGAGCCAAAAGAGATGGGGGAGATATTGAACAATTTCTTTTCTTCGGTATTCACCAAGGAGAAGGATAGTGAATTATGTGAGGTAAGGGAAATAAGTAGAGTAGCTATGGAAACTATGAGGATCAAAGAAGAGGAAGTACTGACACTTTTGAAAAAATATAAAAGTGGATAAGTCTCCAGGTCCTGAGGGAAGTTAGTGTAGAAATAGCAGGGGCTATGACAGAAATATTTCAAATGTCATTAGAAACAGGAATGGTGCCGGAGGATTGACGTACTGCGCATGTTGTTCCATTGTTTAAAAAGGGTTCTAAAAGTAAACCTAGCAATTATATACCTGTTAGTTTGCCCTGGTGGGCAAATGAATGGAAAGGATACTTAGAGATAATATATATAAGCATCTGGATAAACAGGGTCTGATTAGGTACAGTCAACATGGATTTGTGCCTGGAAGGTCATGTTTGACTAATCTTCTTGAATTTTTTGAAGAGGTTACTAGGGAAATTGATGAGGGTAAAGCGGTGGATGTTGTCTATATGGACTTCAATAAGGCCTTTGACAAGGTTCCACATGGAAGGTTGATTAAGAAGGTTTAATTGTTGGGTATTAATGGTGGAGTAGCAAGATGGATTCAACAGTGGCTGAATGGGAGATGCCAGAGAGTAATGGTGGATAACTGTTTGTCAGGTTGGAGGCCGGTGACTAGTGGGGTGCCTCAGGGATCTGTGTTTGGGTCCACTGTTGTTTGTCATATACATCAATGATATGGATGATGGTGTAGTAAATTGGATTAGTAAGTATGCGAATGATACTAAGATAGGTGGTGTTGTGGATAATAAAGTAGATTTTCAAAGTCCACAGAGAAATTTAGTGCCATTTGGAAGAGTGGGCTGAAAGATGGCAGATGGAGTTTAATGCTGATATGTGTGAGGTGCTACATCTTGGCAGGACAAATCAAAATAGGACATTCATGGTAAATGATAGCGAATTGAGGAATGCAGTTGAACAGAGGGATCTAGGAATAACTGTGCACAGTTCCCTGAAGGTGGAATACATGTAGATAGGGTGGTAAAGAAAGCTTTTGGTGTGCTGGCCTTTATAAATCATAGCATTGAGTATAGAAGTTGGGATGTAATGTTAAAATTGTACAAGGCATTGGTGAGGCCAAATTATAGGAAAGATGTCAACAAAATAGAGAGAGTACAGAGGAGATTTACTAGAATGTTGCCTGGGTTTCAGCAACTAAGTTACAGAGAAAGTTACGTCTTTATTCTTTGGAGCGCAGAAGGTTGGGGGACTTGATAGAGGTATTTAAATGATGAGTGGGATAGACAGAGTTGACGTGGATAAGCTTATTCCATTGAGAGTAGGGAAGATTCAAACAAGAGGACATGATTTGAGAATTAAGGGACAGAAATTTAGGGGTAACATGAGGGAGAACTTCTTTACTCAGAGAGTGGTAGCTGTGTGGAATGAGTGTCCAGTGGAAGTGGTGGAGGCAGGTTTGATTTTATCATTTAAAAATAAATTGAATAGGTATATGGATGGGAAGGAAATGGAGGGTTATGGTCAGAGTGCAGGTAGATGGGACTAAGTGAGAGTAAGTGTTCGGCACAGACTAGAAGGGCCGAGATGGCTTGTTTCCGTGCTGTAATTGTTATATGGTTATTTGAAGGGCTGAATGGCCTACTCCTGCACCTATTGTCTATTGTTGCATCTGCTCTCAAGGTGAGGCTTTCCACTCTAGAATATCCGAGATGTTCTCCTTCTTTAGTGAACGCAGTCCCGTCCCCCCCGCCCCTGCTGTTGTGGTTGAATCCCTCACCTGTATTTCTTCTACATCCCATAGTTCTTCTCTCACTCCTTTATTCCCCCCCCCCTCCCCTACCCCAGATGGAACAGGGATAGAGTTCCCCTGCTCCTTGCCTTTTCATCCACCAGCCTCCACATTAAACACATAATTCTCTGCCATTTCCAGCTTGATTCCACAACTAGTCTTCCCTTTCCTGCTTTCCATAGAGACCATTTCCTCCGTAACTTCTTGGTTCAATCATCCCTCCCCCCCACCCCCACCCCCTCAGTTTCTTTCTCCTGCAACCGTGTCGGTGTAACACCAGTCCCTATACTCCTCCCTCGCCTCGACCCAGGGATCTCAACAGAGATTTACATGCACCACCTCTAACCTCAACATGGCCCCCAGTGTGGACTGAGTGAGCGATTCATCCAACACGGTCTGCAAAAGATCTCCCGATGACACCCATATTATTTTCCCATCACTGACCTGGGCTTCCTCCACTACTTGTGTAACTTAAAGCCCAACATTGAATTCTTTAGCTTTGGGTAACACCCTCTGTAGAACACCAAAATGTAGAAGGGAGAAAAGAAAAACAAACCTGAAAGCTTTGTGCCTTAATGCAAGGAGCATTCGTAAAAAGGTGGATGGATTGAATGTGCAGTTAGTTGTTAACAGATATAATATAGTTGGGATTACGGAGGCATGGCTTCACGGAAACCAAGGCTTGGAGCTCAATATGCAGGGGTATTCAATATTCAGGAAGGATAGATAGAAAGGCAGAGGAGGTGGGGTGGCATTGCTGGTTAAAGAGGAGATTAATGCAATAACAATAGGTGCAGGAGTAGGCCATTCGGCCCTTCGAGCCAGCATCGCCATTCAATGGCTCATCATCCCCAATCAGTACCCCGTTCCTGCCTTCTCCCCGTATCCCCCGACTCCGCTATCTTTAAGAGCACTATCTAGCTCTCTCTTGAAAGCATCCAGAGAACCTGCCTCAACCGCCCTCTGAGGCAGAGAATTCTAGACTCGCAATTCTCTGTGAGAAAAAGTGTTTCCTTGTCTCTGTTCTAAATGGCTTACCCCTTATTCTTAAACTGTGGCCCCTGGTTATGGACTCACCCAACATCAGGAACATGTTTCCTGCCTCTACCGTGTCCGAACCCTTAACAATCTTAAATGTTTCAATAAGGTGTCCTCTCATCCTTCTAAACTCCAGAGTATACAAGCCCAGCCACTCCATCTCTCAGCATATGACAATCCCGCTATCCCGGGAATTAACCTTGTAAACCTACGCTGTGCTCCCTCAATAGCAAGAATGTCCTTCCTCAAATTAGGGGACCAAAACTGCACACAATACTCCTGGCGTGGTCTCACTAGGGCTCTGTACAACTGCAGAAGGACCTCTTTGCTCCTATACTCGACTCCTCTTGTCATTAAGGCCAACATGCCATTTGCGTTCTTCACTGCCTGCTGTACCTGCATGCTTACTTTCATAGACTGATGAACAAGGACCCTCAGATCCCATTGTACTTCCCTTTTTCCCAATTTGACGCCATTTAGATAGTAATCTGCCTTCCTGTTTTTAGCAAGGGGAGATATTACCTTGGATGCTGTAGAATCTGTATGGGTAGAACTGCAAAATAGCCAAGGGCAGAAAACGCTTGCATACAGATCACTAAACAGCAGTCGTGTGGTTGGGGATAGCATCAAACAGGAAATTAGAGATATGTGTGGCAACGGTACAGTAGTTATCATGAGTGATTTTAATCGACATATAGATTGGACCAACCAAATTGGTAACAACACTGGGGGGATGGATTTCCTAGAATGTATTAGATTGTTTTCTAAGCCAATATGTAGAGGAACCAACTAGAGGGCAGGCCATCCTAGACTGGGTATTGTGTAATGAGGTAGGATTAGTTAGCAATCTTGTGCAAAGCCCCTTGGGCAACAGCGACCATAATATGGTGGAATTCTGCATTAAGATGGAGAGTGACATAGTTAATCAGAGACAAAGGTCCTGAACTTAGAGAAAGGTAACTGATGGTTTGAGATGAGAATTGGCTAGGATAGACTGGCAAATAATACTTCAAGGGTTAACGGTGGATATGCAATGGCAAAGATTTAAATATTGCATGGATGAATTACAACAACAGTTCATCCCAGTCTGCATAAAAATAAAACAGGGAAGGTGGCTCAACCATGGCTAACGAGGGAAATTAGGGATAATGTTAAATCCAAGGTAGAGGCATATACATTGGCCAGTGGAAGCAGCAGGGAGACATTTAGAATTCATCAGAGGAGGACAAAGGGGTTAATAAGTAAGAGGGGGAGAATGGAGCATGAAAGAAAGCTTGCGGGGAATATAAAAAATGACTAAAAGCTTGTTTAGATAAATGAAGAGGAAAATATTAGTGAAGACACCTGGGTCCCTTACAGTCAGAAAAAGGTGAATTTATAATGGGAAACAAGGAAATGGCACACTAGTTAAACAAGTACGTTGGTTCTGTCTTCACTAAGGAAGACACAAACAATCTTTGGCATAATGACAATCGTATCAAGGCAATAATATGTTTAACTGGTCGAGAGATTTTTATTACATTTAATAATGTCTACAGTCTCAATAATCTTCAGCAATGCTGTAGGCAGTTGAGTTAATATTTGACACTTGCTTCAGCCTTTATAGCCACTACATTGGTAATTGACTGTGTGGAACTGCCAGTTAAGGCTGGGTTGTTGATACAGGGTAGTTCTTCTTCTTGGTTCTTGGTCCTCCAAAATATTCCAAATGGAATTTAAACTGGAGGTGGCGGAGGGTGGGCTTAAGCAAGGCACAAGTCCACTAGCCTGTTACTGCTAACAGGAAATAGAAACATCCTTGGGTTCCTGTTGTTCTATGCCAAACCAGATCTGAGAGTCAGTGTATTAAATTTGCAAAGGGGATTTATCAGGAATAGGTTTATCAGGTATATAAGAGATATTAAACTTTGGCATATGGTCAATTCATCAGAAGTCTGAAAAGCTAATTTTGAGTTATTGTGAAACAAGTGCTTTTGAATTCAGGAATGTTTGAACTGTATTTTGTACAGATTTAAAACAATTACTTGGCCTGCTGTAATGTTATAATGAGTTTGTTCACCACAGCCTATCAAGACTCATTTCACACTGTATAATCTTGGTTATAAATTTGGATTTCATTACAATCAGAGATTTCAACATATTTGCTGGAAAACAAATTCTCAACTCTGGAACCCTTTAAATAACATCTTTGGATCGGTGGAATATCAATTCTAAACCATGTTAGAATAAGTTGCATTTCTTTGGAAGCATCGGTTCATGCAATTGTACTTCTAACTTGTGCCTTCTGGAGGGTGTTTAAACTAAAGCTCTGTGGAGTCAAGGAAGAATCACTGCTGTAGAATGCCCATCTCCACCTTGCTCTTGTAGCCACTGAACATATCTGGCTAATGTAGCCTGGTCAGTTTTCCTGTTGTCTGACAGGTGGCTAAAGTGTGGCTGAACTGGAACAAGTGTGTTGAAAGGAACTGCAGATGCTGGTTTACACCAAAGATAGACACAGAATGCTGGAGTAACTCAGTGGGACAGGCAGCATCTCTGGATAGAAGGAATGGGTGACGTTTCAGGTCGTGATGAAGGGACTCGCCCTGAAACGTCACCCATGCCTATCCTGGGATGCTGCCTGTCTCACTAAGTTACTCCAGCATTTTGTGTCTATGAACTGGAACAAGCTGTTACAGAGTCAGCCTGTTCTGAAGCACATCCTCACCATCAAAGCTAGGTCATTTTTGGGTCCCTGAGTCACAACTGTAAATAGAGCACCCAACTTTCTTCTGATATCACAGCATTTGTATCAAATTGGAAGATTGGATGCACACTGGCCTGTGTAATGTTGGCAAATTCAAGACAGATGGCTTATACATTTCCCGGTTCTGGCTGCAATAAATTCCACATGCTTGTCTTGTGTTGGTGTTTACAAGTCTTCTCTTATTTGTTAATTGTCAGGATGGTAGTGCTTTAATCAGACCTGTTTGGTGGGAGGTCACTTAGTTCTGCAGCATGCTGCTTGCACTATTTAGTATACATGTTTAGTACATTGGAGTAACATCTAGTCTAAATCTCATTTTTCTTCGATACTTGAAGGACAGTCCAACTTGGTCTTATACTCGTTGAACTGAGTTTGGCTTGATGGTGGTGATGGTGATATTGTTAAGTTGCAGATACAATCCCCCGCCCCCATTGGTAAAACATTGTACTGGTTTAGAGAATTGCTGACCACATCTATAATGTTGTATAGTAAAATTAGATCAGGAAGGTGGTGGGGGAAAGAGGATTAGATATGAGGCTGTACTGCCTATTTTAATGGGAGGGAAAGGGGGCACGCAGCTCGACAATCTTAACAGCATAGGTGGGAGCCGGAGGCTTCATTGCTGAAGATTGTTCAGCTCTGTGCCTCCTTTCCCTCCCATTGAAATAGGCAGTACTGCCACATATCTTTACCTCTTTAACCTCCAGCTCCTGCCTGTTTCCCGTGGGATGGAGATCAGTTGCAGCTCATGTTGACCCGTTTGGAAGGCATGAGATTACTTACTGCTCATGTTTTAACCACCATGAAGCTACGATTTAACAGCAGGACTATGTTGTACAGTGAATAATTAGCAACTGCTTCTCTGGCCACATTGGACTGTCAAGTATGTTAAAGTTCTCGCCAGCTCTGAGAAGATTTAATGGCCTCGCCTGTTGTCCATCTGTCCCGTCCTCATACGCAGCCCCCTCACCTCTTGCGCAGCCGTGCCGCTGCCAGCGATGTCCAGGCCTTGGGCATGCGGGCGACCTGCCAGCAGAGCGGCTGCAAGAGGCCACTCGTCCCCTGGTTGACAGTGGCCAATTCATTAAAATCATTTCATTGATTGCACTCAAAAATAATTTTTTAAAGTATGAACATATTTCATGGCAATGCTATTTAAATAAAATATGAAGATAAAAGAGAAAGATTGGTGGCAACAGCGTTGGATTTTGCCAGCTGCGGCCGAGGGGCCAGGTATGAAGTGCTTTCGCCTCTCCATTTATTGTGGAACAGATCGTGACCGAGTAGGTGAACAGAGACAAGGGCCAGCAGTCCTGTTTTACTTGAAACCATGGGCCAGGTGTCTACTAGATTAGGGCTGATATTTTTATAGCTGCTGAAAATATCTCTGAAAACTTTATAAGCCTTTAAATTCTAACACCAGACACTCAGGGGTGGGTATATGGAAGTAGATGCAGGAGGAGGTGGTTGAAGCAGGTGCTAAAATAGGATTTAGTAGATAATTGGAAAGGTTTAGAGCGAAATGCAACTGGCTTAGATGGGACATCTTGATCAGCATGGACAGGTTGGGCCAAAGGGCCTGTTTATATGCAGTATAACTTTATGACAATCTCCAGTTTCTTAAAAACATGTTTTTAAGAAACATGGAACTAATTCTAGTTGATCAAACACTCATCCTGATCTTGGCACAAAACATCCTTGTATAGCAGCAGGGCCATTACCTTGATCTGGGGCTGTATGAAGTGGATAATAGTTAACTAGGGGGTAGGCCATTTAGGACCGAGATGAGGAAAAACGTTTTCACCCCGAGAGTTGTGAATCTGTGGAATTCTCTGCCACAGAAGGCAGTGGAGGCCAATTCACTGGATGTTTTCGAGAGTTAGATACAGCTTTTAGGGCTAACAGAATCAAGGGATATGGGGGGAAAAAATCAAGAATATGGCACTGATTCTGAATAATTAGCCATGATCATATTGAATGATGGTGCTGGCTCAAAGGACCTAATGGCCTACTCCTGCATCTACTTTCTATGTATCTAATAATGGAGGCCAATATAAGACAATGGTCGTTGCTGAGCATGGCAGTCTGGCACTGTTGCTTATCCTGGATACAATAGTCAATAGGTGCAGGAGTAGGCCAATCGGCCCTCCGAGCCAGCACCGCCATTCAATGTGATCATGGCTGATCATCCCCAATCAGTACCCCATTCCTGCCTTCTCCCCATATCCCCTGACTCCGCTATCTTTAAGAGCCCTATCTAGCTCTCTCTTAAAATAAACAGAAATCTGGTTTGGCAGCAGCCAGAAAATAAGCAGTATGAGAAGGTAATGCAAACCACAACCTCTGATTTTATTTGGCTGGGTTAGCAGGAAATATGATCTGTAGTCAAAATCCAGCTCATCAGGGAGAGAATCAAATTTCCATAGCTCTAGTTAAAGCTTTGTTGTGTGGGAAATGTTTGAAAATTGCCATGGAAGCATTTAAACAAATTTGAAAAGGAACTGATCAATACTGGTAGAACCAATATTGCAATCCGACGGTCCATTTACACGTTATTTCCTTTTCCATTACAGCACCCAGTGTAATGCAGGTTTGCTAGTGGCTGACTTGACACTACTAGTGTGGACAGATAACCCATTAATGTAAAGCAAGAAGGGCTTCTGAAGTAAGAAAACAGGGTTATATTTAGTACAGTGGAAATAGGACAGAAGTGGTTTAAATTAGATTACGTATGAAAACCAGTACTAGGATCATGACATTAAATTATCAAATGTACGAGCTTTAATTTACAATGGATTTGATGTCACAGTTGCAAATTAAAGAGGTAAAGTAATTGGGGGGGGGCTTTAATTTCTACATGGTGAAACCAAAATGTGTAAAAAAATACCCTTTAATAAAATCTGACAGTGTGCACTTCAACCACATGTCATTTTTTTCTATTACAAATCTCAAATAATGGAGTACAGAGGCAAATAAATAAATGATGGGTCTTTGTCCCAAACATTATGGATGGCACTGTAATTAGAATATGGTGGCAGGACTGCAGAGAAAGGGGTGATGGATGGAACTTGAGTGGCAAACATATGGGCCAAATGGTCTCCTACACTGGTGCCTTTCTATGTTCGCCAGGATGCTTGTTGAGAAATATATCAATAGAATCATAAAGACTGCATTAAATGCCTAAACATGAACAAGGTCAAGCTTTGAGGAAACACATCAAGGAATGTATTAGAACTTGAAAGGTTTATAGAAACTGGCCCTAGAAAAATAGAAAATAGGTGCAGGAGTAGGCCATTCAGCACTTCGGGCCAGCAATGTGATCATGGCTGATCATCCACAATCAGTACCCCGTTCTTGCCTTCTCACCATATCCCTTGGTTCTGCTAGCCTTAAGAGATCTATCTAACTCTCTTTTGAATGCATCCAGTGAATCGGCCTCCACTGCCTTCTGAGGCAGAGAATTCCACAAATTCACAACTCTCTGGGTGAAAATGTTTTTCATCATCTCAGCTCTAAATGGCTAACCCCTTATTCTTAAACTGTGGCCTCCCCCAACACCAGGAACATTTTTCCTGCATCTAGCCTGTACAATCCCTTAATAATTTTATGTTTCATATAAGATCCCCTCTCATCCTTCTAAATTCCAGTGAATACAAGCCCAATCGTTCCATTCTTTCAACATATGACAGTCCAGCCATTCTGGGAATAAACCATGTGAACCTACGCTGCAGTCCCTCAATAGCAAGAATATCCTCAAATTAGGAAAGTCCAAAACTGCACACAATACTCCAGGTGTAGTCTCACCAGGGCCTTGTACAACCGCAGAAGGACCTCTTAGCTCCTATACCGAAATCCTCTCATTATGAAGGCCAACATGTCATTAGCTTTCTTCACTGCCTGCTGTACCTGCATGCTTATTTTCTGTGACTTGAGGATTTCTAAAAATAGCAGAAAGTCAAAATAGAATAGACTTGCAGGGCCTGGTTTACATTACAAGGACCAACACAGATGATGCATTCAAAAAAGGTAAAGTTATTGGGCTCTTGAATTGCCAAAGCTGTAGTTGCTATATCACAATGTTAACCTTCATTAAGTCACATTAAAGCAAAGGTATATTGGTCCTGGATTGCAGTATAGATTTGCCAGATTTCCAGTTCAGGGCTTTTGTTTGAAGATTACACACAGGACTTTATCCTTTGGAATTTAAGGGCAGTGCAAATTTTAAGATAAACATCTAATTTCTCTTTATGCATCCAATTTTGGATATTGGGATTATCTAAATTAGTAGCAGTTCTTACAAATGAAATTTGAAAATAATTATTTTGCAACTCCAATAGATGTTGGATCAATTATCAGCTGAAATCAAATAGACAATTTTCATTAACTAAAATATATTATGGTATAAAGGGCAATAGGTGCACAAAATCAGGCCCCAAATAAAAACTCAGAAGGCATAAATGTTTGAATTAGAATCACAAATGGGAAAGTCAACATACTCTGTGATTAAAATATAACAGATTTGTTTACAACCTCAACTTTACATTCCTATCTACCCACAATGACTTTTCACCTCCTCGCTTTTAACTATTTCTGCCTTAAGAACACTACTTCCATTAAGGATTAATTTTGGACTGTTCTTCATCAGGAACAAAAGCTCATAGTTCTATATTCTCCAACAGAAAACATATCTTTATCCATCCTATCAGAACCCCTCATCTTATTTATATCAAGTCACACTTCACTTGGTCTACTAATTCTCCAAACTGCTTACAAAGCATTAGCAGTTTGATTCAAGGCCAATACAGTACAAGGCACCCCACATGGTCTGACCAAATTAATTGCCTTAGCAATAAATAGCAGTTAGTTTTCCTCTTTACATGTTTCACCCTCATGTACACGCCATCAATCCTTCTCTAGCTCTGTTCTATAACCTCTTGGCATGCACATATCCTACCTCCCCCCCCACTTCATTTTATTTCAACCTTTTTGCATCTCTTTGCAGCCTCCTGTACTCTTCACAACTTCCCTACCCGTCATTGAGTCATCAACAAGCTTAGCATCCATAGTTTTAGTGTCTGAAATTCATTTAAAAAATTCAAATGTTAAGGTCCAGCATCAATCCCTGTGGCAGAACCAAATGTTGTTCTGCATGCTAAAAACTATATTGCATAAGAATTTGTATGGTAAAGCATGATAATAATATGTCAATCACTCCCACCTGTGGAGTTAAATCTAGGCAAGCAGCTTGAATTATGTATTAGCTTTACATAATTCTTGACAAGGTGAAAAACAACTTGAATGGAAAACATGTCATTTTTTGAACCTACTTGCTGGAATGGAAGATGTGTGATTATTCTGGTTTTTAAACCTCTAATTCTACAACATTTGTTGGATATTTAGTGTAGCTCGTCACCGATGAAGGAAACATATGCTGCTTAATCCTTTCCCATGACTTTCAGCCTGAAGAAGGGTCATGACCTGAAACATTACCCATTCCTTCTCTCCAGAGATGCTGCCTTTCCCAGCTTTTTATGTCCATCTTCTGCTTAATCCTGGGCTGGGCACAGGGGAAGACCTTGGAATCAAAAGCAGCATTACAAATTCACTCTCAAGTTGTTCATAAATTGTAGCAGGAAAACATCCTTTAGATTAAAAAAACGACAAATTGACAATCAGATTTACAAACACCGAAAAAAATAGATTTTATTGAGGTAAATCATTTTCTGGCTATTGCCATCCAGTTATATGCATCTAAAGATGGTTGCATAAAAAAAGCAAAGAAACAGCTCTCATTAGGAACAACTGCTTTACATCAGGGAGAAAGTTGAAATAGTAAAAAAAGGATTAAAGTACTTTGAACTCTGCTGCTGCAGCTGAAGTCCATGTATTAAGAAGTGTGCCTCGGGAGCATGTGGAAAAACTGAGTATTGGATGGATGGATGAATGGAACTGTGAAAATACACCATTCAATGAATTTGTACCTTCAAGATTGCACTGAGAAAACAAACTTTCAGCACACTGTTCATCTCAGTATATGTGAAAGCCATTCCTTTACAATCTCATGTCTAATTATAAATATTTAACAAAAACAAGTTTATAAAATGGCTTTGGCAAATTTTTTGCCCAGTGTTTCAGGAAAATAAATATTTGAAACTAAACTACCTTTCAGTGCAAGTGTACCATTTGCAGTGGTGTTTAACAATGTTCATAACAGATTGGAGACAAACCAACTTGTTCATACCAATGAATTCTTTGAGAAGATAACAATGCAGATGTTACAAAATCTTGCATTCCTGGAAAACCAAGACATTGTTACGTGATTAAGCATCCACAAGAAATGCATTTGGAGGATATGGAATCAATAATAGAAACCAATAAATTTCAGACTTAAATAATCTCTCATAGGGCAGAACACAAAATTCAAGTGCATGAGGCTCAATGGTGGTTTTGATCCCAGGTAGTAAACCTAGTCTTACACAACAGGAAGTTTAAAAACACCCAATCTGCAGCAGAAGACGTTCAACGCAGTTGGCAATCAGTACTTTTTTTGGACTTGAACAAACTGATATGGCTTTTTTCTTCTTCTACACTTTTATACTACACTTAAACTAATACCACTTTAGCAGAGGATACATTAAAAAAAATTAGAATACTTCAAATTCTGATTGAAATGAACAGCTGTTTTTAAAATCAACATAACTTTTCTTGCATAGAGCAAAGACAAGCAACAATGCTGTGTATTCAAACACTACTCAGCAAACATTCTAGGCACAACTCATTTGAAATGTACACAATTTGACTTCTGTTCCAAACAGAATTTTGGAAGAGAAAACTGGAGCGGATTCCTTAGGAAGGAGATCCTTAGAACAATGAAAATGTGGATCTGCCGCCAGGAGGTTGAGAGACCTTGTTATGGGATCGTGGGCGTGGACCCAGACGAGGTTCATGGTCGTCCACCGTGGGGTCCTTCAATTTTTCTTTCATTTGCTTCTCTTCATCTTTCTTTTCACTCACTTGATCTCCATGTTCTGTAGTCAGTGTAACAAAAGTGTTACAATTCATACCCATGCACTCTTCATTCATTCATTTACTTATTTACAAACTGCTTATGTATTTCATCTTTCCATTTTAACTGAACGCAAAATGATCAGATATGGGTTTAAAGTGAAAGATCAATTTCATGCAGAGTTTAAGAATTCTCTTTCATGGTTTGCAGGTACCATTTGCAAGTTTGCCATTCATTGACCATCCCTTGAAATAACCATTTGAATGGGACGTTTCAGGAGGATAGTTGAAAGACCGGGTAAACGCAGAGACTTTGGGATAGGGTAAATGCAGAGTCTTTTAACCCAGAGTAGGGAAATCAAGAACCAGAGGGCGGGGGGGCGGAGAGAAGTAGTGGAGACACTTTTAAGAAGTATAATAAAGTTTAGCGGGCATTTTACCTACTGGTAGGTCTTCCTAGTTCCTGAAGCTCCAATGAGCCAATCAGAATGCCCAGTCAGCGAAGGAGATTGCCTACAGCTGCCCTCGATTGCCTGCAACCAAATATCGACCCCACTCCACGAGTTAAAAAGAACCATGCCGACCAGATTTTCAACATGCTGAAATTTTTTCCGCGACGTAGCTGAGGTCACGAGTATTCGGGAACTTCCCTCGAGCATGAAGGAGAGTTCCAGCGACCTCATAGGACCACGTGTCGACCATGCTGTGAGTTTGAAGATCGAAGACACTCTTCTAAAATCGCAGATTAGGTTGCCCAAGTGTGACAGCCCCTTTATTCCAAGCCTCAGGATACTTAATCCAGTAATTTACACACAATGCTACTGAAGCCTGCATGAGGGAAAAAAACCCTGAATTTGAAAACAGGACAGCGGCACCGAGGAAATCAACTGAAAACTTGAGTGTCCACGATGAAGCCATGCAGAGTGCACAAGATCACAAAATGACCCAACCTGCACTCCTATCAAATAACACCTCCAATCAATGGGAGAGTCTGCATATCTATCCACACAGGACTTATCAGCCACCTCAAAAACAGCAGAACTGGAATGGAACAAGTCATCCTTAATCCAAAATAACATGTCCAACTAAAATTCATGTTAAGGCCTCACCTTTCAATTTGTTATTTTCATCATACCCTGAGAATATGTTTGCATCCTGTTTTAAAACAATAAAAAATATTTTAGGTCAAATCAAGCTATTGCAGCACAAGAGCATTTATAGAATAGCACACATAAATCTTCCGTAGACACAAAATGCTGGAGTAACTCAGCGGGACAGGCAGCATCTCTGGAGAGAAAGAATGGGTGCTGTTTCGGGTCGAGATCCTCAAGAGTCTAACTTAAGTCTGAAGAAGGGTCTCGGCCCGAAACGTCAAGTCCAGCATCAAATGCTAAGTTACTCCAGCATTTTTTTCTATCTTCAGTTTAAACTAGCATCTGCAGTTCCTTCCAATACATAAATCTTCAGTAGATTGATCAATATAAATACTGGTTTAACTAGTCTCTGATTAAAAGTTAGGGAATTATGACAGTGCGCTTTCATAATTTTGTCCATGTTAAAGGAGGTGCCAGACCACTAGTAGCCCAAAAATCAGTGACAAATTTGTATTAGCAGTTTTAAAAGCAAAACTCTGAAACATGCTTAAAAAAACCCACTCAATATCACATCTTAAAATTATACAGAAAGTTTTTATGAAATGATTTAGCAATGTTATACTTTGAAATTAATTGTCATAGTCAGAGGTATTTACTTCCCCAATATTGACCAGGACAGTCTTAGTGTAAAAGGTATAGACGGAGCAGATTTTGCAAAAGTGACCAAAAAAGTTATCACGCAATATGTAGAGGGTCCTACAGGGAGAGGGCAATACTTGATCTAGTCTTAGAAAATTGGAATGGGCAAGTGGTTGAAATATTCATGGATGAGCCTTTTGAGACCAGTGACCACTGTTTTATTAGGTTTATGAGTTATCTATAGAGACAGGACAGGCCCAGAAGTTAAATTCCTAAATTAGGGCACAGCCAAATTTGATGGTATTAGACAGGAACTGGCTCGTTACTTAGAACAGGTTGTTTGCAGGTAAAAAGTACGTTCAGAAAGTGGGATGTTTCTATAAGTGTGTTGACAAGAGTTCTGGGCTTGGATAGATTGAAGGGCAAGGCAGGTGGGTGTAAGGAAGCTTGGTGACAAGATAAATTGGGGCTCTGGTCAAGAATAAGAAGGACAGTATAAGCAGCTGGGATCAAGTGTATGCCTGGAGTTATGGGAACTGAGTAGCATACTAAAGGAGGAAATCAGGAGGGCAAAAGGGAGGCAGGAGATAGCACTGGCAGATACTCCAAAGAGATTTTAAGTACATTAAGGGAAAAAAGGGCAACCAGGGAGAGAATAGGGCCCCATAGAAATTAAAGCGATCATCTCTGTGTGGGGCCACAGGAGATGGGCAAGGTTGTCAATGAGTATTTATCTGAGTATTTCTCCTCTGTTTCTAATGTGGAGAAAGACATGAGACTGGGGCACGGGGCAGTCAAGGGAAGCATCTGGAGGGCAGTTAGTATTACGGTCGAAGAGGTACTGAACATCCTGAAGCTTACGAAGTGGACAAATCTCTCAGGTCTGATTAAATATACCCAAGGACACCGTCAGAAACTAAAAAGATAGCAGGTGCCCCTGCTGAGATACAAGAGTGATCTTTAACTACGGGCAAGGTGCCGAAGGATTGAAGAGTGGCAAATGTTGTGCCTTTATTTAAAAATAAGGGCTACAGGGAAAAGCTTGGGAAGTTTAGGTAGACACAAAGTGCTGGAGTAACACAGCGGGACAGGCAGCACCTCTGGAGAGAAGGAATGGGTGACGTTTCGGGTCGAGACCCTTCTTCAGACCATAGGCCTGCGAGTATAACATCTCCGGTCAGAGTTACTAGAGAGCATTCTGAGGGATAAGATATACATGCACTTAGATAACAAGGGCTGATTAGGGATAGCCAGCACAGTTTTGTACATAGGAGATCGTGACTCACAAATACGATTTTGTTTTTTGACGACATAATCAAAAAGATTTACAAGGGCAGAGCTTTAGCAGTCCATAAGGATTTCAGCAAAACATTTGACAAGATTCTGCGTGGTAGGTACTCTGGAAAGTTAGATCACATGGTATCCAGGGAGAACTAGCCAAATGGATAGAACATTGGCTTCATGGAAGGAAGCAGAGGGTGATGGTGAAAAGTTATGCATCAGACTGGAGGCTCTGTGAATAGTGGTGTGCCTCAGGGATTGGTGCTGGGCCCCATTGCTGCTTGCGGTTTTTATCAACGATTAGGATGAGAATGTACAAGGCATGATCAGCAAGTTTGCAGATGACAAACGTTACAAATCTTCATCAGTTAGGCTAGTGGGCAGGGGAATGGTTAATGGAATTTAATGCAGATTAATGTGAGGTGTTGCATATTGGGAAGTCTAACCAGGGCAGGACCTTCACGGCAAATGGTGGGACCTCTGTGGAATGTTATAGAGCAGAGAGATCTAAGTGTGCAGGTATGTAGTTCCTAGAAAGTGGCATCACACAGGTAGACAAGGTGGTCAAGACGGCTATCGGCACATTGGCCTTCAGTCAGGGTATTCAGTATAGAAGTCGGGATGTTACTTTACAGCTGTACAATATGCTGGTGAGGCCACAGTTGGAGTATTATGTTTAGTTTTGGTCGCCCAGCTAGAGTAAAATTGTTGTTAAGTTGGAAAGTATTCAGAGAAGATTTACAAGGATATGGCCAGGACTTCAGGGCCTGAGGTATAGGGAGAGGTTGTGCAGGCTGGAACTGTATTCCTTGGAGTGTAGAAGGATGAAAAATGATCTCATAGAGGTGTACAAGATCATGAGGGGAATAGATAGAGTATATGCACAGAGTCTCTTACCCAGAGTAAGGGGAACCAGAGGACATAGGTTTAAAGTGAGAGGGGAAAGATTTTATAGTAATCTGAGGGGCGACTTTTTACACACAGAGGGTGATGCGTATATGGAATGAGCTGCCGGAGGAGGTAGTTGAAGCGGAAACTATAACAACATTTAAAGGACATTCAGACAGGTACATGGTTTAGAGAGATATGAGCCAATGGCAGGCAGGTGGGACTAGTGTAGATGGGGCAACTTGGTCGGCATGGGCAAGTTGGGCCGAAGGGCCTGTTTCCGTGCTGTATGACATGAGATGCAACTTCAGAGCACAGCAAAACCTTGAGGATCTGAAGAATTGAAGGTTGAAAGTTAGTAGACGAGCATGCTTTTAGACTTCAGTAGCAAGTCATGACTATAGGTTTCAATGTTCAAGAAGCGTACCTTTGGTTTATTTGGATGAGCACGAGCTGCAGTTGAAAGAGCTGGCTCCCCAAATATGTCACTGTTTTTCCCACTGGTTGAAATGGTACTTGACTGTGAAGGATCAGGTCTGGCTTCGGTGAAAATCCCACTCTCTTTTCCACCTTAAAATGTTTGACAATAGACAGAATTTGCATCAGTTTAACATTAATTTATAAACAAAATTAAAGCAGCAACTAATGCTTCCACTAGTGGGAGACTCTAGGACTAGAGGTCATAGCCTCAGAATTAAAGGACGTTCCTTTAGGAAGGAGATGAGAAGGAATTTCTTTAGTGAGAGGGTGGCTAATATGTGGAATTCTTTGCCACAGAAGGCCGTGGAGGCCGTCAATAGATATTCTTTAAGGCAGAGATAGATAGATTCTTGATTAGAACGGTGTCAGGGGTTATGGGGAAAAGGCAGGAGAATGGGGTTAGGAGGGAGAGACAGATCAGCCATGATTGAATAGCTGAGTAGACTTAATGGGCCGAATGGCCTAATTCTGCTCCTAAACCTTATGAACTTACGATATTAACTTGATGATTTAGAGTCCATTCTGTTAAAAAGTTGGCAACTTTAAGTAGCAAAAAGAAAGATTTAGATTACTTAATTGAAAAATTCAGTCTAAGTATAGGGCCATGGTTTTAGCTATTTCAAAGAGCAAGCAAAATGGCCTCCACCTGGTGCATTGCATTTCTAGGCTGGTCTAAAACGAAGAGCAGCAGGGTAGAATTTTTATAAACAAAAGCCAAACAGTTCAAAACATTCCAGTACCAAATACAAATGGTACTTCAATCTACAAAAAAAAAGGGGGGGGGGGGGGAGATCCAAGTTAAAGCAGCCAAACTTGAAGCATTTTCAAACAGCAAATTCTCTGAATGTTCTTTCATTTGAAGGGAAATATTTGTAATTAGTGATTGGATGCACATTTAATGATTAATTTATATTAGGTGCCTTGTCAGTGCTACTTTTCAGAATACAAGTTTTATTATTGTGCCACTAAAAGCGTGATTTCATAATCTATCTGTTGTAAATTTTTTAAAAAATCTCACGCTATATCCATCATCAAAAAAGGGTATTTTAAAATTGACAATCCTATTCCAATTTCCAGCAAGAACCACTGGCATTCTTCTACTACGGCAGAAGTGCGAACGAACATACAGTTGGCAGCCATGACATTAGTAAGCACTCAGACATTATGGATGTAGCAACACAAGCAGACTCACTATTGAGAGTTGCAATACATTTAAAAAAAGTATGAATATTAAGCACATATCTGCATTTTTGGTCAAACATCCAGTCATTAGCACCAAATATGCAAGGTAGAACAATGTTGTTAAGCAATGAAAACGCTCACAAATCCATTTTCTGAATGCTGTTACAGTTGACAGCCCTGGTGCCCATTTTCCCACATTTAAATACAGTACTTTTCTTGCAGAGAAAGTGGAGACTTCAAACGATTTTAATTTGAACCCCATTTACCAAAGAATTAATATGCTCATTTGCAAATTTCTGCTCTTATCTACTCTTAAATCATGGCTAATCTGAAAATCCAAACATTAAAGCTCCCTTTTCCTTCAGGTTATTATGCCAAAATTAAGACCCACCCTTCACCACCACTGTAAGGGAACACCCATTATCAGATTATATAGATTACCATGTCAAATCTAAAGACAACCCTCATTGAGAGATTTATACACCCTTGAGGGATAGGGATTGAACAAGTTTCACATATCTTGCTTACCTGGAGGATTGGTTTTTTTTGGCAATGAGATTTCTTCTGGTGGCCCAAAAATATTAGATGCCATTTTGTGAGATCTGGTGGATTGTTCTTCAGGGACACCAAATATGTTACTTGAACCACCACCTGGTGGTTTAAGCACTCTGCTAAGGAGGGTCAGAAGCAAAGGGACTTATTAACACAAAGAACCGGTCATTCCATTTCAATTAACTTTTGTTCTGTATTGAATATAAAAATGATCGGTACTAAAGCAAATACCCAGTGTCAATATTATCTCTTGTTTTAATATGCACAGAGCAAACTTGTTTAAAAATAATCATACAAATCTATTTAATGAGGAGCTTTTAACATGCTCACGCAAGATCAGCCTCGGTTCAAGCAGATGATCACTGGGAGGTGAGGAATCCCAAACATCCAACAAAACAAAAGTTTTACTTTCTGTTCACTTCCACTTTCTACACTGTACCATTTTTCCAAATACCTTCCTAGGCAATCTTTCAGGGTGACTGCAGTGAGGAGTCTAACACCAACATTACCTCAAGGTGGGGGTGAATGTAGGCGAGTACTTGGGAGCGCCTGCACCAGTCACTGTGTAGGTTCTGTGCTTCCCATGCACGCAATCAGTGCCATTCTGAATCCTCCTCCATTTTGAGTTGTGGAAGGCTAGGGTTTCCCGGGAAATGGTGGGGTATTGCATTCCCTCCCACACTCCTTAAGAGTCCACCGAGAGTCTCTTGCCATGACCAAGCTTGGAACTGGGTGTTGAATCTGGAGCAAGACGTGTGACTAAAGTAGCCTGCCAAAAGGAGTTGGAGCATAATTGGGGCCTTGATGCTGGGGATATTGTGATGGGAAAGGTTGCAAATGTTGGAGTGTGGATATAAAGATCTTTGCAGAGGGCTTTGGCTGTCTTCAGTGCAGAGGTACCTACTGCATTGGTCCAAGTCTCAGAAATATCAAGGAAGGCAGAGATCACTGATGGATGCCCAGTGGATCATGGGCTTACTGACAAACTGCTGCCTCTAATCCAGTATAAACTGCTATCTCTTGGTTTCATCTGTTGCCCTTTGGGATCCAGGAGCACTTACATCCACTCTGGTTCGTGGATACTGAGAAAACTGCTGAAGCCAAAGTGGGAACCTCAGACTTTTGCCAACAGGTAGGGAATGAAACTTGTGAGGCAGTGAGCTCCTTCCACCATTTACAAAGGGCATCATATGTTCCTAATGCATTGAGAACCTGAGTCACACCCTTCTGTTTCAAACCAAGGCAAGCAGTGTCAGACGGGCAGTTGAACTGAAGCTCCCCCCCCCCCCCACCCCTCCAGACGCTGACCAACCTGGCAAATATTTCAAGTATTTTGTTTTGATTCTGCATTAGCTTTGTTCCTGCAGTTCAGAAATTATTACTTTTGTTTGCACCCATACTTTATCTCTTGTTTGAAAGCACAACTGCAACATCATATCTCGTTTGTTAACTAAACTCATTTTAATGGGTCAGTTTCCATGTGAACAGAATCAACACAGTGGTTGTGCCAAAATGAAGAATACAAATTGCTTAATTGTTTTATTCATCCTGACAAATGGATGGAATGGGCACAGAGGGTTTCAAGTCAAGTCGTGTTTATTGTCTCATGCACAAGTACAATGGAAATTGTGATAAAAGTGTGGATTATAAGAAATACAGATAGGGCAGGAGTATCAAAACAACGGCTTGAGTTTAAGCTGAGAGGAAGTAGTTTTAAATAGGATCTGAAGGGAAAGTTTAAAAAAAAAGTAGGCGGGTTCATTTCCAAAGTATTCCACCCAGAAGTGGTGATGAAGGAATCAGATACAGTAACAACATTTAAGAGGTATTTAAACAGAGACTCAAATAAGAACGGCATAGGTGGATATTGTCCTAATCGTGGGGGGTGGGGGGAAGCAGATGTGTGGAATGGTCAGCATGGGCATGGCAGGCCAAAGGACACCATTTCTGTGCTGTATGACTGGCTGCATTATGGCAAAAACTGCCCATCTGTTACAATACACTATTTGTACCTGACCTTACTTTGTTCCAAATCTAAAGGAAATTCAGTTAAAAGGAAGTCCCATGCAAAAATGCGTGCTGGAAAATTCTAAAACACGGCATACATAACAATCCAATACGTGTCATATATTGCTCTAAAGTCCTCAACGCAGTTTCACTCAAAGATCCTATAGCGGAGCTTGCTATAGGATCTTTGGTTTAACTTTCCTTCCCAGTCTTTTATTTGGAACATCTGATGCATTTCAATAGACTTTCTAAATAAAAGTCATCATGAGCAATATAGGGATAAAATTGACAATTTAAGACTGCATCAGGCAATTAATAGGAAATGACAGGCAAACTGCAAACAGGCAACAATGAATCCATCATCCCACTCAACTGTTTCAAGATGACTCCAGTCCTTATCAGGTGCGGGGAAAAAACAGTATAATCTTAATGGACGGAGTGGAGAGATATGGGTTATGTGCTGATAGATCAGTGATTTTCTTGGCCTCATGTTTGGCACAGACATTGTGGGCTGAAGGACCTGTTCTTGTGCTATACTGTTCTATGCTTATCATCATCCTTAGTGGAGAAGAACACATTTGAAGTCTGCTTTTCAAGTGGTTAGAAAAATAAATTCAGAAACTTAGGCTGCTCATTGTAGCACAATGGATGGTTCCAAGTGACTGAAAAATAAAAGTACTGGTAGTCTTCAGGATACCAAAACACTGCTTCCAGATAGTACAATTGACTTGCACTAATATAGTAAACTGCGTTCAGTACTCAATGTGAACTCCTCCACACCAGGGAAACCAAACTGCTTTGCACCTCATCAGTTCACCAAGCAAGGAGAGTTCATGTTCCATGTCAATGCCAATGGGATGCAATCCCTCTTTTACTAATTAAAGTGGTGGCGCAGCTTGTGCTTTCTGACGTTTTGTCACTAGCATCACAAGCACATAATGGGACTGCCTCGCTGCCCTACTGGGCAGAGGAAATCAAATCAGAGATAATATTTGGCAACATTTTAACAATCTGCAAAGAGCACATACAAATTCCATGTCCTGTTAAGCTTATCCAACTGGCAACATACTGAACTGTGTTTACACACAACCTATCCTTAAGACAGACACAAAATGCTGGACTATCCAGAGAGAAGGAATGGGTGACGTTTCAGGTCGAGACACTTCCTCAGACAGAGTCGGCCCTATTCCTTCTCTCCAGAGATGCTGCCTGTCCCACTGAGTTACTCCAGCATTTTGTGTCTATCTTCGGTTTAAACCAGCACCTGCAGTTCCTTCCTACACCTAACCTATCCCTAATGGACCTGTCCCACTTAGGTGATTTTTCAGCGGACTGACAAATACTGTCAAGTTGCCGGCAGTCACCTGAAAAACCGGTAACTGGAACGCTGACTGTCAGATTGGAACACACAAACAAACACATCGCTTCCTTCACCAGCCCGCTATGAAAGCGGGGAACAGGGCAAGGGGGAGGGGGGGGGGGGGAGCGCTGTATAAAAAATTCACACCGCGCAAAGCCAAGGTGAAACAGACACGCACCGAGATGACCAGGAAGGTTGGCGCTGTAAAAAGATGGCTTAAGCACAGTAAGTCCTTTAAAAGAGGGGAGGGGGGGGGGGGGAAGAGATGGAGTGGAGACAACTTTTAACAAGCCAGAGATACACAACTGTGAAGCTCGGCGGACATTTAACATTACCGGTTATCCTTGGTTCTGAAAACTACTCATTACCTTTTTTTCCCCCAATGAGCCAATGAAATTCACTGGTCAGCACCGGCTACAACCTACGAGAACCTTCAACCTCCTGGCGACCCACCTACGGCTCGAGAATTCTCGCTACACTTCATGGCGGTTTCATTCTAGTCGCCACTAATTTTTCAACATGTTGAAAAATTCACGGTAGCCTTAATGAGGCCGCGGCTAGTTCTCAGAATTGGGGAACTCCTCACGACCATGAAAGCGACTCCCCGGCAACCACCCGCGAACATGTGGAAGCGGGACAGGCCCATAAGTTACACCCTCTTTTTTAGACATTATTAACTTTAGCTCCATTTTAAACAGTAGAAGCTCACTGAATACAAAGTCTTTAATATTCGTAAAAAGACAAAAAAAAGTATTAATTACTTCAGCAAAAAAAGGAGGCAAAATAAATTACAACCCCGGTAGAAAGTTTAACAAAGCTAACAGGAAATATCGAAGATAGATACACAGTGCTGGAGTAACTCAGTGGTCAGGCAGTATCTCTGGAGAAAAAGGATGGGGGACGTTTCGGGTTGGGACCCTTATTCAGACTGAAAGTAGAGGGGTGGGAACTGGAGGTAAGAGGAAAAAAGGAAATATCAAATGGTCTGGAATTTGAAGGTCATTTTATGCAAAACAATTTGTGGCACAAGGGTGTAATCCACACACAAACATGGGATTATCAGAATATATAGCCCCCTATCCTTTATTTCTAGAGGTCCTTTACAATAATCTGATTACACAAGTAGGTTTTAACATCCAGGCAAAAAATATAACATTCTAATCTCACAGCAATCAGAATCCAGCAAGGTTTACCTACATTTACATGTTCCACTTGAACTTAACCTAACTTACAAGTGTGCCACCACTTTACTAAAGATCAGTCACCCAAAACCATCAACTGTGGCTGAGTCAGTAACACGCACTCAAGTCACCTTGGCTCAACTCAAGACCAGGACCTAAATGTAGATTATCATTTTGGGACTGATCCGGAGGAATGCTGATGCACTGTCTTTCAGATGTTAAATTACCTGTCCTCAACCAGATGAGAAAGATTCCCTGATTTGATTTTATTCCCCTCCCAAAGTTCCAGGGGACCTATTATTTAGTTCCTATCCCATAAAACAAAACAGAAGCAATGCTTTTTTATTTTAAGAGAGTGACTGCTAGCTCTAGATTCTTCCACTATGGAAAACACCTTCTCCACATCCACCCTGTCAAGATCCCCACGGATCCTATGTTTCAACACAAAAAGTTGGAGTAACTCAGTGGGACAGGCAGCATCTCCGGACAGATGGAAAGGGTCATCTTGTTGAGGCCCATCTCGACCCGAAACATCACCCATTCCTTCTCTCCAGAGATGCTGCCTGTCCTGTTGAGTTACTCCAACTTTGTGTCCATCTTCAGTTTAAATCAGCATCTGCAATTCCTTCCTACACACTTCGTCTTATTAGCACCACAGATCTCGATACTATGGTCGAGTGGTCACAACAATGGGGCATGCAGTTCAACCCTTCCAAATGTGAAACCATGCTTGTCACCAGAAAGAGGAATCCAGGTGTCACATCTTACAACATACTTGGTGTCACCCTTGAAGAATCCAAACAAACCAAGTCTCTTGGCATCAAATTGCAGAATGATCTACGTTGGAATGGTCAGACTCATCATGTAACAGTGAAAGCAACAGGTATCCTAACTTCCTGAGGCGCAACTTCCATCATTGTTCAGCTTCTGTCAAGGAGAAGCTGTATTTAACCCTCGTTAGACCTCATCTGGACTACGCAGTTGGGACCCATACACAGATAAAAACATTTCATCCATCGAATGTGTCCAAAGACAGGCCACTTTCTTCCCAATAACCCTCTCTGGCTAAACCCCTCCCTTCACCATCTCCAGTTTAAATTCCAGTTGGAATATTTTGGAGGACCAAGTAACCAAGAACAGGCCCAACTAGCCTTGTATACCTGGAATTCTAAACAGTGCCAGGCTAAAGAACCAGGCAACTGCATATTTAAATGCCCCATCGTCTCTGTGAAATTCCTCTTTTTTCTTCCTGAAGGCAAAAACAGCATTACTACCCAAATGTTACAAGAGGAACATCAAACGACTTGTCAACAATTCCAATTAGACATTAACGCCGTGGCCAAGAAAACACACCAATGTCTCTATTTCCTCACAGGACGAAGGAAATTTGGCACATCTCCAATCAATTTTGAACCAACTTCTACATTTGCATCATAGAAGGCATCCAATTCAGATGCATCACAACTTGCGCAAGACTGCAAGAAATTGCAGTTATGATCCATTGTGTAAACCAACCCTCCATTATCTCTCCCTACCACCTATCTGCTCTATCTACATTTTCAGCTGCCCAGGAAAGCAGCCAACATAATCACGGACTCCACTTTGATCATTCTGTTTTCTCCCCTCTCCTGTCAGTTAACAATTACAAGTTTCAAAGCATGTAACAAAAGATTCAAGATCAGCTTTCCCCATTTAGCTGTCTCCTGAACAGACCTCGTTAATCTACCTCCTTGCAGCATTTTTTTTAAATTGCACTTTCTTCGTTGTTGTAAGTGTATTCTGCCATTTTCCTCTTGTGTGCTACCTTGGTGTACATGTGTATGCTGCGATTTGTCTAAATGGCATTCAAAACAGTCGCTCAGTGAAAGTGTTATCCATTTTACTGGGATACTGTGAAATTCCTGCACCAATGCATGAGATCTTGTACTTGCGTGTGAGATAAGGCTGGCTTTGCCAACTTCAAGTCAAGTCAAGTTTATTCGTCACATACACATACGGGATGTGCAGTGAAATGAAAAGTGGCAGTGCCTGCGGACTTTGTGCAAAAAACAAACAACCAACATACTACAAACAGAATCACATGTTCTTTTCCATAATAAAATATTGTGGGCAGTATTGTGGTACAGTAACTGTAGTAGAGTTAGTCCCTGGTGAGATAGGAGTTTACAACTTCGGCGATGGCGTTGCTTACTGAGCCATTGTGTTGACGGAATGGGTTTGTTCGCAATTCCATCATTCAAAAATCAATCAAATGACAGAATCGGTTTATTACCAATTAATAGACCAATTCCATCTCAGCACTGCCAGCACAGAACTTGGAGAAGCCAGCCATGTCTAAACAAGATCACAGACACCCATGAATTTCGATCCTAATCTTACACCGTTTCCCTCCCAAGACGTGAAGATGGCAGTTACTTTCACCGAATGTAGTCATTTATCAAAATGCCGGAGATTCCGAAGATGAATGGCCAACGACCACACATGTAGACACGAGGAATGTGCTAGCAACTCGCCAGTAGATGGGACACCGAGAACTTAAAGCCCACGACCTTACGGGAATGGGCGTGTTATTGTCTATCGGGTCCAGAGGCGGAAGAGCGACTCCGTGAAGAAGGGGCTCCTCCCGAAACGTTGCCCGTTTCCTTCGCTCCGTAGATGCCGCCTGACCCGCTGAGTTTCTCCAGCCAAGGTGGGCGAGCGGGGGTTAATGAAACTGGACCAGTTACCAGGTGGAGGGCGGAAAAAGATTCTAACGCCACCGGACACCAATGAATAAACTCTGAGAGACTTTTCCCTGGGACGGTGAGAGGACGGAGCGGGGCCACGGCACAGGGTAACGGCCGGGCTGGCGGCTGCGGCTCATCTCCCCGTCCCTTCCCGTCCGGCCGCTCTGAGGAAAGTTCTCGACCCGAAACGTCGCCCGTTCCTTCCCCCCAGAGATGCTGCCTGTCCCGCTGAGTCACTCCAGCATTCTGTGTCCATCTTCCCCTTACCTGGAGTTGGGTCGGTTCTCCAAGCCCTGGAAAGTGCTGGTGGATGTCATGTTGCCTCACACACAACCCCTCGACGTCGCCTCTCCCGCTGCTCGTCCGTCGCTGCGCTGCAACGGTCCGCGAGCGGCTGCGGGAAACCGCGCCCTCCCGCCTCATCTACATAGTCCCGCCCTCCGCAGGCCCACTCGCCTTCTCATTGGATGCACCGCCCTGTGGAGGCCGATACCGCCTCCTGATTGGACCCCGCCTACGTCAATTACCCAGGCCCGCCACCCAATGAGAGGCCGCCTCTCATGTGGAGCCGCCCACCCGGCAGAAGCCGCTTTCCGATTGGCTCATTTCGAATCCTATGCAGTTTCTCTTGAACAATTATTCACCGATGAGGAAGTAACGTTGGACACTTATTGCAAGTTAATGCTCAATGGGGTTCTCACATATCAATGCCTAAACTCTGAAATCCACTCCGATCGTATCACTAACGGGTTTCCCCTTTTTAAAGGACTCTTCGCTGCGTGCTTTTATACTTCGCGCTTGAAACATACACGTGTTGAGACCCAATGAATCCGCTATAGGATCTTTGCAATGAACTGTCTTTGAAAAGTAGGCCTGCAATCACAGACGTAGACAGGAAGAACACCAAGTATAAGAAAACGTGGCGATTGGAATATTATGTAGAATCCTTAGTCAGCACTAAGGTTTAAAAACAAAAATAATGATTACATGTTGAGAAATTGGAAAACATTAGATGACTTGTACCTATGTATTAAGGACTGCAAATAATATGTTGGCCTTTATATTAAGCTTTGGTAATAACATCAGAATTAGTTTATTATTGTCACGTGTACCAAGGTACAGTGAAAAGCTTTTCGTTGCATACTTTCCAGTCAACAAAAAGACAACATGCTTACAATCAAGTTGTTCACGGTGTACAGGTACAGGATAAAGGGAATAATGTTCAGTGTAAGATAAAGTCTAATTAAAGGTAGTTCCAAGGTCTCCAATG
This sequence comes from Raja brachyura, assembly GCA_963514005.1. Next base: position 38,676,489 of record OY740801.1, read on the forward strand.
AGGTAGATGGTAATTGTTCTCCTCTATACATATTTATACTAGTCAATGCCGGTACATAGGCCTCTAATTCTACTAACATTTGTTTGGTATGATGGACAATCTTGACTGATTTGTATTAGATTGCTGCATTCTACTTAGTACTACCTCCCATCAATTCCTATATAATAAATGTCCAAGTTTATCCGATAGCCTTTCATTTGGAATTGTTTATAACTACTTTATAAAGGACAAGTTGCACTACACACATAGGCTTCATGCATTCAACTTGGGATGTTATTTCTTCAAAACAGCTATAAGAACTGATAAACTAGGATCAACAACTCTTCGATAGTTTCTAGCTTTTCACTGTATAAACTTGGACCATTATCCATGTAGTCATACCTAATTTACCTGAACCACATACCTAAATTCATGGCTCTCCATTCACCATCTTGCATCTATTTATTTGCTCTACAATTAATAGCATATTTAACCAAGATCAATTATTTGATGTATTTCATTCGCAGGTATCTTTATTCTATTTTAAACATGTGTAACTGCTGTCCAATATTCATCCTTTCTTTTCCTGTCATCTAGGGCTGCAGTTCTAGAGTTTCCAGTCCTAACCTTGGATGCTGTCAGTGTGGAGTTGTACGTTCTCCCTGGGTCCTCTGGTTTCCTCCCTCATCACAAAGACGTGCTGGGTTGTAGGTTAATTGACCTCCGTAAAATGCCCCTAGTTTAGCTTAGGAAATACAGCGTGAAAACAGGCCCTTCGGCCCACCAGGTCTGCGCCAACCAGCGATCCCCGCACTTTAACACTATCCTACACCCACTAAGAACAATTTTTACATTTACCAAGCCAATCAACCTACAAATCTGTACGTCTTTGTGATGAGGGAGGAAACCAGAGGACCCATGTGATCACAGGAGAATGTTTGCAGGGAATGGGTGAGAAAGTGTGAGTAACATAGAACTAATGAACGGGTGATTGATGGTTGATGTGGATGTGATTCCATATAGTATCTTTACACTAAACCTTTATTTTTTCCTTTCTACCGCAATAATGGTGGCCACTTGTGCACACCTTCAGCTTTTGATAGGGCCCCACCCTCTTCCTTTGACTTAAAGCTGTCAAAACCCGAAAGCAATGAATGCCTATTTCAGTAGTTTGAGTGGATGTTAACAATGATTGAATGTGGCTACGCTAAATGCTAAGATTTATCACATGGCAGTGTTCTGGTGTAGGGAAATTAAAATTTAAAAACAATGTAACTGCACTGTCAATAACTTTTCAGAACTAAGATAAGTCGAAAAAAGTAGTGTAGCATACAAACAAATGCGCACACACACGCTCATGAGATTTATTTGGAAATTACGTTTCTGCATAGAATTTTCAATTGCCAGCCGAATACTTATTTTACAGAACCAATGCAAAATAACACTTCATTTATATACAACTGAATCAAAAGGTTGCAAGAGAATATTATATTGCTAGCCAACAATTTAATTCAGTAACACAAAAGTCTCAAAAATAATTATTAATAACAAATGATTTGAAAATAATTTCAAGAGTAAAAAGTAACTCTTCAATTTTTAGGTTTTTCACTCAGGAATTGCTTCTTGAAGTATGCCTTCTTTGCATTAACAACGTAGCCATTTCAAGAGCTGATTACGCATATAGAGTAGCAGTGTCATTTGCTACACCAATTTTATCCTGAGATCCTGATTCAGCATCAATTACCCCATCCTTGAATAGTTTGTATTGTCAGCTACAAACACTAGAACTAGATTGAAATCAATTAAGGATTCAAATCCATACACCTCGCCTGAAAATTGTTCAGACAATGCAACTGCATGAAGTGGTGAACACAAGGATCTTTATGAAATATACCAATTGCAGGCAACCCTCATGTTACCGGGTGGTCGTGGGGGGGGGGGGGGGGGGGGGGGAGGGGGCTGGAGGTAAAAAAACTGTCCCAATCAGAATCTTCCAGAACATGAAGCTGCAATATCTGTGCACGTGTCAAGAAGTGAGCTTTAAAATAGTGCGTTTACTTTATGCATATAAATCGCATAAGTCTTAATTTTACTCCATATCTAAAGTTTTTGGGTAGATGCAGATATACTGTTGTGAATCTGTGAAATTCTCCGCCTCAAAAGGCAGTGGAGGCCGATTCTCTGGCTGTTTTCAAGAGAGTTAGATAGAGCTCTTAAAGGTAGCGGAGTCAAGCGATTTGGGGAGAAGGCAGGAGGAACGGGGTACTGATTGTGGATAATCAGCCATGGTAATAGTGTGGTGCTGGCTTGAAGGGCCGAATGGCCTATTCCTGCACCTATTGTCTATTATCTATCCATTTTATATCAATGACAAATATTAAAATTTAAACTCCATATCTAAAGTTTTTGGGTAGATGCAGATATACTGTTGTGAATCTGTGAAATTCTCCGCCTCAGAAGGCAGTGGAGGCCGATTCTCTGGCTGTTTTCAAGAGAGTTAGATAGAGCTCTTAAAGGTAGCGGAGTAAAGCGATTTGGGGAGAAGGCAGGAGGAACGGGGTACTGATTGTGGATAATCAGCCATGGTAATAGTGTGGTGCTGGCTTGAAGGGCCGAATGGCCTATTCCTGCACCTATTGTCTATTATCTATCCATTTTATATCAATGACAAATATTAAAATAATTTAAATTTGAGATCAATTATGAAATGTTGATGTTTTAAAACTAACCTCCAGATTGCGGTCCGGACCCGCCCACACTTCTACTCCCAGAGCGGGGCCAAGAAAATTGAAGATAGACACAAAATGCTGGAGTAATTCACCGGGACCGGCAGCATCTCTGGAGAGAAGGAATGGATGAAGTTTCGGGTCAAGACCCTTTCAGACTGAAGAAGGGTCTCGACCCGAAACATCACCCATTGCTTCTCTCCAGAGATGCTGCCGGTCCCGCTGAGTTACTCCAGCATTTTGCTTCCATCTTCAAATGACGTCACGCACTCCAGACGGCTGTGCAGGCGCATGAAGTCATGAGCGACCTTCGTGGGACCGTCGCGCCTCAACGCGATCACGAGGTCGCGTAATTAGCGTGCCAAGGACACGTAAGTGGGACGGGGGCTTTAGGCAGCAATTCTACTGCTATGCCACCCCTTTGTATTCCACCTAATGTAGGCCGTTTTCTTGAGCTTATAAATTATTTGAAAACATTAGTCAAAAATGTAATACTTATTGATAGAAAATGATTGAAATTAGTAATGTAATTGGATAGTCACGAGTAACAAAATTAGTCTATCTGATGAAATACAGCTTTAAAAACATCGCTGCATCTTATTTTAAGCCTCACAACTCTCAAATTTCTATCCTTTCAATGCTCATAACCACCTCACACCTTTCATGCAAGAACATTTAACAAATGATGTCAGGTTTTCCTGCAGAAATCAATCAACAATGGTCTATCAGCTCTGTCACGCTTCATAATTCGCCTGATAATGGCAGAGAATCACTAACCCAATACAAAATGAGACATTTATAGCATTAATAAAACGGATGTTTTTGTCTTCAATTTTATACATTTTGCTGAAGTTGCAGTGAAGTATTCTTTCAAAAAATGTTAATCACATGTTACACTTTAACACTCTACAGATCCTACTTATACTTTTGAGAGGACAGGAGAAACATTCTGAAGCATATAAAATCACCAGATTTGTCGAGGTTATACTACAAGTTAGATTGTGACGATTATGCATTTGTTGCAGCCCATGCAAGAGCATTCAGTCTGCAAGACAGATCACTCCCATATCCACTTACGCTTAGTTGCAGGTTCACATTTAGATTTTGTGGGTCTGGCAAATCAGAAAATATTGATTTTAAATGCTGCAGAATAAAATTAAAAGTCAGATCACGAATATCTGAATCAGCAATTTGAAATACAAGGAAACCAGTGAAAAATGGGCTTGTGGCAAGGGTCCATATCACTTACACTTGCCACATGATGGCAAAAACTCGAGCACCAAAGCTTCAGAGGATGTTATCACCTCTTTAAGAAATATTTTCATTTATATATTTTTAAATCTTCTTTAAAACATAGAACTTTACACCCACTGAAATGTGTTCAATATTGTATTGATGGAAACATAAAAGGTCCCATACCAGGTTTTATAAATTCCTTTCTCAACCAACAATTGAAATAAAAAAAATCTGGTCACCTTTCAGCTGCTATTAATGTAATCAAAGCAATAAGCATAGAAAATGACACTTTGGCTCACTGAATCTATGCTGACCATCAAGCACACATTCACACTAATTCTATTTTATTCTCAAATTCCTCTTAATTCCCCTTAGATTCTACCATTCATCAACATTCTAGGGACAATTTACAATGGCCATTAATTTAACAACTTGCATGTCTGGGATACAGAAAGATACCCAAAGGAAACCCATGAAATGAAACAGAGAAGTGCAGAGTCCACACAGATAGCATTTAAAGTTACGATTGAACACAGGTCACTGGAGCGGTGAGATAGCAGCTCTATGGGCTGCACCACCATGCCACCCTGGTTACACCTCAAATTTGTGGAACTGAAGCACTTAGAATTAGAAAAAAAAGCTTTATAAATGAACATAACGCATCGTCTGTGGCTCAATGGGTAGTATCAATTTTCCATTTTCTACTCCAAAAATGTGGACACAAAAAAATCAGGCCAACTCCCAGTGAAAGAGCCCAATATACCCACGACCACTGCACTTCATGCAAAGAAAAGCAAAAATAATCAAGAACCTACGTGGTACTGAATCAAGACCACCAATGGCTTCCATGCAGATATCTTTGTCGGGTGAAAATAAACTTTTTGTTGACTGAGCATATGTTGCTGTCATTTACGTTCAATGTAAGCACTGTAGATGTCCTTTGGGGAGAAAACTAGGTTTATGACGACACTCTGCAGGCTGATGGTTTGCACAGACAGCATTTATCTTTTCTCCACTCCTCATGTAGTAAATCTCTTTTATATTGATTGAAGATTAGAAGTTTTTGTTCTTTACAGGCAGCCATGTTAAACGGTGAAGAGCTCCTGCCATGCGTGCAGAAGGACCCAACGCTGCAGACGAAGAGCTGACAGCCAAGTGAAATTCCCTCTGGCCTGATAACACAGGTGAGATCAGGGCAGACTTCCTCTGGACATCATTGAATAATAATCCTGTAGCAATCTGCATGGATTCCTTTTCACAAATGTAGCCAAAACCTATTTAAAAACAAATGATATTTTATTAACAGATACTTAGTATTATACAGCAACTGCTTAGCTAAAATCTCTCCCTTGAGTTGGGTCGTTTCTCATTCACATTGAACATAAACAGAGGGTTAATATGTGTAATTTGTCCACGTTTTGACTGCCTACAAACCCATGATTCGATTAGCTCCAGATTTGTTGTTTTAAGTTTCTAGATTTATTAATGAGTCTGCTCTTTTTCACCATAAGGAACTAATTTAAATGCATTTCTGCTTCTTGTGCACTTCCTCTTTTTGCAATTTTCTTCTTTCCCCCTGGGTTGTGAGAATTCCTCAATCAGAAAGACAACTTTTGCTTGGAATGGAGAAAATTATTCACTTTGGTTAAAACGCTGGAGATTCACTTTGATTCTTGCAAGTAGTATTCATCATGGCGTTTTTCCCTTTCTGCAGAAATAAAATCTGGCAATTTACTAGCTACCGAAGAACAAGTCATCAACCTTGTAGGAAATGATCAAACTCACACATAGTGATTAGAATCCATAGCCTTTTATTAGCAACTCTGCGAAAGAAACACAAGGTGCTTTCGTCTCCATGCATACAGCCAGACTAACTGGAGAGAGAGAGAGCTCACTAATAAGCGCAAGCATAATCTGTGTGGTAATATATATATATATATATATAGTATTGACAAATTAATTTACATCCTCCCTCTTAAATTAATGCAAATGCAAAACTACTGAGTACTACACAGAATTAAATGCAAATGTATAATGCTGATGTCATATTAATAAATGAACATAACGCATAACGATTATGACACATAGTATGTGGCAATAAACTGGAGGAAGTTCAAACATAGCCCGGGTACTTTACGGTGGGCTTACAAACATGATCATGTACAATCCTGCATCTCCTCCCGTCACCGGGGACATGCTCGGTGGTGAAATAGGTGTCGGAGATTGAAACTGTACTGCCGGGGACGAAGCAGGAGACTTTGGCACAGGTGGAGGCGGCGTGGGCATCGGCAAAGTAACCGGATCAGAAACAGGATGTCGTGCTGGTGCAGTCTGGCCAATGCCGCGGGATGTGGATGGAAGTACACTTGTGCGGTCAGGATAGTACGGAAGTGATGCTGGCTGATTCAGAGGCAGGATATGTTGCCCATTACATCTGTAGATACTGCCATCGGCATTGACCAAGTATGAACGTGGCTCGAAGGCAGTTCCAGAAATTACACCTAGGCGGTCGTGACTTTTGTCGGTTTGCAGACGCACCACTTGTCCCTCGGCCAATGGTGGAAGCGGTCTGCTCGTTTTGTATACCACCCTTTCTGAATGTTGCACTTTTGTTGTAATCTGGACTGGACTTCTGATGGTGGGAACACATGCGGAACCAGTACCTGTTTCACCACAGGCAATGTGGCTCGGGTCTGCCTTGACATCAGACGCTGAGTGGGTGAACCCAATATTAGGTCGCGGGAGATGTTACGCAGGTTAAGCAGGGCCAGGTACACGTCTGATTTTGCTCTGTGGGACCATTCCACTAAATTGTTTGGCACTCCTGGCATTCGACTGAGGGTGTTCAGGCCTGCTGGTAATGTGACAAAAACTCCAGCATTTAGCAAAGTCTTTTAAGTATTGGCTGGTAAATTGACTGCCATTATCAGATAGTAGTTGACATGGAGCTGTGTGGTCGGAGAAATGGCATGCCAACTTCTGAACTACCCCATGAGAAGTGGGGCTACTAAGAAGATCAATGTCAAACCAACCAGAATACGAGTCTACAAGAACCAGGTATTGTTTGCCATGCCACTCAAATATGTCAGTTGCCACTGTGGACCACGGGAGGGCAGGAACCGGGTGTGAGAGAAGTGGCTGCTTTTGTTGATGTGGTGCCAAAATGTTGCACACTACACAGGATTCCACTTTCTCGTGAATGTAATCAGTCATGCAGGACAGTTGCTTCTGTGCCTGGGTGTCCAGCATGGACAGCATCAAAATACTTGCTGTAGAGAGAGGCAGGAACTACAGCGTTGTGGCCCTTTATGATAATGCCATCTTGTAGTACTAGTTCATCACGGACGGCAAAGAAGGGCCGAGCTGGAAGTGGTAGATTGTATTGCTCGTCAGGCCAACCGCGCTTAATGACAGAGGAGAGCGATCGTAAGGTATCGTCAGCGGCAGTGTCGGCTACCAGGTCCTCAAGCAGGATGAGGGAATAAAGTCATAACCACAAAACCGTCATCTGGTGTGGATGAACCCTTGCAGGTCTTTCGAGGAGCACGCGAGAGGGTGTCAGCCAGGTGCATGTCCTTGCCAAGTTTGTAAGTTAAAACAATGTCATACTTCTGAAACTGTAGCAACATCCTTTGAAGACGTCCTGGAGAGGCGTGTATTGGTTTGTTCAGAATGCTGATCAGGGGTTGATGGTCAGTTTCAATCGTGAACATTATCCCGATGATAAAGTCAATAAACTTTGTGCAGGCAAAAACGACCGCTATCAGCTCCTTTTCAATCTGGGCGTAGCGTTGTTCCGTGTCTGTCATGGTGCGCGAAGCATAGGCAACAGGCCTGTTGCCGTCACCATCATCTTGGAGGCAAGCAGCTCCTAAACCGTACTGTGAGGTGTCACAAGTCAGTGTGACCGGTAATTTAGCATTCAAGTAGTGGAGAGTGGGGCACAAGACATCTGTTGTTTAAGAGTGTCAAATGCCCACTGCTGTTGCTCATGCCAGGCCCAAACAGTGTCTTTGTGGGTTAGCATGGTCGAGACACAATCCGATGGGTCAGCGACATGGGCAATCACACCCATTGTCACTCTCTCTCTCTCTCTCTCGTCATTTCAATGGCATGGGTTTGAATCCCACTTCTGACACCATGTAGGAAATGATCAGACTTACACATAATTTTAGAATCCATAGTCTTTTATTAGCAAATCTGCGGAATAAACACAAGCTGCTTTTGTCTGCATGCATACAGCTAGTCTAACTGGAGAGAGAGCGAGAGCTCACTAATAAGCCTGTGGGCAGACCAGTAGTGTAAGTGAGGTAAGGAATGTGCAGCAAGCATAATCTGTGTGGTAACATATCGACACACAAATCTACAAACCTGTATCCATGTTTCAGTAAATTCAGTTTTTCCACCGTTACATTAACAATTATACTGACATAAACTTTTAGTTACTCAAGCAATTTCCTGGAAAGCCAACCTTCCTTTTTCTATCAAGATCAAAAACAGATTTACTAATTTTCCAAATCAAGTTGCTCTTTGTTAGGCGCTTCCCCCCCCCCCGGTGAATGCTATGTACTTACCTTTTCTGTTTCTCTCCTGAGTGCAGGCCCTGTGGCTGGGAGTCAGGAATAAAGAGGTTAAGGGCTCCTGTGCCCGATTGGCCAAGCTGCGTCAGGTGACGGGTGACTCATCAGAAGCTTAAATATCAGGAGTTCCCAGAATTCTCTCTCTTCTTCGTCGACCCTGACTAGTGAACAGGCTGCCGGTCTGAGCTGCAGGAGGCCTGGCCACATGGCATAGAACTTTGTGTATTGTTACCTATATTTGTCATTTAATGGTGTATTGGGACGGATAAGGGCTGACCTGAGGGTTTTCGCATATTTTGTTTCAGGGTTATCTCCATTTAGGCAGGTTAGAGACTCTGTTCGACGGTCCATTGCGAAGCTGGCTGGAGCACTGTTATGTTTGTTTAATAGTCGATTCTTGTCCCTGACTGTGTCGTTTAAATCAGGTTCGGGTTTTTGTCTTCTCTTAACTAAATTAAAGACTATTTTCTTAAACTTGAACCTGTTTTTTTTTATTATGTTACGCGGTTCTGAGGTACCTGCTTTCGGGAGTCATAACACTCTTCCTTTGTCCATTTAATTGTATATAGACCATGGGTGTAACTGGGCTTTTCTAATCCTACTTTGAAAGGCAATGGTAAGCATAGTTCATAAGTTATAGAAGTAGAATTAGGACATTCGACCCATCGAGTCTACCCATTCAATCATGGCTGATCTCTGCCATAACCCTTGACACCCGTTCCAAACAAGAATTTGTCTATCTATTCCTTAAAAATATCTACTGACTGGGCCTCCACAGCCCTTTTGTGGCAATGAGTTCCACAGATTAACTACCCTCTGACTAAAGAAGGTCCTCCTCATCTCCTTTCTAAAAGTGCGCCCTTAAAATCTGAGACTATGACCTCTAGTCGTAGACTCTCCCACCAGTGGAAACGCCCTTTCCACATCCACTCTATCTATGCCTTTCATAATTCTGTAAGTTTCAATGAGGTTCCCCCCACGCCCCCCAAACTTCTAAACTCCAGCAGGTAGAGGCCCAATGCTGTCAAACGCTCATCATATGCTAACCCACTCATTCTTGGAATCATTCTTCTAAACTTCCTCTGGACTCTCACCAGAGCCAGCACATCCTTCCTCAGATATGGGGCCCAAATTTGCAAGCAGATACTAATTACCGCTGCAATGCTTTCACATTTACAAACCCCCTATTTGATAACATTTAACATTAGCACAATACCGCAACAGTTCAGCATCAGCACAAAATATAGACACAAGATGCTGGAGTAACTCGGCAAGTAAGGCAGCATCTCTGGAGAAAATGGATTCTGGGTTTGCAGTCTCCTTACTTTGGTGGCCACTGCAAGCGCGTCTGAGGGATTGTTTTTTACCTGACACCAACATCTGGGGACCATCTTGATCTTATTTCCTTTTTCTTAAGAAGTGGGTGTCCGTTCATTGGTTGTTAGTTCCAGTTTGATTTTTTTTACTGGTCCAGGAACATTGTGAGAATGTCTATTGTCAGCCATGTTGTAAAGCGAGAGACATACTAAGCAAATGTCTTGAATCGCCTGATTCTGAGATATTTCATAAGACCATCAATCTCTTTTGTCCACTATCCTCTGGCTCCTATAACAAAGCCAAAGTATTTGAAGAACGGTCTCGATCCGAAAAGTCACCCATTCCTTCTCTCCAGAGATACTGCCTGTCCTGCTGATTTACTCCAGCTTTTTGTGTCTATCTAAAGTATTTGACGTCTTACCCTTTTGATTTAACTCTGACTTGTTTTGTCAGGTATCTATATTTTGGAATTTTCTCTTTCCAGCGTTTGGTGAGAGACTGTTCTTTATTCTCAAACCTGATTGTTACATCAACCATGGCCACCCTCGTTTCCTTAACAAATATTAAGTTGTGCTTCCAAATCATCAGATCGTAAATGAGGTCCCACAATGGACCCACCATATATGTCACATTTTCTTTCAGTCATTCCACGATTTTATTGTGCTTTTTGATTCTAGTGTTTTTGACAAATGGTCTGAAGAAGGGTCCCTACCCGAAACATCGCCTATCCATTTTCTCCAGAGATGCTGCCTGACCCACTAAGTTACTCTAGCATTTTGTGTCTAACTTTGGTATAAACCAGCATCTGCAGTTTGGTAGACACAAAATGCTGGAGTAACTCAGCGGGACAAGCAGCATCTCTGGAGAGAAGGAATGGGTGAAATTTTGTGTTGAGACCCTTCTTCAGTTCCTTTTCAATAGACAATAAACAATAGGTGCAGGAGTAGGCCATTCGGCCCTTCCAGCCAGCACTGCCATTCAATGTGATCATGGCTGATCATTCACAATCAGTACCCCATCCTTACATCATCTCAAAATGAGCTACAGTAGTCCTCACTTTCCATTAAATCATAGACATAAACAAATAACATATCTATCAATTGTTCTAACCTGCCCAAATTATGGCTGTTATGACTTTCCATCAAGTTCCCAGTCAGGTCAACAGGGAAAAACGCATATAATGTGATGTGCTCTCTTTGACCTCCCATTTGGAGTATTGTGAACAGTTTTGGGCCCCATCTCAGAGGAAGAATGTGCTGGCATTGGAGAGGGTCCAGAGGAGGTTTATGAGAATTATCCCGGGAATGATTGGGCTAACATATGATGAGCGTTTGAAGGCACTGGGCTTATATTCACTGGCGTCTAGAAGGATGATCTAATTGAAACTTACCGAATAGTGAAAGGCCTGAAAGAGTGAATGTGGAGAGGATGTTTCCACTAGTGCGAGATTCTAGGACCAGAGACCATGGGCTCAGAATAAAAGAGATGGGAAGGAATTAATTTTGTCAGGGGGTGGCGAATCTGTGGAATTTATTGCCACATAAAGCTGTGGAGGCTGACAATAAGTATTTTTAAGGCAGAGATTGACAGATTCTTGATTAGTAAGGGTGTCAAATGTTGTAGGATGAAGGCAGGAGAATGGGGTTGAGAAGGAAAGATAGATCAGCCATGATTGAATGGCGGAGTAGACTTGATAGGCTGAATGGCCTAATTCTGCTCCTAGAACTTATGAACCATCAAATAGTTCATTCAGAAGCAGGATTTGCCTGGAATGGAATGCACTCTTAGCCAAAGAATAGTGGACTAAGGATACTAATGAATAATTAGATTGAATGATGTAATGCAAGGCATTAATGCAGTGAGATAAAAAAGTTTTCAACACTTCTAATGCTTACCTTCCTCATTGTCTGTTTTTATACAGGGCTGAACCTCCCCTGACTTGAAAGATTCATCTGCAATGTCTATATTCAATGATGAATGTACAATTAGCTTAGACTATTAAGAATACAATTAACCCATAATATCTAAGTGAGCTGCAATGTAAAAAATATCTTATCTACAAGAGCTTACAAACAACATCCTTCCTTTTGAGGCATAGTTAACTGAACCCAAAGACTAACTATATTTACAGCAAGTAGGCAAGTCACCAGTGCATGGATATTAAAATAAGATAGGAATGGCTGTTATAAATCACAGCAGAAATAATGAGCATCTCAAAATTAATGTACAATTTGGATAGATCTGCAAGATTTATCATTAACATTACTCTATTGACATTTGCTTGATATTGTATTGCTTTATAACTTCATTGAAACTATGAAAACAGTGGCATCAACATTTAATTTTAAAGTAGCGAGTAGCACCAAATCCTCCGACATGACGTCTAATGTATAATGAGCAGAGGGAAGAGGGCCTCTGCAGCTGATGGTGTAGTGTTTAAGAAGGAACTGCAGATGCTGGAAAATCGAAGGTAGGCAATAGTGCTGGAGAAACTCAGCGGGTGCAGCAGCATCTATAGTTCCATAGATGCTGCTGCACCCACTGATGGTATAGTGCTTGTTTTTGGTTCAATAGGATGAATGTGCCTCCTCTTCAGATCTGTGGGTTGTCAGATGGCCTCCTGCTGCTCAAAGTGTAGAATGAACATTGTTGACAATGTTCATTGAGCACATGGAAGCCCATCAAAATGTAATAAGAGCACACCAGCTCGCCAACTACCCATTCACAGACCTGTAGGCACCATCTGTGGCGGATTCTGCATTCCCACATTGTTCTCATCAGTCGCCTCAGAACCCATAAATCTGGAGAGGAAGCAAATTCTTCCTTGACAGATCAGTATGGGACAGAGAGTTAAAATGGCTAGCAACCAGGAACTTCAGCTCCGAGCAGTTATGACGGCCAGAGCGCAAGTGCTCGGCGAAGGGGTCGATGAGTCCATAGCATTGACAACACATTTCTTTCCGCAGATGCTACCTAACCCGCTGAGATCTTCCAACACTTTGTTTTTTTGCTCAAGATTCCAACATCCACATTTTATTAGGTCTAATATGCTATTCTAATTTAGCTCTCTCATGTTTTTTTTATCCAGTTATTTTTTTAAACACTCATTCAAGTGACATAATTAGTGTTAAAACAAATTAAAAATAATCCATGTACTCCCTTCTAATTGAGGCATATGTATAGTTCAGAAAATGTTAACCTTTCTATCCTCCAACTTCAAAAATACAGTGCTATACTAACCTCGATTGGCATGCACATTTTGAACCTCAGCACAGGGTTGTTCTGCAGATTGCTTGGAGTCAATTAATGAGATGTAAAAATCATCTTGCAACTTTAACTTTGCATCTGAACTCTGGTCTTGCTGCAAATACATGCACAGTGAATGAAAGGTAAACACAAAAACAATCTTGTTCAAACAGTTGTGTGAAATTGAAATACACTGGCTTACTCAATGTTTACAGAACGTTTAAGTTTTGCCTAATTTAGTTTCATTGTTGTCTTAACATAGATTAAGTCGTTTGAGGCTTGGGCAAGATGGTTAGTACGCCCAGCATTTCCTGCAGTCAAGTTGACAGAAGTGGCAGCAATGCTGAGAAAAGCATGCAACAATTTGGAGTGTTAGAACTATCTGAGCAAACACCAAAGATAATTTTCACTGACACAAAACATTTTATTTTAAATGGCAATTTTTCCAAACTGTTTATAGTTACATGTGTCACTTGTAAAACCTTGCAGGGCACATGGAGTACTTTGTACCTTTTACTGAATAATTGGCATAAGTACTATCTCGTTCTGCCACAGAGACAACTGCTAACAGATTCCAATTACTAATTTTTTACTGAAGAAGTCTGAGAACACTTACTTGTTTTTCATTTTCCCATTGTTTTTTCTTCTCTGTCTCATCAGGCATTGAAGGTTCATTGCATTCAACTTCCTCAGTTGATTCCAGTGTAGGTGTTGTCAATGTTTTGGGAAATTTTCCAACTGTTGTTACAAGGCAGTCTGGATATGGTTCCCGTTGTGGTAAATCAAATGCTTGCAGTTTAAAATCCTGTAAAGGAATTGGAACATCTCAATTTCTTTCTCTCAACAAATTATTAAAGTTTTCGGGGGTCGTTGGTTGCAGCAAGTGACATTTATTCATTGAACTTAGGGCAGAATGACTAGTTTCGCAAAATATAGCGTCAAATGTTTGAAGGCTTGATCCAGTATTACCATACAAAGATCAGTGGCAACAGAGAACCTGTTTACCCGTCTTTAAATTGTACAGGATTGTACATTACCTCCAAATATTTAATGATTAAGAATAATTATCAATGATGTCCAATACATCCCACTCCGAATCTTGATGTATAAAAATATTTTAGCCTCACGCCTTCAAGTCACCAGTTAGAAATATGTATCTTCCTCCAAATAAATGCATAGACGACCACTGCATTACCACAGTGGAGGGGGTCAGGATAAAGAGTGTTGCGTTCGTAGAACACAGTACATTGTGAGGATTTTCCAATGCACAAAGTCGTGTCATCTGCGCATGCATCAATTGCAAGCTGGAAAAAAAGTTGTTTCCCCCCCCACTTTTTTTCAGATCAGAAACCTACTCTTTCTACCAAAAGCAACATGGCAACACCCCCCATTGAATATTGTGAAAATAATCAATCCCTGCTTAGAATTACACTTCTGCTCTTCCTAATTAGAGATGGATTAGGTCCTGACTCAGTGTAGTTCTTCACTGTTATGGTCAATATAATAATACTAAACCCTTTCCATCTCAATCCCTCCCCATTTCCTCATTCAACCTTCTGTTCCAATTTAAGCACACATTATTATATCTTCATTTTATCCCCTCCTGCTTTATTATGCTCATCAAATTCTCTATTGTAAAAATTATCCGTCTGTCTCTTTCCTCATTTTTCAGATTTTGATCATTGAATGTAATCTGATTTGCTCAACCCGAATGCTGCATGCCGTCTGGACTGAACTGCGTCATAGAGGATACTGATAGTTAACGTATTTCCCGGCAATGAAGACGCTATTTTTTTACCCTAAAATAAGGCCCAAAAAATGACCTGCTTCTTGGAGGTTGAAGCAGGTGTGTCAAACTCATCTTACCTCATTTTAAGTCACGGGCAAAATGCGACTTCATGGCATGCGACTCTGGCATCAGGGAAATCATCCCGCGGATCGGTTGCAGCGCGCAGTCCGCGAGTTTGACACCCCTGGCCTGCAGGAAACGTTTCAGTACAAAACGGCAATCCATTCAGAAGCAACATGCATTCGCGAGGGGATTTTCGCCATTTCAAACACCTGGTCTAGGTAGGAGCTGTGTAAATTCTGTTTAAGTAGTTTAACACTGTAAATTGTCGAACAGCAGTGACGAGCCTGATGAATTACCGGTATTATGCTTTGAAGATTTGGTTGACAGTAGTGAATTTTTCGGATTTGAAGATTAGAATGCCTTCCGTTTTTGTAATCTCTGTAATCTTTGTTCCGTGCACAATTAAATGTTATTTTATTCAGAACGCTGTATTTCGTTTATTACCGCACCGGTGTATGCATTATGTGTGTTTTGCACTGGAAATGGCTGCCACCATAGCGCATGGAAATGGCCGCCACCATGGCGAATGTCTGTTTTTTATTTTTCAAAATTTTGCGACTCAAAATGGGGATGTATCTTCAACGTAGGTGTGTCTTCATTGCCGGGAAATACGGTACTTTAAAACATACAGAAACTAAATTATTCATTACATTCCGTTGATATATAAACACAGTTGTCTTACCTGTTTATTGTTCTCACTTGCTGAGATGTCAAAATGTTTGTGGTCTTCTGCTATGGAGCGTTCAGGTTTGCTTTCAAGTGGTGTTGTTGTAGATTCCAATTCTAAAGGCACCTTTTTCAAATACCTGGCAGTTGGATTAAATCGCCCAAATCCCTAAAGACAGAATCAGAAAGAACCAAAACCAGAAGATTAAAAATAGTTTAGTTACTGGAGACAGTAGAAACTGCAGATGCCAGTTTACAGAAAGACGCTGGCAATGAGTCAGGCAGCATCTCTGAGAAGCTGGATAAATGCATCAGTCTGAAGAAGGGCCCCAATCCAAATGTTGTCTTTCAATGTTCTCAAGAGATGCTGCCTGATCCTCTGAGTTACTGCAGCACTGCGTCTGTTCCCCCACCCCAGAGTTACTGGAGTTGGATCATGCCAGCAACTCACTCACCGCTGCCGCGTCGCTCCGGGCGCGGAGCCATCGCATTGTGACCGGGGAGGGAAGTAACTTTGGTGGCTGCGAGCGGCCTCCGGGACCGGACAGCGGAACCGGCCGCCATTTCAGTGCCTCCTGCCGGCCCGTTCACCTCTGGCAGTGCTCTCCGTCTGAACACCTCTCTCCTGCCGCAAATCCTTAAATTCCAACTGCCGCCGGGGAGGGAAGTAGCTCGGGTGGCTGCCGGGACCGGACAGTGAGGGGACCAGCTCAAGAGCAAAGATCATAGAGCGGAGCGGGTCAGCGTGCAATGGATAACAGGACAGAGGGGGGTGGAGCCGACTCCTGTGTCAGTACGATCAAGGGACCATTTGAGGTTATTCGCGCTGACACAGGAGTAAGCTCCACAGCCCACTGTCCTGCAGACCCGCTCCCCTCTATGATCTTTGCTCTTGAAAGACATGGAGCAGGGCAGTGAATACCATGCAGTGTCACCCAGCACAGTAAGTGAGGCCATGTCCTGGTCCTGGCAGCAGTTGGAATTTAAGGATTTGCGGTAAACGGCTGATATGAGCGAGGCCAGAAGGCGGCATGAGGTGTTCAGACGGAGAACACTGCCAGATGTGAGCGGGCCCACAGAAGGCGCTGAAGTGCGGCTGGTTCCACTGTCCGGTCCCCGCGGCCGCTCCCGGCTACCTGAACTACTTCATTCCCCGGCCACAATGTGGTGGCGCCGTGCCCTGAGCGCCGCGGCAGTGGTGAGTGACTTGCTGACATGATCCCCAACCCCCTCCTTCTCAACACTCCTGCCCGTGCTATCCTGGGCCAGCCTCCCCAATCGCTGTGAAAGGAATTCTCCCCCCAATTGGTCCCTTGAACTAGTATTGTCATTCCATAGGATCACAATCGATTCAACTTGTCCCAGTGTGCTCCCGTTTTTCCCACAATCTCTCCGCCTGCCGTCACCCTCCAACCAATACCCATTCAGAATTAAGGACATCTGGAAGCCTTGGGCAAATTGAATTGTTACTTTCTTTCTTTTTATTTTTATTTTTTTTAAGCGTGAGAAATTCTATGTCCTGCCAGCTTTTTTTTTCAAAATGTAGCAATTCAAAATGGGGGTGTGTCTTCAACGCAGGTGCGTCATCAATGCCGGGAAATATGGTATATACCCTGCACCTAAACAGTTTGTGAGCTGACTTTCCCATTTTTTTCCACTTATTTTAAAAAATAGCATCTGGCCAAAGGTCCAATTTTAAAAGTCATGTGGGATTACAAATGCTATTTAGAACAGAGTACTTTAAAGAAGAAGAATTACAATACCAATTAATCTACATATATAATCTGACTGTACCTTAGTGATGTTGTTTGTATGGCAAGGCACAGCATGGCCAGCTTTTGTAAGAACATCATTAATATAAATATCTTCATCTGTGGACGTATCACAAAGGAAAAGGTGCAGTACATCATCAACGTATCCACAAATCAAGGCCACCAGCGGTTGTTTCCCACAAAATCTCAGGAACTGACTTTTTGCAGCTGTGCTCCAATCATCCTACCAAATAAATTCTAATGGTTAGGTATTAAATCTGAAGAGGCATCATGCCGAACAGCGTAAATCTACAGGTCAAAATATTGAGATTCATTGAAATGAGGTTATTTTTGCTTAATTCAGGACAACAACATATTTGTTTAACACTACCAAAGTAACTAAATGTTGCAAAACATTTAATACGGATGTTATTCAATGAAATGTTTATAAAGTTTGACACTAAATCAGAAAACAACATATCAGGACGGATAATGAAAGGCTTGGTCAAAGAAATTTGTAAAAAGAATCTCCTTAAAATAAAGCAGAAGTCGAAAAATGTGGGGCCTAATGCCAGTCAAATCACTAGCAGTTTAATGGTGGTGTTTAATTAGAGAGATGAAGAAATCCAGAAGGGTTATTGGGTTGAAAGAAGTTGTAGAGGTGGAAAATGCAGGGAAATAATTGTACCATTATTTAACTGTAAAATGACAGAAGATACGTCAATTATGTAGAAATAAATAACTTTAGAACACCTAGTTGCACTTGGGTCCTCGAGCTGAATGCGATCCCACCTTCCAAATCCTCTTTACTTGAATAGTCCACAACAGGAATGAAAGCTACCACACAAGTCATGCGACTTCAAAGTTCACTGTCATTGGCCACATCTTCCCATCTCCGCAGACACCGTTCCCTCCGTAACTCCCAGGTCAATTCAGTCCTTCCCACCCAAACCACCCCTCCCGCAACTGCAGGAAATGTTACATTTGTCGCTTTACCTCCCCCCTCGACTCCATCCAAAGACCCAAGCAGTCTTTCCAGGTGAGGCAGAGGTTCACCTGCACCTCCTCCAACCTCATCTACTGCATCCGCTGTTCCAGGTGTCAACTACTCTACATCGGCGAGACCAAGCGCAGGCTCAGCGATCGCTTCGCCCAACACCTCCGCTCAGTTTGCACTAACCAACCTGATCTCCCGGTCGGTGGCTCAGCACTTCAACTCCCCTTTCTTTTTTTTCTTCTTTTTTTTAAAAATTCATTTATTTTTATTAGAAGTAATGTACAGTACAGTAGTACAAGCCAAAAATAACATAATACATTTAATGTACCACTTCTTGTTTTAAACTTTAACAATAGGAAAGTGACGGAAAGGAAAAAAAGAAAAATAGAGAAAGTTAGATAAGATAGTAAGTGCGTGAGAAGGTGAAAAGGAAGAGCCCGTAAAGATGTAGAACGTGAGAGAGAATTTAAAAAGAGAAAGAGAAAAATAGAAAAAGAAAATATAAGAAAATGAGAGAAGATAAGGGTACCTACTTCATATCTTTACACACCCCTCACCAGGTCCGGAAACCATTTATTTTCAAAGTTATGTTGCACCCTATGCTTGTAATAAGTCGATAAATGGAGACCAAATCTTTTGGAATTGGTCTGATTTGCGTGCTAGGATGAAACTCATATCTTCGAGGTGTAGCATTTCGGACATACTTGAAATCCACAATTTTACCGTTGGTGTGGGAGCATTCAACTCCCCTTTCCATTCCAAATCTGACCTTTCTGTCCTGGGCCTCCTCCATTGCCAGAGTGAGGCCCAGCGCAAATTGGAGGAACAGCACCTCATATTTCACTTGGGTAGTTTACACCCCAGCGGTATGAACATTGATTTCTCAACTTTCAGATATCCTTGCTTTCTCCCCTTCCCAGCTCTCCCATAAACCGCCTCTTCCTTTCTTTTTCCTGCCACCCCCCCTCCCTCCCCCCCAACATTAGTCTGAAGAAGTTTCGACCCAAAACTTCGCCTATTCCTTCTCTCCATAGATGCTGCATCACCCGCTGAGTTCCTCCAGCATTTTTGTCTACCCTCAAGGTTTTAAATTCAGTTTATTGTCACATGTACCAATTACGGTACAGTGAAATTCAAATTACCATACAGCCATACTATAGAAAGCAACAAGACACACAACTACATAAAAGTTAACATAAACATCCACCACAGCAGATTCCCCACGTTCCTCACTGTGATGGAAGGCAATAAGGTCCAATCTCCTTCCTCTTTATTCTCCCGCGATCGGGGCAGTCGAACCATCCGAAGTCGGGGCGACTGAAGCTCCCGCAGCCAGCGATGTAAACCCCAGCGTCGGGGCGGTCGAAACCCCAGCGTCGGGGCGGTCGAAACCCCAGCGTCGGGGCGGTCGAAACCCCAGCGTCGGGGCGGTCGAAACCCCAGCGTCGGGGCGGTCGAAACCCCAGCGTCGGGGCGGTCGAAACCCCAGCGTCGGGGCGGTCGAAACCCCAGCGTCGGGGCGGTCGAAACCCCAGCGTCGGGGCGGTCGAAACCCCAGCGTCGGGGCGGTCGAAACCCCAGCGTCGGGGCGGTCGAAACCCCAGCGTCGGGGCGGTCGAAACCCCAGCGTCGGGGCGGTCGAAACCCCAGCGTCGGGGCGGTCGAAACCCCAGCGTCGGGGCGGTCGAAACCCCAGCGTCGGGGCGGTCGAAACCCCAGCGTCGGGGCGGTCGAAACCCCAGCGTCGGGGCGGTCGAAACCCCAGCGACGGGGCGGTCGAAACCCCAGCGACGGGGCGGTCGAAACCCCAGCGACGGGGCGGTCGAAACCCCAGCGACGGGGCGGTCGAAACCCCAGCGACGGGGCGGTCGAAACCCCAGCGACGGGGCGGTCGAAACCCCAGCGACGGGGCGGTCGAAACCCCAGCGACGGGGCGGTCGAAACCCCAGCGACGGGGCGGTCGAAACCCCCGCGGCTTGGAGTCCCCGACGTCAGTCTCCAACCAGAGTCTGCGGGCTCCGCGATGTTAAAGTCCCGCAGGCTCCCACGGTTGGAGCCCCGAAGACGACCCCCGACAGGGATCGCGAAATCCGTGATGGTAAGTCCGCAGGCTCCTGCGAGCGAGCTCCCGGTCAATCTCTAGCAAAGGCCGCCAACTCCACGATGTTAGGCCGCAATGCGGACAGAGATACGATACGGAAAAAAAACGTATCTCCGTCGAGGTAAGGGATTAGAAAACGGTTCCCCCAACTCCCCCCTCCTCCACATAAAACAAGCTAAAGAACACCAAAAAACATACATTTAACACATACAAAATAGCTACAAAGACGGAAAGGACAGACAGACTGTTCGCGCGGCAGCCATTGCTGGCACCAACCGGTATTAGTAATAGCCTTGGTGATTCAAGTGGATTTCAAATTTTAAAATAAATGCAAAATTGAGATAGATCACATCTCTGTCCTACCTTAACTGGTTGTAGCCACATAAGGGTTGAGGGAATTCCTTGGGCAGGAAGCTTTGAATAACAACATCTAAGAAAGATTATAATGCCATGTTACAATTGGAAATAGGAGGTTCTGTTAATCTTTACAAATACATAACACTTTCCAAATGCAAGTAAAATTCAAATCACCTATTATACATGTATACATATGCACTGGTAAGATGTGATTACAAATGTTAGATGATCCATTTTCAAAATAATTCATAAAAATAAATGCACAAAAAGGTTATTTTAGTTAATTGTATCAAGATGTTATCGTACACCCGGTTCAAATAAAAAGCTACACGCAATACGACAACACTCATCTTTTATTTATATCCGAAAGCTTCCTTCACATAGTAGTTTACTTTTTTGTTTTCACTTTTAAAAAAATTGTTATTGTCCTTTTAAGCCATAAAGTGCACAATATTAAGTACGTTGTGATTGAACAATTTATTCTTTCAGGACGTCCAATAAATAATTCATTTATATATGCCATGTTCTTTTTAAAAAGGTGTAAAAATGCTTGAAGTATCCAAATAAACACACTCTTAAAAAATGTAGATTAAAGAAATCAGATTAACAAACACCAGCAGCATCTGAAAAATGAATCTTACTTGAGGAATCTCAGGCCAGATCTTTCTACGAGAGAAATATCACCAAAGTCCACATAGTACACCTCCACCTGTTTCTCATCTAGCACCTGATGGATAATGACACGGTACCACCATACATCATCAGGATTCCGCACACAACACACTTGTCCTGGCTGAATAAATGAATCTGGCATCACATAGCGTCCCGAGACCTCCTCAAACGAATAGCATCGTCTGAAAAGTAAACACATTTAACCAAGTGGAATGTTTATTTTGTTACTCGGTCAGTCTTGCCTGTAGCAAAGGGCTGTGCTTTGTTTGTAAATTATTATTAAGGCCTTCTTAAATCAAGTTTAAACAGCATTAAAAAAGGATTGAATCTATTCCGCTATATGGATATAATACAGTTGAGTTCTTGACACACATCTCCTGTGGGTAACAAAGGAAGGAAATGCTTGGAAACTACTGCATTAAATGTAAAGAAACATTCTAACACATTTACTTATTTTCCACACCCCAGCGGTATGAAAATTGACTTATCCAATTTCAGGTAGTCCTTGTTTTCTCCCTCCTTCCCCTCCCCAGCTCTCCCACAGCCTCGTGTCTCCGCCTCTTCCTTTCTTCTTCCTGCCCCCCCCACACCGCCCATCAATCTGAAGAAGGGTCTCGACCTATAGATGTTGCCTCACCCGTTGAGTTTCTCCAGCATTTTTGTCTGCCTTCCAGTTATTTTTCATGTTATGAACGTTTTGAACTGTGAAAGGTGATCTAGCTGTCAATCAAATTTATAGTTCAGAAATACTTACTTTTACTATGAAAAATCAGTTCCAATTCCAAGCGACACCATTCAACTATTTCATCATCATTCTCCCATTAATTAAATTTCCTTGACAGAATACTGGGAACAATCCTGGTTTTCTTTTAAACTAGTGGAATCTTGGCTACTTCACAGATCAAACTAACATTACAAAGCACAATTCACACATGGCATCAGAAAGCTAAAGATTGACCTTTTCAACAATGTAGGAATTATGGTTGCTATTTCTTAAAAAAGACTATTTCTTACATTTAAATGTCCCATTTTTTGGTTGAAAGAAAAAGATGAAAATAATTAGACAAAAATTAATTTACCTTATCTCAATCATCAGATCTTCAAGCGTCACAGTCCATTCTCCATAGGAACGGACATAAAATTGACTAGGTGAAGTCACACTTTCTACAAACACACATGCAAAGGAGTTTTCCTCCAGCTCTGGTAGCTTGTAGAGAATTCCATCCTGTACAGCATCTGGTGGAATTTCAAATTCTGATGAACAACAAGTCTCTTTGAGCTGTGAAAAGGATGACAAACTGAGTAGACCGACCCATTATCTCATTTAACACCTTTATACATTTCCCTTATAAATATTGGAAGAATTCCACCTCATCTCCACAAATGTCCTTAATTTAATTACCAACTAATAGCAGCTTCTTAAGAAGATACACAAACATGTCCCATTTTCCCTTTATCTAGAACAATAAGAACTTCCCCCAATTTTTTCAGATGAGAATCTAAAATTCTACTTAGTTACTGGGCTCACCGATTTGAAGTTCAACATGTATATCACTTACTTAAAGCTATTGTTTTTGTGCCAAAGCTTCCAAGGCAACTAAGATTTGATCATTAATTGTTTTTTTCCTAAAATTATTGGATCAAATGTCTTAACAACTACAATATCCAAGAATAGTAACCTAATTTATAGAGTACAGTAAACAAATCCAATAATTCTACCACTTCCCAGATAATGGAGTGGGAAATAGCTCAATAATACATACTATTAAGATTCAGATACTTAAGTTGTTGGTCAAAAACTGTTAATAATATTCTAATTATTTTGGATTTAGGGACCTCCCACTAAAAGCAAACAACTTACACTAAATGCAATAAATCTTCCGCAAGCTTTATGAATGGCATCTCTTAGTTGGGTACATTACAGCCACCTGAAATAGTTTAAATGCGCAGTTCAGCAGCTGATCCATCAATCTGTAAATGTTTTTGGCATGGAATTTCCTGCACAATGCAGTTGAGGTCCAAAGCAATAACATGCATAATTCTAATTTTTACAAAAGCTAGATCTTTTACTATTGTCAATTGATCCCTCTGTCCAAATGCAACCATGCTCCTAATAGTGCGTTCTTAATTTGCAGATCTCCTTGTCCTGGTTTTCTGTAATTGTTCATACACACAGTTTAGTTTGTTGTAACCTGAATTTCAGACACCCCAAGGCAGAAGCAGATCAACTGCTCCTTGAGGTATTAAAGCCATTCATAACCCATTTGTGCAGAATTCGAGAGAAATAGCAATTAGCATTTACAAAATCAGAATGGCTTAATAATGGTGGACAAGGGACAGGAGGCCTTACGAGTGAAGTGCTGCAAGTTGAAACAACACTACAGAGGCCATTACAAAAGAACATCCAAATTACAGTGTACATTCTTGATGTCCTCAATTCAGAACGGAGATCCAGAACATTCCATATACAGATGATATTGTGCTTGCTGTTTGAAGGCTTAAGCTCATGAGGTTGACAGCAGCTATTGGGATCTGACCAGCTGCCCTGTTCTCAGTCCCAAATATATCGAATGTCAGACAAGCATGGCCAAAATAAAAAATTCAGAACTACAGGGTATCACTTCATTCAGCACATCATCGGAACGCCACTCAGCCCTAATAAGGTTGTCCATTACTTTGCCAACTCCAATCTCTCTCTTCTAAGATGTTTTCTTGGTATCTTAATTCAGCATCCAACTGCACTGATGATTAGAGACACCAAATCAACAAAAAGATCCATTGTCAATTCTCACATCCCTTTAATGCTTTCTCAGGCCTGCAGCTGGAAAGTCATTCTCCATTGATGCAGCAATTGGAACCAACTTCACACACTCTAGCATCTCCCATGCCCTCTTCATAAGGGTGGTAGGAAACTGGAGCACCTGGGGGAAACCCACACAGTCAGAGGAGAATGTAAAACTTCACAGACAGTACCAGAGGTCAACACTGAACGTGCATCTGTGGCACTGTGAACAGTAGTTCTACCAGCTATGCTGTGGACTAATTTCAGATTGTAACTCACAGTCAAATTTTAGGCATTGAAGTAATAACAGAACAGTAGGAATTACGAAATATTTAGCTCAGAGAAAATTTTCTAAATGGAAAAGACTTTGATTTTACCTTTTCCAACCTAATTGTTTTAATATCAATGGCCTTCTCAGGCTCCATACTTTCTTCAATAATGGGCTTTTTCCAATCTGCACACGGCAATTCATTGGTTTTGTTGAACTGTGATTCCTCTTGGTCTAGAGAAAAAAAGTTAAATTTGACTTTACAGAAATTAAGCTTTAGGAAAAACTAGAGAACACCAATTACAAATTAGATTCAATTACAAAGGTGGCAGTTTACCATTACTAAGTTTCCCAAATACATAGATAAATTGAACACTGTAGAATAGCTGGCAATCTCAGTTTTATAGGAAGCATAAATAGAGATTCCAAAGTGCTCCTGGTAAGATGAATAAATAGCGGTATAGGGAGGCAACACTGCTAATAGTAAATCTTGGGGGGGGAAAACAGGATTGAAATTTGGCAGAGAATGCTTGAATCCTCATTAGAATTAGAAACATGTCACAGGTTTAATTAATTTTAGAACCATACAATGGATGAAGTGAAAATAATTTCTTTATTAACATTGTTACTGGGAGATACTAATTAAAACTTTAGTTCTTTTCATAGGTATGGTGAAGAGAAATAGAAATCCAATGGGCAGTCATGTTGTAATGTTTTATCAAATTAACACCCACCTTTAGGGTCTATGATCACTGAAGGACCTTTAAAAGGCACACTTTAAAGGAAGTGTACATAAAAATGGGGAAGGTTTTATTTAAAAAGTAAGAAACAGGTGCTTATAGGAACATTAAAATAAAATGATTGATTTAGGATTCCTGAGGGAAGTTGCAAGGTTTACTTATTTTCAAAGATAAACAGTGTGTGGTTAGCCCTTTACTTTGAAGTGAACTGGAATGCCTGTTGTCAAAGAGTCGCCAGTCGTGATTTATGGAGTCACGTTCCACATGGAAGATGTCGTTTAAGGCGCCAACAAGTTCAGTCACATTATAGAAACCCAGTTGCTTTAAGGGAAGGTCCATTCCAAAAATATTCTGAAAGTCAGGAATAAAACATTTCAGATTAAAATATTCACTATATATGCAAATATTAAATCTGCCATCTTTGGTGCTTCTTTCCAACCAACCGCTAATGATATAAATTAATATGAAAATAATCTTTCTATGCTTATACAATTCTGGAATATTCCCTTTAAAAAAAATTAGTAAATGCAGGTTCTGTCTTTAGAAAAAGTCTTATTGGAATATGACCATTAGTAGATACTTTTATTCCTGGTTCAAACCTATCAGATATAAATTGTATTCCTCAGAGTGAAGCTATGAGGCAGACTTAAGTCTTTTGGGTGCCACTTAAAAACAAAATCGGAAAATACTTTATACAAATTGTATCTGTCATCACCAATGAGTTAGAATCCATTACAAAAATGTTAACGATAGAAAGCATCGATGGAAATAGATCCATATGGCTAAAAGGGCACATTCCAGAAATTGCAGTGGAAAATAGCTCTTCAGATTTGTGAAGAAATTCGATATAACTTAGCAAGTAAACTTAAGTCAAGTTTTGGCCAAACCACTCTTTAACTTAAATAACATTTTAAAGATTCTGTTAACATGTCTCAACCAAGGAACAGACAAATCCCTTATGATCAATTTCTTTGTTTTGTGGACATACATGGATACCTATATGGAGCTACCTTGTATTCCAGGGGAAGCTGGGATGCCAGTAATCCATCAGGTCTTTGTGCAACAGTCTGTAGACAGAAAATATTGATTAAAAGGTTATTCATTTTTTTAAATTTTCTAAGGCCAAAACGAAATGAATAAACTAATTTGCAGCTAGGCCTGCTGTTCAATAAGAATGGAATAGCATTCAAACAACATTAACTGAATCAATCTAAGGAAAAATTGAAGGAAATATGCACAGTGGAACAAAGTAGATGACTAGGAAATCTTTGATCAGCAACCACTGTGAATCTTTCATTATAATTACTTTTCTGCACGAGAATCTTTTAAAATACACTACATATGATAGACAAAATTAAGCAAAAGACGAAAATCAACCAATTTATTACTCTACACTTCATAATTATGAGACACAAAACTATACACATCACTAACAAATCTTGCTAATTTTCCACTGAGCGACTATCATTTTTTGCTGGTCAAATTGTAGTACGCCATATATCAAACACTATCATTAGTTTCAGGAAATCATCTTTGAAAGCTGTGCACACATTTCCACAATGGTATCTTCCAGAGATTAAGAGAGTAGGCCAATCATTCCACTTTAATTGCAGTGCCATTTTCATTGGTTTGTGACTGCTGCATTCAAAGACTGCATCGCATAATATTCCAAGGAGTACTTTGTCAAATTATCCAGTATGAACAATAAATCCAGTTAATCACTAGACAGAATAGGAAAAGTATTCTCAATTTAGCTTGCTGAAATTTAAAATTTGAACATACTATGAACTCTCTAAATTCTACACCAGTTTTATTACCAGATGACTGATCACTTGTGATTCTTAAACATTTAATCCCAATCATTTTCTCCAATATTTGCAGCTGCTGTGCAATAACTTAACTTCCAATTTCTCTCATGTGCATCAACCAGTGTCTTATCCCCAAGAAATTTGATACTACGATGAACAGTATTCACTCTTTAACATGTTAACATTCTTAAATATGTCAATAGTTATTTCTTCTTAAGGGCAAACTCAGCTTCAGTATTCTTTCTCTGTTCTTCAAATTCCCCGAGCAGCCATTTCAGAAATACTCCAATGGTACCTCAAGTGAGACCAATATGGGTTCAATACACATTCTACACTTTATATTCCATTCCATCATATTACTGAACCCAACATTTATTAGTGAAAATTTGAATTAATGGGCGTTTGTTAAAAATTTAACATGCTCACATTTGCCATTTGAAAGAGGTTTTATTTTTGCGCAAATCCAAGTTGATAGCCTCTCATGGTAGGACAACTACCTCATCCCAGGCATTAGCCTTGGTCTGCCTCTCATGCTACTATATCCTTATTTAGGAAGTGATCCAAACTGTGCAAAGTATGCCAGCCGTCATCAACATCCTGTTCAACTTCCTCTTTTTCTTGCGTATGGCATGCACAGCCTAAAGTTGTAGGTCAACTTATTCTATTTGATCTTTTTGTTTGTGCACGTCGGGTTGATTGCATTAGTCGAAACAGGGTGGACCACGTAAAAGTTGCAATATCCCACCTCCCCGTGCAAGTGTAACAAAATATTCCTAATTTTAAGCTCCAAATTCTTTGTTATAAAGGCCAAAATGTTGTTTACGTTCTTAACCCCTTGTTAAATATGCCTATTAACATTTTGTGATTCATGCATTTGAACACCAGATCCCTCTAGTCTTTATTCATTTGTTGTCTTTCTCCATTTAGATAACATTCCGCCTTTTGAATTTTTCTTACCAAGGTATATGACCTCACACTTCTCCACATAAAAGTCCATTTGTCAGGTGTTACAGTTGAAACTGGGTTGTAACATGCAAATTAAGTGCATGATGTAGTTAAGTCATGTGATTTAGTTGCAGAATGAGAAGCCTGCAGAAGCCATTTTTATTAGTTGGAAAATTAAAAGAGAATTACGACGCAAAGTGCTGCCTCCATTCCTTATCTTGAAGATGGGGTGGGAGATTGCAACCTTCACGTGGTCCACCCTGTTTCGACTAATGCAATCAACCATACTTGCACAAACAAGATCAAATAGAACAAGTTGACCTACAACTTTAGGCTGTGCACGCCATACGCAAGAAGATCTTGAAGATAGACTTCAAGGAAACACAAAACATAATATTTGCATGTTACAACCCAATTTCAATTGTAACAATATACTACCAGGTTTTCATATTATCACTCAATCTGCATGATCTTATAGCATCATAATGCCCTCATCACAACCTGTTCTTCCACTTATTTTCATATCATCAACAGACTTGGCAACCTCACAATTTGTTCTCTCCTCCTGCTCTTCCAACAAGCGAGGACAAAGAAGCAATCCCTAGTTTATTTCACACAGGAAAGTACCGATTTGTTCGAGTTTTGTTTTCAGTGCAATTCCAGTTTCCAATCCATGCTTACACCTCATTTATTATCTTGGGCTCTTGTAACCCTAACATTAAATTTAACTTTAATGAAAAAAAATGTGATTTTTGAAGAAAGATCTTCATCAAATTTAGAACATTCCACCAAGGAACAATGTGAAGAACTTTTAATGCATAATTTACTCAAGAAACAGGGTGCCATCTTGAAAAATGGCGGAGAAAGATATTTTCAGGAAGAACAATGTCATTATCTATGTCAAGGAGACAGGACAGATGATACAAGGATAAAATTGAAAGTAACATATCTGGAAGACATATTTTGCAGGGGTAGTTTTTGGTAACTTTGAAAATAATCTTCCTTCAACATCTTTCCAGTGAGCAGTAAATGAAAGCCAGTCTATCACACATTCTGTGTGGGTTTTCTGAAGTGGTATAACTGCAAATTTTGTTTTTACTTTGCCATGTAGGAAGTTACATCTTGACTCCAATTTGATACACTTTATATTGTATATTGTAGGAATAATCCCTACATTAAAAAAAGCTCAAACCTAACAAAGCTCTCATCAGCCCAGCCCCCCCCCCCCCCCCCCCAACAACACAGTTCAATCTGAGGGAGCCGAGTCTGAAGGAGGTGGAGGAGGTCATCAAGGCAGCACGCTCAGCCTCTGCTCCAGGCACTAGTGGCGTACCATACATAGTGTACAAGCGCTGCGCAGAGCTCCTTCGGCACCTATGGAAGATCTTGAAGGTGGTATGACGAAGGGGGAGAGTTGCTGAACAGTGGAGGTGCGCCGAGGGAGTTTGGATCCCAAAAGAGGAAAACTCAAAGAACATCAATCAGTTTCGGTCAATCTCGCTGCTGAGCGTCAAAGGGAAGGTGTTTTTCAGCATTGTCAGATTAACTGAGTTTCTCCTCAAAAACAGCTACATCAACCCCTCAGTGCAGAAGGGTGGGATTCCGGGAGTTCCCGGTTGCTTGGAGCACACTGGAATAGTTACGCAGCTCATTAGAGAAGCCCATGAAAACAGAGGCGACCTAGTTATTCTGTGGTTAGACCTCGCCAATGCCTATGGGTCCATACCGTACAAACTGGTTGAGCTTGCACTACACGGACACCATGTTCCCAGCAAGATCAAGGTCCTGATCCTGGATTATTACCAGAATTTCAGGCTGAGGGTGACTTCTGGGTCAGAAACATCAGACTGGCATCATCTTGGAAAAGGAATAATAACGGGCTGCACCATTTCTGTTATTCCTTTTGCTCTTGCCATGAACATGGTGGCCAAGTCAGCCGAGGTGGAATGCAGAGGCCCACTAACCAAGTCTGGTGTACAACAGCCCCCAATAAGAGCTTTTATGGACAACCTTACCATCACCACAACATCGGTCCCAGGAAGATGGATCCTACAGGGTCTTGAGAAACGTATCACCTGGGCAAGGATGAGTTTCAAGCCAACAAAGTCAAGGTCCATGGTGCTGAAGATGGGGAAGGTGACCGATTCTTACTATCAGGAAGTCGACAAGTCGGGTCTGCCTGACACATTCAAGGCCTGGATCTATCAGCATTCCATCCTGCCCCGCGTCCTGTGGCCTCTGCTGGTTTACCTGGTTCCATTGACCACAGTTGAGTCCCTCAAAAGGAAGAAGGGCGGCTTTCTCAGCAGGTGGCTTGGCCTTCCCCGCAGCCTCAACAGTGCAGCAAACAAACACCCCGCCCCAGAGAAATCAATCACTTTTGTCAAAGCTGGAGAGAAGCCCCGACCACAACCAAAAACAAGGACGGGCCTCCTCTACACAGCCACTGACTGGCAGCTGCACGTCGATCTGGGCAAACAGCTGACATTTCTACAGCACATCACAGCAACATCACTCCGGCCAGACATGATCATCACCTCCGAAGTGACAAAACAGCTGATCATTCTGGAGCTGACATTGCCCCGGGAAGAGCGTGTTGAAGAGGCTAACGAGAGGAAACGCGCAAAGTACCAGGAACTGGTGGAGATGTGCCAGGACTGCAGCTGGAAGACATATTATGAGCCCATAGAGGTGGTCTGTAGAGGCTTTGCAGGACACTCACTCTGCAAAGTCCTCAACCAGTTGGGCATTACGGGGCTGGCAAAGAAAAGGGCCATTCTGAAGATGGCCTCAGAGATTGTGGAGGCATTAGTTGTGATATTTCAAAAATCACTAACATTAGGAGTGGTTCCTGAAGATTGGAAAATTGCAAATATCACCCCGATCTACAAGAAGGGAGCACAGCATTAGAGCGAAACTATAGGTCAGTTAGCCTGACTTTGGTGGTTGGCAAGATTTTAGAATCAATTACAAAGGATGAGTGATGCAAAAAAGTTATTCAATTCCTCTGCCATTTCTTGATTTCCCATTATCACTTTTCCTGCATCATTCTCCAGCAGCCCAACAGGCCTATAATTTGTGAAGTGGTGTTTATCCACAGTTTTATATAAAAGGCATAACTTTTGCAATTTTCATTTTGCTTGGGAATTTACCAGTTGGAAACGGCAAGTTACAGACGTGCGTTGGTGGTTTTGCAATACCATCAATGACTTTATTGATCGTCATGTCAATTACAGTCCATTCAGTAACGGTTATGTTCTTACATTTACTTACAATATTCATGATTTTGTTTTCTTCTACTGCTCTAAAAAAAGTGAGCTTGGATTTCTTTCTCCATAATTATCATCAGTCCTGTCTTTGGGTGTCACTGGATCATTGATTTTTTCTGCCAATTTTGGGCCCACACTTACAAAAAAAATTTGTTGAAACCATTAACCACATCATCCATATTATTTATGGTCTTATCATTATCAATGAAATACTGAGGGCAACTTGAATTTCTAGATCCATTTCTAATAATACTGTTTAACATCCATATACCTTTAATGTTATTTTTATCTAATATTTCATATTATTATTCTTTCTTACCTAGCCTCATATCAGTTAACTTATTTTTAAATGTTTTATATTCCATTTCCGCCTTTTTAGTTCTATACCTTATGAATTCTCTGCATAAAGTATTTTTCTTTTTGCTGGCACTTTGCAATCCCTTTGTAATCCATGGAATATCTATATATTTTTTTTCTACTGTATTGTTTTATTGGACAGTTTTTGGCATACAATGTGAATATTTTTAAGAATGTTTCATATGCTTTGTCGATGTCTTCTTCCTCGTGTATTATTCTCCAATCTTGTGATAGTAATTCATTTCTAAATGCATTCATAGATTCTTCCGTCCTCACTCGGTTGTATTTCAGGTTATCAAAACTCTTATCCTTATACTTACCGTCATAGATTGTAAAAACTGGCAATTGGTCACTGATGTCATTTATTAATAACCCGCTCACTGTGTTATCTTCCATAACATTTGTGAATATATTATCTATTAGCGTGGCACAATGAGATGTAATCCTGCTAGGTCTAGTGACTTTTTGGATACAAGCTCATGCTATGCATTGCATGAATAAACTCGTCTGTTATTTTATGCTTATTTGGATTTAACAGATCTATGTTGAAATTATCACAGAATAACATAACCTTTTGAATTGTTTTATCAAATATTTCTTCCATCCAATCCTTAAATATTTCAATATTAGATGAATAATCAGCACCGCAATGTCTGGAACATTTGCCTGGGTGAGGAAGCTAATGTGAGTTTGCTTATCCTGTAGGTTAATTTGGAGGATTTTGTAGACATTGACTGACTGTTGGTGCCATCACTTCAGTGCTACCCATAAAACAGTAGTGACACAATGTCCCATTCCTACTTACAAATTTAATGTTTTCCTTCACTTCTGAATCCATGGTCCCTCCAACCCCTTTGTCTACAAGCACCGTCCTCAAATCTTCTACAAGCTTGAACATAAAAACAGAGGTTAACAACATGTCATTTCATATCATAAATTAAACCTTAGAGATAAAGCTAAAAATAAAATTGTTTTTATTTTCTATTTACTTCGAAGTGCCACGAAAACGTCTATTAACGTAGAACAGCCCTAGCACAGACCCTTCGGCCCACATTGTTTGCGTTGACCATGACGCCAGGAACGCCTCTCCATTCCCTGCAAATCCGTATGCCTATCGAAAAGTATCTTAAATGTCACTATCACATCTGCCTCAACCATCAACCCCGGCAAAGCTTTCCAGGCACATCATCCTCTGTGTATAGAAAACTTGCCCTGCACTATTCCTTTAAACTCTCTCCCTCTCACTTAACACTGTGCCCTCTAGTATTTGTTTTATCCATCCTGGGAAAAAGGCTTTGATTGTTGACCCTGTCTATGCATCTCATAATTGTATATACTGCTATTGGGTCTCCCTGCAACCTCCGGCATTCTAGAGAACACAATCTCCACAGATCACCCCCTCCATTACACACTGGTCAACGTGAGGAGCATCTTCAGCAACAGACGGGTTCCACCAAGATGACGCACAGAACGCCACAGGAGATCCTTTTTCCCTGTGACTATCACATTGTACAACTCCTCCCCCTTCTGTCGTGGGGTAGACCGACTCCTCCCCACACCCAATCTTTGCACATCTCCAATCCTCAGCTCTCCACTCGTCCCTTTAATTTCATGTTTCATGTATTTTGTTGTGTTTTATGAATGTTTGCAGACCAATTTGACTCCTGGGATAAATAAAGTTCTATCATATCATATTCCAAGTCTAACCTCACCCCCAAGTGAATACCCCCTTATCCAGGCATCATACTAGTAAATCTCCTTTGCTCCCTTTCCAAAGCCTCCACATCCTTCCTCTGATGGAACGGTCAGAACTGCACACAATACTCCAAATACCGCCACACCAAAGTACTATAGAAATTGCATGTTATACTCAATGTTCCAAACTATGAAAGCAAGCATACCATATGCCTTCTTTACCATTCTATCTACTTGTCTTGCCACTTTCAGGGAGTCATGGACTTGAACCAAAAGCTCTCTCTGTGCATCAATGCTGTTAAGGGTCATGTTGAAGCGGGATTGTGTCACCTGCTCTGGTTGGTCAATGTCCAAGTATGCTGGCTTAAGACGGTACACGGAGAGTCTCTTGTCTGCCACCCATGTCAATGATGAAAGCTGTGGCGTCGTTCTGTAGCACTCTAAAGGGACCCTCATAAGGCTTTTGCAGTAGTGTAAGGTGGGAAGACATACTGGCAGTCCTGGAGGTCGGGAGGGGCGTACGTGGTTGTGAGACCGTGTCGGGACGTTAGGACTGGAGAATGAATGCCCACATTCTCACGTAGGCGTGTCAGCATGGTGGTGGGTAGTTCTCAATGTCCATGCACCGCTGGGACAAAGTCCACTGGGACTGTAAGCGGGGCGCCGTACGCCAGCTCGATCGAGGAAGGTGCCAGGTCTTCCTTTGGGGCAGTGCGTAGACCTAGCATGACCCACGGCAATTCATCTATCCAGTCTGGGCCCGTGAGCCGTGCCTCGACGGATGCCTTCATGTGCCGGTGAAAACGTTCAACTAGGCCATCTGCTTGCGGATGGTAGGTCGTTGTGTGGTGCAGCTTAGCGCCAAGCTGTTGCTGGCCATTGCTGACCGCAACTCGGAGGTGAACTGTGCACCTCTGTCGGAGATGTCCGCCGGCACGCCAAAGCCGGCGATCCAGTGGATGGTGAGGGCATGTGCACAGGTCGCAGTGGAGGTATCCGAGAGCAGGACGGCTTCCGACGATGGTGAAGAGGTGGGTGACACCTCTGGATAGGGCAACGGTCCAACAATGTTGACGTGGATGTAGTTGCAGGGCGAAGTTCTGCAGCGGCGCCTTGATGTGTCGCTGAATCTTGGAGGTTTGACAGGGGATGAACGCTCTGGCCCAGTTGCCACTGCCGACAGCCGGCCGAGGCGTTTCCTGGATGTGTGCAGGGTGGTCGGCATCGGCAGGCCTCGGAGTCCCACCTTGGGTGGTAAAAGGACCACTTTCCTTGCTGGCGCTATTCGTAGCCAACATCACTGCCACTCCTTCCGTGGAGGGTGGGACTGCCCGTATGATCTGCGCAATCATTTTAGGGACGCCTTACTCACCATTCGCCTGTGGTGTGCTGTAGCAAGTTCCGTTCGATTTGACAAAGTAATTCCCTTAATAAACTTCAATTTACTTAATTTTATTTATCTTCTGTGTTTGCTTGACTGGCGTTACAAAGGACACCCAACAGGTCCTTCAGATAGCCATTTTTATCTCATACTTTCGTGTGTACTTGACTGTCCTCACAACGGGTCCATGGGTAAATTTGTTCTATTTTACAAGCTGCTCTACGGGTCGTCTATTCGCCTAATAAACTTTAATTTACTTTCTACCGTCAATGGCACAAGTTTGAACGCGGCAGTCGGGTCTGCACAGTCCGCTCCCACTTGCCGGGCCCGTCAGCCACGCCTGCGCAGTTGGGGAGGGTTGCCGGGCCCGCCCCCTTTTTCCGATTGCCATTTTGACTGGCATCAAAACGGGGATCTCTGACATCACAACGGGTCCACGGGTCGTCTAGTTTCATATTAAAACACAGTTTGAGATTAGTACAAAAGCAATGGCTGCCAAGTGAAGTCTCTCTGTCGTCTGCTGCACCCCGTCACCTGACCACACAAGTCGGCATTGATTGGTCGGCCCACATCACGCCAGTTCACGCGAGATCTCGACCTCGACAAACGAAGGTTCAAGATCAAAGTTGCTCAGCCACAAGATGGCGCCATAAAGGCATTAATTGTATACTTCCCCCTTACATTTGACATCACATAATCCAAGCAACACCTCACATTTGCTCGGATTAAACTCCACCTACCATTCCTCAACATAAACCAAAGGAATAGTTAGGTCTCAAGCCGGGTGTTGAGCAGCCAGGCCTTGAGCTCCATTGGTGGGTGGTGGAGCGGGCACCCAGAGATGACTTGGTTGTCTGTCTGTTGTTCTGCTCTGCGTTCACAGGCTGGGCTCTGGCGGAGTCCCCATCTCCACGCCGGCATTGAAACGTCCAACTCCAGTACGAAGTCTGTTGAGCTTCACCCATGCTCCTCTGGGGAGGTCAGACCCTGGACAGCTTTTATCTGGTGAAGAGATGTAGCTGTGTAATGGAGATGCGGTTGCCTCCCACTCCTGTGACCACTTGGTGGCTATCCAGTGTGCTTTTGTCTCAGTTGACTGGAGTTGTTATCCATGTGGAGCAAAGGGGTGAGGGGACTTCAGTCGGGGTGGCCTCTGCTCTCTGCTGGTAGCCAGATGGAGGAGGTGATCTGGGTCTATGGCACGACGAGATAGTGCCAGAGTTGCTGCGTACCTTCAGATCCCTGCAGGCAGAATGCCTGCAAGTATAGGGAGCTGCTCGACTGGAATAAGTTGAAGGCACCCAGTGATGGTTCGTAAGGCACTGATTAGGTTCGTGTCTACCAGGCTAGTATGGCTACTTCTACTCCATACGGGTGCGCAGTACACAGCTGGGGCATACACAAGAGCTAAGGCAGCAGTGGACTGGCTCCCCAATCTGTTCCTGCCAGGCGTCGGATGAGGTCGCTACGTGCTGTGACCTTGTAAGTGACCCGTCCAGCTTTACATCGAGGTAAGTGGGTGTTTGTTGGAAGTCCAAGTCATCGTTAACTGTTGTTAATGAAAGCAGCTAGCTCACGCTTAGCTTCCTTGTTGTTTAGATGGAATGCTGTTGACACAGTTTTGCATTCGCTCAGCTTTAGACGCCGCTGTCGTAGGTATACTGCCAAAGCCCATGTCTTCACTCAAGGAGCTTTCAATTGTCTTCCATTCTTTTTGTCTCATCAGTATGGCTAGATGGGCCATACCCATATTTTCCATCGATGGTCTCTGGTAGGTCATGGATGTACAAGTTGAAAAGCAGTGGAGACATTCTTCAGTCTACGTTGCCTACTCTGCTACCAGGCTGCGCTTTGATATCAGCTCCATGATGTAGCATACCGTGCGCCTATCTGGCAGCACCCAAAGTAGATTTGCAGTTAGTTCCAGATGCCACACGGTGTCATAGGCAGCTATGAGATCTATAAGAACAGCTCCTGCCTTCTCATTTGCCTCAAAGCAGTCCTCGATGTCTTGGGTGAGGAGGGTTACCTGGTCTGCAGTAGATAGACCATGGCGGAAACCAGCCTGCTCGTGGGGTAGTTGAGGGTCTATGATGGGGTTGATACGCCCGTGGATCAGCCTGTCAAGGAGTTTGTATGGGATGCAGAAGAGCGAGATGGGCCGGTAGCTTTTAGGATCATCCTTTGGCTTGTTCGGCTTTGGGAGAGCGATGACTATTGCACGACGGCAGAACTTTGGTATTTTGCACTTCTCCATGGAGGTCAACAGGTACTGTCGGATCCAGTTGGTAGCAGCATCTCCAGAATGTAGTAGAAACTCCGGGTGCATGCTGTCAGATCCAGGGGCCTTTCCTGCTTTCAACATCTTGATGCTGTGGCCATTTCCTCGGGGGTGAAAGCCATTGTTAGGTCCGTATCCCCTCTGTCAGTTTTCCATGACTCGGCCACCTCTTTGCTCACTTGTCGCAAGAAATTACGGGGAGTTTGTGAATTGACCATTCTTGACTAGTTGAGATGCGATCGTGATGGCGGTCACTGGGCATTTGCCGGGTTTGGATGTAGCTCTGCCAGTCAGGCGGTTGACTGTGTCATGCTTTATGGCTCCAGTGGATGAAGTCGATCGATTCAGCTGTCTCAATCCAGCGTTCTTGTCGTTTCTCATCCAAGCTTGTGAGCAATGTACTGGCAGTGGTTTCAGAATTCTCTTTGGTGCCAGCAGCAATATGATCTTCGTATAGCTGTTGACACTCATCATCCCAACATGGAATGTAATCCCTCTGGTAGTCATGGGGGATGGTTTTCTCGCCTGCACTGCTAAGCATGTTGCAGTAGGCTTGGTAGATAGAGTCCAGGTTGGTACTGTCTGGGGGAGGAAGGCCCGAGGCGGCTGCGTTGGTAAGTTGTTGGAACTTGTCCCAGTCAGACTTGCGGAAATTCCACCGCTTCTCAGGTTTGCTCGATGTTGGTGCAACCAGTGGTGTTGTGGTGATGAGTGATGGTCGATGTTGTGACCGTGGGAACTTCTCCAGAACCCGATGCGTTGGTGGCTGATGGTTCTTTGTGTTACTGGCAAAGGCTAGGTCTGGGTTTGTACCAGTGTTCCAGTGGGCTGAATGCAAGCTGTTCGGCTCCTTTGGATCATACAGAGGCGGGAGGTCATTATCAGATGCCCAATCTATGAGGCCGTTTCCATTACTATTACATCTTGAGTAGCCCCATTTGGTTCGGTGGCAGTTGAAATCACCTGAGTATACACCGGGAGGGGTAAACACTGGTATGGATGTTGTAGCCAGAAGCACTGGGGGAGGCTTGTACACATTGATGATGGTGACGGCCTGGACCTTCACTGCAAGCCATTCCAAATCTGAATCTTCTGCAGACTGCCCTTCTATTAGCAATGTTACAAAATTTTGAGATTTTTAAAAATTAAGTCTGCAATTTATCCCATCAGATAAAGCATAAAAAGAAGTTTAATTTGACACCTAATTCACTTTTATATCTTCAGTATTAAGAAAGTTATGACCATTTTCATACTCGGAAATTAGCATCTTGTTCCCCATTGCTTTCAATTGACTTAACTCAAAAGCTGTGATCTAGAACCGTTAAAAGCCCATAACTTTCTTAAAAATTAAGAGAACCAAATGAAATTTTCAGTTATTATAGATTGAAGCATTCTGAAACAAATATGAAACAATCTTACTTAGATGACCTGAAATTACAGCATATAATTAGTTAGTTATCTAATTGTAGCTAATTACAAAATTCAATGAGTAGATCTAAACATCCATCCATTTCTTAAGAAAAGATAAACTTTTTTTAAATTGCCTAAGTGTCCAAATAACATTCACACAATCATCCACAATATAACATAATTTTTTTATCTCATTTTCATGAATTTCTGGGCCAAATGGAAGGAACTTAGAGTTTAATGCCTGTAAATTAATGGCCATTTAAATCAACTAGCGAGTGGGTTTTAGTGGAATGCGGTGGATTGGAACGTTGCGGTTTGCGGTGAAGTCGGGAGGAAAAATACTGTTGGTTCATACATTTTTTTTGGACCCCATTTCGCAACATGAAAATATTATTAAAGCCTCCATAAAAATCAACTTTTAATATAAAAATAAACTGTGTACCTTTTTTTCTCCCCTACGCAAAATCCTTCCCGCTCACGGCTTTTGAAGGTGATTTTTAAATTACTCTAGATAATAAATAATCTAGCGTAATTTAAAAATACCTTCATTGATGAAATGTCGGAGCGATTTTTCTTCCGCAACAAAATCGCCCGACATGGATCGATTTGCCCACTCTGTACAAAAACGGCACTTTAAGCCCACCCCCCTCTGAAAGGCGCCAAAGTCACGCACACGGGGAGCGGCAGAACTGCAGCGCTGCTCAAGGTAAGTTTTGTAACATACCTACTTCTATAGCCCAATCCGTGTCATCTCTGATGAAAGTGGCCAGACCATATTTACTACTTGGTGTGAAAGTAGCTAGTGTGAATTCAGGAATTACGAGTTTCTTCACTGTTTCGCAGTGTGTCGCCTGCAGGAGTATGACAGTCGCATTGTTCGCATATGCTAGCTGCTCAATGATGGATATCTTAGCACTGGTGAGACCTTCGGCATTCAACTGTAGTATCCCAGCATCCTTGCCTTTGACGGCAACTGCCACCCACTCTGAAAAGAGCGTGAAGGTTGGCTCAGGGCTGCGACACTCAGTCTTTGTCCTATCCTTCGTTTGGTTTTGTGTTATCGGCATCTGTCTCCACGAAGTATTCCACGAGAGAAGACTAACTGGATTAACAGGAGACCACGAGAAGGTTGCCGACATTTCGACACACTGGTCAACCTGAGGAGCACCTTCAGCAACAGACGGGTCCCACCAAGGAGCAGCACAGAACTCCTCCCCCTTTTGTCGTGGGGTAGACTGAGCAAACATAACAAAGGAATGGTTATAAATAAAGAAGACCTTACGATACATAGCAAAAAAAAAAAATCAGCAGAATGCCTGGAGAAACAGACAATGAGACACAGAAGCCTTGACTGTGACAGAGCGGTAGATACTACGGATGGAATCTAAAACCATCAGAGGAGAAAACTATTAAGCAACAGAAACATTTCAATATCAATAACTAGTATTTACAAACTACCTCAAGCACAATGAAACGTTACAAACAACATCAAAGTGTGATTGAATGTTGCACAATTTGTTTATTTCTTTAAAAAGTTTCTACTCCAATTTTCTTTGCACCACTTTTGGATTAAAAGATAAGCTATGCAAGCTGCCGACAATGATGGAATGAAGTTTGCAAAAGCTGTTCAGGTCATTCACCCCTGCCTTCCATTTGGTTCTACAATTCTCTGGTTAGCTATGTGAGGAACTATAGCTATGTGGTGCAATATAGTAACGTTTAACATGCAAAATATTAATAACAAATGCCAAATTGATACAGACCTTTTTCAGATCTCTGTCAAAATATACTGTGTCTGAAGCAGATTCTGACATACTTCCCCAATTCAAAGGTTTATTTGTAGGCGATTTGTTGGGGTAGGGTTGCATGGTTATCGCCTTTGATTGGGTTTGGTTGGTCTGAATGGACTGGTTGGATGATTTACCTAAATGAATAAAAATAATGATTACAAGATAATCTGCAGAACCAAACTGCAGTTCTATACCACTCTGTGTGGTCTACACCGTAGTCCACATAGCGATAGGTGACATTACGTTATGATTCTTTAACTGGCACATGATTTCAACAAGCTGAACTAAGGGAACAGGCTTGTTTCCCCATTGGCACTACAATTTATCATGGTAGGTCAGCAAAAGAGAAGCATTAATATCAGAGTTCCATCAATTTTCTTTGAATGGATGAACATTAAGGAGGTGTTTATTAACATTTGGACATTTTAAGTTTCAAAGAGAGCAAAATAAATCAATTCATTAAAAAATTAAATCAAAACGAAACCATTTGCAACTCACCTTGCTTGAGAGGACTTCCTGTTCTGCTTCTGTTTCTCAGCAATAGGAGGGAACCCTGGCGTGTTTGTTGGATCTCAATATCTTCTGAAATTGCTTTAAGAACTTCTTGCAAGGAGTAAAAGCCATATCGTGTGTACTGAAAAGGTCTTCCGTACTTTTTCAAAAATGCCATGTCAAAATCAGACAGCAGGACACCATGGGGAATGGATGCCACCAGATCTCGAAGTTCACATTTCACTAAAGCAGGTAAAATTGGGATGGTATTGCACCTTCTAGGCAGGGCAGGCTGCTTCCGTTCATATCTAGTTTTTCTCAAATTACGTTTGGTCTTGGTGGAGACCTTTGCTTTTGCTACCAACTCTTCAATTCCTTTTGTTGTTTCGTCACCAACACCTGGGAAAAAATTGTTTAAAAAAGCATATTTTCTGTACATATAAGAGACTGAAAACACAAAATCTCACATATTTCAGGTACACATTACCCTTCCACATCATGTCCACTGATCTAATGCCATTATTTACATTTAATTGATAGTAAATTTAATTGATAGTACATTTAATTGAACCGAACAAGCAGTACTGAAAATGTTTTATATAGATATATTAAAAATGATGAATCACATAGATGTCCAATAGATATATGTTATAAAAAAACTATGTTCAGCCATGTATTGGTCTCCTTAGCTTACATATAAGCAAATAAGAAGGGTGACATTAACAAAAGCAACCACCCAAACAAGGGCAAGTCCAATCACTTAACACATTTGTTTCCTGTAACAATTAAAAGAAAATCAGTGAATAACTCAAAGGTTTTTAGAAATTGCTCTCCAGTTTTTGACGACACAAGAACCAATGTTACTGCATTATTTTAAGGGCAAAATAATTACATCAGGCAATTAGCAACACTTGCTCTGCCAACGGGAATATCTTCCAGCCAGAAACAAGGCTCAATTTAAAGGACAGCAGCAACAACCTTCCACATCCAGAAATCCACTGCCTCTGCATGCAGTAATAATGGCTGGCATATAGAATAGCATGTTATCTATTAATTGGAAGATAAAATCTGTTGGTCCAGTTATTCATTTCAAGTAGCGTACATCCTGTAGCTGGGATATACTCAATTCATTTATTATGAAAATTTCAAATATCTGACGTTCAAATATATAAATGGTGTGATAAGGCAAAGTCCACATTGGGGA
Organism: Raja brachyura; assembly: GCA_963514005.1. The sequence goes on from OY740801.1 coordinate 38,718,391, forward strand.
TATGTGGATATATAATATGATTGCCTCCTGAGCAATTAATAATTCAATGATACTTTATTGTCACATGTGCCTAGGTACAGAGAAATTATTTGTTTTTGCATTCAATACATAAAATACACAAAGAATCACCACGTTTCTGGCAAAGTGACAAGTACTCATTAGAGTCATGTTGGTCCCTCATTGTTGTTGACATCCCACACCCCCTCCACCAAGTCACCAATATGCAATGTCCATGCAGTTCCTTGCATGCAGATTTCTGGGAAATAATCAGGAACACGGCAAACATCTTCCCAGAAGAAATGAAAAAGGACTAGTGTGTGGGAGCAGCACGGATTAAAATGCCATTCTAAACTTTTGTTCAGAAATTAGTTAGCAAGTAACTGCATTGCAAACAACTGAGTGGAAAGAAAAATAACATAGAAAGATAATAGTATAGGCCAGGAATGGGCCGGGCCCTTCGGCCCACAACGTCTGTACTGAACATGATGCCAAGACCAACCATTATATGCCTGCACATGATCTCTATCTCTCCATTCCCTGCATATCCACAGGTTATCCAAAAATCTCTTAAATGCCACCATCATACCTGTAACAACCACCACCCTTGGCAGCACATTCCAGGCACTCACCACTGCCTGTATAGTAATCTTGTGCCACACATCTCCTTTAAACTTTGCTCCTCTCACCATAAAGACATACCCTCTGGTATTTGATTTTTCCATCCTGGGAAAAATGTTTGGACTGTCTACTCCATATATTTCTTTCATAATTCTACATACTATCAGATCTTCACTCAAACTCCATCGTTGCAGAGAGAACAATCGAAGTCTGTCCGAAAATGTTCTAAATCGATTCAATAGACAATAGTTGCAGGAGTAGGCCATTCGGCCCTTCGAGCCAGCACCGCTAGAATTCGGCTAGAAGTCAGTTATTTCACTTAAATGATAACCTGTGGATAATTGCTCACCTTTCAGGAGGATGCTGCCATCTGCACACGAGTGAACTTTGATTGTATCAGGTATATTGGATACAAGCTCCATAATAGACCTGTAACCTAAAGCACACAAAGGCAGCCGCTTTCCCATCATGGTCTGATAATCCTTTTCAAGCTCAGCAGGAGACAAGCTATTTTTGGCAGATATCAGCAGAGAACGTAGCTCCTTCTTGAGAACCTCCAGCAACTGCTCCTGCTCCGACATCTTCACACTGCAATATTCATAAAAAATGAATAAAATCCATTTCGCTTCCTTTATGTTAAATAGACTTTTGCACCCAAAGCTTTTGAGAGAACAGTCTAAATTAAGAATCTGATAACTTATCCATTGAATTTCAAAATAAAATGATTTTTACATTTTATTTGTCCAGTCAATCACTCACAATAAACTCTTTATAAATGGAAACATGAAAATGAAAGACTATTGATATCTAAAAAAAAAGAATCAAACCAGAAATACCAAAATACCCCATTGGTACAATGCCAACTATCTTATTCTAGTTAACACTTCCAAACTTTCTGCCAACTTCATGCTGACATAAATTACAATACCAGTTTGTATTCATTTATAATACCATTACATACTAAAATATTACTAAGCAAGCTATTTTTAACGATGCATTGGGCAGGCATTACATTACCTAATCTGACCTCAACTTGAATGTTTTAATCTGAATGGACACAAAACAGACTCAAAGTGGAGGTTTGTCAGATAACCAGATTCAGAGACAGAAGGGTATAAAGGAATGGAGCTCATGTTCAGTACATGCATTGCTAACCCATCATGCAAGAGTCCATAGTAGGAAGAATTTACCCAATGATTTAGTATGGGAATGGAGAACCTGGGAAAATAAAGTGGAAAACAATACTGGCACATAACAATGAATAAGTAAGATTAGATTAGAGATACAGCGTGGAAACAGGCCCTTCAGCCCGCTGATTTCGCACCGACCCACGATCCCCGCACACTATCTCTATCCTACACACACTGAGGACAATTTACAATTATACCAAGCAAATTAACCTTCAAACCTGTATGTCTTTGGAGTGTGGGAGGGAACTGGAGATCCCAGAGAAAACCAACGCAGGTCACGGGGAGAACGTACAAATAGCCGTACAAACAGCACCCGTGGTCAGGATCGAATCCGGGTCTCCGTCGCTGCAAGGCAGCAACTCTACCGCTGCGCCACCGTGCCGCCCAGCAAAAGAGAAAGTAAGCTAAGCAAAAAATAAAATAAAGGTAAGAGTACACGTACCAAGAATATAGAGTGAAGAATAAAAGTTGAATATTATAAGAATAGTAGTGACATTTAAAGAGAATTGGGAAAGCAGTGAAACTCTGAAACACTGAAGGAACAGATAAAAATACCAAGATATTTCACTCATGCCTAAATGAAACAGAAAGTCAGATGGGGAAATCAAGGTATTTTTTTCGAAATGGACAAGATAAAAAAGCATCAGCGAAAGTCAAAATATTAGGTGTTACAAACAGCATAAATCAAGTAGACCAGAACATTTAAAGTGAAATTATATAACTGTATTAAAAATAAAATCAGGTAGAAGTATTAATCCAGTTAAATTATAAGGAATAATACAAGAAGTATCGAATTATAAAGATTAAGGTGTTTAGAATAAAAACCTAGTCTAAAAGGCAAAATGCGAGAGGAATGCAGGCAACATGGTGGAGGGGAATGGCCCGACAATGTTTAGGGCTGGGATGTGAAGGAAAGAACTGCAGATGCTTGTTTAAATCGAAGGTAGACAGAAAATGCTGGAGTAACTCAGCAAGACGGGCAGCATCTCTGGAGAGAAGGAATGGGTGACGTTTCGGGTCGAGACCCTTCAGTTTAGGATTGGGATTTTACTTCAGTCAAAAATATAATCTGTCCATTTCCCATCCCTACCAGAAGCTAAAGATAGACACAAAAAGCTGGAGTAATTCAGTGGGACAGGCAGCATCTCTGGAGAGAAGGAATGGGTGACGTTTCGGGTCGAGACCCATCTTCAGAATAGTCTGGGGAAAGGGAAACAAGCGATATAGACTGTGATGTGATACGATAGAACTTTATTTATCCCAGGAGGAAAATTGGTCTGCCAACAGTCAGAAAACACAACAAAATACATGAAATTAAAGTGACGAGTGGAAAGTCCAGGATTGGGGATGTGCAAAGATTGGGGGGGGGGGGGAGGGGGGGGGAAATCAATCTACCCCACGACAGAAGGGGGAGGAGTTGCTAAAGAGAGGAGTTGAAATAGATGTAGAAATATAGAACAAATGAATGAAAGATATGCAAAAAAGTAACAATAATAAAGGACATTGTTAGCTGTGCTAGGTGAGAACAGGTATCTGGTGCGACTTCGGTGAGGGAGGGATTGAGAGAGAGAGAGGGAGTGCAGGGGTTACTTGAAGTTAGATAAATCAATATTCATACCACTCAGTTGTAAGCTGCCCAAGCGAAATATGAGATGCTGTTCCTCCAATTCACGATTAGCCTCACTCTGACAATGGAGGCGGCCTAGGACAGAAAGGTCAGTGTGGGAATAGGAATGGGAATTAAAGTGTTTGGCAGCTGGGAGATCAGATAGCTCCAGGCAGACTGAGAGAAGGTGATCAGCAAAACGATGGCCCAGTCTACATTTGGTATCATGCTTGTACAAGAGTCCACATCTTGAATAACAGATACAGTAGATGGGATTGCAGGAGGTGCCAGTGAACCTCTGCCTAACCTGAAACGACTGTCGGGATCCCGAGACAGTGTTGAGGGAGGAGGTATAGGGACAGGTGTTTGATCTCCTGCAGGTGCAGGAGAAGGTACCTGGGGAGGGTGTGATTTGGGTGGGAAAGGACGAGTTAACCAGGGAGTTGCGGAGGAAACAGACTCTGTGGAAGGCAGAAAGGGGTGAGATTGGAAGATGCGACTCGTGGTGGGATGCCGTTGGAGGTGGCGAAAATATTTGTCGATCATGTGTGGTATGCGACGGCTGATAGGATGAAAGGTATGGGCTAGGGCGACTCTGTTGCAACTAGGGGGAGGGGAAGCAAGGACCGAGCTGCAGGGTACGGAGGAGACACGTGTCAGGGCATCATCTTAACAAATCATTTGAAAAGGAAACTAATTTCACATTTCACTGTTTCTCTCTATTCTTTTTCTATAAAAGCCATAAAATTATGGGGTACAAAGATTGTAACAGTATATATGTGTACATTGATGTATTTACCTCTAATAAATATATATTTTTAAAAAAGGAAACTAAGAATAGATAACATAATAAATATAATTTGTTCAGTTTAAAAAAAATCTTTGATAACACCAACCTCAGGTTGCAATATTGAATTCAACAATATCAGGTAACCAAACTTTTTTAATCATTAATATTTCAGTTTGAAACAGGTGTCTTTTTCTCTTCTGCCTCTAAATGTCAATATTTAAACTCATGGTTACAATTTTACTTTACATGCATCCCTGCTATTCTTTCTACTCTCCCACTTTCTGCGATTTCAAATACAATTGTTTTCTCACTTTTTTAGCTTTGAGGAATGGCTATTGAGCTGATGCACCAATTATGCCCTTCTTGACGGGGACTGCTTGACCTGCTGAATGTGTTTAGCATTTTCTGCTTCTGCTAAAATTGAATAAATTTGCCAAAAATACCATATTTGGGGGGAGAGAGAAGCTGAAACAGGAGTATTGCAATAAATTACATGGTATTAATAAACCTACAGAGTGGACAAATATATGGTAAATTAATTGCAATGGCCAATGTGAAGTGCTGTGCTACCTTAAGAAAAAGAGTTTGCGAGTAACTCGGGAAAGTGTGACAGGGCCTTTAGACCCGAGTTACCATAAATTCTCTCGAGTTTTCCCCTTGATTCAAACTTGGAGAATTACGGTAATAGCCGTTCGTAGGTACTCGAGGCTATTTTTTTTAACTCGTGGACATTTTTCAACATGTTGGAAAAATATCCCGACTTACCTGATGCCCCGAGTTCCTATGGCTGGCATTATGAGCCGCTACGAAACATCTACGGGCTCCTACGAGCTCGCTACCAACATTACCCGGCATTCCTCGAGTTTGAATCATGGGGAAAACTCGGGATAGTTCATGAGTAACTCGGGAAAGTGGGACAGGGCTTTAAGAATCTAAACGATAGGGATCTGGAAGGATCAAAGGAAGTAACACAACTTTTGAAAATGCAATGAAGGTAATAAATTCCTAGGAGTCACTGGTAGAAAAATGAATCAATATTGAACATTGGTAAACAGTCTGGCCACTGTAAAACTGTGAAAATGAAGACACACGAAACTGCAGATACTGGTGTGCAAAAAAAGACACAAAGTGCTGGAATAACTCTGCAGGTCAGGCAGCATCTCGGGAGAAGAGTTCCGACCCGAAACCTCGTCTATTCATGTCCTCCAGAGATGCTGCCTGACCCATTGAGTTACTCCAGCACTTCGTGTCTTTCAATGAAAATGAAGAACTGTCACCAAGAGCTGAAAGAAGATTTTTTTTTAAACTCGAAAGTAACAAGTAAGGAATTTGTGCTAAGAGAGTGATGGAGCTTCCGATGAATTTAAAGAGAATCTGGAATGAAGATGAAGGGACACGAGAGGCTTATTGTTAGATGAAGAAAAATCAGAAGGGGGTACTGTCTGAAACAAAACAATTTTATAAAATGACGGCGCTCGGTCACAAGTAAACTCGGTCAGAATATCTGACCACTTTGTGGAGTTCTAATGTCCTTATTTGTTGAAAAAAATGATTTAAACTTAGTTAGTGTAGATTATAAATCTCTGATTCATTTACTAAATATACAAAGAAAAGGTTACCGATTTAATCTTGGCTCCTTTTTCAATTGTTCCAAAACTCGTCCCTTCAATATTGCAGGTGGCGATGGCAGGCCCCGCGCTCCGGGTTTGCTGCAGTTCACCAGTTGGGCTCGACGGACACCCACTATTGTTGTATTCAGGAACGGTCCTCTGTAATGAGGTGATTTTATTTTTGCGGGGGGTACTCACCAATTCCAAAGGTAAGGCGAGTGTAAAATGACAGGCCACTGTCGTGGTTTTCAATACTTATTTGTAACTTCCATACCACCCGGCAGCGCGACCAGTGAAGGCGGCGCCTCTCCCTCCGCCTCCGCCTCTGCCTCCACACCCACCACGCGTTCCCGCTCCTGGCTCCAACCTGCGCCACAGCCAAACGCTCCCCTGCTCTGCTGCAAACCCACGTTCCGCTCCACAAACCACACCGCTAGAAACCCTACCTTATTATATTAATCAATCACAACACCAATTAAAATACATTTGGGAGCAGATAGGTAAGGTTTATTTGGCCAAGCACGGTGATGTGGTACTAGCGTAGATGGGGGATTTTGGTTGGTATAGAAATTCGGTGCAGGAGTAGGCCATTCGGCCCTTCGAGCCTGCACCGCCATTCAATATGATCATGGCTGATCATCCAACTCAGTATCCTGTACCTGCCTTCTCTCCATAACCCCGGATTCCCTTAGCCACAAGGGCCACATCTAACTCCCTCTTAAATATAGCCAATGAACTGGCCTCGATGTATGAGCAAGTTGGGCCGAAGGGCCTTATTCCGTGCTTTATCATGGCTCTAGTACTCTACGAGACGGAGAGAAAGGTTCTTCACATCACTAATTTGATACGTAGAAAAACTCAGTACCTTTAAACTTTACCTTTTTTCCCCTTCTTAAATGTAAAGTAAATTGCCCTGCAGTTTCTTTCCTATCCTTAAAGCTATGTCTTTAGTTTCTGACATTTCCATCTGAGGTTAAAAATTCTGACAATCCAACACTTCTCAAAATGTTATGAATGTTTATCAGGTCTCCCCTCTGCCTCTGACACTCTAGAGAAAACATAGAACATATACATAGAACAGTAAACCTTGGATTACAAGCAACATCAAGGGCCTCCTAAACGAGAAAAAGGTTGGTGATCGGGAAAAGATCAAGAGGGCACAGCACCACCTGAAAAGGAGTATGAAGCAGGCAAAAAGGGACTATGAAAGGAAGTTGGAGAGGAAACCGCAGCACAACAGCATCAAAGAGGTGTGGAGAGGAATGAAGACCATCACTGGCTGCAAGGAGAAGAGAAGCCTGCCGTCAGGAGACATGGATAAGGCCAATGAGTTTAACCCAAAGATTATAGAGGAGCAAGATGCGCCACAGTAGAAAAAGCGTAGTATCACATGTGTGATTGTCGACGCCATATTAGCGGACCAGAGATGGCGTCTACATCATTGGAAAACTAGGCTTCTCTATAATCTTTGTCTCTCGATCTCCCGCTGTGTAATCCGCTCCAAAGCTACAGAGCAGTTGCAAGCAAAGATTATAGAGGAGCAAGATGCATTAAAGTTATTAGATTTATTTGTAATAGATCTTTACTTACCTCTCGATCCCTCTCTATCCCCTCTCTTCTCTCGATCCCCTCTCTTCTCTCGATCTCCCTCTCTTCTCTCTATCGCTCTCTCTCCCCTCGATCTATCTCTCTCCCCTCTCTTCTCGATTTCCCTCTCTACCTCCCTTCCCTCTGTGTGAGAATTGGCAGCCCTGCTATGCCTTAGGCCCAAAAGAGGATAGAAATAAATTACATAATGGTCTTTGTAAGAAGATTTTAATAAGCTCTTCTATCTGCCCCACCATATATTTATATGAATGTGTGTTTGTGTGTGCCTGTAATCTTGTGCACAGTGTGTGTTAAAGCAATACAAGGGAAGCTGCACAATGCAATGCAAGTGAAACTAAGCAAATGTGGAGACTGGGGAGAAAAGATGCGAGGGAAATGGGGGAACAGGGGGAAAAGGGAGGGGGAGAGGGAAGGGAGGGAAAGAGGGGAGGGAGGGAGATCGAGAGAAGAGAGGGGAAAGAGAGAGAGATCGAGAGAAGATGGGGAGAGAGAGAGATCGAGAAAAGAGAGGGGAGAGAGAGATCGAGGGGAGAGAGAGATCGAGGGAATAAAGAGAGATAGCAAGAAGAGGGGAGAGAGAGATCGAGAGGTAAGTAAAGATCTATTACAAATAAATCTAATAACTTTCTAATGCATCTTGCTCCTCTATAATCTTTGTTTGCAACTGCTCTGTAGCTTTGGGTCGGATTACGCAAAGGGAGGCAGTCCGCCAAAATGGCGGCCGTGACGTTCCGTTACGTACTACACACCAGTCCATTGGATTTCCGAGGAGTGGCCTATCTTGCTACTCTATAATCTTTGGTTTAACCTGTTGTATAACAGGTTTGATCTGGTATCCCCTCCCACCTCCACAGGTGCAGTCTCTCCCCCACCATCACCTCCACGAGGCAGCCCCAATAACACCACATCTGCAGCACCTCCTATGCCAGCTCCCCTCAACTGTTCTTCACAGCGGACGAGGCGAGAGCTGAGCTGAGGAGGTTGCGCCCTGGTAAAGCAGCTGGCCCTGATGATGTATGTCCCAGGCTACTGAAAGACTGTGTGGCTCAGCTGGCGGAGCCTCTCCAGAACATTTTTCAACCTGAGCCTCCAGTCAGGGAGGGTACCAGGTCTGTGGAAAACATGTCTTGTGCCTGTTCCCAAAGCAGGGTGGCCGACCGAGATCAACGACTACAGACCGGTGGCCCTCACATCCCATATCATGAAGACAATGGAGCGGCTACTCATTCGTCTCCTGAGACCACAAGTCGAGCACGCATTAGACCCACTAGTTTGCATACCAGGAGAACATTGGTGTGGATGACGCAGTCCTCTACATGCTGTTCTACTCCTTTTTGGACAAACCAGGTGGCTATGTGAGGATTATGTTCTTCCACTTCTCAAGTGCGTTCAGCACCATCCAACCCCTGATTCTGAATGACCAGCTTAAGAAGATGGGGGTGGACGCCACCTTTATCTCCTGGATATACAACTCCCTGACGGGTCGACCACAGTTTGTTAAGCTGGGGGACTGTGTCTCCGGCACAGTGGTGTGCAATGTTGGAGCCCCACAGGGAACGGTTCTGGCCCCGTTTCTCTTCACCCTGTACACTGCAGACTTTAATTATAAGTCTGACACATGCCACGTACAGAAATATTCAGATGACACAGCGATTGTGGCATGTGTAAGGAACGGGCATGAGGAGGAATACAGGGACGTGACCAGTGCCATCTGTGCCTGGAATAAAGAGAACTGTCTCATCCTGAATACAACTAAGACTAAAGAGATGGTGGTTAACTTTGGCAGGTCCAAGCTCCCCCTTCAGCCGGTCAACGCTGCAGGGGCTGACATTGAGGTGGTGCAGACATATAAATACCTTGGAGTGCACCTGGATAACAAACTGGACTGGTCTGTCAACGCTTGACGCCCTCTACAAAAAAGGACAGAGCAGACTCTCTTTCCTCAGAAGGCACAAATCCTTCATTGTGCGTAATGATATGCTGTACATGTTTTACAACACTGTGGTTGCAAGTGTTAATTTTCTACGCTGTTGTCCGCTGGGGCAATGGCATTAGTGCAAAAAACAACAAGAAGCTGGACAAACTGGTTAAACGAGCTAGCTCAGTGCTGGAGGGGAGAGTGGACTCTGGGATGGGTGTGCTTGAGAAGCATATGAGGCACAAGGCGCAGGTCTTCCTGAAAAACCTCGGGCACCCCCTCCATGTAATTCTGGAGTCAAAAGAGCACTCGGAACGACAACCGGCTCCTCTCCCTGCCCTGTAGAACGGAGCGGTTCAGGAGATCCTTCACCCCTGCAGCCATTAGATTTTATAATTCGGACCGCTAGGCTGTAGGGGGATGCATTTTTGCATTTTTTAAATTGTTAATTATTGGTCTTTTTAAGTATTTATTGCTCTCAGGTATTGTCCACATTGTATTTTCTGTATGCGTTTGTTTTGAATGTGTGGGATTGTTGGTTGGGGGCTTTATTGAGGGGATCAATAAAGTATTTATTATTATTATTAAAGCACAATGTCAGTGCTGAACACAATGTCAAGACCAACTTTTATCTGCCTGCACATAATTCATATCCCTCCACATAATTCATATCCCTCCACAACCATATGCCTATCCAAGACTCTTAATGCCACTATTATATCTGCCAACCACAACCCCCCCCCCCCACAGCACATTACAAGCACTCACCATGTAAAAAAGGCTGCATTTTGGCGTAAAAATGACTTGTTCTGCACATCTTCTTTAAACTTTTTCCCTTCCACCTTAAAGCTGTGCCCTCTAGCATTTGCTTTTCCATCCTGGGAAAAAGGTTCTGACTGTCTACTCTATCTGTGCCTCTCATAATTGTATGTACTTTTATTAGAACTCCCGCAACCTCCAGCGTTCTAGAGAAAATAATCAAAATCTGTTTAACCGCTCTTTGCAGCTAATACCCCTAAATTCAGGCAATACTTCAAATGTGGCCTAACCAAAGTCCTATCAAGCAGCATCATTACTTATTTCTCCTACACTCAATACCTAAGCCTTCTTTACCACTCCATGTGCTTGTGTTGCCACTTTGAAGAAGTTATGGACTTGGACCTGAAGTCCCCTCTGAACATCAATGCCATTAATTGTATTATTTTCCCAACATTTGACCTCTCAAAGTGCAACACCTCACACTTGCTCGGATTAAACTCCATTTACCATTTTTCTGCCCATTTCTGTAGCCAATCTATATACCGCTGTATACTTTGACAGCCTTCCTCAGTGACCCTAGAACGCTTGGTGTCATCTGAAACTTACTAACAAATCTATATTTATTTCCACGCTATTTATATACATCACAAACAGCAAAGTTCCCTTCACAGGTATCTGCGGAACTCCACTGAACTCAGACCTCCAGCCTGAATATTGTCCTTCCAGCACAGCCCGTGCATCCTAATCTTCTGGATTAGCCTAGCATGGGGAACTTCATCAAATGCCTTACTAAAGTGCATGTAAGCACCATCCACCATCATCAGTCACCTCCTCAAAAACTTGATAGAAGTATGACACAACCTGCTGTATACAAAACCATGCTGACTTCCCTAATTAACCCATTATTTTCCAAATGGGAGTAAATGTAGTCCCGAAGAATTCTCTCCAATAGCTTCACTACCAAGACTCTCCCCAGAATCCAAGCGCAAATTCCCTCCTTTATCCTCGAGTGGTTCATTCCTCTCCCTGATTATCCTCATTTTTAACATTTGTATAAAATGTTATGGTATTCCCTTTAATCCTACTTGCCAAGGGCATATTAATTATGAATCCTGACCAAAAGCGTCAGGTGTCCATTTCCTTTCACAGATGCTCCTGACCCGCTGAGTTCCTCTGGCAGTTTGCTTTTAGCTCAAGATTGCAACGTTTAGTGTCTTCTATCCATATTTCATGCGCCCTTCTGCCCCAAATTTACTGCTTGTTCTATCCTGCTTTATTTTCCTCAAAGGCCTGATCTGATTTCATCTTCCTATACATTACATATGCTGCCTTAAAAAAAGCAAAAAACATTTGCAACCTCTCTCATCACCCAAGGTTCCTTTACCTTGGCATCCTTTATCTCACCTTACTTTTGGTAACTGAGATGGAGAAACACCTGCACTGGCTTCTCTTCTCTTCCACTATTAGAGAGTTTACCAAAAATCTTCCTTGATCCTTGTCAGAATGCAATCAGTATGAATTGGCAACACTTCCTCCTCGATAATCATCAACGCAGGACCATATTGAGCAGTGTGCACAGAACCCTGCTCCAGTCTCTCTGTCCTCATGACTGTAGTCAGCCGCAGTCTGAAGAAGAGTCTCGACCCGAAACATCACCCATTCCTTCTCTCCAGAGATGCTGCCTGACCCGCTGAGTTACTCCAGCATTTTGTGTCTACCTTTGATTTAAACCAGCATCGGCAGTTTTTCCTACACCACCATTAAATTTGTTGGTGGTACTACCATTGTTGGACAAATAACATCCACCAGACAGCGCCACAGTGTCTTTTAACTAAAACAAAATATGAAAATCTCTGAACTTAGTTTTGTTGCCATCCCATTTCCAATACTTTATTGGAATGCAATCCGAGGAAAAAAAAATACTTACAGAATGTAGCTTAAATGAAATAAACCAATGATTAATTTAATTACACATTGGCTGAAAATGAGAACAAATATTAGTCAGTTTTTTTTATTAAAGACATTTGCAAACATCGTAGCCAAGATAAATAGCCACTGATATCAATTAAGTAACTTAAAGTCTATGTGCTATTCCATCTAAAAACAGGGGTCAATGTGAAGGCTCTAATGTGTTCATTCCATCTTATAACAGTTATGGATCTTGCGCCGAAAATGATAAGAAAACAATGCCACAGTTTTTAAGAGGAACAAGCTTGCCATGGACATGAATCTGCCTTGTCAAGCACTGTTAACTCGCCTAAATTTCTGTTAAGATCTTAACATTAAGATTGATTCTAATTGCTGATGTGAATAAGGGATAAACACAATCTCATCCATCAAATCCAAAAATGACCCCGGGATATTGATTGATATTATCTCAAATTAAACAAAAGGTAGCAAATCAATATGATAGAAAGAAAATTAATTTGCTAGACATGTTTTAAATTCGATTTCCAAAAAACATCTGTACATTTTTCAAATATATAAAATTAGCATTGAAAATAATTCTGCAGCTAGCACTGACAGAAAAAAAATGTCATATTACAAATTCTTCCTGTGCACTACTAACAATGCATTCAATGTCAATGTAAGTAGTAAAGATTGTAATACTGCTGAACCATTTCTTCATACAGGTTGGGGCAGTGACTGCACTTCATCTAAGCATTCAGCGTATGAATCCTTGTACTCTTCATGAGGTTTGATCAATATTGCACAAGTTGGCCGTTTGGTTCCTGCAGCAGCTCCCAAATCCTACACAAAAACACAAATATCATTTAAACTTAATAATCCAGTCACCTCTGGAAACATAACAGCACAGCACTGGATACCTCATCCGATAATCAGAATACTTCAGTATTTGTGTTGCAATTGACTAAATAAAAGTTCTTGATTTCCAACAATAATTTGCATTCCAGTTTCATTCAGCAGCTAAGCATGCAAGAAATAAAAGCCAAGGTACACCTAATTCATGTTGAACAATCCTACTGAAAGTTGATGGAACACCAAACAGCTTTATCTAATATTATTTTTTATTTCCAACTTACAATATTCTATATTTGGTTTAAACCAGCATCTGCAGTTCCTTCCTATGTATTATTTGATTTATTGACTTCATCTTATCCAGCTGGGGCTGGTTTTCCATAGTTATTACCCAGTCATTTACGAGGATTTCTGTATGTTCTCTTGTTGAAAGTATCAATATGTTTGTATTATAGAAAAAATATCTTACCATTTTGGAAGGAATGTATGCATACGGAAGGCTATTATCTTCACACAAAACTGGAAGGTGGCTATAAACATCAATTGGCATTGTATCACCAGCTAATACAATTATCCTGCAGGCAGAAAAATACAGTATAAGCAGGATGCCATTCAATAAAATGAACAGAAAGAAAGTTTTCTCAAAATGACATTTTATTCCTTCTGCTGGATTTTTAACAGGTGTGCCCACTATGGGCATAAGTACTATGTTATGTACTTTATAATATACAGTTACAATATGCATCTTATGGATTACTAGTGAACCAGTGAAAGAAATGTTGATTATTTTGCAAGCAAGAAGTTGTTCCACTCGGAGAACGGCACCTCATATTCCATTTGTGCAGCCGAAAGACCAGTGGAATTAACTCTTAATTTCAGATAGCCCATTCACGTGTTCCTTTCCCAATCCCATCAGTCCATCCAGGGTTCTCTCCCCCTTTGCTCACCGTTTCCATTACCCACACACAGTTCTTTGTGTCTTCTCCTTCGGTTCATCTTTCCCATATGGTTTCATCTGCTCACCGACCCTCCCTTAATTATTCCCATCTATCACCTACCAGCTTCTTTCTCAACTCTCCCTTTCCCCAACCTGGCTCAATCTACTCATCATCATTCATTCGTGCCCAGTCTGGTTCCACCGATCATCTATCAGCCTGTCTCATTCCTCTCTCCCACATATACAGGCTAATAAAAGTCCTGGTGCAGGATCTTGGCCTGAAACATTGACCATCTTTTGCTTCTGTAGGTGCTGTGCAACCCACCAACCCTTTCCAACAATTTATATTTTGTTGGGAATGTCAGCAAATGTTGCCACTTGCAATTCAGTAGTTTAAACAGTTCCAGCAGTTTAAGTTATGGCAAGTTAAAGTTAATTCATGTCAGGAAATTTCTGACCCACTGAAAGCTTTTCCTACACTCTATGGCTAATGGGACATTTTATGTGTCTACGAAAATCATAGGAATAGAAAACTGCTTGTTGTGAGGCTGATAATGATGATAAGCCACCGTGGCACATCAACGATACTTGAGCAGGAGAGAGGCAAGGGAAAATGAGAGAAGTTAAATACAAAACTGAAGCAAAAATGAAAGGCAAAGAAAACAATGGTGAAGGACAGATAGGACCAGAGCGTAAAAATATGCTTGGAGTACTAATAATGTAAAATAGGCAAGTTGAAAGGCACTGGGCCTTAATGTGCAGAGCACTGGCGACAAAGGATATATTAACAAAATATATTGTTTCTATTATAGAGACACGGCTGCATGGTACAAGGTACAGTGAAAGGTTTTATTTGCATGCTGTCCAGTCAAATCATACTATTGAGTACAATCAAGCCACACGCAAGTACAACAGGTAGTGCAAAGAGAAAAATATCAGAATGCAGAATATATTCTCTAGAACTGGAACAATATAATGTTACAGCATTGTACCATTGCAGTTACAAAGAAAAGGTTCATGGTCTACAATGAAACAGGTTGTAAGATCGGGTCTACACTCTAGATTATGAGAGGACTGCTTGGTAGTCTGATAACAGTACCGAAGAAACTGTTCCTGAATCTGGTGATATGGGCTTTCAAGCTTTTCTATTTCCTGCCTGACGGAAAGGGGAGAAGAGTGATTGGCTGGGTTGAAAATTATCTTTGGTTATGTTAGAAATATAGAAAATAGGTGCAGGAGTAGGTCATTCGGCCCTTCGAGCCAGCACCGCCATTCAGTATGATCATGGCTGATCATCCAAAATCAGTACTCCATTCCTGCTTTCTCCCTATATCCCTTGATTCCATTTGGCCTAAGAGCTATATCTAACTAGCTGTTGAATACTTGAACGTTGGCTGCTTTCCTGAGGCAGCATGAAGTGTAGATTGAATTGATGGTGGGGAAATTATCTACGTGATGGTCCGGGCCATGTCCATAACATTCTTACATTTTTTTGCAGTCTTGAGCAGAGCTACTGCCAAACCAAGCAGTGATGCATTGCGATCAGATGCTTTTTACAATGGACCTGTAGAAATTGATAAAAGTCTTTGGAGATATGCCAAACTTCTTTCGTCTTCTGAAGGAGGCATTGGTGTGCTTTCTTGGCCAAAGCTTCAATGTGATTGTTCCAGGACAAATTGCTTATGCTCAACGTTTTCAACCATTTCCCCTTCAGCACCATTGATGCTGATTGTGGCATATACTCCACCTCTCTTCCAGAGGTCAATAACTCCGTAATCTTGATAACATTGAGGTAGAGGTTATTGTCTCGAAAACATGTGACTAAGCTCTCTGGAATTAAACATTAAATCGATGATGTACACAAAGGGTACCAATGTAAATATGGCTGCCTCTAATCCATGTATAGATTTATTAAACTAAATTAGCAATAACTGTGTAGGAGAAATTCTTGGAGAGTGCATGTGATGGCTTTGCAGACTAATACATTGAGAAACCAACAAGAGAATTATGTATCAATGACTGGGTATGGTGCAATAAGCAAGCAAAAATAACAATCTTGTTGTGTTTGGTCATTTAGAAAAAAGACTGTAACATAAAATAATTATTTACAAAGATGAAGTGATAGAATCTGAACTAAAGAAATTAGCAGGGTATGAAATACAGATTGGCTACAATTGGGTACTTTACAAAATGGGTTGATGGAGAATAGGCAATTTTAATATTAAAAAAAAGTAAACCATTTGGGCACACTTGAGTCAGGAAAGAAGGCTCTTTGTGGCTTACCAAAGACATTTGGTAAAAGTATCAATCCAAAGAAGTGGCACATCAAATTGCCTCAAAGTAAACATCAGGCCTGTGTGCTGGAAGCGGTTTAGAATTCAGTGATAAAGTCATAAAAGTTGAATAAAAGTTAAGAGATGGAATATGACAGTAAGCTTGCTGGGAACGTAAAAATTAACAGTAAAATATGTGAAGACATAAAGATCAATGTCCCCTACTGTCAGAAACCGAGGGCATTATAATTGGAGACAGAGAAAAGCCAGAACAATTAAACACATACTTTGTTTTGCTTTCTCCAACAAATAACCTCCCAAATATGCTCAGGAATCAAAGATCCAGAAAAAGGAACAGATAGAATCTAATATTAATTAAAAGTGCCATGAAAATTGGAGGTCAACAAATCCCTAGGGCCACTGCTGCGTTGCAAAAGAGTGTGCATTAGTGAACACAGACTCAATTTTATCCTCACCCTTTTTCACCCTTGTTGATGAATTTCTGGACTTCTTTCACTCCTCGGCGTATCTGCTTCACTTTTGCAGCTAAAATGATGTGAAAATTAAGTGGAATTAGATGTGGCTAAAGATCTTGGAATGTCCATATAACAGACAATAATCCTACCTCTCACATACTTCCATATCCCTTGGAATAGTTTCACATATAAATCCATTACATTGGATCAGCAGATACTTTTCTTTCAACAAGTAGAATAAACAAGCACTACAAATGCCAATTATTTCTGAAAAGCTAAATTTGAAAGAGGGGGACAAATACAAATGCTGGAACCTTGAGCAAAAATACAATCTGTTGGGGGAACTCAGCAGGTCAGGCAGTACCTGCAAAATAAATTGGCTTTTTAATTCCCCTCCCCATAACGACCTATTTGTCCTTGTCTCTTCACTGCCCGAATGAGGCCAAATGCAAGCCAGAGGAACATCTCATATTCTGCCTCAATAGACTACAATCTGATGCTATGAATATTGAATTCTCCAATTTCAGGTAACCTAGACCCTCCCCCAGTTCTTCCATCCATCCTTATCCTATTGCATACTTCCTTCTTTCTCTCTACACTCTGCTGTCTCTCACCCAGCTTCTTCTACACCTGCATCATCTGCCCATCATCCAGACACTGCTCTCATCCCCATCTCCCCACACCACATCCCTTGCCTTGTTCCCCATACTCCACCTTTCTTCCCACTAGATTCCATCATTGTCAAACCCTGGTTCATAAGTGACAGGAGCAGAATTCGGCCATTCGGCCCATCAAGTCTACTCCACAATTCAATCATGGCTGATCTCTCTCTCCCTCCTAAACCCATTCTCTTGCCTTCTACCCATAACCTCTGACACCCATACTATAAAGTCCACCAATCACAGACCAATTCCTTTTCTCCAGAGATGCTGCCAGACCTGCTGAGTTACTCCAGCTATAGGGGCGTTTCACGGCAGTCGGGTCACGACCCATGACCCGTACTGTTGCTACGCTACATCAAGTGGAGTACACGCGATGTACTGCAGGTAAGCACTTACCATTGTTTCCAGCGTAGTGGGCCCGTTAAAACCCGACAAAATTGTCAATTTTTGACCTGTAAATAATTATGGAAATCGGGATAAGCGCGAGAGACATTTAGCCTACTTCAGAATTCCAAAAGTGAGGAGAAATGACGGTAGATAAAAGCGAGAGCTGAAAGGACAACAACAGCCAGAGTGCTTGGTGAACATTGGCCGTTTGCTCACTGCATTTCATCAACAGAAAGATTCAAGATTCAATTTTTAATTGTCATTGTACAGTACAGAGACAACGAAATGCATTTAGCATCTCCCTGGAAGAGCGACACAGCAAATGATTTGAATAAATAATAATAAGTGTCCGGGGGGGGGGGGGTGATTGGCAGTCACCGAGGTACGTTGTTGAGTAGCGTGACAGCCGCCGGAAAGAAGCTGTTCCTGGACCTGCTGGTTCGGCAACGGAGAGACCTGTAGCGCCTCCCGGATGGTAGGAGGGTAAACAGTCCATGGTTGGGGTGAGAGAGGTCCTTGGCGATGCTGAGCGCCCTCCGCGGACAACGCTTGCTTTGGACAGACTCAATGGAGGGGAGCGAGGAACCGGTGATGCGTTGGGCAATTTTCACCACCCTCTGCAATGCCTTCCGGTCGGAGACAGAGCAGTTGCCATACCAAACTGTGATGCAGTTGGTAAGGATGCTCTCGATGGTGCAGCAGTAGAAGTTCACCAGGATCTGAGGAGACAGATGGACCTTCTTCAGTATCCTCAGGAAGAAGAGACGCTGGTGAGCCTTCTTGATCAGAGTTGAGGTATTGTGGGTCCAAGAGAGGTCGTCGGAGAGGTTGACTCCCAGGAACCTGAAGCTAGAAACACGTTCCACCTCCGTACCGTTAATGTGGATGGGGGTGTGCGTGCCGCCCCTGGACTTCCTGAAGTCTACAATGAGCTCCTTGGTCTTCTTGGAGTTAAGGGCCAGGTTGTTGTCAGCGCACCATGCTGCTAAGTGCTGGACCTCCTCCCTGTAGGCCGACTCATCGTTGTTGCTGTTGAGGCCATTATTTGGCATTATTTGTGTTTTTGCTTGATTCCTTTGGCATCTAAAAAGTTTCAGAAGTGATAAATCTGGCTGTAAAATTTTAAATTCACCCATGGTTCTCAAGTGGGTTTTTATATACAAAAAGAAAACTCCTCTGAAGCAAAATTTACAGCCAGATTTATCACTTCTGAGACTTTTTAGATACTAAAGAGATCAAGAAAAACCACAAATAATGCCTTACTGTTGATGAAATGCAGTGAGCAAACGCGATAATTCCCAATATTCGCCAAGCACTTTAGCTGCTGTTGTCCCATCAGCTCTCGCTTCTCTTTACCTTCAGAAGAAGGGTCTCGACCCGAAACGTCGTCTATCTCCATCGCTCCTTAGATGCTGCTGCAACCGCTGAGTTTCTCCAGCTTTTTGTGTAACCCGCTCTTTACCTTCATTTCGCTTCACGTTTGGAATTCTGAAGTTGGGTGCATGTCTCTCACGGTTACCCCGACTTCCACAATTTTTTACAGCGCAAAAAATCAACATTTTGGCGGTTTTTAACAGGGAGGAAAGTACGCGTTTCTTGCGTTAATAACATAAACCGGAAGTTACGGATGTCCTCGAGATGGATTGACCTTACGTGCACACCCCCTATTTGTGTCTATCTTCGGTGCAAACCAGCAACTACAGTTCCTTCCTACACATTCATGGCAGATCTCTCCCATCATATACCCTCTACTTCAGCAAATAGGTACAATAATTTCCATTCCTTAACCAAACACTCACTGCTCAAATGTCCCGCATCCCCACAAACCTCACTCCTCGGCCAACCCCAAATCCTGCTCCTCACACCCCCCCAACTCTGGCTCCTCAGATGCCCCCAACCCAGACCCCTCCCCTCTCCCCAGACTGCCCCAACCCGACCCCTACACGGCTACACCCCAGCATCCTCCCAGCTCCCACCCACCCTCATGTCCTGCCCGCCCCCCCCCCCCCCATCGTCACCTTTCTTCACGCATTTGTACAGCTTCTTGCTCAGCTTCCTCGATGCCAGCGGCTGCGCAATCGCATTGACATTCGCCACCAAATCCTCGTAGGTTTTCTCAGGCTCGGGTTCTGGTTCCATCACGACGTCCAGCTTCTCCTTCTTCACCTTCGGGGACTTCATGTTGTCCGCGGCCGCTCACTCACCACATGGCAACGGGGGCGGGACGTCCGGTCCGCGCTGCCCGTCACCGGAGGGCGGCGTGCTATTCAGGCGCTCGCACGTCAATCACGGTGGCAGGAAGTGACGCGGTGGAGGGGGGGGCGGGCCTTACCCTGGGCTGGAGCAAGATGCCCAAAGTGTCCAATTGTCTCCCAATGGCCGGGCAACTGATGAGTAACACATCTCCCGGTTGCTAAACACTTTAATTCTCCTACACAGACCTTTCTGTCCTCGGTCTCCTCCATCGTCAGAATGAGGCTAAACGCAAATTGGAGGAACAGCATCTCATATTTCGCTTGGGCAGCTTACACCCCAGTGGTACGAACATTGATTTCTATCACTTCAAGTAGCCCCGGCATTCCCTCTCTCTCTCTATCCCTCCCACACCCAAGTCACACTAGCTTCTCGTTTTCATCCAACAAACAGCTAACAATGGCCTGTTTCCTTCATTAAAGTTACTTTTTTGCCTATCTTTCATTCAGTGTTCTTTATCTTTCTACATCATCGTCTATATCTCTGGTTTTCCTATTCCATGACCACCCTCAAGGGTGCCTCGTTGTGACCTTTCCCCGAGCCAACAATGAACCGTTCTACATTTCCTAATGATCGTCTGGTTCGATCTGCCCTTTTCACAACTTACCCTTCCATGTCTCTAGTCTCCCTTTCCCCTGACTCAGTGTGAAGAAGGGTCTCCACCCGAAACATTACTTATTCCTTTTCTCCAGAGATGCTGTCGGACCCGCTGAGTTACTCCAGATTGTAGCTATCTAGCAACTTCTTACACATCGGCAAGACCAAGTGCAGACTAGGCCCCCGTTTCGCTGAACACTTTCGCTCAGTCCGCCTTGGCCTACGTGATCTGCTGGTTCCCAAACACTTTAGATAGTGTTGACGGGAATTGGCTAGGAAGGATAGACTGGCAAATGATACTTAAAGGGTTAACAGTGGAATTGCAATGGCAATGATTTAAAGATAGCATGGATGAATTACAACAATTGTTCATCCCTGTCTGGCGAAAAAATAGAACAGGGAAGGCGGCTCAACCGTGACTTACGAGGGAGATTATGGGTAGTGTTAAATTCAAGGAAGAGGCATATAAATTGGCTAGAGGATTTGGAGAAATTTAGAATTCAACAGAGGAGGACAAAGGGGTTAATTAAGAGGGGGGGGGGGTGAAACAGAGCATGAAAGAAAACTCACGGGGAATATAAAAACCGATATAAAGGCCTATAGATATATGTGAAGAGGAAAAGATTAGTGAAGACAAATGTAACTCACTTACAGTCAGAAACAATTGAATTTATAATGGGAAACAAGGAAATGGCAGACCAGTTAAACACATACTTTAGTTCTGTCTTCACTGAGGAAGACACAAACAATCCCCCAGAAATACTACATAGACCGAGGATCTGGTGGGAGGGAGGAACTGAAGGACACCCTGAAAATAATCCACAGTAGTTCGGTAAACTGTCGTGACTGAAGGCAGATAAATCCCCAGGGCCTGCTGGTCTGCATCCCAGAGTACTTGAGGTGGCCCTAGAAATTGTGGATGCATTGCTGATCATTTTCTATGGACTCTGGATCAGTTCCTGTGGACTGGAGGGTAACTAATGTAAGCCCACTTTTTAAAGAAAGGAGGGAGAGAGTAAACAGAATTAGAAACCAAAAGGTAGACAAAAATGCTGGTGATACTCAGCCGATGAGGCAGCATCTATGGAGAGAAGGAATTGCCGACATTTTGAGTTGAGACTCTTCTTCAGACTGACGTCGGGGGGGGGGGGGGGGGGGGAAGAAAGGAAGTAGGCGGAGACAGTGGGACTTGTGGGAGAACTGGGAAGATGGGAGAAAGCAAGGGCTATCTAAAAATTAGATTAGTCAATGTTCATACCGCTGGGGTGTAAACTACTCAAGCGAAATATCACCCATTCCAATAGGCCAGTTAGCCTTACATCGGTAGTTGGGAAGATGCTTGAGTCGATTATTAAAGATGTTACAGCAGCGCATTTGGAAAACAGTGCCAGGATCGGTCCAAGACAGCATGGATTTATGAAGGGGAAATCATGCTTGACTAATCTTCTGGAATTTTTTGAGGATGTAACAAGTAGAAGAATAAGGGGGGAGCAGTGGATGTGGTGCATCTGGACTTTCAAAAAGCATTTGACAAAGTCCCACACGAGAGATTAGTGTGCAAAATTAGAGCACATGGTATTGAGGGTAGGATATTGACATGGATAGAGAACTGGTTGGCAGACAGGAAGCAAAGGGTAGGAATTAATGGGCCCTTTTCAAAATGGCATGCAGTGATTAATGGGGTGCAGCAAGGCTCAGTGCTGGGACCCCCGTTATTTACAATAAATATTAATGATTTAGGCAAAGGAATTAAATGTAACACCTCCATGTTTGCGGATGACACAATGCTGGGTGGCAGTAAGAGCTGCGAGGAGGATGCTATGAGGCTGCAGTGTGACTTGGATAGGTTGGGTGAGGGAGCAGATGCAATATAATGTGGATAAATGAGGTTATCCACTTTGGTGGCAAGAATAAGAAGGCAGATTATTATCTTAATGGTGTCAGATTATGAGAAGGGGAGGTGCAACGAGAGGTAATTGATGATTTAAAACGGATTAAAATATATTCCTTTAACTCTATAGGTCTGCCATTTTGAAAGGACAAAGGTGCAGAACTGGGTACTGAAGTGAAGAAGAACACCAAATATAAACTGGTCAGCAAAGATAAAATAAATTTTATTGACAAACTATAAAATGAAGTACAAACAACTGGTACCTGGTCAATAAATTTGCGGAAACTGAACCAACTATAATAAGTACACATAATAAGTACATCAACCATTATTGAAAATAAAAATCAATCAACTTGGATTTCTGTTTTTGAGGTGAAGAATATGCCCAACAGGTTAACTTAGCAGCAATCTGCATTCCTACGAATCTCCTGCAACTTGTAACAACTTGCACACATTTATGACCATCTCTTTTCCCATGTGGTTTCTCATTTAAAGCCCACAGCATCATGAGTACAGTGACAAAAAATCACAATAACTGTTGAGAAATCTAACAAAAATATTCATTTTCAGTATCTCCTCCAACAGCAGGAATGTCATTTTCAATATTTTCAAACAGCAGAAATACTGTAAATAAAAAAGTTACATTAATCATTTTTAAAAAAAGTTTGATCTGAATAGCTACAAAATATTTCTGGCATTATTGTTCTTCAACTGTATAGTTTTACAACACTGCTGTGGCACAATACTCATTATCAACACTGCACGATTCTAGCAACAAAATCACGTTCTATTGTCCAATACTCTGACATTAAAAAATAGATGTTTTTGTCTTATCAGTTGAAGGTTAAGCTGATGATTTGGATGGTATGTTAACCTCTCTCAAAGACAGGGCACAAGACTTTGATGAAGAGCTGTCATTAAGCTCTAATAAATATACGCTGACGAGATATATGAAATAGACTATGCCACTGTTTGTGAGCTTTGATATTTTTAACAAATTTTGGATGCAATTTCCTCTCATTACTCCAATTTGTTTGAGTAAACACAAATTTTATAATACATATTTCTGATCACAATTCCATGTCAAGTAGAATGAGATGTACTGACACACAATTAAAAATAAATGAGCTACTAATCAGAACAGCCATGAGGCGAATCATTAAGTTGCCTTATCTTACACGCCAAATAACAGCAAAGAATTCTATGAGAGTTTTTCAATAGCTGTATAGGGTTGGAGGAACAATTAATCAAGTAATAATAAAACATTTGTTTTGCATTTAATGCAGCAAAAATTAATTACCTCATTTATCCATAAGATACAAACTCTTCCCACTGTATCTCTTGTTATAGTCACCCAGTTCCACTACTTCCAGTATATCCTATTCAAGTAAGTTTCACAAATTAAAATTACAACTCAATAAAGCCAAAACATGTTATGTAAGATCATGGAGCGCAAGATGACATTAAGATCCACTCAGGGGTCAGGCACAAGGCATGTAATTTTAAAGCTTCATCTTTACATTGAGGTTTTTCTTATGTATAATTACTCTTGTTGTGGCTCTTTTGAGGCATTGACTAGATGTTTCTAAGTGTTTGCAGTGTATACTATCCCATTTATGTTCCTGTTGACTCCAGACATCTTGGTCAAAGTCATATTTTTTGGCTGTCCTTTGGGTTCGAGCACAATTTATTTTCACTTTGGTTTTGTAGCTCTGATGTATCTAATGAGGGAACTACAGACTCTTCCACAAAAGGAGCAAATAATGACCTGTGGGGCATTTCTAGTTTGAGAAGAGGTACACTCCCCCAATCACTCATGCAGTGTTCCTGAAGCACGGCATAGTATCTTAATACCTCCTTTTACAATTTGGGAGGTCCTCGGCTATAGGCTCCCAAGAGCAAGTGGGGGTGTTGCTTTTATTCAATAATGCTTTCAATAAATTCTTGAATGTTTTCATCTGTATGCATGGTAATTTCATCCTAGGACAGAATTCAGAATATAATTTCTGTTTTGGGAGTCTTATGTCAGGCATGTGGATGATATGATTTGTTTGTCTAAATGAGTATTGTAGCAGTTAGATACATGATCGTGTAACTGTCTCACCATGCAAACACATCTTATAATATCAGAATCCTGTTGCAGTTGTAAGAGGATGGTGTGGTTCTGAATTTCCATAAACTTGGCTTCTATCTGTTCAGGATGAATTAGTCCACTATCAAATTTAGCTCCCGATAACAGTCTCGTAAAAACAAATGCTTTCACTTATCTCAATACAAGTGCCAATAATAATAAACCAATACTGAGATCAAGGAATAACCAATGAGGGAAATAAGTTGGAATCAAAAGGTAAAATAATGCAGAGTACATTATCAATATGATTTGTATCACCTTTTCGCAAAATTGCCATCAGTCAAGTAGGCTGTAAATTTCTATATACTGGCTCTTCTCCAACTACAATGCCAGTAAGTGGATCAAAAATTCTGCACATTATATCCGTGACTGTAAGGAAGGGTGATGTAGGTTTCTCAGATCCAAATTGGATTTTTAGAATTAAATATCGCAAGAAGATCTCCTGTGACCTTGCATAGAGGGAGAATTCAACATTCATACTGTTGTGTTTTCTCCGATTTTTGGTAACTCCTCTACAATCCTGCCCTCACCCCCCACCGTCTCTTCCCTGTGCCCCACCTGCATGTGCTCCCATTTCACCCTTTCCCTTCCCCCTGTCCCTTTTCATGTTTATTAAATGATCTGGGGTTGAGGGTGTCTGAGGAATTAGGTTGCCAGAGTGTAGGTCTGAGGAATGAGGGGATCAACAGAGTGAGATTGTGCGGGTGTGGGACTTTTTGTGGTGAGTGGTTTGTTAAGAGGTGAAATCAAACAAAATAAGCAACAAGGCAAAATTGTTACTCAGCTTGGGTTATCATATTAGTACCCAATCTTTTGCTTGATATTTATTTGAAGTAAAGCCAAACAACAATTGTTTTATTGGAGAAGGACCAATTATAGTACCTGGATCTGTTCCAAGACATCTCGCTGCATTTCCACTGTTTTGTGGTAAACATCGTGATCGGAACTGTTGTACATCACCGCATTCTGGAACATCAGCATGATATCTCGCTGGAATTCCACCGTTGTGCGGATCAGTCCCTTTCTGATGTTTCTCTTTATATTGGATAAATCCATTGGCCTGTAATAAAGACACTCAATAAATAATAAGCTGGAAGATATGACAATTGAAGGACCCAGGATTAAAAAAAACTGTAGGATGCTGGCTCAACAGCCACATGAAGAATAACCACTGTGAATTGTCACATCAATTTGGAAATTGTTCCACATTTCCATTCACATTGCAATTAAATGATGTAATTAAACTTTTTTTTTAACCAGATGATGGCCCTGATTGGTTTTGCTGACAAAAAAAGTATTCTTTGATTTCAGGAAAAAGCAACCAGATTATTGAGTTGAAAGGCAAGTGCATAAACTCACTAATGCTTGATTTCCAGCTGCACTGATGCAGAATTATAATGTTGGATATTCAAAACGATGCAATCAGAGACTCATAGAAAGATTATCCTAAAATGTTAACATATGTTCTATCCATAGGTGTTTATTGATTTTCAGAATTTTCAGCTCGACACGAAGCGTCACCCATTCCTTCTCTCCATAGATGCTGCCTGTCCCGCTGAGCTATACCAACATTTTGTGTCTATCTTCGATTTAAACCAGCATCTGTAGTTCTTTCCTACACAAAGTAAAGCTAAGGATGGCTTTGTAAATTTTAGTTGTTGTCATAGTGTCTTTTTGAAGAGGTTATGACAACCTTTGCAATTCATTAAGTTTGATGTAATGGAATTGTAAACAGGTTTTTTTTGCATACAATTTACAAAAAAATTGCAAACAAGCGTTATGATGTTTCAAATGGAAAACTGCCAAGTAGCATGATTAAAACTGCAGGGAGAGTTTGTTCTCAATTGGAAAACATAAAATACCAGTGGAATGGAATTATAATTCTTCTAAGGCGTGACAAAACAAAGGATACAAAGGATACAAATGACATTTATTATCCCATACACCAATTGGTGTAGTGAAATTTGACTTGCTAAAACTTGTTCAATATCAAGAAAGAATTATAACGCTGGTGTTTCAGAAAATAATATGCATTTTCTATGCAGACAGTAATCTTAATCTTACTAATTTTTCCTTGTCCTTTACCCCGATACATATGATTTGGATCACTGATAAATACAGAGGCAAAATCCTATGCGTGGAAAGCATCAAGCCATCTTGAAGAAGGCAGCGTGAATCTAAAAAGGGTAACTTCTTAAAAATTATTTTCAACAATTTTTTTCCAGATGATTAACTGACTCAGTGTGAAGCCTTAACATGCACAAGATATGTCAAATGAACATGCAATGTATGATTTGATACCACTTGGGCAAATTAATTTACTGTTCTGCACATTCTTATTCTCTGAACATGACCTCTGCACCCAGAAATGTTATCCAATTTTTCTTACTCTCTTACCTGTGTACCCAGCTGTGATATCCTGGAACTCGTTCTTCAGATACTGGATTCAAAAACAAACTAGCAAATCTGCAATTGAAGTGATCAACATAATGAATATACTAGTAACTGAGAACAAGCACAGATCAATTAAAATTGTAAATTATTAATGAATCTTTACTGCAATGCTTTATAACATCAGGAATATTATACCAAGAAATACAACAAATACACTTGGTATGTTGTATAGGAGGTTCTGGGGCTGAGTCAAGGTGTGGAGGGAAGAAGAGGCTGTAAACTGGAGTTTAATGAGAGGGCATGTTAGCAAAGACCAGGCAGGTACTGTGTCCATTAACTACACATGAAGCAATATCCTTTGTGGTTACACATGCACTGTAAAAGGTCCCACACATCTCTAAAATTTGAGGGGAAGATATACTGATGTAATTTTGTTGTCATTTGTACACTTTGTAAAGTATAGCTAATTTTTCCATAACTCGCTGTGTTCCAAGAAACCTTGTTACAGAAAATCGCACTATATAAACAATTGGGTCAATGGGAAGGGGGGAGGGGGCAGAGAGTTTCAGACGAACTGTACCAAAGTTATATTTCCAGCAAGATTTCCAAAACTAAAGGTGTTTTTACTAGCTATGTTTATTTTATTACTGCAAAATAAAAATACTAAATGTTATTGATACATTGTTTAATCAAGTATGATTGCACACATATGATTGTATTGACTGCTTCTCAATTTCCAAAGTATATCTCAAAGAATGGTGTCTGATTACTGCAGGGAGGTTAAATTTAAACAGGATTCTTGTACTTTTTCCATCCCTCACCCTCACCTCAACTCCCACAGTTCTCTTCCCCCCAAAACACTTCCATTCTGCTTGTCAATTTCTAAAGTAACTCTCTTTCACCTTCCACGGTGAAACTAGCAGTGTGTGTGTGATTGTTGCGGAGCTAGTTCCTGATTGAAATCATGTTTTAACCAATTCGGTCAAGTAACATAAATGTCCCTACATCACCAATTGCATTATATCCAATTCACGTTTGGGAAACACACATTATAGGAAAACTACCTGGATTCTGTCATCTCTATATTACTAAACGTCTGATCTTGACCACTTCCTGTTCTTCTGTATATTGATTTTAGAAAAAAAGCTGCCACTTATGGCTGTGCTTTTTGGCCATCTTACTCAGAGTCCCCCTCCGCTGAGCAGGACAAGAGGATTTTTCCCATCGATGAAAAATAAAAGTTATTAGTGTTTAAAACATGTTGAAATTCTCTCTCCTGAAGGCCTCGCCCCTTCCGGATGGACTATAAAACCCGGAAGTGTTGAGTGCCTCAGTCAGTCTCTGCAAGATGGGGGAGCGAGCTGGGTCACGTCTCTCAATCTGAGCTGTGAATAACACTGAACACGTCTACAAAACTGTGAGTGGTTTTACTGACCTGTCAGTGCCCTTAATGTGGTTTGAAAATATAGTTTGGAAATGTTAAAGCTGTGTTGCCTTTGGTTTGGAAATGCTAAAGCTGTGTTGCCTTTGGTTTGGAAATGCTAAAGCTGTGTTGCCTTTGGTTTGGAAATTGCTGTGCTGCCTAATTAAAGTTGCCTTGCCTAATTAAAGTTGTCTTGCCTAATTAAAGTTGCCTTGACTTCTATATAATTAAAAGTCCAATCTTGACCACTTCCTGTTTGCGCTTCATATTGATTTAAAAAAAAAAAAACGCTACGAAGTACAGCTGTGATTTTTGGCCATCTTACTCAGTCCCCCTCCGCTATTTTTCCCATCGATGAAAAATAAGAGTTATTAGTGTTGAAAAAATGTTGAGATTCTCTCTCCTGTCAATCGCGCCATGAAGGCTACGCCCGTTCTGGTGGGAGGGACTAAAAAACCCAGAAGTGTGGGCGTGGCTCAGTCTCTGCAAGATGGTGGAGGGAGAGGTCACAACTTGCTGTCTTTAGTGGCCTTGCACCCGGCTTGAAGTGGTAAGAAACTGCACTTGCATTTGGTGGCCTTGCACCCTGCTTGAACTGGGATTTCAAGGAATAGCCGGGAGTCAACTGCCAGCCCACCAGCCGTGAGTGACAGCACAACAGGCTTGAGTGACTGAGCCGCCAGGCCAAGAATCCATTCGGCCCATATGCCCAATGTCCATACTAGCCCTCTGGAAACCAGTCCCTTCAGCCCAGAACTCCCATACTAGCGCTCCAGAAAGCCTTCCCCTCCCCAGCCACCAATATTGGAATTGGTGAAGAGGTGGAAGATTGTGATGTGGGACCAGCCCTCCCATGTGATGCTGGGACCCAACGGGTCCCACTTAGTCTAGTTACTCTTAGATTTCTATTATAACTTCCCAGGCTCATGTTACAATGAGAGCCGCCTATATAAATTTGCATGTTGTCATTACACCCTTGTGGTAATAATTGGAATCCAATAGCTCCAATGTAAGAAGATTTAGTTACAACTCTTTGATGCATTCAATTTTGAAATGTTGCAATAAGTGAGTTCGGTATTCCGACTGCACATGTCCAGGTCATAGGTCACTCACGATAAACAGTCTCGGCAACGGTGGTGCTGCATTGTGTGCAAGCTTTCATTTCGTCCGTGGTTGGGGTAGGGCCAGGCTCTCTGTCGCTGCGGGTTCTGTTGAGTTGCTGCTGGGCCGCCCCCGTCCCATCCCCGGTATCCCGTCCCTGTCCGGAGATGTCTGCTGTGGTCCTAGGCTGGTGGGGCGGTCCTGGACTTGCAGCGGCTGGCTTCAGCTCGGCTCTGCCTGTCCCGCCGGGTTGGCCGGCAGCCCTCCATCTCCACCCCCCTCCCCTCAATCCGACACCAAGATCCTGCTGAAGATGGGCAGCCGCCGACCTTGCTCGAAGACTGGCGACTCAGAGCCGCTGCTGCTGGAGTTGTCCTGTTCGGAGAGAGAGTCTACGGATGGCCTCCTGCCGGCCATGTGCAGGCCAGGCACCCGCTGGAGTTGCTGGTGCTGTTGCTGGTGCTGGTGGAAGCAGCAACCTCCCCCCCTCCCTTGCCCAGCCCCAAGCTCAGAGTCTGGGCCAGCTCCAACTCCAAGTCGGAGCTGAAGGCCACCTGTAACACGGCCCAGTCGAGCGCCGGGCCGGAGGAGGCTGAGCCCAGGCTGGCGCTCTGGCACAGGCAAGGCTGGGGCCCTCGCTCCTCCTCAGGGTTGTGGATAAAGTGGCAGAGGGTACTGTGGTGTCAGAAGCCGGTGGTGTGGAAGGTACTGCTTGTACTTGGGGTGGCGGCTGAGGGAGCGCACCTCGGCCAGGCCGTGAGCGAACTGGCACTTGTCGCCGTAGCAGCCCATCAGGGAATGGGTTCCTCTGGAGTTGGTGCGGGGTTGGGCTGGAGTTGGAGCTTCTTCACAGTGCTGGCTGTCGGCCTGGGGGTCAGTGTCCCGTCGGTCCAGACGTCTCTGGCCACCTCTCGGGCGGGGATGGGACAATCGCGTTGGGGGGGGGGGGGGGGGGGAGGGGAGACATGGGACGGTCCAGTGGCGGTTCGGCAGCGCTTATGGCGCCAAGGACACGTGTTTGATCCTGGGTGTGCGGATGAGGCGCGGTCCTGAGTGCGTGCAGCTGCCGAGGGCCGGTCAAGTCTCTCCACCCCCCCCACGGTTTTTCCCACTCGTATCTGCTCCCTGACGAATACAAACTTGAAAAAAATCTGATCCAAACTATACTCACCGAATCTTCAGCGCTTCGTTCGATTTTTATTTATAGCGTTTGACCTTCGATAAATCCCATTATTCCTTGCGTTATTTGGAATACCGAATTTGCTTATTATAAAAAGGAGTTACAAGAAATGCACAGAAAAAATGCTATTTAAAAATATCCTCATCCTGAAGCCAATGTTATTGTATTTACATAATTAGATTTTGAAGTATCGAGCCGCCTTATGCAGAGCTTCAATGACAGATGATGTTTTCTTCCTTCTATGTTGTGCTTCTCAGCATCATGAAATAGATTATCCAGACCTACCCTAAGACTGTAAGTATCTCACAGCTTGGTTTGGGAACAGTACAGCCCAAGACCACAAGATATGGCAGAGAATGGTGGATGTAGCCCAGTTCATAGAAACATAGAAAATATGTGTTGGAGAAGCCCATTCGGCCCTTCGAGCCAGCACCGCCATTCATTGTGATCATGGCTGATCGCCCCCAATCAATAACCTGTGCCTGCCTTCTCCCCATATCCCTTGATTCCACTAGCCCCTAGAGTGATTTGGCCTCCACTGCCCTCTGTGGCAGGGAATTCCATAAATTCACAACTCTGGGTGAAAATGTTTTTTCTCACCCAGATGACCTCCCCTTAATTCTAAGACTGTGGCCCCTGGTTCTGGACTCGCCCAACATTGGGAACATTTTTCCTGCATCTAGCTTGTCCAGTCCTTTTATAATTTTATATGTTTCTACAAGATCCCCCTCACCCTTCCAAACTCCAGTGAATACAAGCCTAGTCTTTTCAATCTTTCCTCATATGACAGTCCCGCCATCCCAGGGATCAATCTCGTGAACCTACGCTGCACTGCCTCAATCAGATAGTTCATCACATAGACTATACTCCACACCATTGACTCATGCTACTTTTTACACTGCCGGGGGTAAGCAGCGAACACAATCAAAGACCTTTCCTACCCCGGTCATTACTCCTTCTCCCCGCTCCAATCGGGCAGGAGATATAGAAGTTTGAAAGCATACACCACTAAATTCAGGCACAGCTTCTTTTCTTCTGTTATCAGGCTTCTGCATGGTCCTTCCATATGCTGGTTACAATCCCAATTCTCCAACCTACTTCAATTAGGACAAACCTTTTCTCGGTAACTGTTACTGCTACAATGCAGAGAATTCTGCACATCTATCTTTCTCTTCACTCTACCTATTGTACTCGAGTTTGGTTTGATTATATTTATGTATGTATTATCTGATTTGAGTAGACTGCATGCAAAACAAAGCTTTCCACTGTACTCGGTACATGTGACAATAATAAACCTAGAAACGTCTGTTTATGAGAGCAAAATTGCTTCAGCTTATATAAAGGCTCAAAATACATTCTTAAGCATTGGTCAGGTTGGAAGATGTGCAAGGCAAAGGCAACAGGAATGGAGACCCAAATTGGAGGTATGGAACAGTAATTAGATATCAAACTGGGGCAGGGGATAACAAGGGCTGGCTAAGTACAACTGGGCCGTATGAGATGGTATTATGGAGTTTTGAGATCATGCTACCAGCTTCTTCTTCTTGCGAATAAAACATAAACCCAAGGAATAGTTAGATCTCAAGCTGGGTGATGAGCAGGCTATGTTACCAGCTAATAGTAATACATCACACCTGATTCAAAAAGACCTTGGAATTGAAGTTGGAAAAGAGGAATGAGGCTTTGGAATGAAGTTGGAAAAGACCTTGGAATGAAGTTGGAAAAGAGGCC
Organism: Raja brachyura; assembly: GCA_963514005.1. Next base: position 38,750,686 of record OY740801.1, read on the forward strand.
TTCCATTAATTACATGATCCATGGTCAAGAGATTAGCATTGATGTTGACATCAATTTGCTCCAAATGTTCTTCTTGGTCCGACAGGCTCATACAATTTTCAATACAATTGCAGTCTTGCTTTGAGTAGAAAGGAACTACAGAAGCTGGTTTACACTGAAGTTAGATACAAAATGCTGCAGTAACTCGGCGGGTCAGACAGCATCTCCGGAGAAAAAGAACAGGTGATGTTTTGGGTCGAAACTCTTCTTCACACCTTTTCTATGGAGATGCTGTCTGACCCACTAAGTTACTCACACATTTTGTAGTCTAGCTATGGTCAGTTCTTCCATTGGCTTCCATCAGTGCAATAATGAATTACCTTAAAAGGTTGTAGATCTATGTAACAGCCATCAATGCTCATCAAACAATTGCTTTTCTGCTTGTAAGTCATTGTGATGCAAAACTGAAGAAAGCAGGTCCCTCCAGAAAGAAGGCTTACTTATAATGACCTTATAAACCACATGGCTTGGGAAACTAGGGCACAGAGGAAGTAAGAAAGATGAAGCTAAAGGTCTTTTTTTCCACACTCGCACTCCTCATTCTCATCCTCATTCTGTTCCAAACTACTATGCACAGTGCCCCACAAAAAGTATCTTACAATACATCTATATTACTAAAAGTCTGATCTTGACCACTTCCTGTGTCTGTATATTGATTTTAGAAAAAACGCTGCCACTTACAGCTGTCATTTTTGGCCATCTTACTCAGTCCCCCTCTGCTTCGCAGGACAAGAGGATTTTTTTCATTGATGAAAAATAAAAGAGTTATTAGTGTTTAATTTTTTTTGAGATTCTCTCTCCTGAAGGCCACGCCCCTTCCGGAGGGACTACAAAACCTGGAAGTGTTGAGTGCCTCAGTCAGTCTCTGCAAGATGGGGGGAGCGAGAGGGTCACGTCTCTCAGTCTGAGCTGTGAATTACACTGAACACATGTCTACTAAACTGTGAGCATGGTTTTACTGACCTTAAGTGCCCTTAATGTGGTTTGAAAATGAAAATGTGGTCGGTTTGAAAAAGCAAATCAAATGGTTGTTGTTGGTGGTTGGTTTGAAATGAAATGAAGCACAGCAAACGGTTGTTGGTGGTGGGTGGTTTAAAATAAAATGAAACACAGCAAACGGTTGTTGGTGGTGGGTGGTTTGAAATGAAATGAAGCACAGCAAAAGGTTGTTGGTGGTGGTTGGTTTGAAATGAAGCACAGCAAACGGTTGTTGGTGCTGGTTGGTTTGAATTGAAATGAAGGACAGCAAACGGTTGTTGGTGGTGGTTGGTTTGAATTGAAAAATGATTACAAGTCTAAACTTGACAACTTCCTGTTTGCACTGTATATTGATTTAAGATAAAATGCTACCACGTACGGCTGTGATTTATGGCCATCTTACTCAGTCCCCCTCAGCTCATCAGGTGCAGAGGATTCTTCCCATCAATGAAAAATAAAAGTGTTATTCGTGTTTAAAAAATGTTGAGAACTGTCTCCTAACAATCAAGCCATGAAGGCCACGCCCCTTCCACTGGGAAGGGGAGGGATTATAAAACCCGAAAGTGTGGGTGTGGCTCAGTCTCTGCAAGATGGAGGAGGGAGAGGTCACGACTCTGTCTGATCTGTGAATCTACTGAACACACTGAATGTCTACTGAAATGTGAGTGTGGTGTTTTGTGGGGTTTTATGGTGGTTTCACCCTGCTTGAAATGGTATGAAACTGTATTTGAATGTGGTGGCCTTGCAGCCTGCATGAAATGGTATGAAACTGCATTTCAATTTGGTGGCCTTGCACCCTGCATGAAATGGTATGAAATTGCACTTGAATTTGTTGGCCTTCCACCCTGCTTTAAGTGGTATGAAACTGCACTTGAATTTGGTGGCCTTGCACCCTGCTTGAAATGGAATAGCCGTGAGTCAACTGCCAGCCCACCAGCCGTGAGTGAGCTGCCAACACATCAGGCCTGAGTGACTGAGCTGCCATCCCAGGAATCCATTTGGCCCACAATGTCCATACTAGTCCTCTGGAAACCAGTCCCTTCAACCCACAACACCCATACTAGCACTCGAACCAACCCCTACCAACAACCATTTGCTGTCCTCCACCTACTTGGTGGAGAGGTGGAATATTGCGTTGGGGGACCAGCTCTCCCGTGTGAACGTGGGACCCAACGGGTCTCACTTAGTCTAGTATTCTTTTAAAAAGAACTTGCATTTATAGAGTGCCTACCATTAATTTTCAACATCCTAAAGCATTTTAAAACCAACTAAGTATTTTATTTTAGGTAGACAAAAGTGCTGAAGAAACTCAGCGGGTGCGGCAGCATCTATGGAGCGAAATAAGCAACATTTCGGGCCGAAACCCTTCTTCAGACTCCATAGATGCTGCCGCACCCGCTGAGTTTCTCCTGCACTTTTGTCTACCTTCGATTTTCCAGCATCTGCAGTTCCTTCTTAAGTATTTTATTTTAACTTGGATTCACTGTTATAAATAAACGTGCAACAGTCAATTTATATGGCAAGGTCCAGAAGGAACGTTATATCACAAAGAGGGATTCAGGTGAACATAAAAAGAAAGACCTACTGGCAAAAAGAGGGGCTGAGATTATAAAAGATAAGGATAATATAAACGATCCAGACTAGAAAATGTTTAATGCAGTAATAAGATGCCTACAACAGACTTTAAGATATATTTGCTGACAACCAATATATGAATTAGCAAATAAAGATGTGATTGGTCAAGAAGTATGAAAAACATACTTTCAGCATGTGGCTGGAATAGGCAAATTAGCAGAATTAGAGTTGCATAAGCAAAAGGATAGTAAAAGCTTCTTTAGGTATGTGAAGAGGAAAAATTAGTTAAGACCAAAGTTGGACCCTTGAAGACCGAAAAAGGAGAATTTATTCTGGGGAAGAAGGAAATGGCAGATGAGTTGAACAGGTACTTTGGATCTGTCTTCACTAAGGAGGACACAAACAATCTTCCTGATATAGTAGTGGCCAGAGGATCTGGGGTGACAGGAGAACTGAAGGAAATCCACATTAGGCAAGAAATGGTGTTGGATAGACTGATGGGACCGAAGTCTGATAAATCCCCAGGGCCTGATGGTCTGCATCCCAGGGTACTTAAGGAAGTGGCTCTAGAAATCGTGGGTGCATTGGTGATGATGTTCCAATGTTCTATAGACTCAGGATCAGTTCCTGTGGATTGGAGGGTAGCTAATGTTATCCCACTTTTTAAGAAAGGCAGGAGAGAGAAAACGGGGAATTATAGACCAGTTAGCCTGACATCGGTGGTGGGGAAGATGCTGGAGTCAATTATAAAAGATGAGATAGCCGCACATTTGGATAGCAGTAACAGGATCGGTCCGAGTCAGCATGGATTTACGAAGGGGAAATCATGCTTGATTAATCTTCTGGAATTTTTTGAAGATGTAACTAGAAAAATGGACAAGGGAGAGCCAGTGGATGTAGTGTACCTGGACTTTCAGAAAGCATTTGATAAGGTCCCACATAGGAGTTTGTGGGCAAAATTAAGGCACATGGTATTGGGGGGTAGAGTATTGACATGGATAGAGAAATGGTTGCCTGACAGGAAACAAAGAGTAGGGATTAACGGGTCCCTTTCAGAATGACAGGCAGTGACTAGTGGGGTACTGCAAAGCTCGGTGCTGGGACCGCAGCTATTTACAATATACATCAATGATTTGGATGAAGGGATTCAAAGTAACATTAGCAAATTTGCAGATGACACAAAGCTGGGTGGCAGTATGAACTGTTAGCAGGATGCTATGAGAATGCAGGGTGACTTGGACAGGTTGGGGAGTGGGCAGATGCATGGCAGATGAAGTTTAATGCGGATAAATGTGAGGTTATCCACTTTGGTAGCAAAAACAGGAAGGCAGATTACTATCTAAATGGCGGCAAGTTGGGAAAAGGGGAAGTACAACGGGATCTGGGGGTCCTTGTACATCAGTCCATGAAAGTAAACATGCAGGTACAGCAGGCAGTGAAGAAAGCGAATGGCATGTTGGCCTTTATAACGAGGAATCGAATATAGGAGCAAAGAGGTCCTTCTGCAGTCGTACAGAGCCCCAGTGAGGCCACACCTGGAGTATTGTGTGTAGTTTTGGTCCCCTAATTTGAGGAAGGACATTCTTGCCATTGAGGGAGTGCAGAGTAGGTTTACAAGGTTAATTCCCGGGATGTCGGGACTGTCATATGCTGAGAGAATGGACCAGCTGGGCTTGTACACTCTGGAGTTTAGAAGGATGAGAGGGGATCTCATTGAAACGTATAAGATTGTTAAGGGCTTGGACACACTAGAGGCAGGAAACATGTTCCTGATGTTGGGGGAGTCCAGAACCAGGGGCCACAGTTTGAGAATAAGGAGTAGGCCATTTAGAACAGAGACAAGGAAACACTTTTTCTCACAGAGAGTGGCGAGTCTGTGGAATTCTCTGCCTCAGAGGGCGGTGGAGGCAGGTTCTCTGGATGCTTTCAAGAGAGAGCTAGATAGGGCTCTTAAAAATAGCGGAGTCAGAGGATATGGGGAGAAGGTAGGAACGGGGTACTGATTGGGGATGATCAGCCATGATCACATTGAATGGCGGTGCTCGCTCGAAGGGCCAAATGGCCTACTCCTGCACCTATTGTCCAAAAGCACAAAGAATAAAGCACATTAGAAACACAAATTCAGCTTAAAATGGTTCAACACAGCAGTCATTGCAGGGACATGGGTATAAGCTAGAATGCAAAAGGCCAACTACTCCAGGCAGTGCAACCTTCAGAAAGCTCAGAGAAATTGGGAAACAAGAAGGAATAGAAATATTAAAAAATAAATCCCAAATGGCAGGCTGGCAATGGAAAAACGGATAAACCAAAGGATTTGCTGCTGCTAACCGTTTTAACTGTCCAACATTTCAGTTTGAACATGGCTATTATGTTATTGGTCAGTTTATGACCATGTGAATGGTTGATTATACCAATATATATTCTATTAATTGGTTTGCATGATTAATCGCAGATGTGTGATCACTGTAAGATTGACACTGTTTGCATTTCTGTCCTAACTCTGCATTTCTTCTCCACTCCTAAACGTTCACTCCAGCAGGGCTAAGAAATTGCCATTGGAACAATTATGAGTGGATCTTCGTGCAAATCTAATTGACTCAAGGGGCATACAAAATGATCAACAAAACACAATGAGAAATATTCAAATAAATATAATGCAAAACTAGCTTGTACCCTAAAAAAGATGCATATAAATAATTTGGCGATAGTAAAAAAATGATTTATAAAATGTAGTTTATTCAGAGAAAGACTAATGTGCAGAAATATCGGCTCAACCAGATGAAAATCAAAATAATGGATAATGATTTCAACTCTGCTTTTAAAATAATCCATGCGCCTGTAAATGTTTATCAGTGATAGAGTGACTCAGCATTCAAGTGTGAGTTGATCAAAGATGGTATACATTTGTGAATGGTTGGTCATATCGGACAAATCCAGGTTTCAGTTTCAAGATTTATGAAAATATTGTCAAGTGGAAAATCAGGCTGGGATGATCTCCTTTCAATCAGAAATAGCTGAAGGGAGATTTCATTGAGGTTTGTAAATAAGGAGTGACCTGGTTTGAATAAATAGGAAGGACTTTTCACATTTAAAAAAAGGAGACATAAATTTTAAAGTCATTTGCAAAAGGACTTTAAGGGAGAAGAAGAAAAATGTTTTCACAGAGTGAGTGCTACAAATCTGAAATTAATTTTCTGAAAAGGTGATAGTTGCAGAAATATAAATCACATTTTAAAAGTAGTTGGATATGCACGTGAAGCCAAAACTTGCAGCGCTATCGACCAGTGCTGGAGGTGAACATTTTAAACTCATATGGATACAATTGGATAAATGGTCTCCCTCTGTGTTATAAATTAGTTTAGTTTGGAAACCGATATTGAATGAATTAATTTTACATCTAAATTTGATATATTTTGACAAGTTATGGCATTATGGGTTCAGGGCTAAGATTTGTGGGAATAAAGTCCTAGAGCTTACATGATCTCACTGACTCGTAGAGCTGGCTAGGAATAACTGCCTCCTGGAAATAATGGCTTACTTCTCTTGCTCTGTTTCTGAAACACTACATCTCAAACATCACCGTCTTATGCGTTAAAGATGTAACACATTCTAACTTAATATTGTTCTATTTTATTTCTGTTTCTGACCTGTGGCTGGCTATCTCCTTCCACATGAGCAGCACTGTCCTTTTCCAATTCCTCTGAGCTGAAATTTGATCCTGGTCGTTAGTTGTAGATCTGATGAAAGACTAGAATGGTAACTACACTGAAAAAACATTCATTATGTTTTTAATGGGCATATTTGTGTACTTTTCTCCTTTAAGTTGTACGTACAATTATCAGTTGTATGTTAAGAATTTGCAAAGTGACTGTAAACTGTTTTGTTAATGTACGGCAAAAGGCAAATTAATCGTCTCAGCACCAACTTTCTTTTCACTTAATTTCACTTTCGTTTCACTCTTAAACATTATTCATTTCACTTCTGTTTGTCTGATCTTGAACTTTCATTGGTGTGCCTAAGCTGAAAACTTTCAGCAATCCAACCTCATTGTGTCACTCAATCTGAGATGGAAGGTAATATTGGGTGTTATGTTTGCCCTTACACATCGCCCAAAAACATTTTCTCCTTTCACTTTTATTTATCTTTCCAAGTAATGCACCAATAGCAATTGAAATGGCAGGTGAGCAGATTTTATCTTTCCTGACCTTGAACTCGGCATGAGAGAAGTCTACGCAAGTCTTGTATCTTGTATAGCTGCTTCACTAATACTGCAAATCACGGATAAGAACATCCTATTTAATGTTTCAACATTCTAATATCCATTTTAGTATTCTATATATTAGCCACTTTAAAAAATCCCGATAATAATGGCTTTCTTTTCAATAATACGCGAGTTACATTGAAATGCATATAATGCCACTGCTATCAAATAAAATAAAAACTAAATAATGACGTTGAAGAGCAGAAGCAAAAGCAAAAACCTGCAAATTCTATTGAGGAATTCAGAGCTGAAACACCATTGTCCATTCTCTCTGCCATTTCTGCATTCCCAGCATGTTTGGTGTTGTTTCAATATAAAAGAATCCAGTGAAATTCCATTGTGATGTAACTCCAAGTATTGGGGGCATACACTAATCAAATGCATTCCTCATAATTAAATTGATTTGTTTTCTTCTCATGTTTCTTTCTGCTAACTGTCCAAACTTCAAAATATTCTACTCCTGTCGAGGTCCCATCAAATATACACAATCACAAGATCTAGAATCTCAAGCAGTTGTATCTAGATTCTGCAGGATCGATCCTGGAAGAGAATTGTGTATTCCAATCTAATGTATGAACCCAATGTAAGTGCTCTTATCGTGCGTGACATAACTAATTTCCCTTCATTTATTTGATTTGTGAGGCACACCTAGAGTGATCAGGTTAATGTTGGTAGAATCAACATCACATGACCACCATCCTGATTGAGGCCGATCTGTCATTAACTGGAGGTCATTTGTGAAATAATTGTACTTCTACTAGTTATCATGATTATTTGTTCAAATGTCCACAAACAATGATAGGACGAATAACGGAGAAATACAAGAAACAGCAAAGAGTGCTGGAAGAACTCAGTGGGTCAGGCAGTGTCTGAGGAGGGAATGAATAGGCAATGTTTCTGTTCAATGTTTTAGACTTGTATAATTTGCTGCATAACTTCATGATCTTTGTCTTGCTAATCCAATACAAAAAACACTCTGCAACTGTAATGTTAATAGCTAGATGTTTTTCTTAAAAATAACTCCCATTCTCATCTTCAATCTTCCATTGGTCTGCCCAAACCTAATGCGTAATTTTCATCAGACATGTTTCTACTTATATCTCTGTCTTCTACTTCTGGGTAGTGTTTTTTTGCCGTTTCTCTCGTGCAAGCAAAAAATCTGCTCAAACACCTGGTTATTTCTCTAGGTTTACAAAGGTCTCACATTAATGCTTTTCCTTGCATTTGCTTTCAGTTCCTCTTCTCATATGTCCACGTCTTGACCATCTTTAGATACTGAAGCCATTTGACAGGTACTTGGATAAGACAGGCATAGAGGGATATGGGCCTAATGCAGGTAAATGTCATATATGTTACTATGCATCATGGCTGGGAAGGGTGAGGTGGGAGAAAGGCCCCATTTCTGTGCTGAACATTTCTGTGATCCGCTGATTCTGGAAAAGGCAATTAATTTTTATTCCTAAATAAATGGGTTGTAAAACTGTTTTATTTAGAATGTAATAAGTGAATAGAAGTTTGAGGAAGTCCAAGGAACTGATCTCCCTATGCTGTTCAGAGCACCAGTTCAATATTTCTGATTCTGACATTATTTTAAGATACTTTTGTCAGAATCTATTTCAGCTTACACACAAAAGATGGAGGGTTAAGTGACTCAATATTGCTCTAGAAAGTGAGAATATTCTTGGTATATTATTACTGTTTATTTGACATTTTTGCAATTTTGCAGGTTTGATTCTATATTCTACATGTGCATTAATTTAGAAAGTTACTTTGCAAATTCTCGTTAAAGAAAGGGAAACGCTTGAATCTTAATGATATTTCATGTGTTTCAAGATAAAGCCTTAGAGGTTGGCCTAATAAAACTAATACATTTGAATACATATTTTCAGGATACGTACAGCTGGGAGGATGTGTGACTGCTGGCTGCCGATTCATTCAAGACCAAGAACTGATGAGAACTGAAGCTAACATCGCTTTCAGAGATAGACAGTTCAATGCCAAATTCTGAAAGATCAACATCGCAAAATTCATCTTCACTGGTAGTATCCTCCTGAAATTTGTTAAAACATCACAGAAAATGTTATATCATGGCTTCTTGGATCAGTGATGTACTTCACAATGCTCATCTTACTAAAACGTATATTGAAATCATACCTCCAGTACAGTGTCTCTCATTGTGTTGTATTCTACCTCAGACATCTCTGAAATATGAAGATATTGTTAATATTCTTAGATGGGAAATAGTCTAATACATAATCTTTAAAGGTGATAATGCTGTTCGAGCAGCCCAGTATATTAAGCTAGATTCAGTGCAGATACGAGAAAAAAAAAGATTAACAATCAATTGGAAAGTCAGGGACTAATCGGAGACTGCCAACATGGTTTTGTCAAGGAAACACAAGAGACAGCAGACATTGGAATCTTGAGAAAATGAACTGTTGGAGGAACTCGATGAATCAGGCAGCATCTGTAGTGCGAAATGGACACAACCTTTCCTCTCCATATTCTGCCTGACCATCTCAATTCTTCCAGTAGTTTGTTTTTTGCTCATGGGTTTGACAAGGGCAGATCTGTGTGACCAATTTGATTGAATTAATTGAAATGGTAACTAAGTTCATTGATAAGAGAAGTAGATGTGATTTGCATGGACTTCAGTGAAGCCCTTGACAAGGTCCTGCATGGGAGACTGGTTCAAAAGGTTAGGATGCATGCAATTAGATCTAAAACTAGCTACGCAATAGGAGACAGACAGTGATTATAGAGGGTTGTTTCTGCAATGGGGCACCAGTGACGTGATGTCTGACAAGGATCGTTGTTGGGAGCCTTGCCGTTTATTAATTATGTGAATGATTTAGTGGATATGGGAGGCCAGGGCAATAAATTAGCTAAATAAAGATTGATGGAGATGTTGATATTCCGGAAGATATTATTGGGCTGCAGAAAGATATTGATGTTTTGGTGAAATGGACTGAAAACGACTGATGGGGTTTAATATATACGAATGTGAGGTGATACATTTGGGGACGTTAATGAGGTTAGGACCTACATGATGAATGCTACGATCTTTGCGAGTATTAAGGAAAAGAGGGACCCAGAATAAAAGTCCATAGATCCTAGAAGGTGGCAACGCGGTTAGACAATGTGGTTTGCAAGGCATAAAGGATACTTCCTAAGTCAGGGTATTGTGTGTGGGTTACACTCCATCTTTATACCTTGGCCAGTCCTCAGCTAGAGTACTGTGTGCAGTTCTAGTCATAAAGGTGCAGGAAGGATATAATAGTGCAGGAGAGCATGCAAAGGAGATTCACCAGGATGTTGCCTAGGATGGAGCAGTTCAGTTATGAGGAGATACTGGAAAAGCTATGTCTTTTCTCCCTGGAGCAGAGGAGGCATTCATGAAAAAAATCTTAAGAGATTAGATGTTGCTGAGAACTGCTAAACAGCTTTCTGTAGTCACTATCCAAGCCCACATCATGAATGGCTATTTTCTGAGCTATCCCATGGAAATGAGCATCGGAAAGGAATGGCACTTTTAAAGGAAATGGGACAAAAGTAGAAAAATGCTTAATTTTTATGAAGGTAATGGGTAGTGATCACAACAGAACAACTGATACAATGAGGGTTACACAAAAAGCTGGAGAAACTCAATGGGTGCAGCAGCATCTAAGGAGCGAAGGAGATAGGTGACGTTTCGGGTCGAGACCCTTTTTCAGTCTGAAGAAGGGTCTCAACCCGAAACGTCGCCCATCTCCTTCGCTCCTTAGATGCTGCTGCACCCGCTGAGTTTCTCCAGCTTTTTGTGTAACCGTCGATTCTCCAGCATCTGCAGTTCCTTCTTTAACAACTGATACAATGAGCTGTTGACCAATGCCGATAGTTCCAAACTGAATTACTTGCCTTCAGCCACTGAAACCTTGAACAGTCGCACAGTATTTGTTCTGCCACTGGACTCGGTACAATCAAGTGACATAACTCATTGCTGAGATTCTCAGAACCTATGGCCAATGGACTTTATTAATTTCAATGAGGATTAAAAGTTGCAAATTTAAGAGACAGAGAAGTAAAGTTATATTTTCCTAAACTATTTAGAGATAATTTAGAAATATCAAAATTAAAATAAGCGTTATTTGTGTTTAATTTAAACATATGGAGCACTAAAATCAATTTCAATGTTTATATCTGGCAAAGCCCTGGCTGCCAAGGTCTGTTCCAGGTTGTGGAGAGCAGAGATAAACTTTCCATAGCCAGCCACAAGTGGACAATTCATTAGGATGGAGAGTGACATAATTAAATCAGAAACAAAGGTTTGAACTTAAACAAAGGTAACTTTGAAGGTATGATAAGTGAATTGGCCATGATAGACTGGCAAGTGATTCTTAAAGGGTTGACAGTGGATGTGCATTGGAAGGTATTTAAAGACTGCATGGATGAACTAAACAATTGTTCATCCCAGTTTGGCAAAAGAATAAATCAGGGCAGGTAGTGCATCCATGGATAACAAGGGAAATCAGGGATAGTATAAAAATAAAAGATGAAGCATACAAATTAGCCAGAAAAAGCAGCCTACCCGAGGACTGGGAGAAATTCAGAGTTCAGCAGAGGAGGACAAAGGGCTTAATTAGGAAAGGGAAAATAGATTATGAAAGAAAATTGGCAGGGAACATAAAAATTGACTGCAAACGTTTTTATAGATATGTGAAGAGAAAGAGATTAGTTAAAACAAATGTAGGTCCCTTGCAGTCAGAAACGGGTGAATTGATCATGGGGAACAAGGACATGGCAGACCAATTGAATAACTACTTTGGTTCTGTCTTCACTAAGGAAGACATAAATAATCTGCCGGAAATAGCAGGGGACCGGCGGTCAAATAAGGTGGAAGAACTGAGTGAAATCCAGGTTAGCCAAGAAGTAGTGTTGGGTAAATTGAATGGATTAAAGGCCGATAAATCCCCAGGGCCAGATAGTCTGCATCCCAGAGTACTCAAGGAAGTAGCCACAGAAATAGTGGGTGCATTAGTGATAATTTTTCAAAACTCCTTAGATTCTGGAGTAGTTCCTGAGGATTGGAGGGTAGCTAATGTAACCCCACTTTTTAAAAAAGGAGGGAGACAGAAAACGGGGAATTACACCAGTTAGTCTAACATCGGTAGTGGGGAAACTGCTAGAGTCAATTATTAAAGATGGGATAGCAGTACATTTGGAAAGTGGTGAAATCATTAGACAAAGTCAGCATGGATTTACGAAAGGTAAATCATGTCTGACGAATCTTATAGAATTTTTCGAGGATGTAACTAGCAGAGTTGATAAGGGAGAACCAGTGGAAGTGTTATATCTAGAGTTTCAGAAGGCTTTCGACAAGGTCCCACATAAGAAGAGATTAGTATACAAACTTAAAGCACACGGTATTGGGGGTTCAGTATTGATGTGGATAGAGAACTGGCTGGCAGACAGGAAGCAAAGGGTAGGACTAAACGGGTCCTTTTCAGAATGGCAGGCAGTGACTAGTGGGGTACCGCAAGGCTCAGTGCTGGGACCCCAGCAACTTACAATATATATTAATGATTTGGATGAGGGAATTGATGGCAACATCTCCAAGTTTGCAGATGACACTAAGCTGGGGGGTAGTGTTAGGTGTGAGGAGGATGCTAGGAGGCTGCGAGGTGACTTGGATAGGCTGGGTGAGTGGGCAAATGCATGGCAGATGCAGTATAATGTGAATAAATGTGAGATTATCCACTTTGGTGGCACAAACAGGAGGGTAGACTATTATCTTAATGGTGGCAAATTAGGAAAAGGGGAGATGCAACGAGACCTGGGTGTCATGGTACACCAATCATTGAAAGTAGTCATGCAGGTGCAGCAGGCAGTGAAGAAAGCAAATGGTATGTTAGCATTCATAGCGAAAGGATTTGAGTATAGGAGCAGGGAGGTTCTACTGCAGTTGTACAGGGTGTTTGTGAGACCACACCTGGAGTATTGCGTACAGTTTTGGTCTCCAAATCTGAGAAAAGACATTCTTGCCATAGAGGGAGTACAGAGAAGGTTCACCAGACTGATTCCTGGGATGTCAGGACTTTCATATGAGGAAAGGCTGGATAGACTTGGCTTGTACTCGCTAGAATTTAGAAGACTGAGGGGGAATCTTATAGAAACTTACAAAATTCTTAAGGGGTTGGACAGGCTAGATGCAGGAAGATTGTTCCCGATGTTGGGGAGGTCCAGAACAAGGGGTCACAGTCTAAGGATAACGGGGATTTTTTTTTAGGACCGAGATGAGGAAAACATTTTTCATCAGAGAGTGGTGAGTCTCTGGAATTCTCTGCCACAGAAGGTAGTTGAGGCCAGTTCATTGGCTATATTTAAGAGAGAGTTAGATGTGGCCCTTGTGGCTAAAGGGATCAGGGGGTATGGAGAGAAGGCAGGTACAGGATACCGAGTTGGATGATCAGCCATGATCATATTGAATGGCAGTGCAGGCTCGAAGGGCCGAATGGCCTACTCCTGCACCTATTTTCTATTTTTCTATGACAACAGATGGTGATTTCTGGCAGGGCAACTGGACCAGCATGACTTGCAAAATGATTGCAGATTTGTACACAATGTTTAAACTGTTTTAAAATGCACCAATGCTTTATTTGAAATGACCTTGGATATACTTCCATCCGATGGACTTCAGTACTAGAAATAGAACACTTATCTATTTTGTACCACCAATTCTATCAGCCATTCCTATGTCATGTTTAACACTGATGCAAAACAAAGATCCAATTGTTCTGATGTGACAACCCACCCATCCATACAAGGGCAGAGGACCATGCCTCCGGTATTACTTTGGCATCTTACTATCAGGCACCATTATTTGTCCCAAAATCTGAGCCTGCGTGGTTTATATTAATGTGCCATATTCTGCCCAGTTTTTGCTATTAACCACACACAGCAGGTATTGAAAATGTTCAAATATATTTTATTCAAGGTCTTAAACGTAAGCCCAGAGATATGAGGTTTGCTCCATCACATTGAAACCCATGATTAGACAGAAACCATCAATGATGTGTGTTGCTTCAAAGCTTCTTTTAAATTATTTTCCTGAAATTAATACAAGGAAGCACACAGTAAATAACTGCCAATCAAAGTCTCTCCTCGTACAGATTGTGTGCAGTTTATGTCTCTCTATCTGTACAATTAATCCTGAGTTCAAACGGACTAAAGTAGATAAAGAAACTTGAGAATGCCAAAGAATATTTTGAAATCCTGCCAGCTATTTATTCCTTTTTTTTTTAAATCACATTCTCGCATATAGCAATTATGGTGTCAATATCTGTCAAATGCCTTCTCCAATAGAATGAAATGTTACTTGGGGAAAAAAAATTAAAAATTAATGCAGCAATTACATAATTTCATATCTTGCACTGTATGTAGCTCAGAGTACAGTATCTAATATAAAGCAACATATTTAGTTCTAAATCATACTACTGAACCATGGATAGATCAATATAAAAGTTTTTGATATTCATTATGACGTCCGCACATAGATTTATTTATTTACATATTGCCGAATAAAATAAATGTTTAGTAGACTGTGTCACTCCAAATAGGAGTAGGAGAACCAATATTGATATAGCTATTGAGCAATTCAAGAACATAAAAAGATATGTAAGTCGGATAAAGATGAAGCAATGGAGAGAACATTTTAAACATGTCCTATTCAATAGAGCATGACCCATTTAAAAAAAAAACCATGTCATTGACACTGTAAAAATATGACAATTGAAGGAATTTATTTTGGGCACTCACCTATTTGTTCATTCCCGATTATCTGCTGTGCTTCTGGAATTGGGTTGGTCTTTGCATCACGTGCAAGATAACTACAGCTGCCATCCAAGCACTACACACAAGAAATAGAAGTTCATGGAAACACCAATAAGAATATTTGCTACATTGATTATTTTAATTAAATTTACATGGAAAATGTGAAGTATTATCTTTTCAACAAATATTTCAACAATCACTCTTGATCACGCAGTTTTGTGATCTACTAGACCAAGTGGGACCCGTTGTGTCCCGTCCCCTCAACGTGCGGTTGCAGGGGGGAGGGGGCGGCCTGTGGCATCACACACACACCACTAACCACCCACCCACATACACACCAACCAACCACCGCCACACAATAACCAACCCCCCCTCCACACACACACACACACACACTAACTACCTCCACACACACGAACCACCCCCATTGATATTATATTAATATTATTCATTCACTCCTTTTACCCCATTCCCCGCCCTATTCACTCACACATAGCCCCCAACTCGCAGGTGCAGCTAGTGAGGGATGGGGGTGGAGAGAGAGAGAGGGACAGAGGCACTGAGAGGGATACAGAGGCACTGAGAGGGATAGAGGCACTGAGAGGGATACAGAGGCACCGAGAGGGATACAGAGGAACAGAGAGGGACACAGAGAGGAAGGGAGGAGGGGAGTAGGGAGTGGACAGTGGGCAGCGGGGCGGGCGTCAACCAAAGGACTGCATGTTCAGCGGCTTCAATCCAGAGCCGGGGAGGGGGAGGGGTCGTCACAGGGGAGGGCTTGTTTCCGAACGCAATACTCCGTTGCTCCAGAGACAGGGCAGACAGTGAGAGGGGAGCTTGCTGCCTTTTGGAGCTGGGGTATCCGATTTGCGGCATCTTTTTGAGACGGAGAGGGATGCAGGCGGACGTGGACTCGAGGGAGGCCGCGGGCGGGCGGTCATGGACCCGATGGCCCCGAGGGAGGGGGCGATTGAGGACAGAGAGAAGGCTGTGGGTGGACGTGGAGTCGAGGGAGGCCGCGATCGGACGGGCTGTCATTGACTGGAAGACCGCGGTGTGGCAGGCCGGCCATGCGGGGCTGACTGGAGCGGGCAGGCCCACGTTGAGCGGGCGGTACCGTGGCTAGCCCATGGCGAGCGAGCGGGGCCACGGTGGGCGGGTGATAAAAGAACTGCAAGTCTGGGGGGGGGAGCGGGACGCGGCGTCACTCGCAGCGCGTGGAAAACCGTGGAAAACAGTGCGGAGCAGACCCATTGTGACGTCATCAGCTTGTTTATTTTCAAAGATATTTCAGATTTGTGAACATTTTCACAAATAACTCGAGAAATAAAGCATTAATTTTTCAGACGAGGCGATTTCTGAATCCACGGGATAAAACTCTACAGGAATATGTTAAATATTTACCGTTAGTGCGTCGTTTTTTCGAGCAGATGTGATTATATATACACACACACACCCACACACATCCAAGATCAGTTTTAAATATATAAGATGCCGAAACCAAGCATCATTGTTAGGAAACAAACTTTAAATACTGAAAAATTTGTTAAGGCAGAGTCTGATATGGAGTTTCTTGGGGGCAAACCCTTGTTGAAAAGCATAAAAATTGCAGATTAGAAAAGTCAGAAATAAAGTAACAGCTAATTCACCTTAGCTGCCAATTTTCACCCTGCTCTCACTTTCACATGGCCATTCTGTTTCTCCTTCCTTCTTGATTTCTCTATCTTGGCTTTAGGTGTTAGTTAATATTGTATATTCATGAAAGCCCATGGACTTCCAGTTATCTTGATTAAACCTTTCACTCATGTCTACCAGTTTATCCAACCCCAACATATCTGTTCTTGTTATGATATTTTCCATACCAATAATCCTTCTGTCTTCCTTTAGTTTAGTTTATTGTCATGTGTACTGAGGTACAGTGAAAAGCTTTTGTTGCGTGTTAGCAGAAATACTTTTTCCTGAACTATGTTTAAGAAAGAACTGCAGATGCTGGAAAAATCGAAGGTAGACAAAATTGCTGGAGAAACTCAGCGGGTGAGGCAGCATCTATGGAGCGAAGGAATAGGTGAATATTTACCCAGGGGGTAAATTTCACCTACCCAGGGGTTAAATTTGTTGATTCTGGATTTGTACATAATTTTTCTCATTGACTGACTGTGTTTGGTTCTGGTATACCGGTATCTGCAGAGTTGTTCATAAATAAGTGAAATAACATTGTTATTTATATTACTAAAAGTCTGATCTTGACCACTTCCTGTTCTTCTGTATATTGATTTTAGAAAAAACGCTGCACTTATGGCTGTGATTTTTCACCATCTTACTCAGAGTCCCCCTCCACTGCGCAGGATAAGAGGATTTTTCCCATCGATTAAAAAATAAAAGAGTTATTGGTGTTTAAGAAATGTTGAGATTCTCTTTCCTGAAGGCCACACCCCTTCCAGAGGGACTATACAACCCGGATGTGTTGAGTGCCTCAGTCAGTCTCTGCAAGATGGGGGAGCGAGAGGGTCACATCACTCATTCTGAGCTGTGAATAACACTGAACACATGTCTACTAAACTGTGAGTGGTTTTACTGACAGTGCCCTTAATGTGGTTTGCTTTACTTTCACTGTCAGTGCCCTCAATGTGGTTTAAAAACATAGTTTGAAAATGCTAATGCTGTGTTGCATTTGGTTTGGAAATGCTAACGTTGTGTTGCCTTTGGTTTGGAAATGCTAAAGCTGTGTTGCCTAATTAAAGTTGACTTGCCTAATTAAAGTTGCCTTGCCTAATTAAAGTTGCCTTGCCTTCTATATCAAAAGTCTAATCTTGACCACTTCCTGTTTGTGCTTTATATTGATTTTAGAAAAAACGTTACCATGTACGCCAGTGATTTTTGGCCATCTTACTCAGTCCCCCTCTGCTCATCAGGTGCTAAGGATTTTTCCCATCGATGAAAAATAAAAGTTATTCGAGTTTTAAAAATGTTGAGATTCTCTCTCCTGTCAATCACGCTATGAAGGCCACGCCCCTTCTGGTGGGAGGGGGGGGGACTATAAAACCCAGAAGTGTGAGCGTGGCTCAGTCTTTGTAAGATGGAGGAGGGAGAGGTCACGACTCGTTGTCTTTAATGGCCTTGCACCCTGCTTGAAATGGTATGAAATTGCACTTAATTTGGTGGCCTTGTACCATGCTTGAAATGGAATTTCAAGGAATAGCCGTGAGTCAACTGCCAGCCCACCAGCCGTGAGTGAGCTGCCAGCACAACAGGCTTGAGTGACTGAGCCGCCAGCCCAAGAATCCATTCAGCCCACAATGTCCATACTAGCCCTCTGGAAACCAGTCCCTTCACCCCACAACATCCATACTAGCGCTCCAGAAAGCCCCCCCCACTGGTCACCAATATTTACAAAAAACTCAATGCACTACTTCCAGAAAATGCAAGTTGCTGGTTTTTCTTCCAATTAATGTATAGTGTTCAACACTCATAACATGCTGGAAACTGTAGATTTATTGATGGCTTTGCAGAATATCTTTATTCAATCCACAAAGGTGACCTGAACTTTCAGGTACCTGCCACTTTAATGTGCATCCTTACTCCACCCTCTATATATGGTCCTGTTCCAACGATGCCTAAAATTATTTAAAAGAATAGCATCTTATCTTCTGACTGAACATGTAATAGCCTTCAGGATTCAGGACTTGAATTGAATTCAACAATTTCAAATAGCCAGTCTTTCCAGTTTGCTGGCTAACAGCCCTCGGTACTGTTTTAGAGAAACTTTGATGTTTTGTGAAGAGGTGATTAACCCTTCAACAACCACAACCAACTTTATACGTCAATGCAGTTTCTCTTGTTTCTCATTGGCTTCAGTTTCATGCATGCTCCTTGACATGACACTCCTTGACACAAGGTAATTTAGCCCTTCTGATCCTTCAATCTCCCATGGAAACAATCCAATTCCCATTCCCCCACTGTCTATTTCCTTTTACCTCTGTAATTTACTCTTTCTCACACATGCCCATCAATTCCCCGTGAATTGCCCTGCTTTGATGCCAAGGGCAATCATATTCACATCACTTCTGGAATTTAGTCCTTTTATCCATATTTGTACTAAGGTTGTGATTGGCAGGAAGGAACTGCAGATGCTGATTTAAACCAAATATAGACACAAAAAGCTAGTGTAACTCAGCGGGCCAGGCAGCATCTCTGGAAGAAAAGAATAGGTGACGTTTCGGGTCGAGACCCTGTAATGGGCGCTCGAGCACAGTGGTCTTGGTGAAACTAAACTAAGTACTGGTGAGCATGTTATCGATGACAATAAAACTGGCACCTACACCTTGCTTAATTTTCCAGACGATTGAACTGGTCAGTTAGCCATGCTGGATTTGTGAAAAGGGTGTATCTTTTCAATCTTTCACAATATTAGGTAACTATACTGGAGCTGTTCGTTCTAGAATACGAATCTTCGGAATTGGAATGTCAGGTTGAATCGTCTTTGCTGTATCCAGTGCTTGCACTCATTCTTTGATATCATGTGAATAGAACTGAATTAGCAGAAAACTGGCATCAGTGATGCTGGGAATCGCAGCAGAGATGAGGAAACCATGGAAACTCCATGCCCACAACACATAAGTTCGGGATCAAAACTCTATTCTTGAAGGCATCAGAACTAATCTCTGTATGATCATGCCGCCCCGTGGTGTACTTGGACTTTCTGAAGTAATATGATAAAGAAATTATGAAACAAATCTAGAGTGCACAGTATTGGGGACAATGTCACTCACTTAGATAGACGACAGGTACACAGAAAACAAAGCAAAAGTCTGAAGAAGGGTCTTGACCCGAAACGTCACCCATTCCTTCGCTCCATAGATGCTGCCTCACCCGCTGAATTTCCCCACAATTTTTGTTTACCTTTAAGAATTAATGTAACTTTTGGGTTGGGTTGCTGCAGGGTTTCCAGCTGTGTAGCTGCATAATGGATAAGAGGATAAAATGTAATATATCCAAATCACTGATAATATGCAGCTGGCTGGGCGTGTGTGATATGAGAAAATATATCAAGGATACAAACTAAAGGAAAGGTTGAAAATATAGCAGGTTGACTATGAAGTGGAAAATATGAGCTCATCTATTCTGGTAGAAAAATATAGAAGCCTACAGTATTTTTTTTAAATGTCAAGAGCAATGATGCTGGGGCTAAGGATGAACTGTGCATTCATGTGCTTGAGTCACTGAATAGCATAAATGTATATTACTCAATTAGGAAGGAAAGTCCCCAGACCAAAAGAAGCATTTATTTGTGATTGAGTGCAGCGAAGGCTTAGCAAAATGGTTCCTGGTCCAATGACTGATATGTGAAGAAAGATTTACGGGGGCTGAATCTATACTGTCTGGAGTTTAGAATAATGTGAATGATCTTACTGAAGCATGCAAAATTCTGATGGGGCTTGATAGGGTCGATGCAAGGATGCTCTCATTTAGCTGGAGTTTCTAAACCCAGGGGTCACATTCTACAAATAGGAGAGTGATTCAGGAATTATATGAGAGTTCCATTCCCATAGCAATGAATCTTTGTAATTCTCTGTCCAAGTCGGATATGGAGCTCAGTCACTGAAAATAATCGAGGGAGAATGATTCAATATTTAAGTAATCTAGAGAGATGGCATGTGTACAGAAGATGACACTGAGATAAAAGATCAGCCACTGGATGGTAGAACATGCTGATCCAAATGACCTATTCTTTCTTCTATTCTCATGCCCTAATTGTTGAACTCAACCATTGTTAAGAATATTGATTTTGTTTGAACAACCTCTTTATCTTCTATTAGTGTTTAAGAGATCACCACTAGTCATAATTAAATGTGGTCAAAATGCAGAACTTTGGTCCCACCCATTGCAACATTGCTTAGATCCATTGATTGTCTGCTATTTTTGTTGTTTAGCACGTTGTCAGAGCTACTGCAGATTTGCACAGCCAACAATAAGTTTTAGGTACTATTGCCGTTTTCCTGACACGTGCTTCTTCCCATCATTAAAGTTAATTTGGTTCCATGTGCTTGATTGTAATGATGGCATGTGGGATATGGCAAGCCATTAGGATTCATAATGTACCACAGTATAATGTTGTGTTTGCTACAACCAACATCTCCTTACAGATATCTGGTCTTGTGATGTCAGACCTGATCTGAACCCATTCATTTACCATGATATTGAAGAGGGGACTTCCAGTGGTGGTCACTTTTACCAATACTGTTATGGACAGATGCATCTGCAACAGGCAGAATGGGAAGAAGGTAGGCTTATCCCTTGTGTTTATCCACTCATCACCTGCCACACAAATCCAGTCTGACAGCTATTCTTTGTGTCTATCTTAGCTATCCTTCAGGATTAGATCATAGTTGATCAACAGTGATACAACCATGCCATTCTTAGTTACTGCCACTGATAATCCCCACCTGAAGTACTCTCTGCGCCCTTGCTACTTTCAGTTCTTCTTCCAAGTGTATAGCATGTCAGAATGTTAATTCATCAACTGAAGAGTTAGTATTGAGCAGATGTCCTTGCCTGTATACTGATGCCATGAGAATTCATGAGTTCGAGGCAATGCTGATGATTCCATTTCTTTCTGAAATGAAAACAGAAAACACTGCCTAACTGCTGAATATTTCCAGCATTTCTGTCTTAATGTCAGATTTCTAGCCTCTGCAATTTCTGATTTCCTCGCCTTCCCGACTGAATGTGACTGCATTACCACCTTTTGTGGGTTCATCCTGCTGGGGGAACAGGACCTCACTGAGTATTGTGGTGGAATAGTTTGGTACACTGGCTATAAGGTATGATTCTGCGAGCGTGACTCTTTTCGGATGCTGCTTGACCAGTCTGTGACTCAGCTCTCCCAAATGCCACACCAGCTTTCAGATCCTCATGAAAATACTCCGTAAGGTTGATTTGGTTAGGTTCCTAATATGGTGCATCAATCATTACTGGTGTGCGTTTTGCAACTTATTGCTTGTATATCTATGAGAGTTGAATATATTTTACCCTCTGATTTCAAATGTACACTATTTTCCCCAAACAAATTAAATTAAAATAAAACAACTAAGTAAATACATTAACTTTAAGGAGATTCACGAATGATGAGTTCCAACCTATAACTCCATGGCAAATTTGTCTACATCATATGTAATCTAGTTTACGTGAATGAGCTGTGGTGCTCTGCAAGACGATTACTATTTACAAAGCTGAACTGAATGCAAAAGGTACTGGAGAAAAGTGGACACATTAAGTGACTAATAAACAGAAAGTGCACAAAACACCCAGCATTTGTGGAGACAACATAATTAATGTTTCAGACTAATGACCTTTTAATATCAACTGACATGTCCCTTTTCTGTCAAAATATTAATATCTTACCTTTGTCAGATTTAAATACACTTTCTCTGAACCAAATGTTCTTCCTTCTACTTGCTCTTGGGAATGCTCCGTATTCTTAGAATGTTCTGACACCACTTTCCCTGAAAGTTTCTGGCACACTTCCATTTTCTCACTTTGTTCTGACAGATCTTTAACAACGTCATTATTCCCTTGGTCCTCGCCTACAGATCCATCCATTTCCTGTTTCTCCATCTTATATTCAGACTTCAAGCCCAGGATCTGTTTGTAAATTTCTTTCTGCATTTCAATTTCTTGTTCCTTTTTAGCAATATCAGCCTCCACCTCCACTGCCTATGGAAAAAAGTGTGTACCAAATAAACTTCTTTAGTCAACTAATTATCAATTTACTTTCTTGAATACTTTGGAAACAGATTATATTGTAACTACATAACAAAATAAAAGTTGAAATCAATTTCTACATATAAATCATTATCATCGTCTCATCATGGCTGCATAAAAATGTAATCTGAACATTTAGATTGATTTTCTATGTGAAATATTTGTTCCACCTAAATGGCAGGCAGAATAGTGATAAGTAATGAGCACTTTCCCAATTCCAATTATCTAATGTCAGAACAATTAACTTTCTCAGATAAAGAATAACTGCAAAGGCACCCACTTCTCCTATCAGTTACCATTCTTCACTATATCCCTATGGCATTCCCACAGAACATCCATATGTTCTGAGCCTCATCGATTTACTGCTGAATTGTGTGTAGCTTTGCATTATGGATCATATCCATAAAGAATTCTGTCAAATCTGCCTGAATTAATTATAACCGGCAGCCTCTCTCGAAGTTTATTTCAAGAGATAAGATATGTCGCAATTTTAAAAAAGATATTCATACACCATTTAAAATTACAGGTTAAAAAAATGCTGCTGCTTGCAATGTATTGTTGCATGGTTTATTTCTAGAATACTAATTAAGAGGAACCATAAAAGTCAACATATTCAGAAATTGTAACAAAACCTCCATAAACTTCTGGCAATGATTTGAACAGCTCAACTCACCAGCTCACCTATTTCAATGAATTAATCTTTTTTGTTTTAATTAAAAATTGTTGCACGAGCCTTTCACTATTATATTAGTGGACAACTCACTCAGTTCTCCCAGAGTTCTGGCAACAATGCAAAGCTGAACATTGAAATACTTATAAGACTTGGAAACACTGATTTCAATGGCATCAATTTGTCACAGGGAATATAGTTTGGAATGTACGACTGAGTAGGGTTTTATAATTAAGGTGTAACATGTTCAAAGAACAAGATGCATCTATTGAGATATTAGTTAGCCTGTGTTTTCTTTGTTCGGCAACAAAGGGAGATAAATGTATATTATAAAGGTTTCTGCCATAAGATTCAATTTTGTATATCAATTTTGATTAAATCTTCATAGTAAATATTCCAAGGCTAATCTATTAATAATTGCTTTAAAATCTTTCAGAGCAATCGTTTTGAAAACAGTTTCACTAAGTAGATTCACATCCCTTAAATGGATGCAAGTTTCTACAATATATTTTGCCAGACCATGAACATATTTTAAAAAAGTTATGCTAACTGTTAACATCACAGTTGTGTTTTACAAGGACAAAAATATTCAGAACCATTTTGATCAGTGTCCTTTATGCAGTCCACGGTACAATTTCATAAAACATTGACTTTTGCGATGCATTGATGGTGCACTCTCTGTAAGAATATATAATTATGTAAATAATGAAAACAATCTTAAATTATTTAATACTTTTTCATTTCACCAAATAACCTAATTGTGGAAAGGCAGCCTTGTTGGATCCCATCCGGAAACTTACATAATAAATTGTTTTTGTGATGTGCCTCTAATATATTCTATTTAAAATGTTTTCTTCAAATTTTGAACTTAGCACTTATGCCACAATACATTTGTAGCAAACCAGCACGTTGTCAGATCTTCCACTGTACCTTTCTAACACTTGTATGCAGGTATTTATGGTGGTTTGAGCAATTTCCTCCTGTTGGCTTGTACGAGAACACAGGGCTTCAGAGAAGCAAACAATGCTCTGCAGAATTGAATAATTAAGACTGTGGACCTATTGGGTTAGGATAAGGCCATGGGTCCAGAGGCTTCTTTTGGCATCTTAATTGTGGGCCAAATGGTTTAACAATCTAATGTACCTTCCAAGCAAAATTCTGTAAATTTATTACATGCAAACTTGCTATACCATATTTCATCATTGACATTAATTTAAAATGGCAGCTTATAATTCATTTGTATTTAAAATGGGAGGTTGCATTCGTTCAACAAATCACATTTAATTTTTAATGTTATAGTGAATACATTTCTTCAAGTATGATCCAACTATTTAAAAAGGTCCAGTGATCAGTGTGCTGAAATAGTCAAACCAAAAAGTCAGGTTCTGGTAATAAAGGATCCAAAAAATCCTATTTCTCAACCAACCTAACAGCGGTGACAGACGCAATAAATCTGAATATTTATCAGCAGAAAGATATAAAAAGTTACCAAACAACATAAACCTCAGCGACACAAGAGACTGCAGATACTGGAATCTTGAGTAAAAAAAGAAAGTGCTGAAGGAACTCAGTGCATCAGCAGCAACTGTGAAAGGAAATGGATGGACAATCTTTTGAGTTGGGACCGATCGTCAAACCTCTTACTTATTCGCATATACTGAAAGACAGGAAACTCCCCATGGACATCAGGAACATGTTGGATCACCCTGGAGATACATAGATTGATACATCCCAATATTTCCAATTAATGTTCAATGGAGAATGAAATAGTGCTAAAAGGATTTCCCATACACAATCTCATCAGCAGGCACATATGTGAAACACACTACGCTAGTTCATGACATGGAAGGGAATTAATAGACAATTAAATTGCTTGAGTGACGAACCCATGCAATAATGTCTCTTTTATAAATGAACTTTGTATGGAACTAAGAAGTTACTCTGTGAAAAAACGTAGAATTTTAACTGAAATATAACCATTGGAATATATTTTTTGTACATAGACCACAACATTTTTTTTTCAGTAGCTCCATTTACTTCCATTAGACTTAACCAGCCACACTGGAAATAACATTTTGTGGCATTACTTATGATGTTTTCCCTAATATTGAACCACAACCATGCTCTAGAAGTCTTTATTGAACTAAAATTAATCCTATTAATCAGCAACATTGCGATGAGCACTTCCTGGGGCCGCAGTTCTGGTTGGGAAATTTGGTGCTGTAAATCATATTGGTAATGTGGCCTAAGCAGAAAGATGAAGAGGTTCACTACTTCAGAATACGTCAAAGTACTTGACAGTTAAAGTGCTTTTGAAGTGTAGTTACTGTTGTAATGCAGGAAACATAGCAGCCAATTTTATGCAAAATTGTATAAACAATATGAAAATGACTGGATGTTGAAATGATGTTGCTTAATAAATACATTTCAGCATGAACGCTCCAATTTCTTTGTAAAAATATTGATGTTCGGTATGCACATGTTGGGCTGAAGATCTGTTTCTGTGCCACATGACTTTCCAACCCATTGTAGCATTTCAGTGTCCACTTATTTTGTTCATTCCAGTACAGCATCCAGGTATTTCAGGTTAAATTAAAAAAATAATCTGACAATATTTGAACAATCTTGGAGGAACAGTTTGAGTAATGTCACAAAATAATATATCGTGGAGAATGCAAGTCTAGCATTCTCCATCAGTATTTTTGATCCACACAAATCTCTATCTGTATTTCATCTATATTTATCAGCCTAATCTTCAATTCCTGTAAATTGTTGCCTAATCTCCCCTTACATGCATCCATACTATTCAATTTCAAATTCCCTCATGGATTTCTCAGTGACCATAATATATTAATGTACTCTAGTTATGGTCTTACCTACAAGTGGTTTCTCTGCATCCATTGTAAATAACTCAAAAAGATTGTTGAATAAAACCCTCATGCTTCCTGTCTCACAAGAGGTCCAGTTTGTTCATCCTATTTTATGAACTCCCTCTCATTTCTGGTCATATCTTTGTAAAACTTACCTAAACACTCTTCACTGCCTCCACATATTTCTTAAAATATGGTAACCAGAACTAGTCAATACAGCTTTAGCATAACTTCTCTATTCTTGAATTATATCCCTCTAGAAATAAAAAATTGTGGTTGGATTACTTATTGTTTGGCGTTGCTAATCTACAACATAACCTTTAGTGCTGGGCATAATGAAATTCTGAGATCCCTTTTTTTTAAATTCCATCTACTTGCTACCAAAATGTACCATCTGCAAGTTTATTTAAGTCCTAGAAATTTTTGTACGACTTCTCCGTACCAAATATTCCCATCCGCCCCAAAATTTAGTTTTACCAATAAAATAAGACATGGTCGTTATTTCCAGTAGATATCATCAGTGTAAATTGTGAACAGTAGTGACCCCAGCTGGATCCTAGTGGAACATCATTAGCCCAGAAGGACAGAGTGCTGGTTGGAGCACGTCAGGCAACATCTCTGTAAAACATGGATATGAGACGTCTTGACCTGAAAAGTCACCTGTTCATGTTCTTCAGTGATGCTGCCGGACTTGCTGAGTTACTCCAGCACTTTGTGTCCTTTTAGGTATTAACCAGCATTCGCAGTTCTATGTTTCTATCATGGCAACTGATTCTAGAACTTGTCCCCACTCATTCTCCTCAGATATTTTTTGGTAGTCTATTATAAGAACATTTATCATTTTAAAATCTGGAAAAATGATATCAACTTAATTGCCTTTATTTACTTTCTCTGATACCTCCTTAAAGTTCCCCAAGCACTGGCATTTTACAAAAGTTATTTCATTCAAAAGATGTCACAACTTGGAACACTGCAGCACTCCTTCAGTTCCAGATTGAGTGCCAACATAACTTATGTAGTCAAGTTTTTAGAGTGAGTCCTAAACCAGCATCCTTCTAACTTGGAAGTAACCGTGCTACTTCGAGGTGAACAACCTCATACAAATGATTGGACGTCTTTCTAACTTGAAAGTAAAAGAGATTAACTGTTGTTCTAAGCAAGTCAAACCTCAGGGTACAAATTGCGCAATGCTATTCCTAAAATTCAATGTGGGGATTGGAGATGGCAGAGGAAATAGAACGTCTGTAATCAAGTTAAAAGTTTAGTTATCAACTATCATATCACAACAAATTAGATAACAATTATACTTATTTTAGCCTCTATATTCTATTACAAGATTAAATTAATTTACGTCTTCATGATAAACCTACAGGATATGGATATGGTGAATGAGCATATTCACTATTTAAATAAAATGCCAAAGACAAATCAAAATGTTTTACAATTACTAAGTATTTCCTTCCTTTGCTTTATTTGGATTTCTTCCAATGGGATGTTACATCAACATAATGAAACATATTGGTGGGAAAATAATGGACTACCTTTATGGAGCCGTTACATTTTCTATCAGTTATTTACGTACTCAATAATTTACTTAAAATTAATTAACTTAATTTAAAATGTTATCTGAGAATATGGGGAAGAAAGTTCAGACCTTGATTCATTGCAAATTATATGAAATTGGTTTGAAAGTTGGAGACTTTAAAAAAATAATTCAATGTCATGAATTATTTAATACATTGTAACTGATTTAAGGTGTAAGAAATAAAATTAACTACCATATATGATGTTATCAAGCACATAGATATTACATATCAAATGAAAACAACATACCTGGGGAACTTTGCTAGACGTTTTTCTTTTGGATATTGTGTTCATTGAGATGAGTGACACAGAAGCTGAATAATGAACCATTTACCAAATGTTTGGTACACAGTGCAAAACATCAATACCTTTACCCCATCGTAAGGTGGGCCAACAGCAGAATTTAGCTTCCTTGAAGTTTCTCCCAATTTTGAACATTTTGGAAATGTGCTTTGCTGAACAACAAACCCCCCAACATTGTTAATAATGTTAAATGCAATCTAACAACATAGAAAATAGGTGCAGGAGGAGGCCATTCGGC
The DNA here is from genome assembly GCA_963514005.1 of Raja brachyura. The sequence continues at coordinate 38,778,774 of OY740801.1, forward strand.
CCTTCGAGCCAGCACTGCCATTCATTGTGATCATGGCTGATCGTGCCCTATCAATAACCCGTGCCTGCCTTCTCCCCATATCCCTTGACTCCACTAGCCCCAAAAGCTCTATCTAACTCTCTCTTAAATCCATCCAGTAACTTGGCCTCCACTGCCCTCTGTGGCAGGGAATTTCATAAATTCAGAATTCAGTGGGTGAAAACGTTTGTTCTCACCTCAGTCTTAAATTACCTCCCCTTTATTCTAAGACTGTAGCCCCTGTACTACAATACTGCACTACAACACTGAAGTTTAGGTTGAACTAGAGAGGACACAGCCTAATCTAACAACATTCCAGACTACACAACTCATTTATTATGTAAATTCGAATTCCAGCTGTCTAAAGCTCTGCTAGGCAACCTAACTAGTAATTATTATTTACCTTGTAATTGTTCCTCTTATACCAAACTAAGAAGAGAAACCTGAAACTTTATAAAATAGAGTTGCATCTCATCTTTACTCTCATGACAGATGATACTTACCCAGAAATAAGGCTGTCAGAGGTAATTCAACAAATAGAAATTTGCGACAATTATTCACGAGAATGGAATTCATTTAAAAGATTCAGCAATGCGCAAACGCAATGCTCAATTGCTATATTGACAGATATTAACATAACCTCATTTGCTATAGAAGTTTTCTAAAGCCATCAAACCTTTTAGTTTGTCTATATAATTTTATTCAGCACATATATTGTTCTCAGAACAAAAACTGTACATTAGAAACAAGGCTGTACAATACAATTAATTCCCATTAATACAGATGAAGACAGTACAATTTCATCGATCTTTATAGAGTGCTGTACATTTCACATCATCAGGTCCTACTGGAGATAGTCACTTCTTCATTTTCATATCTGCTTCAATCGCACAGCGACGTCCTCTTGTACCACCATCCTGATGGAAGAAACAATTACTCTTTTTCACTGCCTATTGGGGAGTCATTAAATATTTACAGGTTTGTGGGGGTTTCTTTGTTATATTTCAGAATATCTCAGTTTATGAGGGAGACTGCACATGTGCTAGAAGGAAAAAAAGTGAAAAGCACAAAAACATTGACAAATAGCTTGCATTGTATTCTTTTGCAATACTTTCCATTAGAACATGAAAAAGACTTGATTTATAAATTAAACCAAAAAATATTAACAGGGATAAAACTCCATCCATAATAACGGCTTCAGAGAACATTATACATATAAATTAATAGAAGACAGAGAAACCTGATTATTAACAACTTCCAAGGCAAAATTAATTAAGCGAGTTTGAAAATTTGATATTACATAAAACAAGAACCTTAACATATAAAATATTCCTGCAATTTCTTAAGCCTATCAACTTCTTCATTTGTAGAAGAAAATTTCAAACAGTGCGTTCCACTCACCTGGCAGCAGCAATTAACTGCTTTGCTGAGATCGTTAACAGTACTTTGTCATCAGATGACCTCACAGCACTTGCTGTTGCTGGCTGAAATACATGGGGAAACTCGTAACGTCAACACCGGACAGCTTTTAAAAATGAGTTTCAGTTAAATTGAAATAAAATATTTTTTAAACTAATGATTGATTTAAACAGAAGCTTCTGTGTGTTAAGTTAACATGCAGTTGCTGAAATAAAAGTAAATTCAGAACACACAAAGCTCCCAGATTTCCATGTATTTCAGCCAGTGTAGCGACATCATCATCATCTGATAACAAAAAATTGCTAACGATCTCTACAAAGTAGTTAATTGCTGCAATCAGGTAAGGAAAACACTCCCTTTGAATGCTCTGTGCAGACAAGTGATAAAACTGAATTAGTGTTGGGAACAAAATGCTGGAGGAATGTCTGTTCATTTAAATATGCTGGAATGGAATTTTAATAAGGAAAATTTAGGAAGTGGGAAGTATGTAATGCATGAATCAGTAATTATCATAATGTGAATGATTAATTTGGCAACCCATTCCATTAAAGCTTTTACACTATAACTGAAGATTCTTGTGTATATCTGCAAAGCTAAGTTGGATGTATAGTATTGAAATACAAATGGATAACTATGGCGAATGACTGGAAAATTTTAGGAATACAATGCTGTTATAACTAGTTGACCATATTTATGAATATAAGACTACAGGACATGGTGATTCGTACTTAAATTTTAAGATAGCTGTATGTGCCTAACGAAGCAATAAAACTACTGTATTTAATGATATTTGCAATTTATAAAGTTATTAGAAAAGCATATGCTGAATCAGTGACCTCTATAAAATCAGAGGTCTTCATTTGGCCCACAGAGACAAAATAATTTAAAGATATTACTGGGAAAAATGTCAGCTCTTCAAAAGTGTTACAACACCATTTAAATGCTGTTTTCAAACATATTCCCAACATATTAAACAATTCTTAAACGTTCATGGTGGTTCAATTCACAAGTTTTAAAATTATCTTCATGTGCAGTAAGACAATATTTAACTTACAATACATGGCCACACAATATCTTTAATTCAAATCCTTGTTGCCTAAAAAGAGGCACATTGATGCAATATGTATTAATTTCACTTAGTCTCATCTCCTAACACTCTGAATACAAGTAGCTGCTTTGTTAAAAGTGCTCAACACAATCTACTCTGTACAGAATTAACTCCAATTGAAAATAAAATGCTTCCTGGAACGTCCTCAAAGTCTGTTATTAATATAGGAGATTAACATCAATAGTCTTTCTGGACCATTGGTGGGGGGGACTACTGAGAGAAGAAAATGGGACCCAGCATAGGGGACCGCCGAGAGAACAAGGAGGGACCCTGGGTAGGTGGGGGGGGGGACTGAGAAAAAAAAAGAGGGACCATTAGGGACTAAATGGAATACTTTGTAAGTTTATAGCCCAAATTGAGTCCACGTGAATTTTCATGAGCCTGTCGTCAAACTACCATGATATGGAAATGAATACAAGCTTTGGAATAAAATTTCCTGGCTTCACTTTCTATAATTTTAGTTTTGAATTGTGTGAACAAATTAGGTTAAATGACAAATTTCAGTTCATTATGTTTTATTATGTGGCAATAGTAAACAATATATTTTTCAAAATTGTAAACTGGATACATGGAAAGTGACATATTGTAAGGAATTGGAGTTGGGTTTAGTACACGGCAGTGTAGTCACTGTACTTCTCCAAAATGTTTATTTGTTTGGAAATATATAACCAAGTTATTTTTCACTTGCTTAAAATAATGAGCTAAAGTGATGCATTCAAAAACTACTCACAATCAGAAGTACTAATGTAACTATGGAATCACTTATTTAGTTTATTCTATAGCAATTAGTTAAATACATTCTTTATTAAGTGCAATTCAAAATTAGATCTATGCCTATAACCAAATGTTAAAGACTTGCAGAAGAAGAGACAGTTACCGCTACCATTATTTTGCTGGTTCACATTTCAACAAAATATCGAACTGGCTCTTAAACTAATGGCAATGTGCAGGATGAGGTAGAATCAACTGCTATTATCAGATAAACCAGCAGAAATATTCATCTCTGAATTTTGTCGCCTATTCCTTCTCCAAATGAACGTCGCCTATTCCTTCGCTCCATAGATGCTGCCTCACTCGCTGAGTTTCTCCAGCATTTTTGTCTACCTTCGATTGTTCCAGTATCTGCAGTTCTTTCTTAAACATCTCTGAATTTTTGTGATTTCTAGTGCTGCACCAATGACCCTTGATCATATGTCCTGTTGACTCTCTTACTTAATCAAAATCCTTTTTTATGAACTCATCAGCTGACTAATGCACTTAAATAGCTGACTCCACCAGTCAACAATCTCAAAGTAGCATTTTTTAATGAAGAAATAAAAAGGAACATTAGCTATAATAAAGAAACTGGATCTGTTCAACAAAGTACTGCATTGTGGAGAGAAAAAAACATTGGTGACATGGCTTCCTCCTACGGATATTCTGTGTAAGATGGATAATTTTGAATCTATACTGTGTTCAAAAGGCAGCTTTCCAAAATATCTTTTTTAATGTTGTACTAGTCACCAGAAACATGATACAAAGGTGGTGCTGGAGTGATATCCCATCTAGAAACCTCCATAAATATTTAATTGGAAGCACCATAGAAAGCTCGGCTTTCCCATAAGACTGCAGGATGTGGTATAAAACCGACTGAATTAACAATAAATGTTATTGCGTGCTGCCAGTTCACTCAAGTGGAAAATTGGACTCGCAGAAAGGCTGTCCAGAATTAACTGAACAGCATTCCACAACTATGAAACGTCACCTACCTGTCCTGATGTAGACCCCTATCACAGTGAAGGCAGACTCCATGTGGCCGCTCCTAATCAATCGCTGGATCACGAGTAGTTAGGTCAAGTGCAACTCTATCAACTAAATGTGCAATTTTTTCTAAACTTTTCGTTACTAGATCTATAAGCTTTCTCCGATTAGCTTGCATCTCTTTGGCTTCTTGAAAATCTTGGCAGATAGGATTATGAATATCTAGTCCCCAACTTTCTTATAGTTAAAAAAAACATGTTATATTGGCTGAAGTTTCTCTTTATGCTTGTTTGTTTCCATATTGAAATTGAAAAGTCTTCCTCCAACCATCACCTAACTGACCATCAGCTCTGCCACAAACAACTATGAAATGGCACTGACTTCACAGCAGTCAAAAAGCAGTTGGAGTTGCTGATCAATATGGTATTAACAGAAGGATGCAATATCAGAAATTATTGAACCTAATGAAATAAATTGGAACAATCTCATCAAAACAAACTTGCACAAATAAACAATCAAACTTAAACCAGCTATGAAATACAGTTTGATTGATCAAAATAATTTGGCTTAATACACAGGGCAAAGCATTCACTCATATTCTGACACCTCCTAAAACGGAGTTATCTGTACACTGCATTGAATACTTACAAAGAGAGAGAGGAGAAAGGCAGGAGAGCCCATTGGGACACTGTCCTGTTAAAGGCCAAACAAGAAAAAAAACACCAAATCAGATTCAACCCAAGTAAACATGAAAGCAAACCAGCTACACTCTATCCCAAGCTCTCGATCTGCTTTTCTATTCGGTGCAATTTTAACATGGTCAGTAATCCATCTATTTGAATGTTTTATTTCTGGGTTACAGCATGATTTAGAAAATTGAGGACCATTACTGTAAAAGATGCATGTCAATAAATGGTGGCAAGTGAGAGTTAAGCTGCTAATTTATGCACGACAATTAGTTTATTAGTTGTTAATATTACAACAATATTTTAATCTATGATTATACTTCTGGCTAGGATTCCATATTTTTTCTGCTGGCATGATTGGCTTAGGACTATGGTATGTAGAAACTAAGGAAGTGAAACATATCCTTAATTACAAATTACAATAAAAAAAATTTAATGCAATTCCTGTGATACTTTCACATTGCTTTCAATTATATTATGCTTCAACTACCATGAATATGGAATTGTATAATATTTGATTGGAACATTATGCTGCAATTATTAAATAACATTTTTATTTTTGATTATTTTAAGTCACATTGAATATTATTAACAGGAGATGTAATACGAGGCAATAATAGGGGACAGTACTGATATCAATCCCAGTGAGTGTCATCTCATTGCTAATAAAAGCCAATCGGGTACTGCAAGTGACGCCAGATAGATTTATTCACCGGAAGATTGCTGATAATTACTGAACTGTCACCAAACACACTCCTGCAATATTTTTCTTTATTATAATCCCCCAAAATACCCCATTGATCGGCCTACAAAGAAGTAACACGTCCATTTAATATTTTTGGGACTTCCAATTTCTGGAACTTGCCCTTAAATAACAATATTCAGCTGATGACAACACTGTAAATGTATTCCCAAAGTAGAAAGTTGGCACATTAAGCCACATCTTTAGGGTAAAATAAACATACGCTGAGATAGAAGAAAATGAGAGCAAAAATAGGAGGGAAAGTGACCAGAGGCTAAGTAAAAATAAACTTGTTAAAATTATTTTTAAATATTTAATTTAGTTTCACATTGTTATGTGTGTAAAGTTGTTCTTAATGCCCAAGGACTTTAGATGGTAATATTAGTTTATACTCAGTGCCATCTTTCATGAGATGGGAGACAGAAATCTCTCATGAAGTGTTGCCAAATTATAGGTAAAAATACAAACTTCCACTGAGTAAATGGAATTACAAGTTATACCTGCTTTATTTACCGACTGTCCACTCAACAGCTTGGCACATTGTCCATTTAATAAAGAATTATTTCATTTATACATGTGTGATCTCAGAGCTACTCCGTGATCTGCAACAGCAGTGAAAATTACGCTTTGACAAAGTGCAATATCCAAAATTCCTTTGATTTAATATTTCTACTATTCCTCTAAGTGAGCATTTTGTGAACTACACATGAAAGCAGCATATGAGAACAAGTAAACTTACAATATTAGGGTACACATTTGACTGGGAATGCTAGATGTAAATTATTATTGAGTTAACTGTAAAGTAGTTGACTGAAGCAATAAATTACACGTGATTTATCTTTCCATCCAACATAGACGAAGGAATAGAGCCAAAATTCAATTCCAAACCACTGTTTATCCTTACAATATACAACTGACAATGATGTTCAGGGATCTCCAATTCAAGTCAAATCTAAATAGTTAATTCATTGCAAGGTTTTTTTTTAATTAACAGCACAGATTTTGTGGTTCAACACAAAAAACAATGGCAGTGATGGTTCTGGCTCGCCATAAATACTTCTGACTGACCTTCTCTGCAGCATCCTGCTTTCTTGTTGATTCACGCCCCCGAAGACTCTTAGCACTGATTCCAGACTCTGAGGTTTGCATTATCAATTGAGTGGCTAAGAATTGCTGAAGGAACAAAAATATCAAAGGAAGATGAAGCTCGACAAGACCAATATTACCACTCATTTATTAAGTTTATATTATATTTCTATTGTCATTTCCAACCATTTTTCCAAATTGTGGGGAATTAAGGGAACTTTCATAAGGACAATGAAAGGGATCTTGGAGTGACTTCTGACACATTAAATTCACTGTTCTGAAGTAAAACAACACATGGAACACTGATTTGTGTACCCAAGTATTGTCCGACAGAAAATTACTGACCAGACATTGATGTGTTTGCAATACAGATTTCATGGTCTGCATTAACTTTCAAAGAAAATGTCAAGACTTACACCAACAATTCAGGAAAAAGTACTAAAGACATGCTGATTTACTTAACAAAGGAACCATTCAGTAACCAGGGAAGTAAAACATTCATGTTGATTTTACGTTATACTAATATGATCAATTATCAAACAAAAAACATAGGCATATATTGATCTAATTACAATCATATTGGTATATCTTATGGGCCTGTCCCACTTTGGTGATTTTTCAGGCGACTGCCGGTGACTGTCAAGTTAGAAACATAGAAATTAGGTGCAGGAGTAGGCCATTCGGCCCTTCGAGCCTGCACCGCCATTCAATATGATCATGGCTGATCATCCAACTCAGTATCCCGTACCTGCCTTCTCTCCATACCCTCTGATCCCCTTTAGCCACAAGGGCCACATCTAACTCCCTCTTAAATATAGCCAATGAACTGGCCTCAACTACCCTCTGTGGCAGAGAGTTCCAGAGACCCACCACTCTCTGTGTGAAAAAAGGCCTTCTCATCTCGGTCCTAAAGGATTTAACCCTTATCCTTAAGCTGTGACCCCTTGTCCTGGACCTCCCCAACACCGGGAACAACATCGGAAGTTGCGGCAGTCGCCTGAAATACCGGCAACTGGATCGGCGACTGTCAGAGTGGAACACACACAAACACATCGCTTTCTTCACCAGCCCGTTATGTACGCAGGGGACAGAGTAAGCGGGGGGAGCCCAGTCTGAGTGAAATTCACATGGTGCAAAGCCAATGTGATACAGACACACACCGCGATGAACAGGAAGCGCGGCGGACATTAACAGTACCTTGGTTATTAACATTATCCTTGGTTCTGAAATCTACTGCTTACTTTTTATTTCCTACAATGAGCCAATGAAACTCACCGGTCAGCACCGGCTACAACCCTACGAGAACCTTCGACCTCCTGGCAACCCACAAGGACCACCTGGCGACACCCACGGCACGAGAATTCTCGTTACTCTCCATGGCGGCTTCATTCTAGTCGCCGCTAATTTTTCAACACGTTGAAAAATTCGCGGCGACCATAATGAGGTCGCGACTAGTTCCCAGAATGCGGGAACTCGTCACGACCATGAAGGCGACTCCCCGGCAACCACCCGCGAACTTGTGGCGACTGCGTAGTCTCCTGCAGTCGCCTAAAAGGGACAGACCCATTTTTTTTTTTTGCTTACAAATCATAAAGAAAATTATTCTCAACTTCTCCTTTGTGACTATTGTGTGGCCATACCTGGCATAGCCACGTCACAAGGCTACAAAGGTCATGCAAGGCCTACTGCTGAGATCACACTTAAAGACAGAGTTCAGTTAGAGAGTCAAAGAATTATACAGCACGAAAACAGGCCCTTCAGCCTACCATGTATATGCTCACCATCAAATTCCTATTCATACTCAACCCGTTTCCTAGCATTTAGCTTCTAGCCTTCAATACCATGGCATTTTAAGTTTTCAAGCACGTCAACATCTTAAATCTTGTGAGTATCTATCTGCCTGATCATTCCTCAAGCTCTTTTTTATTCACCTCAACGTGTTTTTTATCCCTTCAAATACCTTGTAAATCTCTTGTTCCTAATCGTACCCTCGCACCTCAGGTTTATAGACATCTCCACAAAGGGAGACAGTTTCTTGTTATTTACATCTTTTATGCACCCCCAAAATATTTTAAACCTTAATCAGGTTTCCCCTCAGTCTTCTCTACCCTAAAGAAAATAATCCCAACGTATTCATCCTCTCCTCAGAGCTCCATCACAGTCAACAATACATTGAATCTCCTTTACACTCTTTCCAGTACAATCATATCTTTCCTGTACTGCATACAATATTCTAGCTGAGGCCAAATTATAATTTTATATTGCATAGGTTAGTTTAGATTAGATTAGCGTGGAATTAGGTTAGATTAACAGGACCTTTGGCCTTCCGAGTCCGTGCCGACCAGTGATCCCCCATACGCTATCTCCATCCTACACACTAGGGACAATTTTCAGAAGCCAATTAACCTATAAACCTACACGTCATTGAGACCTTGGTGGAAACCGGAGCACCCAGAGAAAACCCACACAGTTACATGGAGAACATACAGACTCCATGCAGACAGCACCGTAGTCAGGATCGAACCCGGGTCTCCAGCGTTCCACCACTCTACTACCACGCCACAGTGCTGCGAGGTTGTACCACAACCTCCCTGTTTTTATATAATGTACAAACTAATGGGAAGTATTCCCAACCAGCTTATCTTCTAGCACTGCTGGCTTCAGAGATCCTTAGACATGCACACCAATGTTCTTCTCTTCCTCCCTAATGGTACTAACATTCATTTCATAAATGTTTAAGAAGGAACTGCAGATGCTGGAAAATCGCATGTAGACAAAAGTGCTGGAGAAACTCAGCTGGTGCGGCAGCATCTATGGAGCGAAAGGAATAGGCTAAGTTTCGGGCCTGAAGGAGGGTTTTGGCCCGAAACGTTGCCTATTTCCTTCGCTCCATAGATGCTGCCGCACCCGCTGAGTTTCTCCAGCACTTTTGTCTACCTTCATTTCATAAATGCTTGCTTTATTAGTCCTTCCAAAATACAAAATTTCACGTTCTCTGCCCATCTTCCCAACTCATTTTTCTGTAGCTGGTCAAACCTCCTGACTATTGATAACACCACCTATTTTGTGTCAGCTGAGATTATACCCCCTCTGTTCACATCCATTTTGTAATCTAGTTAACAAACTGCAAGAAGTATGGTTTAGGAGTTAAGACCACGGTTACAAATTATAACACCTTTCTTCCCCTTATTCACAATCTTACATCTACTACAACAAAAGCATTTGATTTTAGACAAAGATTGGTCCAGACTAACTTTCATATATTGATTATTTACATTTATATGAAATATTAAAAGGTGAGAGAGTTCTACCTGAATCTGTTCCAAGACATCTCGTTGCATTTCTAATGCCATATGATAAACATCATGATCAGAGCTATTATACATCACTGCATTTTGGAACATCAGCATTATGTCCCGCTGAAACTCTGCTGTTGTGCGAATTAAACCAGTCTCTATATTTTTCTTTATTGTAGACAAATCCATTGGTCTAAAGAAATCAAAACAGTAGTCAGTACAAATAATTTCTTAGAACCACAGCCAAGTAATGATTTCCTGAAATATAGCATTTAATGAGCTTTCTGGCTGCTTAGCATGGAGATCACTGTCTGTGGCTCCAACTGGCATTCAACTAAAGCTGCATCTTAATATTACATGGTTTGGGATTATTAATAAACTATATTCAGCTCATTCTGATGCACCAATGTCAATGATAAAGTCAATCTCTTCATCTACTGGAATCCCACCTAGGTTTTCTCTCTTTATAGTTTATGGTCACACTGATTCAAAGCTAAAAAGGAAACTCAAGAATATTTTAAAATCTCGTGAACATTTACCTTTTATATATCTTTATTTCCTGGGCAGATAATCACTGCAATGAATGTCTTGGCAACACATATAGATGTCAAAAAGTACTTATTTATAAATATTTGAGAAGCTCTGGCAATGAAAATGACAGCTGGCTGAAATATATGATCTCTCACGACAGTCTCATTCGTAAAATATTCTTGTGCATAAATGCATCTTAGACAACATCATGTTAATTCAGTGCACAATATTTTTGTTACTGACATCAGTTAACATACGGTTAAAATGCATACCCACTTACCCACTCAATTGTTTTATTAATTTATCTCTAAGGTTTAAGAAGAGGGAAGTAAATGCTAGCTTTGGGTTTTAGGTTTTTATTGCCATGTGTACCGAGGTACAGTGAAAAGCATTGTTTTGCATGCTACCCAAGCAGATTAGGTATGCCATACACAAATACAATCAAGCCAAACTCAAGCAGAATAAGTAGAGCAAAGAGGAAAATTCAGAGTGCAGAGCATAGTTCTCAGCATTGTAATGCATCAATTCCATAGAAAAGGTCCAATGTTCACAATAGGATATAGGAGAATCAGACTTTGCTATGAATTCCAATGCAGACATAATGGTTTTAGGAGACACATGAAGCATTGTTCAATTGATGTAATGAACATCTTTCCATTGAATTATCAGAGTTTATAAATGCAAATTGGATCTGTATAACTGGGCAGAAGCTAAAAAGGTTAATTTTACATGGGACCTGCCAGATCAAGGTTGGGACTTTCTTGGTTCAAGCAAGCTAAAAAGGATAGCACAGGGATATCCACTATTAGCTATCATCCAACCAGCACATAACCGATAAAAATCTTTACATAAAAAGCTGGAATAAGTGCTTTCATCTCAATGAATGCTGATCCTGTTTGTGATTTTCAGACAGGGAGAAAAAAACGGTGAGAAAAAAAAGTCAGTGAGAGCTCCCTCTCTATACTTATTATTCTTTGTGGGAAAATTACAAATGTAGCCATAGCCATTGTTGTAACAAGCTGCATCTTCACAGAATGACACTAATTTATCTCATTTTTTAAACCAGAATAGATTTTGTCGGGTTCCAGAGCATATTATTTTCTCAACATTTGAAGCTCTGTGTGTGTAGAGGAGCCAAGAATATAAACTCAAGGAAGGGTTCTACAAATAAACACACATCTCAAAACCGCTATATCACTCTGAGATACTGTATTATCTTCAAAGTTATGATTCCTAATACTGGCATATTTCAAAATGTACAATATGAATTTTTACAAAGGTACATATGGGCATCTATTTTTTAAATGTTTTTGTAATATAACCAAATGACCCTATGCTTGAGATCATGGTGTTTTTCAAATTAATCTATGGAAATAACAAAACCATTACACGTTGTGAAAATGCTGACAATTATTAAACAGTGTAAAAACTGCTTATAAGGTGGAAATAATTTTCTGCAAAATACAACGTTAGAGCAATTTTAGAGATTTATATTTTATAGTTCACAGTGCTCTGCAGATTTCTTTCATAGCTTATAACATGATATCATAGATAATAATAATAATAGTTATTAGTAAACTTTTGAAAAAATCCTTGAAAAGGGTGATGATTTGTAGAATTATCAACAAAACCATTTATCTAGTAGATTTAAAATTAATTCTGCAGGATTCGAGTATTTTGGCATTACAGATAATTTTATGCCACAAAGCTTTCAGAGTCTCAGTTAATTCTGCAGTATTATTAACACCAATTTCATACAATAATAGAAAATACATTAAACTGGACAAGTCCACCAAATAATTTGTTGTATTCGAAAGAGAGCACTAATCGCAAGAATCATTTTATAAAACCTGCAGAACTATGATGAATTTGCTATGCTTGTTCAAAAGGCTGACCTGTGTACAATACTATGATATCCTGGGGCAATATCATCTGTTACTGGTTGAAGGAATACATTAGCATATCTGAAAAACAAAGAATATATACTTGAAACAGTAAGGGTAAATGGTGTAAAACATCAACATTGTTATGTGATCAGCACTCGTCTATTAAATATACTGTCATGCATTCCCAACCCAACAAGCACACAACTTGTGTGAAGGAATGGCCAATAGCGTCCTCACGATCCTCCAATACAATTTGTAATCCGTGACCCAGTAAATCTCCTCTACAACATCTCTGGTTCAATGAGTAAAGCATGCCTAAAGTGTCAGACACACCAAGCTGCAAACCCAATGACGCTACTGCATAGAACTGCTTGCATATTAAGCAGTTAAAGAAGCATGCCAAAATCAGAATGAAACAATCTCACATCCAATTGAACAGAAAGGTCTAGTAAAAGTCAGAGGGTGATAATGGAGGGTAATTTTACAAACTGTAGGCCTGTGACCAGTGGTGTGCTGCAAGGATTAGTGCTGGGTTCACTCACTGTTGTTTGTCATCTATATTAACTATTTGGATGAGAATGCAGTTGACGTGGTTAGTAGGTTTCCAGATAACACTAACATTGATTGTTTAACAGACGGTGAAGAAGTTTATTTATGATTCCAACAGGATCTAGTGAACTGGGAAAGTGGGTCAAGAAATGGAAGCTGGAATTCACGAACAAGTGCACCAGTGCAGGCCTTGTACAGTAAATGGCAGAGCCCCAGTGAGTGTTATAGGACTGAGAAACCCAGAGGTATGGTGGAACAACACTTGGACTATTGTATCACCTTGCTATAAATCAGACATCATTAGCTGGAAAGGGTGCAGGAAAGGTTCACAAGGATCTTACCCGGACCTTAGGGCTTGAGTTATAAGGGGAGACTGGATTGGCTGGAGCTTTTTTCCCTGGATAGGAGGTTGAGGAGTGACCTTACAGGGGGACATAAAATTATAACTGGCATATATACAATGAATGGTCACACTCTATTTCCTAGAGTAAGGTAGGAGAGTCTAAAAACTAGAAGGCATAAATTTAAGCTGAAAGGACCAGATTTGAAGGGGACTTGAGAGGTTCAATTGTGTCAGGTAGTGCATGGTGGATATGTAGATTGAGCTGCAAGTAATGGTAGAGGCATTACAATCACAACATTTAAAGGACATTTGGACAGGATAGAAAAGGGTCAACGACAGGCAAATGGCACTGGCTCAGGTAGGCAACTTGGTCAGTATGGAAGATTTATATCAAAGGGCCTGTTTCCATCTGTTTAACTCAATGACTCTAATTACTACGAGAAGCATGCAACTTTAGCATTGTAACTTCTCTGATGACAGAACACAATGTATTAATGTCGAAATATTTGCAACCATCTTCATCAAGAAGTTGCCAGCTGATCTGCCTCATCATTAAGATCCACTATCTTCAGTTAATTAAGTTCACTTTACATGTTAGTGTAAGTGAACTTGCAGTGTCATAGAGTGGCGTAGATACAGGAAAGGCCTAACATCCGAGCTGCAATGCTGAAAAGATGTTCCAGAATAAAACTAAGAACTAGCCATGCTATTATGGTACATAAGAAAATTGGCATTTACTCAACATTTTATCATGATTACAAAAAGCAGGACAAATCTATTTACAGGCATCCTCCCGCCCATAATCTTAGGGATTCATACAGCAGTGTGGTACTTTTTCTCCAATGTGTTCAAAATATCACCCATTAGCGAAATCCTGTTCTGATTCCGTCAGTCCTACTAATTAACCATAAGAATAAATTTACCAAACTGATGCCATTTCTTTCATTAAAGGCATCTCATCATGCTATTGTTAACCTTCATTGTCAACAGATTATAATTACTCTTTTTGGGTTATTGCTTATAAATGTTCCCTTCTAGTAGAGATAACATTGCAGAATTGCACTAACCTGTGATTAGCCGCTGCTCTCCACACGAGCATAATAGCTTTTTTCCAAATTTTTTGAGCTTGTATGGCTTCCTGGTCTTCACTACAAACTGAACTAAAGATGGTGAGCAAGGTAAACAAAATTAGACTTCTAAATTGGACGGCAGTAATAAAACTTACAGAATAATGAAAGGCAAAGTGGATGTGGGACGGATGTTTCCATGGGTGGGAGAGTCTAGGATGAGAGGTCATAGCCTCAGAATTAAAGGGCACTCTTTTAGAAAGGTGAGGAGAAACTTCTTTAGTCACAGGGTATTTAATCTGTGGAACTCAAATTTCACTGTACCTTAATTGGTACACGTGACAATTAAAGTGAATCTTGATCTTGAATCTTGGGACATTGTCAAAGAGGGCTGTGAAGGCCAAGTCAGTGGATATTTTAGACAGAGGTAGACAAATTCTTGATTAGAATGGGTGTAAAGGGTAATGGGGAGAAGGCAGGAGAATGGTATTAGGAGGCAGAGATCAGCCATGATTGAATGGCGGAGTAGACTTGATGGGCCGAATGGCCTAATTCTACTCCTATAATTTGTGAACTAGTAATGCAAATAATATACTTTTTTTATAGCAGCCCAAGGCCCAGAAAATCTCCAGAAATAGTGGAGAACTAACATGAATGAGGAGTTCAAGAAAGACACTTGTTAAAAAAAAAGCATTAAGGAAATTAGTGGATCCAAAAGGCAATTAATCTACAGGATCTTATGATCTGCATCCTACAGTTTTGAAGGAGGCAGCTCTGGAAACATTGTTTGGCATCTTCGAAAATTCTATAATTTCTGAAAATCAATATATGATTTTGGTGTACGATAATCTAAATGTGGCAAACGCAATGAGAAAACAGAATTAAAAAGATGAATGTGATTATTTTTCTAAGGGTGCATGGGAACATGATTTCTTCAGGTACCCACCAGTGGAGTTAAATGCATCTACTTAATATGTGACTAACTGCTTAAATCGATAAATTGAGGATTAAAAGCAACAGGTGAATTCAACTTACTCTCCTACATATGAAAGATACATTTTTGCCATTGCAGGTATGGAACACACTTTTAATGATGACCAAAGATCTATTGTGCAGGGTTTAACTAAATATTAATGTTGTCATGTTGAGCTGCATATACCAGTATATTTTGCACCTCCTTTCAAGAGTTGGTAAAAAAAGGTTTGTAAACTTACAACTGAGAGGAAGCAGGGCTGCTGGGGATTGAATCAGCAAGGACTGATGATTGTAAATGAGAATTGTGAATACTGAATCCATCGTCACTTTCACTGACAGGTGGTTCGTTATCAGTTTCTGACATATAAATCTCATTTGGTTCCTCCTCCCTGGTCTCATCCACACTGGCAGCTTCACTAGCTCCATCTTCCTCTTTGGGAATAAGCATCTCCTGCAGCTGCAAACAAATGACATTCTCGTAAATGAGAATTGCACGGTACTTGACCTTATCTCAACATATATCGCAAACAACATAAACGCTTCTCCATCGCCTTCCTGCCCTTTTGCATAACTTCTCATATTTGGATAGTTCTAACATGGGTAGATTATTACAATGAAATGTAACCTAACAATAATCTGAGATAGAAAATAGATCCTGAAAAGGAGTGATTCTTTTTGAGCATCGCAGAACAAAACAACTTGTTCCTGCTCTCTGCATGCATTGCTCTTCAACTATTAATGCAAGATTTAAGAGGTGGAATAGACCCACCCAACCCTTCCAAGTATGATTTGCACTTTGCAAGATCATGACTGAGTTTCAACCTCAGTACCATTTTCCTGCACTATTCCCACATCGCAATTCTCTTAATAATATCGAAAAATCTATTAACCTCTTTTTTGAATGATAACAATCACAGAGCCACCAAGGCCCTCTGAGATAAGTAAGTCCAAGAATTTGCTACCCTTTAAGTAAGACAAATTTCTTCTCATCTTAGACCCTGTTCTGAGATTGTGATCCTTGGTCCAAATTTTTCAGCCAGGAGGAACAATCTCTCTGCACGAGACTGAGAAGTGACATTATAGCAGTATTTAAAATTCTAGAGGTATAGATAGTGGGGTTGCTAATCAATCTTTTTCCCAGGGTGTAAATGTCAAATAGGTGTAGGTATAGGTTTCCGATGAGATGAAGATAGTTTAAAGAAGATGTGCGAGGTAAGGATTTTAGAGAGGTAGGTGCCCGGAAGATATTGCCAGGAGAGGTGCTGGAATCAGGAACAATGGCAATGTTTTAAAGGTATTTAGGCAGGCATATGAACATTGAGGAAATGGAGGGATACCAACTCTGTGCAGGGAGATTGCCATCCTGGTCGCACCTGTTCCAGTGCAGTACCGCTGTATGTTCTAAAACATGCATCTGAAATGTGTATATTATGCAACAAAACAACAACAGATTTCAGTAATAAAGGAAATATTAATGTTTAGCAATTTTATAAGATCAGTTCATGAAGCCATTCTCTCTATCGGTGTATATAAATCCAAGTAAACTTACAATACAAATTTACAGATTCAATCACATCAACTGAAACAAAAACAGGTGAGCAGTACCTTGATCTGACCCTTTAAAACTAATCGGGTCTCTTCCTTTGTGGCATCTAAAGATTGAAAGCAAATTGGAATCTTGCATTAATGTTAATATTGAACAAATAATAATAGCATCATACATAAAACTGTGATCTGTTGAAAAGATTATCACCATCAATCTGTGTACCACTTGAAAATTCTCTTGCAAAACTTTAAGAATCAATAACATTAATACAAAATGTATCGTTCACTATGGCGGGGCTCAGGTTGATTGAGTTTCGTTTTCCGACATGCCGTGGCTTAGAAATACAGGGCGTTATATTGCATTTGTAGGTTCATTTGCAACAATCCTTATTTAATTACTGCTGTTGGGCAGTGCGGTTGAGCAAAGATTACTTGCCTTACCATGGGGGGAAAAATGAAACACAAGCGACACATGATAGCACGCAAGCAAATGCCTGGAATGAACCTTGTCTATTCAGATTCAGCACTATATTGGGAGATGGTGGTGGGGAGTAGGGAGGGGTATGGTAGTCCGCAAAGGTTACCACTGATGATCATTGATACATTTCCAATAGAGATAACCGGACAATGTGAATGTAGGTCGGGGAGAAGGGGAGGGAGAAAAAGAAAAAGTAAATAATTTTAACAAATTATTAAATATTTTGTTAAATATTATTATATATGGAGAAAATGATTAAGTCTGCCAGATTAGGTTGTAGTTTTATTTACGATCTTTTATTACAAACGAGTCCCACTCACTTCCTATTCCACTGACCTACAATTTCAGATGGTCCCACTTCAATAGAAGTACTTTTGCACTGTGTTAAGCTCCTCGGAGACATCTGACTAATTTCCTCAGAGGTACTTTTGCTTCGTGCGGTGCTCCGTGGCAGGGGATGTGTAGTTTCCTCAGATGTACTTTTACTTCGCATGGTGCCCCTTGGCAAAACGTGTTCCAGTCCCAGTGCCTATTGTGACAGAAATCAACCTTTACAAAATGGGCCAACGAGAGCAAGGTACCTAATTTTCAGAATGTATTTTCATAGGTAAAGTGAAGAGCTATGACTTCTGTAGAAAAAAAATGAAATTGTTTTCCAAAAATTAAGGGAAATTTTGAAATGATAAAAAGATTAGTGCAGCTCAATTACAATCCTGATTTTTGTTTAATTCATGCCCACATTCAACTCAGTATTGTCAACTTCACCATTGGCTGTAATATTCTGAAAACTCCTCCAAGGCTCATCAACTCTTGCATCGAGGTGGCGCAATCATGTCACCTCCGAGTTGCACATTACTTCATTGGCATAGACCACAGAAGGGTTTCGGCCCAAAACGTTGCCTATCTCCTTCGCTCCATAGATGCTGCTGCACCCGCTGAGTTTCTCCAGCATTTTGTGTACGCACTGTTCGTTCATTGTTTGATTAGAAAAATATAGCAATATCTCAAATAAACAATCATATTTCTGGACAATGGGTTACACAAAAAGCTGGAGAAACTCAGCGGGTGCAGCAGCATCTAAGGAGCGAACGACATATTTCTGGACAATGTTCTGCTAAAAGTTTACTGACTTAAAATATGAACACACTCTCTCTCCCCACAGGTGTTCTGAGCACTTTCATTTGTATTTAATGTTATTGGATTAAACCACTGGCACAGGACAATTAACATCATCAAAATGGCGGCCTACCACCACATAATACATTTGCCAGTGTTTCTCAAAATCTGAAGGAAACTTTATCATTTACTCTGATACAGTGTGTTTCAAGAGAGGCAGACACTACTTTTTACTAATTCCTAAATATTGCTAACCATTTTCCAATATTTTTAATATTGAACACAACATATTGTAATGAATTTGTAAGAAGAAACTGCACATGCTGGTTTAAACCGAAGATGGACACAAAAAGCTGGAGTAACCCAGCGGGACAGGCAGTATCTTTGGAGCGAAGGGAAGGGTGACAATTTGGGTCGAGACCCTTCTTCAGACTGGTTTGGGGTAAGGAAAACGAGAGATATAGACGGTGATGTGGAGAGATAAAGAACAACGAAATGAAAGATAAGCAAAAAAGTAACGATGATAAAGGAAACAGGCCATTGTTAGCTGTTTGTAGGGTGAAAATGAAAAGCTGGTGCGTCTTGGGTGGGAGAGGAATAGAGAGATGAATGCCGGGGCAACCGGAAGTGTGAGAAATCAATATTCATACCACTGGCCTGTAAGCTGCCCAAGCGAAATATGAGATGCTGTTCCTCCAATTTGCATTTAGCCTCACTCTGGCAATGGAGGGGACCGAGGACAGAAAGGTCTGTGCAGGAATGGAAAGGAGAATTAAAGTGTCCAGCTAACGGGAGATTAGGTTGGATCACGCGGGCTGAGTGAAGGTGTTCCGCGAAATGTCCGCCCAGTCTGCATTTGGTCTCGCCGATGTATAAGAGTTCACATCTTGAACAACGGATACAGTAGATAAGGTTGGAGGAGTTGCAAGTGAACCTCTGCCTAACCTGAAAGGACTGTCAGGGTCCCAGGACAGAGTCGAGGGAGGAGGTATAGCGACAGGTGTTGTATTTTCTGCAGTTGCAGGGGAAGGTACCTGGGGAGGGAGTGGTTTGGGTGGGAAGTGATGAGTTAACCAGGGAGTTGCGGGAGGAACGGTCTCTGCGGGAGGCGGAAAGGGGTGGAAATGGGAAAATGTGGCTGGTAGTGGGATCCCGTTGGAGGTGGCGGAAATTACGAGGATTATGTGTTGTATGCGACGACTGATGGGGTGGAAGGTAAGGACTAGGGGGCAGGACAGTCTCTGTTGCGCCTAAGGGGAGGGGGAGCAAGGGCGGAGCTGCAAGGTACCGAAGAGACATGAGTGAGGGCATTATCTATGATGGGAGAGGGGAATCCCCGTTCCCTAAAGAATAACGACATCTTGGATGTCCTATTATGGGGGCACCTCATCTTGGGCGCAGATGCAGCGTAGACGGAGGAATTGGGAGTAGGGGATAGAGTCTTTGCTGGAAGAAGAGTGGGAAGAAGTGTAGTCGAGATAGTTGTGAGAGTCAGTGGGCTTGTAATAGATGTCAGTCATTAGTCTATTTCCTGTGATGGAGACTGTGAGATCAAGAAAGGGGAGGGAGGTGTCAGAGATGGTTCAAGTAAATTTGAGTGCATGATGTAAATTGGTGTTAAAGTTGATGAAGTCCATGAGTTCTGCATGGGTGCGGGGTGTGGCGCCGATGTAGTCATCAATGTAACGGAGAAAGAGTTCGGGGATAGGGCCAGTGTGTCAGGGATGTATAGAGATTGGGCCAGGGATTATTCAACATACCCTACAAAGAGGCAGGCATAGCTGGGGCACATGTGGGTGCCCATAGCTACACCTGTGACTTGGAGGAAGTGGGAGGAGTCAAAGGAGAAGTTGTTAAGGGCGAGGACCAGCTCCGCGAGGCGGAATAGATTGTTAGTAGAGGGAAATTTGATGGTTCTGCGATTGAGGAAGAAACGGAGGGCTTTAAGACCTTCCTGGTGGGGGATGGAGGTGTAGACTGAACGACCATAGTAAAGATGAGGGAATGGGGGTTCGGAAAGCAGAAATGAAGATAGTAAACAATATATTAATTTACTTTCCGGTATTATTCCAATACCCTTTATATATATTTATTAAAATATCAAGACATATAATTTGTCATAAACTTTCTCCACCATCTCACCTCGGATTTCAGGCCTAGAAAATTTGCCATTTTTCCTGCACTTGCCATCTGTTGCACATGTCCTAAAATTGACTCTTCTTCCTGTTCTTGCTCTTCCTCCCCTTCTTCTGGCAATTCCTGTTTAATTTTGATAACTAAATTGTCTGTAGAGTCCAATGCAGCCAATATCTGTCTCTCATCACTGGGTCGACGGTCTGATTTGTGAGCCTGTTGCGGGATTTCTTCAGTTTCCTCCTTTATCATCGGCTCCGTCTGAAACAGGGAGGCAGAATTTTCCTCTGTCGCTGCTAGCTGCTCTCCAACATCAGTAGGAACATCAATCAACTGTGGTGTTTCCTCCACCTAAAAAAATAACAGATGATCTATCAGCTGCTCATAATTCCTATTGATTTCATGTATCAATTTCAATTTTCTTATTGTTCTTCCAAGTAGCCTACATAATTTAGTAATTCTTAAAGGAAGCCAATGGAAACATATTCTTGCAAAGAGATTTTGGTCCCTAAATTGAGTCACAGAACTCTGTTGCACCATTAGATGGCATAAACTGACCTCCCATTCACAATTTCTCCCAGATTACCCAGCTCTTGAAGACAGCGCAGTCAGGGGATATGGGGAGACAGCAGGAACGGGGTACTAATTGTGAATGATCAGCCATGATCACATTGAATGGCGGTGCTGGTTCGGAGGGCAAAATGGCCTACTCCTGCACCTATTGTCTAAGCCATTCAAATGCAACAAAGCAGAGGTTTGGAAACTGAACAACCAGCCACCATACCGAAGAGATTTCTACAAGTGGGGAAGAGCTTCAAAGGATTAATAATATTATGGTGTTGATTGAAAAACTATTTACCTTTTCTTCAATAATTGCTAGGATGTCTGCAGGATTTCCCAAATTAAGTACATCTGTATAATTAGATACTGCTGGATTGCCTTCAACTTGCTTTGACCGGTGCTGATCCACAATGCTCTCTCTTTGTCTTGCAATCTGCAGAGTGCCGGGTGGTGGACACCTGCTTTCACCAGAGTCAATTAACACAGAGAAGCCGGTCAGTTCCCCGGATACCGAGAGAGCTGGCTGCTCCACACAGCTCTCTACCTGAACACATATGGTGGTTTCCTCAACTGCAGAAGTAAACATCGGAAAATACAATTATTCTCCACAATTATTAGAACAATTTCAACAACGATTTTTTTTTTACAGGATATTTCCTGTAATTCTAATCAGACACCCTGCAAAACTGACATCTGACACGATTTAACAACATAATTACCATCACGACCTGATATATGGAATCTTGAGCAAAAACATAATGGAACTTTGAACAGATGGAAAATAATTTCTCAGGGTAATTACTGCACGCACCAAACTCTATGTAATAGAGTATTGCAATGATGTCTTCTCACCTGTTTAGTTATTTATCTGTGAACCAATTGGTTACCTGAAAGCAAAACAGGCTTGCAGTTTACCAGAAAGTGCAAAGATTTAATTCTCGGGGCATCTCAGTTATTAATAAGATAAGAATGTTATGCTCAGCTGCTCGCCTATTTACTTAACTTCAATAGGGTATTATCAAGAAAGTCTGCAGATTATTTGTTGCCTGGTACCTTCTTCGATTGCAGTATTGAGCTACATTTTGGGCTGACATAATAATTCTAAAGACTTCCCAAAAGTTGCCCATCATTGTCTCATGAACAGTCAATGGAAGTTCTCTCTCCATCTGCTTTCCTGTGTGGGAATGAATGGTATTTAATCAGTTGTCTTTCTGTTGAACAACTGAGATCGCGAGACAAGAAATACTGGAGTAATAGCAGGACAGGCAGTATCTCTGGAGAGAAGGAATAGGTGACTGTTTGGGTCGAGACCCTTCTTCAGGTTCAATTCTTCAGCCCAGTCTTGACCAGAAATGTCACCCATCCCTTCTCTCCAGAGATGCTGCCTATCCCACTGAGTTACTCCAGCATTTTATGTCTATTTTCGATTTAAACCAGCATCTGCAGTTCTTTCCTACTGAGATTAGGTGACACTATTTTGAGAGGAACTACAGGAATTAATCTTCTGTGCCATAGAATACTGATAATTCAATATGCAATTATGCCACTTCTCAGTATGTGGTTATGTTAAGAAGTAATGGTAACTCATTACCTTTAAGTTACAAACTGGCAGCTAATATTAAAAACAACTATTAATTGTGAATTTTATCCTACCTGCATTCTCCCTAAAGCAGTTAAAGATTGTCCCAAAAAGCAACAACAAATTAATGAATACCAAAAGGTTGTATCAGGCTGAAATTAAGCAGAAATCTTGGAAATAATCTTACATGCACCTGCAAAAACTATTTCACATAAGCAATATGTGAACTGTAATCATAAGATTTTTGATTTTCCAAAAGTTGTGAGAGTGATGGTTTGATTTTACTTTTCTTTTGATGTGTAGGAAGTCAAGTGTTCTTTCAAATTCAGAACAGTGTCAGTGCAGGAATTTTAAATCCAGTGTGTACGATGCACTTCAATGAAAAGCATGGGTTTTACCAAGAAACCTAGAATGGCTGCTGTTGAATCTCACCTATAAAGAAGCTATTATAGACATTTCCTTTACAATCTGAAGAAGGGTTTTGACCCGAAACATTGCCTATTTCCTTAGCTAATGGATGCTGCCTCACCCGCTGAGTTTCTCCAGCACTTGTGTCTACCTTCCTTTACAATGTGTTTTTTCCAGCTCTTTAATTTTCCTGATCTGCAGACCATCGCCACCAGAAGATTTAGACCGCTCTCAAGATCAACCATGCTCAATCTTACACCATCTACTGCTCACAAAGTTGTTTATTCAACATTATCATTACCTGTCCCTTTTGTTAAAAAGTTTGAATTCAGAGCTAATGATCAGTTAGAATGGTTGAGCATGCATCAGGTTATTGAGAAATACAGCCATGGATTGCACCTGACAATTTCGTCAGTCTTTCTGTTAAAGCCAATTAGTGAGACAACATTTGCTTATTCGAAGAAACTACAGCACAAGACAAGATCATTTCAATCATCATATCTTTCCTTGTTCCAGCACTTCAGCTTTACTGATACACTTTCCCTGTTATGTCATGGTGGTGGTGTAGTTTAACTGCTTACTGAACCAGTAATCTATGGATCTGGACCAACAATCAGAGCCACGAATTCTAATCCTATCCTGGGTGTCCTAGAAGTTACATTCAAATTATTTGCTGTCTTCTTACAGGACTTCACTGAAGCAAACACACTTGTTATTATTCCCAGTTTAAATACTGCAAGAAATTAATGTTTCTTCTACTTTCTCTCATTTTATCGAGACTATACTTGTTACTGATTTGTAGCTAATCACTCAAAATTATGTATTAAAATAAAATTCACAATAACTTAGAAAATGTCCATTCAATCTCAACCTCTTCTGTGCAAGTGAAATGCACTCAATTTATTTTTAATTCTTCAGAACTATTATTCCTCATTTTTCCTTGATTGTTCCCTTTTCAAACTAATATAATTCCAATGCGCTCTCTTGACCGTATATAAATTTAACATCAGTTTGCTTTTTATTCAATGTATCGATGTATATTACGCATAATTACAAACATTTATTACCTTTTCTCAGTGAGTTCCAACCATCAAAGTCTATATAATTCAAGTTTTATATTTTTCCAGGCCTCCATTAATTCTTAGCAACAAACAACAAAAATATGTCTAGTACTACATTTCCAGCAAAAGGAACACAGTTCCGTACAACAAGAACTGTACCACATTTACTGACATATGGACAAATTATACTGCAATATAGGTTATATCATCAGAAACAAAGCACTCAAATAAAATTCACAGACCAATGTGAAGGATCCTTTTTTGAAAATCATATCAGCCACATGGAAGTTAAGTGTTCCTATTCAAAGACGGGCAAATTTAAGGGGCTCAGAAACAGAAAGGTCAACAGTTTTTGCCATAATATTGCCCAGCTCAACATCTCCCTGCTCAAAGAACAAACTCAAATGAGTGCCATTGGCTGCAGATTCAAGTCCCACTCCAGGGACAATATTGGCTAAAACTTCACTGTAATTTTGAGGAACTGCTACACTGTCCAAAGTGCAAACTTTCAGTTAAGATACTAGACCATAAGACATAGGCGCAGAATTAGGCCATTCGGCCCATCGACTGCTCCGCCATCTATTTTTCCCTCTCCATGCCATTTCCCTGTAATCTTTGATGCCCTTACTAATCAAGAAACTGTCAATCTACGCCTTAAAAGTGCACAACTGGAATACGTGTGGTGACTGTACGGGGTTTGTACGTTCTCCTTGTGACTGTGTGACCGATGCTCCCTTTACCTCCCACATTCCAAATACATGCAGGTTTGTAGGTTAATTGGCTTCTGTAAATTGTCCCTAATGCATAGGAAAGAACTATTGTACTGGTCAGCAAGGTCATTGGTCAGCAAGGACTCAAGAGCCTGTTTCCACACTGTATTTTTCTAAACTAAATCTCTAAACTAACCCAACTAAACAATGACTTGGCCTCCACCACCGTCTGTGGCAATGAATTCCACAGATTCGCCATCCTCCTCACCTGTATTCTAAAGTTATGTCTTTTTATTATGAGGCTGTGCCCTCTGGTCCTAGACTTTCCACATTACTGGAAACATCCCCCCCATGCACACTGTATGTAGAGTCATAGAGTGATACAGTGCAGAAACAGGCCATTCGGCCCAACTTGCCCACACCGGCCAACATGTCCCAGCTACACTAGTACCACCTGCCTGCGTTTGGTCTATATCCCTCCTCATATGTCCTATCCATGTACCTGTCTAACTGCTTCTTAAATGTCGGGATAGCCCCAGCCTCCTCTGCCAGCTTGTTCCATACATCCACCATCCTTTGTGTGAAAAAGTTACCCTTAAGATTCCTATTAAATCTTTTCATCAAACCTATGCCCTCTGATCCTCGATTGGGCAAGAGACTCTGTGCATCTACCCAATCTATTCCTCTCATGATTTTATACATCTCTATAAGATCGCCCATCCTCCTGCGCGCCAGGGAATAGAGTCCCAGCCAACTCAACCTCTGCTTATAGCTCAGACCCTCCAGTCCTGGCAACATCCTCGTATATCTTCTCTGTACCCTTTCCAGCTTAGCATCATCTTTCCTATAACATGGGGCCCAGAACTGACAACACAATACTTTAAATGCAGTCTCACCAACACATTTTACAACTGCAACATGGCCTCCCAACTTCTATTCTCAATACTCTGACTGATGAAGGTGAATGTACCAAAAGCCTTTTTGACCACCTTACCTGCGACTCAGTCTTTAAGGAACCATGCACCTGCACTCCTAGATCCCCTCTGCTCTACAACACTCCCCATAGCCCTACCATACACTGTGAATGTCCTGCCCATGTTAGACTTCCCAAAATGCAACACCTCACATTTCTCTGTAGGCATTTCATTTTTTGGTAAGTTTCATTGGGATCCACCACCATCCTTTTAACACCAGCAAGTAAAGGCCCAGAGTCATCGAACGCTCCTCATGTTAACCCAATCATCCCCGGGATCATTCTCAGAAACCCCCTCAGGGCCCTGTCCAATGTCAGCAGATCCTCAGAGATGGGGCCTAAAACTGCTCACAATCCTGCACCAGCAGTCCCAAGTCACTTTGCACATCTGATTTCTGAATCCTCTGACCATTTAAGAAATAGTTTGTTTCTTTATTCCTTAAACTAAAGCCTATTTAAAAAAAATCAAAACAAATGTAAAAAAATCCTATAGCACTAAGGGTATGAAAATTATCCCAATTGTACTCCCCATTTTTTGCATCCAGCCAATTTTATGGATGTTTTATCCCTTAATCAACATCACTTTCATAGATTACCTAGTCATTAACAGAATTATATTAGCTCTGCATTAATTGGTAAATTAGGGCAGCACAGTGGCGCAGCGGTAGAGTTGTTACCTTACAGTAGCCTTGTTACAAATTCCTACCATCAGTGGCACTCCAGATCTGCGCACTGCCTGAAGCTGTAGGGGTGGGTGATTAAAATGCAGTTTTTATTGGTTGTCGAAGAGGGCTTTGCTCGTACGAAAAACTCATGAAGAAATTTTGTTGTGTGATCCCGTTCGCATTTTTTTATTTTTAAGTTTTGGGTCTATTGAATCGCTGTATTAAAGTCAGACCCAAGTTCTAACGCCTTAAATGCCTTCAAAATCATGGATCGCAAGAGCAGGACAAAACAAAACGTAGATTGTTTATTTAACATCTTATCTAGTTTTTAGTGTAATTTCATTTTAATCTGTTGATGCGAAATATGTTAGTTAGCTCCCATTATCGGCCGTGTCTTTATGGCTCTGAGACTGTGACTGAGAGCAAAATCATGGCGGCGGCCACAATTCGATTCAAAATCCACAAACATCCACTCTGAAGATAATCAAATTCATTATTTTTTGCACAATCATGTCATAAGAACATCTAAAGCATCTATATTTTGTGTTATTGTCTATCCGTGATCAATATTTTCATACTAATTATCTAACTAAAAGCTTCCATAGTACAGTTTTCAGTTAGATGTTTAGTATGAAAATATTGATCATGGAGAGAATAACACAAAATATAGATAATTTAGATGTTCTTATGACATGATTGTGCAAAAAATAAATATTTTGATTATCTTCAGAGTGGATGTTCGTGGATTTTGAACACATATCTGTGCAAAACGACCCTTGCCTGCTGCAGTGTGATAAACCAACAGAGTAAAAATTATGGGAATTAAACATTGAATTCCTTCCATTTGGCATAGAAATTCATGACAAAGTGAGATTTAAACATCATGTTATATTGTGAATTCTTGTGTGAATGGGATCAGTTTGTTATTTGGATACTTTGGCTATTTTCAAAATAATGTTTAGCTTTTTCTTAAGAATGGGATAGATGTTTAGATCTAATAATTGAATTTAGATTAATTTAATTGATTTGATGAATATGCATTTTTGTTGGGTATTTACTATTTGTTTTAACGTTACAATAATATTAATGTTCTGATCTTGAGAATATCACATTTTTGAATTTTCAATGCAGTCTGGGTGTTTATTACTATTTCCGTCACAACGGTTAATTTTGTAATTAGCTGCTTAATTAGGTAATTAACTAATTATATACTTTAATTTCAGGCCATCCAAGTGAGATGTATCATATTTGTTTCAGAATGCTTCAATCTATAATAACTGAAAATTTCATTCAGTTTTCTTAATTTTTAAGAAAGTTATGGGCTTTTATGTCAATTGACTGTCCTTGATCACAGCTTTTGTGTTAAGTTAATGGAAAAGCAATAGGGAACAAGCAATAGTGCTAATTTCCGAGTATGAAAATGATCATAACATTTTTAATAAAGCAGATATGAAAGTGAGTTAGGTATCAAATTAAAGTTATTTTTATGCTTTATCTGATGGGATAAATTTAAAAATCTCAAAATGTTGTAACATTCCTACTTAGTGCCAGAGATTTGGATTCGATCTTGACTATGTGTGCTGTCTGTATGGAGTTTGCATGTTCTCCCTGTGACCGCATGGGTTTTCTCAGGGTGCTCTGGTTTCTTCCCACATCTCAAAGACGCGCGGGTTTGTAGGTTAATAGGCCTCTGTCAACTGTCCCTAGTGTGCAGGATAGAAGTAGTGTACGGGTGGGGTGATCGTTTGCTGGTACTGACTCGGTGGACCGAAGAGCCAGTTTCCACACTGTATTTCTAAACTAGACTAAACTGCATCCCTCAATATACAATATTTGATGGGCTGTAAAGTACTTCGCAGAAATTGTAAAAAAAAAACGTCAGTGGAGCACCGCCCTTTATATTGCACTTTCTACGATATAATCCATCCCACTATTCAAAGTCTTCCTTTGTTTTATGTAAGACAAACTTTCCTGACATGCAATGAAGCTATTTAATTTGCCATAACGAAGGGAACATTATCCCCCACAATTAAAATGTAGACAGCAGAGATGTCGGAGACGTTGCATTTGGAAAGAATCAGATTTGTCCTAATGGACAAATATGAAATCTTTGAACAGATATGGTCTCCATATATACAATATTTGAGGGGGTAGCTGTTCTTGGCATCACAACTCAATGGGTACCCGACAGGATTGGATGAAAATAACTCATTTTCAAACTGGGATTTGTATACATGTCTCTATTGATACTATCATTTGTAATAGTTTTATTTACAATATATTTTGTTGTTTCACTTTTATATATATATATAATACTTTTTACTGTTTAAAAAAATATATATATATTAAATAGATATATATTAATGGGGTTTTTTTCCTTTCTTTATTTACATATAATCAAAATCATTATTTAATCACAACCTTTATTGATTTAAAACCTATTCTTTTTTCTTTTTCTCTCTATTTCTGAAAAACAGAAGATAATAATAATCAATGTGATATTTGTATAAATACCGAATTAAGTTGGTATTTGTAAATTTGTTTTAGCATTGTGAAATGCTTACTTCTAACAAAAATATATATTTTTTAAATAATAATAATTTGCCATAACACTACATGGACAAAGGCCCAGGCATGGTTCCCACTTCCAATTCCTTTTTGGAACCAGAAACACTAACTTCTTTCTGAATGCACATCTCGCCCAAAACAAGAGTCATTGTTATATTATTGTACCAAGCCACATTACATTTTTCCATATTAACACATCAGCACCATCTTGCACTTCTTATTTCTTATTCCTCATGGTCTCCCCACTTCAGAAAATTCGTCATGCACGCACAATTTTCAATAGTATGTGTGCAAATATTTAGTGAGGCATTTTACACAAAATCTACAAGATAGAAATATAAGGAAAAATATTGTAAAGACAGCTTTACGCTGCTTTGTTTGAGAATCAGATTTAAGAAGAAAACTTCTAATATCATTGGTTTACGTCCAATCTGAGTTCATGTGGTATCACTGAACCAAAGGAAATTTGACCCTCATATTTTAAATTCCACGGCTTTTACCATATTTCTCTTCAATATCCAAATGCAGATGTTTGAAACAATCTTTAAAAGGAACAGGATTTGTATTTTTCTTTAAACATCTGGCATTGTTGGTTAGACTGCCTCGTGACAGACCTGTCCTGCTGCTCTTCTGCGTCATGGTTGCGGTGGTGGCTGAATACACCTGGTCAGCTAGAATTTGCATGGGTTTAACTGGAGGTGGTGCCTCACGGCTGATGGTAGAGAAGGGAACGAAAGGTGATGTGAACTGCGAGAGGCCGACCTCCAAAAGCCTTGACAGAGTAGGGGCTCCTAACATAAAGTGCACAAAGAAAGATACAAGGCTCATGCAGGTAGGCAAGAGGAACTACGTTCAACACACATTCTTTATTTGATTGAATGAACCCACTGTGAACTGTGCTCTCCAAATTGCTCTCAATGTATGGGATATAGCTTGAGAAAAATTCCAACTCCAGAGACTTAAATGCAAAGGTTTGGGTTAAAACTCCACCTCAAGAGTATGTTGGGAGTATTTTTCAATTCAGGTATTAAACTGGGCTTTGGTCAGCTCTCTTAAACAAACAGATTTGTCTGCTGCATGCCGTACTCTATAATAGAGGTTATCTATGAGAAGGTATTTAATTTGCAGCATCCCAAAGTTAAACTCGTATATGAAAGTAAAATGTTACAACATAAAAGTATTTGATACACACGTAGTACAACTCAAATAATGACCAAACCACATCTTTCTCAAACTATATCCCATACATGAATGCAATTAGAGCTCTCTCTTTCTATGGTATTGCATGCAAATATATAGAACCAGCACATTAAATATATAGTCCTGAATGCCAGGATACCATTTTGAATATCAACAACTTCATCTAGCCCTATTCACTCACAAATTATAAAGATTAGCTATTTATCAATGGTATTACCCACCAGAACAACCAGATGACATTGTTAATGGCAGTACAGAAAATACCTATTTCTGGAATTACACAAAATGAAGGTGAATAAACATAATTCCATTCACAACAAAATACATAATATATAATTATTTGCAATTTTGAAAATGGAGCAAGCTACAATGATTTCAGGATCAGGGCGAACAGAAACCATGAACATGTTAAATTTGGCAGGCTCGTGCAGTAACTGATCTACAGCTGCCTAACAGATCAGGAGGCTCTGAGCACCTATCTGAACAATAAACAGGAGCCGGGGGGGGGGGGGGGGGGGGGGAGAAATATAATTCAAAACTATTACCAAAAGATTATTTAAATTGGACAGCATTATAGCAATAATGGCTGATCATGTAAGACACCAAAATATTAAGTATGGAACTGCATCCATCAGTGCAAAATTATTGTTACATATCGGAGACAGAATTTGGCCAAGAGGGGAAATTCCAGTTTGTGCCGTTATCATGATTTTATTGATCTTGTGCTTCTTACTGGTGCAGCTAATAGTCAGAAAGTACAACTGAAGTAAGCATGCCCTGTTGCAGTGCTGGTGATAAATGGGATGAAAAACAAATTCAGACACTGTTGATACGCTAAGCAAACTGCTTTGCCCTTCAGCTCTTTGCAGTTGTAGCAGCAGATCAGTGGGAAGTTTTTCATTACATTTTAAACTTCTTTATATCCTAATTTTAGGTCAAGAATGTTCTCTCAATAAGAATTCTATCCAAAGTATTGTCCTAGATTGTCATGACTGATAATTGTAATCATAAAATTGTGCATCAGGAACAATTCCAGCCATATCTGGGTTTCAATAATAATTGTAATGCCGAGAGCTTTGTTACCAAGAACTGCTGCACATCTGCTTAATAATGGTGACATTATTGGATACAAGGCAATAGTTCTGACAGAACCTGTGAGAGAATCCTCTGAGCATTTGGGAGTAGTCTTACTGGATTATTAATTACATTTTCTATTGGTTGATTAATGAATGCGATGATGTTGACCGGGCTTTGGGAAAACCATGTACCAAAGCACGTTGCCATTGTTTGAATCATCAGGGTCATAATTGCACTGGAAATAGGCCGTTTTAGTAGTCAGTCCGTTCAGAACGCAGGAACATTACTGCCAGGGTGTTGTCATCCGAGCTAACAGCCTTGCACCTGGTTGGATCTTGACGTCACAAGGAGTGCACCAAATTACTTAAACATATGTATTTGTGTTACATGTTTGGTTCAAGACATTTTCAAATATTTTTAGTCTGGTCTGTTGTTTAGCATAACATGTTCACAAAGCCTCATTCTTTTTTATTGTCATTTTACATGAAATTCAATGTAGAGAGAAGCAGAGATGTGATTTAATCACTGTTGATCCATTAAGCTTTGCCTACAATAAACATTTTTTGGTACTTTGCCAAATGTAGCTTGTAGCCTCCAAAATATGTTGGCCTCTGCACTTGGCAGATCTGTCTTCATTACTTGTTAAACATGGGCTCATTTCCTGAATTCACAGAGATGTTCAAATGTGCTGGAATGTGAGATTATAAACTGGAGCGGTGTTGAATTCTATGAGACCACCAAATACCTAGCCTCGCCTATATTTAGCCATTTCAGTTAACACATCAGCACTACAATACTGAATAATGAAGGTGTCAACAATGTGTACAAGGGAGAGGCTGGAGAGTCACTAATAACAATAACTAGTTGAATGTTATGCATCGTGATAGATTGCCGTGAGAACACAATAAAACAGATATTTCCCACACTCTTCAATGTTTCACCAGTTATATCAATGACAGTATGACTAAGGATTTTTTGATGATAAATAGTGCAATTGTATAAGAAATGTAAGAAATCAAAGCAGAAGTAGGTCATTCGGTCCCTAATACTTGCTTTGCATTCAATGAATCGTAGCTCTTCATTTACATCCGCTCCTTATCAGTTTAATATGTAAAAACTGACCCCTTGAATTCCTTGGGATTAAAATTCCCAAGATTCAGGATCTTCGTGTCAAAATTTCTTCTCACCCATCTTGAATTTGTTTTGAAATTGTGACCCATGGGTCCAGACACCCAAACCAGTGGAAACATCAGCCCCACATCTCCCCTCAAATCCCTGAAGATTTGAAGATTTAAAAGTAAAGTGGATAGGTATATGGAAGGGAAGGGAATGGAGGGGTATGGTCTGAGTGCAGGTAGATGGGACTAGGGGAAAATAAATGGTCGGCACGGACTGGAAAGGCTGAGAAGGCCTGTTTCCGTGCTGTAATTGTTATATGGTTATATGGTTTAAGAACTGAGTTTGCTTCCATTAGATTTCCCTTGATTTGTCTTCCTTGCATCATCTTACTTAGATAGGAAGACCAGACCTAAACACAATATTCCAGTTGCAGTTTCACCAACTGAAGCATGCAATTGGAATGGGAAGTTTCAACTCTTGTACTCAAATCAACTTGCAATGAAAGCCAACATACCTTTTACTTGCTGAATTTTCATGTTAACTTTCAATGATACAAGGTCCATCTGAACACAAACACATTTCAATCCCTTACCATTTAAAATATTTTGCCTTTCTCTATATATTTTTTTTTTAAATAGCGGATGGCCTAATGGCCTACATTGTACTTTACTTGCCATGTCCTAGCTTATTCACTTAGCCTATCTTCATCCTCCTGAAGCCTCTGCAACCTTCAAACAACTTATGTTGCCACCCAACCTTTGTATTATCAATCAATTGTCCAGTCCACATATCATGGCGATGAAAACATTGCAAGGGGACCAAGAATTCTCTTTTCCATTTCAAAGATCACTGCCAGGAGGTCCATATGGCATTTTCCTTATGTTTTGTAACTGCTGTTGCACCACTAGCCCATTTACTTGATCGTCAGGGTGTAATGAGTGCCAATTAATATGATGTGTTCTTATTCTTATCTTTCAAAGGATATTCTTATCTCTCAAAGGATTTTTGGATTTAATTTTGCACTGGTAGTTTTGTTTAAAGCTAAGAGAATTTGAACAGGCATTTAAAAAAAATGGTTCTGCACAGATAAATAAACTGGTTGGCAGCTTTTCCCGGTTGCCAGAATTAACCCTCTCCTCCTGCTCCAGAGCCAGGTGTTCTCTTCAAATTCACATCACATAAAAATAACTGAATGAAGCAGTTTGGATTGGGAACCTTCAGTCATGTGATGATGGGAAAATAATTCTGTTTTATTTAGCCCTGTAGCCGGAAGCTAGAAACTGAAATTTGTATTTTCCCTCATAGAACACTGAAACAGACCTTTGCCCCACAATATCCGAGCTAAACACTATACTAAGTTAAACTAATCTCTTCTGCCCATACGTGATCTATATCCCTCCATTCCTTGAAGAGCAGCCGGACTTTAAAAATGCTTCTTAAATGCCACTATAGCTTCATCTCCCCTCTAATCTTCCAATTAAAAAAAAATGTTTTCTCCAGTACTGATAGGATACAGATACTGCCAGTGGAAATGGTTTTTCTTTATCAAATTCTTGATTACAGAGCATAGAACAGTATAGTAAAGAAACAGTCCTTTGACCCGCAATGTCTATGCTGAACATGATGCCAAGACCAACTCGTATCTGCCTGAACGAATTCACATTATTCCCTGCTTATCCATATGCCCATCCAAAAGTCTTTATCTTATCTGCCTTCACCACCCCCAGTAACATGTTCCAGGCACTCACCACCCTCTGTTTAAAAATACTGCCCCTATCATCTTAAAGTATTTGTTATTTCTATTCTGGGGGAAAAGAATCCTGACTGTCTACTCTATTTATGCCTATCACAATTTTGTATATGTCTATCAGATTTCCCCTCAACCTCCAGTGTTCCAGTCTGTTCAACCTCGCCCTATAACAATATCACTTAATCCCGGCATCATTCTGGTAAACCCCCTCAACACCCTTTCCAAACCCTCCACATCTCTCCAGTACTGGGGTGACCAGAATGTAGGCAATACTCCAAATGCTGCCTAACCAAAGACCTATCAAGCTGCATCGTAACTTCCTGAATCTTATGCTCAACGCCCGACTAATAAAATCAAGCATATCATACACCACTCTATCTACATGTGTTACTACTCTCAGGTAACTATGGACTTGGACCCCAAAATCCCACTGTACATCAATGAAGTTAAGGGCCATGCCATTAATGGTATATTTTTCCCTTACATATGACTTTCCAAAGTGCAACACCTCACACTTGCTCAGATTAAACTCCATCCACCATTTCTGTAGCTCATCCATATCCCACTATATATAGATGAGCTACAGAAATGGCAGATGGGGTTTAATCTGAGCAAGTGTGAGGGGGTTGCACTTCTGGAGGTCATATGCAAGGGGAAAATATACCATTAATGGCATGACTCTTAACTGCATTGACATACAGTGGGATCTTGGGGTCCACTGACAGTCTTCCCCACAGTCTGCAACCTTGATATCGCCTGCAAATTTACAAACCAACTCATCTAGGTTTCCGTCCAAGTCATTTATAGATGTCATAAAAAAACGGAGGTCCCAGCACAGATCCCTGCGGAACTCCACTGGTTCCCTACGCCTGAATATTGTCGTTCCACCAGAACACTGTCTTCTATCAGTAAGCCAGTTCTGAATCAATACGACTAAGTCGCTCTTGCTCCAGTGCATCTAAATCTTCTGCATTAGCCCACCATGAGGTTGTTTGTCGAATCCATTAGCAAAATCCATGTGAACAACACCCATTGCTCTCCCTAAGTTACCTTCGTCATCTCCGAAAAAAACTCAAGCATGTTAGTAAAACACAGCCAGCTGTGTACAAAACCAAGCTGACCGTCTCTACTGAACCCTTTTCTTCCAATTGGAAGTGATTCCTATCCTGAAGAACCCTTTCCAATAGCTCCCCTACCACTGACATGTGGCTCAGTGGCCTATAATTCCCTGGATTCTTCCACTTAAATAAATGAACAGCATTAGCTACTCTCCAGTCCAGGCTCCCGCAATCTCCTTTCTTGCCTCCCTCAATAACCTGAGATAGATACCATGAGGCCCTATGATTTATCCACCCAATTGCTCATCAAGAGCCCCAACACCTCCTCTTTCTTAATCTCAAACTGCCCTTGCATATTAATATTCTCCACACTGATCTCACTGTCCTCCATGTCGCTCTCCTGGGTGAAAACAGATGCAAAGTACTGCATTAGTACCTCGCCTACATCCCCTAACTCCAAGCACAAATTCCCTCCTCCATCCTTGAGTGGTCATCCATTCTCCCTGGTTTCCCTCTTGTTTTTGAAAAAAAGGTTTAAAAAGCTTTAGGATTTTCATTCATTCGCCTTGCCCAAGCCATTTTGTGACACCTTATGGAACTTCAAGTCGCCCACTAAGTTCTTTCCTCTTTTCTTTATATATCTCATGGGCCCCATCTAATTTTATCCTCTTAAACCTTACATGTGCTTCATTTCTTTTTTTGACAATATTCACAACCTTTATGGTCATCTAAGGTTTCCTTACCTTGCTATCCTTATCCCTTCTTATGGAAACATGGCAATCCTGAACTTTGATCAACAGACCTTAAAATAACTCCCATGTGTCAGATGTGGACTTATCCAATTGCTCCCAGTGTATCCTCTGAGCTCCTGCCGAACAACGTCATCATTTTCCTTACTACAATTTAGTATCTTCCAACAAGGTCCTACCTTATCCCTATTCAAAACAATTTAAAAACATACGGAACTGTAATAATTATCCTAAAAATGCTCTTCCACTGAAACACCAATCATCTGGCCGGACTCCATTCCCAACACAAGGTCCAGTATGTTTCCTTCTCGGGTTGCACTGCCCACACATTCTTTCAAGAAACCTCTTGGATAAACCTAACAAATTCTGCCTTTGGCACCGAGCAAGTCCCAGTTAATATTTGGGAAGTAAAAGTTACCCACAAAGACAAACTTTTGCTCATGATGATGATCTCCCAAAATCCCCTCCTCTCCAGGTTGAATAGGCTGATCTTTTCCAGACCTCCTATATCTTTCTTTACTGAATGATATAAAACCATGGAAGCCAAAGCCTAAATTGACATCATCCAGAACACATAAAATGGTGGCAAGCATTGATGTATATTCCACAATATCTCAGGAGAGGAATTTCAGGGTCAGTTTTCTGATGATATGTACTAATATAAATAGTCACCAAAAACTTGGAATTCATTGAGTGTGCACAAGAGAAAAACAATGTTATTAACTAACTGCCCCATATCATATTTTCATTTACAGTGCCCCTCATAATGTTTGGGACAAAGACCCATCATTTATTTATTTGCCTCTGTACACCACAATTTGAGATTTGTAATAGAAGAAAAATCACATGTGGTTAAAGTACGCATTGTCAGATTTTAATAAAGACCATTTTTATACATTTTGATTTCACCATGTAGAACTAACAGCAGTGTTTATACATAGTTCCCCACCATTTCATGGCACCATAATGTTTGGGACACAGCAATGCCATGTAAATGAAAGTAGTCATGTTAAGTATTTTGTTGCATATCCTTTGCATGCAATGACTGCTTGAAGTCTGCGATTCATGAACATCACAGTTGCTGGGTGAATTCTTTGGTGATGCTCAGCCAGGCCTGTATTGCAGCCATCTTTGGCTTATGCTTGTTTTGGGGGCTAGTCCCCTTCAGTTTTCTCTTCAGCATATAAAAAGCATGCTCAATTGGGTTCAGAACGGGTGATTGACTTGGCCACTCAAGAATTGACCATATTTTAGCTTTGAAAAACTCCTTTGTTGCTGTAGCAGTATGTTTGGGATCATTGTCGTGCTGTAGAATGAACCGCCGACCAATGAGTTTTAAGACATTTGTTTGAACTTGAGCAGATAGAATGTGTCTATACACATCAGAATTAATTATGCTACTACCATCAGTAGTTGTATCATCAATGAAGATAAGTGAGCCAGTACCTTCAGCAGCCATACATGCCCAGGCCATAACACCCCCACCACCATGTTTCACAGCTGAGGTGATATGCTTTGGATCTTGGGCAGTTATTTCTCTCCTCCATACTTTGCTCTTGCCATCACTCTAATATGTTAATCTTCGTCTCATCTGTCCAGTAGGCCTCTTTCCAGAACTGTGGTTGCTCTTTTAAGTACTTCTTGGCCAACTGTAACCTGGCCATCCTATTTTTGCAGCTAACCAGTGGTTTGCATCTTGCAGTGTAGCCTCTATATTTCTGTTCATGAAGTCTTCTGCGGACAGTGGTCATTGACAAATCCACACCCGACTCCTGAAGAGTGTTTCTGATCTGTGGGACAGGTGTTTGGGGGGTTTTCTTTATTATAGAGACAATTCTTCTGTAATCAGCTGTGAAGGTCTTCCTTGGCCTGCTAGTCCCTTCGCTATTAGTAAGCTCATCAGTGCTCTCTTTCTTCTTAATGATGTTCCAAACAGTTGCTTTTGGTAAGCTTAAGGTTTGAATGATGTCTCTAACAGTTTTATTCTTGTTTCACAGTCCCATAATGGCTTCTTTGACTTTCATTGGCACAACCTTGGTCCTCATATTGATGAACAACAATAAAAGTTTGCAAAGGTGATGGAAAGGCTGGAGGAAAGACTAGGAGCTGGGAGCTCTCTTATACCTGCATTAAGGAGGCTTTTAAACACACCTGAGCAATTACAAACACCTGTGAAGCCATGTGTCCCAAACATTACGGTGCCCTGAAATGGGGGGACTATGTACATACACTGCTGTAATTTCTACATGGTGAAACCAAAATGTATAAAAATACCCTTCAATAAAATCTTACAATGTGCACTTTCACCACATGTGATTTTTTCTATTACAAATCTCAAATTCTGCAAATAAATAAACGAGTCTTTGTTCCAAACATTATGGAGGGCGCTGTACATCAAGGTTAGTTGTTGCTAGTGAATAGAATGATAAAACCAGTGGAATCTCTGTGGCTGTGATCTAAACAGTGAGATAACAACCAAGACTTGGTCCTTCCAGAAATAAAAACAAAAAATACTGGAAAAACTCAGCAGATTAGGCTTTTTCCGAGGACAGAGCAGAACCAACATTTCAGTTTGATGACTTTACATTACAGCAAGGAAAAGTTAGAAAATAAACATATTTAAGTTGCAGAGAAATAGAAGTGGAGAAGCAATGAGAATATCTGTGGCCATGTAATTTGCAAACCATCATGTCTAACATTCAACCTTTCTTAGTCTCCGCTATATCACAGACATTCTTTTTCCTTTCCACCCGTGCCCTTCTCTCTATACTAAAGCACATTTGACTTCTTATTATTCCTTGACATGTGGAAGCATTGATGACCTTAAATGTAAACTGCTGCTATCACCACAGTTTCTTGCTGATCTGTTGAGTATTCACAACATTGTGTTTTTATTTCCGATCTCCAGCGTCTACTTTTTGATTATTGTTTCTGATACTGTAGTACTTTGGACCAGCACAAAACTTCTGGAAGCAGAGGGAAGTTTATACACAGTCCAGGTTATACTCTGGCCCATATCTACCATTAATCTGCATGACCAAAAATACAGATTTGTTAATTGTGAGAGCTTTTGTGCAAATCAGCTGTGATCATATGACAATTGTTTTAATTGGTTCTAAAGTGCCACGGTTCAGCACAAGGTTGTGAAGGGGACTATATAAAAACAGGACTTCGTACTTACTGCAACTTTATGATGTGTTAGAAATAGCATCTCTAATTGCAAAAACGCTGTGGGCTGAGTGAACAATGTTTTAAACATCATCATTAGGAATACGATCTGCCTGTTAAACAGTGTTATTGAGTTTACTGGGGCAACAATGTACCATTTCCACTTGAACATATGCTAAGTCATTGCTTCAATATCATGCAACTGCTGGCACTTGGGTATGCAGCTTTAAAGGGCTTTATACAGGACAAGCAAAAATATTCCAACTATTTAAAAGCGCTGCTCCTCGAGAACTGACCCTGGAATGATGGTGGAGTAGAGAGGAAAACAAACATGATCTCAAGTTTTCAGAGGAACTTTGACAGGAGACCATTACTTTCGGAAAGGCCACAGAGACCATCCAAGGTTACAGGCCATTGACCTGGTTGAAGGCTGCCAGGGAAAGACGTGCAAGGAATGCATAAGTGCAATCTATGAGTGCCTGCACCTTAGAGGAGGCTGCAAAGCTGGCAAATCTCCATGCCCGACCTGAAGGAAATGTTGGTGAAGTCTTATCTCCTTCATCGACCTCCCGAACGCAACAATGTGCAGAAACCTGTTCAATGCATCATAGATCAATGGCAGCACCCTGCAATAATCCTCAGACAAGGAAGCCAAGAGTGATAGATGCTCAAACTGCAAAGGTGAGCGGAGCTTTGGTATAAGTGCAAGTCTATACTTGAGGTCACATATCTCATTGGGGCCTTGTATTATTGATATGTGGCCAGCACAGAACTAGCTCCTCCGAGAAGTGTAGACGGAAGTATAGGAACTGTAAACACCGCGTGTAAATGGTCTTGGGTGATGAGTGCTTCTATTCTTTCTCTTATACAGTCCCTATGGTTACCTGTGATGTCTTTGAACGTTATGTTCCAATGATATCATTCAGCAAGAGTGGTAGGTTTAGAAAACTATTTACAGGAAGTCTGTAATATAGCAGAAATGTTATTGAAGGTGCACACTTTCAGCTATGCGGAAAGTAATCACTGAAGCCAATGTCTGGTCTCTGATTTTCAGACCATACGTTGAAAACTGTGCTAAAATGTGAACGTTGGGCATGGCACAAAATTCTAGTTTGAAACTAGAATTCAATGTCTAGAATTATTGCAAATCCCATCAAAACACCTGGGGTTGAATATCCCAAGTGGTGCAAAGATCGAGAAAGGAATGCTTTGAAAACAAATTTATAGCTCTTAAAGCATTACCCAAATCACATTGTTTATGTCAACTTGGACAAGGAAATAATCTGTCACCTTCCAATTTGATGTGATGCTTGCTGTGATAACTGTGAGGAATTGGCAACAGTAACATCAACAAGAATATGGCTAAATATATAGTGTATATTGTTAATCTTGTTGTTACAGTTAAGTCTAGAACTCTATTGCAGGAGTAAATGTACAGCAACCAGCCCTATAGGGATATAACCCTCACCACGTCCACACTAAAGGCCATTAAAGACCAGTTGAGATTTTACAATTTTTTTTGCAACTGCCATGATAGAATTTGAATGCTGAATGTCCGCTAATGTTTAGTATCTGAATCAATAAGTTACTTAACCAGAATCAATGTAATGACACAGAACATCGTATGAACTACATCATGATGAAGCTGAATATATGAGCACACATGCAAATGTCACATAGACAGACAAAAAGGTAAATACCTTGATTAATAAACTTTTGTTTATGCAAGCAAGTTATTTCAGTATAATACCTAACCATAAAGAAAGATGGGCGTTAAAGGGAAGTGGGGAAAGGAGAGAAAAGGCAGAGTAGAAGAGATAGAGATAGAAAATCAAAATATTACTAATCATTTTTAAAAATTGCTTTGCATCCTGATGAATTATTATTCCGTCGTCTGCTATTACCAACAATACTTCTTTCCCTCAATTTACTCAAGTTATCTGAAGCCAAGTAGCAAGCATTCGAAAACAAAATCTTTAATATTACTTTACATAAAAAGGACTGCCTATGAATATAAATTAGCTCAAATTTCACCTTCTGACAAAGCTACGTCCAGTGGGTATCATTCGTAGGTTAAAATAATATTTTTAAGTACAAACCATATATTTAAGTTCTGTCGTGTAAACAGAAATAGATGAAACAAATTATTCCATTGTTGAAATAATAAATCTGCCAGGTTGCCTTATTGAATATCATTGAACACAGTAGGAATAAAGGTAAATGTTACCTGTTGGTGTGGGAGATACTGTTACACTGGTACAAGCTGGTTGCAGCTCTGGAACATGCAGGGTGGACACACTTGTTCCCATTTCCACATGCACATTGGGGCTAGTAACATGTGTTGAATTCACCTGAGGATCAACATCACTGACCTAAAACAGAAATAGGTGCAAAAGACCTGTTATTATGAAATGAATGGCATATCAGTTCCTGGTAGCCTAAAGGGCTTGTCCCACTTTCACGATTTAATTCACGACCTCTGCCGAGTTTGCCCTTGACTCATACTCGCAGCAAGGTCATCACAAGGTTGTAGGAGGTCGTAGGTAGGTTGTGGCAGGTTGTGATGCTAGTCGTAGGTATTTGTGGCATCAAGTAGGTCGGGGCGTTTTTCTAGCATGATGAAAAATATCCACGAGTAAAAAAGGTCGTGAATTAGGTCGTGAAAGTGGGACAGGCCCTTAAGCAATATATAAACATCAATGAAAAATACTCACTTTTTTACACTGGCAAACTGTGAAAATAATTATGATTTCTATATTTCAACGTAAGCCACAATCAATGTACTAAATAATAGTTGTTCTCTGGTAATAAAAAGATCCTAAAAATGCATGATCCACAGGACACTCATCAAGTAGGTTTTAACAGGGAGTGACTATACTTGCCACACAATTACTTTGAAATAGTGTACCTCCTTACCTTTCGACCAACATGGTTTTATACCCATTACTATATGTTTTATTCAATCGCCTTTTCAGTCTGTGTTTTCCTACGTTTTGGGTCTTTGCCTTTGATTTAGGTTTCTTTAATTAAAGACCTGATGGTTACTTACAAGCCTAGGACTGGTAGGCAGGAGACTCCCTTTTTTCAGGAGCTCAGATAGCAGTGGAGAGGGTGGAGGCGTGGCCTTCTGCCCCAATAACCTTTTCTGGGGCGAATCCTCCAAAACAGGAGTCAGAGGAGTTTCAAGATTAGTGGAGGTAACAGCAGGCCCAGGAGTCTCAGGGGCTGAGATCACTGGAATAGTCGGAGCACTTCCAATGTTCATCGACACCAACTGTACAAGGGAAAAGACAAACTCTTATATACCCTTCTAAGTAAGCACAAGCCTACACATAAACCTTTAAGACAGGACCAGCACACTACAGTTTTAATAGTCATTTAATTAAAAGGGCACCTAGTTTGGAAGCTCATACGATGCAGGTTTCCTCATTAGTATCAAATTACTTGCCTAGACTGTACTGGTTCACGGAATGATGTCGAAAAACAAAGAAATGTGGCTGCTGAAACCTGAAATAAAAACAGAAAATGCTGGAAATCTCAGTAAATTAAATAGCATCTGTAGAAACCAAGTTAACATTTCAGGTTAAAGAACCTTTGTCTGACCTGAAACATTAACACCATTTCTCTTTCCACAGATGCTCTCTGATCTCCTGAATGTTTTCAGCATTTTTTGTTTTTACCATGAATGGTAAAGTATTCTTTAGGGCCTAAATGAAAGAAAGTACAGTTTCTAATAGCAAAATATTAAAGTTGGAGATAGGCAAAAAGTTGTTTAGAAAATAGAAATTCTGGAGAGAATGTAGGATGTTGAGGTTTGAGGCTAAAGAGAGACTTTAAAAAAGTGCGAATCTTACAAAATCACAGGACTGGATGCACCTGAAAGCAGTGTGCATCGGCAAGTGAAGGGGGACAAGAGATGAACACGGCTGGATCTGAGTTACATATAAACAAGGAGCAGCGGGTGACCACTCAAGTCTGCTCAGCCATTTAATAAGATAATGGCTGATCAAAGGACAGTTTAGTTAGAATAAAGAACTCATTCATTTGAACAGCTCAAGTTTCCACAGGCTGCTAGAAGAGTGTAAAAACTATAAATCTGAAATAAAAACAAAATTTTGGGGAAATACTCTGACACTATCTGTGGAGAAAATAAAATTGTTTCAGATTGTCTGATAAAGGGTCATCAATCTGAAATATTAATTTTGTTTTTCTTTTTCCACAGATGCTGCCTCTTTACAACATTTTTATATCTTGAATTAGATCCTGCTGACTAGTCCTTCATGTG
Source organism: Raja brachyura (assembly GCA_963514005.1). Next base: position 38,822,423 of record OY740801.1, read on the forward strand.
CATAACTATGGCCTGCATTCCCCACAATACCTATACTGGCCAGATGCAAATGACCAATGTCATCCCTGGGCAGAGGTGCCATTGTAAAATTCCCCCAACCAGCTTTGACAGTGGTAAGGCTAAGTAGGTGAGGAAGCAGCAGTCAGGGGAGTTGGGGCCACTTGGTCGCTGACTATGAAAGCTGTAAGTGATTGTGAAATATTTTATATGTCCCAATCATTCAGACATACAAAAAGACGGAATTAAAAAAATGTAAAAGTAATAATTTAAAAGGTTAAACATACAAAATTAACAACATTTAACAAAAATGTTAACTAGTAAAAGCGAATACATTTTTTCCTTTACTTCTAATTCCTTTGCTTTGCAATCCTCACTGAAATCAATGGAGCCACAAGTCATTTGCCAGATCCAAAATGTGGAATGCAGCATCCTGAATCTATCAGTAAGTCCTCCCCAGATTTCCAGATTTGGTAGGGCCTGCACAGAACTATGAGACTTCTTGCTGTCTTGGTCTAAACTATTCAGCAACCACCAGCAAGATCTAGGTCTCCATTATTGTCTTAATTTTTATTTCTACCATCAATTCTGATGGTGGATTCATCTTGTATCTGTTTTTCAGGTTTTCTCCTGAAACTATAATTGAATTTTCAGCTGTTATATAAAATTATGTAGTCAGTCTGTTTGTCTACCATTCTCCTGCCACTCCACCCCCCCCCCCCCTACTAAAAGATCATAGGAACCACTGCCTTGCCTGCTGCTCATGGTCAATGTATTTAATCTATAACCCACCATCTGGTTCACGTTTAAAACTGCCAATATAGCACCACTCAATATATCCAGATTAACTAGTCTTTACCTATTCAACTCTAGCTTTTTCTCTTCAAGATCCTCAAACACTTTACTGGTTGCACATATCTCCCAAAATGTACTTAGTTTTCTTGACAGGACCTTACTTTTCTATTTACAAACATTGAGAATGGTATATATGGACAAAAACCAAGGAAAATAAATATTTTTACAATCACATAATTATGAAGAAGAGCAGGCATTTAGCCCATCATTCCTGTGCCAACATTAAGAGTTGTCAACGTCTTATAAATTTCTCTTTCAAGTATTTACTCAATACATATTGAATATGTAATTGCATGAATAATTAAAGCAGCAATCACTTTAATTTTAACAAAATGTCGCTGTCAAGAAACTACCAGGTTTAACTGCCTGCAACCTACTCCAAACCTCGTATGTAGACCACTCAATTTTTCTTAATTTACCACAAAATACAATTTGCGGTGCAGTAAACTGAAGAGAGCATCACAAAGGGGAGACAGCCTCATACATACACCAGTATGGCTGTCCTCACTGGGCTGATGTGCATCTGGCACAGAATAGTCTACTCCAGGAGAACTCGATTCCATTGGTGACCGGATGGTCATATTAGTCGGTCTCTTTGGGGCATTTTTTGCTGCTTGACGGGCTGTAACATACAAAATGTTATTTTTTTTTAAAGTCACAAGAAAATTATTTTTTTAAGAAAATAAAATCAGCTACATTATCATTGGACTATGTTTCAGTTGCCACATGTTGAAAATACAAAAGTCTATCCATATGATGTCTCTCATCTTCACATTTAAACCCTTCAGTCTCAGAATGAGCATGGATATGAATGACATTACCACCAGAAAAAACCTTCAGCTTTCAGTATCAATTCAAATAAGGATATGTAATGATTATTGAACCTCAAGCTTTTACACGCCACAAAGTGTCAATTGTTAATTGCACCAAAAAGCTGACCTGTCCAAAGATGATGATCTTTGGTTGTATCCATGTTCTCTGGCACCTCTTTTAGCACTAATTTATCCCAATATCCATAACATATCCAAATTTGTGCTTGGACATTGAATATCTATCCTACAATCTATGCACCTGGCACAGTGACCCTCAACATTGAAAAGTTTATTAAGTTTAGTTGCCAATTAGAATGAAACTGGGGAAAGTTATCACAAAGATGTCAAAACAAATCTTATAAAAAATATACACAAATGCTAATGATTTTAGTATTTCCAAGATTGAACTTTGAGCTGAATACATTTTATTTTTACTCGGGTCAGCTCTGATCCGTAGCCTGAAATGAATTGAATTTAAAAAATGGTATTACAACTTCTAGAGCATGAGTTTCAGGAATATGTGGGTCTATCCAACATCACCTTAACCCTTAAACATGTTATAGTTGATGTCATGGTCAAGAAAGTCAAATACCCCTTTAGTAGCAGGAGGAATTAACGGGTCATTTTCAGAATGGCATGCAGTGACTAGTGGGGTGCCGCAAGGCTCGATGCTGGGACCCCAGTTGTTTACAATATATATTAACGACTTAGATGAGGGAATTAAATGTGACATCTCTAAATTTGTTTGAATTACACAAAGCTGGGTGGCAGTGTGAGCTACGAGGAGGATGCTATGAGGCTGCAGGATGACTTGGATAGGTTGGGTGAGTGGGCAGAAGCATGGCAGATGCAGTATTATGGGATAAATGTGAGGTTATCCACTATGGTGGCAAGAGCTAGGAAGGTAGATTATTATCTGAATGTCAGATTAGGAGAAGGGGGGGGGGGGGGGGTGCAATGAGACTCAGCAGGTACAGCAGGCAGTGAAGAAAGCTAATGTAATGTTGGCCTTCATTGCGTGGGTTTGAGTTTAGGAGCAAGGAAATCCTACTGCAGTTGTACAGGGCTCTGGTGAGACCGCACCTGGAGTATTGAGTACAATTTTGGTCTCCTAATTTGAGGAAGACATTCTTGCTATTAAGGGAGTGCAGCATAGGTTCATCAGTTTAATTCCCAGGATGGCGGGACTTACATGTGATGAAAGAATGGGTCGACTGGGCTTATATTTGCTCGAATTTAGGATGAGAAGGGATCTTATAGAAACATATAAAATTCTTCGAGGATTAGACAGGGTAGATGCAGGAAAAATGTTCCCGATGTTGGGGGAGTCCAGAACCAGATGTCGCGGGGTAGGCTATTTAGGACTGAGATGAACAAAAACTTAGGACTGAGATGAGGGAAACTTTTTAACCAGAGAGTTGTGAATCTGTGGAATTCTCTGCCACAGAAGGCAGTGGAGGCCAATTCTCTGGATGTTTTCAAGAGAGAGTTAGATTTAGCTCTTGGGGCTAAGGGAATATGGGGAAAAAGCGGAACAGGATACTGATTTTGGATGATCAGATGGCTCGAAGGGCTGAAAAAGTCTGTACAAACATGTGACAAAAACATGACAAAAGTGCATGTGATAGTCCATGTTTTTTGATCATCATTTACACATAATTCACAATGTCACAGAAATTAAAATGTATCAACGGCTCCTACCCTGATAAGCACTCTCTGTTGCACGCCTTTTCATTTCAGCCTCCTCCTCCTCAAGTTTCTTCTTTCTAACAAATGACAGGCAAAAAAGTGAAGAAAAGTTAAGTGTTGTAAATAAATTTCATTCATGTGGAATTCTCATTCAAGAAATGTGTAAGTTCCGACGAAAATTACCACTAGATCATATTACTAATACCATCTTGCTGATTCGTTTTCTTCATACTTACGCAGCAATATCAGTCCAAGTTTCCTGAAGTTTACCATCTACATGGCCAGCCTGGATCAGCTCTGCTTCTCTCTTCACTTTCCTATGAAATGCATATTTAAACATGAATCACTATTCTGCTGTTGGCTCACATTCATAGTCATAATGTTTCATAACTCATAATTCATAGTTGTATACAGGACCGTAAATAACCAAAACAAAACAGAATCCTTGCAACAAGTAAACGGATCAGGTCAGAGGTACCAGACACACTTGGTATGTTATCTTCCTATACATTCACATGCCCTTAAAACTTAAAAATAATAGATCACCAAGAGTTCAAATGCACTAAAGCAAGGTTGGTCATGACCCTCACTGAATCTGAAGATACTGTTATTCGAACACCAACATGTGGCAACTGGGAGGAAGTGGACCCCATCTGAAGCCGTTCGGAGTGCTAAGTCTGCTCTTCATTTCCGGGATGTGGTTGGCCAAGCCCACATGTGGAGAGCCAAGGCCGTCTCAATGGCAAAGCAGGGCCAATGGACTAACTGGGAGAGCCTGGAAAAGAGGAAACTCAGCTGGCGTGACATCTGGCAAGTGGAGGGATCTCTGCTAAGTTTTGTCATCTGAGCCACTTATGATGTTCTACCATTACCTCAGAACCTGAAGCAGTGGTTTGGAGGAGACCCCGCTTGCTCCCTTTGCCAAACACCTGCATCTCTAAGGCACATTTTAACAAGATGCACTACGAGCCTCAAGCAAGGACGTTACACTTGGCGGCATAACCAAGTTCTCAGACAGCTGGCACCAATCATGGAACAGAGGCGAACGATCACAAATGCTTCCCCACAAACATCAGCAGGAAATGTCCACTTCACAACATTTGTACCAGCAGGCCAACCTGCAGAGCACCAGATAACATCAAAGGATGCAAGCATTCCGCAGCCTGCTCAGGATTGAAACATGGAAGTGGACTTGGAAAAAAAAGCTTGCGTTTCCCCCAGACATTGTGGCTACAACACTCCGGCCAGACATGGTCCTGTGGTCCACAACAGCCAAGTTGGCATACGTTGTGGAATTGACAGTTCCATGGTAAGATGGTGTTGAAGACGCTTGTGAGAGGAAAAAGACCAAGTACTCTGAACTGGCAACTGAAGCTACCCAGAATGGCTGGAAGACCAAGATTTTCCCTGTAGAAGTGGGATGCAGGGGATTTGTTGCTACATCTACGACCAGTCTATTAAAGAAAATGGGGCGAGGGGTTGCTCCCTCCAACTAGCAATCAAATCATTATCAAATTTTGCAGAAAAAAGCAGCAATTGGATTTGGATCAAAGGGAGAGACAACAATTGGGTTGCAAGATGAAGACAGGAGGTATGGAATTGAGGGGGGTGTACCTGGGACGCCAGATATCACCGTGGAGCCCTCTGGAGACGTTGTGGGTTTCAATGAAACGTCAAAGAAGGAGGGTGCCCACCTGATGACCCCGATGACGTACCTACCCTACCTTTCACCACTCCAATACCACTGCAAATATCAAGTGCTGACTTACTACAGGGATTGAAACATCAAGTCCTATTAGCTCTACTCTACTGGATAATCAATTAGCATCTCAATTTACAGATAAATATTATATATTCCTCGCAGAACATTTTCTAATTATTTGCTAATAACAAGGGAAGTTGTGGGATCTATAACATAATTATAATCACATTTCTTCCACCTTCTCTGAACATTAATAGTCCATTGCACTTTATCTGCTTATTTATGTGTGTATATATATATTCACTGGTATATGGTCACACTGATCTATTTATTTATGCCTATAATATTCTGTTGTGCTGAAGCAAAGCAAGAATTTCATTGTCCTATCTGGGACACATGACAATAAACCCCCTTGAATCTTGAATTCTTTCCTGTGCAGCTAATCAGCAATATATTTTCTCTCTATGGTTAACAATCAGCTGAATGATTGAATGCAATCTAAATAGCTAATTAAACCAGAATAGTTCCTTTTTTAAAACCAGAATAGTTTCCTTTAATTCTCCTTCCCATTCCTACACAGACCTTTCTGTCCTCAGTCTCCTCCATTAGCAGAGTGAGGCTAAAAACAAATTGGAGGAACAACATCTCATATTTCACTTGGGCAGCGTACAGCCCAGTAGCATGAATATTGATTTATCTCACTTCAGGTAGCCCCGGTATTCCCTCTCTTTCTATCCCCCCCCCCCCACCCAAGTCGCACTAGATTCTCATTTTCACCCTACAATCAGCTTACAATGGCCTGTTTCCTTTTCCCGCATCTTTCATTCATTGTTCTTTATCTCTCCACATCACCGTCTATATCTCACGTTTCCCTTCTCCCTAACCAGTCTGAAGAAAGGTCTCGACCCAAAACATCACCCATTCCTTCGCTCCAGAGATGCCGCCTGTCCCGCTGAGTTACTCCAGCTTTTTGTATCTATCTTTGGTTTAAACCATAGTTAGCTGATCACTCTTAGTCATCAAGACCCAGTTTCAAATTATTCCTGTTAATAATAATGTAGATTCAGCACTGAATCTGGCGAGAGGCGACAGATTCAAGTACCTTCTCGCATTGAATCATAAAATTATATTAATGCCTTAGAACTGCACTGTGGGGATGTTGCATATAAAGGCCATTCTTCAATAAGGAACTGTAGGGTTCTTCAGCCCTTTCCTGTGGTTCTGTTGGATATTATGGTTCCATTGAGAGAGATGGACCCTTCCAATCTCCTGGTTTAAATTGCTCATTAATCATTTATTTAAATGCTATGTGTAAATATTCTGATTACATCCACATTATATGTAGATATAATGCTCCTAGGCATCTTATATACTTAATTTCACTACATCCACATTATATGTGGATGTAGTGAAATTAAGTACACAAGATGCCTAGTAGCGTTGTTGATAAGCATGAAGAAATACAGATATGACTTCAAATTGAGTACTCCAAAGTCTAAGAAACTCAAATTCAAATTGAGTACTCCAAAGTCTAAGAAACTGAACAATATATTTCTAATTATAATAACAAGGAACTGCAGGTATGGTTTATACCAAAGAAAGACACAAAATGCTGGAGTAACTCAGTGAGTTAGGCAACATCTTTGGAGAACATGGAAAGGTGACATATTAGAAAATATATTTCTAATAGGTTTCTGATGATTGGTAGTAGTTCAGGTTTGTGATTTATATGTATTTTTAAACTTATTTCAGGTGTAGAAATAAATATTTCAGGTCAATGAAGCAGCAACTGAATAACATGGCTTATTTATAAATATCTCAACAACAGCATAAAAAATCTCAATATCTCAAATATCAGCATAAAAAATCTACATTATATAGAACAGCTTAACAGAGTGGAGATTCAACATTTGGCAATAGTTTAAATATTTACAATGCCTTTTCTTTAAAGTTTCTTGATTTTCTTTATTCTACGCAAATAAAATAAACATTTAATAAATATTAAACAAAAATCCAGGGACACGAAAGAATCTTTTAAAACGGGATATAAAAGTTAGCTTCAAATGAAAAGTTAAAAGAATATTATTTTACAAACAAAACAATATATTGTCAACGGATAAAGTTCTCAAATTGAAAAGTGATCAGGAGCAAGAAAAAAAAATCCCAAGGCACTGCAATTGTGAAGTTCTGAAGTAGACAAATACTGGTAATTGGCCCTAAAATGACACAAAGTCCTGGAGTAACTTAGCAGGTCAAGCAATATCTCTGGAGAACAAAGATCGGTGAAGTTTTGGGTCGGGCTGACGGAGGACAGATTGAACAAGGGCCCCGACCCAAAACGTTGCTCATCCATGTTCTCCAGAGATGTAGGTTAACCCATTGTGTTACGCCAGCATTTTGTCTTATTTTGTAAAGCAGCATCTACAGTTCCTTATGTCTCTGGAAATAGCCCCTCTTCTTTCTGGCTGAAAAAATACAAAAGACATAATGAAACAATAGGGATAGCCTTTGTACTTTAAAAAAAAATTCTAATTAGGATTGCGAAAGAAAAACGCAACTAAATTAGTGTTTCTACCCACACTTCCCATCAAAAACCTAAACAACACATTAAAAGCAAATGTTTATATACGTTGATTGAACAAATAATGAAGTAAAGACCTGAGTGAAGACCTGACCTGTATTTCTCCTGAGTCTCTTTAATAAGTTTCTTCAGCTCATCAATTCGTTCAGCAGTGAGCTTGCGAACAATTACATCCTCCACAGTTTCCACAACTTCTCCCTTCTCACCACGCTTCCGTCTATGGAGAAATTATAATTAGGAACCATTCTTCTTTGGCAAAATTGTCCTCACAGACACTTACACAAACTTGGGTTGCAGACTTACTTGGGTGTTTCTGTTGTTTCCAAAAGTTCCGAATATTGTGATGCACAATGCTACAATAAAGAGAAAAAATATTAAAACATAATCAAGCACAAGGTCAGAAATAAACAGGCAATGTATACACACAAAAAAGCACGAATGAAGCAAATATTGAGCCAGATTCAATGCAGAGAACCTGTAGTGATAAATAGGAAATAAAACATTTAAAACGGTGTTATTGTCAACATTTTAAATTTGGAAAGTTTGTAAAGTAATCAAGTGAACATTGGCATAAATAATACTGAGTGAAACCATGCCAAGTAACATTGCCATGGATAAGTGCTTCAATATCAAAAGATTGATGCAATGTGGAAGTAGTTGTTGTTATGAAAGGTGTAAGTGCCTGTCCTACTTAGGTGACTCCCAGGGATTAGTTTTAATGGAATTCACTTACGACACCTGGCGGCCACCTATGACAGTACCTACGACAGTGAAAATTGTCACCACTGTCACTGAAAAATTTTCAACATGTTGAAAATTTTGCAGCAGTCGTCTGTAGTCACCCCAAAAATCGCCTTAGTGGGACAGACCCATTAGGATCAGACTCTGCATGGAAACTGAACAGGATTCCAAGAATGTCATGCCTGTTTCAAACCACATAATTGGAGATTATTTTATAAACTGAAGTAATTTGTTATTTCTGACTGATGAGAAAATGTATTACCAAGTAGAAATGTATGAATCAAACAAAAGCTAAAAAAGTACAGCTGACATCAAACCTTGCCCATAAATCAGACACGATACATAAGGATGTAAGAATATATCTGTATTTTTTAAACTATATTTGCATAATATAAAACATAATACTTAATATTACGATTATCAATTAAATCCTCTGTTTATGTTAACCATTACCTTTTGTGAAAACCAGTCTGGTGGCCGTCCTGGTTCTGCAAAAGGTTTAATTGCTCTGCTAACTGATACCCTGAAAAAAACAGACAGACAAATTATTATAAACTTTGCATCAATAATCTGTAGTGCATTAAAACATAATCAGAATTGTTGTTATTTTAAAGTCACTGCCTTTGAACTATGCAATTACTTTTTCTTAAATTATGGTGCTTAAAATAGCAATAGTGAACAGCAGGACCCTGTTATTCTTGATTATGGTACAGATTAAACAAAGAGTGAAGTGCTTCACTGTTGTTCCCATTTTATTTGTATCTTAGTTGTACATGTCCCAATGTATCTCCATTAAGCATATTAGCTGTTACCCAGTTAAAAGCACTCAAACTTATATTTCATGAGGTTCATGAGGCAGTTGGGATTGGTTTAAAATGGCATCTTGGTCAGCATAGTGAGAAATGTGGGGAATCCGCTGTGGTAGATGTTTATGTTAACTTTTATGTAGTTGTGTGTCTTGTTGCTTTTTTTAAAGTGTGGCTGTATGGTAAATCAAAACATATAAAATTCGTAAGGGATTGGACAGGCTAGTTGCAGGAAAAATGTTCCCGATGTTGGGGGAGTCCAGAACCAGGGGACACAGTTTAAGATAAAGGGGTAGGCCATTTAGGACTGAGATGAGGAAAAACCTTTTAACCCAGAGAGTTGTGAATCTGTGGAATTATCTGCCACAGAAGGCAGTTGAGGCCGAATGGCCTACTCCTGCACCTATTTCTATGATTCCATAGACACAAAATGCTGGAGTAACTCAGCGGGACAGGCAGCATCTCTGGAGAGAAGGAATGGGTGAAGTTTTGGGTCGAGACCCTTCTTCAGACCCTTCTAATAACAAGAACACCCTTGGTTGAATCCTTGAGCCTCATAATTCTTTCTTGTGTCAATTTTTCTGATGCTGCAATGACTTTGTATCCCGGCCAATGGAGATAACAGAACGGATTGGGCAACAAACAGCCCAATTATAATCAATACCTGTCATAATGTGGTTTCTCATTGGAAAAAAGAATATGCTGGGGCCTGAATAGAAGGGTGCGCAGGATGGAACTGCAGATGCTGGTTTAAACACACAAAGCTGGAGTAACTCAGCGGGTCAGGCAGTATCTCTGGAGAATAGGAATAACACCTAGCGCACAGCCAACAATGGACTGTTTCATTGATCATCATTTTTTACATATCTTTCATTCATTTATTCTATATCCCTCTATATCTATCATTTTCCTTTCCCCTGACTTTGTCTGAAGAAGGGTCTCGACCCGAAACATCACCCATTCCTTTTCTCCAGAGATGCTGCTGGACCTGCTGAACTACTCCAGTTTTTTGTGTCCATCCTGGATAGAAGTTGCATTAGGTCCCATGTTTATTTCTCCAAATAGACCAATTGTTGATGACAACAAGATTAATTTCCATGTATTTCCCAGATACATTTTGCATCAGATTGAAATGTGACTCGCACATTAAAAGTTATCATGGTTACATTTCGTATCACTCACCAGTTCTGATCCCCACTCCGCATCACTGATGATGCCAGGCACAGCTTTTCTCGAATTGACCATGGTTCAGTGGGGCCAGTGCTCAGCAATTTGTGCTCTTTTGGAGAGAAGCAATGTCCCAAATTAACAACTTTTAGAATAAATAAAATACGTGTTATTTTTTCCACATTAGCAATTATTGTAAATCACATTCTGAGATGGCAAGGTTTTATAAATGTTACATTAATGGCTTGTGCTTCATAAAATATATAAAATACCAGCTCAAAATTGTGCTTTTTATCTTTATTTGTTATCTGAAAATTCCAAAGATTGGAAACAAAATCCACTTGATGGCATCACTTTTGCTATCATCCCTACAAAAACCTTCTGAGTATTTCCCGATCAGAAACCTTGGATCAACTTTGAGATCCACACTCTTCTGAAGACCAGAAACCGGGCATTCATGTTGATGATACAGTGGTCTATAAGAAGTCCAGATACGACCTTGGTAAGGCCATCAAAAAGGCCAAAAGGGACTTCTGCTCTAAGCTGGAGGATGAGACAGATGCTCGACAGCTCCTACAATCACCTCCTACAAGGCGAAATTAGGAGGCAGCTCGAATGTCGGGGAAACATCACTCCCTGATGAGCTCAATGCGTTTTACGCACGCTTTGATAGGGAGAACACCGATGTGCCTTCCCGAGCCCCCATTCACTGTGATGGTATTCCAGTCTCAGTCACAGAGGCCGACGTCAGGAAATCCTTCAGAGGGGTGAACCGTCGAAAAGCGCCTGGACCTGATGGTATACTTGGTCGTGTTCTAAAAACCTGTGCGGACCTACTGGCTGGAGTTTTTACACACATTTTCAACCTCTCACTTCTGAGGTCTGAGGTTCCCACCTGCTTCAAAAGGGCATCAATTATACCAGTGCCCAAGAAGAGCAAGGTGACGTGCCTCAATGACTATTGACCTGTGGCACTAACGCCTGTGGTGATGAAGTGCTTTGAGAGGTTGATCATGGCGCAAATCAACTCCTACCTCGACAAAAATCTGGACCCACTGCAGTTCGCTTACCGCCACAACCGATCAACGGTGGATGTGATCTCGCTGGCTCTCCACTCCGCTCTGGATCACAAAAACTCATATGTCAGGCTACTATTCATCGATTACAGCTCGGCATTTAATACTCTCATCACCTCCAAGCTGGTTACCAAACTCGCAGAACTGGGTCTCTGCGCATCGCTCTGCAATTGGATCCTTGACTTCCTCATTCACAGACCACAGTCTGTTCGTATTGGTGGAAATGTGTCAGACTCGATAACAATCAGCTGCGTGCTCAGCCCCCTGCTGTACTCTCTCTATACTCATGACTGCGTAGCCGGTCACAGTGCGAACTCCATCATCAAGTTCACTGACGACACCACTGTTGTGGGACGTATCACTGATGGGGATGAGTCGGAATACAGAAGAGAGATCGAGCAACTGTCCATATGGTGCCAGCACAATAACCTGGCCCTCAACACCAGCAAAACCAAGGAACTGATTGTGGACTTTGGAAGGAGTAGGATGGGGACCCAGAGTCCCGTTTATATCAACGGGTCGATGGTTGAAAGGGTCAAGAGCTTCAAATTCCTGGGCGTGCACATCTCTGAAGATCTTTCCTGGTCCGAGAACACTGATGCAATTATCAATAAAGCTCATCAGTGCCTCTACTTCATGAGAAGATTACGGAGAGTCGGTTTGTCAAAGAGGACTCTCTCTAACTTCTACAGGTGCACAGTAGAGGGCTTGCTGACCGGTTGCATCATGGCTTGGTTCAGCAACTTGAGCGCCCTGGAGAGGAAAAGGCTACAAAAAGTAGTAAGCATTGCCCTGTCCATCATCGGTTCTGACCTTCCTTCCATCGAGGGGATTTACCTCAGTCGCTGCCACAAAAAGGCTGGCAATATCATCAAAGACCCACACCATCCTGGCCACACACTCATCTCCCTGCTACCTTCAGGTAGAAGGTACAGGAGCCTGAAGACTGCAACGACCAGGTTCAGGAATAGCTACGTCTCCACAGTCATCAGGCTATTAAACCTGGCCTGGACAAAACTCTGAACATTAATAACCCATTATCTGTTATTTGCACTTAATCAGTTTATTTATTCATGTGTGTATATATTTATATAATGGTATATGGACACACTGATCTGTTTTTGTAGTCAATGCCTACTATGTTCTGTTGTGCTGAAGTAAAGCAAGAATTTCATTGTCCTATCAGGGACACATGACAATAAACTCACTTGAACACTTGAACACAGGAGCCCCCTTTAACAAATACCTGGCTGAAAAGGCCTGGATATGCTGGAAAATGTCATCGGTTCCATGTAGAACTATGACCATTTCTCAGCATATGTGCCATTCAAGAAGTTCCTCGTTAAAATGTCAGACAAAGTGAAGCCCATTTCATAAAGATCGCTAGATCTTTGAAGAAACTTTCTGAAAGTTCTATGGTAGGAGACATCAAATTGATGCAAAAACTATATCATGATCTCTATGTGTGGTTCACATACCACCTCTCCCTTCTTCCTTCATGCTTCACAAAATGTGCTTTATAAAGTTATTCAGCATGAATGTAGAAGCCCTACTTCAGAAATAAATTCAAAATAATGGGGAAATAATACTATACAGTATCTCTTAGTCATATATACAACCCATCACCCTATAATGACACTTCCCAATACAATCAGTGTCACAAATATCCCACTCAAAATCACCTATCCTCATCCCAATATCCTTTAAAAAGTGTTTTTGTACATTTTTTTAAACTGAATTATGTTTGTGCTAAGTTTTATCTCCTGTTCCATATCATTCCAAAAATTCACCGCAGATTGCTATGCACATACTTTTAACAGTTCTTCTGACCTTGAGTTTTTTTTAAATTAAGTTCCCCTCTCAAATTATATTCACCCTGTCTTTCCATAAACAGTTTTTGTATATTTCCTGGAAGTAATTTTTTTCTTGCTTTGTACATGATTTGTGCAGTCTTAAATTTAACCAGATTGGTGAACTTCAGTGTATGTGACTTTAAGAATAATAAATTGGTATGTTCAAGATATCCAACGTTATTGATAATTCTTATTGCTCTTTTTTGAATGTGCATAATGGCTGTAGCTTGGTTTTGTAGGTGTTACCCCATATCTCCACACAGTAACTCAGATATGGCAATATGAGTGTATTACATACAGAGTATGTAATGATTTGTGGTCCAGAATGTGTCTTTATTTTCCCAATATTGCTATAGACTTAGCCAGTTTTGCTTTGACGTGGTTTATATGTGGTTTCCAGCAGATTTTGTGGTCTAAGATCACACCAAGAAATGTATTTTCATATACTCTTTCTATACTTATGTTATCTATTTTCAATTGTACTTGAAGGTTTGTTTTATGTTTTCCAAATAGCATAATCTTAAGAATCTGCTTTTTAATTTTTTCTTTCAAACTAGATAACCGTATATTTCACACATTATACTCCATCAGGCAACTTCTTCCTCACTCACCTTATCTAAAAGAGACTTGACAAGGGATAACGTCATCCTAAATTATTAGCCCACCAATCTGTGCTATTAGCAAACTTGACTACAGAACTCTTTGTTTATTCATCCATTACAGATTGTAAGTTTCATGGCTGATGCCTGGCGCACAGCATTAGTTTCTTGTTCTCAAATCAAAAATGATCCATATATCCTAATGTCCTCATCCCCACCAATATGTAACCCCCAACCTTCCTTGGTCTAATCTTGTGCAGTGACCTTCCACATGCTATATTATCAAATCATCTTCTAAAGCTCTGAATGGTAACAGCGGAACGGACCCAAGGTAGGCGATAAAAGAAGCTACACAGATTATTTTTACATAAAAACTTGGTTTTTAGGAAGGCTTTAATCACATTTTCATGTTGCAAAAAGGGGACAAAAATTTTTTATTTCATACCGACTTCACCGCAAACCGCAACGTTCTAATCCACCGCATTCCACTAAAACCCACTCGCTAGTTGATTTAAATGGCCATTAATTTACAGGCATTAAACACTAAATTCCTTCCATTTGGCCTATAAATTCATGAAAATTAGATTTTAAAATTATGTTATATTGTGGATTATTGTGTGAATGTTATTTGGACACTTAGGCAATTAAAAAAAAGTTTATCTTTTCTTAAGAAATGGCTACAATTAGATAACTAACTAATTATATGCTATAATTTCAGGTCATCCAAGTAAGATTGTTTCATATTTGTTTCAGAATGATTCAATCTATAATAACTGAAAATTTCATTGAGTTCTCTTAATTTTTAAGAAAGTTATGGGCCTTTAACTGTTCTAGATCACAGCTTTTGAGTTAAGTCAATTGAAAGGCAATGGGGAACAAGATGCTAATTTCCGAGTATGAAAATGGTCATAACTTTCTTAATATTGAAGATATGAAAGTGAATTAGGCGTCAAATTAAACTTCTTTTTATGCTTTATCAGATAGGATAAATTGCAGGCTTGATTTTTAAAATCTCAAAATTTTGTAACATTGCTATCAAATGCCTTCTAGAAATACAAGACATTGGCTCCATTAGTTGGCCAATGGCCTGGTCGTGCTTCTGAGCATTCTCAGAAAATGTAGACTTGACTCCAACATGCACTCCACGTTTGACAATTATTTCAAATAGGTACTCGATGTCTTAGCGATAACCGATCAAACTGCACGTTGAAAAGCTATATATATTATGTTAAACGCTCGGATGAACTATGCGGGGATAGTCCGTGATCAACACAACGCGCCGAAGATATTATTTGGTTTCCTTGCACGGTTTCATAGCGCTTCGGCGAGGCACACATTCAGTTACACTGGATTTTTGGTCACGTAATTCCTATCCCTCGCCATATTTCTTTAGCAGCTTAATACTCACTTCCAGTCCCGGCCGCCATTATCCCAACAACGCTCTGACCTCTCACCCCCAACACTGTCATGTGACGTGTTTGCAAAATTGTGTAATTTGTTATCTCTTTGAACTGGAGCCCCAAAATTAAGAATCTATATAATTTGTAAGGGATTTTTTGCTATTATATATAGATATATATATATGGCATATATTTATATGGCAAAAATCCTTCGTAAATTAAAAATTCCTTCTTATATGTATATATATATATATATATATATATGTTTTCCAAATAGCATAATCTTAAGAATCTGCTTTTTCATTTTTTCTTTCAAACTAGATAACCGTATACAGCAAAAAATCCCTTGCTAATTATATAGGGAGAAAATTTTAATTTACGAAGGATTTTAGCCATAGAAATATACATTTCTATGGCAAAAATCCTTCGTAAATTTTATAAATTCGTATATATATATATAAAATGTACAAATGATTTATATATAGCAAAAATCGTTAGTAAATTATATAAATTCCTTAGTTATATAAAAAAATCCTTATATATATGTATTCAGCAAATCTGGCATCATATTTGAAAGAGAAAGTTAAAGATTTAAAAAAATTAAGCTTCAGCAACTGTAATAAAATCCTCTATTCTCTGCAAATAAGAGCAAAGTAAACCATTCCACTCGTGTAGGAAGAAGAGCTCTATCATCTTTGGATTAAACCGAAGATAGACACAAAGCTGGAGTAACTCGGCGGGTCAGACAGCATCGTTTACTTATTGTTATTACTCTTTCATAGTCGGAGAACTTGTTTGGTAATCACGAGTTCTCCGCAAAATAACCCGAGGTTTAAATATGTAGGAGGGAACTGCAGATGCAGGTTGAACTCAGACTGAAAAGATGGGTCACGACACGAAACGTCACCTATTCGTTCTCTCCAGAGATGCTGCCCAAAGATCCAATAGCTTGCTATCAGCATCTCTGGAGAGAATCCGATAGCAAGCTATGCTAAGCTTGCTATGGGACCTTTGATGCTGCCTGTCCCGCTGGGTTGCTCCAGCACTGCGTGACGGTCTCTGCAGCAACTGGCGTTGGAGCCCAGTACGTCTGACGTCATCGCGCAAGAGCACGCCAGGTAGCGCGTGGTTAGGTCGCCCTGGCAACGGGCAGGCGCGGACTGGAGGCGGCCGGGCTGGAGCTGGACGAGGGCGGCGAGAGGTGAGGGGGTGAGTGAGGCCTTAGGGGCGACCTGAGATGGGGGACAGGATGAGGCGTGAGGCCTCAAGCGCCACCTGAGATGGTGGACGGGCCGAGGTCGCAGAAGCTGCAGCAACTGGGACGTCTGGATCTGGTCTCCAAATCTGAGAAAAGACATTCTTGCCATAGAGGGGGTACAGACTGATTCACCAGACTGATTCCTGGGATGTCAGGACTTTCATATGAGGAAAGACTGGATAGATTGGTTTGTACTCGCTAGAATTTAGAAGACTGAGGTGGGATCTTATAGAAACTTACAAAATTCTTAAGGGGTTGGATAGGCTAGATGCAGGAAGATTGTTCCCGATGTTGGGGAAGTCCAGAACAAGGGGTCACAGAATAAGCATAAGGGGGAATTCCTTTAGGACCGAGATGAGGAAAACATTTTTCACACAGAGAGTGGTGAGTCTCTGGAATTCTCTGCCACAGAAGGTAGTTGAGGCCAGTTCATTGGCTATATTTAAGAGGGAGTTAGATGTGGCCCTTGTGGCTAAAGGGATCAGGGGGTATGGAGAGAAGGCAGGTACAGGATACTGAGTTGGATGATCAGCCATGATCATATTGAATGGCGGTGCAGGCTTGAAGGGCCGAATGGCCTACTCCTGCACCTATTTTCTATGTTTCTGTGTCCGCAGTATGGATTCGAAATAAATAGGGAGTGTGGAGACACGAAGAACTGCAAGTGCTGCAATCTTGGGTTGAACACAAAGTCCTGGAGTAACTTGAAGTAGCCCTTCTTCAGACTGTTTGAAATAGGGGGTAGAAGGCTGGAAAAGAGAGGTGGGGGTGGGACAAAGCCTGGCATGTGATAGGAAGGAACTGCAGATGGTTGTTTATACCGAAGATTGGCACAAAGTGCTGGAGTAACTCCACGGGTCAGGCAACATCTCTGTAGCGAAGGAATGGGTGATGTTTCGGGTCGAGACCCTTCTTCAGGCCGAGAAAGGGAAACATGAGATACAGAAGGCACATAGGGTGGTTGCACGTAAGGTCATCAGGTCAACGGATGTGAAGCATGGAGTAGCTCAATCCGGAGTACAAGGCGGCTTCTGGTATACATTAGTAACATGTGCAACACATATGCTCTTACCTGTTAAAAACTTTCTTTGAAAAGTTTGATCATTGTTGCTGTTTGCATATCTTTCATTCATTTGTTCTGTGTACCTTCTCTATCCCTCATTTCCCTTTTCCCTGACTCTCAATCTGAAGAAAGGTCTCGACCCGAAACATCACCTATTTCTTTTCTCCAGAGATGCTGCCTAATCTTCTGAGTTACTCCAGCTTTTTGTGTAAACCACAATCTGAAATGTTAGCCCTGGACATGACTACTACCTGTCTTTCCAAGTACATCTTTCTTAAGCATATCGGACATTCTTGACCAATTTAAGAGTGGGCTGAGAAGAACATGCTCAGTTAGGCCATGTCTCTTGAGGCTATTTTTACAACCCCTTTCACTGGTTTTGTTGGAAGCCCAAGAGGAAATCGACTTCCTTCTGCACAAGGAAAAGTGCATACAAAAATTAATGGAAACGGGAAATAAATTTTGTGGTGATCTTGTAATTTCTCCTGTCCTTTTTCACATTTTTTTTCACAATAGACACCGCCCACGATCCAAACACCATGTTCCTGAATTTCCAATGATCTAAGTAGGTAGGACCAGCAGTTAAAAAGGCAAGTACTGTCTGAGATAACAATGGTATTTTTGATTTATTTTTCATGGGTGTATATCCATCATCCAATAAACATCCATCAAACATGTTACGATGATTTCCTATGTTCAAATAATATTTGACCCGTAACCTGACCATGCTCTTTATTTTTAAATTGGTCAAAAGTTCGGTCTACTGTTCAAGAATGACGTACTCGGCAAATTCGGGCAGAAAGCCCGTCGAAAAAAAGCATAGCAAACATTTCAGATTGATGACTTTCAGTCAGAGCATCAGAGCTCTGTCGATTAAATGATATGGTAAGCATCACCCGACTAAAAGTCTTGAACAAAAATCTTTATTGAACCACTTCAGCAATAAACTATTCAGGTAACATTTTATGGCTTTGCTTAATCAATAACCTAAAATTAAGACTTACTTGGCACATGATTAAGTCTGTTCAATACTGGATAGAATCTCAGAGAGAGAGAGAGAGAGAGAGAGAGAGAGATGGCATTCATCAGTTAATGGGAATGCGAAATATATAAACGATTTCAGAGGTGGGAAACCTACTATTTTGTAAATCTCTTGTCAATCGTTATATGTTAATTAAATTAATTGTGGAATGTTATGTACATTTTGGTCATAATGCTATTTTTATCCTCAAAATAGTTAATATTTTACTGTAAAAGTGGCTTTGGACATGGAGAACCCTGAAGTTGAAAGCAAAGGACGCAATGCAGTGTCAGTGCAGATCACAGTGCTGAGGGGCAGGAACTTGGTACGTATCATCTTGGTATCTTATCCCAAGGATATTATGTCTTATATAGTTTGTGGTCAAACATTTGAGGTGATTCATGTATTAGGTATTATTTAAAACGAGGGCGATTCTTCACACTTACATTGCTGAAATCAATCATTGTTACAGCTGCTGATCATGAAACCATACAAATACTGGCAAAAAGGTGTGCGAGGGGAGTGCAAGGATAGCTTTATAATTGTCTTTTTTGAGTGTCATAAAATGAAACTGGACGTGTGTGTAATTATTGGATATTGTATTATGACCGCTTGTTCATGTCACAAGCTACTCAATTATATCTTTGTACTGCAGCATATATTTACCATTTAATATCTCTTTAAATTATTTATTCTATAAATTTGTGCTTTTATGTGTGATTTATACGATTTAGGTCAATAGGTAACAATATCAGAGGCAGTGTTTAAAACAAATTTGAATTTGATTTGTCAAATCTGGCTTGATTCCAGTCAACATTTGAATGTCATGTTATTTTAAAAGGTTTGTGATTGCGATTTCAATTTTAAAATATAGACAGATTAATGTGTTTTTTCATCCCATGTCTATGTATTCTTTTGTCCATGCAGAAAGGAACTAAGACAGACAATCCAATGTCCTATGTCCGTGCTGATTATAATAGCATTCATCTTGGAGACTCTGGGAAATTACAGGTGACTGAAGGAGAAATAGAGTACAACTTCACAACCAGCCTTGATTGTAGCTTTGATGGAATTCAAGGGATGGACAACTTGGTGCATAAACCTGTGATTTGTGAGTATCAGTTTCATTTGCCCTTGAATTATAAGCACACATATATAATTATTTGCTGATATTCATGTGCAAGAACAAACATGCACCATGCTGGAACTGAGCTATGATTTCATTACTGGTCTCCTCTGTGAAGATGCATAGGACGTATAATGATTACATTTCAAGATAATCAAGCCTAAATCTATAACCATAATCTGCTCAGTTTGCATCTGTGAATTTTGAAGAATTAAAAATAATTATGCTGCATTGTTTGAACAGATGATAGACAATATATTTAACATTTAGCTGGCACCTGAAATTAATCCAACATAGTCAGATAATAACAGTCATGTTCTGTATGAGCAAAAAGTAACACTGTCTCTCATACATTTGTGATTCACCTCATTTTATTTTGAATGCAACTATTATGATGGTGGAGTACTTTCTTTACATGATAAATAAACCTGAGCCTCGAGCTAATGTTCCAAATTTCACCATAACAGTGTCGGAAGGAACTGCAGATACTAGATTATACCGAAGATAGACACAGAATGCTGGAGTAACTCAGTGGTCACGCAGCCTCTCTGGAGAAATGAAATAGGTGATGTTTCGGGTTAGAACCCTTCTTCAGACTGAAATAAAGGGAAGGGGGGGGGGGGGGACTGGAGGCGTGGAAAGGCCAGACCAAATCAGAGCCAGCAACAGATGACCTCAGGAATGGTGGAGACCATAATGAGCCATTGTAGGCTAGGGAAGATGTGCTGTATGTGGAAGGTGTATGTGGCAAGAAACTCTGATCTGAGATAGTAGGTTGTGATTTTTTGTTAATCAATTTCTGCTTCTTCTACCTTTGAGTTAGCAGAGGTTATGTAATGTCCTCCAGGCGCTGTAGCCAGTTTAATGTCCTGTTGTCGAGGGCCGTGAGGTGTACCGCTCCACCAGGGGGACCGAGGACAGCGCAGTCAAAAATGACGTGCTGCGCTGTTTGCTGGTCTGCTCCACACATGCAGGCCGCTGATGAATGCATCCCCCAGTGATGCATGTTGGTGTTGAACCGGCCGACCCCTGTACGGAGCCGGTTCAGGGTGACCCACTCTTTGCGGGGCAGGTCCGAGCCGGGTGGGGCTGTGGTGTTCGATGCAACATTGAATTGAGGAGGTCGCGTAGTCTGTTCCCAGCTGGTTCTCCATGTTCCAAGTGTGTTGAAACCGGAGCCACAGAGGGTCGCTGCGTGACAGGAGAAGGGGCGACAAAATGACAGGCGTTGAGGACCCAGTTGCTGTGAGTCCTGGGCGAGGTGGTGCAAGGGATGTTTGGCGTCCGATGGGGCCTAGCACACCAGCCTGTGGGTGAAGTACTCTCTGCGAAGCTTGACGGGTGCGATACCTGCGAGCACCGGCAGAAGATCCGTCGGTGTAGGACGTGGGCAGCAAGTGATGATCCGCATGGTGTCGTTGAGGATGGCGTCTAGCTTGCTAGTATGAGAGCTGCGGCACCATGCTGGGGCGGCATACTCAGTGGCGCTGTACATGAGTGCAAGAGCACTGGTTCGAGAGTAGATGTCCGGGCGCCCCATGACGATCCAGCCAAGCAATGCAGGAGGTTGTTCCGCGCCGAGACTTTAGTACGAAGAGCTTCAAGGTGTTGCTTGTAGGTCAGCTGACAATCTAGTTTCACCCCGAGGCTTGTAGGAAATGGGTTATAGGATAGGGGTGACCCATTGAGGGTGACGGTTAGCTGGCGTTGAGCTTCCTTCTTGTTCAGGTGAAAGGCCGTTGTGGTGGTTTTTGCCACACTCAATTTTAGTCTCCAGGTGTTAAGGTAGCCCGCGATAAGTTCCATATCTGCCGAGAGCACATCCTCCACGTTTGACTAACTCCTGTCCAAATGCAGTAGGGCCAGGTCATCTGCGTATCCATACTGGTGCGAGGTCGTACGTGGCAGATCGCTGATATAGAGATTAAAGAGCATGGGGACCAGCACTGAGCCTTGGGGGACTCCATTTCTTAGGTGTAGCAGTCGGCTAAATTGTCCGTCGCTGGTCTTGAGTGCAAAACTGCGGTTGGCAAGGATGTTGGCAAGGAACCGCACTAAATGGCGGTCAGGGATGGTGCCGATTCTGCTGTTAAGTTGGAAGTACACTGTGTTTATCTTGATGGGTCATATTATATTGCAGGAAGATGACACCACCATCATGGGTAAATTGCAATATGAAATGGGGGAAACCAGAAATTGGTTCTACCAGAAAATGGCACAAACATTTCAAAATATGCACAAATTGCTTTCCATACAGAATTTATCAAGCACCTTTTCTCCCAATCCAGTTAAGAGCCGTTATCTGTTTCCTATTGTATTTTGAAAAAGAGCTTTAGAACATTTAAAATATATTTGTAAGTGCTTCTTTCTTTTTATTTAGTGACAGTAATGGAAATTTTACCTAAAGAAAAGAAGAAAAAAGATGAGAAGACTATTATACTGGGTCAAGTTACAGTGGACCTACTACCTCTTGCTGAAGGTGGGTGATATCAGCAAAAATTTAAGTGATGTGATTTATCTGTTCATTAAAATTGACTTTATGCAGCACACAATAATTGATGTTAAAATTTGTCATCCTTGTCCTCAGGCATATGTACATATACAAAAACCCTTACAGTCCATCCTATGGGCGGAGTTGTTTTGGAACCAATTGTAGCAGATGAAACTAAGGTAATCAATAAAATAAAATGATTTTATGGCATCTGGACATGGTTAACTGCGCTTGATCTGACTTAGTCATGCCCAAATTAGGTGCCAGGTTGATCTGTTTTATATTTTATTTTTCTGCTTTAATGTAGCAGTTGTGGGATAACTGAGTGGCTTGCTCGGCTATTTCAGAGTCAAACACATTATTATGCGTCTGCAGACACATGTAACCCAGACAAGGTGAGGATGGCATGTTTACCTATCTAAGGAAATGGGTTAGCCATTAGCATTTTTTACAAAAGCAGCTTCATGGTCATTTGTTATTGTATAATCATTTAAAAAAAATTCAAATCAATTTTTTGGTTGGTGTTGAAGGATTCCAAACGTACATTCCTGGGGAAGATTGGGTTAATGTATGATGAGCGTTTGAAGGCATT
Organism: Raja brachyura; assembly: GCA_963514005.1. The sequence continues at coordinate 38,845,252 of OY740801.1, forward strand.
GGGCTTGTACTCACTGGAGTTTAGAAGGATAATCGGGACCTCATTGAAACTTACTGAATAGTGAAAGGCCTCAATAGGATGGATGTGGAGAGGATGTTTTCACTAGTGGGAGCATCTAGGACCAGAGGGTACAGCCTCAGAATAAAAGTTTGTACTTATATAAAGGAGATGAGGAGAAATTTATTTAGTCAGAAGGTGGTAAAACTGGAATTACTAGTCACAGACAGCTGTGGAGGACAAGTCATTGGGTATTTTTAAAGTGGATTCATGATTAGTAAGGATATCAAAGGTTAAGGGAAGAAGGCAGGAGAATGGGGTTGAGAGGGTACGATGGATCAGCCATGATTGAATAGTGGAGTAGACTCGATAGGCCAAATGGCCTAATTCCTCTCCTATGACATATGAACTAATGGTTCATTAGGTTATATCTCTATGCTGGTAATTAAATAATGATGTAGCCATGATTTGTGGCAGGAAGGTATTTTTAGTTTGGTCAGACTTTTTTTTCTAAATTATCATACTGATCCACGAGCAGTTTTTAGTTAGGTTTAATAATATTAACAAGTTTGCTTGGTGATTGAGAGGAAATTACAATACGGTCAATATATACTTTTGTGCAATATCCCAAGTCAGCATCAATGTTCCAAATTAACCAAACACTCTGGAGAGGATCTTCAGTTTGTTAATGCATCATTAGCATGTTGCATTCCAGTAGCAATGTTACAAAATTTTGAGATTTTAAAAATCAAGTCTGCAATTTATCCCATCAGATAAAGCATAAAGAGAAGTTTAATTTGACACCTAATTCACTTTCATATCTTCAGTATTAAGAAAGTTATGACCATTTTCATACTCGGAAATTAGCATCTTGTTCCCCATTGCCTTTCAATTGACTTAACTCAAAAGCTGTGATCTAGAACAGTTAAAAGCCCATAACTTTCTTAAAAATTAAGAGAACTCAATGAAATTTTCAGTTATTATAGATTGAAGCATTCAGAAACAAATATGAAACAATCTTCGGTCTGAAGAAGGGTCTCGACCCGAAACGTCGCCTATCTCCTTCGCTCCTTAGATGCTGCTGCACCCGCTGAGTTTCTCCAGCTTTTTGTGTTACCCTCGATTCTCCAGCATCTGCAGTTCCTTCTTTAACACATGAAACAATCTTACTTGGATGACCTGAAATTAAAGCATATAATTAGTTAGTTATCTAATTGTAGCTAATTACAAAATTCAATGAGTAGATCTAAACATCTATCCATTTCTTAAGAAAAGATAAACTTTTTTTTAATTGCCTAAGTGTCCAAATAACATTCGCACAATAATCCACAATATAACATAATTTTTAAATCTCATTTTCATGAATTTATAGGCCAAATGGAAGGAATTTAGTGTTTAATGCCTGTAAATTAATGGCCATTTAAATCAACTAGTGAGTGGGTTTTAGTGGAATGCAGTGGATTAGAACGTTGCGGTTTGCGGTGAAGTCGGTATGAAAAATACAGCCGGTTCATACATTTTTTTTGTCCCCTTTTCGCAACATGAAAATGTGATTAAAGCCTTCCTAAAAACCAAGTTTTTATGTAAAAATAAACTGTGTAGCTTCTTTTATCGCCTACCTTAGGCCCGTTCCGCTGTCACCATTCAGAGCTTTAGAAGATGATTTTTAAACTACTCTAGTTAATAAATAATCTAGCGTAGTTTAAAAATACCTTTATGAATGAAATGTCGGAGCGATTTCTCTTTAGCGACGAAATCGCCCGACATGGATTGATTTGGACTGCCTAGAAAAAATCGGCATTTTAAACCAGCCCCCCTCTGAAAGGCGCCAAAGTCGCGCACACGGGGAGCGGCAGAACTGCAGTGCTGCTAAAGGTAGGTATTGTAACATACCTAATTCCAGAATGATAGAATAAGGTCAGAAGGTCATGTGATACGAGTAGAATTGGGCACATCAAGTCTACTCCGCCATTCAATCATGGCTGATCTATTACTCCCTCCTAACCCCATTCTCATACCTTCTCCTCATAACCTCGTGACATCTGTACTAATCAAGAATCTATCTATCTCTGTCTTAAAAATATCCACTGACTTGGCCTCCACAGCCTTTTGTGAAAAAGAATTCCAGATTCACTACCCTCATCCTCGGAATGAAAGAGGTTCCAATGAGGTTGAGAATCCTTGTATTAAAGAGATGAAGATTTCCCACAGGAAAAAATATAATTATCCAGTTGAGAAGAAACAAAACCAATAGTTTCCTATCAGCTAATACTGTTATGAAGTATCATTGAATCAAATGAATATTTCATGCTGTCATGACAACCAAAATTGGATCTATAACTTACTTCCATTTTCCAGTTCTTGGTTTGTAGTTTGTAGGCTTTGACTATTCAAGTAACCATCTATGCATATTTTAAATGTGATCATGGTTTTTTTTGTATCCTGTAGAGCTAATTACTTCCAGAATCCCACTAATCTTTGGATGAAAAATTATTAACACATCTAGTTATGGACATAGATACATAGAAAATAGGTGGAGGCATAGGCCATTCGCCCTTTCAGCCAGCATCTCCATTCAATGTGATCATAGCTGATCATCTACAATTAGTGTAATTCTGCTCCTATTCGCACCCCGTCAGTCTGGTTCAGTAAAGCACTGAGTCAAGCACTGGATTCAACTAACTTTATTTTCAATCACAATAACACAACCCTATACAATTCCTAACCAACAACGCGGGTCCAATCCTTGTCTCTACTCGTCCAAGCCCTTCAGCCTCATGCAAATAGACACCTCCAGCAGGTCAGCACGGTCTCAAGTGCTCCCCCAGAAGATCGACAGACTCATGTGCTGTCCCCTCTTATATACCATATCGGACCCACGGCGTGAAATACATGGAGGGGGCAACCCCTACAAACCAATCATAAATAAAGATCATACAATACATTAATTGACAGTTCCCTAACCCAATCACAAAATACCCCATTACATTATTTCTACATAAAGTTCCTAATTGAAGACAGTTCCCCTAAGTAAAGAAACATTTTACAGGTAGTATAAACAATTCGGGCAAGGCCCCTTGCCTTGACCAATCACAAGATAACAGTGCAAAGACCATGCAACATAGTTTTGTTTAAAAAATATATATATATTAGAAGCAATGCATGTTGCCAATGATATAACAGTTTTTTAAATACACATTTAACTTGTTTCAAAAGTTATACAAATATTACGAAATGATTTATATAAGCTTTTATTTTTTTTTAGAAAGTAAAGAAGTAAAAGAATAGGTGTATAATCAACGAAGATGGAGATTAAATAATATTGATTATAATTATATAAGAAAAATTAAAAGAAAACAAAAACAAAAACACTAAACAATAAAAATAAAAATAAAAAATAATACAAGCAAACAATTATTATATAATAAAAAAAGATTGAAGTATACATCTTAACAATGAATGGAACAATTTCACATAACAATATCTATAGAGACGTATATACAAATCTCAAAATAGATCATTTCATCTTGTCCTACAACTGGGTATTTGTTGAGTTACAATGCTGAGCTCAGCTACCCCTACAAATAGTCAGTGAATGGAGACCATATTTGTTCAAAAAGTTCATATTTGTCCATTAGGACAAACCTGATTCTCTCCAAATGCAACGTCTCCAACATTTCCACTGTCCACATTTTAATTGGGGGGCATAATGTTCCCTTCCAGAATTTTAATATTATTTTTTTTCCAATTATCAAACTGTAATCAAGGAAATTTCTTTGATTTACTGTTAATATTAGGTTTGAATCAGAAACTCCTAATATTATTAGCTTTGGGTCGGGATCCAATTTGATTTTAAGAACTACAGAAATTATTTTAAAAATATCGGTCCAATAACTATTAAGTTTTATACATGTTACAAAACTATGCGTTAAATTAGCTTCTGAATTCTGACATTTATCACAAATAGAGGAGATGTTAGGAAAAATTCTATTTAATTTCGTTTTTGAATAATGTAATTTATGTAATACTTTGAATTGTATCAAGGTATGTCTGGCATTTAATGAACAACGGTATATACGTTGTAGACTTTCTTCCCAAATATCTTTCATTATAGATAAGCCTGTTTCATTTTCCCATAATTGGCGGTATGATTCTGTTGTTGGAATTTCCCTATCCAAAAGAGTATTATATATATACGATATTAGTTTTTCTGCATTTGGTTGCTTGTTAAGCAATTCATCCAGTAATCCTGGTTCTCTATTGTTATAGTCTTGCATGTTTGACTTAATATAGTCTCTGATTTGTAAATACCTAAACAAGTTATTTTGATGCTATCCATAGATATCTTTTAACTCTTGAAATGAGAGAAATTTTCCTTTCCTGTAAAGGTGTTCTATCCTTATAATTCCTAAATTTTTCCATTGTCTAAACCCCTTATCCAATATAGAGGGCTTAAATAAAGGATTATTCATGATTGGTAAGCAAAGCGACATATTATCGAAATGTAGAGTCTTAACTATTTGTTTCCAAATACGTCTATTGCTATAAATTATAGGGTTTTCTCTATAATTTTTGTTTTGTACTTCTCTTGGAGCAAAGAGAATCGAACTTATATCAAAAGGTAAACAGTCTTCCTTTTCCATTTTTAGCCAAGCTGGTTCCTGATCCATATTTACCAACCAAAAATTCATATTCTTAATCTGAACCGCCCAAAAATAATATAAAAAATTAGGTAGTGCTAATCCTCCATTTATCTTAGATTTACATAAATGTTTTTTCCTTATTCTATGACTTTTATAATCCCAAATAAAGCTATTAACAATAGAATCGATTTAAAAAAAAAAAGTTTTAGAGAGGTATAAAGGGATAGATTGAAATAAATATAATAATTGTGGTAGAAAAATCATCTTTATAGCATTTATTCTGCCGATCATTGATATTGGTAGTGTTTTCCAATATAGAATATTCTTTTTTAGTTTGTTCAATAATTGTGGATAATTTGATTTGAATAAAGAATTATAAGATTTAGATACATGAATTCCTAGATATTTAATTTTGTCCGTAACTATTTTCAATGGGAATTGTTGTAATATATGTGATTTTATTTTAGTTGTAGGCATAATTTCACTTTTAATCCAAGACCATGCAACATAGTTAACAGTGGTATTATAACATACCATTCCCCAACCAATCCTGATAACGCATTTGCAGCAAGGCTCAGCTCTTTCTGCAAAACCCTCATACATATTAACAATTGAGGGGACAGCTGGACATCACCCTGTATTTCGCTTCCTCCCAGGACCCAGACATTCTGGAGCCATGAACCTCATGGTCTTTGCAGCCTTTGCAAAAAGATGCCAAGCAGGTTTTGCAAAGACAGAAATCCTCCTTTTTGTCAAACACTAAAATGGCCAATATTATCATTAGTACCCCGTTCCTGCCTTCTCCCCATATCCCTTGATTCTGCTAGCCCTAAAACCCCTGTCTCACGGTGCGAGTTGGCCCACGAGTGACCCCGAGTTTTCACTCGTGGTGATCACGTACAGCCAACGTAGCGGGAACGTGGGACCTCGCGCGATCAACTTGTCCACTCGTGGCGCTAACGGCAGGTACCCGCGAAACTTGTGAACTCGTGAAAAAAGTCAAACATGTTTGACTTTTTCCACGAGTCAAATTTACTGTTCAAGTTTAAAATTGAAACATTTAGACTCGTTGTAAGAACGTAGGGCCCGTGCGTTTAACGTAGTGATTCGTGAGTCTACCGTGGGAACTCTTTAAAATATTTCAGTGCCATTCACACTCGAGTCTTAATCACAAAATTTAATTCACCCTAGACTAAATATTCTTTGTTTTTTGATCATTTTCGTCTTATTTTCCCATGTGTACAATTTTATATATAATGTATATCCTAAAAATATGTTAAAAAAAACTAGGAGTGAAAAAAAAGTTTAATTACCAGGAGTTGGAAAATCATTCTATTAGAATGATTAAAAAAAAACATTCCAACGTCTAAACACTGGGCTTCAGCCCTATCCTACCCTTTCGGGGGGTGATTACTGCAGTTATTTATTGGAAAACCATGGAGATGAATCAATGAACATTGGATTTTCCTGACGCGTAGATCTGGTTTTGGGGTCCCGCCAAGAGGAGGTGATGTGGACACGGTTTCAGTTACAGTTCTAGAGGAACATTGCTTCCGATCTAAGTCTCTTATGCACTCCTCAGAAGAACTGGGTGTGCTCTTCACCATTATGGCTCCCAGCCTACAGGTTTCTGATCTGAACAACTAACTTCTTCCCAATTTCTCCTCCACCCACTCCCCCACCCCCCCTATTTCCCTCTCCTCCTCGGCGCTCTTGTTCACTCCCTCCCTCCCTCCCTCCCTCCATCCCTCTCGCAGGGCTTGGTTCAAAGGGGGCAACGAGCCAAGCGGGGTCTGAACCCTTTCTGAAAACGAGCGCAAAGAGTAAAAAGTATTGTCAAGCGCTCCAAACTTCGTTTAAAATAAGTAAATCCGACCTTGGCTAATAATTTAAAAATAAATCCTTATACAAAACCAACACCCTACAAACTCTCTGTCTCTCACGCTGCCTGTTGCCTTGTGGGGGGTGTGTGTCGGAGAGAGGGGGTGTGGGTGTGGAGGGGTCCCGATGTGAATGTTACCACTATAGGATGGCGAGCTTGGGCTCTGAGCTGCAGTGATAGAGAGCAGAGAGAGAGAGAGAGAGGGAGAGAGAGTGGGTGTGCGCGTCAGCAGCAAAGTTATATACAACGGGGGTACACAAAAGGCTGGAGAAACTCAGCGAGTGCAGCAGCATCTAAGGAGCGAAGGAGATAGGCGACGTTTCGGGTTGAGACCCTTATATACAACGGGCTTGTACGCGCTGGCAAGGTGGGTTTCCTTTGTTCTCATCCGGGGCTTCAGAGAGATCGGAGAGAATTAAGTCTCCTTTGCACACCACTCCTAACCCAAGGGCCTTGTCACCCCAGACAGATTAATGACGCCCCCCCCCCCCCCTCCCCAACCTCCCTCACACCTGGGCACCAAAGCAGCTCAGGAGGCGAACCCTGAGCTCCGTCTCCCAACAATCTGATGCGCATTTTCCCTTTGTAGGTCATATTAATAGATGCAGCCGCGCTGATTTCTATCTTTAACTCAAAGCCACAGGATGGAGGTGTTTTCTTTAACATTGTTGCTCTATTAAAACATACCTTCATTCATGGTTGGCTCAAGTGTAACGGGAGAGGAACTTGGTAAGTCGGGAGAGCACCTTGGAACATCGCATAAAGAACATGCCCGTGGGAACTCGGTTAAACACTTGACCATAAACTTTGAATCTCGTGCATAACCACGAGTCCGTTTTTTTTCTTTCACTTGGGGTCACTCTTGGGTGGACTCGCACTGTGAGACAGGGCCTTAAGAGCTCTATCTAACTCTCTTTTGAATGCATCTAGTGAATTGGCCTCTATTGCCTTCTAAGGCAAATAATTCCACAAATTCACAATACTCTGGGTGAAAAAGTTTTTCCTCATCTCAGTTCTAAATGGCCTACTCCTTATTCTTAAACTGTAGCGTTAAAGAAGGAACTGCAGATGCTGGAGAATCGAGGGTTACACAAAAAGCTGGAGAAACTCAGCGGGTGCAGCAGCATCTAAGGAGCGAAGGAGATAGGCGACGTTTCGGGTCGAGACCCTTCTTCAGACTTCAGACTTAAACTGTAGCCCCTGGTTCTGGATTCCCCAAACATCGGGAACATGTTTCCTGCATCTAGCGTATCCAATCCCTTAATAATTTTATGTTTCTATAAGATTCCCTCTCATCCTTCTAAATTCGAGTGAATACAAGCCCAGTTCCATTCTTTCATCATATGACAGTCCCGCCATCCCGGGAATTAACCTTGTTAACCTACCCGTGCACTACCTCAATAGCAAGAATGTCCTTCCTCAAATTCCTCTCTATCAAGGGAACTCTGTCCTTTTTGTTCATACTGACCAGGCCTCTTACATTTCTTTACCTTTCCCTTCAATCTCCTTGGTTCCAAATAAAACAACCCAGCTGATTCAACCTCTGCTCATAATTCTCTAGCTCTGGCAACATCCTAGTAAATTCCCTCAACACTTTCAAGTTATTACATCCCTGCTGTAATGTGGTGATCAAAACTGTCAGCACACATTCTAGTTGTAGCCTAATCTGATGATTAATTATAAATGTTTTGACCATCTTGGTTACAGTTGCTCATTGGGAATCCCCAGGAGACTGGAATGAAAAAGGAAAAAATGTTGCCTATCAAGGCTACCACCATCTGGCTTGGAAGTTTGATCATTAGAGTTTAATGAGCTATTTATTTATACTAATTTATTAAATACACACATGTAAAATAAGTGACTTTTGCAGTATAACTTTGTAATGTCTGTACTTTGTCAGTTGCTGTCTTTTGTCTACAGGCTGCACTGGATATTGCCGTGTCTGTCCCAGAACCATTACTATCTGAAGCCCAATTAGAAGCATCTAATCTGATGAGGATAACTGTAGAGTCTGCCTATTCAGTTCCTGACAGCTGGAACCTCACTGGACCACAATTTAATTATATAATTTCACTATTTCTGCCAGATTCCACTCAGGTAAATATTTTGCAAGAATGTACCACATACATCAGGATTTCTTATATGGAGTATTATAGCACAGGAATACTTTATTTGTTTAGTATTTAACAAGAATACAAGCTTCCTCCCACCATGTTACATCGTTGACATGCCTTCCTTTTCCATTTCCCCTTATCCATTCAATTTGACCACCTCTGTCTGTGATAGTCACCTCACCACTACATAGATGACGTTTTGGACACTTCTTCAGACTGATTGGAATAAGGGGAAGAAAGCTGGAAAAGAGGTGGTGGTGCGACAAAGCCTGGCGTGTGATAGGAAGGAACTGCAGATGCTGGTTTACACCAAAGGTAGACACAAAATGCTGGAGTAACTCAGAGGTTCAGGCAGCATATATGGAGAGTCAGGCCTGACACTCAGTCTGAAGAAGTGCCTCAACCTGAAACTTCATCTATTCCTTTTCTCCAGAGGTGCTGCCGACCCGCTGAGTTACTCCAACATTTTATCTATCCAACCAAGTGATAGATGAATACAGATGAGGGGTGGGGCATTATTTTCAGATGAGGAATTAAGTGACAATAACTTAAGTGGAAAGGAGGAGTGAGATATAACTCGTGGAAAGAGTGTCCAATAATGAAAGAAAAGGAGGAGTGAAATATAAAACCTATTTATACTACCTACTTTCTGTCCTTGGCCTCCGCAATTGCCAACCGAGATGAGAAAAATATTTTGAGATGAGAAAAACATTTTTCACACAGAGAATGGTGAATCTCTGGAATTCTCTGCCACAGAAAGGAGTTGAGGCCAGTTCATTGGCTATATTTAAGAGGGAGTTAGATGTGGCCCTTGTGGCTAAGGGGATCAGGGGGTATGGAGAGAAGGCAGGTACAAGATACTGAGTTGGATGATCAGCCATGATCATATTGAATGGTGGTGCAGGCTCGAAGGGCCGAATGGCCTACACCTGCACCTATTTTCTATGTTTCCTCCAGTGCTTTTGTTTTTTTGCTAAAGTTTCCAGCATCTGCTGCTGTTCATGAGCACCCTTTTTTGCTGATAGTTCTCAGTTCTAGAATCATCCATGTAAATCATCTTTGCAATTTTTCCATTGATATGTGTTCTTTCTGAAACAATGACGCCAAAATTATGCATTTCATTTCTGTGTGGTTTAACCAATGTTTCATGAAAAATTTGATTCTAATTCCTTTAATGTTCAAATATTCATATTAAACTCAACATGCATTAATTAACCAGTTTAAAGAACCATAAAACACATTATCTGATGATAGTTAACTGGATTATATTTCAGAAAGACCCTCGGATTGTATTTTCTAATGGAATTTTGAAGGTGACAGGAGAAAAAGAGCCCAATATTAGACCAAAGAGATGGCCAGTAAGCAACATAGCTGCATTTGGGGCGCAGAATATCGTAGATTCCTTCATTGAGATTTGCCCATATGAAGATGAAGATGGGGAACTAAATAGCAAAGAGGTAAGACAAAGGGCAGGTAATGTAATGTACAAAGATAGGTGCTGTTGTTGGTCATTTGCACATAAACATCGTACTCAGGAATGAGAAATACAATTTTAAAATTTGTGGGCTTAGTTAATACAAAGGATCGCACTAAAACAAAGGAAAGGTTAATAAGTACGGAATGACCATGTAACTGATAAATGATCTCATGAGGATAATATTGAGTAGTACCTTTTGCAGGATTAATAAGGGAATAACACATTACTTGCCAAATAACTCTAAATCAGTTAGACGAGCAGAAAGATCCAGGGTGCAGATAGAAATGCACTACAAATAACAACATCACAGGAAGAATACAAAAAAGGCAGTGTCAGGATTGATTTCTTGAGATATAGAAAACAAACAAATCATGGATTAAATCTTTTTATTCTGCTCTGTGTATCAACCATTGGTATTCCCAAGAGAGGTGACTCAGCAATGCTCATATAACTAAATGGTATGACCATGGTCGGTGGGGGCGCTGCGAGGCGGCTGCCCTGCCAGCAGCGTGTTCGTTATTTCTACTTTTTTTGTTTTTTTTGGTGTTTCAAGTGTCAGTTTGGGTGTCTCTCGGTATGTCTTATGTGGGGGGTGGGGGGAGGGGAAAGGGGAAAACCGCTTTTGGCCGCCTCCTCCACAGAGAGGCGACTTTTTCCATGTCAACTCCCTGGCGGCCTAACATCATGGATTGGAGCGGCTTTTCCCGGAGCATTGACAGCAGGTGCAGCGTGGACTTTCCATCATGGAGTCGGGGTACCCTTGCTGGGAGTCGCCAGAGAGGAGTGCTCCGAATGCTGGCCTGATGTCGTTGACATCATTGTAAAGAATGGCCTTTTACACACAGTGTCTTTACTACTACTTTATTCACTAGTCAAATACATCGCAGCCCTAGCTGCTAGAGAGGGACCCAGGGGTGGGAAGGTCACAATTATACTGGATGGTAAGGGGACGGTTAGTGGTGGTTATGTCACTATATTAAAGGTATACACACATATCATCTACATCCTTCCTCTACAAATAAGCTATAGGGTTGTGACAGGATGACCACGTCTCATACGCTAAGGGCATTTAAACAGCAGTTACACAGGAAGCATCAATCACACAAAATCACCATAACGGTCGGGCGGCTTGACAAGGCGGCCCGACCGGGTCCGTACCTCGCCATTTCCCCCCTCGACGGGAACGAAAGGGGTCGGCGCAGGGGCAGGAGGAACAACTGGGACAGGGGATCCAAGGGGAGATGGAGAGGATGGAGATGGCGGGGAAACAGGGACCGCAGCGGGCGGACGCACATGGGAGGGTGGATGAGCCTTGGGTGGACAAGGCTGGTAAGGACGTGCAGGCACGGTCTGAGGCAGCATCGTTGTCATTGGCACGGGGGGGGGGGGCATACGGGGAGGACGAGGCTCGTTCACAAGCCGGAGGTGTTGTCGCGACCTCCGATAGATTGTCCCATCGTGGTCAACCAGGTACGAACGTGGGGAACCAGCAGAGCCCACGACAGTAGCGAGCCTGGAGTGGCCGGAGGGCGATCGCATTCGGACGATCTGGCCAGGGAAGAGAGGTGGAAGGGGACAGCTGTACCTGTCATGGGGGCGCTTCTGGATATCTTGTCTATGGGCAATGCGCTTCTGAACAGTGGCAGGATCAAGGATGGAGGGTTCGAGCGACTGCTGGGTCACCAAGATCGGAGGCCTCGTGATGTGAGACATAAGGGGCTGCGTCGCGGGAGATGTTGCGGAGGTTCAGGAGGGCAAGGTAAATATCAGAGCGAGATAAATGACAACGTTCCAGCAACCACTTTGCACTTCGGACCGCGCGCTCAGCCAGGCCCTTGCTCTGTGGGTATTCGGGGCTGCTGGTATAGTGGCGGAAATTCCAGCTGTCAGCGAAATCCCGGAACTCAGCACTGGTAAATTGGCTGCCGTTGTCCGACTGCAGGCTGGCCGGGGATCCGAAGGTCGCAAAGTGGCGGCGCAGCTTCTCGATGACAGACGACGTGAGCGAGTGCAGCTGATCAACCTCGAACCAGCTGGAGTAGGAGTCGACAAGCACCAGGAACTGCTTTCCACGCCACTCGAAGATGTCAGTTACCACTGCAGACCAGGGGAGCTCGGGGGCAGGCTGCTGCATGAGAGGCTGGTGCGGAGGTGGTGCTGTTACAAGTCGGACAGGAGGACACCCTCTCACGGATGTATTTTTCCATGTCAGGCCAGTAGAACTGGCTCTGAGCGTTGGATAAGGTGGCCTCAGCCCCGGGATGACCACGATGTGCGGTTTGAAAGTAGTGGTCGTGCAGCGCAGCGGGCACCACCACCTTGTGTCCCTTCACAATTACACCATCATGCAGCATGAGTTCATCACGAACCAGGAAATAAGGCACTGCACCAGCTGGCAGGGCAGAACGGCGGTCCGGCCAGCCCCGCTTGATCACCGCGGCAAGCTGTTGTAGGGAAGAGTCCTCAGCAGTGTGCTGGACTAGGGACTTCATCTGTTTAGCAGGCACGAAATTAACGTTGAGAACCATCAGGTCAGACGCCCCATAGGGGTGACGTTCGGTGGATGCGAGTGGCGCCCGTGACAGCGTGTCGGCAACGAACATGTCTTTGCCCTTGCGATAGACCACTTTAAATGTGAACCATTGGAGCTGAAGCAACATGCGCTGTAGTCTGGAGGAGGCAACGTGTATAGACTTGTTAAGGATAGAAACCAGAGGCTGGTGGTCTGTCTCAATGGAAAAACAGTTGCCCAAAATATAGTCTTTGAACTTAGAGCAGGCGAAGACGACCGCCAGCAGCTCCTTTTCGATCTGGGCATAACGCTGTTCGGCGGGGGTCATCGTTCGGGACGCATAAGACACGGGCATTTGCAGGCCGTCGTGCAGTTGCAGACATGCGTCCCCTAGGCCGAACTTGGAGGCATCACAAGTGAGGACAATGGGGCACTTGAGGTCGAAATACTTTAACGTCGGGGTGCTGACCAATCTGGACTTCAGAGTGTCAAAAGCTTTCTGATGTTGCGGGAACCAAACCCAAGCAGTGTCCTTTTTGACCAGGTCCCTTAAGGGTGCGCTCAGTTCGCTCAGGTCTGGGATGAACTTTCCCAGGTAATTGACCATGCCTAGGAAACGTTGTAGACCAAGCACGTCAGTCGTTGATGACATCTCGGAGATAGCGGACGTTTTCTGCGGGTTGGGCTTCAGCCCCGATGCTGTGAAGACGTGCCCCACGTAGGTGACTTCTGGGATGCGGAAACGGCACTTCTTTGGGTTCAACTTTAGGTTGATATTTCGTGCCCGATCCAGAATTCGGCGGAGGTTGAAATCGTGCTCGGCGACATCCTTCCCGTAGACCAGGATGTCGTCAACTATGATGGCACACGGGAGACCGGCAAACAGTTGTTCCATTGTCCTTTGGAATACCTCGCTGGCAGAGTTAATTCCGAATGGCATGCGGAGAAAGCGGAACCTGCCAAAGGGTGTGCTGAAAGTTGTCAGGTATGAAGACTGCTCGTCAAGTGGTATCTGCCAGAATGAAGTCTTGGTATCGAGAACCGAAAAGACAGTGGCCGGACCGACCTGTGCAGCAATGTCCTCAACAGTTCGCATGGGGTAATGCGGGCGCTTGATGGCCAAGTTCAGGTCCTTCGGGTTGATGCAGATCCGTATTTCGCTCTTGTCCTTCTTTGGTGCAACCACCATGGTGGAGACCCACTGGGTGGGTTCGCTCACCTCCTTCAGGATGCCTATGGTCACCATGTCGTGGAGGGTAGACTCGACTTTGTCCTTCATCGCGAAGGAGACCCGGTGCGGCGGGCGGATAATGGGCTCGATGTCTGAATCGAGAGCGATCTTGTAGCTGCAGGGGAGCCTGCCCAGCTCATCGTTAAAATGGTCTGCATACTCGGCCAGCGGGTCCAGGGGCGACTGCACCAGGTGAATGTCATGGTGGAAGTTGACCAGGTTGAGGTCCTGGCATGCCCGGATGCCCAGCAGGGGCGTGCATTTGCTGTCTATCAGAAAGAAAGAGAGGGGCCGAGAGGCCTTCAGTACCTTGCAGTGGAGAGTGGCCTTGCCCACTGGAACGAGCATGGCTCCCCCATAGGCATGCGAGACAGAGCGGTCAGTGGTAACAAGCTCATTATTTCTAATCTTCTTGAACAAGCTTGTTGACATAACGTTGGCAGCCGCCCCCGTGTCGACTTTAGCAGAGAAGGTCGTTCCGTTGACTGTGACTTGAACAGTAGGGTTCGTTATCGGCGCAGGTGCATCCTTCAGAGAAAACACGCTGAGCTCACATTGGGAGGAGCTGGAGTCGGACAGAGGGAGTTCTTCATACTGGTGATGCGAACCAGACGCGGTATCAGCATGTACCAGGTAGTTAGAGAAGTTACGCTGTGGCTGTGCAGGCTTCCCACGGGAACGGCATGTTGCAGAAAAGTGGTCCTGCTTGTGGCAGAAATTGCAAGTTTTACCCAGAGCGGGGCACACATTAAAACGATGAGAAGCAAAGTTACAGTTCGGGCAACGCTGAGGGGTCCTGGTCCCAGGCGGGGGGTTTCCCTGTTGTCGCTGCTGTGTCGTGGTCCGACGGCTGGTAATGCTAGCCGCACGAATGTCATGATCAGGAGGCGACACCGCCGAGGTGACAGCCTCTGCCAGGCGGGAGGCATGCAGCGCCTTGTTAAAAGTCAGATCGGGCTTGCGAAGAAGCTCAGCCCTCAGTTTCTCATCCCGGAGACCATAAACTAAAATGTCCCGGGTGACAGTTTCAGGTGTCAGCGTGTCAAGGCTGCAGCGGCGAGCCAAGTGCCGCAGTGCGGCGACATATTTGTCCACTGACTCACCCGGGTTTTGGCGGCGACCGAACAGTTTAAACCGCTCCAATATGCAGTTGGTAGGGATGTCACACAATGCAGTGAACTTGGTAAGCAGACATACCGGGTCATGAGCACTCTCGTCGGGACCGTAGACGAACGACTCCGATCGTTCCAGGGCTTCGGGACCGGCCAGGTTGAGCAGTAGAGAAGCCTTGACCGCAGGGGTTACTGCAAGGTGCGCGATCGTAACGTAATGTTCAAAGTCGCGCCTGAAGACGCTCCAGCGGTGGGCGATGTCAGAATCAAAAACCAGAACATCAGGTTTGCGGCAGGCAGAAGACATGGTAGTAAAGGGAAGGGGAAAACTTGGACTAAAGAAACAAAAACCGGTAAACAGGAGGCGCAGGGCAAGAATCTTCTGACGCCATGTAATGAATGGTCTTTTACACACAGTGTCTTTACTACTACTTTATTCACTAGTCAAATACATCGCAGCCCTAGCTGTACGTGGTCTGTCACGGATGCTAGAGAGGGACCCAGGGGTGGGAAGGTCACAATTATACTGGATGGTAAGGGGACTGGTTAGTGGTGGTTATGTCACTATATTAAAGGTATACACACATATGATCTACAATCATGGGGCTGAGGTCTGCAGAGCTTCTAGCCTCGGGCGTGGCGTGGACATCCGAAGCCTGGGATCCCTCGCCAGGGATCGCCGGAGAAGAGCTCTGACCGCCGGCCTGTGGCCTATAACATCCTGAAGCCGCGGTCTCCGGTAAGAATGTGCCAATTTGGGACCAAGCCTTCCTCTACAGTGAAGAATGCTGTGGTGGATGTTTGTGTTAAATTTGACTGTGTATTGTGTGTTCTTTTTTAAGTGTATCGCTGCTGGCAAATTCATTTCCAGTGCTTTGAGAGGTTGATCATGGTGCAAATCAACTCCTACCTCGACAAAAACCTGGACCGCCACAACAGATCAATGGTGGATGCGATCTCGCTGGCCCTCCACTCCACTCTGGACCACTTGGACAACAAAAACATATGTCAGGCTGTTATTCATCGATTATAGCTCAGCATTTAACACAATCATCCCTTCCAAGCTGGTTACCAAACTCGCAAAACTGCGTCTGCGCATCCCTCTGCAATTGGATCCTCGACTTCCTCATTCACAGACCACAGTCTGTTCGTATTGGTGGTAATGTGTCAGACTCGATAACAAACAGCACGGGAGCACCTCAAGGCTGCGTGCTCAGCCCCCTGTTGTACTCATTCTATACTCATGACTGCGTAGCCAGTCATAGTGCGAACTCCATCATTAAGTTCGCTGACGACACCACTGTTGTGGGACGTATCACTGATGGGGATGAGTCAGAGTATAGAAGAGAGATCGAGCGACTGTCCATATGGTGCCAGCACGATAACCTGGCCCTCAACACCAGCAAAACCAAGGAACTGATAGTGGACTTTGGAAGGAGTAGGATGGGGCCCCACAGCCCTGTTTATATCAACGGGTCAATGGTTGAAAGGGTCAAGAGCTTCAAATTCCTGGGCGTGCACATCTCTGAAGATCTTTCCTGGTCTGAGAACAATTATTATGAAAGCTCATCAGCGCCTCTACATCCTGAGAAGATTACGGAGAGTCGGTCTGTCAAGGAGGACTCTCTCTAACATCTACAGGTGCACAATAGAGAGCATGCTGACCGATTGCATCGTGGCTTGGTTCGGCAACTTGAGCGCCCTGGAGAGGAAAAGACTACAAAAAGTAGTAAACACTGCCCAGCCCATCATCGGCTCTGACCTCCATTCCATCGAGGGGCTCTATCGCAGTCACTGCCTCAAAAAGGCTGGCAGCATCATCAAGGACCCACACCATCCTGGCCATACACTCATCTGCCTTCTACCTTCAGGTAGAAGGTACAGGAGCCTGAGGACTGCAACGACCAGGTTTGGGAATAGCTACTTCCCCACAGCCATCAGGCTATTAAACCTGGCTCGGACAAAACTCTGAACATTAATACCCCTTTATCTGTTATTTGCACTTTATCAATTTATTTATTCATGTGTGTATTTACGTATATAATGGTATATGGACACACTGATCTGTTTTGTAGTCAATGCCTACTATGTTCTGTTGTGCTAAGCAAAGAAATAATTTCATTGTCCTGTCAGGGACACATGACAATAAACTCTTTTGACTCATTTGACTCTTTAACTTTGGTTACACTGCCTGTAATGTGCATGTGATTAATAAAATTGACTTCGACTTTGATGCATATCGCTGGGGAGACATGATATTCCAAAACGTCCTTAAATATAATAGTAACTGGCTGACTGTTTACCTTGTTTCTGTTTATCTCTGTTTACTCTGTTATCTCTGTTATCTCTGTTATCTCTCTGTTTACCTTGTGTACAATTTCAGCATCCACTCCAACATTAAGATATTGGAGAAGCTTCTGCATTTGCAGTAAAAGAGTTGTGTCAATTTGTATCAAAAACTGCATCATAGTTGGATCTCTGGAAATAGGGCGAGTTATGACTGTACTACCTCACAATTATTTAAATCATTTATGTTGCATCCCAATTCTGTATTTGTTAACATATCCTTCATTTTAGAATTGGGCCAAAGCTTGGCACAAAGCCATATACGAAATTGGTGACGGACTTCTAAATGTTTAATTTAGTTTAGTTTAGAGATGCAGCATGGAAACAGACAGTTCGGCCCATTAATTCCACGTGACCATTGATCACCCGCACACTGGTTTCTTGTTATCCCACGTTCGCATCCTACACACTACGAGCAATTTACAGAGGCCAATTAACCTACAAACCTGCATGTATTTGGAATGTGGGTAGAAACCGGGGTATCTGGAGAAAGCCCATGCGTTCACGGGATGAACGTACAATCTCCACACAGATAGCACCCGTAATCAGAATCGAGCATGGGTTCCGATACTGTGAGGCTCTACCGCTGTGCCAATGTGCTGCCCATGCTCTTTTATTTTGAATACAATCCTTTGGCAGTCCGTCAATGCAGTGAGTATTTCAATGTGTTTTCCATCAGTCGTCTTCTGTTTGTCCCAGTGACAACCTAACAGAGGACACCTATGGTAATATTGATTGGTATTTTTGAATATGTTTACCTGATATAGATTTGTTTCAAACAGAACAAAAGACAAATCTGGGAGATTTACTTTCTTTTAATAATTATTCAGGATTGGGCATTTAGAACAGAGGCAGAAAGTGAGAAGAAGCGTGTCACATGGAACATCGAACGGCGCTGTTTTTTGGAGTCTGAGACTTTGTTGAGGTAACTTTTCTATCTCTTTATGTTAATTTAAGTACAAAATTAAAGTAATATTTAATTCTGGATTTGCATCCAGCCAAAACTGATAAGGATGAATATCTCTGCTGTCAACCTGAAGTTAGCTTATGGATCCTTATCTCAGTTTATAGAGAAATTCTGTCTATAAGTTGTCACACAGACTGGCAAATAGGGAAGCAAATCATTTGATAGCCTCTATTGCAAGTGGATTAGTGTAAAAAAGTAAGAACATCTTGCTGGGACTACTTGGGACTTTGGTGTGATATTAATTAGAGTAATATGTACAATATTGATCATCTGTATTTTTTTTACAAATATGCAAATTCCATACCCTTAATTTCTGCCCATCTGCAATATGAAGCTTAGAAACCCATCAATGGTACCCTTCCCGAAACTGTCTTCCCTTGCAGCTTTTTTATTGCTATACTATTTCTGATTTTCAGTTTCCACATAATCTTGTCTTCATATTAATATGTGATCTGTTTTGCAAAGTATGTTTTCTTGTCTAAAATTTTATTTTAATTGTTTGTTCTTTGAGGGGAAATTATGCCTGTTGTCGAACAGACCTTTCATTTTAGGAAAGAACTAGACCAAGGGAAAGGTCTGCTACCCCAACGCAATATTCCACCACTCACCCGTTTCCCCAACGCAATATTGCACCATTCCCACACACCCCCCACTGCGCAGGCCCGGCTCATTTCTCCTCATCCCCAGCACTTTCTCCTCCTCGTCTTCATCCTACGTCTTCAATCCCTAGAGAGGGAGGGGGGGTGGTAGAGAAGGAGGGGGAGTAGAGAGGGAGGGGGAGTAGAGAGGGAGGGGGAGTAGAGAGGGAGGGGGAGTAGAGAGGGAGGGGGAATAGAGAGGGAGGGGGAGTAGAGAGGGAGGGGGAGTAGAGAGGGAGGGGGAGGAGAGGGAGGGGGTGGAGAGGGAGGGGGTGGAGAGGGAGGGGGGGGAGAGGGAGGGGAAGGGGTAGAGAGGGAGAGAGAGGGGAAGGGGTAGAGAGGGAGGGGAGTAGAGATGGAGGGTAGATGGAGGGGGAGGGGGGTAGAGAGGGAGAGGCTCAGAGAGGGAGGGGGTGGAGAGAGAGAGGGAGGGGGTAAAGTGGGGAGGAGGGAGGGTAGAGAGGGAGAGCATGAGGGAGGGGGTAGAGAGGGAGGGGGTAGAGAGGGTGGTAGATAGGGAGGGGGTAGAGAGGGGCAGGGAGGGAAGAGAGGGAGGGGGCGAGAGAGGGAGTGTAGACATGGTAACTACCTTCCCTACTCCCTCCTCTCCCTCAATTCCCCCATTCTCCCTCACCGCCGCAGGATCTTCCCCCTCCCCTCCCCCAATCCCTCCTTCTTTCCCTCTCTTTTCCTCACCTTTCCCCTACTGCCGCCGTGGCCCTATCGTCACGAGGTCTCACCACCGCCGCGACAACCCACCGTTACGGGGCCTCACTGCTGCGGTCTCGATGTCTCCTTCACTGCCGCAGTCTCGATGGCTCCTTGAAAAATCCCAGGCCCTATCGTCGCGTGTAGAAGCCCAGGTCGGAAAAAGCGGATTGTTAATCTAATGCGGCCCTCCCCCTGATGTCACTGGAAGCTGGTGGTCACCCGCTCCCCCTTTGTGACGTCACTCGAAGCAGGTTGAAGGGGGATTGCCGTTAAAAAAAAATGGTTTTCGCTATTTTTAAAACGCTGTAACTTGTGAAATATAACATGTAATGAAGCAGTTTATGTGTTGACGGGGTTAATGCGATGAATAACGTGTGAAAACTTCTGCACTAGCGCGTGGCTTTATGACGAAGGTAGAAAGACACAGAGACACACATACGTATACATACATACAAGATGAGAATTTTAATAGTATAGAGATGTTTACAAATTATTATTGCAGAGGTTGGACATTTAAAACAATTGATGATCGAAAAAATATATTTTGACTACCTAGAACATCTGAATCCAAATCATTTGGCTGGAAATTGGATAAAATAATATCTGCAGGAATGGAGGTCCTGTTCAATTTTTCTTTGCTGTGTTGGAATATTCAATAGTTATGTCAAGTAAAATGGATAACCCAAAGAGCAATTTATGCAATTTCCTAAGTGTGTTTGAATTAAATATATATTTACAGCTTGCAGAAGCATATAGCAGAAAATACTTACTTACCCGTGGAGATCAAGCGTGTGCCATTAGCTCCTCCGGCTAAAGGAGGGAAAAGCAGTAAAGTAGAAAAGGTCAGTTAATTATTCCTTGAGTCATCATTATAAAGGGGGCAAGAAAGATTGGATTCGTTTTTTTATGCACTACCTGTAGAGAATATGATAATATTCCTACATACTTCATTTAAAGAAATACCATTTTTAGCAAACATGTATGATCACTCTTCCTTATGATCACACCTATTACTAACTTACACAGCTATTTTGACTATACTTCTTTGTTTCGGACATGGAACAGAGAAAAGTGCAGTATAAGAACAGCCCTTTTGTCCCATAATGAAATAGAGTCATACAGCACGTAAACAGACTCTTCAGCTCTACTTGTCCATGCTGATCAAAATGCCCCACCTAAGTTAGTCACATTTGATCGCATTTGGTCCATATCCGTGCACACCCTTCCTATCCATGCACCTTTCCAAGTGTCTTTTAACTTGTTATTGTAACTACCTAATCTGGCAGATCATTCCATATATCCACAATCCTCTTGAGTGAAGTTGCCCCTCAGGTTCCTATTGAATCTTTCTCCTCTCACCTTAAACCTTTGTCCTCTGGTTCTTGATTCCCCAATCCTGTGTACAAGACCTTATGTAAACACTTAATGAATTCTCCTCATGATTTTAAACACGTCTATAAGATCACTCCTAGGCGTTCTGTGGAATAAAGTCCTAGCCTGCGCAATCTCTCCTTATAGCTCTGGCCGAGTCCTGGCAACATCCCTGTAAATCTTCTCTGCAGTCTTTCCAATTTAACAATGTCCTTTCTATAGCAGGGTTACAAAAACTGAACACAATACTCCAAATATGGTCTCACAAATGTCTTGTACAGCTGTAACAGAATGTCCCAACTTCTATACTCAATACCCTGATAGACGAAAGCCAGTGTACCAAAAGCTGCCTTTACCACCCCATCTACCTTTGATGCACTGTCAAGGAACTGTGCACATGTACTCCTCGATCCCTCTGCACTCCAATACTCTGCAGTGCCCTGCACTTTTAAGGACCATCCCTGTTTTGACTTCCCAAAAGGTAACACCTCATACTTCTTCAGCCGACTTGGCTAGCTGGTTAAGATCCTGATGTAATTTTTGATAACCCTCTTCGTTGTTTATGATAGTTTCTACTTCAATGTCAGCTGCAAACATACTAATCATGCCTTGCGCATTCTCATCTAAATCGATAATTTTATACCGCAAGCAGCAATGAGCCAAGCACCGATCCCCGAGACATATCACCAGTCACAGGCCTCCAATCTGAAAAACAACCTCCAGCATCATCCTCTGCTTTCTTCCATGTGGCCAAATCTGTATCCATGCCACTAGCTCTCCCAGGATGCTATGCAATCTCATCTTCCAGGGCAGCCTACCACATTGAACATTATGAAAAGCCTTACATGCCTGTGCCGAACATGCTCAAGAGTGAAGATTGTTTCATTGTCATGTGTCCCGAAATGGATCAATTAAATTGTTATTTGCAGCAGCACATCAGATTTGTAAACACAGTATTCAGTAGTTGGCATAGTAAATAAGTAAAAGTTCAATATATTAATAAAATAATTTAGTGCTAACAAAAAACAAGAAAGTCGGAAGTCCCTGGTGCACAAGAACTAATCTCATCATTTGAATACACATGATCTATATCCCACCATTCTCTGTATATCCATGTGCCCATCTAAAAGCCTCTTAAATGCCACTATTGTATCTGCCTCCACCACTAACCTGGCAGCACATCACCCTCTGTGTATAAAAAAAGTTGCCCGGCACATCTCCTTTAAACTTTGCCCCTTTCACCTTAAAGTTATGCCCTTTGGTATTTGACTTTTCCGCTCTGGGAAAAAGGTTCTGACTGTCTACCCTTTCTATGCGTCTCATAATCAAGTTTCCCCTCAACCTCGGGATAAAACAATCCTAAGTTTGTTCAACCACCCTTGGTTGCTAATACTCTCTAATCCTGGCAGCATTCTGGCAAACCTCTTCTGAACCCTCACCAAAACCTCCACATCCTTCACGTAATGGGACAATTAGAACTACTCGTAATACTCCAAATGCGGCTGAACAAAGTCCCATAAAGCTGCATCACGTTTCCTTCACATACTCAGTGCCCTTTGTACTTAATGAAGGCAAGCATACCATATGCCTTCTTAAATGCACTATTTACTTGTGTTGTCACTTAAAAAAAACCTTTTAAAAATGACCGTCTCCTTTAGATTTTTTTCCATAGCCAAAAGTGTTGTTGTTTGAAGGATTTTGTTTACTACACAGATTCTTAGCCTAATGTAATTGACAGGACCAAATGGATACCTGAAATGGAAAACTTTCAGTCTTGGGGAAATTAATGATATTAATATGAATTATTTCACAATTTATCTTTCAAGTCTTTGTGGTAATATTTTAATTTATATTATCTGCAGTCAGAGGATGAAGGACCTATTTATTTCCGTGGAGTATTGTATGTAAATATGGCACCTTTACTGTATCCAGGTGTGAAGCGGATTCGAGGAGCATATCCAATAGGTCCTTATAATGAGGTTGAAATATTTGAAAAGGTAATATTGATATAGGAATATATTTTTGCATTATTTTGGATATGACTATGTTGGTAGACCTGTAAAATTTCTTATACTATAAGCTTCCAATTTCTACCTTCTTTCTGGGAAACATTGAAGAGTGAATGCCAGCTCCATGGATAAAGAAAGGATGAGAAAGGTTCCATATTCCGGGCATTAGGAATCTCCGGTGTATAATAAAAACAGAATATGTTGGAAACACTCAACAAGCCAGGCTGCACCTGTGGAAAGAGCAACAGAGTCACTATTTCAGGTCAAAGATGCTCTTCAGAACACAGATATACATTAAAATGCCATACCTACAAGAAATTCAAAGGATCTTAATTCCAACCTTGCACACATTTTGTACAAATTGTTTCCAGGGTGAGGTTTTGGTTATCCCCATGTGTACCAAATCATAGAGTATAGAATCATAGAAAATGGGTGCAGGAGTAGGTCATTCGGCCCTTCGAGCCTGCACCGCCATTCAATATGATCATGGCTGATCATCCAACTCAGTATCCTGTACCTGCCTTCTCTCCATACCCCCTGATCCCTTTAGCCACAAGGGCCACATCTAACTCCCTCTTAAATATAGCCAATAAACCGGCCTCAACTACCTTCTGTGGCAGAGAATTCCACGGATTTACCACTCTCTGTGTGAAAAATGATTTTCTCATCTCAGTCCTAAAAGACTTCCCCCTTATCCTTAAACTGTGACCCCTTGTTCTGGAGTGCAGGCAAAAGCTATGACCACACCAGTGAAAGTTGACACTTCTACCATGCAATGTGTTATTGGTCCTTTGTAGGTTTGATTCTACCTCCGCTACATTGACGACTGCATCAGTGCTGCCTCCTGCACCCATGCAGCAATCACTGACTTCATCAAACACGACTAATTTCCATCCTGCACTCAAATTCACTTGGGCCATCTCCAACATCTCTCTACCGTTTCTGGATTTCACCGTCTCCATCACAGGAGACAGACTATTGACTGAATTCTACTACAAATGTACTGACTCCCATAGCTATCTAGACTACACTTCTTCCCACCCTGCTTCCTGTAATTCCCCTACTCCCAATTCCTCCATCTACGCCGCATCCGAACCCAGGATGTGGTTTTCCATACTAGATCATCGGAGATGTCCACATTCTTTAGGAAACGGGGGTTCCCCTCTTCCATTATAGATGAGGCTCTCACTGAGGTCTCCTTGATATCCCGCAGCTCCGCTCTTGCTCCCCTTCCCCCCATTTGCAACAAGGACAAAGTCCCCCTTGTCCTCACCTTCCACCCCATCAGCCGTCACACATAGCATATAATCCTACAACACTATCGCCTCCTCCAACGGGATCCCACTACTGGCCACATCTTCCCATCTCCATCCTTTTCTGCTTTCCGCAGAAACCGTTCCCTCCTCGACCGCAGTAGATGCAACACCTGTCCATTTACCTCCCCCCTCGACTCCATCCAAGGACCCCAACAGTCTTTTCAGGAGAGGTTCACTTGCACCTCCTCCAACGTCATCTGCTGTATCTGCTGTTCCAAGTGTCCACTTCTGTACATTGGCGAGCCCAAACGTAGGCTCTGCGATCGTTTCGCTGAACACCTCCGCTAAGTCCGCCTTAACCTACCTAATCTCCCGGTTGCTCAGCACTTTAACTCTCCCTCCCATTCCCAATCTGACCTTTCTGTCCTGGGCCTCCTCCATTATCAGAGTGAGGCCCAACACAAATTGGAGGAACAGCACCTCATATTTCGCTTAGGTAGCTTACACCACAGCGGTATGAACAGTGACGTTTCTAACTTCAAATAGCCCTTGCTTTCCCTCTCTCTGCATCCCCTCCCCCTTCCCAGTTCTCCCACCAGTCTTACTGTCTCCGACTTCATTCTATCTCTGTCCTGCCCACTCCCCTGACATCAGTCTGGAAAAGGGTCTCGACCAGAAACGTTACCCATTCCTTCCCTCCAGAGATGCTTACTGTCCCGCTGAGTTACTCCAGTATTTTGTGTCTTCCTACCATTCAAGTTCAGGCAGCTCTTCCATTAGCTCTAGCTTCCATTGCTTGAAGAGACTTTGGGACAATTGCTACTCTGCATGAATTTGTCCTCCTATGTCTAGCTGAAGCTTCACCACCAGGTCATAGCAGCAATCTGGTGTCCTCTGCCAGAAGGATATTATTTTAAGAGTCAAGAGTGTTTTATTGTCATATGTCCCAGATAGAACAATTACATTCTTACTTGCTGCATCACAACAAAATGTGTAAACGTAGTACGCTGTAAACAATATGATAAACGAGAGAGAACTAAAAGTTCAATGTGGAAATATATACATATATACGTATATATGTATATGCGTACATATGTATATATGTACAGTGGCTTGCAAAAGTTTTCATACCCCTTGAACTTTTCCACATTTTGTCACGTTACAACCACAAACGTAAATGTATTTTATTGGGATTTTATGTGATAGACCAACACAAAGTGGCGCATAATTGTGAAGTGGAAGGAAAATGATACATGGTTTTCAAATTTTTTTACAAATAAAAAACTGAAAAGTGTGGCGTGCAAAGGTATTAAGCTCCCTTTACTCTGATACCTCTAAATAAAATCCAGTGCAACCAATAAGTCCCCAAATTAGTAAATAGAGTCCACTTGTGTGTAATCTAATCTCAGTATAAATACATCTGTTCTGTGAAGGCTTCAGAGGTTTGTTAGAGAACATTAGTGAACAAACAGCATCATGAAGCCCAAGGAACACACCAGACAGGGCAGGGATGAAGTTTAAAGCAGGGTTAGATTATAAAAAATTATCCCAAGCTTTGAACATCTCACGGAGCACTGTTCAATCCATCATCCGAAAATGGAAAGAGTATGGCACAACTGCAAACCTACCAAGACATGGCCATCCACCTAAACTGACAGGTCGGGCAAGGAGAGCATTGATCAGAGAAGCAGCCAAGAGACCCATGGTAACTCTGGAGGAGCTGCAGAGATCCACAGCTCAGGTGGGAGAATCTGTCCACAGGACAACTATTAGTCGTGCCTTTATCGGGTCTTTATGGAAGAGTGTCAAGAAGAAAGCCATTGTTAAAACAAAGCCATAAGAAGTCCCATTTGCAGTTTGCCACAAGTCATGTGGGGGACACAGCAAACATGTGGAGGAAGGTACTCTGGTCTGATGAGACCAAAATGGAAGTTTTTGGCCTAAATGCAAAACGCTATGTGTGGCAGAAAACTAACACTGCACATCACCCTGAACACACCATCCCCACTGTGAAACATGGTGGTGGCAGCATCATGCTGTGGGGATGCTTTTCTTCAGCAGGGACAGGGAAGCTGGTCAGAGTTGATGGGAAGATGGATGGAGCCAAATACAGGGCAATCTTGGAAGAAAACCTGTTAGAGTCCGAAAAAGTCTTGAGACTGGGGCGGAGGTTCACCTTCCAGCAGGACAACGACCCTAAACATACAGCCAGGGCTACAATAAAATGGTTTAGATCAAAGCATATTCATGTGTTAGTGTGGCCCAGTCAAAGTCCAGACCTAAATCTCTGGCAAGACTTGAAAATTGCTGTTCACAGACGCTCTCCATCCAATCTGACTGAGCTTGAGCTATTTTGCAAAGAAGAATGGGCAAACATTTCAGTCTCTAGATGTGCAAAGCTGGTGGAGACATACCCCAAAAGACTTGAAGCTGTAATTGCAGCGAAAGGTGGTTCTACAAAGTATTGACTCAGGGGGGCAGAATACTTTTGCACGCCACACTTTTCAGTTTTTTATTTGTAATAAAATTTGGAAACCATGTATCATATTCCTTCCACTTCACAATTATGTGGAATGTTATACCATATATACACACACATATATATACCACACACACACACACACACACACACACACACACACACACACACACACACACACACACATATATACTAGACCAAGTGCCGGACCCGTTGGGGCTGGTCCCCGAACGTGCTTCAGACGGGGGGGGGGGGGGGGGGGGGAGGGTGGGTGGGGGGGGGGGGGAGTGGAGGAAGTGAAATCGCCAGCGAAAATCGCCAGCGAAAGAAAAAAATTGGCGGCGTTTTTGGAGGAGAGTGGACTGCAGCAGCTGCCGTTATGGTGGCTGGCCAGCAGGAGGCCACAAAATGAGTGAGTGTGGGGGGGGGAAGGGGGGGGTTGAAGGATTTTATTTTAAAAAGTGTCCATAAAAATGTCTAAATGCAATGAGGAGTGAATGGGTGAATGTAAAAGTGTAATGTCTTGCAACATGGAAAATTTCTCAGAGTTTGAGTGTGTGGTTTTGACGAACCATTAAATCAAAGGCGACATACACCCACACACACACAGAGTTTTAAATATACATATATAGATACATATACACATATATATACATATATATACACATACATATATGTATACACATATATATACATATATACACATAGACATATATATCTACATACATATATATACACACACATATATATATACACACACACGTATATATATATACATATGTGTATATATATATATGTGTGCGTGTGTGTATGTGTATATATATATATATATATATATATATATATATATATTAGACTAAGTGGGTCCCACCATCACATGGGATGGCTGGTCCCCCAACGCAATATTCCACCTCTCCACCAATTCCAATTTGGGTGGCCTGTAAGGGGAGGAGGGGCTTTCTGGAGCGCTAGTATGGGTGTTGTGGGCTGAAGGGACTGGTTTCCAGAGGGCTAGTATGGACATTGTGGGCCGAATGGATTCTTGGGCTGGCGGCTCTCACGGCTGGTCGGCTGGCAGTTGACTCCCGGCTATTCCTTAAAATTCAATTTCAAGCAGGGTGCAAGGCCACCAAATTCAAGTGCAGTTTCTTACCACTTTAAGCAGGGTGCAAAGCCATCAAATTAAAGTGCAGTTTCATACCATTTCAAGCAGGGTGCAAGGCCACGAAAGACAGCGAGTCATGACCTCTCCCTCCTCCATCTTGCAGAGACTGAGCCACGCCCACACTTCTGGGTTTTATAGTCCCCCCCCCCCACCAGAAGGGGCGTGGCCATCATGGCGTGATTGACAGGAGAGAGAATCTCAACATTTTTTAAACACTAATGACTCTTTTATTTTTCATCGATGGGAAAAATCCTCGGCGCCTGATGAGCGGAGGGGGACTCTGAGTAAGATGGCCAAAAATCACAGCCGTACGTGGTAGCATCTTTTTCTAAAATCAATATAAAGCGCAAACAGGAAGTGGTCAAGATTAGACTTTTAATTATATAGAAGGCAACGCAACTTTAATTAGGCAAGGCAACTTTAATTAGACAACACAGCTTTAACATTTCTAAACCAAAGGCAACACAGCTTTAGCATTTCCAAACCAAAGGCAACACGGCTTTAGCATTTCCAAACCAAAGGCAACACAGCTTTAGCATTTCCAAACCATATTTTCAATCTACATTAAGGGCACTGACAGGTCAGTAAAACCACTCACAGTTTAGTAGACATGTGTTCAGTGTTATTCACAGCTCAGACTGAGAGACGTGACCCTCTCACACCCCCATCTTGCACAGACTGAGGTACTCAACGCTTCCGGGTTTTATAGTCCCTCCGGAAGGGGCGTGGCCTTCAGGAGAGAGAATCTCAACATTTCTAAAACACTAATAACTCTTTTATTTTTAATCGATGGGAAACATAGAAACATAGAAACATAGAAAATAGGTGCAGGAGTAGGCCATTCGGCCCTTCGAGCCTGCACCGCCATTCAATGTGATCATGGCTGATCATCCAACTCAGTATCCCGTACCTGCCTTCTCTCCATACCCCCTGATCCCTTTAGCCACAAGTGCCACATCTAACGCCCTCTTAAATATAGCCAATGAACTGGCCTCAACTACCTTCTGTGGCAGAGAATTCCAGAGACTCACCACTCTCTGTGTAAAGAATGTTTTCCTCATTTCGGTCCTAAAGGAATTCCCCCTTATCCTTAGACTGTGACCCCTTGTTCTGGACTCCCCCAACATCGGGAACAATCTTCCAGCATCTAGCTTGTCCAACCCCTTAAGAATTTTGTAGGTTTCTATAAGATCCCCCCTCAATCTTCTAAATTCCATCGAGTACAAACCGAGTCTATCCAATCTTTCCTCATATGAAAGTCCTGACATCCCAGGAATCAGTCTGGTGAATCTTCTCTGTACCCCCTCTATGGCAAGGATGTCTTTCCTCAGATTTGGAGACCAAAACTGTACGCAGTACTCCAGGTGTGGCCTCACCAAAACCCTGTACAACTGCAGTAGAACCTCCCTGCTCCTATACTCAAATCCTTTCGCTATGAATGCTAACATACCATTTGCTTTCTTCACTGCCTGCTGCACCTGCATGCCTACTTTCAATGACTGGTGTACCATGACACCCAGGTCTCGTTGCATCTCCCCCTTACCTAATCTGCCACCATTCAGATAATAGTCTACCCTCATGTTTTTGCCACCAAAGTGGATAACCTCACATTTATCCACATTGTACTGCATCTGCCATGCATCTGCCCATTCACTCAGCCTATCCAAATCACCCTGCAGCCTCCAAGCATCCTCCTCACACCTAACTATACCCCCCAGCTTGGTATCATCTGCAAATTTGGAGATGTTGCATTGAATTCCCTCGTCCAAATCATTAATATATATTGTAAATAGCTGGGGTCCCAGCACTGAGCCTTGCGGCACCCCACTAGTCACTGCCTGCCATTCTGAAAAGGACCCGTTTACTCCTACCCTTTGCCTCCTGTCTGCTAGCCAGTTCTCTATCCACATCAATACTGAACCCCCAATACCGTGTGCTTTAAGTTTGTATGCTAATCTCTTATGCGGGACCTTGTCGAAAGCCTTCTGAAAGTCTAGATATAACACATCCACTGGTTCTCCCTTATCCACTCTACTAGTTACATCCTCGAAAAATTCTATCAGATTTGTCAGACATGATTTACCTTTCGTAAATCCATGCTGACTTTGTCCAATGATTTCACCACTTTCCAAATGCGCTGCTATCCCATCTTTAATAACTGACTCCAGCAGTTTCCCCACTACCGATGTTAGACTAACTGGTCTGTAATTCCCCGCTTTCTCTCTCCCTCCTTTTTTAAAAAGTGGGGTTACATTAGCTACCCTCCAATCCTCAGGAACTACTCCAGAATCTAAGGAATTTTGAAAAATTATCACTAATGCATCCACTATTTCTGTGGCTACCTCCTTGAGTACTCTGGGATGCAGACTATCTGGCCCTGGGGATTTATCGGCCTTCAATCCGTTCAATTTACCCAACACCACCTCCCGGCTAACCTGGATTTCACTCAGTTCCTCCATCTTATTTGACCCCCGTTCCACTGCTATTTCCAGCAGATTATTTATGTCTTCCTTAGTGAAGACAGAACCAAAGTAGTTATTCAATTGGTCTGCCATGTCCTTGTTCCCCATGATCAATTCACCTGTTTCTGACTGCAAGGGACCAACATTTGTTTTAACTAGTCTCTTTCTCTTTACATATCTATAAAAACTTTTGCAGTCAGTTTTTATGTTCCCTGCCAGTTTCCTTTCATAATCTATTTTCCCTTTCCTAATTAAGCCCTTTGTCCTCCTCTGCTGGATTCTGAATTTCTCCCAGTCCTCCGGTAGGCTGCTTTTTCTGGCAAATTTGTATGCCTCATCTTTTGTTTTTATACTATCCCTGATTTCCCTTGTTATCCATGGATGCACCACCTTCCCCGATTTATTCTTTTGCCAAGAGGAAAAATCCTCTTGTCCTGCGTAGCAGAGGGGGACTTAAGATGGCCAAAAATCACAGCCGTAAGTGGCAGCATTGTTTTCTAAAAGTAATATACAGAACAGCAGGAAATGGTCAAGATCAGACTTTTAGTAATATAGATACACATATACATATACATACACACATACTCAAAAATCAAACAGTATTAGTGCAATAATGATAATAACAGTAGTCTATTATAGTTCAGAGCTTAAAGTATTTGAGGTTGTGGTGTTTAACAGCCTGATGGCTGTATGGAAGCTGTTCCGGAACCTGGTCCCATTTCTGGAATATTCCAAGTATTCTTTATCATTCATCTAGTCCTAACAGTTACCTATTGGGGAATATGATACAGCCCAATCTTTTGCAATCTCCATCACTGTGAATGAGTGATCATAAGACATAGGAGCAGAATTAGGCCATGCTGCCCATTGAGTCTGCTCCACCATTCAATCACAACTGATCTATTTTTCCCTCTCAACCCCATTCTCCTGCCTTCTCTCCGTAACCTTTTAATGCCTTTATGCCACTACCTCTGCCCACCTGTCTATCTTTTGATAGGATGCGTAGCCTTGGATATTCAGCTCCCAGCTCTGATCTTCTTTCAGCCAGGACTCTGTGATGCCCACGATGTCATACTTGCTAATTTCTAACCATGCTATAAGCTCATTCACCTTGTTTTGTACACTGTTGCATTGAAATATAACACCTTCAGTTCTGTTTTCACCATCCCTCTTCTCAAATTGGTCCCCATGTTGTCTGATGTGAATCTCTTATCCCATTTGGTCCTAGTTCGTATTCTGGATGCTTCAGTATCCTTTCCCACGCTCCTTTAACCATACTTATCCAATCTGTTGAACCTACCATTCCATTATGTAGTTGAAAGCCCTATCTATGGTCCTACTTGTTTGGCTGCAGCCATGTGGAAGGCAATGCATTGGAACAAATAGGCCAGCAATGCATGTGAGGACAATCATCAAGACTATGTATGGGTAATTAGGTGAAAGTTGTATGCTTTTGATCTTCTTTTAAGGTCTAAATGATTGGAAATGTGGATTTATTCAAATGCTCAAATAATTGTTGGTTGTGGATGCCAAAATGATCAGCACCTTGAGAAATAGAATGCCAACTATGAGTGATTCTGTTTTTTCACTTGTAATCAATTCTCTGGTGATTAATGACCATTTAATGACCATCTCTAATTATCCATCAAAAATAGTAAGATGCTGTCTTACTGAACAACATTTCTGTGGCGAAGAAACTCATATTATTGGGTAGGCATCACAAAAACTGAGATGAAGCTAGCTCATGTGGATAAGAAAAAAAATTCTGAGTCAGGATAGTGTGATTTGGAAGCTACTTTGCAGCTGGTGGAGTACCAAAGGGAATGTCATTGTCCTTCTTGGAGGTAGAAATTGCAGCTTTATGGTGTATTCTTAAGTAAACCTGGATGAATGTTTCCATTAATTTAGTAAATAGAACATTGCATCAGTGGTGGGCACCAGTGATAGTTCATAGCAGATCATGATTTTATACTTAGTTATGACACAAACTTTGTTTTTAATGTGTGATTGTGTATGATTCAGACAAAACATAAGAGGAGCTTAACTCGGGAAACATCTGGAGGGAAGTCTCAACATTCCAGAATTGTTATTAACAAGTCTAAGGAGGATAAGGGACGAGATACCATGAGGAAGGTAGGATGCTTTGAGGATCAAAATTTGTTTTGCTATCATAAGCCACAATTATTTTGAAGTGTAAATGTATTCTAGGCTATCAAAGATGTTTATTTTCATTCAATGTTCGATTAAAGCTTCACCATCCTGCCTCAATTCTCTTTCATTGCTTCTGTTTTGTAACAATAATTTATGGGTATAGTAACAGTGCTGAGAGAGAAATTAGCAGTGATCATTGCTATCGAGGGGATTATTTCACAGAATCATTGCTGTCTTCTATAAAACCAATATCCTTCCAGAAGAAGCACTGTTTGCACTCTTCTGCCATGATCTTTAGAAACCAGTGCACTGATAGTTACTTGACTACAATTCAATGCAATAGAACTTTATTCATCCCTGGAGGACATCGACCCTGGAGGAACTTTACAGTAAACCCTGGTTCTAACGGTACGGAATTTTGTTATGGCAGATATACCTACCAATGCTACCCCTGAGTCGCAAGGTGCGCCAGGGAATCCTTCTCCACGGTACTCCACGGTCCAGTTAGCATCCACATTCATCCATTCAGGGAGTCTTGTAATATTGGAGCCTTGAATGAAGTGGAATAAATGGGTAAACATCCGGAGTAGACATTGTGGAAAAGTGTACAAACTTACAAATAAGTTTGCAATAAATGAGTTAAAAATTACTTATGAGGATCTCATCCCCATTCCACAACAGCCAAACAGATACTTGCTTTCTATTTAATGTCAATAAATCTAAAATTTGAGGCTTTTAGTCAAATGTTTCTGATGATTCGACTTGCAAGGAGCCAAATAAATTAGTTAAATTTTAAACAGATAGATTCTGATTATTCCACGTACGTTGGAAAACAAAAACAAAATCAGCACCTCAACGGACAAGATTTGGATTCATTCTTCTTTTGTGAAGTTCAATTAGATAAACCATTTTAGAGAGAAAACATTGACTAATTCTACTGGCACAGAACATTGTACTGGAAAGAAAGATCATACTAGTTTTTAGAAAATAAAGTGTTTTTTAGCTTTGATTTACCACTCCCTTTCATGTCCTTTTTTCATACTATTTTTTGTTTCTGTAGAGCTTAGTAAATGTGAAGTCATTTACTAACGAACATGGAATAGACACTGAACCAACTGGCATAGTTAACGTGGAAGGAGATGTAAGTATATGAAATAAACTGTAAGCTATATTGAGAGAATTCAGCACTGAGATTTCTTTCTATCTCTTTTGTCATACCAACTGCATGGAACAAAATTTCTGGTAAATGGACTGGTTAAAGTACAAGAGGGCCTTATAAAGATATGTGAGTGTAGTTATGAAGTAATTTAAACAATACAAATTTTAAATATTAGACCAAGTGCAGACCCGCAACGTTGGGTCTGCTCCCCCAACGCAATATTCCATCACTCACCCGTTCCCCCAATGCAACCCGTTTCCCCAACACAATATTCCACCACTCACGCATAGCCCCCAACTGCGCATCTCCTCACCCCCAAGCACTCCCTCCTCTTCCTCTTCCCCCTCCCTCTTCAATCCCAACAGAGGGAGGTAGAGAGGGAGGGTGGTAGAGAGGGAGGGGGTAGAGGATACTTTCAAGAGAGAGCTAGATAGGTATCTTAAAGATAGCAGAGCTAGGTTATATGGGGAGAAGGCAAGAACGGGGTACTGATTGGGAATGATCAATCACATTGAATGGCGATGCTGGCTCGAAGGGCCAAATGGCCCATTCCTGCGCCTATTGTCTACTAGACTAAGTGGGATCCGTTGGGTCCCAGTTCACACGGGAGGGCTGGTCCCCCAACACAATATTCCACCTCCACCAATTTCAATATTGGTGGCCAATGGGGGGGGGGTATGGGTGTTGTGAGTTTCTGGAGCGCTGGTATGGGTGTTGTGGGCTGAAGGGACTGGTCTCTAGAGGGCTAGTATGGACATTGTGGGCCAAATGGATTCTTGGGGTGGCAGCTCAGTGCTGGCAGCTCACTCATGGCTGGTGGGTTGGCAGTTGGCTCATGGCTATTCTTTGAAAATCCATTTCAAGCAGGGTGCAAGGCCACCTAATTCAAATCCATTTTCAAATTCAAGTGCAGTTTCTTACCACTTCAAGCAGGGTGCAAGGCCACCAAATTCAAGTACAGTTTCTTACCACTTCAAGCTGGGTGCAAGGCCACCAAATTAAAATGCAGTTTCATACCACTTCAAGCAGGGTGCAAGGCCACCAAATTCAGGTGCAGTTTCCTACCACTTCAAGCAGGGTGCAAGGCCGCCAAATTCAAGTGCAGTTTCATACCATTTCATGCTGGGTGCAAGGCCACAGCATTCAAATGCAGTTTCATACCATTTCATGCAGGGTGCAAGGCCACTACATTCAAATGCAGTTTCATAGCATTTCAAGAAGGGTGAAACCACCATAAAACCTCCATAAAACCACACCAAACACCACACTCACAGTTCAGTAGACATTCAGTGTGTTCAATTGATTAATCGCTCAGTCAGAGTCGTGACCTCTCCCTCCCCATCATGCAGAGACTACACCACACCCACACTTCCAGGTTTTATAATCCCTCCCCCCTCCCACCGGAAAAGATGTGGCCTTCATGGTTTGATTGACAGGCGAGAGATTCATAACATTTTTGAAACACTAATAACACTTATTTTTCATTGATGGGAAGAATCCTCTGCACCTGATGAGCGGAGGGGGACTGAGTAAGATGTCCAAAAATCACAGCCGTAAGTGGTAGCGTTTTATTTTAAATCAATATACAGTGCAAACAGGAAGTTGTCAAGTTTAGGCAACCAACCATTTGCAGCGCTTCTTACTTCAACCGAAAACCCCAAACCAAACATTTGCAGTGCTTTTTACTTCAACCCAAAATCCCAAACCAACCATTTGCAGTGATTTTTACTTCAACCCAAAACCCCAAAGCAACCATTCACAGTGCTTTTTATTACAACCCAAAACCACAAACCAGCCATTCACAGCGCTTTTTACTTCAACCCAAAACCAACCATTTGCAGCGCTTTTTACTTCAACCCAAACCAACCATTTGCAGCGCATTTTACTTAAACCCAATGCTGAGAAGATCGATGTCAAACAATCCTGAATACGAATCGACAAGTACCAGGTACTGCTTGCCATGCCACTGAAATATGTCAGCTGCCACTGTAGTCCACAGGAGTGCAGGTACCGGATGTAAAAGAAGTGGTTGCTTTTGCTGGTGAGGTGCCAAGCTGTTGCACACTGCACAGGATGAGACATTCTCAGTGATGTAGTCGGCTGTGCCAGGCCAGTAAAACATGCTTGTTGCACATAGGACAGTAGCTTCAGCGCCTGGTTGCCCTGCATTGACAGCGTTAAAATACTTGTTGTGTAGCGAAGCAGGGACCACAGCCTTGTGTCCTTTTAAAACAATGCCATCCTACAGCTCTAGCTCATCACGGACGGCAAAGAAAGGCTTGAATGGCTGTGGAACGTTGTAGCGCTTGTCTGGCCAGCCACGCTTAATGACGGAGGTAAGCGACCGTAGAGTACTGCCAGCAGCAGTGTGGGCAACTAAATCCTCCATATTTGATTTGATTTGATTTAATTTATTGTCATCGTCTTCAATTAAGAGACAACTAAATTCTTTTTCCCTTAGTCATACAAATAATTTTAAAAAAACACAAAAACTCAGAACACAGTAGTCCAGAACACAAACATCCCGGCACCAAAGTTCCCCACTGTGAGGGAAGGAACCAAAGTCCAGTCAGTCTCTTCACCGATGTTCACCCGTGGTCGGGGCCTCCCGAGCACCCCGCAGTCGCCGCTATGGGCGGCCCGGTGTTCAGGCCCTCTCGCCGGGAACGATGGAACCCCGTCGTCGAACGGGAGAACATCCTCCGTGGCCTGGACTTCTGAATCGGCCACCTTCCACCTTCCACCGGAGTCCGCGGCTCCCGATGTCCACAGGCCGCGCTGGGTGGAGATTCACGCTTGCGACCCCCGGCAAATGGTCCCAGGACTCCGCGATTTCGAGGTCAGCGCCGCCCGCGTTGGGAGCTCCGCACCCACAGCTCCGCAATGTTGGAACAGCGGCTCGAAGCGGCGATCCGGGTAAGGCCTCACCTGCTCCGCTCCGCGATGTTTCCAGCGCCCCGTAAGCGGTTCCCGCTTACCATACCCTCTTCCCCCACATAAAATACTGAAAAAAACCCCAAAAAACACTTTAAACATAACATAAAAACAAAAGACAACCAGGCTGTGGGCGGAGGCAGCTAGTAACAGCGCCACCGGATGTCCAGAGCACCAGATATAGGATGAGGGGTTAAAAGGCACGGCCATTACAATAAAGTAATCTTCTGGCGAGGGCGGATGCTCGCAGGTCTTCCGGGGTGCACGCGAGAGAGTGTCGGCAGGTGCAGGTGCATATCCTTACAGTGTTTGTGGATCAGAATAATGTCATATTTTTGAAGTTGCAGCAACATCCACTGTAAGCGCTGATCAGAGGTTGGAGGTCAGTTTCAATCGTGACCGTGTGTCTAAAGATAAAATCGGTTAATTTCTTGCAGGCGAAAACATCCGCCAACAGCTCTTTCTCAATTTGGGCATACCGTTGTTCTGTGTCATTCATAGTGCGCGAGGCATAGGCAACAGGCTTATTTACGTTATTCTGAAGACATGCTGCGCCTAGTCCATGGTGTGAGGCGTCACAAGTCAGTGTAACTGGTCATTTAGGATCAAAGTAATAGCCCTGTCTCACGGTGCGAGTTGACCCACAAGTAACCCCGAGTGAAAGAGTAAATCAGACTCGTGGTTGTGTACGAGATTCCAAGTTTATGTTCAGGAGTTTAACCGAGTTCCCATGGGTATGTCTAAGTTTGCCGTTTACTTCTCATTTCTGCGATGTACCAAGTTCCTCTCCCGAGTTACTCTTGAGCCAACAATGACTACCGACGTGTGGAAAAATCATTACATGGATAGAAATATCATGCAGTTTTTAAAAATTATACAAAGCCTCCTATGACCATGGACGAACTGCCCCGATGATCAGCTTCCCCGTGTCTCTTATGTAGCTGCATGCTTCTCTTGTCATGTAATTAACCGCTTTTATCAAATCGTTGCCTAACATTGCTACAATGCAATAAATGGCATTTAACGTACTTGGCTGTCAAAAGAAGCACAAAACGTAAAGGTGGTTAAGAAACGGACTGCAGGGAGAACTTCAAAGCTTTTGTAAATCGATTAAATTCAGGTAGAAGTTTAACTCAACATTTAAATCCCCTGAAAATTAGGTTTCTTAACACAGGATAAATGTTCTGCCAGAATGGAGTTGCTGAATAAAGTCGTCTCCGTTTTCCTCCGTTTCTTGCATGACCTCGGCTTGCCAGCTTTATTTCACACTCTGTGATCTGTGTAATGTATATAAGTGTAAAATAATAAACTGACCAAGAAGGTCCAGTGTTCTCCCCTGTTAGTTTAGTTTAGAAATACAGAGAGGAAACAGGCCCTTCGGACCACCGGGTCAGCGCCGACCAGCGATCCCCGCACACTAACACCATCCTACACCCACTATGGACATTTTTACATTCACCAAGCCAATTAACCTACAAATCTGTACATCTTTGGAGTGTGGGGAGATCTCGGAGAAAACCCACGCAGGTCACGGGGAGAACTTCCAATCTCAGTACGGACAGCACATGAAGTCGGGATCGAACCCGGGTCTCCGATGCTGCATTCGCTGTCAGGCAGCTGCACCGCAGTGAATGAAGGCCTGTTTTAAGTATCAAATAGAGAAGCAAGAAGGTGATCAAGGCGGAGAAAGTGTAGAGGCCAATGCCCAGGTAGTCCAACTCGCAGGAGTGCAGGTCCACCATGACGACGCCGTGGCCGCGGTGGGCTTTGGGGAAGGTGCAGGTGACATTGGTGACAAGGCGAGGGATGTAGACTGTGGACTGATTGATCCACCACACGAACCACCTGGCGTCGCAGGTGCAGAGAAAGTGGTTGCCGCTTAGCCGCAGCTCACGAAGGTGTTTGATGGCACTGTCGGGGAAACTGGAGGCCTGGATGGTCTTCAGGTTGTTGTAGCTGAGATTCAGGTACTGCAGGGAGGTCACGTCCCGCAGGAAGTCCTTGGTCAGCTTGGAGATCTGGTTGCGGGTGAGGTTGAAGACGCGCAGGGTCTGGGTGCAGTTGGACAGCATGCGAGGCACTGTCGTCAACAGGTTGCGACCGAGGCCCAGCAGCTCCAACCAGCCTAGTAGGTAAAGCCTGCCCCAGTTGAAGCTCCGCAGCTGGTTACCGCTCAGCACAAGCTCCTTGAGTAGCGGGGGCAGGTGATCAAACATGTCGTGAGGCATGAACGCGAGTTTCTTCCCCTAATAATCCGCTGCTATCTGTGTTCGAGAGCGAAAACCTGCAAAGGGCACGCACGGTTGCTCGCCAGCGAAGATGGACACAGAATGCTGGAGTAACTCAGCGGGGCAGGCAGCATCTCTGGAGAGAAGGAATGGGTGACGTTTCGGGTCGAGACCCATTACTCCTCTCCAGAGAAACGGCAACAGCACAGCACAAAACCAGTCTGAAGAAGGGTCTCGACCCAAAACGTCACCAATTCCTTTTCTCCAGAGATGCTGTCTGCCCCGCTGAGTTACATCAGCATTTTGTGTCTATATCCCATGGCTTATAATGTCACCTCACATTGTAATATCATTTTGAAGAAATGTCTCCTCGCTGGCTCAAACATAATCTATGTAAAACTCACATTTCTCTCTGCTTCATATACGTGGGAAATCCCTCAGTATGGTCACTTTTCACATGTCCCGCCTGGTGTTAACCCTTCCCATCAATGCTTGAGCCCTCATCTTTGCTCTGTACCTTGAGCTTCATCGGCGGCTCTCTCCCATCGAACGTATCCAAGTTAATTTCAAACCCCTATCCATCCATCCATTCATTCATTTCCCATTAAGATCTGACTAATCTTCAACATTTCACTTCTGGCACTCAGGCCAAACCCACGGTAGACTCAAGAGTCATTACGGTAAACTCATGGGCCACTACGTTCTTACAATGAGTTTAAATGTTTCCATTTTTAACTTCAACAGTAAATTTGACTTGTGGAAAACTTTAAACATGTTTGAATTTTTTCAAGAGTTAACAAGTTTCATGGGTACCTGCTGTTAGCACCACGAGTCGCTAAGTTGCGTCCACGAGTTCCGACGTTCCTGCCACATTAATTGTACGTGATTATCACGAGTGAAAACTCAGGGTCACTCGTGGGTCGACTCGCACCATGAGACAGGGGTTTAAGTAAGAGTAGGAGCACAAGACATCTGCTGCTTAAAAATGTCGAACGCCTTCTGTTGTTGCTCGTGCCAAGTCCAAGCAGTGTTTTGTGTGCAAGCTGGCGCAATGGGGCTGATATTTTTCTGAAACCCGGAATGAATTTGCTCAAGTAGTTAGCCATGCCAAGGAATCTCTGCAAGCTTAGCACATCTGTGGGTGCTCAGAGCTCATTGATAGCACTGGTTTTCGCCGGATCAGTCTTTAGGCCGTCTTTGGTAAACACATGGCCTATGTATTTAACCTCATTCACCCTGAATTTGCATTTTTGAGGGTTCGGCTTGAGATTGATGGCTTTGGCACGATCCAAGACCTTCGTCAGATTGGCATCGTGTTCTTCGTCTGTTCTTCCTGCAACGAGGATATCATCCACTACGATGGAGCATGGGTAGCCTGCAAACAACTGCTCCATGGCTTGTTGAAATACGTCACAAGCAGAACTTACTTCAAAGGGCATGCAAAGCAATTTATAACACTGGAACGGAGTGCTAAAAGTGGTTAACTTGGAGGAGTTATGTTCCAGCGAAATCTGCCAGAATGAACTCTTGGCATCTAGCACCGTGAATACAGTTGCCTCAGCCATCTGCGCAGCAATCTCATCCACAGTGTGCATGGGATAGTGGGGTCGCATAATTGCTGTGTTTAAGTCTTTGGGGTTGATACAAATTTGTATCTCGTCTTTGTTCTTCTTGTTAGCCACGGCCATAGTGGAGACCCAGTCCGTGGGGTCTGCTCCTCGAGCAAGCAAACCTAGAGACACCATTCTGTTAAGTTCACTTTGAACATGGTCCCGCATAGCGTGGCGAAACTTGTGAGCTGGACGAACAACAGGAATTGCAATTAATGAGCAAAGCGACCTTGGGGTCTAGTTGTTTATGCATTAAATCAGACAAAGTATGCACATCGTCATCAACACATTCGCCAGCAGCCTGTAAATCCATGGGAGCTGGTTGTGAGAATTCTGAAATAGAGCTTTCATGGCCAAGCAAATTAACAGATTGTCTTGTTTAAACTCTGTTGTTACGTGAATGACAGCACTTAAGGAAATGGTTTATTTTGTTGCAAAATCGACACAATTTTCCATACGCAGGGCAACGGTCACGAACAGCGGCATGTGAACCCCCACAGTTAAAGCAATTGTCAATCAGTCTCAACTTGGCATCCGGCACATGAGAAAAATGAGGAGAGATTTGATTAGACATACCGGCAGCATTAACTTCACGAGTAGTAGAGTGTCCCAAAACTTTGATGTGAGCATCAGCCATTTCAGCAATGCGACAGCGGTTTTCAGCAGTCTCTAGGGTAAGGTCAGCATCCCGTAGTAGCTCGTCGCGTAATTTATCATTGTGGATGCCATGAATCAAACGGTCACGGATTAGGCTGTCGCATATATCTCTGAAATTGCACCGACTTGCGATGTGCTTCAGTGCACTGACATATAACTCCACAGGTTCTCCCTGTCTCTGGCACAGTGAAAAAAAAGCAGATGCCGTTCAATCACAAAATTTGTTCGTAACTCACATAATTGTTGGAATTTGCACAGTAAGCAGTCAGGATCTCGAATGGATTCAGCAGAAGCAATCTGGCATCTGGAATTTGAGAAACAATATTCTGGAACTTGAGCTGTGGAATGGAGCAAATGCTGGAAAACTGCAAGAAAACACACTACTGGAAAAACTCAACAAATCATTAAGCATTTGTAGATGTTTTAATTTATATTTAAATGAATATTTAAATGTCCCCGCACAGATAGACAAAGAGAGGAACAAACAAGATGGGAATTTTAGTAATTTCTTCTAGACCAAGTGGGACCCGTTGGGCCCCATTCCCCTATGCAATATTCCACCACTCACCCGTTCCCGCAACTGCGTTTCCACTACTCACCTCTTCACCCCAATGCAACCCGTTCCCCCAATGCAATATTCCACCACTCACCCATAGCCCCGAACTGCGT
This sequence comes from Raja brachyura, assembly GCA_963514005.1. The sequence goes on from OY740801.1 coordinate 38,887,032, forward strand.
AGGCGAGCTCATTTCCCCTCATCCCCCAACACTGCCAGCCCCTCCTTTTCACCCTCCCTCTTCCCTTCCCTCTCCTCCCCTCCACACCCTCCCTCCCTCCCCTTTCCCTTACCCTCAGTCGCTCCATACCCTCAGTCACTCCCTCCTTCCCTCCCTCCATAACCCCGCTCCCCTCCCTACCCCCCTTAACGTCATTGTTAGGTCCTCTTCTTATCAAGTCCACACACAAGATTAGAAGTTGTTCTCGGCATCTGCAGACAATGGTGTCTCTCCTGTCGCTTCTTGTGCTTCCTGAGCTTGGTGGTGGAAAGATTGGTGGAAACAGGCCCACAACGTGAACGCTCTTTCATTGACCCCATTGTGTGGTGGATGTTGCTGTTTTGATAATGTAAATGAGATCCCATTGTGATGTCATTGTGGGTACTGCTGAGCACTGCTGACGGGCAGTTTATGTAAATGCGATCCCATTGTGACATCATAGCTGCTAACTGCAACTTCAAGTGATATTTCTCAAATTGGAATTTGTAAAGTTTAGAATGAGAATAACTTGTAAAATATTAAATAAATCTGAACAAAACTTGATGCACCACACCACAGGACAATTGTGAATAAGGTGGTCCATAAATTGTAAAGCTATCGTGTACCATTTTGGCGTAATTTCAGGATCACATAAACAGACATACACACACATACTGACATATAAAAACTTCACATGGAGTTCAGGAGCCTGGTGCTGTGAGATAGCAGCTCTACTCGTTTCACCCCTGTGGCTTTTTACATTAGATCTGACTAGTTTTGACACAAACAAGAATAGCTGACATCTGAAATTTTTAAATACTGAATTGAGATCTAGTCCAATGTTTCTAGAAAAAAGATCCAGTGTTGTTTCATGAGCTTGGGAAGATTATTGGAGACCAACGACAGAGAACTCAAAAAAAGAATGGGATTGAGAATTTAAGTGACAGGAAAGTGCAGTCTTCTTCATATGATGTCCACACACAAGATTAGAAGTTGTTCAGCCAGAGCTGAACACACTTCTCGGCATCTGCATAAAATGGTGTGTGTTATGCGCTTCTTGTGTTTCTTGTGCGTGGTGGTGGAAAGATTGGTAAAAACAGGGCCGCAACGTGAATGCTCTTTCTTTGACCCCAGGAATGTAAAAGTAGCCTGAATATAGGAGAGGGCAGAAGTTTAGTAAAATATTATATCTTTGAAATAGGCTGCACCAGAAGTGCCTGTTTCTGGGGTGCTACTCAACTGTGCAAGCTGTATCACCAAATTTTAGTTGTGGCCTTAATAAACACTCAAGCATTTTAAGCATAGATTTCTGATTAGGTACATTCTGGCCTACCATACTACCAAGCATTCAAAATACAGTGCTTGAAAATAGGAGAGTCCAGAGCCCTGCAGTAATCACTGTGAACAGTGATTGAATAATGATACTGATTTTTAAATGTATTCATTAATTATGGATATTGGATTGATTTTGAAATTATTGTACTTCCTATTGTTCAATAATTAATTTATTTTACCAAGAATGGGTTTTGCAAACTTAAAAAATCTTCACTTTTATTTTTACCTTTCAGCAATATACAGATGCAAAGTCCTATATTGTTCTGGAGTTTAGTCTGGCTAAACCTCTGGTGCAGAGACGACTTCGGGAGGATCTGTCTAAAAAGTAAGCTTCAGCTTGTAATAGATAATATACACAATTCTTCCAGCAATGCATTTCTTAAATCTTATTGATGATGAATCTCTTATAATTAATACAATATTTTCTATTTATTGCACATTATCTGCTGTAGGAATATATTACAGCTTCATAGGATTATCAGAAAGCGCAATGCTGACACAGCTTGATTTTGGAAACGCTCTCCAGAAAATATATATAATAGCTGTCATATTCAGGACTGACATAGAAAGAAAAATCTATGCTCTTTCATCATGTGATAGAATCCCTGGAGGTGATCTTCAGAGAATGACTTGAGCATGGACGCAAAGAAAAGTGGAAATTGAAAATGTTCAGCCAATACTGAGAATGGTCCAGATTTGGTGCCATAATGTAGAACCAGTGTTCAACCAGTGTTTGACACAAACTCGTCCTGATTGTGGCTTCCATCAAAATGAACTAAATGTATCCATTATGGGGTTTGCATGCCTACATTGATATCTGCATGACGTTTTGAAATGTTGTACAAAGATAGAAGTAAAGTTATGAAGGACGTTGTGTAAAGTCCCATCGACAATGAAAATTTGCAGAAACTGATGATTCTCTTATTCAGCCTTCTATTAGCATTTATTGACCGAGACTGACCATGTAAAGAGCATCCTCTCTTCATAAACCATGGTGGGATCTTTGGAACTTTGTGATTAGTGTGAAAGCTTTGTGCAGAAAAGGACCTTAGCAAATGGAACTTTGGGTTTGCTGAAGTTTGTAAAAATTGAAAATGAGGAAACTGTACAAAGGTGAGGATTGGAGAATTGATCTTCAGGATGAAGCAGACATGGATTATTGGCTCTGTAATGGTGAGAATAAAGGCAGGAATATGTTTCATGGTTGCATCACATGCAGGTTTGAAAACCCGGTTAGAATTTGACAGAAAACAGTTTGCACACAATAGGTAGGATAGCTGCAGTGGTTGATGTATTCTGAATAAGAATATTGGTAATTAAGAGTCAAATCACATTCATGGGGTTGAAGTCACCTGTAGACCAGGCATGATATAGGTGTCAGATTTCTTTGCCTGAAGGACATGTGGGAATAGGTAAGTTGTTTGCAACAATTTAATGTTTCGTAATCACTGTTACTGATTCTAGCATTTTATTCCTGCTTTTTTATAACTTATTCATTATTTCTCAAGGTTATACTTCAAAGTAATTTTTTTTTTTCCTGATGTGCAAAAGGGCACTGTTTTCTCCGTGGTTCCATGATCTAAACTGGGTGCTAGCACATTTAGTTCAAATGGGTTTTCTGTCCATTGGGTTGAAAGGGAAAACTTGATAAGAGTTCTGGTTCTGAATGTAGTCCATTGACACTGCTGGAAACGTGCTTTTGGAGAGGGTAGGATTGGGTTTATCTGTAATACAGCAAGAGAATAATCTGCAAACGCCTTCTCACATTTGCAGAATAGTGCACCACAAAGTACAGGAGCCTACTGATATATGTGGAACTATACAGCATCAGGGAACTTGTAGAGGAAAGTGGCAAAAGTATAATAGTTTGTGTAAATAAGCAATTTACAAACTCTAAAAGTGTTCAACACATTTTAATGATAGCACAAGGTATTACATACGTCCTCAAATACTGGCTACATTCTTCTAGTGAACCGTATCCAGGAAGGGGAAGGCGTTATGATTGATGTTAACTAGGCGGGGTTAATGGTACTGAGGTAACTATGTTATTGGTTGCATGCAAAACCATCTACATCCTTCCCCTTAGAAAATTTAAAAGAAACAGACCGTTGTCACTACAACAGAATTAAACAGAATTAAACAGAATCGCCATAACGAACAGGTGGCTTGCTGATCCGGCCCGAGCGCGTACGGATGCCTCCCCCTTCCCCCGGAGGAGCAGAAAAAACAGGGGGACCCGAGACAGCAGGGGAACCAGGGAAGGGCGGTGGGGTTGGAGGAACAGGAGAGGGAGAACCGCGACCGCCAACAGGTGACCCGCGCAGAGGGGAACCGGGCGCTCGATATGGGGACCGAGGCATGCAGGGAACGCTGGCTGGGACAGGAGCCGGCTGCTGGTATGAGAGCGGCGGGGCATAGGGGCCCGGGGCCTGCGGCTTCGGCTCATTAACCGCAAGCAGGTGTTGTCGGCTTCTACGGTAGATGGTTCCCTCATAGTCGACCAGATACGAACGAGGTGAGTCGGCCACCCCAACCACAGTAGCCAGACGGGAGTGACCACTGGCGGTTTGCAATCGAACAACCTGTCCAGGCAACAGAGGATCGAGTGGTCTGCACGACCGATCGTGGGAACGCCGCTGGCTGTCATGTTTCTCTTGAATGCGCCTTTGCACAGAGGCAGGCTCCAGCACCCGAGGTTTCAGCTGGCGCTGGGCAATCGGGATGGTAGATCTGGTTGTTCTGGACATCAGACGCTGAGCAGGGGACCCCATGGCCGGATCTCTGGAAACATTCCTGAGGTTCAGGAGATCCAAATACAAATCAGAGTTAGACAGTCTCGCTTGTTCCATCAGAAGCTTGGCGCTGCGGACGGCCCGTTCAGCAAGGCCGTTGCTCTGTGGGTACTCCGGGCTGCTGGTGAAATGCACAAAATTCCATTTGTCAGCAAAACTTTTGAACTCACGGCTGGTAAACTGCCTGCCATTGTCAGTCTGCAGCCTGACAGGGGACCCAAACGTGGAGAAGTGTTTCCGCAGCTTCCGGATCACCATCTCCGACGTGAGGGATGTCAGCAAATCCACCTCGAACCAGTTTGAGTACGAGTCGACCAGGACAAGGTAGTGGTTACCACGCCACTCGAAGATGTCGGCAGCCAACGAGGACCAGGCCAAGGCAGGAGCGGGCTGTTGCAGCAGGGGCTGTCGCTGCTGATGTGGAGCAAGACTGTTGCACGTGGAGCAGGCAGAAACACGGTCTCGAATATATTTGGCCATTCCAGGCCAGTAGAATTGGCACTGAGCGTGGGCGAGTGTTGCATCGACCCCGGGGTGTCCGCTGTGGGCTGCGCAGTAGTAAGAATCGAACAGGGAGGACGGGACCACCACTTTATGTCCCTTAACGATAACGCCATTCTGGAGCACCAGTTCGTCACGGACCAGGAAGAAGGGCTGTGTTTCAGGCGGCGCAGCGGAGCGCTTTGTTGGCCACCCTGATTTAATCACAGACGCAAGCCGTTGCAAAACTGGATCGGCAGCGGTGTGCTCGGCCAAAAGCTGCAGCTGCTTGGTGGGAATAAAATTGACGCCCAGTACGAGCAAGTCCTCTGTTTCGTAGGGGTGGCGAGCACAGGAGGCCCGCGGGGCGCGCGATAACGTGTCCGCGATGTGCATCTCGGTGCCTTTCTTGTAGACGATGTCGAAATCAAAGCGCTGGAGCTGCAGCATCATACGCTGCAGCCTGGCAGGGGCAGCATGAATCGGCTTGTTCAGGATTGTCACCAGTGGCTGGTGGTCGGTTTCGACTGTAAATCTGCTGCCAAACAGGAAGTCTCTGAACTTGGAGCAGGCAAACACCACCGCAAGCAGCTCCTTCTCGATCTGAGCGTACCGCTGCTCGGTGTCCGTCATGGTGCGGGAGGCATAGGAGACAGGATGTAACGATCCATCGACAGATTGGGGGCAACTTAGAACCCAGGCCGAACTGAGAAGCGTCACATGTGACGGTGATGGGGCGACTCACATCAAAAAATCGCAACGTCGGAGTGTTAATCAGTTTCGACTTGAGACAGTCAAACGCCTGCTGGTGCTGTGGGAGCCAGACCCAGGCGATATCCTTTTTTGTCAGCTGCCGCAGGGGAGCACTCAGCTCACTGAGATGTGGTACAAACTTCCCAAGGTAGTTCACCATGCCCAAGAAACGTTGTAGACCTGGCACGTCGGTGGGGGCTGACATCTCAGAGATGGCCGCTGCCTTCAAAGGGTCGGGTTTTAGTCCGTTAGAGGTGAAAACGTGTCCAACATACGTGACTTCTGAGACACGAAACCGGCACTTCTTTGGGTTCAGCTTCAGGTTGGCCTTTCGCGCCCGATCCAGGACGCGGCGGAGGTTCTGGTCATGTTCGGCAATGTCCTTCCCATAGACTAAGATGTCATCCACGATGATGGCACATGGCAGGCCCGAGAATATCTGCTCCATCGTTCGCTGGAACACCTCACTAGCGGAATTGATGCCGAATGGCATTCGCAGGAATTTGAATCTGCCGAATGGTGTGGCGAAGGTTGTCAGGTCGGAAGATGCTTTGTCCAACGGGATCTGCCAGAACGAGTTCTTAGCGTCTAGGACCGAAAAGACGGTGGCTTGCCCGACCTGAGCCGCCACGTCCTCAACAGACCGCATGGGGTAGTGTGGTCGCCTGATGGCAAGGTTTAAGTCCTTGGGGTTGATACACACACGTATTTCATTCTTGTCTTTCTTTATCGTGGCAACCATGGTGGAGACCCAATCGGTGGGCTCGCTGACCGCTTCTAGCACCCCGTTGTCGACCATGTTGTTAAGCATCGCCTCGACCCTGTCTTTCATGGCGTGGGACACCCTGTGAGGTGCGCGGACCACGGGTTGTACATTTGGGACAATGGAAATATGGTATGTCAGTGGTAACTTTCCCAGGTCATCGTTGAACAGGTCCTGGTATTCTGCAATCGGGTTAAATGACAGTTGCACTTTGTGGACCGTGTGGTCGAAGGACACCAGGCCAAGATCTTGGCACGCACGGTTTCCCAGCAGGGTAACACAGTCAGAGTTCAAAACATAAAAAATCAAGTTTCTCGTGGCCTTCTGTAGCCTGCAAGTTAAAGTGGCCCTCCCCACAGGCCTGAGAATTTCTCCACCATAGGCGTGTAGAGTAGCATTGTCAGCGACCAAGGCCTCATTAGTCCTTATCTTGTTGAAAAGATTTATTGACAAAACATTGACCTTTGCCCCAGTATCTAACTTCGCAAGGAAGGTTACATTGTTGACAGTCACAGACACGGAGGGATCAAGACGTTGGCCAGGTGCCTGGAGGAGGGTAAACACATTCGAATCCTCGGGAGAATTAATTGGATCTGCATCATAGGATTCAGCAACATCGGGCTGTGGGTTGGAACAGCTATCAGATTGTTTAAGCATGTTTAGACTGGGTCTGGAAATCTGTACCCGTCTCCCACGAGAACGGAATAAGCGGCAGGCAGAAGCGAAATGATTCAGTTTGTTACAAAAATTACAAGCCTTGCCATAGGCAGGGCACGTCGACCGTCTGTGGTGCATGTAGTTACAGTTAGGGCACCTTTTTGGGGGCACATCAGCAGGACCAGGGTTGGCACGCGGCAGAAAAGCATTGTTTCCCCTCTGAGGCAGGGCTCTACTAAATCCAGCCTGGTGAACAGACTTATCTCCCAAGTCCCGGTGATCATCTGGCAATACAACGACCTCAGACAATCTGCAGGCATGCATGGCTTTTTCTAACGTTAGATCCGGATCCCTAAGAAGCTCACATCGCAGCTTCTGGTCACGCATGCCAGTTACTAAAATGTCTCTAGTGAGCTGGTCTGTCATGTCACCGAAAGGGCACCGCTGGGCGAGATAACGCAAATCGGCAATAAAACATTCAACAGGTTCCTCCGGCAGCTGTCTCCTTGTAAAGAACCGTGCCCTCTCTAGAATGCGGTTCGAGGGCAGGTCACAAATCTCCCTGAACTTACGTAGCAGGCAAGCAGGGTCACTGGCAGATTCTGCAGGGGTAACCACCACGTTGTTGTCGTCCAGGACCGCTGGAGCATAGACGAAAGTTCTGGCTCTCTTCATGGCATCAGGTCCGACAAGGTTGAGTAGGAGGGAGGCTTTGAGGGAGTCAGGATCATTGCGGTGAGCGACGTTGACAAAGTGGGTGAAATCAATTTCAAACGTAGCCCAGCGCTCAGAAATATCAGCATCAAAGACAAGCTGCGTGGGCTTTCTGCACGAGGATGCCATGGTCAGAGAGATAAAGCACAAAAGGCACAAATCAAATAAAAGAAATAAAACCCGATGGACAGGTAGGCGCAAGTATCTTCCAGCTCCGACACCATGTAAATAAGCAATTTACAAACTCTAAAAGTGTTCAACACATTTTAATGATAGCACAAGGTATTACATACGTCCTCAAATACTGGCTACATTCTTCTAGTGAACCGTATCCAGGAAGGGGAAGGCGTTATGATTGATGTTAACTAGGCGGGGTTAATGGTACTGAGGTAACTATGTTATTGGTTGCATGCAAAACCATCTACAGTTTGTGGCTGAGTTTTTTCACTGTTTCCTGTAAGAATGTTTAGTACATTCAATTTTTAATCTTATCAATGAATATTTGTCTTTCTAAATCAGGATTGCAGAGATGATATCTCCTCGGCCATTATTTCCTCGTAGGACAAGTGGAGCAGAAAAGGTGTGTGAAGGAACAGAAACGGGCTTGCTCTGACATGTTGCGTTCACTAGATGAATGGAATATTATACCAATGTATCTATTTTAAATCATAGCTTATTGGATTGGTCATCTCAAGGTATCTTTATTTGTCTTTATAAACAGTGGATATTGTGGTTGAAACAACTGGTTTGTGATTCCAGGTCTTTACCAATCTTAACCTATATGACTTGTTTATGCAGAGTATGCGTGTATGTTGCCAATCCATATATAGTGCTCAATTAAAGGCTCCTGTATAAAACTGCATCATTAGCAAACATTGTCAAGTACACAAGGGGGTTGCAAGGTGACACAACAGGAAAAGCCCAATTTTCCAATTGTCACAAAAAAAAGTATATACAAATGATTTTTTAACAGTGGCAATTTATTCAGAATTTAAGATTTTAGAATAAATTTATTTATAATATTTTAAATTATGTCTTTCACAGGCTGTCACAGACTACCATAATCAGATAATTAGTGTGGCAAGAATCATCATGGATGAATACCAGGAAATGTTTGGACGGAAACTAATTGAAGGCAAACTCTCACATGATTACCAGAATCAGGAGGAGCGTAAACATAAACTTATATTTGAGCTGAACACCTCAGGAAAATATTTTGCCTTTAAGGAACAGTTAAAGGTAAAATCGAGATTCAAGAGTGTTTAATTTTTATATGTACGGAGTGAGAATAATGAAATTCTTACGTGGCAGCACAACAGATTTGTAAACATGATATTTTTAAAAAGTTTAATAAATTAAAAATACAATATAGTGCAAAATAAAACAAAAGCCCGAAGTCCCTAGTGCAACTAAGAAAGTATGTAGTTGCACTAGAAACTGAAATTTTTGTGATCAATAACCTGATAGTTGTTGGGAAGAAGCTGTTCCTGAAGCTGGACTTCTTCTTGATGGCATGAGTGAAATGAGAGCGTGATGAGTGTGATCTGGGTTCTTGATGATGCAGATTGCCTTTTTGATACAGCACCTCCTATAGATCGCATTGATTGTGGGGAGGCCAGTGCCAATGATGGATATGGCAGTGTGTAGGAAGGACCTGCAGTTGCTGGTTTAAACCTAAGATAGACACAAAATGCCCGCAACGTCACCCATTCCTTCCATCCAGAGATGCTGCCTGTCTCACTGAGTTACTCCAACATTTTGCGTCTATGCATATGGCAGTGTCAATAGACAATAGGTGCAGGAGTAGGCAATTCGGCCCTTCGAGCCAGCACGGACATTCAATGTGATCATGGCTGATCATCCACAATCAGTGCCCCTTCTCCCCATATCCCCATGATTCCGCTACCTTTAAGAGCCCTATCAAGCTCTCTCTTGAAAGTATCCAGAGAACCGGCCTCCACCGCCCTCTGAGGCAGAGAATTCCACAGACTCACAACACTCTGTGTGAAAAGGTGTTTCCTAATCTCCATTCTAAATGCCTTACCCCTTATTCTTAAACTGTGGCCCCTGGTTCTGGACTCCCCCAACATCGGGAATATGTTTCTTGCATCTAGCGTGTCCAAACCCTTAATAATCTTACATGTTTCAATAAGATCGCCTCTCATTCCTCTAAATTCCGGAGTATACAAGCCCAGCTGCTCCATTCTCTCAGCATATGACAGTCCCGTCATCCACGGATTTAACTTTGTGAGCCTACGCTGCACTCCCTCAGTCCTTCCTCAACTTAGGGGACCAAAACTGCACACAATACTCCAGCTGTGGTCTCACTAGGGCCCGGTACAACTGCAGAAGGACCTCTTTGCTCCTATACTCAACTTCTCTTGTTATGAAGGCCAGCATGCCATTCGCTTTCTTCACTGCCTGCTGTACCTGCATGCTTACTTTAATTGACTGATGAGCAAGGACCCCAAGATCCTGTTGTACGTCCCCGTTTCCCAACTTGACACCATTTCGATAATAATCTGCCTTCCTATTTTCGCTACCAAAGTGGATTACCTCACGTTTATCCGCATTAAACTGCATCTGCCATGTATCTGCCCACTCACCCAATTTGTCCAAGTCATCCTGCATTTTCACAGTATCCTCCTCGCAGTTCACACTGCCACCCAGCTTTGAGTCATCTGCAAATTTGCTAATGTTACTTTGAATTCCTTCATCTAAATCATTGATGAATATTGTAAATAGCTACAGTTCCTCCGTCACACGAGATCCTCTGGTCACTAGTACATCAGGAAGATTGTTTGTGTCGTCCTTAGTGAAGGCGGATCCAAAGTGCCCGTTCAACTATCTGCCCTTTCCTTGTTCCCCATAATAAATTCACCTTTTTCAGTCTCTTTCACCACTTTTCATAATCTTCATCATTCCTGGGTGCTAAAATTGCCAAGCAGGTTGGTGCGTGATGCAACCAGTCAATATGCTGTCAATGTACACTTGTAGAAGTTCAAGAGCATATTCGTCTACATACTAAATCTTCTAATGAAGTAGCAGCATTGATGGGCTTTGTTTATGGTTGCATCAATGTGCTGGGTCCAGGACAGAT